>CM028130.1:1026775357-1028027500 GCA_016271365.2 Neoceratodus forsteri | reverse complement strand
TACAACAACAATTGTATAAAGGCAGAGGCACAGGCAACAAATTATACAAATTATTAAAAGACGTAGATAGACATTAGAGAATTGCTGAGTATTCATTTCATAGACCTAGAATAGACATCAGTGGATTGCTGAGTATTCATTTCATTACAGAGGCTAAGAGCAGTCACACATTGACGATTGTTTTAAGTGGGACCACAGGGAGGTGCGAAGAGTCCCATGGGAGGAGCAGCGGACATGATCGGAAGAGAGTTCCAGAGTCTAGGCACGTCAGCAGCAAAGTCACGATCCCCATAAGGGTCCGAGTATGGGGACTTTAACAACACAGAGGTCTGTGACCTAAGCTGGTAGGGGATGGTGTCCGATTTAGGACGAGATGCTCAGTCCCAACGGGATGTCAGTAGTAAGCACTTTCCTGGTGAAATTTCCTACACCAAAGTTCAAGTATTCAGCTGGGGAGCCAGTTGAGTTTGTTATAGAGCTCACAGTGGTGGGTGAGTTTGGGGGCAGCTAATGCAAACCGACAGATATCATTATATGCCGTGTTCCACCGAATAAGATGAATTTGGGGTGACCTAGCAAATAGGTGGAATCCATAACTGAGGGAGGAGAAGCACTCCCCTCGCAAGTGCCAGTCTAGCTCCCAGGGTTGATTGTGTTTGGCCTGTAGGCCGGCCAAGCTTACACTTGTAGCTCTACAGATGTTGAGGATATGACTTCCATGTCAAGTTGTGGGTCAAGAGTGACCCCAAGATATTTGATTGTGCTCACTGTTGGCAACAAGGGGCCATCATCACAAGTTATGTTGAGCATAGCTGATGAGGCTTTTATCTTGGCTGTGGATCCAAAGAGCATGGCCTGAGTTTTGTTTGGATTCAACACCAGTCTATGGTTGGTAATCCAGGCCAGGACTCTGCTAAAATCTTCAGACAGGCACTGGTTAAGGTCTGCTGCATCACGAGAATGGGCCACTAGCACAAGGTCATCTGCATATAGCGTGACTTGGCAGTGAGAGGTCACCAGTGGCAGTTGATTAATAAAAAGCGAGAACAGGAGAGGTCCTAGTACCGATCCCTGGGGAACTCCCATAGTCACTGCCCTGGGCTCTGAGAGGACCTTGTTGAAGCAGGTATGCTGCTTTCTGCCCATTAGGTAGCCCATCAACCAGCTCATGGCATGAGGAGAGAGCCCAAGAGCCCAGAGCTGCTCCCCCAGTAGGTCATGGTTGACAAGGTCAAAAGCTTTTGACAAGTCTATAAATATAGCACCTGACAGTTTGCCCTGGTCCATGGCAGATCTAATGCTAGAGGTTACAGTAATCAGGGCAGTAGTGGTACTATGTCCCTTTTGGAAACCATGCTGGGCCCTGGAAAGCAGTTCGTGAGTATGCACGTACTCCGAGAGTTGCTCAGCCACCACCTTTTCCAGGAGTTTGCCAAGGGATGGGAGAATAGCAATAGGGCGATAGTTGTCGGGGAGTTTAGGATTGCCCTGCTTCAGACCGTTGCCTCTGTAATCCCCCATTTAATAATATCCCATTTCTGTTCCATGTCCATCTCCTGCCTTATGCCCTCCAGTTTCCCTTTCAGTACTTCCTGTATCCTCCCAAAGTCTGCACCCCTGAAGTTTACCACCCATGTTACTGATTTCTCTGGCTCCCGCACATTGTGATATTAAACCACACCATTTGGTGATCACTGGCAGCTAGTGGGTCCTCCACCCTTATTTCCCTTACTGCCTCCCCATTCAACAATACCAGATCTAAAGTGCTCTTTAGCCTAGTAGGTACACTGACCAACTGTGTCAGGAGAACCTCTTGGATTGCATCCAGGAGCACTTGCTCCCTAGCACTGGAGGTGATCGGAATGCTCCAGTCAACCCCCGGCAAGTTGAAATCCCCCACAATGACCACCTTCCCTTTTCTACATACCTTTCTGATTTGTCCCACTAATTCCCTGTCAAGCTCCACAGACTGGGACGGTGCCCTGTATATCACCCCAAACCTCAGTTTCCTACCCCTTGAGTCTAGGAGCTGCAGCCAGATTGCCTCTGTTCTCCTTTCTTCCCCCTCATCCCTTGTGCATTTGATCCCGTCCCTCACATAGACTGCCACCCCACCCCCCCCCTCCTTATGGTCCTTCCTGTATAAGTTGTACCCTGGGATTGCCAGATCCCAGTCCTGGTGCTCAGTTGCCCATGTTTCTGTAACAGCTGCAACATCCACCCTCCACACTGCCAAGACTGCCTGTAGCTCAGCTGATTTGTTGCCTAAGCTTCTCGCATTCAGCAAGACCACCCTCCATCCTGCCCCCATCCCTTCATTGCCCTCCATCTCTTCCCTTCTACGCCCTCCCTTTTCAGCCACCCCAGGTCCTTCCCTGCTAGCCTGGGGGGTAGGCTGTGACTCCACTCGATCGGATCCCTGCCTATCTGCTGTGTCACACCCATCACCTTTGGTGGTACAGTGGGGGAAGGGCTTGGGAACCCAGTACCGGAAGACATAACTAAGAGAGTACTTTGGAGCATGATACACTACAAGGTGTGCTGACCATTTCTATACTGCTAGCAAGAGTATTTGTGCTCAGACCACAACAGAAAACTAAAACAGGGGCAATTGTAAATAAACCGCCAGATGAGCTACATAGTGCATGACAAACATGTAGTGCTGGTGCATGTCTTTCTTCATCTGCTTTGGCCAGTTTTGGATGCATTTGCCCTTGTTTTGTTGTGCCCACAATTTGGAAGTAGTTTGTTAGTACAACATAAGGAAGTAGATGCACTGCATAGAGACCCAAGTCCCATTTTGGATGTGGCATTCCTTGCTTACATCACTTTTTTGTGAGTCCTGCCCAGTGAACCTTACAAGGAAGCCCAGAAATAGTAACTGAGGAGTTACAGAAACCCCACCCTACCCCCACTAAATATACAGACGAGGCATACATTTGCACACCCTAGTAAGTAGTAGTAATAGTAGTAAATTTTGTTATTCAAGCATGAACATGGACAATCCCCATTGAACCATATGGCTCGTTTTCACTGGGTACCATTAAAGGGAGGTAGTATAGTGCAGTGGTTTAAGGCTCTGAGCTGCAAATCTGGAGATGTGGGTTTGAATCCACAGCCCCCACATACATACTGTGTGACCTTGAGCAAGTCACTTAACTTCCCTGTGCCCCAGGTCACACCTGTAGATAAGCTTTCAGCTTTGTGTGCTACTCCTGGTAAAACAACTGAAAAAAAATGTACAGGGACTTGTTTTCATAAATAGGGAAACAAGTATCAAACATATGTAAACAGTATAAAATCTGACATGATCAAAATCCCTTCAAACAGATAAATGTCACTAATAGCACGTATGCATATTTCCTATAAAAAGGGGAATTACAGTCTACAATGCCAATCTGATGAATAAACAAGTAAGTGCAATGAGTTTTGAGAGAAACTTTCTGAACACATATTTTCAGCCATAGTCAAGATGGGGACAGCATGTTAACAGCTGATTGGCCAGTTGCAGGAGCCAGTTACAAATATGACCAGCTTTTATGGACTTCGAATTTGTAAGATGTTGCCACTTTCTGTAACATGAAAAACGTTGCCTAGCTCAACATATAGAGCTTGCACTGCAGCCAAAAATCAAACTGCCAGTTGCCAGGAAATACTGCCAGGGGACTTAAAATAGAACCTTTCAATGGTATCCATACACGGGCAAAAAAAAAAAACAGCTGTCCATTCAGTAATTCAGGCCAGAAGTCAAGGTGTGCTTAAAGTGTATACTGCTAAATGTTTAGATTTCAATGTGAAGATAATGTGCATAATGCTAACTACTATGTTTTAAGGTGAAGTTGAGGTGTAGCTAAATGTTGAGTTTTATGGAGT
Source organism: Neoceratodus forsteri (assembly GCA_016271365.2). Taxonomy (NCBI): domain Eukaryota; kingdom Metazoa; phylum Chordata; order Ceratodontiformes; family Ceratodontidae; genus Neoceratodus; species Neoceratodus forsteri. Next base: position 1,028,023,627 of record CM028130.1, on the reverse strand, counting down.
AGTTGTGCATTCCTGTTAAATGTCAAGTTGGTAAGATGAATTGGAGATGTATATTAGTGGAAGTACAAGTTTTTAAGATGCAGTTAAGTTGCACAGTATTTGTGAGATATGTATAAGGTGCCGTTTTGGTGTACCAAGTGTGTATACCTCATACAAGGTGTATACCTTAATTCAGTCAGCATTCTTGTCAGTGTGTGTGTTGGGGGGTCAGTTTTACAGCTGTGAGGAACTGATACAAAGACAAGGTCAAGTGACTCCTAAAGGTCACATGGCGAGCCTGTGCCTGCGGTGGAGTTCAATCCTTTGATATTCTACTATGTGGTACTCTAACCACTGGAGTCCTAGACCTCACAACAGTCCTATCAGTATGGTAGATAATGGTTTCATTTTCAAAGGCACAGTGCAACACACAGTTGCCACACATCCTTTTATATAACAACCAATGAGAGTGGTTGCTGGTATGCCTCAAGAATGCAGTGACAAGGGGCATTGGGGGAAAGCCTGTAAAGCAAATCGTTAGTAGGGATTTGCTATTAGAGTAGGGTGACTATGAGAAGCTGGAAGTGACTACTAAATGATAATGCCCAGCAGCTGAAGCTTTTCAGGTGAATTATGAAGAACTGGAAGGGACTACTGAATTATATAATGCCCAGTGGTTGACACTTTTCGGGTGAACCATGAGAAACTGGAAGGGACTACTGAATTATATAATGCCCAGTGGCTAACACTTTTCAGGTGAACCATGAGAAACTGGAAGGGACTACTGAATTATATAATGCCCAGTGGCTAACACTTTTCAGGTGAACCATGAGAAACTGGAAGGGACTACTGAATTATATAATGCCCAGTGGCTGACACTTTTCAAGTGAACCATGAGGAACTGGAAGGGACTATGAATTAAAATGTTCAGTAGCTGAAACTTTTCAGGTAAACCATGAGGAACTGAAAAGGACTACTGAATTATGTAATGCAAGGTGGCTGACACTTTTCAGGTGAACTATGAGGAACTGGAAGTCATTACTGAATGATAATGTCCAGCTGCTGACACTTATCAGAGGTACCATGAGGAGATAAAAATCAATATCAAATGATAACTTCCAGCTGCTGTCACTGTTCAGGGGAATGGTGAGGAACACAATTATAATGCCCAGCAGGAACCACTTTTCAGGGGAACCATGATGAACTGACAGTCACTATTGAATTATATTGCCCAGCTGTCTACCACTGTTCAGGGGAATGGCGAGGAACCAAATTATAATGCTCAGCTGTTACCACTGAAGGGATTTTTTGTGGAACTGTTGGATGAGATATTTTAGGACTCCCTCTATACAGGCTCATTATATGAGCCCCAGGAAGGGCGATGCTGGAGTGTATGTGGGAAGACTGTCCCACACCATGGGCATGTGTTCTGGTTTTGTCCCTTAATAACCAATTACTGGTCTGTAATTGTAGAGGCTTTGCACAGGGTATAACATGATATGAGCAGGTTTTTTTGGGTGGTTCAATAAGAGCGACTCAATAAAACCACTCGTAGGAAGAGCGACTGCTGCAGAATAGTGAAGAGTAGGTTAGAGCGATTGTAGCAGTGAGCTGCACTCGCTATACTCACAGGAACAAGATTAGGGGTGTAGTTTGGCCAAACCCTGGTAAACTGACCATTTGGAATAGTGGCTAGAGCCACCGCCAATGGAATTCAAGGCCCCAAGTTCAGGTCCTGGTGTGAGACAGAATTTTTATTGCCCTGGGCTTTTCTTTTTTTTTTTTCTAATTCCACCCCCCTGGAGTTAGTAATCATTAAGCTGGGGTTCATGGGGGGCTTGCCCCAACAAAAGAGGTGTGTGTGGGGTGTAGCCCCCCTCATAAAATGTTCTTTTATTTTGTTCTTGTTGGAAAATGTAGTGACAGTCGCTGTTTGTGGCAGTCACTCTGATGTCCATCGCTGTTTTGATGTTGGGTGTTTTTTTTTGGGGTGCTGTTGTTGGTTGGTGAGATATAATACTTGCCCTTATCACACAAAACCTTTGCATAGTAGTTTTACTTGACAAGATCTGGTAACCCATCCACTGTCTAGCTATTGATACCTCCCAGGGGCATGTGAGAACAGGCCCTTAAATTGTTATTGGCATTATTAACTTCTGCCTTGAAGGTAATTACCCATTTATGGCTTTCTACCATAATCCCAATGTTGACGAGTTGGCATCACACACTACAATAAACAGCTACTGGTATAAATTTCCCACTTGTGTGGGGGACATTCTAGATGGGCTGAGGGCCCCCTTATGTCCTCTCTTCCTAGTAATCCTAGTAACTCAATCTATACTAACATACTAAGATGCCAGCAGAGTAGGCATAAAGGTCTGTTGAGTCTGCTTGAGAAATCAGCACCCAGTCAGGACACTGCTGCTGCCCCCTGTCTCCCCAAAAATCCATCAACCCCATCCCCCATCAGAGTTTCATCTCCAGTTCTGGCATTCCTCCACTTCACCCTCCCCTTATACCTCCACTCCTTCCACGACCTTGACGGGACTACTTCTGAGGGCTCTACCTCTTTTAAATACCGAGGTGTATGGTTTGACCACCACCTTAACTTTTCTGAACATATTGATGCCATCCTGAAAAAACTGCACCCCAGGCTCGGCACCCTTTACAGAAACCAGAGTGCACTGCCACTACCGGTGAGGCGTGATATTGTTCAGAAAATGATTCTCCCCATTTTCAACTATGGCGACATAGTCTATAGTGCTGCTCCTAAGTCTTAGCTCACCAGACTGGACTCTCTCTTCAATGCCTTCTGTTGTTTTGCCCTTGACTCTCCCTCTTGCACTTACCACTGCACCCTGTACCACTCTTTTGCCTTACCTTCCCTCGTGTGCAGGCTCCACTCCCACTACGCTAAGTTCACTTTCAAATTCTGGTTCAGGACCCAACCCTCCTACCTTTCCTCCTTGCTCTCTGCTCCTGCTCCCAACTCCTGTTCTCTTAGATCCCAGGATTCTCACTCTCTCACTATTCCTTGCCACCTCACCTCTGTTGGTCAGGAAACTTTCTCCTATTGGTTCCCTAAACTCTGGAACTCTCTATCTTCCCCTGTTCGACTTTCCTCATCCCCTTTTTCCCCTCTCCTTAGACCAGTGCAATTACATCTCCCCTAACTGCAACTGCTTCTAGCCCCTCTTCCCACCCCTTACTCCCTGCTCTCAATTGCCACTACATTGTTTATCCCTATTCTGTCTATCCTTCCCACTCTTCCATCCCCCAAATCCTACACTCCATTGTTCCCCCACAACACTTTTTTCCCTGCCTTCTTCCTCCCCCAACCCCTGTATCCTTTCCCCTCTACCCCACTTAAAAGCCACCTTTGTCTTGTACATTTTACTTTCTCCACACCTGCCTTAATTCACTTTTGCACCATGTCGCTACCATTCTCATACCCCTCCCTCCAGCTCGTGCTCCCCTACTACTGCACCTCTCTCCTTCCTCTTCCCTCCCTCCCTCATTTACCTCTCCTCCTAGTCCTATGTCTGGTCCTATCCTCCTTGAAGGGTTCCATACATCCCAAAGGGGGGGGTTCCCTGTACCTGGCTCTCTTTTCTCCCCTCCCTGCCCCTCGCTCTTTCCTATGATTTCACTAGCACTCACTGAAGCCTTGCTCCTCTCACGCTCAGCACCTCTGGGTCTTTTCACACCCTCTGACCTCCTGACCCTCGGCCCTGGGTGGTACTACACAATTTCTCCTAGAGGTTACCTTACCTGCCCTTGGCATATGTTTTTAACACTATATTCACTACTTTATCTATAATTGAGAAAAAATGTTTGTCTGTATTGTTGTACTATGCAAAATGTTTATAATTGTTTAATTGCCCTACCTACCATTGTACCCCCCCCCCCGACGCTTCTGGAAATGAGCTGTTCCTCAGCTCATGTTGTCTTCCTGGTGAAACATTTTGTAAATAAATGAATAAATACCTGTCCTAGCCCCTCTTGAATTCCTGCACTGTGTCAAAAACCACCAATTCCACAGGAACTGCATTCCATGGGTCCACCACCCTCTCGGCAAAAAAGCATCTCCTAGTCTCCTCCCTAAGCCTCCCGCCAGCCAGCTTCATGAATGCTCCCTGGTGGCCCCTTCCTCCCTCATCTGGAACATCTTATTTAGGCTGACCCTGTTTACTCCCTTCAGATATTTAAAGACCTCGATCATGTCACCCCTGTCCCTCCTCTCCTCCAGGGAGTACATGTTCAGCTCATTCAGTCTCTCCTCATAGGATCTTTCCCCCAGACCCTGTATCTTCCTGGCTGCCTTCCTCTGGACCCTTTCCAGAAGTGCAATGTCCTTCTTCAAGTACAGGCACCAAAACTGCATGCAGTACTCTAGGTGCGATCTAACCAGGCAGTTATACAGAGGGAGAAGTACTTCTTGTCTTTTTGAGGTTATCCCCCTGGCAATGCACCCAAGCATTCTATTTGCTTTGGCCACAGCCCTCCTACACTACTGAGAGTTATTCATTTTGGTAACCACAACCACCCCAAGATCCTCCCCCCCGAAACCTGCAGTTTCTCCCCAACCAAAAAGTACTCCTGATCAGGGTTCCTAAACCCCAAATGAAGAACACTGCATTTCTTGGCATTAAACCTCAGTTTCCAAGTGTGTGACCACCTCTCCAGAGTCTCAAGGTCCCCCTGTAGGGCTCTTCTGCCCTCCTCCCCATTCACCACCGCCCCCAGCTTCGAGTCATCAGCAAAGAGGCTCATCTCATTCCTGATACCGTCCCTGATGTCTGAGATGTAAGCATTAAACAGGAGTGGGCCCAACACCGACCCCTGTGGGACCCTGCTAATGACCCTCCTTGGAGATGATACCTCCCCCCCCGACCACCACCATCTGAAACCGTCCAGTTAGCCAACTCCCTATCCACCTCACCATCCCTTCCCCACCCCCATTCCCCCCAGCTTTTCCAACAACCCTGAGTGTGGCACCGAGTCAAACACCTTGCTGAAGTCCAGAAAGAGGACATCCACTGGCCTGCCCTGGTCCAGTGCCTTTGTCACCCAATCATAGAACTCCACAAGGTTTGTCTGACATGATCTGCCCTGAACGAAGCCGTGTTGGTGGTCATCCAGATTGCCCTGTACCCCCCAAAATGCCTCCAGTCTCTCCTTCAAGATGGCCTCCATTATCTTGCCCACCACCGATGTCGGGCTGACAGGTCTGTAGTTCCCTGGCTCCTCCCATATGCAATGGAAAGGTAAACACAAGTCATGAGGGGGTGCCCTGAGCAGGATGTAGAGCTCTGGCAATGCAGGGCTAAGTGTCCAACATAGTTTCTTTTTTCAGAGTCCTAAGTTTCAACTTTTTTTCTACAACTGTGAGGCGGGATTTAATATCCCAACCTTCTGATCGAGTTGGCACACCACCTTGAGGACTGCCATTACTGTGGCCTCAAAATCCCCACTGGTTGCCTCAGCCTACTGTCCGCCTTTACTGCTGCTGGTGGATGAAGCTGGAGCATCTCCCTTCCCGGGGTACTTTGGTTGCTCATTCCTGGGTCTTTCCATACTCAAAATGCGGCCAAACTTCACTGGTAATTGCTCTAACTTCATAACTTGTGAATTGTGTAGCTTTTATAATTGATAGACTACTAAAAGACTGTTAATTTTGACTTTAAAGCAGCATTGGTGGGGAGCTATCTGGGAAACGTTCTTGTCGACTGCTAGGGACCACTTCTAGTAAAGTCATTGAATTCAGTGATGTAATACTGTTATATTTGTTAACTTTAAAGGGGTGTCTATTTGCATGCAAATAAGACCATATTAAGTTTCCATTCATGTGAAATGCATATTTTCACATCACAATAACAAGCATGTTTATCTATACATATGTTCCACTATCTGACTACAGATGCTCTAATTATAAAAAGCTGAAGAGTTCACAACTGTGGTTGACACCTAGGGGCCTACAAACCTGTGTTTAGTATGTCCAGTATGTTTCACATAAAAAAAAAACATGGGTCAATTTCGGCCTCTGGTCCTGCAGGTTCTTACTTTTTACATGGCTACCAATAGCATTAGTTTGTATCGCCATTGGATCTTGCACGAGCATGTTCCCCCATCCTTATCTTGAATGCCCTAGTGGTGCAGCCAATACAGAACGTCATACATGTGCACTTCAAGAGATGTACTGCTCTCTCTAAATGGCAGTAAAATAAATCAATTTGTTTCAGTATCCTTAGCTGTTATTGGGTGAGTACATTTTTCCCCACAATTTTGACTAGTTACTGTTTTTACAACATCTGCATTTTGCATTTTTTTCTAAGGCATGGAGCTAAGGTCCTTTCTTCGACTCACTCCCTAGCCACATAGAGGCTATTTGTTACCTTACAACTGATGCTCCTTGCTCTGTGGTATATTATCCGGGGTGCTTCGGGGTAACAGATGCCAAAGTCTCTGGTGCTCACAGAATGACCAATTTTTTTTTCCAGTGTACTCCTCACCCTCCATGCATCCTAGCTATATGTGGTGATAAACCTGGGCCACTCTGGGAACTGCCTAGTGTTCTGCTCCCTCTTTTTGGGTATCAGCAAGTCCTTCCTGTCCCTCGCTCACACATTCTGCCTTGATTTTTCTATGTTCAGTGGACTATATCCTCACTCTGTAAAGTGGCTAACCTGCTGCTGTTCTCTGACTTCATACAACTCTTAGCTAGAACAGTTTAATGTAGCTCATATCAGTTGCACTTTTGGGATTCCCCTACTCTGGTGTTGGGGATGACTGCTCAATGCCAGTCAGGGTGAATTTCTTTCTGTACCTTTGGTATGCAGATCTGGTTGAATGTTGCCTGCCCCATCTTTAAATAACTGGACATCCAGGAATATTATTTCTTGCTTACTGGATGTCATTATAAATATGAGGGCAAGACAGGCTGAAACATAGAATATAGAATTTGATGGCAGATAAGGACTGCTAGGCCCACCCAGTCTGCCCATTTTACCTACCTGCTGCAAAAACCACAGACCCTACTTGATCTCTGGTTTTGTTCTCCTGCCTATCACCAGGGTTTCCCCTATGCATATCCCATGCATTTTTGAATTCCCCTATCAAATTAGCCTGCACCACCTCCCCTGGGAGGCTGTTCCATGCATTCACTACCCTTTCTGTGAAGAAATGCTTCATCATGTTACCCCTTGGTCTACCCCCTTCCAGCCTCATGTCATGATCTCTTGTTCTAGAACATCTCCTTTTCTGAAAGATGTTACCCTCAGTATCCTGTAACACGGGCGAAACAAAAACAGCAATTGTAATTACAGTGATGGAAAAAACGTTGAGTGCAAAAGAGTGACTGGGAATAACAGTGACTGAATGGAAAAGGCTACCAGCGGCTTTCTCCCCCTGCCCAAGTCCCCCCCTGGAGTTGATTATCTACAGAAAGGGGGGAGTGGTGGGCAAAGCCCCCCACATTGCAGGGGTCAAAACTAAGTTTTGCAGCCACTACCCAGCAGGGCTAGTGACTGGGAAAATACACTGGCCCCACAGACATTTCCACTGGCCCAGTTGGTGTACATACTGATGTGTTGCCTACTCCAGTATAAGCCCACAGGGCTAGTTAAATGAAAATCTTACTAGTCCAATACAAAATCTACCAGCATTTGGCTAGCGGGCTGGTGCCAATTTTGACCCCTGCATTGGGGGTTTGGGGGTGAAGCCCCCTGCTAAAACGTAAAACAGTCATAGTGCCCTTTCTGCTATCACCATGTATTCCTGGTCTGTCTTTTCTTCTTCACCAGTTTTGCTTCACCCATATCATGTAGAACCGCTACCCTCCTGTACCTTATTTATGCCCTTCAGATATCTGAAGGTCTCTATCATATCCCCCCTCCTCTCCTCTCCTCTCCTCTCCTCTCCTCTCCTCTCCTCCAAGGTATACATATTGAGGTCCTCCAATCTCTCCTCATATGAATTTTGGTGCAGATATTGCACCAGTTTTGTTGCCCTTCTCTGAATTGCCTCCACCCTGTCTATGTCTTTACATAGATGTGGCCTCCAGAACTGGACACAATACTCCAGATGAGGTGTCACTAATGATTGATATAGAGGCATCCCCACCTCCTTTCTTCTGCTGGTCATACCTCTCCCTATGTACCTCACTGGCTTTCCCCACAGCCTTGGCATATTGTTTGGCCACCGTTAGATCATCTGATATGATAACCCGCAGATCCCTTTCCTGTTTGGTGGTTGTCAGTTTCTCTCCCCCATCATGTAAGCCTCCCCTGGGTTCCTGTGCCCAAAATGCATGATTTTGCACTTTTTTGCATTGAATCTTAGCTGCCACACTCTTCACCATTCCTCCAGTTTACCTAGGTCCCTCCTCATTTTTTCTACCCCTGCCGGAGTGTCTACCCTATTGCAAATCTTAGTGTCATCTGCAAAGAGGCATATCTTTCCTTCCAGACCCTCTGCAATGTCACTTATGAAGACATTGAATAGGACTGGCCCCAGAACTGACCCCTAAGGCACCCCACTGGTTACTCTCCTAGCTGCAAAATAAGGGCTGCTAGCTGCACAACCGGGCAGACATGGAAGACCGTAAGGCCTTTTTCTGCTGGTGAATTTCATATGTTCATATGTTCCTCGGAATGAGCTCCATTTACCATCACCCTCTGTGTTCTATCCCTCAACCAGTTTCTAACCCAGTTTAACACCTTGGGGCCCATTCCCCATGCTGCCTAACTTGTTTACAAGCCTTTTATGTGGAACAGTGTCAAAGGCCTTGCTGAAATCCAGGTAGACCACATCCATTGCTCCCCCCGATCCACTTCCCTGGTCACCCAGTCAAAGAAATCTATCAGATTTGTTTGACATGACCTTCCCACTGTGAATCCATGTTGCCTTAGATCCTGTGCTCCACTGGATTCAAGATGTTCCACAATCCTTTCTTTTAGCAGTGATTCCATTATTTTCCACACCATCAAGGTCAGGCTGACTGGTCTATAGTTTCCAGCCTCCTCCCTGCTCCCACTTTTGTGTAGAGGGGACTACATCTGCTCTCCTCCAGTCCTCTGGAACCACTCCTGATTTCAGTGATTCATTGAACAGGGCTGTCAGTGGTGCTGCCAGTACCAGCTAAGCTCCTTTAATATTCTAGGATGTATCTCATCTGGTCCCATTGCTTTGTCCACTTTCAGTTTTGTGAGTTCCTTTAGAACGCTACCCTCCATAAATGGACTGGTGTCCTACTCCCTGTCCTTATTGCTCCTGCCACTTTATTGTGGTCCCTCACCTTCCCCCTCTTCTGTGAACACTGCACAAAAATATATTTGTTCAGGATTGATGCTTTTTCCAAATTCCCTTCCCCCTTAAGCCTTACAATCCCAACCACTGTCTTCCTCATTTCACTGATGTACCACCTATAAAATGGCTTGTCACTTTTCTTTACTGTCTGGGCTATTTTTCCTCCATTTGTGCCTTTGCACTCCTGACTGCCTTCCCTGGCTCCCTCTGCTTGTCCAGATACACTACTCTGTCCTCCTCCTTCTGTGTTTTCCTTGTACTTCCTGAAAGCCAGCTTTTTTGCTCTTACCTTCCTGGCCACTTCCCTTGAGAACCACAGTGGCTTTCTTTTTCTCTTACCTTTGTTTATTTGTGTAATCCCCCTACAAATGGGGGTTTCCAAAAAGTCATCCTTGAGCTTGCCTAAATGCTCATTGCCAGGCAGGTGTCCTGCGTTTTAGCAGTTTAAATGTGATTATAAGAGCCTGTATAGCCTCTGTGTACTGTCTCTTTAAGAGCTGCCTAATTGCAGCTTAAGTAATCTGAGAGGGAGCTCTGTTGAAAGATGTAACTATTTACTGAAAATCATTTAGAGTGATAATGATAATGTAGTTTGTCTAACCTGCTTTCTTTGTAGTAAGTACTGTTTTGTTTGTCTCTACTATCTTGGTCTTGGACTGCAAATTGGACCAATCAGTACTGGTGGGACCTAAAATGTAGCCGGACTGCAGGAGCTGTCTGAATTCAAAATCTGTAGGAACTGTAGTTTGAACCTTTTGCACCTTTTTTGCAACTGAAGGGGAAGTTCTTGCTTTGACTGACAGCCAAATCAGCCAACCAAATCTTTTGGATCTTGGGGAAGTCCCAGGCTGCTTGCAGTTTTCAGTTAGTTCTGAGCTGGGAAGTGAAATGAGAAGAGCTCAAGTGTATTTTTTCGGCAGCAATCCTGAGTGGATTTGCATGGGAAAACTGTGAAAGGGCTGAGTTTTTGGCTTACATGTCTGCCTGCTGCTCCTGAGAGGGAGAGAAGAGAATTATTTTGGACTAAATCCAAGTTTGTGTGACTAAAGTAAGCTACTGAAGTGGGCCAGGCTCAACCTGAAGAAGACTGAAGATTTTGCTGAATGTGATCGGCCTGTCAGGAGTTCCAACCCTAAGTTCCCGTGTGAGAGAGACTTTACGATTGAGACCGGGGAGCGCTTTGCCTGATACAGTAGAATTCCCTTACATGTAAATGTGCTATGAGCTGCTAGTGGGTCGTGAGTTAGTCCCCCACTATGTGAACCATGTTCTGCTTGCTGGAAGCTGTATCCAGCCCAAAACGGACTGCATCCAAATTTGTCTCCATGCGGTCTGGGCCTTGCCAGTCTGGCTCAGCCAGACTACCCACTGCACAGAGAAGTCATCGACGAGAGACCTCCCTGGGGTTCAGCCCCCTGCTCCACGCTTGAACAGAAATGACGCCTCTGCGACTCATGTGGGCCCTGCTTCTCCTGGCATTCCAGATCAACCACCTGCAGTCTCGATTTTTGTCCAGCCTGTGTCCAGTCTTGGGTATTGTGAGTAAATACCAGGGTAGCTCCCTGCAACAACAGCTTAATCTGAGTGTGTCATCTGATTGTCTTGTTGTTTCATTTCCTTTATAAACTGAGCCCTCTGGCTCCGGATTACAAATACTGTGTACTGTGCATGTTGTGTTTTCCATCACAGGGCCCCAACCAGCTGCGACACCGGGCAACCCCGGGCAACAGTCCTGGCTAGCCCATCTCTTCTCCACCTGGGTACCCAGAGGCGTGACTGCGTGGGTGGACTCAAAGTGCATGCATAACTGCTTGATTGATATAACCTTTAAGCTAATTAACCTGATTTTGCCTCTTCCTTGTTCAAGTCCCCTGAATAAATCAGATCTAACTTTTTCTGCATGTAATCTGACTGTGGTTCCAGTTTGTGCTCAAAGTACTGTACTGTTGCTATTTGCTGTGCATAACCTTGTTTTACAGGGGGTCCCCAGGGTCGAGCCAGAGGAACCAGCCCTGGTGGTAAGTGCAAACAGTGTGGGTACTTGTGTGGTGTACCAGGGGATTGTGAAAGTGATTATTGTACAGTGTTCAGGCCATTAGAGGGGAAAGAGGGGGGTAACAGTGTCCCAGAGGGCTGTGCCCAGGTTAGCTTGACCACTACCAACCCTGATCTCTAGGTGGAGGCACCCATTTCAGAACTCAGGCCCTTTAACCTGCTACTAGCCAAGCAGGCAGGGGTAGTAGCCCTTGGGATAGTGCCACCTAGGGGTTACATTTGCCTAACACAAAGGTTTGTTGCCTCCATTATGGCTACTTTCTGATGGGCCCACTGTTCCTCAACTCCTCTCCGGTCCTCCATACCTGCTAGGGCCTTCCTGAGACATACTCCCAAATCTGCAAAGTCTGCCCTCCTGAAGTCCAGGATCCCTTGCTTTTATTTGGCTTGCACTCATGTTGAACCACACCATGCAATGATCACTTGATCCCAGGTGCCCTCCCCACCATGACGTCTGCAGTTCTGTCCCCATTGGTGAATACCAGGTCCAAAACCGCACCATCACGGGTGCGCTCTAGCACTAGATGCCTGAGGCATGCCCCTTGCAGGGCATCCAGTATGTTCCTGCTCCTGGGTGAGGCTGTGGCTGGGATACTCCAATCGACATCTAGCAGATTAAAGTCACTTACTAGCAGCACTTCCCCTTTAGTCGCCATCTTATGGATGGCTTCCACTAGAAGCTTATCCATCTCTTCCTCTTGTGATGGAGGTCTGTAGACCACGCCTGTGCAAATAGCGGTGCCATTGCCCATCTCTAGGGTGACCCACAGGGCCTCCACCCTCCCTGCAATCCCTGTACCTCAGTTGCTTTTATACCCTCCCTGATGTAAAGAGTTACCCCGCCTCCCTTTTTACCCTTCCTGTATTTCCTGAATAGAGAATAACCTGGTATCGCTACATCCCAGTTATGGGTCCTATTATACCATGTCTCAGTAATACCAACAATATCCAGGTCAGCCTCTGCCATCAAGGCCACCAGGTTTCAGGATTTTGTTCCCATGTTGTGAGCATTCTCACACATGACCTTTCATATTTTGTTGCTTCCCCTCCTATCATCCCCCCCATTTTATCCTTCTGCCTACCCTCATTAACCCCCCCTCCGCCTTTAATCCCATTTCTTCTTTTTCCCAACATTCTATCTTTTCCTAGTTCAGTTACCAACAGTGATTTCCCAACCTTAGGGTCCTCCCTGCTTATTACATTAACCTGTGGGGGTGGGCAGTTTGATTCTCTCTGATTCCTTACACCACCCCCTTGGCCAGTTTAAATGTTTGCCAATAAAACATTTAAACCGCCCACTAGGGACATCAGTCCCCTCCCTGGATCAATGCAGGCTGTCACCCTTGTACAGGTCCACATCCCTCCAGGTGGGTCTCCAGTCCCCATTGAAGCCAAAACCATTCTCTCTACACCAGTTCCTCAACCATGTGTTGAAGTCCCTGGTGCAGAGATTACTAGTCTCCCCCTTGCTGTGGACAGGCAGCACTTCTGAAAAGGTCACAGAGCTTGCTGCCTGCCCAAGGCCCCTCCCTAAATCCCTGAACTCCTCCTGCATGCTACCTATCCTTACTTCATTCCTAGCCAGGTCATTTGTCCCCAGATGGACAATGACATCTAGCATCCCCTCCTTCCTGCCATCCTAGCAATCCTCTGGAATCGCTTTCCATTACTCCGAGCCATGCTTCCTAGCATGCACTTTACCTCCTTCTCCACCCCGCTACCTGTCCCCAACTCCACTCCCTGGACTATGGAGTCCCCCACCAGGAGTTGCTTCCTTCTCCTCTGGGGTCCTGTGCTACCCCCATTGAGGTCTCCACCCGTGAGGACCTCCACATCCATCCCAGACACTACTTTGGGCACCTCTGTGAGACTGTCCAGCTCTGCCAGTGTGGTGTAGGCATTCCGTAGTGGTATGGGATTTGGGATGTAACTATGCTCCACCACCCTAACCCTCCCTGAGCTCACCGTTGTCCATCCACTCCTCCTTCCCAACATCCTCTGAGGAAGCAGAGGTGGACTTGGTGGTCCCTGAGTAGGGGAGCTGGTCCTCCTAATCCAAGCCAACTCGGCCTTGAGTCTGGTAACCTCCTCCCTCAGCCCAGAGAGGTGCCTACAGATGGGGCAGCACTGTGGTCTCCAGAAGGTATACCTGAAGACTGCCACCCCACAGCCACTATACTCCACCACTCCCATCATGTCTACCTCATTTTGCTAGACCTTATCCATTAACCTTGAATAAAAGCAAAAGTTTTTTACTCCCAACTCAAGGTTTGAAGCAATCAGCTCAGTATGTCAGATCCTCCCTTTATGTGGCCTGGCGGTCCCGCCCTTACTGCTTCTTGATAGGAAGTTTTCCCTCTGTCAATCAGATATGATTACCTATAATTTACAAAAAGGTTCAGGTGGATGGCTGGAGGGGTGGAAGGGAGGGAACTACCAGTCCATCATGGTCCCTAGACGAGAACAAAATCCTGAAACAAAAAACAGTAAGTAACTCTATTTATCAAGCAGAGAAAAAAAAAAGCCTTGTTAGTCTCTCTGCTTCGTCTCCCCATTTTCGCTTCCACATTGGGTTCCTGCAACAGAATAGGTCTTAAAGTAAACTGACAAAGTGAACAAACACCACATAAAGCTAAAAAAAGGCAAACTTCAGATTCCACAAAAAACAATCAGCTGTGCCTTCCGACCTGCTTAATCATGAAGGCAGTCTGAAGGGATGCAAGCAATGCTGTCTGTTCTAAGGGTCCCTGCCGAGATTCAAATTTGGTGCCCTTTTCTCCTGATCTCCTCCAGTAACAGCCCTTCTAGCAGTCCATCTTGGTGTCCACCGTGGTCCCTAGAAGACAGCAAACAACAAAATATTGAAACAAAAAACAGTAACTCTGTTAAGTAAGCAGAGGAAAAAAAAGCCTCCTTAGTCTTCCTGCTCCTTCTTCCCTGTTTCACTTCCCCATTGGGTCCCTGCAACAGAGCAGCTCTTAAAGTAAACTAACTAAGTAAACAAACACCATAAAAAGCTAAAAAACAAAGCAAACTTCAGACTCCACAAAAAACAATCAGCGGTGCCCTCCGACCTGCTCAGTCATGAAGGTGGTCTGAAGGGATGCTAGCAATGCTGTCTCTTCTAAGGGTCCCAGCTGAGATTCAGATTCAGCACCCTTTTCTCCCTGTTTTCCAACTGGCTGATCTCCTCCAGTAACAGCTCTTCTAGCAGTCCATCTTGGTGTCCACCGTGGTCCCTAGAAGAGAGCAAACTGCAAAATATTGAAACAAAAAAATGGTAAAACTGTTTAGCAAGCAGAGGGGAAAAATAGCCTTGTTAGTCTCCCTGCTCCTTCTTCCCTGTTTCACTTCCCCATCGGGTCCCTGCAACAGAACATCTCTTAACATAAACTGACTAAGTGAACAAATACCATATAAAGCTAAAAAAGAAAGAAAACTTCAGACTTCACAAAAAACAAACAGCAGTGCCCTCTGACCTGCTCAGTCACAAAGGCTGTCTGAAGAGATGCTGGCAAAGCTGTCTCTTCTAAGGGTCCCAGCTGAGATTCAAATTTGGCACCCTTTTCTCCCTGTTTTCTGACTGACTGAGCTCCTTAGGTAACAGCCCTTCTAGCAGTCCATCTTGGTGACCACCATGGTCCCTAGAAGACAGCAAACTACAAAATCCTGAAATAAAAAAACAGTAATTCTGTTTAGCAAGCAGAGGGGGAAAAAAAAGCCTTGTTAGTCTCCCTGCTCCGTCTTCCCTGTTTCACTTTCCCTGCAACAGAACAGCTCTTAAAGTAAACTGACAAAATGAACAAACTACATAAAGCTAAAAAAGAAAGCTAACTTCAGACTCCACAAAAAACAATCAGCAGTACTGCTTTCAAGGAATTAAATATATGGCTGTATTCCTGCACACTTTCCCTCCACGTAATTAAAATGTCATCAATAAAGCATTGCCACAAATCCAACTTAGTAAAATATGGATTTACGGCAGTGCTGCAAACAACTTATTCTTCCCATCTGGCCAGGTATAAATTGTCTGGACACGGGACAAAAGTGGCACCCATCCACAGACCTGGAGATAATATTTATTATATACCTAGAGATAATATTTATTATAAAAAATGAACATGTTGAATTTGAAGACCATATGGACAAGATCTACCAAGAATTCTGTTGGTGGTTTATCCTCCCCTTCCCCTTTGATTTAGGTGGTAATGCAGGGCTTCCAAACCCTCATCATGGGGTATTGACATATATAAAGGTACTATGTCAAGTATCACAAACAGATGCTGCTCCTCCATTCTTATTTCTAAGACTGTCTTCAAAATGTTGGCTGTGCCATGTATGTGAGAAGGGACACTTCCAACAATAGGTCTGATAAACTGATCCACATTCTGTGACAGAACTGAAGTGACCCACATGATGCCTGATATTATTGGGTGACTGAGTGGGTTCTCCAGGCCTTTGTGGATAAATTATATATAGATATATATATATATATATATATATATATATATATATATATATATACAAAAGTAGGGAAAGTGGTGTTAGGGTTTCAACCTAATGCCCCCCAAGCAGCAAAAGGAAAAAAAAAAATAGGTTTGGATATCCTAGAGTCTTGGCGAATCAGTGGTGGGGTCTTCCTTGAGGTTGTCAACCCTAATGCCAGCCCTTTCCCCTGAACAAACAAGATCTACTGTGATCTCTGTTCTTCATGCAGGGCCCGAAGAAAGCTACAACAGATTCTGTTGGCAACATGTAGTGAGACATACTTCGCTACCTTTGAAGAATGTATCATTATGAGGCACTGGGTTGGAGCTGTACCTTGTGCTTCAGACAGGAGGCTATGGACTGGGGGCCAAGGAAGACCCCACCACTGATTAGCCAAGACTCCAGAGATCCAAAACCCTAATGTTTTTTCCTTTTGCTGCTTGAGGGATGGGAGTAAGGAGTTAGGACTGGAAACCCTAATGCCTCATTTCCCTCTTGCCACATTTGTGGCATTAAGTTGAACCCTAACTGGTGCATTAATGCAGTTTTTTTGCAAAGAATTTCCTTTCTTTTTGAAACAGTGGAATCTTATCCTCATTCACGCAGGTCCCTTTGGGACCTCTGTGAACAACTGCAGCCATGCAGGGCTCTCTGGACCCTTGCACCAAGGGTGGGCCCCACACTTACATGTGGCAGGGGATGTAAAGGATTTGTGGGTCTGTCTGACTGCTTCCATGTGGCTACATACACTGACATGCAGGGCAAAGAGTCCATCTGTTTACCCAAGCACAGGACCCTCTGGCAGCCATGTGTACAGAGGTGCAGGGCCCTATGCAGAGGGAAGATTGCTCTTTACTATAGGGTACTTGGGCCCATGCAGGCAACCCGGCACCTTCCCTTCCCAGACTGGGGGGATGATGCCACATGACAGCACCATCCCCCAGCCTCAGACCAGCCAGCTGGCTCACTGAGCTTGCTTCTGAACTCAGCTCATCAGCACGTAATCACAAAACACTACTTGTTGAGGTAAAGCCTGGCACTACACACGTTTCTTAATAATTTTTTTTTTTGTTTCATTTTGACCCAGAATTTTAAAGATAGTTGTTTTATGACTCCCCCTTATACACATAACATGTGGCATTTATAAAATACTGGTCAAAATGTTATTTCATGCCACAAGTGCAAAAATACATTTCAGCCAGGATTTGAAAACTGGCACTGGTCACATTTATGAGTGGGTGTGAAAACAATGGCCATGTTAAAAGTTTGGATTCAAAATATTGAAAATGAGCAAAGTTATAAGTGAACGATGAAATAGTTCAATGTTCACTCATAACTTGGTCATTTCACCATAATTGTCCACATAATTTTCCCCATAATCTTCTTATGACCCCACTTCATGAATCCAGTAGGTAAACATTTTCGAATCCAGTTCAAAATGTGATTTTTCTATTTATTTTATTTTTTATTTAGTAGAAATTAGAATTGAAAACCTTTGAGTCAGGGACTCATTTACAAAGGCTCCCGGTCAGGAAACAGAAAGTATATACAAATACAGACATAGTTACATAGAGCTCAGAGTGATGTAGGGAACACTATACATGTATGTACCTAAATACAAGGGGTAAAATTCATAGGACAGCAAAAGCTCTATACAGGAAAACACTATACTTGTATGTACATAAATACCAGGAATACAATTCATAAGAGAGTGAAACTCTATACAGGTCCTATACAGTGATGTAGCTAAACCATTTAGTACACCAGAGACAGCAATTTGGGTTCTGTTATAAATAAAAATAGGTAGCAACTTAAAACAAATGTGGTGACACTTGGGCAGCTACATGTTCTACCAGGGCATGAGACAGTGGGGGTGGGGGGCAGTGAGGTGGGGAAGCAAGCAGCTATGTGCAGTTACAGCTGTGGGTGGTGATAAGGTGTTGCCTAAGGGCAGATTTGAAGGGCCCTATTCTTAGTTAAGATGCAATATCAGAGGGGAGGGAACAATTGCAAAATCACCTTGGGGTCCCAAAAAAGTTATGTTGAAAGTTTGGTGGTAAAATATTGAAAATTAGCAAAGTAGCATTTCAACGTTCACATATAACATGGTCCTTTTACTATATTTTTAAACCAATGTTTCAACATAACCTCACCTTTTGGGCTGAATTTGAAAAATTTCACCTGCCTTGTTCATGAGACACCGTCTCGAAAAGGCCATGCTGAAAGTTTTGTGTAAAAATATTGAAAAATTACAAAGTTATGAATCATAAAAGTTCAAAATCCATTGAAATACATTAAATAGACCTTCCTTGCTTTCTCACATTGTGATCACCAGTTCCAGCAGCAAGACATGTTTTCAACCAGAGAGTGGATCTACACAGTGGGACATTTTGGAAGCACCACTTGTGTTTGACAGCAAATTTGCCAGTTGCCCACCCAGCGACAGCACATATTGTGCCATCACAAAAGGAAGTGTTTTTTGCGGGGGGCTATGCCATCTACCCCAGCCCATAGCCTCCTGTTGCTGTAATGGTTTGTTTTCCGGTTTTGCTGTTGGGTCGTCACTCTAGAGTGCGTCACCAGGACATTTTTAGGTGAGTGTGGGTGTGTGTATGTAGGGGTGGTGGGTGCTGAGGCGGGGGTTGGGGTTGAGGTGTGTGGGGGTGTCAGATTGGTAAAGGGGCCATTTTCTTCTTTACAGGGTAAACAATAAAGACAATGAGGGACTGTTTTCTTTTTTGCAGGAAATACGTAACATTACTGGATCCAACACTGGGGAAATGATATTAATTTGGACTTACCAATGAATGATTTGCCATATGTTAACACCGATTCTCACCCAAAATTCTATTTTAAAATAGTCACACCTAAACAGATTAAGGATTATGTTTTGAAATAAGACCCCAAGCCACATATTTGTCATGATGGTATTGACTTTAGGTTAATTAGACAGGGTATTGATACATTGGCCCTGCCCCTTTGCAACTCTAGTCAATCACTCTCTATGGTTTGGAGTGTTTCTGGATCAGTGGAAAATAGCAATCATTAAACTCATTTTCAAAAATGGTAGCACAACATGTGTATCTAGCTCTCATCTGATAGCACTGCTATCTCCTCTCTCAAAAATCTTAGAGAGAATTATCTTTGACCAGACAATTGATTATCTAGAAAAATATAAATTCTTATCCGGCTCCCAGCATGGCTTCAAATCAAAACACAACACAGAAATGGCCTTGGTGGGGTTCAGCAGCTGCATACAGGGTGCCCTCAATAAGGGGCACTCAGTTGCAGCTGTATTTGTGGACCTCACCAAGGCCTTTGATTTAGTTGATCACAGTTTGTTGCAGGATTCTTTTCTGCTTTGAACTTTTCAAAGGATGTGTCAGATTGGCACTGCAATTACTTAAGTAACAGAGTGCACTGTACAGGAACTGTCGGTGCCCTATCTCAATGTAATACTATTACATGTGGGGTACCCCAATGATCAATATTGGGCCCCCTATTTTTTTCTATATATATGAATTCGGCTCCCGATACATGTCAGAAATCACTTATGACTCTTTATGCAGACAATGCTGTAATTTACAGTGATGGTGATCAACCTAAGGACACAGCTGAGACAGTACAAAGTGATTTTCTTCTGTTCCAAAAATGGCTGATTTCTAAGCATATGTTACTAAACATCAAGAAAACCAAAACCATGATTTTCTCAGGACCTAGAAAAGTAATTGACTGTGCCCCAATTTCTGACTTGAAAGGTGAGATAGTTGAGCTCGTCAATAATTTGAAATATCTGGGAATAACTTTAGAGTCTAACCTTACTTTTAAACAACATATTAACAATACAGTTGTAACCACTGAGTTCCCTTGGGGTTACTAGAATCCCATCAGTGTCAGTGCTAGGTAGGGAAAGGCAGCTGGTGAATAACTAGTTAAATGGGGGTTTCACCTAGTCACTCTCTTATTTACTTGGTCTCAGCTGAGATGAGAGAGAGGAGGTCATTTAGAACTCTCGCAGCAGCATAAGCCACAGCAGCTGGCTGTGAGTGGGGAGTTTTAGAATCTTGTGTCAGTAGTAGTCAGTGATGTCAGCAGTAGAAGTGTGAGGCGTGAGGGCTGTAGTGTGGGCTCTGAGAGGAGAACCTGCTTTCTCACCCTAGTCCTGAAAGTCTCCAGCCTGCCAAGAAAAGTGGTGGAAACCATTGTCTATAGCAGGATCTCCTGATTTTCATCCCTGGAGGGATGAAAAAGACTGTTAGAGAATGGATCATAGGGGCAATCCCCTATTTGATTCAGGACAATTGGAAGCTGCCTGTACTGTTCTGCGAGTAGATTTGACTTTGTGCTCCCTGAAGAAAGTACCTGTGCTTTGGTGTTTCTCTGACTAAGAGGGAAAGGTACACCAGTTCTGTTCTGATGTTTGAGACTGTTCTCAGTTTAAAGTTGGCTGACAATTGTGGGGTCCAGAGGCAGACTGATTCACATTGTTCAGGACTTTAATTTCTTACACTCCCAGAGTAGTGTTTCTTAAATGCTGGATGCAAAAGTTCATTCCAAGATGCATTTACCTAAGTATGTTCATGAAGCTTTAAGGTGTAACTCTGAAAGAATGGCTGGGTATGAATTTGGAAGCAAAGGGTGGGCAGCCCCCCATCTGGAGTAACCAGTTCAGGACTACAGGTTCCATAAGGATGCCTGGTTATTTCAGACATAGTGGCCAATGTCTGAAGAGAAGTTTGCCCCCTGGAGTGGGTTGTGCTAGTAATGAGCTCCAGTGTGCTCAGTTATGGCCAGTTGCCACTTGAAGAAGTTTAAAGTCCCATGCCATATGAGAAATGTGTGCTCAGTTGTGACCAGTGCCACTAGAAGAAATGTTCGTTGTGGCCAGTGCCACTGAAGAGTATTCACTGTCCTACGAAATATGGGAATATGTAGAGTTTCTGTCAGATACAGTCATTCTGTTGTTCTGTAATTCCATGTGCCACGATGTGTAAACCTTGGGGATCCACCCTTGCTTTAGAGAACATCTTTTGGAATAAAGTCACACTCTAGAACCCTAACTCTGTATTGGACATTCATGTTACTGCTTCCTGTGTGTAGTTACTGGGTATGACTCCAGAAGTATAGGTCTAACATAGCCCTAGCAAAAAGTTCTCTCCTCAGGACCTGGGCTATTGGTCATAAGAATTGCTTTTGTACACCCCCACCCCCTTTGACCTCTAGAAGTAATGAGCCTGGTATACATTCCAAAAGCTAGGGATGGTACAATTTCCAAAGTAGTTTGTGCCCAGTCAAGGGTACCAGGGTTGCTAACTGTGTAAAGTAGTGTGGGGGGGGAGTACAAAAAATGGGGTCTCATCCAAAAATGTTTAAATTTGGGGAGTGCCATAGAAAATGTGGGCTCATCTGATGTTGTTTAATTTGGGGAGAAAACCAGAGATTTTTTGCTGAGGGTATGTCTAGCATCTTTCTGTCTGGTAGCAGTGTAGCCCAAACAGAAAGGAAGCTTTGGACAAGAGGATTTTGCCCAGAAAAGTGACATCCAAATGTGCTGCTTGTGTGCCTATTAGAACAGTAAAGAACAGAGTGCTGCTGTGTGTTTTCATCTGTGACAATGGACAGTAAAGCCTTGAGGTGTGTGTCCTAGCTGCTGCATTAGAAAGTGTTTACAGAACTTTTAAATTGCAATTTTCAAATGCCAAACGTAGTGTGGACTTTAAGGAACAGACTCAGATATGTGCCCTGAAAGTTTCAAGTGCTTTGTGTGCAAATTGGGGGAGTCGATAGAGAAATTGTCCAGAAACTGTGGAGAAAATGATCAAAACAGCGCTCCCGCCACTGAAATTGCAGCCAAGAAAAAAAAAGTTACAGTTTGCAGTTTAAATTTGCTCCTGCTTGATGATCGCCATGAAGGAAGAGCAAGCAAGGAGAGAGAGGCTTATTTGCATGGCACTGAGTGATTGGTGCGACTGCAATCAGTCCCGACCCCTGTCCAGCGTCTGTGCACTGCAGAGTGCTCGAGGAGGAGGAGAGAGAGAGTGGCATGCGAGCTGGTCAGACCAGGATCAACCATCGAGGGGTTTGAAAACATTCTAAACTGTAGTAAACAGACTATTGCTGTGTAATTTCGGGCTCAACCCATTGTCCGACCAACTGGAGAGTGATCGAGGTGTTCGTGGCTACGATCGGCAGGACCGCCAGCTCGTTTTACCCCAGAGGCTTTCCCAGAATTGGCACCAGACTGAAAATTTTCATTGGAAGGAACCAGCTAATGAATTCAGTAAGTAAAACAAGTAAACTGTACCAAAAAAAATGTTGTGTGATTATCAAGCCAACGGAATCTGTGTGCAAGCAGTGTGATATTTTTTTGCAAAGAAGGACTGTGTGTTGATAGAGCAAGTGCAATAAACAACAATTCTGAGCATAGACTGTGAGCAGTGATAATGGTTTCAGCAACAGTAAATATTTCTAAGCAAAAAGGGACCATGAGTTGTATAGTGGGAATGCAGCAAACAGGCAATCCTGTGCAAAGAAAGACTGTGGGACTTACAACAAGTGACTTTGAGCATGTGTGAAAAGTTTTCCTAAATTGATGCTGATCACAAAGTCAAGTTTAAAATCATATGAATGTGCTAAAATGTACCAGCAGAGCAGTCGATTGCAGTTTTAAGTAAATTCAGTAGCCAGGAAAGGTCGGAAACACAGTTTTAGCAAGTGAATCAAGTTTGATGCATGAGGAAAAGTTACCTCTGCCATTACAGCAATGTAAACACAGCAACAGGGAGCCATTTTGTGAGACAGTAAGTGACTAGTGAGCAATTTAGTAACAACAAGTTTGTGTGTGTTTGCTTTGAGACATGGCATCGGGAGCTCCCCGATATCTGGATCATGCCTGAGCTATGATCGCAGAGGAGATGGAAGCACTAAGAGAAACAGAGAGAGCTTTCTATGGTGAAAGGTTGCCTCGAGATGTAGCAGTCCTTAGTTATCCAGTGAGACTATGCATTGTGTGTCTAAAGGCTGGAAGGGATGTGTTTCTCATACCACATTGCTCAGATTGCCTTGTGAAGTATGAAGTGAGCAGTGGTGCAGCTCCAGAGAGGGTATCAAGAATTTGATTGGCTTCCACATGGACCCGAGTAGGGGACTCTGCCTGCAGCAGCAGCATGCAGTACCAGGTTAAACCAGTTGGGGAAAGTTCCACAGAGTGTGTTACAGAAGGAGAAAGTAAAATTGATGTTGATCCACTGCAAGGGCAGGAAGAAAGAGAGAGAGAGAGAGAGAGAGGTTTCCATGCCTGTGTCCCAGATGGACAGTGCAACAGAAGGATCTATGAACCTATGGAAGCAGAGTCCAAGTCCTAGCCTAGTGGGGGGAGGATGAACTACAAGAGACACTGAATTGGGAGATGTCTACCTCTACACCCAGTGAGGAGTGGGATGTCTCAGGAGTGAGGATATTTGCTCACTCTTGTGCTCAGATAATGAGTGAGGAAGAGGAGGATGAGGAAATGTACTTTCATGTTGAGGGCTCCAGTGAGTCACCTCAAGCTCTTGACTCAGAAGAGCCAGAGACAATTGAAGAAGGCTGTAGTAACCTGCCCACAGAGATGGCAGGAGACAAGTTTTTTTGTTCTTTAAGATTGAGACACTGCCTCAACCAGGACTGGCCACTCCCAAGCTGGGCCATGGGCCGCAGACTAGTAAAGATTAGCAAGGAGGAGAGACTGATATGTAGGATGGCTTATGGCATCTATGAGAAGTCCTTTCCTACCTTTCCTCACTGAGTCTGGGAGGAAATCGAATGGAACAGGCAATCCTTCCTGGTTGTTGGAAAAGGCAAGCAAGAATTTGTACTCTGGTGCAGCAGAATTTGTAAGGGACAAAGTCATAAGTGATCACCTTAAATTCTGGAGAATGGGCAGGACTCTGTTTATGGACACAGTGCGAATTGTGGATGGGGCTGGTAATGAGATATTCCATAACATCAACTTTGAATGCCCAGACAGGGTCATAGTCCTCGCCCCACACCCTGAGTGGTACTACCCTTAATGATGCCACTCCCTGTGAATATGCCCAGCATGCCTCAAGGAAGTGAGCAGTGACAGGCTAGTGCCTGTCATCTGAAGCAGCAGTATCCATGGAGGAAGATGCAGTTCTTCTGGTGTTCCAGGATTCTTCAGGTGTATCCAGATTCATCACCCTAGCAGTTTTCCTGTTCCATCTCCTGGCCTTCCAGAAGACATCACCCAGTAGTTTTCCTCTTTCATCATTTGGTTTCCAGATTACATCAATCCAGCAGTTTTTCTGTTTCATCATTTGGTTTGCAGATGACATCAGTCCAGCAGTTTTCCTGTTTCAACGTTTGTTTTTCCAGAGGACATCATCCCCAGCAGTATCCAAAGATGTCATTTGGTCTGAAAGGGAGAAAGTCCTCAGTTCATAGAAGTAAGCTGATCCTTTGTTTTCATTCTTCAAGGAACCGGTAAGACCAAACTCTTTATTTACTTTAACTGACTTTGCACAACACATCCTACATTTGCAGGCTATCCATGGAACTCTATTTGTCATCAAAGACTCTCCCCATGGATTGCAGTGCTATACAGACCCAGTTCTATCCAAGAACTGTTCTTCAGCAGGCATCGGCCTAGGAGAGATTCTTTAATGGACCATGCCTACGGCAACAGTAATCTTGTCACTAGTTTTGAACTTTGTAGGACCTTTCATCCTCGAATGTGTTGAATAAACGTCTTCTTTCAGTTTTTTTACTTTTGTACTTTTATAGAAAATATTTTTGGGGTTCTTTCATTCTCAGGTACAGGTTTAGGCACTGTGTGAAATGCAAAATGTATTTCAGTGTTTTCTTGTTTTGCAGGTGTTCCTGTGGAGGAAAAGAAAAAATAAAGAGAGGACGAGGATGTTGCAACTCATCCGGGTTACCCTTTTCTTAGTTTTTTTTTGGGATTGTTTATGGTTAACAGGGTGTTAAATTTTTTTCTTCACAGGTGTGAGATTATGGGGAATTTTTGGGGAAATGTAATATATGTTTCCTATGTTGTTCACTGATACCCTGGGAATTTGGGGGGATAGGTTCCCCGGTAGGCACTTTAGTCAGATAGATTTTCCCTAGAGGGCTAGGGAGATAGGCAGGCTGGTGGTCCTGAGCTAGATAGGGGTCACCAGTGTTGTCTATTAGGGCATGCTTCAAGCAGTTTTCTTGGAGGCACTGAGCATCTATAGATAGATCATAGGATAGGGGCTGAAGTTTCATCAGCAAGCCTCTATTCCTTTAGTGCTACCTGCTTGTGCTTGGCATATGGTAGGGGAGGGCCTGATCACCCTTCCCCATAATTAACGCAGAGGGTAGGATGGCCTGGTGCCAGGTGGAGAGATGACTGTGGACAATCATTTACCTGGCAGGGGGGTGAGAGTAACCACACAGTTCCCTGGGGTTAATAGAATCCCATGTGTCAGTGATAGGTAGGGAAAGGCAGTTGGTGAATAACTAGTTCAATGGGTTTTTCACCTACTCACTCTCTTGTTTACTTGGTCTCAGCTGAGATGAGAGAGATGAGGTAATTTAGAACTCTTGCAGCAGCATAAGCTACAGCAGCTGGCTGTGAGTGGGGAGTTTTAGAATCTTGGGTCAGTAGTCAGTAGTAGTCAGTGGTGTCTGTAGTTGTAGTAGTGTGAGGAGTGAGGGCTGCAGTGTGGGCTCTGAGAAAAGAGCCTACTTTCTCACCCTAGTCCTGAAAGTCTCCAGCCTGCCAAGAGAAGTGATGGAGACCGTTATCTACAGTAGGATCTCCTGATTTTTATTCTTGGAGGGATGAAAAGGACTGCTAGAGAATGGATCCTAGGGGCAATCCCCTATTTGAACCAGGACAATTTGAAGTTGCCTGCACTGTTTTAACTGTGAGTAGATTTGACTTTGTGTTTTCTGAAGAAAGTCCCTGTGCTTTGGTGTTTCTCTG
Organism: Neoceratodus forsteri; assembly: GCA_016271365.2. Lineage (NCBI taxonomy): Eukaryota > Metazoa > Chordata > Ceratodontiformes > Ceratodontidae > Neoceratodus > Neoceratodus forsteri. Next base: position 1,027,997,826 of record CM028130.1, on the reverse strand, counting down.
GTTAAGAGGGAAAGGTACACCAGTTCTGTTCTGAAGTTTGAGACTGTTCTCAGTTTAAAGCTGGGTGACAATTTTGGGTCCAGAGACAGACTGATTCACATTGTTCAGGACTTTAATTTCCTACACTCCCAGAGTAGTGTTTCTTAAATGCTGGATGCAAAAAGTTCATTCAAAGATGCATTTACCTAAGTGTGTTCATGACATTTTATAGTGTAACTCTGAAAGAATGGCTGGGTATGAATTTGGAAGCAAAGGGTGGGCAGCCCCCCATCTGGAGTAACCAGTTCAGGACTACAGGTTTCATAAGGATGCCTGGTTATTTCAGACATAGTGGCCAATGTCTGAAGAGAAGTTTACCCCCTTGAGTGGGTTGTGCTAGTAATGAACCCCGGTGTGCTCAGTTATGGCCAGTTGCCACTTGAAGAAGTTTTAAAATCCTGTGCCATATGGGAAATGTGTGCTCAGTTGTGACCAGTGCCACTAGAAGAAATGTTCAGTTGTGGCCAGTGCCACTGAAGAGTGTTCACTGTCCTACGAAATATGGAAATATGTAGAGTTTCTGTCAGATACAGTCATTCTGTTGTTCTGTAATTTTCTGTGCCACAATGTGTAAACCTTGAGGGTCCACCCTTGCTTTAGAGAACATCTTTTGGAATAAAGTCACATTCCAGAACTCCAACTCTGGATTGGACATTCATGTTACTGCTTCCTGTGTGGAGTTACTGGGTACCCCTCCAAAAGTATAGGTCTAGCATAGCCCTAGCAAAAAGTTCTCTCCTCATGACCTGGGTTATTGGTCATAAGTATTACTTTTGTACACCCCCACCCCTTTTGACCTCTAGAAGTAATGAGCCTGGTATACATTCCAAAGCTAGGGATGGTACCATTTCCGAAGTAGTTTGTGCCCAGTCCAAGGTACCAGGGTAGCTAACTGTGTAAAGTAGCTGGGGTGGGGTGGGTGGGTGGAGTTACACAATAAAAACTATCCATCAAAGATTGGGAGCATTATGTATAGAGCTAAGTGTTTCCTGACCTTTGAATTGAAAAAAATTCTCACCCACAGTTTTCTCCTTAGCTTATTTGACTATAGTCTTATTATTTATTGTGCAGCAAGTGAAAAAGTCTTATCTAAATTAAAGGTTACCTACAACTGTGCCCTCAGTTTCATGACAAACTCACCTTCTAAAATTCACCACTGTGATTTATTAAAAAAATCTGAATGTCCATCCTTTGAAAATAGGATAAAAACTAAAATGGGTATATTACTTTTCAAGGATATTAATAACTTCCTCCCCACTTCTGTCCAGGCTCTTTTCTCTTGTAGCATTAATACACAAGGGACAAGATCACAAAACAAATTTGTTTTTAGGTTACCCTTCTTTAAAAAAAACTTTTGGACAAAGATCTCTACAACACAGGGCTCCACTTTTCTACAATACAATTCTAAATAACATTTCTAACTGCTCCACCATTGCACTTTCAAAAACAGATTAAGATCATGGCTTGATACTTTAAATGACTGTCTCTGTAATCCAGTTTAAATGAATGTCCAGTTCATGTGTTTTTAGTCAAATGTATCTTCTTAACTGTTGGTATGTTTGTTCTATGTACATTGTAGTCTTTGTTTTATGTTACACTTGTCGCTTGTGTAAATGGGCAGTATTGCTCATCTTGCTTACAAGTATAAAAAATAAAAATGAAATGAGAAAGAGAGATGCAGAGAGAGAAAGTGAGCGAAAGCAATCATGATCACCAGCTCACTGCTCAGACTCACACTGGCAGCATGGCTCCAACTGCAGCTACACATACCCAGAAAGTCCTGCTGTGACACAGAGAATGTGGGTGAATGGCTCCTCTCGCTAAGCTGGGCACCCAGGATTTTTGGGTGCCCAGAAACCTTATTTGCAGGCATAAACGCAGTTCTGGTGTTATCACCGAGTGCTACATTTAATTTCGGAACTGTTTGGGACTCACAACTTCATAATTTGGTTCTGTATGCCTTGAAATACTGCTTTGGTGTGGTTTGGGCAGTTCATGTTATTGTTTTGACTTTTCATTAGGGAAAGATCAGTTTTTGTTACATTTAATTGCAGCTGATGTTAACTGTCCAGAGATGTGGGTGTGGGGTGGGGGGGGAGAGAGGACACTATCATGTTTGGTTCATTACATGTTTGGAAGGTGGTAATATCAGCGTTGATCATTGAGGAACAGATATGTTTGGTAAGAGTTTTTTGATTCTACTTCTGCCAGAAACAGGCTAGCACTGCTTTAAGGTAATGGGCTATAAAGCCCAAAAATACATCTTGAAAATTCCTTTTAAGTAAAGGAAAAAATGTAGTTCATTAATGATCAGTGCTCCGTATCTCAAAAACCACACAAGATGCTGTCACAAAACTTTTCACATCTTGAGACCCTGCTAGCCAGACTGCTCAAGCAAAATTTTGGGCTATTTTGTCAAACACCAACGAAGTTATTAAGGTGCAAAAATTGGAGTTTATCATTAAGCACCTTACACAACCCTGACTTTACTGGCACTGTCACACCAGGATAATATATAAAGTTGGGATTCTTGAATCTTCTACCATCAAACATTTTTGTTCTTTTCAAGTTCAAGTTTATTGTGAAGGGATAAATCCATTGAGCAAGCTCATTTTCAAGGAGGACCCTTTTTTAACAATAACAAATCATACATACAGTCGATATGGGGATACAAAATTAATTAACAGGCACTATTAATTAATTAACAGGCACTATCCCAGGTCCACCTCAAAAATGAGCTTGTTCAATGGTGATTGTCTGGTTAAATAAAGACTTTGATTGATTGATTGATTAATATTTAACAAAATGTACAATGTGAGCTATACAAAGCAGGGGTGACTAGCCAATGCTGGGAAACATATAATCAATACATGAGTATGGTATATACACATACAAATACAATATAAATAGGAACAATTACTGTGGTACTACAAGGTAAACATAGAGCGATGTTGGATAAAAAAGTAAATATATAGATATATACAAAGCAACAGGAGAAGAATCATCATTAGGCATATTGTAGCACTAACGAGAGTTTGGTATAATGGGCAAATGGAAGAGAGGAGAAAACAGGCTAGCACATAAGACAAGTATACAAGAGTGATGGTTTAGAGGTAAGTTAAGGAGATACGTGAGCCCTACTGGAATAATTACAGTGGCAAGCATCGTTAATTAGATTTGTTAATTTTTTTTTTTTATTTAGTTGTTTAACCAGGTATAGCACACTAAGCTGAAAGCTTTTTTACAGGAGTGACCTGGGAGCACAAGGAGGTTAAGTGACTTGCTCAGGGTCACACAGTATGCAAGTGGAAGCTGTGGGGTTCAAACCCAGGTCTGAGTTTGAGTTTTGAATGCTCTTATAGGAATGAGGGTGCTCAAATTAAAGGATGATTGAAGCTTGCTCCAAGCAGTAGGGAGGGCGTAACTAATGGCCAGTTGGCCAAAGCGGGTACGGCCTTTGGGAACATCTAAGAAAATGTAAGTGGTATTTCTAAGAACATAAGGAGTTTGGGGAAGAGAAATAAGACTAGTGATGTAGGCCGGGAGTTCGTTCAAGAGAGAGATTTATATGCCCTTAGGTAAGCATGTAAGAGTCTCCTGGTAGTCAGAGGAGGTCCACCCCACTGCTGCATATAGGGTGCAATGGTGTGTTCTTGCAGGGGCATCAATGACAAAATGAATGGCTCTGTGAAAAAGGGTATCAAGTTTCTGCAAATTGGTGGCTGCACAATTTTTGTAAATGATGTTTGCATAGTCCAGGAGAGGGAGGAAGGTGAACTGGACCAGTCTTAATCTGGAGTTTTGGTAAAACAAGACCTTATCTCTGTAGAAAAAGACCAACCTTAGTTTAAGCTTTTTAAAAATGGCTTCAATGTGAGGAAGGAAGGAGAGCTTAGAATCAAGGAGGAAGCCTAAGTATTTAAATCTATCCATGATTCTAAGCTTACCACCAAGCAAGGTAGTGATAGGCATGGGTGGGCAGAGTAAGGATGATGATCCGACATAGTGAAAATACATCACTTTGGTTTTGTTGGCATTTAATAAAAGTATGGAGTGAAGTAGATTAAATTGTAGTTGGTTAAAGTCTGACTGAAGCACAGAGGAGGCATCTAGGAATGTAGGTTTAGAGATATAGAGGACAGTGCTGTCTGCAAAAAAGTGAAGTTTTGGGTGGGTAATGTTATTACCTAGATTGTTGACATATAGTAGAAAGAGCGGGGGCCCAGTACTGAGCCTTGAGGGACCCCTCTCACTGAGGGAAGTAAGGAGGATAAAGTCCCAGTGGTCTTAAGCTGCTGCTTTCTATCTGCCAGGTAACTGGCCAACCAGTTTGACACAGAAGGCCCAAGGCCATAATCTTTTAATTTCTCCAGAAGAAGACCATGATCGACTGTGTCAAAGGCCTTGTTTAGGTCTAAGAACATGGTCCCCGTGACTCACTTGTGATCCATGACTACCAACCAGTCATTAGGTACTTTAGCTAGGGCGGATGTGGTACTGTGGTGACTTTTAACGCCAGACTGCAGTGGACTGACCAATTGGTGCTTGTCCAAGAAATCCCTAATCTGAATGTCAACCAATTTCTCGAGAAGCTTGGACAGTACTGGCAGAATAGAGATAGGCTGATAGTTATTTAAGTCGCTAGGGTCACCTGATTTTTCTAGTTAGAAATTCACTACCTAATGCAAATATTGTCCAACCTTTTGTTTGAAAACCAGCATTTAATTGCTTGTCAGTTTTTGTGAAAGGTGGTGCCTCTAAGTTGCCTGTTTACCTCTGTGGCATATGTCAAACAGCCCATCACAACGACCACTCCCTGATGTCCACTTGATGACCGCTGTCAGCTGTTGTATGACCATGGACTCATTTTAAGCTATTCACTCTAGGGATGCCCTTTTCTCATTTGTACAGTTGCTAAAATTATTAGGTACCTGATACATCACATTTAAATTTTGCAGGTCTCTTCCTCAGGCTTTCAAGAAAGTATGTACTATTGGCCCATGATTTGGGCAATAATGTGATTTAGGACTTAACATTTTTGTTTGGTTACTTTCATGTATCACCTCTGTTGAGGCTTTATCTATAGTATGTAGCTCATTTGCATCTTGGGGGTTAGTCCTGTCCATCTGGTCAGCCACATCCATTTGATACAGTCTCTGCAGTTCTGCTTCTTTTTCCATTCTTTCTGGTTCCAGGCTCGATCTTGCTGCCTCTTTTCTCCCAGGTGGATATATGGTTTTTAAAGTTAGTTTCCTGGCAAACATGTGAAAGTCAACAAAGATTTGGAACTTGTCATTACTGGTAGTGGTGGGGACAAAAGACAACCCTTGGTTTAAAACTGAACTCTCATTTTCGGTGAGTTGGTATTGGGCGATATTGATCACTGTATTCTTCTAATTACCTCCCACTTCCATCCGTTTTTTTTTTGTTTTGTTTTTTTATTCTTTGGTAATGGGGTAAGGCCCACTAGGCACAAGTGCTCGTTTTCAGGGGTAACCCAGGAGGACTAGGTAAGCTAAGTGAAATGTTCAGTCACACACTATGCAAGTGGAGGTTTTGGGAATCAAACTCAAGTCTGCTGGATGTATCAAGCTCATTCACAGCTTGATACTCTAACCTCTAGGCTATAGTGTATTTTCAGTTTTCTCAGATATTCTCAAAACAGCTTTTTCCAAAACGCTAACAACATTGGTCAAATGTTCACTATGCAAAGCAAATACAACCTTATGACAGCTGCCCAAGCGAAAAAATGTGAACATACATTTTTAAAATGAAGGCAGTATCCACAGAGTAAAATGCAGCTGCATTTCAGTAAAATGTACAGCTATCCCCAGCCCACCCAGCAACAGAGTTAAACTAAACTTACCACTATCGCCAGTCTCTAGAAATACAGCTTCATCAAGCCAGTATGCAGCTCTGTCCCACACAGCACAGAAACACAACCATTACAGGACAATGTGTAAAGCTCTGTCCACACTTTACGGTTTTCAAATTGTTATGGGTCTGACTGTGTTGCCACATCCAAACACCATCTGAACCAGTTTTTAACATGGCGTGCCTCAATCCACATGAGTGAAAAATTGATGCACGTTTTAACACGCTTACACATCGTGCCCGAACCGTGCTGCCTCACAGTAGCTCCACTGTCCCATGAACAGCATGGAGCATGGAACAGACTCCCATCCTTTATTCCTTTATTTATTTATTTGTGATTCGGAAAACACCTATGAGCATAAGCGCTCTTTTACAAAAGTTCCACATCAGTAAAGGACAAAGAACAAATAGGAACAACAGACATTCACCAGGTCACGTGGGACCTGGTCAGGTACAAGAAGCAGGATTACTAGGCAGAGTTCTTGGCAAACTGTAACATAGCAGTCCCAGTGGGACACAATTCCCAGGTAGCAAAAAGGTATCACCAGTGGAGAGTGCAAGCAGTTGATAGTCAAGGAGCAACATAGTAAAAATGGATTTTAGTCATTTAAAGCAACAACAAGCTGATTTTGGTGTGAGCTCATTTTTTTAGGGATTTCTTAAATTGTGTGATTTTGGGAAGTCCCACTAGGGATTCCGGGAGCTTAGTTTAGCCATTGGGCATTCATACAGGTACTGTAACTGTGCTAGATACCAAACCGTTTTCAAAAACACAATCTAAAATTCTTATTTCAACAGGGTTTAAACACAGTTTTGAAACAAGGTTTAGAAATGTTAAGAGTCTGAACGTGACCCATGTGTGGCAAACTTAAAATGTTACAGGATGACGGTAATGTTTTAAAATTTCCAGCATGGACAGGGCCTAAAACTAATGTAACAGCCCCTTTTTCACTCACCTGGGCTGTCCTGGAGCCCTTGGGGTATGCAGCATACACCCTTACCAAGGGGTGGGGCCTGAGCTCTGGCTACGTGGCCAATGGTGACATGGTGCCTCCACCTGGGGCAGTGGCAAGGACTCCTGTGGACAAAGAACAGGTTACCACTCCCCAGAAACAATGGTGTCTCCCTGTAGAGGCTGACCCCTCAAACATGGTTATACCAGTGCCCCCCCGCAATAACAATGATGACAAATCACAAACACATAGATTCAACGGCAAACCATAACCCCTTTATTTAAAACATTCCAATACAGGGAAGATGAGGGTGACCCCCTTGTGCCTTTAAATACTCAGCACACAACCCCGTTTGAGATCCCACCCCAGTTGCAACCAGAATAATTCCTGATAGTGGGTACCTCAGTGCTCTCAGTTGCAGGCCTGCGGTCTTTCTGGGGCCCATGTAGTACCTGCACAACAAGTTTTGGGAGCTTAAGTCTGTCGTAGGGGTGGTGCTCCTCTCCGACCCTCTTAGTGTATGCAATAAATCCCCAGAGCTGCCGCTCAGGGTACATACAGTTGTCCAGGAGGGTGGCGAAGCTCTATGATTGAGGAACTGCAGGGGAGGTTTGTGAGGTGCTGTTCTTCACCTGTCAGACCTTTCCAGCTTCACTCATGGGCCTTTATATACAGTGTTCACTCAGGCAGGCCTGTTCACCCTTCTCTTTCCTTCTCCATGGAAGCAGCAATTTCAACCTGGGGAAACAGGGTGGCTCGGTCCCCCTCTACCAGAACTTGACTATAGCAGCCCAGCCTAAAGGGCTGTCCCCTGGCTGAAGCCACTTGTCCCTGTGCAGAGCAGTCCATGGGGCACAAGGCTCACACACACTGTCCCTTACAGTCCAGCCAGTTAGCCACAGTGCCCTTAGTGGACTCTCCTGCTCTTTTGACACTGCAGAAGCTGCAGCCTCCCTTCTGCGCTTGACTTAGAGGGAAGGGGTGGTAGCCAGAGAGTCCACAGTCAAGCAGGCAGCCCTAGTAGCTGCACTTTCAAACTTGTTCCAGTTCTTCCAACACTGCCCAGCTCTCGGCTACCCTCCTCTCAGCTCTCTCCCCTTTGTTCTCCCTCTTTTCACACCAGTCCTTTCTTTTTTAAAGCCCTGCACAGCCCCGCTCTTATTGCCTGCTCCACCCCATGTGACCTCCAGGCCGTCTCTGGGTAATTTCTCAGCAGTCCGAGGTCTGCAATCCTACATGGGGGCCACCATCTTGTGTGTGCAGGTTAGTCTCCTTGAAGTTGGTCCCCAGCTATTGATTTAGCCCACTGCCAGTGCTAATTTGGGCTGGATTCGTGACCAGAACTCGTCCGGTCACTGGGCACATCTTCCCAGCCCCTCTGCTTATCTGGAGGGGGAGGAACACTGAGTTCCTTGTTGGACATATGGCTGAGTGATATTAGGAGCATGACTCCTTTAAGTCCCCCCTTACCTTTGTGCATGTGCGCAGGTGCACAGCCGCCTTGGCCGTGCCTGGATTCCTTTTCTTTTTTTTTCTACGAGTGGCCCCTTTCATCCCTTGGTATTACGGGGCTGCTCCAATGTTCCTGCGGGGTGCTTCTGCCTTCCTCCCTGCTGACTCAGACTCTGCTGCTGACGTGGAGCTGACAGGCATTGGGACTCAAGTCCCACCATGGCCTCAGGCCATGAAGGGTCAGAGCCGCGGGGGCTCCAGCAGAAAAGGTAAGCCTGCATTCAGGGGGCTTACACTAAGGGCAGTGGTGTAGGAACGCATACATCAAGCAAGCCATGACATACTTGTTGATTGGGGGGGCATACTGGGCCTTGACCATTGGTTTTATGACTGTATTCCTATTATTTGTTATCCATCCCTACTGGTGTTATAATATGATTATTGTGCTCTGTTTGAATGAAATATAAAGTTAAATAGATGCAGCTAAGTACTGCTCTACTTATGCTCCTCTTATGAAGTTCCTAAACTAAAGAGGTGGGTGTACAAGGAGTCTGGGTAGCAAATATGGGTATGTTTACAGTGGGGGTTGGGGTAGCAATGAGGCACCAAAGGGTTCTTGCTTACAGATGTTATTTTTCTAACTTCACCACTGACTGGGGGTGAAAGGAAGAGGGTGGAAAGGTGCAAGAAAGAAGAGGGGAGTGAGGGGGTAAACCAGAGGAAAATGTGAATAATTGAAAGTGATAAGAAAAGGGAGAGGACAGAACGTCTGAGAGCAGAGAGAGAGAAACAGACAGACAGACAGTGGAAAGGGGTGAGATGGTGTGACTTAGAGAAGAGAGATTATAAAGAGAAAGAGTATGTATGAGAGCAGGGGGGAGAGGAAGAGCACAATTCAGATTAAAACAGAGTTAGAGGACAGAGAATTTGAGAGTCAGGAGAGAGTAGGAGTGAAAAAGAGAGTGTGGGGGCGAGGGTGGCAGAGAGAATAAGTGGGGGAAAATAATGTTAACTTGGGGGGGGGGTGTCAGGAATTATAACAGTCATTTAGTTATTTTATTCTTTGGTGAATGAGTAAGGCCCACTAGGCACAAATACCTGTTTTCAGGGGCGACCTGGGAGCACTGGGGAGGTTAAGTGACTTGCTCAGGGTCACACAGCATGCAAGTGGAGGCTGTGGGAATCAAACCCAGCTCTGCTGGATATACCATACTCATACACAGCTCATTATTCTAGCCTCTCGGCTATACTGCCAGCCCATTTATCATGCCCAGTTGTGCTAGCTACTGCCAGGCTCCACCAAATTAGAACGTCTTTATCCCAATTTTTCCAGGGGGTGATGAGCATGCCACCAGACCCTTGTTGAAGGCATATAACACATACTTTGTGATATTTCAAGATCTACACATGAACACTGAGGGTGATGGAGAGAAACTAAATGTTTTAGCAGACATCAGTATAACCACAGAAGGTATAACAGAAAAAATAAATCAGTTAAAAAACACACACTCAGCAGCACCTGATAATGTACCAAATAAAATGCTAAAGCTTCTATCACTCTATATCACCACCCTCACTAAAACTAAGGGCCTAGATAGTCAAAAATCCCCTGCAAACTCACGCAAGAGCCTGTGCCGGGCATCTGAGATGTGCCAGCCCAAAATAATGAGATATTCAGGAGATGAGCTGTGAGATGCACTTCAGCATGTCTGGCTCAATATCCTGAAGCTTCGTGATCATGCAGTGGGAGATGCGCAGTGCAACAGGTGACCTAAGCCTCATGCGAAGCATGGGGAAATGCGTGATGCAAAGCCACTTGCGCGGTGCGCAAAACTGCAATATTCAGCCAGGATATACAAATGACCTCATTGCTCATTCCAAGCCCATCTCCCACATTTGCATTACATTACTGGAATGCATTCAGGCCATTTGCATACCCCGGGCATGCTCAGTTCCAGCTTTGCAGAGCTGACCCACCACTCCACAAAGGTGAACAGGAGGTGTTGCAGCCTAGCAGGCAGGAGTGATGGAAGGTATGTGTGTGGGTGGGTGGACTGCATTGGCCTGGATACAGTGCTATTACCCATAGCCATGCAGAGTGAAGCACAAAGAACTGGCACTGACCACCAACTGTGGTACACTCCTCTTGTAATGTTTTATGTCACCAAAACCCGACACAGCACAGCACAGCTACATGTGGTGGAATACTCTCACCTGGTTGACTAGCTCCCCATAGCCATGCACAGGGTCAGACAGGGGTACAGGGGGCCTACCTGGACAATGGCCACAGGGGCTACCTGGATATGCAACAGGGGTGGGCACAGGGTGACACAGGCTGCTAGGGCTACCACATGCATGTGAAATACCAGCTCCACATGCTGCATACCATTACCTGCAGTGCCCCACACACCCCAGTATGGGAGGTGCCTGGTGGGCACTGCGAGGGATGGCAGTGTGCAGACAGTGACCGACTGCTGGGTGGCTATGTCCAGGGAGCAGCATGGGGTGTTGCTCCCTGGATGGTGCTGGTGGCTCAGGGTTCATCCATCCTGGCATGATTGCTATGTGTGGGTGCCTGGAGCATATCCTGCTGCACCTCCATGGGCTGTATTCAGACAGCCTGCCGCAGTTCTGTGGCCTGCCTGTGGGTGGCTGGCCATTTAGGCATGCTTTTTCCATGTCTAACTTTGGGCAGCTCATCTCTAAGATGCCCTGCAGGTGTGCCACACATTTTGGCTGAATATAGGGATACGTGGCACATTCATAGGCATGCCCCCTCTACATGTGCTGCATACATTATAGATACACAATAGCACATCTGGAGATGCACGACACATCTCTCCCTTTTGAATATCACGGTTCCACCCATCTTTTGGGATGCGTGGCACATCTTCACTTTGTGCCACACATCTGCTTTGAATATTTAGGCCAATATTTCTAAAAACAATACATGATAATGAAGTTCCATCAGATTGGTTAACTGCTATACATAAAAAGGGTAGTAGAGCTGACCATACAAACTACAGGCCCATTAACTTGACATCCATTCCTGGGAAGATAATGGAAGCAACACTTAAAGACATAATAAATTCCCATATAGAATGCAGCAACCGGAAAGACCTAGATCAGCATGGGTTTATATTGGGTAGCTCATGTATAATGAACTTACTGTGTTTTATGAAAAAATATCATCAGCTCTGGCTAGGGGAGTGCCCATAGATTGCTTCTACTTAGATTTCACAAAGACATTTGATAAAGTCTCACATAGCGAGATTATACAAAGTCTAATAGATAAAAAAAATCAATCATAGGGTAGTGAGATTGGTGGCAAGCTGGTTGGGACAAACAACACAGAGGGTGTATATAAATGGTTATTACTCATCTTTCTTTGGGACCTGTGATGAGTGGGTGCCGAAGGGGTCGATGCTGGGACCAGTGCTGTTTCAAATGTTTATGTCTAGCACGGGCAATGAAACAAAAAACTGGATAAGTAAATATGCAGATGACACCAAACTAGCTGATGTACAACAAATAATGAAGATACAGCCACTGTACAATTGGATTTAGACAATATCCAGAAATGGGCTAATCTTAGAGGGATGAGTTTTAATGCAGATAAGTTAAGTGTTGCGTTATACATTTGGGTAAACACAACAAAAAAAGAATGGATTTCCTAAATGGATGCCCACTTAGAGAATCAACAGAGGAGAAAGGCCTTGGAATCACTATAAATGATAACCTAACCTATGATTCACATTGTAATAACCAAATTGCAAAGGCAAAAATGTGCTATGGGCCATAAAAAGAAATTTCCAGAGTAGAAGTGAGGAGGTAATAATGCCTCTGTATAGGTCATACGTTAGACCATTACTTGATTATGGAAGCCCCGTATGGGGACCTATCACAAAGGGTGGTGTAAATAAGATTGAAAAAATTCAAAGACACACTACCAAACTGATCTATAACCTAAAAACTAAATCATACAGTGAACGACTACAACATTTGAGTCTCATGACTCTTGAAACAAGAAGAATACGTGGAGACCTGTTACTATGCTATAACATAATGCAAGATAACTGCTTGTTAAGTGAACTAAACCTAGAATTCAAATATGACAGAATAAGCACCAGGGGTCACCCTCTCCAACTAAGACCACAAAATTCAACACTAATAAAAGGAAGGCATTTTACACACAGAGGGTGGTGAATCCCTGGAATAAATTACCTTTAGAAGTCATAACTAACAGCAACAAGACACAGTTCAAGACAAGACTTGATTTGTATATCCTAGATGGAAATAATATAACTTATTATGGTTGAAAGATAGAAGCATTCATGGGCTTACAGCCTCTTCAGCTCCTTACACCTTAGTAAGAACCTTAGTATGAAAAGGAGAGAGAAACAGACAGAGAGCTCAAAAGAGAGAGGGAGGGTGAAATGGAGAAGGAGAGAGAGAGAGAGAGTGGGAGAAGGGAATAAAAAGAGGAGATCCAGGGACATTCTCAACCTTTTGTCACTGAAATGTGAGACCAGACACTCAAAATATGGTAGAAGGTGGGACACTGGGCCTTATAATTTGGGACAATTATCAAAGATGGAGAGACACACACTCAGAACACCCTGGAAAACTAATGGCTTTACTTATGCAGGGTTTAATTTTGATTAAGCAGCTAAGAATATTATGCATTTCTGCTCTAAGATCTGAGTTTACAGCACCTTCTCTATGAGAGCAAGACCTTATCAATGTGGTATGGAGGTAGGCCAGATAAATTTTGTGTAATAAAATGAGTGACATCCCTTGTAATGATGGACTTCCCTTGTAATGAGGGACAGACAGTTAAGAGGTATGGCCGGAGGACAGAAGACATGAGTAAATGAGAGTATTTATTTAGTTTGACTGGTAGTTGCGCTAGACAGCATAGCTACCTATTTTCAGCCACGACCCGGGCAGTTACATACAATGGGTGGGAAAACAACAATGCATACAAGGATAAATCATGTGACAACAAGCAGTAACATTAGCCTAAATCACAATAGTCAGGTAACAGCAAACTGAAACCAGGGTCAGGCAAGGAGTAGTACAAATGCACAACAGTACAGAGGCATAATCAAAGATTTGACAGATCAGAACCCCCTGCATATGACATTAACAACATTGTGCAAATAGAGGGTAAGTGCAAGGGAAACAGTACAGGTAATGCTCAGGGAGCTCAGGGTAGGAAACAAGTGCCAGGGCAAATAACTGAGAGGGTCAGGCAAGTGCTTGGGTACACTCACCACAGGAGCAGGGTTCAGAACAGGCATGTACCTTTCGTAGTTCCTGCTTAAAACTTCGGGAGGGGGGTTAGGGAGTAGGATGGTAGAGAGAAAGAGAGAGAGAGAGAGAGAGAGAGAAAGAAGGGGAAGATAATATAAGAAGAGGAGAGTAGGATAAGAGAAAGCGAGAGAGAAAGGAGGGGGAAGGGAAAGAAAAGGGTGAGAGTCAGAGAAAAGAGGATATGAGAAGAGGAGAGTAGGAATGAGAGATTGAGATAGAGAGAGAGAGAGAGAGGGGGAGAAAAGATGACAGCTGGGGAGAGAGACAAGATGAGAAAAGGAGAGTAGGATGGGATAGAGAGTGGGAGAGAGAAAAAGAAAGAAGGAAGGAAGGAAGGAAGGAAGGAAAGAAAGAAAGAAAGAAAGAAAGAAAGAAAGAAAGAAAGAAAGAAAGAAAGAAAGAAAGAAAGAGATAAAAGCCACAATGCCTGGATCGTCTCCTCACTGAGGGGCTGCGTTCAAATATTCTAGGGCCCTTTCACAAAGCAGTCAGATTTAGAACACTTCTTTTTTTGTTGTTGTGGTTATTAAATCTGCATCTTCTCACTCCCTGTCACGGCTTCTACAGCTGTCCAAGCCACACCAACATTTGTTATTTTCCTCTTTCTCTTTAGCAAGCCGGATTAATTCTAACCTAAATTATTTTGCATTGTAAATGTTTAAATCCAGATTACCACAGGAAGTAATAAGAAAATGTGTTTGTCTTCACTAAGGAAAATGATAACTCTTGCAATTATTTGGAGCTATTAAGAAGATCATTTGAAAAAAAAAATCTAACAAATTGCAGCCGTGTACAGCATTAACTGATAGAGAACCCCCAGTTTGAAACAGAAGGGCAGTCTGTGGGTCTTTGCATTTATTTCCTCAACCTGCCTGGAATTAATAATGCAGTGTAAGCAAAATAATCCTAAATAAATCAGGATTAGTGTTAACTATATCTTGAGATTTAGTACGCTATAGCAAAATGGAAAGGGAAAAAAAATCTCTTTGAAACTGGTTGGTGTTTGTTTGTGATGGTGGAGGAGGAGGAGGAGGAAACAATAATTTTTAGATCTAAAGGAAGAGTGAGCATACATATGCACATAACGAAATGCATGGACATGTACGGACATTTACAGAGAAATGCATATAAACATAAACATGAAGACAGCACGCACAAACAGTAGGCACACACAGACGCACAAACACATCGACAGGTAGACAACAGGGACTATATATATATATATATATATATATAATGAAATAAATTATTTATTTATTTATTGAATTTTGTTGACCGGGTAGGCCCACTGGGCCCCGGAGGTCCCTTTTTCAGGGGTGACCCGGGGGTAAAAAAATAACATATAGGTAACAGAACAGTACAAATTGATAAATGACATATTGTTTAACAGTGAAAGATTCCATAGGGTTACAATCAGATAGGTGGTACGGGAACATACAGTCAGTGAGACCTCTAGAGTTGGATATATAAAAAACATAATACATGCACAAAACATGAAGAACATGGGAGTGCACGAGATAAGGGCTAGGTTGCCAAGAGTCTAGTCCTTCCTAAGAGGGAGGGGCAGTGACGTGAGGTCATGTCCTAAGGCATTGGCAAGTACTCCTGACGAGCAGGTGTGCTTTGAGTTTGGACCGGAAGCAGGGGCAAGACCCTGCCTCCCGTACCTCAAGTGGGAGGTTGCTCCAGTTGGAAAGGGCTGTGAACGCAAAGGACCTGGACCCAGCTTTGGTTCTAGTTTTAGGAACCACTAGGAGAGTTTGTCCTGAGGTGTGGCGGCTCCTCAGATTGGATTTAACCCTGACAAGCCCTTTGAGGCTAGGGGGAGGAGAGGGGCCCAGTAGCTTAAATGTAAGGCAAAGAGTCAGGTAGATGAGGCGGGCTTCCAGTGACGGCCACCTGAGCTTGGCCTGGGCCTCGCAGTCGTGTGTTCTAGGGTGGGACACTGTGGCAAACCGCACAATCTTGTTGTATAAGGTCTGGAGCCTGCTAAATTCCATAGAGGCCACACCTTGGAGAACGGGGGCTGCGTAGGTGAGCTTAGGGAGTAGGACGCTGGTTGTGATGGCTACCCTGGCTTCAGGGATAATCTGATCCTTTATTCTATAGAGGATACCAAGTTTCACATGGATGGCTTTGGTGAGTTGGTCAACATGATTTTTAGAGTGTGAAGCTTTGGTCAAGGGTTAGACCGAGGTACTTCATATAGGTAACCACCTCGAGTTTGTCTCCCCCTCTGGACTGCAGTTGAAGGAGCATCGACCGGTCAGATCCAAGGAATCTGGGCCCAAACAGCATTGCCTTGGTTTTGCTGGTGTTTAATACCATTTTGTTCAAGGTGAGCCAATCCTACACCTGAAGGATGTCCTCTTGTAGGGCATTCTCCAGTTCTATTACATTTGGGGAGGCTCGGTAAATGATGGCATCGTCCGCATATTGGATGATGCTGCTGCTCCCACAGTGTAAGTGCAGGTCATTTATGAACAGAGTGAAGAGAAGAGGGCCAAGTATTGACCCCTGTGGTACCCCTTCTTTGAGCGGTGCAGTCTGTGAGACATTGTCCTTCCACCTGACCCTCTGGGTATGGCCAGTGAGGTAACTCGCAAACCAACCTAGTGCATGGGTGTCCAGGACAATATAGCTCATTTTATGCAAGAGGAGGCTGTGGTTTACCAAGTCAAAAGCTTTAGAGAGGTCAATAAAGACCGTGCCTGTGCTGACCCCTAAATCATTGTTGCACAGGACTTCTGCCGAGAATTTGGTTAGGGCGGTATCTGTCCCATGCTTGACTCTGAAGCCGTGCTGAGATGATGACATTACCTGGTGTGTTTCCAGGTATTCCTGAAATTGGGAGTAGACTAGCTTCTGTTGTATTTTCGCTATTGCACACAGCAAGGAGATAGGCCTATAGTCCCTATAGGCTCGGTAGGCCCTCCCTTGTGAATGGGAATCACTATGGCCTGTTTCCATGGCTCAGGGACCGACTCCTCCAATAAGGACCGGTTTATCAGCCAGGTTAGTGGCTTCGCTAGTGCTAGGGCACCCTCCTTAAGGATTCTTGACTGGATCCCGTCAGGGCCTCCAGTGCCTCTCGACTGTAGGGATTTAAGGATGAGCAGAACTTCCTTTACCTTAACCAGCCGCAGATGAAACTGTGGGCGGTCAAGTTCACAGGGCAGATGCTCATAAGGCTTATTCCTGTTGTCTATGTGCCCCACCTTGTATGCGTCCAGGTTCGTAAAGTAGCCGTTTAGGGCCTCTGCGATGCGAGGCCCCTCATCAAGTACTTGCCAGTTCACCAGGATAGGGCCGGTAGTTGATTTTTTTGTGACCTTTTAAGAGTTCATTAAGATGTGTCCAGAAGAACCTAGGGTTTCCCAGGTTAGTTTTTTGGAGATTAGAGATATAATCTTTCTTAGCTTTCTTGATGGGTAAGTGCGGTATACATGGAAATAAACCCAATGAGGGGGCTAAACACATCATAAAGCCACTTTAGACCCCCCAGTGGGTTTATTTCTGAGTACAGCGGACTTACCTATCTTTTATTTTAAACAATACATTTGAATGATTACCATTAGTTTAGATCGCAATTGTATATCCATGGGCAGGCTATACAGGGAAATAACTCGCTAACTACTTCTGTTTGTAAAAATCCCATCCATAAAAATATAGAAAATAAAACACAGAAAACTATAGGCTTGATTGAGCTTTTACAATTGAAAGAAAGGCAGTCTTAAGCTAAAACTGGGTAAAACACTAATAAAAGCATTACTAAAGTGTTGTAAATATTAAATGCTTAATAGGTTGTAGTAGAATTTCACAGTTGTCTCCAGACATGAGTTGTAAGACATTTATAACTAACTTGTGGCTTCGCCACTAGTGAGTTACAGGTCTTAATCACTAGTTTAGATAAACTGCAACCCTTTTTTATTCCATCCATTTCTCTCTCTCTCTCTCTCTATATATATATATATATCTGTATATATACTCTTTCATTATATATGCAAGTGTGATCAAAACTAACAGTAACCATCCAAATGTATTATATAGAATAAAAGATGGTTAGTCTGCTGTATCTAGAAATAAATCATTCAAGGGGGCTTCCCAGATCACGAAACTACTTGCTATTTGGCCTTTTGGCTTTATGATCCGGTTAGCGCCTTCAGTGGGTTTATTTTCGTTTATAAAATGGGTCTGGAGTTTTCTGCCTCCTGATTGGCTGAGATGTACCCTTGCCTGTGTCCTTATCAGGGCATATTGTGCCAACTAGTACCGAATCAGCCACTCAGAACCTTTTTACAACCTTGTGCCAATGTCTGGATTTTAAAACTGGAGCTGGCTGGCCAAGCTGTAGAACACCCCCCCCCCACCATACACACACTGACACAGCCAAGTGCACAGCTGCATTATCCAATCCAGCTCAGTTTATGAAAAAAACATTTTTCAAATGAAAGTCTGATCTGTGCTGCTCCGATAAACAAAGGCGATCGCAATCAAGAGAGCGATATGTGTGCTGCCAGGATGCGGCTTTCAAATGGCAGACGAGACCCACTCTTCCATTAGCACTGCCATTCCCTAATTTCACCTTTATTACCTCCCCCTGTTTTAAAACATAACACATAAAACAAGTCATAAGACAGCACTGACTTTGGGAAAGCACTGTTAACAAAAGCGTTAACTAAGGCAGCTGACATCCTCGTTCCTGCTCGCTGTCACTAAAACTGGTTAGGCACTTGATTGTTAATAAGAAAACGCAGCCAAAGTAAGAAATGTGAAAAAAAAAATAAGGATCATGTTGTGGAGGGTTTTGTATCTGTGTGTGTGTCTGTGTTGGGGGGGGCAACAGATGGACACCAACGTCCTCTAGTCTCTTTTAATTAAGCATCTACATTACAGTACAATGACAAAGACTATTTTTTTTTCTAATGATTCATATGATCATATTTTTTTCCTCTAATGTACACTTTTTAATTAACTTTTTTACTGGGGGATCCATTTTATAAGTGGAATAAGACACTCTGAGGTGTGGTTTATGGCTTGATGATAAAAGCACTTCTCAGGTGCTAAAGGCACTAGGCGCAAGCACCTCATGCCTCATTACGCACCTTGGGCATGCTCTTATCAGGCCATAAGCTACACCTCGTCATGTCTTATTCCTTACGTATACCACACTTACCCATCATTTATCTGTCTGCTGTCTCTCTATCTATATATATATATATATATATATATATATATATATATATATATATATATATATTCTTTGCAAAAAACTTCACTAATGCATCAGTTAGGGTTGTTTCCACACCGACAAAAGTGTGGAAATTCCATATTAGAGTTACCACTCCACCACCCCTACCCTCCACACACTACCAGGCATCAGGGGTGTCATTGGGGTCGTCAGCTTAACTCTCACCCCATTCCATGTGTAAAGAAGCTGTGCTGGTGCAGCACTCCAATGCACACCCTGATGCCTGGTGGTGTGTGGAGGGTGGGGTGGTGGTGGTGGTGGTGGTGGTGGTGGTGGTGGGGTGGTAACCCTAACGTGGAATTTCCACACTTTTGTTGGTGTGGAAACAACCCTAACTGATGCATTAGTGAAGCTTTTGCAAAATTTCTTTTTTTTAAGTGTAATGTAAGTAGTAGTGAATGAGACCCCTTGCTCCCACAAGCTGCCCATTTGTATAATGGTATGTGTCTGTGGAACTGCAGGCCCTCAAGGCCCTGTGCTCCTGCCATATCTTGGGAACCATAGCAGCTAGAAAAAAAAATTCAAGTGTCATAATTGTGAGAGTGAGTAGTTCACGCAACAATGAACGATCGTCGAACCAGTATCTTGCATTGTTTCTGAGATATGGGCACCGAAAAGTGCTGTGACTGCTAACTCTGAAGGCATAATAGTGGCCTACACCATTAAAATGAGCAATTGGAAGAGTAATTCACAAATATCTCAGGAACCATACAAGCTAGAAAAAAAAAATCAAATTTCAAGGGTTTCATGGCTTTCCAACCTACTTCTCTGCAGGGGGGACTAAGAATTTTTGCAATGAAAAATTCGACCGACACAAAAATTTCCAGATCCGGAGATCTATGATAGATCTTTGTACATTTCAAATTTCAGGCAAATTGGACAAATGGTTCAAACGTTATTGAAGTGCAAAATTTGAGGTTTAACATAGAAATAGCTATGCAACCCTAACTACAGTGGCACTATTGTGCCACTATCATATATATATATATATATATATATATATATATATGTGTGTGTGTGTGTGTGTGTGTGTGTGTCTAGCTAGCTATCCATCTCTCTTACATACACCATTGAAGATAACGATGGCAGGTTAATCTCAAGGTATCATGATATCTTGTTTGGTTTATCATAATTGATATCTTGAAGGTTAGCTTCAACAGTGGAGTACTGAACTAATAAGATAGCTGCTTTCACAGTGCTGACTACATCACAATTCTCTAGTGCAGTAATGCAGCCAGCAATTGAAATCAAAGAGGAAACACTTCAACCTTCAAACAAGCAGCAGGTTTAAAAGCTACAGTTAGTAAACTGATGTTGTATAAATTGCATACACAATGGTCTGAGTCAAAACACACAGTTTCTTTTGAGGGGAAGGGACTTTTATAAGGTATGCACCCAAGACGGAAACACTATTACAGCGAAAACATTGATGCTGGCAACATAGACATTTTCATTGTAATAGACCACCCGAGACCCTGGCACTCTCTCCCTCCCTCTCTCTCCCGGTCCTGCACCCCCTTCCCAATCCAACTCGACTCGGAGTTAGAATACTAGAGATCGGGGGTGTAGGGGCAGAGCCTCTACATGGGGTTCTAGGGTGAAGCCTCCCTATGAAAAAACTGCTGGGGGGTCTCAAGTCAGATTTATGTCAACCGCAAGTTGTGGTCAACATAAATCCATCACTGTGATGGCGGTCGACAACTTAGCTGTCGAACTGGCATCATAGAGCCCTTTTATAACTCACTTGTGGTTCTGCCACTCATGATTTATGATCCTGTCCCTCAAACTTGAGGGTAACATGCATATATTAAGGCAGGGCATTGCATCTCTGTCTGTCCTTCTGTCTGTCTGTCTGTCTATCTATCTATCTCAAACACACACATGTGTGTGTGTGTATGTATACATATACATATACACACACACACATATATGTATAATATATATGTAAGCCCCCCTTCCCGTGTCTAGATGTATAAAGATGGTAAATGTCCTGGGGAGGGAACACTGTACAGCTAGAAACTCAGTCCAGAAATAATACAAGAAAACAGTACCTGGATTCCCTCGGGTGGTGCAGGTGATGGATTATCTCCATCGGGGGTTCCCACAGACCTCCAGGAAGTGCAGAGATGGTACACTGGTGGGATGATGCAGACCTTCACCTGCCTGGCCTTGCCAACTTTGACTGCAGGCCTTTGTAGACTTTCTTCACCAGGCAGGCCGCTCAACATCTCCCTCGATGTGCGTTGGTTCTTTGGGATCACACCCTGGAACATACTGGGAACGGGCTGTGGAGGCAAACTTCTTTTAGCAGCAAAACAGTTCTTCCAACAAACAAGGTAAGCACCAGAACTGCAGAAACATGGGATCTCATTTAATGAACAATTGATAAAACAGGAACAGTCACTCCATGGAGCAGTAACACACAGACAGGTTGTTTAGGACCATGAGGCCACATTAGAAGCTCAATAGTCACTCTGGACCAAAAAAGTCACATCGGCGATAGTGGTGCTCTGGATCAAACAGGTCACATCAGAAGCTACATTCCAGGGTGCTACCTACAGGCCAGGCAGCCACAGTCCAAACACAGGCAGCAAAACTTGTGGCCGAATCTGGCCTTGAACACAAGCAGCACAGTTTCCATCTTCTTCTTTCTCCTTTTCCACGAGGAGCCCGGACCTCAGACCTTTTGAGGGATGGCTGGCCCAAATATAGCCCCCCTCACTCTGTCCACTCCTCCCTCTATATCCACTGAGTCCAAGCGTCTGAGAGGCAACTGCCCAGACCCACAACCACTCTCAGCACTGACTCCTTAAGGGCACAGAGCCCAGGAATAGCAGTCCCAGCCAGAGGGGCAGACTAAGACCAGGGGGTGTCCCAGATCCCTGGCCCACCACTACAACCCCCTCACCTCATGTCTCTGTCTCCTCGATGTGCTCCCTTGTAGGCAGCTTCTTTCCTTTCTTTGTCCCTCTCAAGGAACCAAAGCTGCAGACTGGCCCCAAACAGCATTCCCAAACAGACAGCCACCATGTCCTTTTCCCCAGCTACTCTCAGCAGCTCAACAACAAAACAAAAAAAACACTCTGATGCATTGCCGAGCGAGCAAACCCCCTGCTCCAAACTCCTCTTCTCATCAGCGCCCTCTCGGATCTCTCCTATGCAGCTCACCCTCTCGCTTATATCCCCTCTCTACCCAGACACCAAAATTTCCCTAAGGTCTACTCATGGACCGACTCTAAGGCACCAAAAACACTGTCCCCCCTCAGACTTCTGGGACTCATAGTCCTAATTAAACTATTTACATTGGTCCCTGTGGTTCCAGACGGCACCAAAACTACTTAGCCCCAAAAGGAGCAGCAGCTCCTTTAAATCTCACACATTACTGGCTGCTGCGCATGCCCAGAATGCATGGATGTGCCATATTTATTTATAATTTATAATTTATTTATTTATTTGACAAAACAGAGTGGTCCCAAGCCCAGCCATCAACTAAAACTGGACCTGAGAGCACTCCCTACACTCCCCTGAGATATGGCACACATCCCAGTGCTTGGTCTGGCCCCAAACAGACTGAGACACCAGGAAAAATGGCCACAGCCACAAGCCGCA
This sequence comes from Neoceratodus forsteri, assembly GCA_016271365.2. NCBI lineage: Eukaryota > Metazoa > Chordata > Ceratodontiformes > Ceratodontidae > Neoceratodus > Neoceratodus forsteri. The sequence goes on along the minus strand of CM028130.1, from coordinate 1,027,975,332 downwards.
CCAACGGGGGGTCTTCTGGAGTGACCCCACCAGGAGCCACAAGGCACAGTGCCACTGGGGAGCACCATAGCCATGGGGCTCCACAGGTAAGCCCACTTTGGGGGGCTTACACATGCATTCTTATTTTATTTATTTTTATTTGTATTTATGCAATCTTGGAATTACAATTACCTTTTGAGCTGGGAGCTCATTTGCAAAGGCTCCTTGTCCAGTTCAGTACAAAAGAAAAGAAAAAAAAACATGTCATACAAATAGTATTGGGACTAAACAACATATCATACAAAAACAATTGGGACTACAACATGGGATACCTGTGATGTGCCGCACATCCTGATCCTCTCTCTCTCTCTCTCTTTCTCTCCAGCATACCTTACAAAACTCCTTCTCTCAGATTGAACACTGGTTTATTGAACACAGATTGGTGGTCAACATTAAAAAAACTAAGATGATGCTCTATGCCCACCGCCAAAACAGATCAAAGGATTTCTCCCTTGAAATACTCTCCACCTCTTTCATCCCACTGGAACAGGTCCAAAAGTACAAGTATCTAAGTATTACGTTTGACCCTTCCCTCTCATTCCACGGACATATAAAAATCCTCACCTCCGCCACCAACACCTGCATTGGTCTCCTTTGCAGACATAAATACTGCCTGGCAGCTGAAGCACTTCACCTAACCATTACCTCCTCAGTCTTATTGCTGGTGGACTATGGCCTCACAATCTATGCTGCCGCCGACCCTATGGCACTTCATCAACTACAAGTAGTCATCAATAAGGCCTGCCGGCTCCTCTCTGGTGCCGACAGAAATACACATACCTGCACACTATATGTGCTCACCAATATCCTCTCCCTTGAGGAAAGAGTATTATACCAGACCTGTCTCTTCACCAAAAAAATCCACCTGGGTTTAACCCCAATATGTGTCATGGCTTCTCTTCAGGCAGCCACCATCTCAGCGTCTACATGGGCTGCCCCAAAAACTATCTGGAAGGTGCCTAGGGTCAGGACCACCCTGGCCCAGCGATCCTTCCCCCTTAGAGCTCCATCCTGGTACAATGCCTTCCCTCGGCTGTCACATCAATCACCAATCTAGGTCCTTTTAAAGCTGCCTGAAGGGCCCATATCCTCTCCTCACATCAATGCCTGTGTAACTGGTAACCCGTGGATCCTGCACCATGCCGCTAGGCCACGCACCCGCCCTTGGCCAGGCAGTGGAGAGCCCTCATTATTTCTAACCTACAGGCTCCTCACCTCCCTCGGTTACCATATAGTTGCACTGGACTATGAATGCATTGTATTATGTATAAGACAAGGCCTCCCTGAGATGGCCGACTACCATCTCATATCATGCATTGCTTTAGCTACCAATTGTATAGGTCTTAACCACTCATTAGATAAATATGTTAATAGCTCTGCCCTGTTTTAGCTACCAAATGTATAGGCATTAACCTGTGCTCATTGTATCTATACTCCGTATGATTGCTCACCCACATTTATTCTATCTATGTACTGTATGAATGTCTATGTTTTATTCTGAGGTGGAGCCTTTGGAAACGAGTCTATGACTCAAAGGGTTGTAATTCCGATTTCCTAAATAAATAAATAAAAATAAATACATACGGAGAGTAAAACAAGTCTTAGCAAATAACATCGTAGGTACTAATAAAATAGGATTACAATAGTGCCAAAGCAGTCAGCGACTTGACTTTCTATTACTTTAAATTGAAGCATGGCAGAGAGAGGAGCAAGGAAGCAACCAAGAAGGCATTGTCGAGGTTAGGGTTGGAGAGGAGGGGAATGGGTGAAGAAGGGGAGGACAATGGGACAGGGGAAGGGAGAAGGGGTGGAAGGTGGCAGAAAGGAGGTGGAGTGGGGGGAAGAAGAGGGTAGTAGGACAGGGGATAAGTAGCAAGTAAGGTAGGGAGGGAAGGTGGTAGGGAGGGGTATGGGGAGTAGGCTAAAGGGCAGATTACTAAGTGCAGAGTTACATGCTAAGTGCCTCTAAGAGATTAGCAGAAAAAATGCACATGGATGTTTAGATTTGACAGTCACATACACCAAATGATGTGAAGTGTTGTCGGAGCTTAACTTTAAAAGGTCCGAACTTTGTTTCTTTTAGGATGTTGTTGGGCAGGGTATTGAACCAGGAAGGGGCACGGTACACAAAAGATCTCTGTCCTTGAATTGTGCAGCAGAGGGGGACCTTGAATGCCTGGTTGTTTGAGCCTCTAGTTCACTGTTGATATGTGGCAAAAATTAACTGCTCTTGGATACCCAGAGGTGACAGACACGGGCTATTTTTTTTACTTAGCAATGCAGTCAGTCAGTAGTAAATGACCATGCGCTCCAGAGGTGAAAAGTAACAGCAATACAACTATTATGGCAAATTCAAAGGCAAGTTTTATTTTCTGCAGCTCCAAATAGGACTACAACAGTGCAGATACCATTGCCCAGCAGCCTTGGCACTTCGCCCCAATCAGCTTCTTCAGGAGGCTAATTTTTTTTACCTAGCAAGCAGGTTTGATACATCACCCTACCCTGAAGGTTAAGCCAGCCCATCTCGGCATAAAGGTCACACATATAATATATAATGGATTTGTGTGGTATACAAGAAAATATACCCACCAAGGGGGGATAATTAGATAATAATAATACCATGAGCCTGAAGGGCAAGTAGGTTTAATATCTATTTAACCCCCTCTATGGGTATATGGCCTTGTATGACACACATACCCATCATATATATGTGGCACATGCCTCCACCGGTGAACTATACATCTTAGGTGATTTTAACGTATACTGGCTCTCCCCCTTCCCATGCCAAACCTTGCACTGACATCAGTTCCCTCAACCTGTCCCAACAAATTACTGAACCTACCCACCTAAACCGCAGATCCCACAACTATACCCTCTTAGACTGGGCCCTTATTTCCCATCCACATCATATAATTAAAGCAGATATCTTCCCAGACACTCTAAGTGATCACCATGTGACCTATTGTGTCCCCATGTCCATCATCCCAAAACTCCTCCCAGACTCATTATGGTCCACTCTTACAGATACCTAGATCTATCTCCCCTCTTAGATGACCTGGCACTCAATGACTGGGCATCTATTGCTGCCATCTCCTCAATTGATGCAGCCCTCAGCTACTTCAACTCCTGGGCATCTGGAACTGGCATGCTGCCAAGAGAACAAGGGTTAGAGAAACCCACCTTCTCTTGGTCACAGTAGAACAGATAGCCTGCTTGCGTGAATGTGACCAAGCATGGAAAGTACACAAGGCCATCTCCACAAGTACTGCACCCTTAGGAATGCATGCACTAGGGCCACCAGACTTGCCAAAGCCGAGTACTTCTGTTCCTTTTTTCAATCTAACATCAACCACCCTTCCAAATTTTTGAAGATTGTTCAAGCCCTCTTCTCTCCAGCTACTCAGCCTCTCATACCAGTCCTCAGGATAGGAAGCACCCCCCTTTCCAACCTGTCATCTGTGGCTACTGCATTCAATACCTTCTTCACCTCCTGTGCTTTGTCTCTTCTCTCTTCTGTCCCCCCAACTACCCCCCTGAACCTCCCTCCTGTACCCTCCCCCCCACAGCCACTGTGTTATTCTCCCTCTCACCAGACTCCCCGTCAGATGCTGTCAAAGCCCTCCTAGCCCTTAACACTTGCAAGGGCAAGAGCCCTTAACCCTTGCAAGGGCAAGAGCCCAGACTGGCTCAACACCAAACTACTTCATCTCTCTGTCCCTGCTATCGGCTCCTCACTTGCCTTGCTTCTAAATCACTCATTCTCCTGAGCATCTGTCCCTGCTGCCTGGAAGCTTGCCATGGTTATCCCTCTCCCCAAAGGTAGTGACCCCTCAAACCCAGGAAACTACTGTCCAATTTCCTTACTCCCCATCCTCACTAAACTTCAGGAGCACATCGTGCTTTCTGAGCATTCTCCTTTCCTCAACTCCTCCTCCTTTTTCACTCCTTTCCAGTCTTGTTTCTGAAAATCCCATTCAACCACTACCTCCCTCCTACGGCTTACTGGATCCATGCTCTCAAGTATGGATCAGGGCTATATCACATCTGCGATATTTGTTGACCTGGCCAAGGCTTTTGACACAGTATCTCACCCCCTCTCTCACCAAACTAACTTATGTGGGACTGTCAGCCCCCACAACAGACTGGATCTTCTCCTACTTAGAGGGTAGATCACTACTAGTCAAGATTAGCGACTCCCTATCCCCCTCTCCATATTGGAACTGGAGTCCCACAGGGCTCTGTTCTTGGCCCACATCTATTCTCAGTCTTCTAAAATGACCTCCTCACTGCCTGCTCCTCCCCCTCCATTCACGTGTACATGGACAACACTGTTCTGTACTCTTCTGGCCCTTCCCCCTCAGATGTGGCAGCCAAACTCCAACAGGACTTCAACAATGTTCATCTTTGGTTCCGCTCAAATCATTTGTTCCTAAATGCTAAGAAGACTGTCTCCATGACCTTTGGCACAAGGTAGAGATTCTCTAGGCTTTTCTTCCACACCCTGGATGAGATGATTATAGTTTCAAGTTAATTTGTTGTTCCAAAATATATTTAAAATTTTGGACATTATAAAAAACACAGGTTAAATACAGAAAAGTCATTGGATAAAAAATACATTCACAACAGTTAAGTGAAGATCAATATTATCAAGTATTATTTCAGTTGACATCTTTTAAAATACGCTTTTTTCTTAAAACTGATAACAGACGATAAGAAGTTAGAACACGTTTCCACTTCTTCCACTGTCCCAGGATGGAGCAAAATAAAAACTGGATCATACTCCGAATTTGCATATCTAATTAGAAAATTCTTTAATATCTGGGTTCTCCGTTTATTAAGCAGAGGGCATTGTGATATTGTATGTAACAATGATTTGTTAAACCCTCTGTGACAGGGACATAAATTCTTAATATAATTTGCTTGAGGCAACCGGCGATTAAAGTACATATATTTTGAAGTAATTCATCCAAACCTTGCCCACGAAATTGTCTTCCGAATATGAGGGGCTATTGGGAGTAGTAAATCATTTTCTAAGGTTGAGTCAGTTTTGTTTTGACTAAACCAGAGGGCTTGTATTTGACTTCGGACCTGATGCATCTGGTTATCTTGTGCCAGCGTGACTCATTTCTTCTTACATCTAGCTCTATGAGTATCAGGTATCAGGATGCCAGCCTGACAATCTCACCATAAATGCTTGCAATCTAGATTGTAGAGGTTTACTAGGAAGGTTTTTAGCCATGATGAGGAAAATCCCCTAGTGTTCCATTTTTCCTTTTCCTTAGGCATAAAATAGAAATGTTGTTTTTGTGATTATTAATTATCCTGAGCCAGTAAGATAATAATCTAAGATTAGCCAGAGCTGCCAGGGGGAGTCTACCAAGTTCTGCTCTTACTACGGAGTTGGCCATAGAAGAGGGGACTAGAAGAATAGCTTTGTAGTAAAAATATAGGGATAATTCCAGTTTTGAGTTGGATTTTACCCCCCCAAACTTCGGCTCCATATAATAGTGTAGAAGTAATTTTAGATTCACCTGCATTAATAGCAGGAATTATTGAATACCTGCCAAACTTGGAGTTAAACCTGAGCAGAGCTTTAGCTACATGCTTTGCTTTATTTGTTCACTAACATGTAGGCTCCAAGATCCTGTAGTAGAAAATGTAATACCTCGTTAACAACAGGTGGTCACAACATCAATTTGTAAGTTATTTAACATGATTTTTAGTTTTGGGAATTGATTCCCAAATATCATTAATTTTGTTTTATCTGTGTTAATTCCTAACTTTAAGTAGTCACATTTCTTTTTTAATTGATCTAATTTTATCTGGAGTCCTTTTTGAGATAAAGACAGAAGAACTAAATCATCTGCATATGATAGAATATGAACAGAATGACTATCAATTTTAGGGGAGTCCAAAGGTGTAGAAATGTCAAAATATAATATAGAGTCAATATAAAGATTAAACAAAAGTGGGGCAAGGAGGCAACCCTGTTTGACCCCTTTATTAGTTAAAAAGTAATCTGAAATATTGCTCTGTAGGTCATATCTAATTGTTGTTTGTGTTTCAGAGTAAAGGAGAACTATAGGAATTAATAAATTTAAAGGGAGTCCTCGTGTGTGAAGAATGTTCCATAAAGTATTCCTAACTACTGAATCAAAAGCTGCTGTAAAATCAATAAATAATGCATAAAGTTTCATTTTCCTATATAAATTATATTTTTCAATTAAGTGAGCTAAGAGAAATATATTATCTAGGGTCAAAAAACCTTGGTGGAATACAGCTTGAAAATTGGACAAAAGGTTGTCAGTATTTACCCAAAGTAATAATTTTGTCAAAAGAATGCTGGTAAAAATTTTACTGCTAATGTCTAATAAGCTTATGGGACAATAGTTATTAGGTATTTGAAATGAACCTTTTTTATGGATAGGAACTATAATGTTTTTAGATCATGAACTCGGAACATACCTTTCTCTCAAACAGATATTGAAAAAATTAGCAAGAAAAGGAACCCAGAATTTTTTATTCTCTTTATAGATCTCCCCTGGGATAGTGTCTGGCCCGGGGGCCTTATTGTTGGCCAGTTTTGAAATGGCCTGTTCTACTTTCGCAAGTGAAATTATTAAAGGCTTGTATGAGTCAAGCTGCATCCAATTGGGAGTAGTTGATATATTATCTGATTCAAAATCACTATAAAAAAGATTTGAGAAATAAAAAACCAACGTTTCCTTTGGAATATAAATGGCCATTGAGGGTTGATAGGTTTTTACACCCTTCACTACCATAAGGCCTTCGAACCCTTTTTATCTATAATTTCTTGCATATGGACCCATTGCTTTTGAGTAAATTCATATTTTTTATGTTTGAGAAATCTTTTATAATATTTCCTTGCTTTATTAAGATTTGTAATACAAGCTGTTGAGGGGTTTTTATTAATATTTTTAATCAGCTTTCCTAGTTTTTGCTTTTCTTTGATACATTGCTGATCAAACCATGTTGACAAAATGGGTTTTTGAGTTTTATAAATACAGATTGCAGCATTCATACTGGAGAGACACTCCTCAAGATGTTCACTAATGCACTGAGCTGAACTTTTACCTTGTGAGAGTGTAAAAAGTGAAGACATCTTAGCAGAGTAAATTACTTCTGAGACTTTTTTCATATTTTTGTTATTCAAGCTGAGTCTATATTTCCCTCTTAATGTTAAAAAGGCTAAATAATGTTAATTTGATTTGAACTTTTTACAATCTTTTACTGTGTCTGTGTTAACTATTAAGGCTGAGTGATCACTTTCAGGCTTCATGCATATTTTGAAGTCATGAAAGTGACTGTAGCTTTCTGGAGTAATCAGCAAGTAGTCTATAACACCTTTCCCTTTAGGGAATAATATGAATATGCTCCACCCTGGTCCTTTTCTCCTCTCCTGTTCAAAATCAAAAAAATATTATTAGTAATGAAATCTTTGAGATTAAGGCCTGCCTTGTTTGTAGTATTATCAGCTGAGTTCCTTGGATTTATATCTCCCATATAAATTAGATACTGCAATGTTGGTAAATTATCAAATTTTGCAATGCAAGCGTTAAAGTCCCATCCAATCATAATAATATCTATTTGGTGTTTTAAATATAATAGATCAATTTCTGAGGTAAGTTGAGCCCAGATATCGTGGACGGTAGAGGTGTGGAGATTGAGGGGAAATATACATTAATTATTAAAAACGTGAATGAATCCCATTTAATGACACTAATCAAGGTTTCGTTTGTATGAGAAAAGCATTCCAAAATTTGGATGCCCTCTCTTATCTTGATGAGTGTGGTTATCCCACCTTTAAATCTACCACAGTTTTTGTCTTTAGTGGCAGGGACATGTAGTGCTTCATAGCTATTAACAAATATTTTGATACTTGTCCATGTTTCTTGAAATAATAATATTTAAACGTTAGAAAGAAAGTCCTGCCAGTGTGGATCAGCCAATCTGGACTTCAGTCCTGCAATATTCCATGATATAAAGTTTGTAGACTCTGGAGTTAATAAATCAATTGGCACTTTACTGTCCTTAGTATGGTGGAGAGAAGAAAAGGAATCCAAAAAGGAAATCAGTCACAGGTTGTCCTCTATCCCCTCAGCCAGTTTGGCCGAATTGTCTGGAGTAAAAAAATCTACCATATGAATATTAATTTTATCAAGTTTGTACATGTTTTGTATGAGGTTATTATATAAGACTGGTGAGTTAACTACAATGTCTATTTGAGAATCTGTAGAGCCTGTACGTACTCTTTTGACTGACTCAACTTCATGAAGAGGTATTTCACTATCAATGCAAGTGGCTAATAGTGTACAAACAAAAATTTCCAACCCTTGAGAGGTTTTCCCTTCAAATTTCTGTAATCCAAAGATAAACAAGCTCTGTAAATGCTTTGTTCCATCAAAATTCCAATTTAACAAAGTTAAAGTTGAAACAATAATATCTTGAGCAAAAAAAAAAAAAATGTGGTATGACAGACTCATGTGCAAGTTTCCAGACAGTTGTCCAGTTCACAGGAGAGGATATCAAAATTTCCAGATTGTTAATAAGGTGTTGTTTTGCCCAGATTTGTTTTGCTATATCCATATTTGGTAATAATACACAGACTGGTGTATTAGGGACTGATTCATCTCTAAAAACATACATGATATTCTTTGCTGCCGCAGAAAGTTTTAGCTCAGTTCTGAATAGGTGTAAAATTAAATTAACAGATATCTGATTCACAAGGTTTCAGGAAAATATTCTCCAGTTTGAAAATAACTTCTTTTCCAGAAGTAATAGCTTGATCAATATTCGGTGGTGATTTTAATTCTAGATCAAATAAAGGTTCCTCTATAGGGTTATCTTTCCCCAATAATGGAGTGTTAAGTATCTTATTTGACTCTGGGTGGCCAGTGTTATCCCAGTCTTGATTTTGCTTCATGGAGTCAATAACAACCTCAGAATCTACGGTATTTCGATGTCTGTCACTTTTTGTCACAAAACCTGGGAAATACTCAGCAAATGATGATTAACAAACTTCAAATGGTCTTTAGTCAGAGGTTTCTGGGAAGTAAAAGCAACAGTAGTATTTTCTTTTTTTGCTTTTTTTTTGTTTCTGATGCTTTTCCTTTAGGTTTTCCTGTGAGTTATTTTCTTTTTACCACCCTTAATTGAAGAAGGTGGAATGTGAACAGATGGAAAGTAAAGTTTTCTAGTTCTTCCATGTATCCTTTCATTTTCCATATTATCCAGTTTGTTTGACAGTGCTAGAATTTTGTCAGTGAACAAGTCTGACAATTTCTCTATATGAAATCTGAGTTCTTTGAAAGCTTCCAGTAGGACTATATTGGCCATGATAGGATGGGCCAAGGCCTTACTTGTATATTTGGATATTTTATTATTTTTTTTATTTTATTTTAGTTTTTGTTGACTGGGTAAGTGCACTAGGCAATCCTACCTATTTTCAGGCACGACCTGTGGGAGGAGGATACAGATGAATGCCAACTGACCTTGAAACAGATGAAGCTGTTGGAGGTATTTTTAGTGAATGAGGGAAATTTGGCCAGGACACCAGGGAAATTTCCATACTCTTTTCAATAAGTGCCATGGGATCTTTAACATTCACCTGAACTACCACCAATCCAGGTAGATAGGACCTCGGTTTAACGTCTCATCCATATTGTGTCTGGACAGGATAGAAAAAATTCTGGATCTAAGTTTATTTGTTCAACTTCATTGTCGAGCTTCCTGAAAACTTTATCAGGTGAATCTGCCAGAAGTAAGGAGTTCTCTGGATGAAACAAAGGAGAATCTGTGTTACTATAGGATTCTGGAGGGCTGAAGAATTCTAGCTCTGTAGGGTGCAAAGAAATCTCTGTCCTTTTTAACAAGTTTGCTGTTTGGTTCCCTGAAGTTTTCAAATATGTTTCCCTTCTTTCCTGAGACTCTAGCTGAAAAGTTGGTTTCTCAGAAGATGAAGTTAGAGAAACCAAACTTTCTTTGGGAAAAGTTTTCAAAGGGCGAGAATTGCAAGAATTGGATGAAAAAAAGTCAGTGATTTTCCTTTGATGTTGTAACTTGTGTTTGTGGGAATTAGACCTTGGTGCAAGTAAGTCATTTCCTATATTATTAGAATCCTCATAAAATAGAGGGTTATCATTCACAGTATTAACATCAGTTGCACCAACTACAGTGGTAAAACTTTGGTGCTCTGTGATTCCCTGAGGCCTTATCTTATCAGAAGGGGTAGATAATACATCAAGGGCTGCATTTAAGGATTTAGTCTCAACTTCCCCGAATTGACCTATGGAGTGCGAGTTTATATAGGAGGAAAGTAAAGCTGGTTTTAAAAGCGAGGGCTCAGGTCCGCAATCAATAAATATCTCTTCTTTAATATGACATGGTGATAAAGGCAGCTCAGAAAATCTAAAGGCTTCTGAGATACCAGTCTGGTCTTTTGCGGTAGAAGAGGTAAGAGATGTAAGTGATAACTATTGTGTATAAATACAACAGTTATTCCTGTTGCTTCTGTTACCTCTACTAGCCTTTGACCCCACATCTTTCCTAGCAGATTTTTTTACCATTTCTCTACCACTTCTAGTATACATAATGGGCCGGATATTCAAACTGCGCCCAAAAAGTGCGCAACAGCAGGAGCAAGCGCAAGTCCACTGCGCCCATGTACAAGAAGCGCAATATTCAAAAACTGCGCATGCCAAGATGCGCCTGCGGCACACGACTGAATATCGCGCCACCTGCGCCATAGCACAACCAAGGATGTGCAGTTGCAAATTTCTGATGCACCATAACACAACAAGGGATGCTCAGTGGAGCAGTCCAGATGCGCCATGGCACAACCAGGGATGCAACATGGAGCAGGGCAGCAATGCAACAGCACAACCAGGGATGCAGGGGCCCACCACCCATGCCACAGATGGACAGAGGAGCACACAGCAGAACAGACATCATCCCCCACACCCCATGCACTGCACAACCGGGGGAGAGCTGGAATAACCACCGGCTCATGGATACCAGCAACCAACCCACAGCTGGGGCATGGTGCCCCTGCACACCCCCTGGCAAGCTGTGACTGACACACAAGGAGGGCTGACCACCCCATGCCACACCATCCCACCAATGCAGAGCACACCCTGCGCCATGATCACCATACGCCCTTCCCAGGAGTAGTGCCCAACAGTGCAGGACACCCCATGCATGCCACCACCCCCACTGTGACAATGCAACCCTGTGCACCATGTAGTCATGCAAGGCAGCCCCACCATGTGCACCCTGCAGCAGGCGGCAGCAGGCAGAGATGCAACAACAACATACACAGTGCCACCCTGCACGTCCCCCCCAAGGTACAGCTGAGAGACCGACCATGTGTCAGCACATGAGGTACACCACATGTGACAGGGCATGCCCTGGACCCCACCACCAGTGGTACAACACCCTGCACACCCTCCCAAGGACACATCCCATCCCAGCACTGGCCACAACAGCCAGCACAGACACACACAGTGTTGCATGGAAGCATGCACCACACAGGATGCAACACAGTGCATGAACAAACACCCACCCATACCCAAGGGCACACCAACACAGGGACACAGTAGCGGGTCAACCAAGCCACTGGTGTGTGGCCATGGCTGCCATGTACACACGTCCAGTACCCCTTCATGGCACAGGTGTGCCAGCCACCCTGTGCAGGCACCATGAAGCTATATGCCACCAGCATGCGGACAGAGCACAAGTGACAGACACTGGAGCACATCCCCTGCAACAGACACAAGTGACAGCATGGAGGGGGGACAACAACAGTGGAGGCCACAGTGCCACCAGAGGCAGACGTGCACCATACTGGTGATGGGAGGCAACCTGGCATGGTGCCGGGTACAGTGGTTGTCCAGCATGGACAGCCACCATTGACATGCCAGCAGACCGTGCATATCACAGACATGCAAGGGTGTCAGCTGCACAGGCCATGGACGGTCTGACAGGGGTGCCATGCATACAGTGCATGCACCATGGACCACTGCACACAGGTATCCAGTGCACAGAGAACAACACACAAACCACAGACAGTGACTGATCCCCCTGTCCATACCATAGACAGTTCCCTTCTGGACACACACACGCCCATGCGTGCACCACCCCTGACGCCATGCACACCACTGCAGCTGAGCACCTGTAGCCCACTGCAAATCAGAGACCACCACAGTTGTCATAACAAAACAAATGTATTAAAAACAGGTAATCAAAACAACTATTTACAATTATGTACAATGGGGGAAGGGCCACATACCAGGTGGGGGTGGGTAAGGGGCAGGGGTGAACATATAGGAGAGAGAAGAAGGGGTGTGAGGGTGGGTCCAGGGGGGAAGGTGTTTTCAGGGCATGGATGGGCTATCATCTGCCCCGCTCATCCTCCATGTGGCGCTGATGTGTCCTATGCCTCCTCACCCCATGTTGGTCCATCCTTTAGAGGAGCTCCAGGGTCACCCATGCCACCTCTAACAGCTCCTGCAGTCCCCTCTCGATGGCCTGAAGTCGCCGTCCACCTAGGGTGAGGGAGCAGTGTCAATACGTGTGACTGTCCAGCCCCCTGCAGCCCACCCATTGTGCATGGCATTCAGCCATGTGCCATGCCCCTGTGATGGTGTGCGACCACCCACAGTGACCGTGTCCGCAAGACCTGCCTACCCAGGCATCCACAGCCATGCGGACCACTGCACACACCCACCACCCGTGTCCTGCACAGCACCATCGTGGCCGTACAGTGACTTGGCTATGCGGTGTGAAGGCAGTGGCACAGCCATGTACCTGGTGCATGCATGGACCACCACTGATGCACTCCCAGACATGCAGTGCCACTGGACAGTGCAGACTGTAATAAGTTGGGTGCATGGCAGTGGTGTCAATGGATGGTGGCCATGCCCCGCTGCCCGCTCTGTTACACAGCATGCAATAGTAATCATGGATGTAAGGCACTCACCATCATCAGGCTGGTCCCTGCACCTCTGCAAACCTTTACCCTCCCAGCCTGCTGGTCCTCCTGGCGGCGCCTCCTCTCCCTCACCATCCTGCGCTCTTCTGGGCCTAAGGTGCAAACATGGAGAGAGGAACATCAGTACAATCCGGTAGCAAAGTCCCCCTGCCCCCATGTGTGTGCAATCCCACACAGCCATACCCATCCACCCCCCCACCCTGATACCACCACAACAGCCAACATTGGACACCCCCCATGTGCCAGACACGCATGCAACCATAATACCCGTATGGATGATAACAGTGTATGGATGGGGCACCTACCTGACCATGGCACCGTGCCCCTCCTGGCACGTCCCCGCAGGCAAGCAAGCATGTTCGGGTCCCTGCGCCTGAGGTCCCCTACCTGTGGCGACACTGCTCTGCCATGCACCCGATGCCTGTGGCCTCCTCCAGCGCATCAGCCACCTCCTGCCAAACTGCACTCCTGGCCCTGTCCAGGGGCGCATCATCATATAGAGCCCCAGCATGGAGCTCTACAATGGCCACCAGATTTGCCAATTCAACCTGGCTCCACATAGCAGCCCTTCTCCGTGCCATCTTAGCAGATAGTTGGAGTCAAAATGGCACTCGGCAGCGTGGTCCCGCCACGTGCAGATGCTGCATGGTACAGCACTGCCATTCGCTATTGCACTGTCACTGAACAGCTCAATAGTGGTGCACCCATGCTGGACGCATGGCGCCTAGGGGGCAAAGGTCAGGCACATGGTCAAGGGTCTCTCGCACACAGACAGCCACAGCGCGATTAGAACCCAATGCGTGTAGCACGATTGGGTGCCTGTGTGCCACCTCCTTTAGTGGCCTAGAGCGCTATGGCCCCAGTGTGCCTATGGTGCCTCAGTGCCACAGCGCCATATATGTGAACAGTGCAATAGCGCCACTGGCACAATGGTGGCTATGCCCTGCATTGCCTCCCATGCACAGCACGTCAGAAGTGCAGCAGGCATCTGCGTCATCACCCCAGGCATGCACAGTTTGGTGTGTACTGTGCATGTCACAGAACTGCGCCCTTGGCTGAGCACGTTCAACACAACTGCGCAAAGCGCAACAGCGCGATATTCAGCCGGCATATGCAAATCAGCTAATCAGCCATTCAATGGCGCAGACACTGCATTTGCATCCACTTAAAAATGTGCCTCTCCTCATTTGCATGTGTTGCACTATAAAAATGCGACACTGAGCTGCACTGGCCATAGTGAGTTAGTGCAGTCTATTGTGGTGAGTTGCATGCTGTTTGGGAATGTGGACTGTGGTGTGTGGGACATGCATGGGACTGCACAGTCACAGGTAACACCTGTCATTCTCACAGGATGACTAATGACCGATCATGAGGTGGAGGAAGAGGAACAGAGACGTGGGCGGAAGAGGAGGCCTAACTTCACCAAGGCAGAAACAGATGCCCTGTTTGAGGCCTATCTCGACCAGGAGCCGCTGCTCAGCAGACGCCAGGGAACACCACAGGCCCGTGCTGCTGCATGGGAAGAGGTGACACGTGCTGTCAACCTGCATGGCAGCCACCAGTGGTCCATGCAGGAGTGCAAAAAGAAGATGGGCATGTACAGGCAGAGGAGTAAGGAGAAGGTGGCTGCCATCAGGGCAGCACGGTCTGCGACCGGTGGGGGACAGCCGGACGTGCAATGCCTGACCCCACAAGAAGAGCAGGTTGCTGACAGCATGCAGTGTTGTGCCATCGAGGGTGTTCCGGGTGGTGGATTGCAGACAGGTGGTAGCCCGTCACTGCATGGTATGTCCTGGTCTGTCAATGGGGGGGCACAGGGTAGGTCACATACATTAATGCTACTGTTTTTCCCTTACAGCTCCTGAGTGTCTACATGGGTCAATGGTGGTGGGCTTGTCCACTGAGGGCAGTAGCATGGAGATAGAGGAGGGCCCGTCCACCTCCACAGGTATACGAGGGTCAGGGCGACAGTGGGCCCGCCTGGATGTCTGGACTGATGTTGGTGGAGCAGGTGCAGAGGAGGCCCTGCCCATGTCCCAGCGTCCATGGATGCCAGCATGCTGAGACTCAGGCTGGTGCCGGATCCGTCACTGATGATGATGAGCTAACGTCATGGGTAGTGATACGTGTGGGCCACAGGATGGCCACACAGCAGGTGACATCATGGGCATGACCATGTGTGGTGCCACTGTGGAGGCCTGCGTGACATCACAGTCTCAGCCTGTGCCTGTCTGCACCAGTGGGGCAGCACTGGTGTGTGTCAAGGACAGTGGGGCTGTTGTGGCCACAGCGGTGGCACCATTGAGCCCTGGAGAGCGGCAGCCAGAGGGGCAGTGTCAGCAGTTGGCCAATGGCCATGGGTGTACAGTGTCAGGGGGCAGCATCAGTGCACTGCCTGTGGACATGCCCAGGCCTGGCCCTGGTGTGCAGCACCCACCCTCAAGGGGTGCTGACCATCAGGGCCATGAACACCATGAGGGTCAGCATGCCGATCAGGCAGATGACCTCTTAGATGAGCACACCCGCATACTCCAAGCATCAGTCAATCAGCAGGTGCGGCTTGTAACAGCGGTGGATGCACTCAGTGCGGCTCTGTGCCAGGCAGAGGAGTGGCACAGCAGAGACACCACTCTGCTCCTAGCAGGGATGGACTGGTTGAGGGAGGATGTGACCGCTGCCATTGATAGGCAGACGCAGGCAATCACAGCTGTCATGGCCACAATGGGCACACAGTTATTTGCCCATGCATCGCAGATACCGCACAGTGCAATGTCCACCCCCCATTCCCGGCGTCATGCGACACCCTCCTTGTTGACACAGGGTTCAGCTGTGAGCATCCTGAGCATGCCTGCCACAGGCATGTTCGGTGTGCTGCAGACCCCTACACGAGCATGGTCGCGTTCATGCAGTGGAACCCCTGGAGGACTGTCGGTGCCACCCCATGAGGCCATTGGTCAGCCTGTCACTGCTGGTGGGTCTCAGCGGAGCCGCCCATGCATCCGTGGTGGCCGTGGCACTGTGGCACATGACTGACCTGTCTCCCAGCATGGCTACTGTCTGATGCTGCCCTGTGTGCATTGTGTTGTTCAGCGTGCAATGCATGGGTGGGGTACCTGGCCCTGCCGCATGCACATGTTCCATCTGCACACCCTCCCGGCTGCTGTCCACTGTGGTGTGTGCATGATGATGCCTGTGATGCGCTGTCCACTGCTGTGTAATGGTGCCCAGCATCTGACACACGCACAGTGACAGGCACTGGGCGTGGTGGTCTGTGGACGTGTGTGTGGCTAGGGGTGGCGGTCAGGGTCGGCGTGCCTCCTACCCTTTGTGCATGTCTTGTGAGGGGTGTGTGTGTGTGTGTGTGTGTGTGACCGCGTGCCGTGTTAGACCTTGCCCATCCCTGGCGGCGTGTGTGGTTCCATGCTCGGCCAATTCCTTTAACGACATGCACCCTTGGTGTTTGTCCATCCATGTTTGTGGGTTGTGCCTTTGCCACTGGTGGTTGCACATGGCCCCATGACTTACCTGGGTTGTCTGAAGTGTTCCTCTGTGATGGTGTCCCAGTGCAGCTGTGCCAGCCGGATCAGTCGGGGGTCCCTTCGCCCAAGGGGGGGCTGCCCATCACCATCTTCACCAGCGTCCTCATCGTCCCCATCGCTGTCCGCTTCTTTGACTTGTATGGCTATCCCACAGTCGTTGGCCATGTTGTGCAGGATGCAACAGGCCAGGAATAGCCTGCAGGCCTTTGAGGGGCTGTACTGTAGGGCACCGCCAGACGTGTCCAGGCAACGAAACATGCCTTCAGCATCCTGACACCCACTTGATGACATTGCATGTGGTGGCGTAGTGCCTATTGTAGCGCTGCTGCAATGGGGTCACGGGCCGGTATGGTGTGAGCAGCCAGGGACGAGTGGGTATCCACTGTCACCTGTGTGTAGAGGGTGGAAGTTAGTTTGGTGATCAGCGCTGCTCTGCCTTAGGCCATCTAGGCCAATACCCATGTCACCTCTGACTATGCCCCTCCCAAGCTCCATGTCTTTCTACGTGGTTTGCATACTCACCCACTAAGTGGCCAGTGGGGATGTCCCCACTCTTGAACCTGTGGCACAGTGCTGATTTGTGCCAGATGAAGGCATTATGTGCTCCCCCAGGGTGCATGGCACAGATATTGATTATGTGCCCCCTGGCATCGCACACCACCTGGCAGTTGATGCTTGCATACCCCTTCTGATTCATGTATGTGGCCCCTTCGGGGCCAGGTGGTGTGCAGATGGCCACATGGGTGCAGTCTATTGTCCCAAGCATGCCAGGCATACGTGCTACCCGGTGGAACTCCTGTATGTTTGCTGTGCGCTCTGCCGGTGTGCTGGGGAAATGGATGCACTCCGCAGCATGTGGCAGCAGTGCGCTGAGGAATTGGGTGAGGTGGCATGACACGGCTGACTGGGTTATGCCTGTCATGTCCTCTGTTGGTCTCTGGAAGGTACCCGTGGTGAGCAGGCACATGGAAGCTGTCACCCCCCCCATAACTGCCTCCATCTGGATGGTGGCACTGGCCATGTCCCTGGCTTGTGTTCCCCACCCTGGCAGCTGTTTCTGTGTTCCCCCCGCTGTCCTTGCTGCTACTTCCCCTGCACTGGGAACACCTTCCTGTTGTGGCCTCAGTGCTGTGTGGCACTTCCCCCTTTTGCACTGCACTGTGGCAGTGGCTCCCCACACCTTCCCTGTTCCTGGGGTTTCCAGGTGCTCTGTCTCTGTCCTGCCCTGTGTGTGTGTTGCCTGTGTGGCTGCCTATGGTTCAGCAACATGTGCCTTCCCTGTAGCGTTCTTGCACCTCTCTCTTGTTCCTTTTTATTTTGGCTCATTTCCGCTATCGCGCAACTTCCGCTTGCTCCCCTATTGCGCACATGGCGCATGTTGTTGAATATCGCACTGCGCCATTTATGCATGGTTCCTCCCCCTTCAGTTGTGCATACATTCATTATCATTGGGGTCTTGAGCAGTGTGATTTGGGGGGTGCATCTGCCTCCCACTGAATATCGCAGAATGGTGCATTTTCGGACTTGCACTGGCGCATCCCTATTGCGCATGGCGCAACCCTTTTGAATATCTGGGCCAATGTGTAAAACTGCTGATGATTACCAAAAAAAAAAAAGCCAAAAAAGCACTATCCCAGTAAAAAGTTCACCAGATGTCCTCTGGGCCTCCGGGCTGCTGGCAAATAATCATTGACTGGCTAGTTCAAGTATTGTTCAGATGTTCGGTTTTGAAACGTGTCCCAATAACAGATGAGTTGATGGAATCGAAGTTCCCCTTCTAACCTTCCAAAACAGCTTTTCTCCAAATTCTATCAAGATTTTCTACTGAGGGTTCACAGTCTCTCTGGGTACTCGGAACACTCCTGAAGCATATTCTATGATGTGGATCAGATAAACATGGGATGGATATCAAAAGTCGAGTTTTTTGTGGTTCTGACGGTAGTGGGTCCAAGAGGTAGATCTGAGCCAAGTCAAAAGGGCCTGTTAACAGCCAGATAACAGCCTCTCTCTCCAACATAACTGCTGCTCGAGCAAATCCACATTTCCAGTTAATCTCCACAGTAGGTACACTGAGGATAAGAAAAGGGAAAGGGTTTTAAAAGAAGAAACCCCGGTTTTTATTATTTTCTTTTTTAACACAGCACAGCTATCAAACAATGGACATTTATACAGGATTTAAAAAAGATATGGGAGAGTGAAAATAACTGCTGATTATAACTAGTTCAATTACTCATATAAACTCATAAAAAAAAATCAGTATATGCAATTCTATGTATAAAACTGAATGATCCACATTTATATTTTGTCTGTACTTAGTCTTACTTACTATCCATTGTAATCTTTGAACTCAAGGGCAACTTCTAACAGCTATTTGGTTTTCACTGAGCTCTAGAGTGAGGCAAGCTCTGAAAATACACGTTGAAGGCAAAATTTGTTCGGGTTCGTGATGGAATAAAAGTTGTAAGCTAGTGAGACAGCTGGAGATCACCACAGCACAAAACTAGAACTAAAACCCCGAGCACCAAACACCAGACGCCAGAGACAATGACTGCTGTAACTCCTGCAACGCCTGCTCTAATTTAACAGGTTACTCAGTGTCAGGTGTGGAGCTGGTCTATTAGCACCTATTAGCACCCAGAGATTGCGAATTGATATCAGGTGAAAAAACAGCTAGACAGTTTAAAAATTAGATCAAGTTTGAATAAAACAGATACACAAACAGAGACTACAGGAAGGACGTTAACCCTGTAGAAACATAAAAGAGTTATCTGTACACTTGCAGCTGCCTGGTAAATAGGTGTATGAAACAAACACAAGAAAATATCATGTCACATAATGCTGGTACAGGGGAAGGGAAAAAACAAAAGTAAAAGCCTCCCCCTCCTGATCTCAGGCAAGCTCAAGCATAGGGTCAAGCTAAAACTTTTAAATAAAATAAAATGCAAGCACAAAAACACATAGGAAGGTCAGATAAAAATAATTAAAACAAGAGATTACAAGAGATTACACTTCCCAAGGTGTCTAATATAGGAGCAATTCATCTCTCGGGATGGTCGCTTCTATCCAGCTAGTATGTGTCAGCGGCTGGCTTCTACCCCTTCACGCCGGTCCGAATGGCGGTCTGCTCAAAGGTTTGTTCCTGCCATCGTCCTTTCAGCTCTGCAAACAAATGCAAAAAACAGGGGAGAGTGAGCCACAGGTACTGGGGGAATAAAGATGGTCTGGAAAGACTGCAAATCACGATATAGATGGCATACCTTTAGAAGAAATAAAACTAGCATAGAAGTCCTGCTGCCATTGCCTTCTCCACAAACAACGGTGCGCATATCCCCAAGAGCCTTCTGTGTCTATACCGGAAACTAGTTTGACCATGTGGCTCAGTGGACCTGTCTCAGGGGAAATCGAGATGATTATAGAAGATGTTACCTCCTTTAGGTACCTTGGGGTCTGGCTTAACCAGCACCTGGACTTTTCTTTTTCCTTTTATTTTATTTGCATTTTGTAGTGCTTTTACCCTTGGTTTTTGCCCACCTGCCATCTCAGGCACACAAGCGTGTGTGTGGAGGCATGCGAGCATCCTGCTTTCAGACACCCTCCCTACGTGTCGCCCCCTCCCACCTACGCCACTGCTGGACATCCACCAGGTAGTGGCAGAACTACGGAGGGGCATCAACCTCCCCAGGAGAGGACAGCTCCCGTTAGGCTGCTCGATCCTGCTCCCTTCTTCCCCTCCATGCCGGCTCCTCAGTGACCCATGGTCGTTCCCGAACCTGGGTCACTGCTATGACGCGAGGTAAATCAGAATGCCTCAGCCCTCTGCACCACCAGGCTGGCTGCACCTGAACTTTTCTGTGCATGTAGATGCCATCCATAAGAAACTGCACTCCAAGCTTGGTGCATTATATAGAAACAGTGTGCGCATTCCCTTTCTGGCTGGCCATACGATTGTTCAGAAAATGATCCCCCTACATTCAACTATGGAGACATAGGGCCCGATTCTAGAAAGAGAAATATGCCAGATGCAAGAAACACACTTGCATAAAGATATGCATTAGCAACTGTGACATGCGAGATACGTGCTATTCTAGAACACGCGGGAATATGCCAAACGCAACTGCGTAAGTCGTGACATGCAAGATACACCATATAAAAGTGAGCAACATGCAGTGGCTACCCAACATACACCAGCAGAATTGCCACAGCAATGGCACAAGCCGCAGCAGAATGGCAAAGACAAAAAAGGAACTTTGGCCATGAGGAAGTGAACACCTTGGTGGAGAAGATAGATCACCACCATGCACTCCTCATGGGCCATGGAGGGGATGCCAAAAAGAAGGAGAAAAGGAAGAGAGCTTGAGACAGGGTGGCACACAGGGTCAATGCCATCACTGCACAGTGCAGGACAGTGAGGGATGTGCAGAAAAAATGGAACGACCTCAAGTGCCTGGTCAAGCGCAAGCTGGCTCAGAATAGGCGCAGTGCACAGGGCACAGGGGTGGACCCACCCAGCAGGAGCCACTCAGTGCCGTCAAGAGAAGGATAGTGGCACATCTCAGCCAGCAAAGCATTGCTGTTTTCATACAGCTGGACACATGCAGACAGCAAACGGCCACAGGTAGGGACAAACAACCAGCAATGTATAGGACAAGCCAGACAGGGCAACAGCACACAAGCCAATGACATAGATGGGGGGAGTGGGGAGGCACTGTTTAGGCAGATGCAATGGTGGGGAGGCATGCCACAGGACAGCTACATGGCCACAGCTGGCCACAGAGTGTGCCAAGGGAACCAGAAAATGGTGAGGGGCAGGGCTTTCCACCCAGGAGCTGCACAGGGGCTGTCCGAACTCCATAAGTAAAGCCTGTCTCTACCCCCAGGGCTTTCTGCCCAGGAGCTGCACAGGGGCCGTCCGACCACCATAAGTAAAGGTACGCAACAAAAGAATCAATGGCTTGCTGCATCTATGATTTTAAACTTGGCACCTTTTTGACTCTTGCCCATGGAACTCTCCCGTTCTGTTTGCCATCGGAGCTCTCCTCTCCCCACGGACATAGCAGGGTCAAGCTGGGTGATCCATTCAGTGCTGCATAGATCTTGGCAATATTCTTATTTTAGTAACCTACATGGCAATTGTTAATGTAATCTTGCCGGAGTGCAGCTGAGGGAGTTGTGCTAGGAACAGCGGGAAATCTTGCTAGTACAGACTAGCTCCCAGCGGCATACTGAATTTTAAATATTACTTTGGGCACGCTTAATGTGAATTTATTTTAACTGCATTGAAGTACATCTTTGAGCCACCAGCTGCTGACTTGGTTCAGCGGCTGCCAAAAACAGATCCCATGATCGCTTTGCAATTGCCCCCACCCGCCCCCAATACCCTCCCACCCTTAGCTGACGTTTAATTTATACTAGAGGAGAACGCGAGACGTGATTTCTTTTATTTTTTACCCTATCTCCCTACTTTGCCATGTGCACTTTATACGGGTTCACCACTAGTGGTCGCCTGTACTCCGGTGGACTCTGCTCTTATTGCCTATTCTGAATCTCCTGCTCCAGTGCAGGATTTCTCTTCTACTCGTTGTCTTCACTCATCCCTAATTACCTCTGCCTTTGGTCCTTCCTCACCATATTCCCTAGTACTATTTTTTCCCTCCTGCTAGTTGCAGGAGCTATGTTGTTTCTTGTAGTATTAACTGGCCCTTCCGAGCAGCCCTCTACCCGCCTCTTTTACTCCACTGACAACTTCTGACCCCACCTCTAAACCTCTACCTATGCTGGGGCTCAATAATAAACTCATTGGGGTCTTACTTAGGTATATCTTGTGGAGATTCGCTCTTTCTCCTGCGAGTGTCGCCCACGCATTTGTCATAGCCTCCCTCTGGATAACTAGTATCTCCCTTACTCTTGCTGGGGACGTTGAGACCAATCCTGGACCCTCTTCAGCTAATGTTACCACCAATTGCTGGCATCAATCTCCCAGTTTCACCTTTGCTCACCTTAACATTAGGAGCCTTACTGCTAACCTCCCTGAACTTGAGGCTTGGGTCACCTCAACTAATCCAGATGTTCTGGCTCTGTCTGAAACTTGTCTGAAACCTTCTATTACAGACTCCCGCTGCTCCTTGCCTGGCTATAATATGCTTCAGTCTGATCGTCCTAATGCCAAAAGAGGGGGTGGCCTGGCCGTGCACTTCAAGCCTCACCTCAACATATCTTTTATACAAAGTCCCCCTCTGGCAAATTGTGAGGTGCTCCATTCACTTACTCGGGGAAGTCAAAACAATTCATATCTTCTGCATCTATTTACCCCCTTAAAACTCGAAGCAGGGACTGGAAGAGTTTATTGAACTCATGTCTTCTGTGTCTGGGAAAAATGAAGTCATCTGCATGGGCGATTTTAATCTGGACTGGGCTGGACCTAGTTCATCACTCTTAACCTCTGTTACAAGCAAGGCTAACCTTACTCAGCTCATCAGGAGCCCCACCAGAACATCCCATCGGGGGACCACCGCCACCCTCCTAGACTGGATGCTCACCAATAGGATTGGGAACTTCCCCTCGGCTGGAGTCCTACCTGACACCATAAGCGATCACTGCCTGGTGTACTGCACCTGGGACACCTCCCTCCCTCCCTCCCTCCTACCCACCCAAAGTCGTATCTTTCTCCGACATCTCCAAACTTAACTATGCTACATTTCTCGTGATCTTAGGATGATTGACTGGTCCCCTACCTACATAACCAATAATGTTAACAAAGTGGTAGGTTACTTTAATGATACCCTAATCTCTCTACAGTACCTTCACATTCCGGCCACCACATGTAGAGTACAAGGTAAAGTCACCAAATGGCTCAAGCGCCCCCTACTTCAGCTGCTAAAATGGCGAGACAACCTCTGGTCAATTTGGAAGTCCACTTCTCATCAAGCAGACTTCGAGGCCTACAGGGCCTTATGGAATGCATGTAAAAGGGAGATTCGTGCGGCCAAGAGCTTATACTACCGCAACCTTCTCAGTCCTTTGTCCTCTAACCCCAAATGGTACTGGTCACATATTAAGGAAATTTTGGGTCATAATAAGCAAATGACTCCGAATGAAATGTTGATAAATGATACTCATTGCAAAAACCCCCTTACCATTGCCAATGCTGTTAACTCTCTGTTTTCTACCCCTTCTATCCCCCCCTCATTTGCCGACACCCCCATAGAATCCCCATGCCCACCAGCCACTGCACCACCGGCCTTTGAACTATGAGCGGTCACTTGTCTCGAGGTGCTTAAGCTTCTAAGGTCTTTACCGGCTAATGGCAGTGCAGGCCCAGATGGTATACATCCTAAAATTCTCAGGCAGTTTGCCTCTAGTCTCGCTGTACCTGTAACCAGACTCTTTAACCTCTCCATCTGCTCTGCCTCAGTGCCTTCAGTCTGGAAGGTTGCCAGGACTATACCTATCTTTAAGAAAGGGGACTCCAGGATCATGTCTAACTATAGAACCATTTCACTCCTGCCCACTCACAGCAAACTGCTCGAGAAACTTGTTCACCGGCAGGTCTCTGCACACATTCTTAACTTCAACTTACAATCCCCCATACAACATGGTTTTAGGGCAGGGCACCGCACTACTACAGCTCTTACTCAACTGACCACTGATATAAAAAATAATATGGACAAGGGCTTGCTTACTGGAGCTGTTTTCGTTGATCTTTCCAAAGCATTTGACATGGTTCATCACCCTCTTCTTCTGTCCAAGCTGAATACTCTTGGTGCCTCTGACTCTATCCTCTCCTGGCTGAGCAGCTACCTTGATAATCGGTCTCAGGCTGTATCCTTCTGTAAGTCCATCTCCTCCCCTGTTCTGATTACCCATGGCGTTCCACAGGGTTCAATCCTGGGTCCTTTACTTTTCTCCCTCTTCATTAAGGATATCCCCACTACATCTTCTCACTGTAACATTATAATGTACGCAGACAACCTGGTGCTTTATTCGTCCTCCAAGTCTATTGTCGACATCAATCTTCATCTCTCCTCTGCATTTCAGACCCTTCAATCCTGGTTCTCGTCCAACTATCAAGTCATAAACATATCTAAAACACAGGCCATGCTCTTTGGGTCCCACAGAAAGGTGCCCACTGAGTCCACTAAACTCCTGGTGCGCAGCTGTGATGCAAGTACCTAGGGGTGATGCTTGACCCTGTACTTGACTACTCAATGCATGTTAGCGAGGTGTGTCGCATGGTCAATGCCAAAATTGGTGCGGCCTACAAAGTGCGCCACTCTCTCACCCCAGCTGCTAGGATCTCTGTTGTGCATGGGGTTTTACTCCCATAACTGCTTCTATGCTCTGCGGTGCTTACACATGCTAATGCGGGCATCCTTAGCAGTTGGGATACGTCTTACAACAATATCTGTAGATTTGCCCTGTCTGCTCCCCGCCTTACACATCGCTGCCGTCTCTATGCTGCCTTGAAATGGCTGTCTCCTGATGCCCTTTGGTCATACTCCCTAGGCTGTTTTGTTGACTCCTTAACCAGAACACCTCGTACTGCCTCTCTGGGGGACATGTTTACACTAGTCTCTCACTCTCGCTCCCTCAGGACCTCAACCTCCTCGTTACTATCTACTCAGACTTGTTCCACAAAAATGGGTGAACAAGCCTTCTCCTACTTTGCTCCTAGGTTGTGGAACTCTCTCCCATGCAACGTCAGGAACTCCTCATCCCACCTTACTTTCAAACATGCCCTATTTTCCCACCTCCTTGTTTCTGGAACCTGTGACTGCACTTAACCTCATTCCTGTCCCTCCTTGTCCTCCTCTCGACTTTGACTACTTGTTTGTGACCTTCCACACCTCAAATTACCGTTTGTCTTAAATTTCTGCCACCTTACCTACTCCTTGGCTTGATTTATGTGTCTATCATGTGATCCTGAGTCTAGTAAGATTTTGGATATCTGCAGTTAACTTTGCCTACAGGAGTACTCGCTCCCAGCTAGGCTTTCTGAATGTTTGTTTACTGCCAGCTGCTATTAATGGCATGATACACTGTTGGCTGCTATCCATGCTTCGTATTTATGGCAGTCCTCTATTATGTATTTTGTACACAGTTCCACTGCACTTACCTGATTGTTTGTACTACTGTTATGAGTTTGTACTCTACTGTTGTACTCTCCTGGGTCGTGCCTGAAAATAGGCAGGTTATGTTGCCTGGTGCACTTACCTAGTTACCAAAAGCAAATAAATAGATGCGTGCAGCTGACATGTGCAGCAGTGCAAAGGAATGACCCATGGTGAACGGTGGAGGGCTGGCACAAGAGTCACGTATCTGGAAGAGTGGGTCATGCTGAGGTTGGGCTTAGCTGCGAGGGTGTTGCTGTGTCCTCGCTGTGAACTGGTGGGGGCATGCTGAGGATGGGCTGGACTGCTGCAGGGTGTTGCTGTGTCCTGCACTGTGAACTGGTGGGGGTCATGGAGGATGGGCTGGAGCTTCTGCACAGGGGTGTTACCATGTCCTGCACTGTGAACTGGTGGGAGGGATGCTGAGGGATGGGCTGGGCTGCACAGAGTGTTGCTGTGTCCTGCACTGTGAACTGGTGGAGGGGGCATGCTGAGGGTTGGACGACTGGGTTTACAGGGTGTTGCACTGTGTCCCTGCACTGTGAAGGAGTGGTAGAGGACACACTGAGGGTTGGGCTGGGCTGCACAGGGTGTTGCTGTCCTGCACTGTGAACTGGTGGGGGGCTGCTGAGGGATGAGCTGGGCTGCAAGGGTGTTGCTGTCTCCTGCGCTGTGAACTGGGGTGGGGAGCATGCTGAGGATGGGCTGGGCTGCACAGGGGTGTTGCTGTGTCCTGCACTGTGAACTGGTGGGGCATGCTGAGGATGGGCTGGGCTGCACAGGTTGTTGCTGTGTCCTGCGCTGTGAACTGAGGTGGGGGGCATGCTGAGGGATGGCTGGGCTGCACTGAGGGTGTTGCTGTGTCCTGCACTGTGAACTGGTGGGGGGCATGCTGAGGGATGGGCTGGGCTGCACAGGTTGTTGCTGTGTCCTGCACTGTGAACTGGTGAGGGCATGCTGAGGGATGGGCTGGGCTGCAAAGGGTGTTGCTGTGTCCTGCACTGTGAACTGGTGAGGGGCATGCTGAGGGATGGGCTGGGCTGCACAGGGTGTTGCTGTGTCCTGCACTGTGAACTGGTGGGGGGGCATGCTTAGGGATGGGCTGGGCTGCACAGGGTGTTGCTGTGTCCCGCACTGTGAACTGGTGGGGGGATGGGCTTGGCTGCACAGGGCTGCTGTGTCCTGCACTGTGAACCGGTGGGGGGGAAAGCTGAGGGCACATGCATAGGGTGTTCTGTGTCCTGCACTGGGAACTGGTGGGGGGGCATGCTGGGGATGGGCTGGGCTGCACAGGGTGTTGCTGTGTCCGCACTGTGAACTGGTGGGGGGTATGCTGAGGGATGGGCTGGGCTGCAGGGTGTTGCTGTGTCCTGACTGTGAAC
This sequence comes from Neoceratodus forsteri, assembly GCA_016271365.2. Classification (NCBI taxonomy): domain Eukaryota; kingdom Metazoa; phylum Chordata; order Ceratodontiformes; family Ceratodontidae; genus Neoceratodus; species Neoceratodus forsteri. The sequence goes on along the minus strand of CM028130.1, from coordinate 1,027,948,256 downwards.
TGGTGGGGGGTATGCTGGGGATGGGCTGGGCTGCACAGGGTGTTGCTGTGTCCTGCACTGTGAACTGGTGGGGGCATGCTGAGGGATGGGCTGGACTGCACAGGGTGTTGCTGTGTCCTGCACTGTGAACTGGTGGGGGGACATGCTGAGGATGGGCTGGGCTGCACAGAGATGTTGTATGTCCTGCACTGTAAACTGGTGGGGGGGGATGCTGAGGATGGGCTGGGCTGTACAGGTGTTGCTGTGTCCTGCACTGTGAACTGGTGGTGGGGGAGATGCTGAGGATGGGCTGGGTTGCACAGGGTGTTGCTGTGACCTGCACTGTGAACTGGTGGGGGTGGAATGCTGAGGGTTGGGCTGGACTGCACAGGGTGTTGCTGTGTCCTGCACTGTGAACTGGTGGGGGGGCATGCTGAGGGATGGGCTGGGCTGCACAGGGGTGTTGCTGTGTCCTGCACTGTGAACTGTGGGGGGCATGCTGAGGGTTGGGCTGGGTTGCACAGAGGTGTTGCTGTGTCCTGCACTGTGAACTGGTGGGGGGCATGCTGAGGGTTGGGCTGGGTTGCAGGGGTGTTGCTGTGTCCTGCACTGTGAACTGGGGGGGGGACATGCTGAGGGATGGGCTGGGCTGCACAGGTGGTGCTGTGTCCTGCACTGTGAACTGGTGGAGAGGGACATGCTGAGGGATGGGCTGGGCTGCACAGGGTGTTGCTGTGTCCTGCACTGTGAACTGGTGGGGGGGATGCTGAGGGATGAGCTGGGCTGCACAGGGTGTTGCTGTGCCCTGCACTGTGAACTGGTGGGGGGATGCTGAGGGATGGGCTGGGTTGCACGGGCTGTTGCACTGTGAACTGGGTGGGGAGGACATGTTGAGGGATGGGCTGGGCTGCACAGGGTGTTGCTGTGTCCTGCACTGTGAACTGGTGGGGGGGGATGCTGAGGGTTGGAGCAAGGCTGCAGGGTGTTGCTGTGTCCTGCACTGTGAACTGGTGGGGGGACATGCTGAGGGATGGGCTGGGCTGCACAGGGTGTTGCTGTGTCCTGCACTGTGAACTGGTGGGGGGGGGGATGCTGAGGGATGGGCTGGGTTGCACAGGGGTGTTGCTGTGTCCTGCACTAGTGAGACGTGGGGGGGGGCATGTGAGGGATGGGCTGGGCTGCACAGGGTGTTGCTGTGTCCTGCACTGTGAACTGGCGGGGGCATGCTGAGGGTTGGGCTGGGTTGCACAGGGTGTTGCTGTGTCCTGCACTGTGAACTGGTGGGGGGTGGGGAATGCTGAGGGAGGGCTGGGCTGCATAGGTGTTGCTGTGTCCTGCACTGTGAACTGGTGGGGGACATGTGTGAGGGATGGGCTGGGCTGCACAGGGTGTTGCTGTGTCCTGCACTGTGAGCTGGTGGGGGGACATGCTGAGGGATGGGCTGGGCTGCTGGGGTGTTGCTGTGTCCTGCACTGTGAACTGGTGGGGGGATGCTGAGGGATGGGCTGGGCTGCACAGGGTGTTGCTGTGTCCTGCACTGTGAACTGGTGTGGGGGGCATGCTGGGATGGGCTGCGGCTGCACAGGGTGTTGCTGTGTCCTGCACTGTGAACTGGCGGGGGCATGCTGAGGTTAGGCTGGATTGCACAGGGTGTTGCTGTGTCCTGCACTGTGAACTGTGGGGATGCTGAGGGATGGGCTGGGCTGCACGGTGTTGCTTGTGTCCTGCACTGTGAACTGTAGTGGGGGGTGGAATGCTCTTTGAGGTTGGGCTGGACTGCACAGGGTGTTCTGTGTCCTGCACTGTGAACTGGTGGGGGGATGCTGAGGGATGGGCTGGGTGCACAGGGTGTTGCTGTGTCCTGCACTGTGAACTGGTGGGGGGCATTGAGGGTTGGGCTGGGTTGCACAGGGTTGCTGTGTCCTGCACTGTGAACTGGTGGTGGTGGTGGGGAATGCTGAGGAAAGGCTGGGCCATACAGGGTGTTGCTGTGTCCTGCACTGTGTGAACTGGTGGGGGGGGATGCTGAGGGATGGGCTGGGCTGCACAGGGTGTTGCTGTGTCCTGCATTGTGAACTGGTGGGGGTGGAATGCTGAGGGTTGGGCTGGACTGCACAGGGTGTTGCTGTGTCCTGCACTGTGAACTGGTGGGTGGGGGGGACATGCTGAGGGATGGGCTGGGTTGCTGAGGTGTTGCTGTGTCCTGCACTGAACTGGTGGGACATGCTGAGGGATGGGCTGGACTGCACAGGGTGTTGCTGTGTCCTGCACTGTGAACTGGTGGGAGGGTGATGAGGATGGGCTGGGCTGCAGGGTGTTGCTGTGTCCTGCACTGTGAACTGGGTGGGGGGACATGCTGGGGATGGGCTGACTGCACAGGGTGTTGCTGTGTCCTGCACTGTGAACTGGTGGGGGGGACATGCTGAGGGATGGGCTGGGCTGCACAGGGTGTTGCTGTGTCCTGCACTGTGAACTGGTGGTGGGGGGATGCTGAGGGTTGAGCTGGGCTGTATGTGGTGTTGCTGTGTCCTGCACTGTGAACTGGGTGGGGATGCTGAGGATGGGCTGGCTGTACAGGGTGTTGCTGTGTCCTGCACCGAACTGGTTGGGGATGTTGAGGGTTGGGCTGGGCTGCACAGGGTGTTGCTGTGTCCTGCACTGTGAACTGGGGGGGGGAGGGAGGATGAGGTATGGACTGCTGTACAGGGTGTTGCTGTGTCCTGCACTGTGAACTGGTGGGGGATATGCTGAGGGATGGGCTGACTGCACAGGTTGCTGTGTCCTGCACTGTGAACTGGTGGGGGGCATGCTGAGGATACACAACAGGGTGTTGCTGGTGGTCCTTGCACTGTGTGAAACTGGGTGAGGGGGCATGCTGAGGATGGGCTGGGCTGCAAGGTGTTGCTGTGTCCTGCACTGTGAACTGGTGAGGGGGCATGCTGAGGATGGGCTGGGCTGCAGAGGGTGTTGCTGTGTCCTGCTGTGAACTGGTGGGGGGGGCATGCTGAGGGCTGGGCTGGGCTCGTACAGGTGTTGCTGTGTCCTGCACTGTGAACTGGGGATGGCTTGGCTGCACAGGGTATTGCTGTGTCCTACCGTGAACTGGTGGGGGGGATGCTGATGAAGGCTGGGCTGCACAGGTGTTGCTGTGTCTGCACTGTGAACTGGTGGGGGGCATGCTGAGGATGGCCTGTACAGGGTGTTGCTGTGTCCTGCCTGTGAACTGGTGGGGGGGTATGCTGAGGGATGGCTGGGCTGCAGGGTGTTGCTGTGTCTGCACTGTGAACTGGTGGGGCATGTTGGGGATGGGCTGACTGCACAGGGTGTTGCTGTGTCCTGCACTGTGAACTGGTGGGGGAGACATGAGGATGGCTGGCTGCAGGGTGTTGCTGTCCTGCACTGTGAACTGGTGGGGGACATGCTGAGGATGGGCTGGGCTGCGGGGTGTTGCTGTCTCCTGCAGAACTGTGGGGGACATGCTGAGGATGGGCTGGGTTGCACAGGGTGTGCTTGTCCCACGTGAACTGGTGGGGGACATGCTGAGGATGGGCTGGGTTGCTGGGGTTTTGCTGTCCTGCACTGTGGAACTGGTGGGGGAGGGGGGATGGGGGATGGGCTGGATCACAGGGTGTTGCTGTGTCTGCATGAACTGGTGGGGATATGCTGGGGGATGGGCTGGGTTGCGGGTGTTGCTGTGTCCTGTGTGAACTGGTGGGGACATGCTGAGGGATGGGCTGGCTGCACAGGGTGTTGCTGTGTCCCACTGTGAACTGGTGGGAGGGGGATGCTGAGGATGGGCTGGGCTGCACAGGGTGTCTGTTCTGCACTGTGAACTGGTTGGGGGATGCTGAGGTTGGGCTGTTGCACAGTGTTGCTGTGTCCTGCACTGTGAACTGGTGGGGGACATGCTGAGGGATGGCTACGGGTAATAGGTGTTACCAACCTGCACTCGTGAACTGGTGGGGGACATGCTGAGGGATGGGTCATTCAGGGTGTTCTGTGTCCTCTGTGAACTGGTGGGGGATGCTGAGCGATGGGTTGGTTGTACAGGGTGTTGCTGTGTCCCACTGTGAACTGGTGGGGGGCATGGGGGATGGCTGGGCCACAGGGTGCTGTGTCCTGCACTGTGGGTGGCGGGCATGCTGAGGTTGGGCTGGGTTGCACAGGGTGTTGCTGTGTCCTGCACGTGAACTGGTGGGGGGATGCTGGGGATGGGCTGGGCTGCAGGGTGTTGCTGTGTCCCCTGCACTGTGAACTGGTGGAGGGCCTGTGAGGGTTGGGGAGCTGGGTTTATTTTGGGGTGTTGCTGTGTCCTGCACTGTGAACTGGGTGGGGGGACGGAGGGTTGGGCTGGTTTCCAGGAAGGCTGTGTCCGCACCAGAACTGCGGGGAGGGGGGATGCTGAGATGGCCACGTACAGGGTAAGCTTGCTGTCCTGCACTGTGAACTGGTGGAGGGACATGCTGGGGATGGGCTGGGCTGCTCAGGTGTTGCTGTGTCTGCTGTGAACTGGTGGGGGGGAATGCTGGGGAAGGGCTGGGCTGCTGGGGGTGTCTGTGTCCTGCAGTAGAACTGGTGGGGGGGTGCTGGGTTGGGCTGGGCCTGGGTGTTGCTGTGTGCACGCATGTGGGTTGGGGGGGTCTGCTGGGGATGGGCTGAGCACTTTGGGGTGCTGTGTGTCCTGCACTGTGGGCTGGGTGGGGGGTATGCTGAGGATGGGGGCTGCACAGGGTGTTGCTGTGTCCTGCACGTGAACTGGTGGGGGGGCATGTTGAGATGGCGGACTGCACAGGGGTTGCTGTGTCCTGCACTGTGAACTGGTGGGGGACATGCTGAGGATGGCTGGGCTGCAGGGTGTGTTGTGTCCTGCACTGTAAACTGTGGGGATGAGGATGGGCTGGGCTGTACAGGGTGTTGCTGTGTCCTGCACTGTGAACTGGTGGTGGGGAGATTTTGAGGGATGGCTGGTTGCAGGGGTGTGCTGTGTCCTGCACTGTGAACTGGTGGGGTGGAATGAGGTTGGGCTGACTGCGCAGGGTGTTGCTGTGTCCTGCACTGTGAACTGGTGGGGCATGTTGGGGATGGGCTGGGCTGCAGGGTGTTGCTGTGTCCTGCATCAGAACTGGTGGGGGCATGCTGAGGGTTGGGCTGGTTGCATAGGTGTTGCTGTGTCCCGCACTGTGAACTGGGTGGGGGGGCATGCTGAGGTTGGGCTGGGTTGCAGGGTGCTGTGTCCTGCACTGTGAACTGGTTGGGGGGACATGCTGAGGAGGGCTGGGCTGCTGGGGTGGTGTGTCCTGCACTGTGAACTGGTGGGGGACATGCTGGGGATGGGTTGGGCTGCTGGGGTGTTGCTGTCCTGCAGTGAACTGGTGGGGGGGATGCTGAGGGACAGTGGGCTGCACAGGTGTTGCTGCCCACTGTGAACTGGTGGGGGATGCTGGGGATGGCGGGTTGCACAGGTGTTGCTGTGTCCTGGACTTGTAATGGTGAGGGGCATGCTGAGGGATGGGCTGGGCTGCAAAGGGTGTTCTGTCCTGCACTGTGGGCTGGTGAGGGCATGCTGAGGGATGGGCTGGCTGCACAGGTGTTGCTGTGTCCTGCTGTGAACTGGTGGGGGGGTGCAGGGGCTGGCTGGGCTGCACAGGGTGTTGCTGTCCTGCACTGTGAACTGGTGGGGGATGGGCTTGGCTGCACAGGGCCATGTGTCCCACTGTGAACTGCGGGGGGAATGCTGATGGAAGGCTGGGCTACAGGGTGTGCTGTGTCCGCATCGTGGATGTGGTGGGGGGGGCATGCTGAGGGATGGTCGGTTTGCCAGGGTGTTGCTGTGTCCTGCACTGTGAACTGGTGGGGGGGTATGCTGGGGATGGCTGGCTGCACAGGGTGTTGCTGTCCTGCACTGTGAACTGGTGGGGGGCATGCTGGGGATGGCTGGACTGCAGGTGTTGCTGTGTCCTGCACTGTGAACTGGGTGGGGGGGATGCTGAGGATGGCCTGCTGGTGTTGCTGTGTCCTGCACTGTGAACTGGTGGGGGACATGCTGGGGATGGGTTGTTGCACAGGTGTTGCTGTGTGCACTGTGGACTGGGTGGGGACACTGGGGGATGGGCTGGGTTGCACAGGTGTTGCTGTGTCCTGCACTGTGAACTGGTGGTGGACATGCTGAGGATGGGCTGGGTGTGGGGTGTTGCTGTGTCTACTGTGAACTGGTGGGAGGGTGCTGGGGATGGGCTGGGTTACAGGTGTTGCTGTGTCCTGCACTGTGAAAGTGGGGGGGGGGGGGATGGGGGTTGGGCTGGGTTGTGGGGTGTTGCTGTGTCCCACTGTGAACTGGTGGGAGGGGGATGCTGAGGATGGGCTGGGTTGCACAGGTGCTGTGTACTGTGAGCTGGTGGGGGAGGGGATGCTGAGGGTTGGCTGGACTGCACAGGGTGTTGCGTGTCCTGCACTGTGAACTGGTGGGGGATGTTGAGGATGGCTGGGCTGCTGGGGTGTTGCTGTGTCCTGCACTGTGAACTGTTGGGGGGGATGCTGAGGTTGGGCTGGGCTGCACAGGGTGCTGTGTCCTGCTGTGAACTGGGGGGTGACATGCTGGGGGTGGGCTGGGCTGCACAAGGTGTTACTAATGTCCTGCACCAGACAAGGTGGGGGACATGCTGAGGGATGGGCTGGGCTGCACAGGGTGTGCTGTGTCCTGCACTGTGAACTTGTGGGGGATGCTGGTGATGGGCTGGGGCACGGGGTGTTGTGTCCTGCACTGTGAACTGGTGGGGGGGTATGCTGGGGATGGGCTGGGCTGCTGGGTGTGTTGTGTGTCCTGTACTGTGAACTGGCGGGGCATGTTGAGGAGGTTGGGCTGGGTTGCACAGGTGTTGCTGTGTCCTGCACTGTGAGCTGGTGGGGGATGCTGAGGGATGGCTGGCTGCACGGTGTTGCTGTGTCCTGCACTGTGAACTGGGGGGGCACGCTGGGGTTGGGCTGGGCGCAGGGTGTTGCTGTGTCCTGCACTGTGAACTGGTGGGGGCAGCGAGGGTTGGGCCGTTGCTGGGGTGTTGCTGTCCTGCTGTAGCTGGTGGGGGGGGATGCTGAGGGATGGGCTGGGCTGCACAGGGTGTTGCTGTGTCCTGCACTGTGAACTGAGTGGGGGCTGCTGAGGGATGGCTGGGCTGCACAGGGTGTTGCTGTGTCCTGCACTGTGAACTGGGTGGGGGCATGCTGAGGGATGGGCTGGACTGCACAGGGGTGTTGCTGTGTGTCCTGCACTGTGAACTGGTGGGGGACATGCTGAGGGATGGGCTGGGCTGCACAGGGTGTTGCTGTGTCTCCACTGTAAACTGGTGGGGGATGCTGAGGGATGGGCTGGGCTGTACAGGGTGTTGCTGTGTCCCGCACTGTGAACTGGTGGGGGGAGATGCTGGGGATGGGCTGGGCTGCTAGGGGTGTTGCTGTGTCCTGCACTGTGAACTGGTGGGGGGTGGAATGCTGAGGATTGGGCTGGACTGCTGGGGTGTTGCTATGTCCTGCACTGTGAACTGGTGGGGGCATGCTGAGGGATGGGCTGGGCTGCACAGGTGCTGCTGTGTCCTGCACTGTGAACTGGTGGGGGGGCATGCTGAGGGTTGGGCTGGGCTGTACAGGGTGCTGCCGTCCTGCACTGTGAACTGGGTGGGGGGGCATGCTGAGGGATGGGCTGGGTTGCACAGGGGTGTTGCTGTATCCTGCACTGTGAACTGGGGTGGGGTGGAATGCTGAGGGATGGGCTGGACTGCACAGGGGGGTGTTGCTGTGTCCTGCACTGTGAACAGTGGGGGGGGGGACATGCTGGGGATGGGCTGGGCTGCACAGGGTGTTGCTGTGTCACACCACTGTGAACTGGTGGGGGGATGTTGAGGATGAGCTGGGCTGCACAGGGTGTTGCTGTGCCTGCACTCTGAACTGGTGGGGGGATGCTGAGGGATGGGCTGGGCTGTCAGGGGTGTTGCTGTTCCTGCACTGTGAACTGGTGAGGGGCATGCTGAGGGGATGGGCTGGGCTGCAAGGGTGTTGCTGTGTCCTGCACTGTGAACTGGTGAGGGGATGGGCTTGGCTGCACAGGTTGCAGTGCCCTGCACTGTGAACTGGTGGGGGAATGCTGATGGAAGGGCTGGGCTGCACAGGGTGTTGCTGTGTCCTGCACTGTGAACTGGTGGGGGGGGCATGCTGGGGATGGGCTGGGCTACAGGGTGTTGCTGTGTCCTGCACTGTGAACTGGTGGGGGGTATGCTGAGGATGGGCTGGGCTGCACAGGGTGTGCTGTGTCCTGCACTGTGAACTGGTGGGGGGGCATGCTGAGGGATGGGCTGGACTACTGCAGGGTGTTGCTGTGTCCTGCACTGTGAGCTGGTGGAGGACATGCTGAGGGATGAGCTGGGCTGCACAGGGTGTTGCTGTGTCTGCACTGTGAACTGGTGGGGGGACATGCTGAGGGATGGGCTGGGCTACGGGGGTGTTGCTGTGTCCTGCACTGTGAACTGGTGGGGGGACATGCTGAGGGGATGGGCTGGGCTACAGGTGCTGCTGTGTCCTCACTGTGAACTGCGGGGTGGGACATGCTGAGGATGGCTGGTTGCATAGGGTGTTGCTGTCCTGCACTGTGAACTGGTGGGAGAGAGAGGATGCTGAGGATGGGCTGGGTTGCACAGGGTGTTGCTGTGTCCTGCACTGTGAACTGGTGGGGGGAGGGGGATGCTGAGGGTTGGGCTGGGTTGCACAGGGGTGTTGCTGTGTCCTGCACTGTGAACTGGTGGGGAGGGATGCTGAGGGATGGGCTGGGTTGCACAGGGTGTTGCTGTGTCTCACTGTGAACGGTGGGGGGAGGGATGCTGAGGGTTGGGCTGGACTGCACAGGGTGTTGCTGTCCTACTGTGAACTGGTGGGGGGATGCTGAGGGATGGGCTGGGCTGCAACAGGTGTTGCTGTGTCCTGCACTGTGAACTGGTTGGGGGGGATGCTGAGGGTTGGGCTGGGCTGCACAGGGTGTTGCTGTGTCCTGCACTGTGAACTGGTGGGGGGACATGCTGAGGGATGGGCTGGGCTGCACAGGGTGTTGCTGTGTCCTGCACTGTGAACTGGTGGGGGGGACATGCTGAGGGATGGGCTGGGCTGCACAGGGTGTTGCTGTGTCCTGCACTGTGAACTGGTGGGGGGATGCTGAGGGATGGGCTGGGTTGCACAGGGTGTTGCTGTGTCCTGCACTGGAACTGGTGGGGGGCATGCTGAGGGATGGGCTGGGCTGCACAGGAATTGTTGCTGTGTCCTGCACTGGCTGAACTGGCGGGGGGCATGCTGAGGTTGGGCTGGGTTGCACAGGGTGTTGCTGTGTCCTGCACTGTGAACTGGTGGGGGGATGCTGAGGATGGGCTGGGCTGCCACGGTGTTGCTGTGTCCTGCACTGTGAACTGTGGGGGGGCACGCTGAGGGTTGGGCTGGGTTGCACAGAGGTGTTGCTGTGTCTGCACTGTGAACTGGTGGGGGGGGCAGCTGAGGTTGGGCTGGGTTGCACAGGTGTGCTGTGTCCTGCACTGTGAACTGGGGGGGAGGGGGATGCTGAGGATGGGCTGGGCTGCACAGAAAGTGCTGTGTCCTGCACTGTGAACTGGTGGAGGGACATGCTGAGGGATTGGCTGGGCTGCTCAGGGTGTTGCGGTGTCCTGCACTGTGAACTGGTGGGGGGAATGCTGAGGGAAGGGCTGGGCTGCACAGGGTGTTCTGTGTCCTGCACTGTGAACTGGTGGGGGGGGCATGCTGGGGATGGGCTGGGCTGCACAGGGTGTTGCTGTGTCCTGCACTGTGAACTGGTGGGGGGGGTATGTGCTGGGGATGGGCTGGGCTGCACAGGGTGTTGCTGTGCCTGCACTGTGAACTGGTGGGGGGTATGCTGGGGATGGGCTGGGCTGCACAGGGTGTTGCTGTGTCCTGCACTGTGAACTGGTGGGGGGCATGCTGAGGATGGGCTGGACTGCACAGGGTGTTGCTGTGTCCTGCACTGTGAACTACGTGGGGGACATGCTGAGGGATGGGCTGGAGCTGACGGGGTGTTGCTGTGTCCTGCACTGTAAACTGGTGGGGGATGCTGAGGATGGGCTGGGCTGTACAGGGTGTTGCTGTGTCCTGCACTGTGAACTGGTGGTGGGGGAGATGCTGAGGGATGGGCTGGGTTGCACAGGGTGTTGCTGTGTCCTGCACTGTGAACTGGTGGGGGTGGAATGCTGAGGTTGGGCTGGACTGCACAGGGGTGTTGCTGTGTCCTGCACTGTGAACTGGTGGGGGGCATGCTGAGGATGGCTGGGCTGCACAGGGGTGTTGCTGTGTCCTGCACTGTGAACTGGTGGGGGGCATGCTGAGGGTTGGGCTGGGTTGCACAGGTGTTGCTGTGTCCTGCACTGTGAACTGGTGGGGGGGGCATGCTTGAGGGTTGGGCTGGTTGCAGGTGTCTGTGTCCTGCACTGTGAACTGGTGGGGGGGACATGCTGAGGATGGGCTGGGCTGCACAGGGTGGTGCTGTGTCCTGCACTGTGAACTGGTGGGGGACATGCTGAGGGATGGGCTGGGCTGCACAGGTGTTGCTGTGTCCTGCACTGTGAACTGGTGGGGGATGCTGAATGATGAGCTGGGCTGCACAGGTGTTGCTGTGCCCTGCACTGTGAACTGGTGGGGGGGATGCTGAGGATGGGCTGGGTTGCACAGGGTGTTGCTGTGTCCTGCACTGTGAACTGGTGGGGACATGCTGAGGGATGGGCTGGGCTGCACAGGGTGTTGCTGTGTCCTGCACTGTGAACTGGTGGGGAGATGCTGAGGGTTGGGCTGGGCTGCACAGGGTGTTGCTGTGTGTCCTGCACTGTGAACTGGTGGGGGGACATGCTGGGGGATGGGCTGGGCTGCACAGGGGTGTTGCTGTGCCTGCACTGTGAACTGGTGGGGGGGATGCTGAGGATGGGCTGGGCTGCACAGGGTGTTGCTGTGTCCTGCACTGTGAACTGGTGGGGGGGCATGCTGAGGATGGGCTGGGCTGCTGGGTGTTGCTGTGTCCTGCTGCACTGTGAACTGGGCGGGGGTATGCTGTGAAGGGTTAGGCTGGGTTGCACAAGGTGTTGCTGTGTCTGCACTGTGAACTGGTGGGGGGTGGGGAATGCTGAGGGAAGGGCTGGGCTACAGGGTGTTGCTGTGTCCTGCACTGTGAACTGGTGGGGGACATGCTGAGGGATGGGCTGGGCTGCAGAGGGTGTTGCTGTGTCCTGCACTGTGAACTGGTGGGGGACATGCTGAGGGATGGGCTGGGCTGCACAGGGTGTTGCTGTGTCCTGCACTGTGAACTGGTGGGGGGATGCTGAGGGATGGGCTGGGCTGCACAGGGTGTTGCTGTGTGTCCTGCACTGTGAACTGGGGTGGGGGGCATGCTGAGGGATGGGCTGGGCTGCACAGGGGTGTTGCTGTGTCCTGCACTGTGAACTGGGGGGGGCATGCTGAGGTTGAGATGGGTTGCACAGGGTGTTGCTGTGTCCTGCACTGTAAACTGGTGGGGGATGCTGAGGATGGGCTGGGCTGCACGGTGTTGCTGTGTCCTGCACTGTGAACTAATTGGGGTGGAATGCTGAGGGTTGGGCTGGACTGCACAGGGTGTTGCTGTGTCCTGCACTGTGAACTGGTGCGGGGGGATGCTGAGGGATGGGCTGGGTTGCACAGGGTGTTGCTGTGTCCCGCACCGTGAACTGGTGGAGGGCACGCTGAGGGTTGGGCTGGGTTGCACAGGGTGTTGCTGTGTCCTGGACTGTGAACTGGTGGTGGTGGTGGGGGAATGCTGAGGGAAAGGGCTGGGCTGTACAGGGTGTGCTGTGTCCTGCACTGTGAACTGGTGGGGGGGGATGCTGGGGGATGGGCTGGGCTGCACAGGGTGTTGCTGTGTCCTGCATTGTGAACTGGTGGGGTGGAATGCTGAGGGTTGGGCTGGACTGCACAGGGTGTTGCTGCACTGCCAGGCGTAACTGGTGGGTGGGGGGACATGCTGAGGGATGGGCTGGGCTGCACAGGGTGTTGCTGTGTCCTGCACTGTGAACTGGTGGGGGGACATGCTGAGGGATGGGCTGGACTGCACAGGGTGTTGCTGTGTCCTGCACTGTGAACTGGTGGGGAGGGGATGCTGAGGGATGGGCTGGGCTGCACAGGGTGTTGCTGTGTCCTCACTGTGAACTGGTGGAGGGACATGCTGAGGGTGGGCTGGACTGCACAGGGTGTTGCTGTGTCCTGCACTGTGAACTGGTGGGGGACATGCTGAGGGATGGGCTGGGCTGCACAGGGTGTTGCTGTGTCCTGCACTGTGAACTGGGGGGGGATGCTGAGGGTTGAGCTGGGCTGTACAGGGTGTTGCTGTGTCCTGCACTGTGAACTGGTGGTGGGGCGGGATGCTGAGGGATGGGCTGGGTTGCACAGGGTGTTGCTGTGTCCTGCACTGTGAACTGGTTGGGGGATGCTGAGGGTTGGGCTGGGCTGCTGAGGGTGCTGCTGTGTCCTACACTGTGAACTGGTGGGAGGGGATGCTGAGGGATGGGCTGGGCTGCACAGGGTGTTGCTGTGTCCTGCACTGTGAACTGGTGGGAGGACATGCTGAGGGATGGGCTGGGTTGCACAGGGTGTTCGTGTCCTGCACTGTGAACTGGTGGGGGGACATGCTGAGGATGGGCTGGACTGCAAGTTGTTGCTGTGTCCTGCACTGTGAACTGGTGGGGGGCATGCTGAGGATGAGCTGGGCTGCACAGGGTGTTGCTGTGTCCTGCGCTGTGAACTGCCTGGGGGGGCATGCTGAGGATGGGCTGGGCTGCACAGGGTGTTGCTGTGTCCTGCACTGTAGAACTGGTGAGGGGGCATGCTGAGGGATGGGCTGGGCTGCAAGGGTGTTGCTGTGTCCTGCACTGTGAACTGGGAGGGGCATGCTGAGGGATGGGCTGGGCTGCACAGGGTGTTGCTGTGTCCTGCACTGTGAACTGGTGGGGGCATGCTGAGGGATGGGCTGGGCTGCACAGGGTGTTGCTGTGTCCTGCACTGTGAACTGGTGGGGGATGGGCTTGGCTGCACAGGGTATTGCTGTGCCTGCACTGTGAACTGGTGGGGGGGAATGCTGATGGAAGGGCTGGGCTGCAAGGGTGTTGCTGTGTCCTGCACTGTGAACTGGTGGGGGGCATGCTGGGGATGGGATGGGCTGGGCTGCAGGGGTGTTGCTGTGTCCTGTGAACTGGTGGGGGGTATGCTGGGGATGGGCTGGGCTGCACAGGTGTTGCTGTGTCCTGCACTGTGAACTGGTGGGGGCATGCTGAGGGATGGGGCTGGACTGCACAGGGTGTTGCTGTGTCCTGCACTGTGAACTGGTGGGGGACATGCTGAGGGATGGGCTGGGCTGCACAGGGTGTTGCTGTGTCCTGCACTGTGAACTGGTGGGGGGGCACGCTGAGGGTTGGGCTGGGTTGCACAGGGTGTTGCTGTGTCCTGCACTGTGAACTGGTGGTGGTGGTGGGGGAATGCTGAGGAAAGGGCTGGGCTGCACAGGGTGTTGCTGTGTCCACACTGTGAACTGGTGGGGGGATGCTGAGGATGGGCTGGGCTGCACAGGGTGTTGCTGTGTCCTGCATTGTGAACTGGTGGGGTGGAATGCTGAGGTTGGGCTGACTGCACGGGTGTTGCTGTGTCCTGCATGTGAACTGGTGGGTGGGGGGTACATGCTGAGGGATGGGCTGGGTTGCACAGGGTGTTGCTGTGTCCTGCACCATGAACTGGTGGGGGGACATGCTGAGGGATGGGCTGGACTGCACAGAGTGTTGCTGTGTCCTGCACTGTGAACTGGTGGGGAGGGGGATGCTGAGGGATGGGCTGGGCTGCCAGGGTGTTGCTGTGTCCTGCACTGTGAACTGGTGGGGGGACATGCTGAGGGATGGGCTGGACTGCACAGGTGTTGCTGTGTCCTGCACTGTGAACTGGGGGGGGACATGCTGAGGGATGGGCTGGCTGCACAGGTGTTGCTGTGTCCTGCACTGTGAACTGGTGGGGGGACATGCTGAGGGATGGGCTGGGTTGCACAGGGTGTTACTGTGTCCTGCACTGTGAACTGGTGGGGGACATGCTGAGGATGGGCTGGACTGCACAGGTTGTTGCTGTGTCCTGCACTGTGAACTGGTGGGGGGCATGCTGGGGGATGAGCTGGGCTGCACAGGGTGTTGCTGTGTCCCGCTGTGAACTGGTGGGGGGCATGCTGAGGGATGGGCTGGGCTGCACAGGGTGTTGCTGTGTCCTGCACTGTGAACTGGTGGGGGTGGGATGCTGAGCGATGGGCTGGGTTGCACAGGGTGTTGCTGTGTCCTGCACTGTGAACTGGTGGGGGGGCATGCTGAGGGATGGGCTGGGCTGCACGGTGTTACTGTGTCCGCACTGTGAACTGGTGGGGGTGGAATGCTGAGGGTTGGGCTGGACTGCACAGGGTGTTGCTGTGTCCTGCACTGTGAACTGGTGGGGGGATGCTGAGGATGGGCTGGGTTGCACAGGGGTGTTGCTGTGTCCTGCACTGTGAACTGGTGGGGGGGCACGCTGAGGGTTGGGCTGGGTTGCACAGGGTGTTGCTGTGTCCTGCACTGTGAACTGGTGGGGAGGGGGATGCTGAGGGATGGGCTGGGCTGCACAGGGTGTTGCTGTGTCCTGCACTGTGAACTGGTGGAGGGACATGCTGAGGGATGGGCTGGACTGCACAGGGTGTTGCTGTCCTGCACTGTGAACTGGTGGGGGGACATGCTGAGGGATGGGCTGGGCTGCAGGGTGTTGCTGTGTCCTGCACTGTGAACTGGTGGGGGGGATGCTGAGGGTTGAGCTGGGCTGCACAGGTGTTGCTGTGTCCTGCACTGTGAACTGGTTGGGGGGATGCTGAGGTTGGGCTGGGCTGCAGGGGTGTTGCTGTGTCCTGCACTGTGAACTGGTGGGGGACATGCTGAGGGATGGGCTGGACTGCACAGGTTGTTGCTGTGTCCTGCACTGTGAACTGGTGGGGGAGGAATGCTGAGGGATGGGCTGGGCTACAGGGTGTTGCTGTGTCCTGCACTGTGAACTGGTGGAGGGGGACATGCTGAGGGATGGGCTGGGCTGCACAGGTTGTTGCTGTGTCCTGCACTGTGAACTGGTGGGGGAGATGCTGAGGGATGGGCTGGGTTGCGTGAGGGTGTTGCTGTGTCCTGCACTGTGAACTGGTGGGGAGAACATGCTGAGGGATGGGCTGGGCTGCTCAGGGTGTTGCTGTGTCCTGCACTGTATGAACTGGTGGGGGGATGCTGAGGTTGGGCTCGCCGCAGGGTGTTGCTGTGTCCTGCACTGTGAACTGGTGGGGGGAATGCTGAGGATGGGCTGGGCTGCACGGGGTGTTGCTGTGTCCGCACTGTGAACTGGTGGGGGGATGCTGAGGGATGGGCTGGACTGCACAGGGTGTTGCTGTGTCCTGCACTGTGAACTGATGGTTGGGGAATGCTGAGGGATGGGCTGGGTTGCACAGGGTGTTGCTGTGTCTTGCAATGTGAACTGGTGGGGGGGGGTGGGAATGCTGAGGGATGGACTGGGTTGCACAGGGTGTTGCTGTGTCCTGCACTGTGAACTGGTGGGGGGAATGCTGAGGGATGGGCTGGGTTGCACGGGTGTTGCTGTGTCCTGCACTGTGAACTGGTGGGGAGGGGATGCTGAGGGATGGGCTGGGCTGCACAGGGTGTTGCTGTGTCCTGCACTGTGATCTGGTGGGGGGCATGCTGAGGGATGGTCTGGACTGCACAGGGTGTTGCTGTGTCCTGCACCATGAACTGGTGGGGGGATGCTGAGAGATGGGCTGGGCTGCACAGGGTGTTGCTGTGTCCTGCACTGTGAACTGGTGGGGGGCATGCTGAGGGATGGGCTGGGCTGCACAGGGTGTTACTGTGTCCTGCACTGTGAACTGGTGGGGGATGCTGAGGGATGGGCTGGGTTGCAGAGGGGTGTTGCTGTGTCCTGCACTGTGAACTGGTGGGGGGGGGGCATGCTGAGGGATGGGCTGGGCTGCACCAGGGGATGTTGTGACCTGCACCGTGTACATAGGAGGGGGTGGCCATGCAGAGACATGTGCTGGGCAGTAAGGATGGGGCATGAGTCACCGTCCCAGTGCCTGTTGACTGCAGGTGAGGGCCACAGGGGCTGTGCAAGGCTGGCATGGCAACCGCAGGCATCAGGGATGCAGGCCCCTACAGTGCAGTGAGGACCCATGGCCGTGCCCGTGCATGGTGCCAATGTGCAGTGGGGAGCTGTACTGGGTTATCATGGGATAGCCAGAGTCACCTTAGCAGGCTCAATAGCACAGTAAGGGCAGCAATGGTGAGGGTCCACGCCATCGATGCAGGATGCATGTACAGTGGAGGCATACACTAGATGGGACAGCACAGGGGTGGGGTGGGTGCAATGCCAGAGTGCCACGTCGATGCAGACTAGTGAGTGATACACTGCTCAGGCAGGTGAGGGCACACTGTGTTGCAGGGACACACTAACATGTTTCCCATCCAACAGGTGCAGTGGCAGCTGGCGCAGGTGGCCCCAGCAGAGCCGGTGGGTGGGAGCAGCAGTGGCAGGGCCGGGAAGGAGCCGGCATGGCCCAGGCCACTGGCATGGTGTCAGATGATGATGACAGCCCAACGGACACTGGAGGCAGCACTGCTGCCAGCACACCTGTGGCAGGAACACTGGAGCCGATGTCTGAGCCTGAGTGTAGTGGGGATGGCGACAGCCCCATGTCTAAAGAGGCGGTGGACAGCAGTGAGGGGGATGCAGCTGGACCACCGCGGGAACAGTAGGGGACCACCAAGGACACCATCAGCAGTGCCACCACATCTGTGGAGGCGGTGCAGATGCCCATGGTCAAGCGGGAAGCGTTGGACCAAGACCGGCTGATGGATGAGGCCACTGGCATAGGGCTGCTCAGTCTGCTGAGCGCATATGGACTTGAGGATGAGTTGGACGATGCCGTCTGGGTGCTGCAGGCCCAGCAGTCCCCACAAGCCTACATCAGGGACTACTGCCAGTGGGTGCTGGCCAGCCAGGGGGACTGCAGACAGGAGCTTGCAAAGACACAGCAGGGTTTTCAGGAGCACCACACCTGCATGGAGCTGCAGCTCACCAGTGTTGCTGCCACCCTGAAGATATTCACAAGAGACACAGCGGTATGCATGTCTGGACTGGGGGATGCTATACAAGGCATCCGGCACTGTGGTGAACGCGAGACGGTCATCATGGACCATCTCAGTACAGGCCTGGAGAACATGCTGGCACACTAGCAGTGCCAATTTACAGCCATGGCCACGGCCATGAAGGCCATAGCGTGCACACTGCTGCCGCTGCAGCACCTGCAAGGCCTGGCACAGTGGATGGCACCCCCGGCCACCGCTCAGTCCAGCACCCAGACACAGCCACCAGAGCCAGTGGAACCCCCTTCCCCACCCCCAGCCCAGGCGTCAATACCCACCCACCCCTAGTCATGCTGCCAGTGTCACACACACAGCTGGGCACCACCCACACTGACCCAGGCACAGGACAGTGCCAGGGTGTGACATTGCTGGCCCACACAGACGTACCAGCAACACAGGCCGGGCCAAGCACCACACACAGTCTCACAGGTACAGGCTCAGTCACGGGGCATGAACAGGGGGGTGGGCAAACCGAGGAGGGTGTCCCGCAGGCTGCACAGGGCCCAAGGCACAGCATGGGATGGGGGAACACACCATACAGCCCCGGCACAGCTGCCACCACATGTGCCTCACAGGCACATAGGCTTGCATGGGTGAAGGCATAGCAGCCCACCTGTGGGGGCACACACAGGCCCACAGGGTGCGATGCCTGGTGTTGGCTGTCAGGGCACTGCCCAGCCCGCCAGACCAGCAGGGTCCCCCACATTCCAGCACCTGGCACTGGAGGGGTTGGTGTGAGGATGGCGTGCGTGTGGCAGATGGCTATGAGTCGCCCAGGTAACCTGTGCAGTAGGGAAACAGGTGGGTGGGGCTGCAATGGGTGTGTGGGGCCATATGCATGGCAGGGGGCACATGTCCATGGGGAGGAACTGAGAAGCACGAGGGTGTGTGTGAGTGTGTGTATATGCATGACTGTGTGCATGGGTGAGTGTGGGGCATGCGTGTTGGGTGGAACCGGGGGTGCACTGGGCAATGTGCACATGTGTGTAATGGGCACTGTCTGAATAAACATGTTTGCACCCCAACCCTATGTCATCATTGTGTCATTGCAGTGCTAGGGCCTTATTGGGACCATGTTGGGTAGGGTGTGCCCTCAGGTGCAACACTGCCCATTGCGTGCTACGGCCAGTAGGCAACAGCCTGCCATGCCCACCCTCGGGTACACTCACACACACACACACACATGGAGCCCTGCAGGCACAAGTGCCACAGAGGCGGGGCCTCCTACACCAATTCTGCAACTGTGTTGCGGCCGAAGAATGCACACACATATGCATGACATCATGCAGGCCGCTCCCAGACATCGCAATTGCCATGCCGCACAGCGGTTATGTGCCTTGCGATTGCTGTCTCTGGCTATGTGCCTTGTATCGCCAATCGCAAGGAGCACATAACATGTCTTGCGCATGGCAATTGTGATGTCTGCCGGCCTGCATGATGTCATGCATATGTGTGAGCATTCTGCGGCCACATTCCAAAGAATCTTCGGATTGGCAGGCCTTCAGAACAGCCAGGAATAACTGTGAAAAAAATTCGCTCTGCTAAAGCTAACTATTATATTTCTATTCTCGAACAAGCTAAAGGTAACCCTCATAAAATATGGAAGACTATCAAAGCTATAGAAGGATGGCCCATGGACCCTCTGTCCCAACAAAGATAGTTGCAGTGGCAAGATTGTGGAAAACAAGTCCCTAATCCTGGAGGAACTAACTCCCACTTTGCCACAGCTGGATTAGCTTTTGACTCATCACCTTATGCTGGTGCTGCGGTGAGCCAGCATACCTCCCTACATCTAGTCCTGCACCCAGCCCCTTCCAACTGCGGCGAGATAACTTATAAAAAGTAGAAGATTCTCTTCTTAACTTAGACACCAAAAGAAGCGAGGGACAAAGACTTGGAACCTTTTTCCTAAGGTCAGGCTACACCATCTCACTGCCCCAATTCTCCACATCTTCAATCTTTCCATTACATCTGCTACTTGTGCCGCTCCTGTGGAAATCAGCACATATCCTCCCTCTATTTAAATCTGGTGACCCATGCGATGTAAACAACTATAGGCCTATCTCCATATTGCCTATCCTTTAAAGTTCTCAAAAACTGATCCATATTCAGTTAAAATCTCACTTGGAAACCTTACTCTCATTAACCCAGCTCAATCTAGCTTCGGGCTAATCATAGCACAATCACTGCACTAGCAAAGTAACCAATGATTGGATCTCTGCTATAGATGCTAAGAAGTTAACTGGTGCAGTCTTTTGGACCTCAGCAAAGCTTTTGATACTGTTGATCACAAACTATTAGTCAATTGCCTTGCAAAGTTGGGTGCCACATACCATACCACTCAGTGGTTCTCTAGCTACCTAACTGGAAGATTCCAAAAGTAAAAGCGGAAGGCTTTTTTCTGCTGCCTTGCCAGTTGCAAGAGGAGTCCCCCAAGGATCCATCTTAGGCCCTATCTTGTTTTCGCTGTACATTAATGACTTAGATGCTAACATATCTACGTCCAATCTGCACTTTTTTGCAGATGATACTGTGTTGTAGTCTTCTGGCTCATCGTTATCTGAAGTCAAGGGAGTGCTTCAAGTGGACTTCGCAAAACTTGAGCATAATCTAATAAAGGCAAAGCTTCTGCTCAATGCTAAGAAGACTAAAGCGATGATATTCTCCCGCAGTGCTGTCTCAGGCCCCCCCAATACCCTTGCCTAAGACTTCATTGTCACCACGCTAAACGAGCCTCTGGAAGTTGTAACCAAATTTAAATATCTACGTATCTGGATCGACAATAAATTATCTTTCAGTGACCACGTCAAAGATGTCTCTAGAAGGTTAAAAGCAAGGTTAGGTTTCTTCTACAGAAATAGGCCCCTTTCCCCCTTGAAACTTGAAACTTGAAACAAGCTTGTACAGGCCACTTTTCTCCCCCTACTCGACTATGGCGATGTAATCTATTCCTCCACCACTCTTGCAAATCTAAGTAAACTGGACACCCTTTATCACCGTGCGTTATGGTTCATTACCAACTCCCCTTACCATTTGCACCACTGTGACTTATATGCAGCTGTTGGTTGGACATTCCTTACTACTAGACGCCTGCTCCATGCTGGGCTGTGGACTCTTAAACTGCTCCTGCAGAAATTGCCAAGCTATTCTCTTCCCTTATTAGTATCTCACATAGTGCATACTGCTTAAGAAAATCTGACTTTATTATGCTTGACATACCAAGGACGTGGACTTCCTTTGGTAAACGTGCTATTGCATATGCCCTTCCTCCATTTGGAACCAATTACAAACCGCATTGAAACTAACTAGCACAGTTTCATTAAACTTCTACAAATCGCTAAGTTCAGCCAAAATAAAAGACACCTGTAACTGTCATTAAGTCTCTTCCTTCCCATGTGTGCCATATTTATCCACTGGTAAGGTATAATTGATTTGTCATATTAACTGCTTTCCTTCCTCTTCTACTCCTGGCTTTATCTTTGCTTACGCTCCACTGCTACTCTATCAAGTCCTCCTCCCCATATCAGTTGTAGACTGTTGTTTGTTCTAGCTGCAAAATACTGTATATGTATTGCACACACCAGTCATCATGTTTCATTTATCAGTATGCAACCTGTAAGTCGCTTCCCTGTTTCATATCAATGTTTACCACCTGCGGTCACCCTATGTGGTACCCTTTTATGTATATCCAGCCTGTATCATGTAACGTGCATTTCATGTATATACTGTTATTACCTATCTGTGTTTGTACTTTAAGTGTTTATGTCACAGGACCTCCTTGTGAATGAGCTTGCTCAATGGAGTTTTCCTGCAATAAACTTGAACTTGAAACTTGAACCTGAACTTGTCTCGCATGCCCCAGATGCGGATCTGCGATGTGTGATCTGCGATACACATGCGGTTGTGAGTCAATAGGCCCAGGGACTGTGTAGCGGTACAAGGATTGCAGACCTGGGAGTTGGAGTGAGCTGCAAGTCTACCGAGCCAGCCAGACCAGGACAGTGACAGATCCTCAGCAGACTGGTGAGTACTGGGCCACAGCAGCCCCCCCACATACCCGTATTACATCTGTTACTGGCAGGAGGGACTGGAACAGGCATGCATGCCTCTGTGCCATCTGTAGCCCATTCGTTGTACAGTGCCTGTGACACTGTGGAACCCATGGTCTGCATGTGGAGTAGTGCAACCAACAACAACATGCCAGGATAATATATATGTGGTTAGCAGGTGTTACCTTGGGACAATATGAACTGTACAGGGAGCAATAATATAGGTATTCTAGACATGCTATGTTTGCTTAACACAGTGAGACAAGTGCTGTGCAGTTTTCACAGTGTATGTGGACCAGTATGAGCACAACGCTACTCACCTATTACTGTCATGTTACACCCTGCCGTGGGGCACAGGCCATTTTTGTACTGTAACAGACATGTACAGGGATGTAGGCAGGCATCCGCACTGTAGACATTTGTGCATAGCCATGTGGGGTGCCTGTCATGTCCCATATGCTGTTTACATTCCATTAGCACTCTGATGCATAGTATGTGCTCCTGTAGGCCACAGCTGGGTGTTGCTGTACAGCCATCTGTTGTGTAGGGGGGGTCACATGTATGCCCACTGTAGGCTGTAGAGGGGACATTTGAAGGCAGTCATACATGAGTGGTAAGGGGTGCATTTGGGGGGGAAGGGTACTGTCATGGATGGGGGGGGGGGACATGGCACTGGCATTGCCAATAGGGCACTGTCTGGATGCACCCCTGTACATGTTCCACATGCCTGTCTCTGGGTGACAGCCATAGTGACAGGCAGCTTGTCCTATGGTGTGATGCACCTGTAGGTCGGCAATGTGTGCAGCACGGGTGTCCACAGTGTGGCACAGGGAGCCCTTGTGTGGTGTGATGGGGTACAGTCCTACTGTGGCATGGGTGGGTGGCGTGCAGGCATGGCTCTCCCAATGGTGGCCAGCCAGGGGAACCAATATGTATGTGCCATGGCTGTGGACAACACCAAGGGTTGTGTTGTGGGGGTTGGGCAGGGATATGGAGGGAATGGTACAGCCACACACCACTGTGTGGCAGGCGATGTACTGGTCTTGTCACATGTGGGTGGTGACATATTGCCTGTGTGGTCCTACACTCACCCATGTGGATAGACCAGGCAGGCTCTCCTCATGCCTGTGGTGGGGCCAGGCATCCTATGGCTCTGTCCCCGACCAGACGGGTCACACGGCCCCCCTCCCACCCTTGGGGCCATTGCGGGACAGTGACCCTCGTGGTGAGGGGCGCCACCCCAGGCAGTGGGCCGCATGGCCAGACCACTGTGGCACCCACGTTGGTGGGATGCACACCATGCACAGTGATGATTGGTGTGTAGTGGGCATGGCACCTGACCAGTGGCATGCAGGCACTGCACAGTGGCCGTGTGGGTGGTACCCTGCCCATGTGGCGTGGCGGTGGGCTAGGGTCCTGGGGTGGGTTGGCCCCCATGCTGAGGGGCTTATGGGGGTACACCCCATTCCCCTGGGCCTCTCAGCAGTACTGACCATGACACATGCCAGCATACCTGCACTGCACAGGCCATGGTCTCTCCCCTAATCAGCTCCTGCAGTACAGGGCTGTGCCTGTTGCAGTCGGGGCCAAACAGGTAGCCCGCATGTGGTGTGCAGTGCTGTCATGGCTAGGTGGGATTGGGACACACACCGCCATGCATGCATTGTGTGGGCCATGTAGGCCACTACAGGGTACTGCAGTGCACACCTGGTGGCATGGTGTACCACAGGGTCACATAGGTGTGTCACAGACTGTGCGGTATGCGAGGTTCAGTAATCCAGTGTTGTAGGCATAGATGTCCGGACACTGTGCCAGTGGCCACACCATAGGTGCACAGTGCATCTGGTAATGGTCACAGGTGTCATGGCTGTATTGCCCACCAGTTGCTTGTACCGGCACACACAGGCAGTGCCATGGCCCAGGCACACTGTCACTGTGCTGGTGCAACAGGGAGGCATATCTGTTTGGTGGGGGGTGTCACTGCAGTGGTGGGCTGGCCCACCCACAGGCCAGTGTGCAGTGTCCAGCCATGCCACACCGTCCACCCTTGTAGCGCCATCCATGCCTGCATGCAGCAAGTGGTGGACCATGCCCGGCCGTCCTGCATGGCAGGGGCCATGTGCCGCTGGCCATGGCCCAGGCTGTGTGGGGTGTGGCCTCTGCAGGACATTGCCTATGCCATTCACACAGGTGCACTGCCTCCTGGCCAGATGGCTGTGTGGCACTGTCCCTATGCTACGCCCTCCATGTTCCACCCATCGGGACTGCACCACCACCCCACCCTGCATGGGCAGTCACGGCAGGGTGTCTGGGAGCATTCCTGGGCCTTGTGCGGGTACATGCCTGGGGGATGGCGACAGTGGGGGGGTGGGGGGTTGTGGTACCCAGAGGCTGCTGGCCATGGGGGCACATCTGGCTGTGTACTAACCCATGTCCATTCCCTCCACAGCTCCACAGCAGACATACATGGGACTCTGGTGAGTATTCAGCATTGTTCAATGCACACATTCCCACTGCCTATCCAGCACTGTGTACCTGACATTGTTGCTCTCTGTCCCCTGTGTAGATTCCAGTGCCACCACACAGGTCCAGGTAGGTACACACTGCCACACCGCAGCTGCTCGTGGGGTCCCCGACTGTGCCACAGGCTTATGTTGTCCTGCTCCTTCCCCATCCAGGAGTGCTCCAGGCCAGTCTGCGACACCCACTTTGGACTCCACGGTGCACAACACAGGTAGATAACTGTCCGTCCCCATGCCAGTGCCCACGGGTGTCATTTTGTCAGCCCCTTGTCCACCTGGTTGGTGTGGCCACATGCACCTCCTTATGGGGGTGCTGGTGTGGACATGTGGCAGGGCTGCATGTGGTGCCCTGTGCCCACACTGTGCAGGGCTGTACTGCGGAATGCCTCTGCAGGGGACGGGTGCCATGGTGGCACACTGTGGTCACTGTGTGCAGCACTGTGTGCCCGGCCCCTGCATGGTGCAGCTCGTCATATATACACATCACGCTCTGCGTGGCATTGTTGTGGGGGTGCCACATGGGGGTAGGGCCACGGTTGCAGGCCTGTGGCCTGGTACCGACCCATATCCCACAGCCGGTGTCTGGTGTTGTGCATGGTGGGTGGGGGTGGTGTGCATGGCCATGGTGGAAGTATGTAGTGATGCATGTGCCATTCCTTCCCCAGTTACAGGTGTCATGCAGTAGACGGGCTGAGATGTCCTCTGGCTCTTCCCTCAGCCTCAGCAGCCTGGCATCAAACTTTAAGCCTCATGAGACAGCTATGCTCATGAACTTTGTGCAGCTGTGGGGCTGGACACTGTTGCCACCTGGGTGCTGCAGGAGCAGTGCCACTGACCGTGAGCGGGCCTGAACGTCCATCTCTGCCCGCATGGTGGTGGCTACTGGGATTCAGAGCACCATCTGCCAGTTTACACACTGCTGGCAGGACCTGACACGGAGGGAGGCCGGTGTACTGCAGCGTCTCATAAGCATTACCCACCACAGGGATGCAGAGATGCAGTCCGGGCAGGACCCTGGTGTTGGTATGTATCTCTACAGCTGTTGTTTGTTGCTGCAGTGCCGGCATGGTGGCCATGGCACGTGGTGCCTCCAACACACTCATCTGTCCCTTGACCCCACAGGTTCCGCTGGCACATCGCACACCATGCAACAGGGACGCCACACCAGCCTTAGACAGGAGGCACGTCTGTGGAGGTCAGGTATGTACATTCCATGGACCCCTTGGGCCATGGCCTTGGCCAGTGGATACTGTGTGGTCTGTGCTGTGCCCTCACATTGCTTGCCTATTTGTGTGTGCACCCCTGTCTGGTCCAAGCACTGACCACATCCTTTACATCCCGACAGGTGTCCATAGCAGGCTACCACAGTGACAGAGGGCCCTGCTGCGGGAGATGGTGGACATCAAGGCCAGCGATGTGGAGGAGTACAGGTTGTGCAAACGGTGCAGGCAACAGAGGGCCAGGGTGCTGCCACCGACCTCATCCTCCCCCTCCTCCTCCTCTACCTCTTCCTCCTCCACAGTAGCGGACGAAGACGGGGACCAGGCACCATTGGAGGCACAGCTAGTCCAGGGGGAACCCACCGATGGTGGGCATCAGGAGCCAGTTGACCCACAGTTGCTCAGCCAGGAGAGGGTGTGCAGTGATGCAGCCAAGGACCCATCCCCATCCACTGTACCACTGACTGGGGACACAGTTGAGGACATCACAGCAGGGGTGGCCATGGATGCACCACCAACAGCCACCATGCCTTACCGCACTGTCCCTGCAGCTGGGGCTCTGGACTGCAACAGGAGGTGGCCATGCCTGTGTTGCAGTGGGAGGAGCCGATGCCCATGGCAGATGTAGGACCCGCCACAGAACATGTGCAGGGTGGGGGTCCAGATCAAGCAAGCCTGGTGGTATTTGTGACTGCCATCCTCCAGGACATTGGGTACCTTCATGGTTCTGTGGCCACCCTCCCGGACAAATTCCGGTGCACATAGTGGCCACGTCTGCCACAGCCGGTCATGGGTTGGGTCAACTGTGTGGGTGGGAATATATATAGGGGTGGTTCATTTTGCTGGGTCTGTTTGGGTGTTGTGGGTGTACATTGGGTGGTTGGGTTGGGTTATTGCTGTTTGTTTGTGGGTGGGTTTGATTATTGCTGTTTGTTTGTGGGTGGGACTGTTGTTTGGGTGGTGGGCCTGTGTTGGGGTGTGCATGGGAGTGGGTTGCTGTTTGGGGGCGTTGTGGGTGGCTGTTTGGGTTTGGGTTTCCTGTGCTGTTTCACTGTGTTGTTGTTGCTTGTTGTTAATCCCCATCCCCCTCCCATTGTTACCCTGTATCCCTGTCCCTGTTTTGAACATTAAATCGTTTGCCATACACATTGTCTCTCTGTCTGCTACTGGTATGCTTGGCTGTATGTGTGTGTGTGTGTCTGTCGCTATGAGCAGGGGTGCACACTGGTGTTGGTGCCTGCTGTCCCCAGTGTTCCCTTCCTGTGCATCAGGTTGGTGTGCCATTTGTGCTGCTCCCAGCACAGGCCACTGTCCCAAGGCCACATCTGCATGGTGTTCTGTGTGTTGCAGGTCACCTTGCATGCTTTGGTGTCCTTGCCACCACACATTGTACCTCCCAGCTGAGTGGTGGCACGGTACCTGTGCTGCACCTTTCCACCTCAGGGTGCTATTGTTCCCTGCATGTGGCACCACTGGCACCGACATTGGTGTGTCTCACCACCATCTGTCCACTGGTCTGTGCCACCCAGTGCTGTGTCCCTGCTGTGGTTGCACTGTTTCTATGTATCAGCGGCCATGGCAGGGGCGTTGTGCCTGGTGGTGCCTTCATCCCTGCATTGTGCCTCTGGCCTCTGTGCTCCCTTTGTACCCTGTGCCACACTGTCCCTGTGTACCTGCCTTCCTTGGTCACTCTCTTCCTATCTCACATGTGTGTTGCTGTGTGGCTGGCCTGTCTGGCCCTGCTCCTTTCTTTGCTATGTATGTTACACCTCCTCCCACCTGGTTTATGTTACACCATCTGGTCTTGGTGTATGTTGTGGCACTGCTGCTTCTAGAATCCCGCCCTGGTGTTTCTCTGCCATTTCCTTGGTGTATGTTCAGTTGTGCATTTGCGTACCTGTGGGTTTGTTGCAACTGTGGTGTAACTCGCCATTAGCGTACTGCATTGCAACAATGTGCATCTTGCAATGTAGAATAGTGTTTAGTATATTTGCTGGACGTATTTGTGACTTGCGCCATTTTCTTTGGCGCATCTGCGTTGCGCATTAGTGTACATTTTCTAGAATCAGGCCCATAGTCTACAGTGCCTGCCCCAGGTTCTCCCTAGTCAAACTGGATACCCATTTTCACTCATTCTGTTGCTTTGCCCTAGCCTGCCCACCTTGGACTCATCACTGTGATCTTTACAAATTCCTCTCGTTTCCCTCTCTTGACGATAGGTGTATAACTCACTGTGCTAGCTTTGTAACTAAATTCTGGTTCAGGTTCATACCCTCTTACCTCACCACTACCCTCCCCACCCCCAAACCATCCTCCTACTCCCTTTGCAACACCAGTCCCAGAACCCTTGCCCTCCCTCCCAGGTCCATAACTGCTGGCCAGTCCACCTTCTCATATCGATACCCTAAAATTTGGAATGCCCTCTCCCTACCATCCACAATGCCAACAGCCCCAGATCCCTTTCCCACCTGCTCCATGATTTCATCTCCCAGTCTGTAACTGTTCTTAGCATCTACCCCTCCACGTCCCCCACCTCCAATGGGGGTTATGCACCAGTACACTGCTGATGCTATTGTCTCATCCCTCCTCATTTTTTATCCTAATTGTGCCAAATGGCAAAGGCAAGACAAGGTAAATTTTATTTTAAGACGCCCAATCCCTGGGGCTCTGGGTGCGTACACAAAAATACAAACCAGAGAGTAAATAAAGGCAGCACACCATATAGATAAAACAGTGTAAATAGACAACTATTATAAAATAAATTAAAAATGAATAGCTAACTAAATAAATAAACAGATAACCTGGGACAAAAGCAAAAATTAGTCCTACCTTTTCATATCAAATTATGTAATCGGCCTGACCTGAATGTACACACATTAATGGTAATTTTGCTGTACTCACCTAGCTATGTCTTTTGCTGCCCTGTTGCAACTGGAACTACTAGTTGATGCATGTGGACAGCTGGTTCTGATTTCAATATGATATTTTTTCTGCAAAATAAAATATGTAAGGGAATGTCTGTCAGGAGGAAATACTGTCTTGCTGATATTGACACATCAAACCTCCCAGGGATAAGTTCAACGGACAGGAGGTAAGTTAAACTGAAGATATCTGAAATGCAATTACTTTGTTAAGTTTTCTTTGAAGCCCCAGAAATAAAATATCCATTCATGACATCTTCAGGGAAATCCTTTGATTTCCACTAGGTGTCATGGAGGAAGGAGAATATGCATGTGTTGGGGTGTCTCCCAAGATAGCCAGCGAAATACATCAAAGAGACTTTGATGTCTGGGTGAAGCAGGTCCCAGACTAAATTAGGAAGTCCAATATGCATTTGCTTGGGGTGATCCAGTGAATTACATCAAAGAGGCTTTGATGTCTGGGTGAAGCAGAACACAGACCGGTTTTGGCAAGTCACATTTATGCCACCTATTATTTTTTTAAATATCTTAGTAGGACATCCTGTGCTATAAAATATAAATTTTAATACACCAAGGTGGAGTTAGGTGACCTCAGAGAGAAGGGCGGCTCAAGTCTGCTTTTAAAAATACTGAGCAGACCTTACACGAGGACATTCATTTTCTGACTGAGAAAAGAGGAACATCGAAGCACTGAAAGATTAGGAAAGTAAGGAGACCTTAGATAAGACCAGTCTGAGTGTCTGTGTTGTAGGAATTTTCACTTTTAAACCTGTTTTGTTTTTAAGGCTGTCTGTGTTGGGATATCTTGTTCTGTATTTTACTGTTTTCCTATTTTGCCTATTTTAAAGTAAAGATATATATTTTAAAAACAGAAACTGCCTGGTGTGCCTTGAAACTTCTTTTTATATAAGTGAAGCTTAGATGGTTATAGTTGACACTGTGCATGGGCTTATTGTGGTACCAAACTGGGAAACAGGTCAGAGTTCTCTAGGTCTTGCATAGAGTTCTAAGGGTTCATTTTATAACACCTGATTAGGTGCCTGTAGGCAAAGATATCTGGCTTCCTGAAGACAGAATTATCTGAGCCTGACAATTGGGAACACTAACAAGAGGATATCAGTTTGAATCCCTCCAGAACTTGGGACTAAGGTGTCTCGAGCCCACAAAACAGACAAGAGGGTTACCTTGTTCTGTTAAACTGTTCACAATTCTACGTTCAGAGGTTAGCACTTTGGGAGTAGAGGGCTGACCTGCTGAGTGGGTTTGTGACACTAGTATGCAATTGTAATGAGCCTACTGCACTGTATCTGTAACTCTGTTCTGTTTGCTACTGCACTGTACCACTGTATGTACCTCAATTGTATCCACTTGCTCTTTAACTGTAACTCTGTATTATTGTACCTGTACTGTAATTTGTCTGCTCCTCACCCCCTTCCCCCAGAACACATCTGGAAACCAGCAATACTACTCAGTATGCCGTCCTGGTGAAACTTTTAAACAAATAAATAAAAATGTGCTTTATATAATACTTGACAGGATGTTGTAGCTTTTACTTGCTGTGTGTGTTCAGGTCAGTTTGTGGCTGAGCCATGGTCAGGGCCATTTCTGGGCTTGTCGTGTTATTATGTGGCCCTGTGTGTTTCCATAATGTAATGGTATTTTGGTAAGGGCCTCTCATTTGGCCCATTTTTGTTTCTGTAGTGTAGGGTTTCCTATAGAAGGGGTAGTGACTGGGTGTCCTTTAGATCGTTGGTGGGTCATGGACTGCAGTAGTGCAGTGTGTTGGCAGTGGCGTGGAGCTGCATCGAAGGTCAATTGGGAGAATGGTTTATGGTTGAGGTGCAGAGGAGCAGCATGTATTGTCGGGCCTGTGGACCCAGTGAAGTAAGTGGCTTAGTGGCAGCAGCATCCGAAAGAGGAAAGAGCTGGAGTTTCGAGAAAAAGGCAGCCAGTAAGCATATGTTCCCAGCAGCTGGCATCAAACTGTGTTTTTTTATGTGGAAAGTTTGGGGGGGTGGTGGTGAGACAGGGAGAGGGTTGCTTACAAACAATATTTCAGTGTTTGAAGGGGAGTGTTTCTGGACTGGAGGAGGGTTTTCCCCCTCACAGAGCCTTAACTGGAAACCTTAATTGGGTGGTTACGGATGTATCCCTCCTGTATACCTCTGGAGGTATACAGCTGTAATTGGTGAGGTATACAGGGAAATATATGATAATGGCTCCTATTAGGGAAAAGAGATAACCAGCCATATCATACATACAGTATGTGTGATATTTTTCTAGAGTGCAGTTTGACCCTATGATATCAGGAGTGGCGAAATCCTGAGTAATGTCAAAGGTCAAAGTGCATGAGAGAAAAATATCGCTCATATTTTTGATAGGGCCATGTCATATTCGATTTATGCCATACTTGCCCTGTTCCTTTTTTTTCTTTTCAAAAATGTGTTTTGTTTCTGTTTTATGGTGTTTTTTTTTTTTAGCGTTATCTATTTATCTTCCCTGCGACCCCCACCTACCTCTCCTTCAGGCGAATTGCCAGAAGGATGCTCACCTCTCTCATCTCCGCTGCCGATCCTGACCCCACATCGCAACCACCTTTGGGTAACCCGACATAACCCTGCATCGGGTGGGTCCTCCTCTTCCAAGGAGAAATGGCCTAACAGCCTAGGCATTGGCCCTCGGCGCAGCTGCGGCTGGCTCGGCTGTCACGGAACTCGAAGAGGCACTGGTCCAGGAGTCCGTCATTCTGTAGGAGGAGATGCTATTTTCTAGTTTTTCCCCCAATTCCCCTTCTTGCACCGCAACTGAGCTTCCCCTGGTCTCCACCGGGGGCGACTACAGAACGATGCTGTTCCCCAACCCACCCCAGGAGGACAGCAGTCCACGGACGTTCAGTCCCACTCCTTCCCCTGCCAACCCTCTGGTGCCCGAGTCCATTCCCAAACCCGGGTCGCCCGTGTGGTGTGAGGTAAGGAGCCAGTGCCACAACCCTCTGCACCACCGAGCTGTAATGGTGTTTTTTAAGTGACCGAGCAGTGCTTCAGGATGGCCAGGCTGAATGATATTTTAAATTGGCACACATGATACTTTGTGGGCATCAGTGCATCATGCATCAATGTGCTCATGTGCCCAAGTTCAGTTGGAGCTCAAATGCAGTCAGGAGTGGCCCACTAGGTACCAGGGAGATGGTGTGTAAGTTGGAGGAAGCGGTGTCATGTCAGCAACTACAGGGAAATGTGAGAACTGGTGGAGAAGACATGAGGGTGCAGATCAGGGAAACAAGTAGAAACTTTGAGGTAAGGGTGGTGGGAGATATACCACATCTCTGAACAAGCAATTTAAGTGTGTGTATGACAAGCTGTTTTTTAACAATTTAAAACAGCTAAATGCCATCACATTCTCATGGCTGAGAAACTGAAATTGCTTGGGTCAGCCAGTATGTGAGTGAGCAGTGATGTTCTAAAAATAGAACCATGCTGTTTCCGCTGCTGGCTTCAGCCACTCAGAATCGACAGTGAAAATATACTTGCCACTGTGGCCCTGGAGTGAGAAGATCATGATATTCTCACTCTAGTTCCCACAGTGGCAAAATATCAGTGATATTTCCCACTATTTATCCTCACAAGTGTTGCATAAATAAGGGATACATGATGGGCAGGAGTGTGAGATATGGAAAATATCTGCATGAGTGAACAGTGACCTCAGGATGCCTCACGAGTGGCATAGAATACCAAAGCCACGAGTGATGGTTTCCAAAGTCACTGTTCATGAGTGTAGATATTTTTCATATCACACTCCTGCCCATCATGTGCTCAGTTTATACAATAAGGCTTTCTTGTGGTTCATGTGGTTTTTGGTATTCTATTTTTGCTGTGGAGTTGTTTCTATTATGGTACTTTTTTACGTGATAGTTGTAGTCTGCATTTGTTACTAGGTGCTGAATGAAGACAGTTTCGATTGTTGAATGATTGTGTGTTGTACTGTTTCATTGGTTGTTTTTGAATGGGGTGTGTTTCTTTGATATGATTGGTTGTGAGTGATGTACGTGTGTGTGTGTGTGTGTGTGTGTGTGTGTGTGTGTGTGTTCTGATTGGTTGGTTTCTGTTTGGGGGTGGGATTTTTGTCTGCAGTTCCACTTGACATTTCATGTAGTAAATAATGTTTATTTTAGTTTGTTCTTTATTTGGGAGCATTTTATTACATTTATTGTTTTTTGAGGGAGAGTAGTGTTTCATACAGTGAAATTATTTCATGTTTGTTCGGTGCTTCAAATTACTTTACCACACCACAGGTTTTGAGGAGCAGCTTTCGACTTCTTCTTAGTGCCGGTTACGATCACCAGAGTCATTGCTGTTTCTATGGAGATGTTCAGGTAGTTTTATATTTTTCTGGTCCTTATTTACTTTAGGTGTGCTTCACTGTATTATCGGAGTACTCAGTGTTTGTGTCAGTGTGTTTCAGTCAGCAGAGCTGGTGTGTGACTCGATGACATGGAGTGTTTCATTCGGTTGCTTTTCTTACTGACGGTCAGTAAAAACCAAAAGGAACGAAGTAGTTCGGTCAGGCAGGTGATTTGAAAGTGGATTCTCCGATATAAGCACTGTAATAATATCACCTGCTGATGTATGCACTGTGTGTATAAATGTCAGATATCATCACACTGCATACATTAGGAGAATTTATCCACTGGGGTGAGAATACATGTTTTTATCAGAACAGATATCAGCTCACCCCTATTGTATAAATATATCTATATCGACAGTATATCTGCATCAGTATCTGTATCTAGAACAATATCATTTATTTGAAAAGTTTCACCAGGAGAGACATACTGACCTGTAACAACTCATTGGCAGATACTGTATATATATATATATATATATATATATATTCTTTTGTTGCAAAAAACTATGTTAGTGCGGACATTAGGGCTGAAGAACACAAAGTGCACAAAGTAAGGAAATTAAAAGCATTAGGGTCTGAGTCTCATGAGTCTTGGCAAATCAGTGGTGTGGTGCTCCCCGGGGTTATCAACCCTAATGCCCACCCTCTCCCATCAGCCCATAGCCTGCTGTCTGATGCACAAGGTACAGCTCCAAGCCAGTGCCTCACAGGCATATACCCTTTGGAGGTAGAAAAGTATGAGTCACAACATGTGGCCAGCAGAATCACTTGTAGCGTTCTTCATGCTGAGCCTCATGGGGCTTGCATAAAAAGCAAGAGATTTGTTTGCCCAGGTGAGGGGGTAGGCGTTAGGGTTCA
Organism: Neoceratodus forsteri; assembly: GCA_016271365.2. Taxonomy (NCBI): domain Eukaryota; kingdom Metazoa; phylum Chordata; order Ceratodontiformes; family Ceratodontidae; genus Neoceratodus; species Neoceratodus forsteri. Next base: position 1,027,915,039 of record CM028130.1, on the reverse strand, counting down.
CAGCCCCATGGAACACCATACCATCAATTCATCAAGACTCCTGAGAATTGAAACCCAAATATTTTTCATTTTCTTACTTTGTGCGCTTAGCGTTCTTCAACCCTAATGTCTATATTAACGTAGATTTTTTGTAATAAATTTCCCTTCTATTTGTGATAGTGGAATTGTATCCTCATTTGCTCAGGTCCCTTTGGGACCGGCACAAAATGGAACAAATAGAATACTCATTGCTCCAGCTCTCTCCTAAGATGCCAGATCCTCCATGCTCCTGATGACATGCCCCTCAATGTCAGACCCTCTAAGCTGCTGCCACCAAGTCCATCGATACCAGTCCCTCCATGCTTCTCAAATGTCACTCCCGGCCATAGACTCCATCCACACCTGATAACAAATGAAATCCCAACCACAGAATCCAGCAGCTCCCAACTGAACATGCTGCTCCTGACAACACACACCACTCCCAACCATGAATGCTGCTCCAGTCTGTAAACCATCAACAAGTTAAAGGATGTACCACCTCCGACGTGCCCCTTATATAGGGCGATCTTATACTATGGAAAAAGCCTAGGGTTAAATGGCTATACAGAAAGTCCAACTACACTATGGAAAGACTGGGGGACAAAACACAACAAAAAGCAAAACAGGAAATGATCAGAATTGCAATCTAAAGGTAAAATTACCATCCTAATATATATGTAAAACAAATGAGGGGTAAGTCCATTACTCTTGAAAATATATATCCACCTCAGGGGCTAATCAGATAATAATACATTGCGAATGTTTACAGCCCTATAAAATACAGGCATTTACAGGCTTATTATGCACAGCTTGCACATAGCATCTGTAGTTAATAAAATCTATTAACTACAGGCAGTATGCATGTACAGTAGCTGTAGATAACACCACAAATACCACAAGCCTTTGATTCAATCAGCAACAGTCTCAGTAAGGGCTTTCAATGTCAGGCTAGGAAGTAATAGGTACAATTTCTTTTTCAGCCATAGTAACATAGTAGTTCATGGCAGATAAGGACTGCCTGGCCCACCTAGTCTGCCCATTTCCCTACCTACATAAGCTCCAGCTCCTAACTGATCTGCAGCTTATCTTATCTTTCCTTCCACTATGGTTGTCTTCTGACTATCCCATGCCCTCTTGAATTCCCCTATTTGTTTTTGCCTCTATGACCTCTGCAGGAAGGCTGTCCCATCCATCCACCACCCTTTCTGTGAAAAAAATACTTCCTCATGTTACCCCCGAGTCTCTCCCCCCTAGCCTCATACTGTGACCCCTTGTTCTTGCACTTCTCTTTTTCTGAAAGGTGTTTCCCTCCTGAACCCTGTTTATTTCCTTTGAGGTACTTGAAAGTCTCTATCATATTTCTCCTCTCCCTCCTTTCCTCAAGGGTATACATGTTGAGGCCCTTCAGTCTTTCCTCATATGTTTTCTGGTGCATTCCTTTCACCATTTTTGTTGCCCTTCTCTGCACTGCTTCCATTCTGTCTATGCCCTTCTGGAGATGTGGTCTCCAGAACTGAACACAGTATTCCAGATGTGGCCTTACCAATTGTCTGTACAGTGGCCTCACCACCTCCTGTTTTCTGCTGGCGATGCCTCCCCTATGCACCCCAGCATCCCTCCAGCCCTCCCCACTGCCTTCTCATACAGTAGCCTGGCTACTTTTAGGTCATCCGGTATAATGACCCCAAGTTTCTTTCCAGTTTTGTTGTTGTTAGTGTCTCCCCTCTCATTTTGTATTCCTCTCCAGGATTCCAATGCCCCAAGTGCATGTCTTTGCACTTTTTTGTATTGAATTTAAGCTGCCACACTCTTGACCGCTCCTCCAACTTGCCTAGGTCTTGATGTCAATTGCAAATAGGCTTCCCTTCCCTTTCTGCCCCTCTGCAATGTCACTGATGTAGACACCGAAGAGGATTGGCCCCAGTACTAAGCCTTGTGGTACCCCGCTTGTCACCCTCCTGTCCTGGTATTGAACTCTGTTAACAACCACCCTTTGTGTCCTGCTGCTCAGCCAGTTTCTGACTCAATTCACTACCGAGGGACCCACTCCCATTCTGTCCAACTTGTTATCTAGCCTCCTGTGTGGGATGGTGTCGAATGGCTTGCTAAAATTAGCAGCATCAGGGGTTAGAGGACCGGGAAGGATTTATCTTGTTGGCAGTGGCTGTGGAGGTCCTCCCCCTGTAACGGAGCGGAGACCTGCAGTGAGCAATTTGCGATAGTGCTTTGCAGCATCAGGGGTAAAAGGGAAGGAACAGTACTTTCCAAGTTATAACCCTGCAGTGGAGTGGAGCAGTCATCTCCATACACAGTTCTGGACTTAAAATATATTGTGGATTACAAAACTGAAACTTATAGCAATAAGTAATCATTACTGTTTGTGTGGGGCACTAAGGAGCTACACTGGGCACTCGAGTTGATTTTTCACCCAGCCTCCCACCCCCTCTACCTCACATATTAAATGCTCAGCTAAAAGGGGTGGAGCAATTAGGTACCACCTATAGGTGGTCCTTGTAAATTAAAAAAATTATTTAAAGCTATAAGGGACTGTTTTTTAGGGATCTAAATTATATTCTGTAAATATTACATTACAAAACTGATTTGAGCTGGGCGTAAATTTTTGTGAGAAAAAGAAAAGGACAGAGGGATAAGAAAAGTGCATGATAATCTTAGATTTAAGAAAATATTAGTATTTTTTTAATTATAGTATAGCTTAAGCAGATATATAGTATATACATCTTTTTAGCTACAATATTCATTGTACTGGTGGAACATGAACAAAACTAGAAATGGACAAAGGGATGATGCATGGGGGTGCAATGGGCTTTCTTCTGAGAGTGTGGGGGGACGCTGGTGGGCGAATAGAGAGATGGGTAGGGTGGTAGGCTGTAGCAACTGTGGAGAGCCAATCTTTCTTAGAATTTCATGGGGGGTTATTTGGTGTGCAGCAAATAATGCAGCTTAAAAATGAGATCAGAGGTCTACAGGAGGAGCTAAGGAGGGAACGGTGGGCTGCAGTGGATAACAACCCAAAAGGTGGAGTAAGTAGATGGGGAACTGAGAAGGAAGGACAAATGGAACCAATAAGGGGGAGGAGCGGGAAAAGGGTGGCAGATAGGGAAACAAGACAGGGGGACACAAGTCAAAGGTCAAAAGAGAGCAGAAAAGGGGAAGAATGGGGGAAGAGGGAGATAATGGACATAGAAACAATAGCGAGGGGGGATGGTAATAGGAAGGAGGAAGTATGTGGTAGTGAGGGGGCATCGAAAAATCGATTCTCAGTACTGGCAGGACTGGTGATGTGTCATAGTGTTTGATCAGAGGAGGAACTAAAAATAGACCAGAGGAACATGGAACGGGCAGGAGAACAACTGGGGATGATTAAACAGGGGCGGAAGGGGGAACAACTGTGCTGGAGGATCGGGGGAGTCCAGAGGAAGGGGTTGGGATGAAGGAAGACCAGGGAATGTGGCTCATGGAAAAAAGGGTGGCATCCTAGTGCAGGGATATGCAGTACTAAGAGGAGTCTGATGGGGAAGCAAGGGAGAGAGGCATAGTCATATATAGGTGGAGGCCATGCCAGGAATGACAGTGGAAAAGGTGGGTCAGTCTGTTCTAAAGTTTGTTAGGAGGAGTAGGGTGAAACCACATATAGTTCTGCATGTGGGGACAAATGACCTAGCAAGAGAGATGATAGAGGTAGTTCAGGGGAGGCCTGAGGAGCTAGGACCAATATGTGAGGAGGCAGGAAGATCAGTAGCTTTCTCATAAGTACTTCCAGTGCCCAGAGCAGGCACTGCAAGGAAACTGAGGATAGAGGAATTTAACAAATGGCTAAGAATGTGGTACCAATCCAAAGGTTATGGGCTAGTGGGTGAGTGAGGAGGGACCTGGGAGGACAGTGACCTCTATGGTAAGGATAGACTTCATCTAAGTGAGGAGGGGCAAGAAGGTATTGAAGCAGAGGATGGGGGACTACATAGCAAAAGAAGTGCATTTGAACTAGGAGTGGGGAATGGCAAGTGGGCAGGAGGCATGCAGAATCTACAGGAAGGGAAGCCGAATGAGCTTATCCCCCCCTCCCCGTGCTAAAAGCAATGAGAAAAAAGGGAGTACTAGAGGGGATGCTAGGAAGGGAGCGCAGAAGGGAGAGGGGGGAAGGAAAAAAGGGTGGAGGGTGGTCACCTTGAATGCTAGGAGCCTAGGGAACAAAACAGCAGAGCTACAGGCTCTCATGGCAGAATGAGAGGTGGACATGGCGGCCATCACTGAAACATGGGCCACCCATTACCAGGACTGGGACCTGGTAGTACCATGGTATAAGATATTTCGCAGAGATAGGGTAAATGGGAAGAATGGGGGGTGGGGCAGCACTGTATGTGAGAGAAGGACTGAAGTGTGTTCATGAGGAGGGGGAGGAAGGTAATACAGAGTTGTTATGGATGCAAATCTAGGATTCCAAGAATAGGACTCTCAGGATGGGAGTAATGTACAGGCTACCATCTCAGACAGAGAAGTTAGATAGGGAACTAGTGGAACAGATCACAAGGGCCTGCGGAAAGGGTAACATGGTAATTGTGGGGGACTACAACCTGCCAGGAGTGGATTAGAGTACCCCAGCCACCACGAATAGAAGGGAGCAGATGCTTTTGGACGTGTTCCAGGATAACGTCCTAATGCAAATGGTCAGCGAGCCAACCAGGTTAAGTAACACCCTAGACCTCATGCTGACAAATGGGGAATTTGTGAGGGAGCTGGGGTGGAAGAGTTACTGGCAGGGAGCGACCACCACTCAGTGTGGTTCACATTGAAAACCCCTTGGCTTTGACCTCTCCCTCTATGACAACCTTGGTAACTCCATTGAAAGAGTCAGTGAATTCAAGTACCATGGCTTACTTCTGGATAGCCACCTCAATTTTGATGCTCACACTAGCCTCACAATCAAAAAAGTCCACCAACTCCTCTGTATCCTCCACAGAACCAAGCATTACCTTAATAGGGAATCCAAATCCCTTTCAGTTTCCAGCTTCCTTCTTCCTGTCTTCGACTGTGGTTCACTTGTCTCCCTCCCCTGCCTCTGCATCAAAAATTTTCTCCAGACTTTGAAGCTCCTACCACACTGCTATCTGCTTTGTCTCTGGTCTCCCTAAACTCACACACCACTGTGACCTTTATAAGCTCACTAGTCGGCCCTCCCTTGAGGCACACCTCAACTGCAAGATGGCTACCTTCTTCTTCAAACTCTCCCGTGGACTGCTCCCTGATTGTCTCACCTCTCTCTCTTCCAGATAACCATCAGCACCATGACCACTAGACTGTCCTCCACTCTCTCTTTCACTGTTCCTCTCTGCTGGACCACTCAAGGCCAGAAAACACTCTCCTTTATGGGACCCAAGCTCTTCAGCTGTCTCCTTCCAGAACTAAAACTCTGTCCCTCCACAAATGCCTTCAAACACAATATGAGGAGACATTTCTCCCTCACCTATACCTGCTCACAACCCTAATCTGGCTCCCCTTCTGCACTCTTTTTCCCTCACCCTCTGGTTAACCACCTCTGGCACTTACCCTCTGTTTCTAGAACTTGTAGTATTGTTAATCCACCTAGGCTAGTTTTTAGATGGCACTTAAATTTTTTGTTTCTCACTGTTATATTACATTATTGTTAAACCCTCACTGAATGCTTAATGTCACCTTGTATTTGTTAATTCACCAAGCCTAGTTCATGGTTTGCCCTTTAGTCTACATTATCCTGATTTTATATACCATTGTATTAACCCTCACTGCAAGTTAAATGTTTTAGCCTATGTCATCTCTCATGGTTGCTGTATGTAATGGACACTTGTGTAAGCAGGCAGCAATGCTCACATGCCTTTCCAGTATAACCAATAACAAGCATTTGTCAATGCCGAATGTTGCTTGCTTCTATGTGCTGTTAAGGTATTTGGAAGTCATTGGAGTGCAAATACTGAAAATTTGAGAACTTACGAGCGTGCGTAGGAACTGCGCAATGCACGCTTGTAAAACAGTAATTTTTAAGAATTTTTTCACCACATTTTCAACATAGCCATTTTAAGACCTCTGCTCATGAACAGTGTCACTGTGATTTTGTTAATGTGTTCCATACATTGAGTTTGCACACCGACTCTGCGCCATTTAACTGCTTACATAGGCGGAAACACGTTTTGGTCAGGATGTGAAAATGACAGCTGTACTGCTCATGAGGAGGTGTGGTAAAATGGCAATGTTGAAAATCTGGGTGGAAATATTGAAAATTCGCAAACCCTCTGACGTGCGTGGGAACTTTACAACTTACACTTTCGATAAAACAGTCATTTTTTAGGAATTCTTTCACTAATTTTCAACATTGCCATTTTAAGATCTCTGCTCATGAACAGTGACACTGTGATTTTTCTTAATGTGTCCCATGCACTGAGTTCGCGACACCGACCGCGCCCATTGTGCGCTACATGTATGGAAACATGTTTTGGGTGAGATGTGAAAAATGACAGCTGTACTACTCATAAGAAGGTGTGGTAAAATGTCAATGTTGAAAATCTGGAGTGGAAATATTGAAAATTCGCAAACCTACGCGCATGCATAGGAACTGCGCAACGCACGCTCATAAAACAGTCATATTTAGGAATTTTTTCACCAAATTTTCAACATAGCCATTTTAAGACCTCTGCTAATGAACAGTGCCATGGTGATTTTCTTAATTTGTCCCATACATTGATTTCGCACACCGACTGCGCCATTGTGTGCTAAGTGGGCGGAAACACATTTTGGGCAGGATGTGAAAAATGACAGCTATACTGCTCATAAGGAGGTGTGGTAAAATGGCAATGTTGAAAATCTGGAGTGAAAATATTGAAAATTTGTGAACTTACGAGCCTGCTTAGGAACTGTGCAACGCACGCTCGTAAAACAGTCATTTTTAGGAATTTTTTCACCAAATTTTCAACATAGCCATTTTAAGACCTCTGCTCATGAACAGTGTCACTGTGATTTTCTTAATTTGTCCTGTACATTGATTTCACACACGACTGCCATTCTGCTTACATGGGCTGAAACACATTTTTGATGAGATGTGAAAATGACAGCTGTACTACTCATAAGAGGTGTGGTAAAATGGCAATGTTGAAAATCTGGAGTGAAAATATTGAAATTTTGTGAACTTACGAGCCTGCGTAGGAACTGCATAGCATGCGCTCATAAAACAGTCATTTTGGAATTTTGGCACCAAATTTTCAACATGGGGTTTTGGGACCCCTTCTCATGAATGATGTCACTGTCTTGGTGGTATTGGCGGGCCGAATGGTGATTTCGCAGTCACTGCACAGTCACTGCGTGAAATCCGACGATCAGCCTCATGTTTCAATGACATCGTTCATGAAGAATCCCAAAACCATGTTGAAATTTGTCAAAATCCAAAATACTACACGAGATATGCAACAAAGTTGAAACCCCTATCTAGCCCATTATACAGCTTACCGGCATTTCCTCAGTTTGTGGTCGGCTTTGAAAGGGTGCAGACATGTTCCCGGTCCACGAAGATCGTCCTTGAGTCGGAGGTAGAGTATGGGGTGAGGGGGTGTGGGGTGGCTGGAGTGCGCGGTGGGTGGATGCGGGTTGTGGGAGGGGGGCTGGGAGGTGCCCATGGGCGTTTCGTTTTACAGGTTTTAAAAAAAGACGCTGGATGGACGTTCCCACTGGGGTGGGGCTCCCAGTGTGGCACAAGGACGTTGGAGGGTGTTCAGCCGACGGGGGATTGGGCACCCATTCGGCCAAAGGACTGCTGCCATACTGGGGTGGGCTCCCAGCGTGGCACCTACTACACTGGGGGGGCGCAGCTCAGCTGGCGAGGATTGGGCACTCCGTTGGCTATACAATGCATGCGGCGTGCACACCTCGTGTCTGGGGGGAGCTGCGGCGTGAGCAGCCGATATCTTGATCGGTGCTCACTGAAGCGTAACTCCCCTTTCAACAGTATGCCACTACATTTTGGATGCACAGGACAGCTCCAAAATGCATTGGCTTACAGGGGCCGCGCCTGCCAGCACACTGACTGAATTGGAGGAGGAGGTGACACACCTCCGAAATCTCCGATGATGGCACTATGTTTCTTGCACATGCATGCAAGCAACATAAAAATGAAATGAAAAATGAAATGGGTAAGGAGGGAGTAGAAACAGGTATAAGAGTGTTGGACTTCAGGAAGGCCAACTCCGGGAGGATGGGGGAGGCAGTTAAAAGGTATCTAGCCAGAATCCAAACTAATATGGACACTAACCAGAGGTGGGAGGTCATAAAACTGGGGACAGAGAAGGCAACCAAAACCTGCATCAGGGTCCAGAGTAAGAGAGCTAGAGCCAAGAAACCCAGCTGTTTGAGCAAAAAGATCATGGAGAAAGTAAAAAATGAAAGAGCTGCCTTTAGGAGGTTCAAAAAAACAGGGAGAGGGGAGGACAGAGAGGATTACCTGAAGGAATCGAAGGAGGTGACAAAGGCAGTAAGGGCAGCCAACGCATCTAAGGAGCTCAGGCTGGCGCAAGGCATCAAGAAGGGGGAGAAGGAATTCTTCAGGTACATTACATCAGGGAGAAAAGGAGTTGTAGGGACAAAATAGTAAGGATTAAGAGGGATGGGGGTGGGTGGAAACAGGGGCAGAGCAGGCAGAAGAGCTTAATGAATACTTCTGCTCAGTGTTTACTAAGAAGAAAGGAGGGGCGCTACCAAGGGGGTGTGGGAGGTCAGGCTTGGGGGGGGAGGAGGAGGTGACAGATGGGGAATCACAGAGGGCAGGGTACTGGAGGGCCTGAGGGCACTGAGGGTGGGCAAGGCGCCAGGGCCTGAGCCAGATGACATTCACCCCCAGGGTACTGAGAGAGCTGGCAGAAATCCTGGTGGGGCCCGTGGCAGATCTGTTCAATGCCTCCCTGGTCTCAGGAAGTGTATGTCAGGACTGGAGGATGGCTCTTGTTGTACCCCTCTATAAGAGCGGTCCCAAAGACTAACCAGGAAACTACAGGCAGTAAACCTCACATCCATTGTGGGAAAACTGATGGAGACAATCCTGAAGGAGAGGCTGGTGTTGTTCTGGAGACCAATGGGCTGCAGGATGTTTGGCAGCATGGGTTTGTCATGGGCAGATCCTATCAGACCAACCTGGTGGATTACTATGACTAGGTAAGTAGACAGTTGGACAAGGGCAATGCAGTGGATGTCCTGTTTCTGGACTTCAGTAAAACATATGACTTAGTGCTGCATGGGAGGCTGGGTAGTAAGCTGGCAGGTACAGGTGCAGGGGCAAAAATGGTGGGATGGGTAGTAAACTGGTTACAGGGGAGGCAGCAGAGGGTGGTGGTGGGAGGGGAGCTCTCATCTCTGAGGGCAGTGACAAGTGGAGTACCACAGGGCTCAGTGCTGGGACCGGTGTTGTTTGGATTGCTCATCTCAGACATCTCAAGGGGCATCAAGAGCAAGATCAGTTTGTTTGCAGATGACACCAAGATGGGAGCAGTAGTGGATGACCTAGGAGGGTGGGATGGGTTACAGGATGATCTGTCAAAATTGGAGACCTGGTCGGACACCTGGCAGTTGGGGTTCAATGCCAAAAAGTGCAAGGTGCTACATTTTGGGGCAAAAAACCCAAGAAGGAGCTACCAGTTGGGGGGGTGAGTTCAGCTAGCTTTGACAGAGGAGGGCTCAATGAACAACACAGTACAATGCAGGAAGGCAGCTGCAAAGGCCAACAAAATGCTGGGTTATATTGCCAGGGGTATATCTTCAAGGAGAGGGGAGGTGATCCTGCCATTGTATAGGTCACTGGTTAGGCCACACCAGAAGTACTGCTGGCACCCATACCTGAAGAGGGACATTAAGTTACTGGAGGGGGTGCAGTGCAGGGCAACAAAGATGATCCAGGGACTAGGGGACATACCCATCATGAGCAGGCTGAGGGAGCTGAACATGTACTCACTGGAGGAGAGGAGAGACTGGGGGGATATGATTGAAACCTTCAAGTACATGAAGGGAATACACAAGACAGGCATGGAGGGACTAGTTAAGGGGGGGTAGGGACACCCGAGGTCAGATTGGAGGGGGAAGGTTCAGGAGGGAAATTAGAAGACACTTTTTTATGGAGAGAGTGGTGTCTGGGTGGAACACGTTGCCTGTGGAAGTGATTTCCTGTAGAACAGTGGACTGCTGCAAAAGGGGATGGGATAGGGTAAGAGGGAGGATCAGGGGAGGGGAGGGAGGGGCAGCTGCAGTATTAGGGTTGCTAACTGCACACTCAGGCACACTTGATAGACCATAAGGCCTTTATCTGCTGGCAAATTCATATGTTCATATAAAATCTAGGTAGGCCATGTCCATGGTCCCCCCCCACCCGATCGACCACTCTGGTTACATAGTCAAAGAAATCTATCAGATTTGTCTGATAAGATCTACCAGCTGTGAAACTGTGTTGCCATGGGTCTTGTGCCCCGCTGGCCTCAAGATATGCTACAATCCTTTCCTTTAGCATGGATTCTGTTATTTTCCCCACCACTGCGGCCAAGCTGACCGGCCTGTAATTTCCAGCCTCTACCTTGCTCCCGCCCTAAATATTTCATTTAAAAAAATCTTTTAAAACTAAATATCAGTTTCCTTGAACCAAACTCTTACATTTATTTTCACACCAAACAAATCATTTAAGCACTCACAGCTCCGATATTTCAAAACTTCTGCTGTTATCACTAACTAGAAGTAATGCTATATATTTTCCCCCAAACCACCGAGAAACACAGTTCAGCTTCTAGTAGTTTTACCTTGTGGTCTCCTTGCCAGGTCTCTCTAATGACTGTTTTTTTTTTGTTACATTTTTAACTTTTACTTTTTCTCCCTGTGTTTGTCCCATTCATCTTCTATTTGCTCCCCTGCTGTGTCTGCCCCCTCTTTCTCCTGCTCTCAGCTGCCACAATCTTTCTGCCTGCAACTCTCTTGATCTCCTGCCCTCCTCGCCACACTGCTCTCCCCACTGCCACAAGTGGGAACCTGAAGCAGGTGTTGGGTACGGAGACCAGGAGGTGACAGTCAGCAGAGTAATCCAACAGTCATGTGTAGCAAAATTACAAACTGCCAACGAGGCAACAAATTATGATATTATTTACATGCATAATAACAAAGAAACTACACCCAACTATTCCCAAAATAAGGGTGTAAAGCTATCTCGATGTCCTGGTGATGGCATGGGGTCATAATGTTACAAGACATTATGCCGCAGCAATATACAGCACTGCCATTACAGCGCAATATATTGCCAGTGGCATAAATCTTTGTTTTGCAGGGGGCTATGTTCCCCTGAACCCCGCCAACTAAAATAATTAACTCCAGAGGTGGGGGTGTTAACACTTAAATTCTCACAAACTGTGAAAAATAAAAACATTCCATGCATCTGGGACTGGGATTCCGAAACCCGGTCCACAGATACACTGCCTTCCTTGCTGCCTGTGGCTCATCCCATCAAGCCATGGCAGCTGCTCACCAGTCCCTCCTCCCAGCAGGATTCTTATCTTGTACCTGGGAAGAGTGAGAGGGTGCACTACTGCGCATATATCCTTTCATAGTTTTGCACCTTCTCGCTCTTCCCTACCACGCTGTTCCTGTTATGTGGTTATGTTATGCGCTGTAAAGTGTACGAGTCAACATATTGACCTGGTAGGTCTGGTGACAAATACTCACTACTTGGTCTTTGGCCTTGTGGTTTATGAATGTTACCAGAACCCCTTGATATCTCTCCAACTGTTTTATGTACAGATGTGCATAGTTTATCCCATATATAAAGCAAAGCAAAGCAAATCAAGCAAGCAAGCAAGCAAAGCAATCTTTATTTTTATAGCGCCTTTCTTAAAACCAAGGCGCTCCACAAACAGCAGTAAAATATACGTCAATAATTACAAATATATAACTATAAGTTAATTAAAATCATCCTGGAATGCTTTTTGAAAGAGGTAGGTTTTAAATTCTGACTTAAACCTCTCGACAGTCAGGCATTCTCTCAACTGACGAGGTAGAAAGTTCCACAGGGTAGGGGCTGCAAACAAAAAGGCATGCGCACCAGATGTCTTCAAACATACCCTGGGAACCTCTAGCAATCCCTCATCGGCAGATCGGAGAGGACAGAGGGGGTGGTAGGGGGTGGTAGGGAGTCAGGAGTTCTTGCAGGTAGCCACTTGAACTTTGGGATCTTCTTGGCCTTGTTATCTGATTAGCCCCTTCTATGGGTATATTTCCTTGTATACGACACTTCCTCATCATTTATAAAAACTGCATTAATGCACCAGTTTGGGTTCAGATTAAAGTGACAATAGCAGGGGAATATGGTGTTAGGGTTTCCAACCCTAACTCCCCACCCCAAGCAGCAAAAGGAAAAAACATTACAGTTTTTGCTGTCCTGAGTCTTGGCGAATTAGAGGTGGGCTCTTCCTTGGGGTCCTCCACCCTACTGCTCACCCCATTGTGATACAATCTTCAAACATACAGAACAGTGTCTCCCCAAATGTTACAAACAACCTGTAGGCACCGGCAGAAGAAAACAGATCACATCTGATCTTACCTGGTGATGGAATGGGGTGATCATTAGGGTTGAGAACCCCAAGGAAGACCCCACCCCGATTCCCCAAGACTCAGGATAGCGAAAACTGTAATGTTTTTTCCTTTTGCTGCTTGAGGGTGGGGTGTTAGGGTTGGAAACCCTAACACCACATTTCCCTACTTTTGTCACTTTAATTTGGACCCTAATTGATGCATTAATGATAGTTTGTTTTTACAAAAAATGTCCTCACTTTTTGAGATAGTAGAATCATATTCTCATTCATGCAGGCTCCTTCAGGACCTGCCTGAACACATCCATGTGATTACAAAAAGGGCACTGCGCTTCTGTGCCTCCATTGATGCACACTTGTATCTGGATGTGGAAGCACAGGGCCCTTTAGGTCATGCGCTTCCATTTCTCCAGAAAAACTATTTATCTGCTTTGTTGTAATATTTTTTTTGTGGGGACTGCTTCAAAGAAAAAAGATATTAACTGTGGCTCTTAACTCCCGGCAGTTGACTGTATATGGTCCAAAATTTTTTTTTTTTTTTTAGCCATAACTTGGTAAATTTTTGTTGCTTTAGCCTCAATCTTTACTCTATCTGCTGTGGAGGGGAGGCGTGGGTGACCTGTGCCTGGTGGGCCCCCCCCGCACTCCAGGAACGCTCCTATCGCTTGTGCGAGTCTGAGGTGCCGGCTTGCAGAACTGAGCTCCGGTGGGCCTCCTTGACACACTGCACATCCCTGCCCTGATCCTAAATCTGAAGGAAGTTGCCCCTGTTGCTGCAGACATCCGATCAAGTCAGAGTCTTTTTCTCGCCCCTGCTGTTGCAGGCGTCCGAACTGAGCCTGTGAACACCAGTGAAGCTCCTAATCCTCATCGACCGAGATGTGCTGAGCCAAACAAAGGATTTCTGCCTCCGGGGACTAATTGCCTTTTGAATTTTGGCTCCAAGCTCTGAGCTCCCAGGCTCCGTCTGCCATTGGCCCCTGCTGCTGTGACGTGCCAGCTCTCTCCGCTCAAAAGGGAGAGCGTGACCAGCGGCCCTGAACACTGAATCTTTATTCTATCTGCTGTGGAGGGGAGGCATGGGTGACCTGTGCCTGGTGGCCCCCCCCGCGCTCCGGGAATGCTCCTATTGCTTGTGTGAGTCTGTGGTGCCGGCTTGCAGAACCGAGATCCGGCAGGCCTCATCTGCACACTGCACATCGCTGCCCTGATCCTAAATCCGAAGGAAGCTGCCCCTGCCACTGCAGGCATACGATCAAATCAGAGACATTTTCTGCCCTCCCACCCACCCCATTCCCTCCTCCCATTAAATGCTCGCATGCTCCTCCCCTTGTGTCTGCAATACCCTTATAGCTCAATGGGTGTGGTACATTGAAGAGAGAAAAAAAAAAACTTTATTCATTACTTTGTTTCATGACATTCTGAACTAACCTATTTGTTCAGGGGAGCCTCGATCAGTGCTAACTAATCTCCTCTGGGTGCTGAAAACTACTGAGGGTTACATACCCTCTCCTTTCTTGCTGAATATTGCCATATGTGTTTTGCTTTCCCTAGGAGACACACCGTAATTGCCTTACGTATTTTGCTCTCTCCAGCCCACTTTCCTAAGAGTGCACACTATATACTGTCTTAGGTATGCCACTTTCTCCTGTCCACTTTCCTAAGTTGTTGTGCAGAGCGATTGATAGATAACCAGATAGAACAATAGCATTCCCTGGGTCCTGATAATCTCATCCCTATCAGTCTGCAATTTCCTGGGGGAGAGTGCTCTGGTATTTATTCATGAGCTGCTGACTGCCTGTCCAAGTCTAACTGCTTCACCCACGTTTAACTTGTCCCATCTACTTTACTTACGCACTGGTCACACTGACCAGCCTCTCTCAAGGCCATCCCTTTGGAGCCCTACTATCATCCTAACGAGGTGTCACTGGGAACTGCACAGTTTCACCCTTGGAATGGAGTCTCCCAAGACTACCAGGGATTGTGTCATGCCCTTCTCACTCAGTACTGTCCTTCTCGCTGGTCTCCTCCTGGGTCTAGTTCTCTCCCAAGCGATTCCTGACCCCTCTCAGCTAACATGGGACAACTGGGACAAGTCTGTCCCCTGTGAGGTGTTTGACTTCACCTTCTCTAATCTCCTGGCACATGATAAGCCACCCCTCTGCCTTACCTGCTGCCTTGATTTCAGATGCCTACTGTATCCCTCCCTGGTGAGGAGACGCCCAGCCCGCAAGCCTATGACCAGAGGTACCATCTTCAGATGGCATCTACTCTGGATCTTCCTTGTGATCCTAGCTCTGGCCAGTGACATTGAACTCAATCCTGGTCCTGCCTATCAGGCCTCCTCAATACCCATGGAATGGAGGTTGGGCAAGGGGTTAAAATGTGCTCATCTTAATATTCGCAGTCTGTTGCCCAACCTGGACAAGCTTGCCACCTGGGCTGTACAATATAAGCCTGACATTCTTGGCATTACAGAGACCTGGTTAAAGCCCTCAATCCCTGACTCAGTCTGTGCGCTCTCTGGTTATGAGCTCATAAGACAGGATCGGTCGAAAAACAAGCAGGGTGGAGGCATTTTAACATACTTCAGGAGTTATATTAAAGTGTCTCTGGTGATGCACCAGCAATCCTCTCTGTCGCCATGTGAGCTGCTCCATGTTATGCTGCTACTTGGGAACACTAAGAAGCTACATGTTGTATGTACATACAATCCCCCAAGGGTGATCTTCCTGGCCTTACCCACCTCCTGGGTACTGTCGGTCCCAGTGTTGGAGACAATGAACTCTTCATCCTAGGAGATGTGAACTTGAACTGGGCTGGAGGCAACACAAAACAGTTTGAGCCTCTACTTGCAAATCTAGCCCTGACACAACTTATCCAGGAGCCAACTAGATGGTCGGCTAATGGTACCTCAAGCTCTCTACTGGACTGGATTCTGTCTAATCATCCTGAGAGGATTAGCTCTGTCGGAACTCTATCTGATTCTATCTCAGATCATACCCCAGTTTTCTGTGTTTGGAAAATCCCCTCCTCAAAAATTTCTCACAAAATTATTCACATCAGAAACTTCTCCAGGTTTGACCTGGATGCATTTCTGGAGGATCTGAGGCTCACTGATTGGTCAGGGGAGTTTAGTGCCCTTGATCCCTCTACTGCTGCCACCCAGTTCCTCAATACCTTTGGTCCCCTGCAGGACAAGCATGCCCCTATTATTAGGTGGAAGGTAAGGGGGTCAGCCACAAAATGGTTGCATGGGAGCCTCTTAGCCCTTATGTGGGCTAGAGACAAGTGCTGGGCCCATTTCAAAAGCACCCTCGATCAGTCCATTTTTCAACAATATAGAAAACTTAGAAACGAGTGCAAAAAAGCCATCAGGGTAGCAAAGAGTGACTTCTGTAAGTCTGCCCTACTTAGTTCTGCCAAGGATCCACATAGGTTCTGGAGGAACATAAAAACCCTTGTCAGTGGCTCCTCTAACTCTGGGGTAACTGACATGATTATTGGTGGTGTCTCTTGCAACAATCCACTCACGATTGCAAATGCTCTTAATTCCCACTTTCCCGACCTATCAGCGCTCTCCTCACTTTTCCCTGCTGATGAGAGCACTAGTGGCCCCTCAGCCCCTGCCCAGCAGGAGATTCATCCCTCCCGACCATTATTCTATCTCAGGGCTGTGTCTGATATGGAGATGCAGAGACTTCTCTCTGGCCTCTCCCTGCACTCCAATGCTGGCCTTGATAACCTGGAGTTTAAGCTTCTGAAGCTAGGTGCCCCCCACATTGCCTCCTCAGTGGCCTGTATCCTCAACCCGTCCCTTGTCATGGGGGTTATTCCTGACATCTGGAAGGTGGCGAAGATTGTCCCAGTACTGAATCAGGGAAACCCTAAAGTCCCGGATAACTATCGGCTGATTGCCATCCTATCGGCTATTAGTAAGCTCCTTGAAAAAGCTGTGGCTGAACAACTTTCAGAGTACATTCAGGTCTATGAGTTGCTTTCCCCAGCCAAGCATGGTTTTTGAAAAGGGTACAGCACGTCCACGGCCCTGGTCTCTGTCTCATCTAGCATCAGGGCAGCCATGGACCAGGGCAAACTCTCTGGAGCGATATTCATTGACTTGTCTAAGGTCTTCGACCTTGTAGACCATGCATTGCTCTGCACTCAGATGTGGTCCCTTGGCCTGTCCCCACCTGCCCTGAAATGGCTAACAAGCTACCTTCAGGGCAGAGTACAGCTGACCAGATTCAACAAGGTTCTCTCCGATCCTACACCGGTGACCTCAGGTGTCCCTCAGGGCTTGGTCTTGGGGCCTCTTCTCTTCTCTTTATTTGTTAATCATCTCCCAGCCACAGTTATAAACTGTAGTGCCACCCTTTATGCGGATGATCTGGTTATCCTGGCTCACTCCTGGCACATTGCGACTCTCAACCACCAGCTGACTGAGGACTTTAAGAATATTCAGTCCTGGATAACCAAACACAAGCTGGTCCTCAACCTGAAAAAAAAACTCAGGCTATGCTGTTTGGGTCATCAGCCAAGATAAAAGCCTCTCCAGCCCCTCTGTGCATCAATGGTGTGGATGGTGCTCCACTCCAAACTGTGGCCTCCATCAAATACCTCAGGGTGACACTTGACCCCCAACTGGACCTAGGGAGTCACATCCTAAATTTCTGCAGAACTGTGAACTGTAAATTGGGTCTGGCCTACAGGGATAAGAATAATCTGACACCTACTGCTCGTCTGGCACTTGCTAGAGGTATGCTGCTTCCCTCGCTCAGTTATGACCTTCACCAATTTGTCTGCACCTCCAAGGCTCTTCTTACTCAGTGGCACATGACATACAATAATATTTGTTGCTTTGCCCTGGCAGCCCCTCACCTCACCCATCACTGTGAGCTATATGAAAAACTAGGTTGGCTTTCCCTGGCAAATCACCTGAACTTTGGGCTGGGATGCTTCATGGGTAAAGTAATCAGAATATGCATCCCTCTGGGGCTGGCACAACTTCTCTCACCTCCTGACCCCTCCTCCTACCCTCTCAGGTCTCAGGGTCCTGGGGTGGTAAAGGTCCCCTTTACCCGAACCGTCATGGGGGATAGGGACTTCGCTGCATATGATCCCAGGCTCTGGAACTCTCTTCCTGACCATGTTCGCTCTGCCTCCTCCCACCAGTGCCTCCAGAAGTCCCTGTGGGAGCATCTGAAGCTGGTCTGAGCGTGTGAGTGTCCCAAGCCTCCTTAGCCCAATGGTCCATGTTCTGGACTCACACTTGGCTACATACCTGGAACTTAACTGTTTCTGAGGATCTGCTAATGTTCTCATGTTCATTTCTAATGTTCTTATGCACACCATGGCATACGTCTGTGCCATTGAATGATTTAGAATATTTATTGTTGTACATATGTATATTAAGTAATACTGCCACAGTACACTATTCTATGTTAGACTGTTTCTCGCGACTCAATGTACTCAGCTCTACTCACTGTTATGTACTCTGATGTATCTGTATTCCTTGTTGTATTCTCCTGGGTCATTCCTGAAAATAGGCGTATAACTTGTCTAGTGTACCTACCCAGTAAACAAAAGCTAAATGAATAAATAAAATGTTGCTATGTCTGTAGTCCAAGAGGAGACACACCCTTGGTGCATTTTTGATGATGATTGGAGTTTAATTCTGGATTTAGCACCATGGTAAAATTTGGAGGTAATTTTGGGGTGCTGTGTGTACCCCATGAATTGGGGGGGGGCTAGGATTTCTCTTGTACTACTCATTTAGACCTTTCTTTTGATGTATGGATTGTCCCCTAACTTTAAAGACTAACAGAGTTACAGCTTCTTAAGAGACCTTTCTTTTGATATATAGATTTTTCCCTAACTCCAAATACCAAGGGAGTTATGGTTTGTTGAAGTTCAAATGTGCAAAAAAAACTAAGTCCAAATTCTTGTTTCATATGAACCAATCCTGTGTAGTGAGATTATGTCATTTTCACAACAGAGGATTGCTTTATACGAAACAAGAATGTGAAAAAAAAGTCCTAATTCTTGTTTCATATGAACCTCATCTTGTTTTGTATGGTCCTATTTTGTGAGGCCGTACGAAACAATAAAATCATTCCACAAAACAAGACCTTTAAAATGTTTTAAAAACACATTTCTGGGTTATTTTTCTGACTACTTATAGAAGCCGCCTAATGGGGTCCCATTCAGTAAGATACATGTGTTGGTGTCTCTGCAGGTCCTGTTCTGCAAAATGCATGTGTTGGTGTCTCTACAGGATATACTTTTTATGGGTTTTCAAAAAAATAAAACTAAAACTTCAAATAAAAAAACAAAAAAAAAAACCCAAAACAAAATAAGGTGGCCACCATACGAAAGAAGAATTTTTTCTCACGAAACAGGATTACCTCCCTCGTGAAACAGAGCCCTGTTTTGTATGGCCAAATTCTTGTTTTGCATGAAAAAGCTATCCCAAAGACCATACTGAGCATGCTCAGAACTGAAATGTCAAATCCTTATAACTTGGAATGGATAGATATTTTTTCACCAAACCAATAAAAGGCACTATTTTGGTGCAAGCCGTTTCTACCCTGAAAATTTCAGACCAAAATTAAAACCGTTTTGGCGCTAGGCAATGACAAAAAAAAAAAAATAGATTTTTCACTTTTTTCACTATTTGGATCTCAGAAAGTACAGATCCAACTGGACTGAAACTTGCCACATCAAGTGACCCTGCCCCCAAGACCTTGCATGCAACTTTTCTGGAAATCTGTTGAATGGGAGTGAAGCTATGAAAAGTGCAAAGTTAGGGGTTTAACATTAAACGGCCACTTAGCTTTAACTATAGTGGCGCTATTGCACCACTATAATAATGTTCACCTAACAGACTGATATGTAATAGATAATCCACTGCAGGGCATTCGGTTGTGCTCTGATACATACATACATACATGCCTTGGGCGTGTTGTGAGGCATGAGGCCGTGGGCTGAGAATGTTCAACTATCCAAGGTGTGTGTATATCGGAGCACAACCGCATGCCCTGTAGTGGATTATCTGTCTTACAAAATGTACAGAAGGTTTTGAGGGATGAAAAGAAGTGCAGGTGTGCGCAATCATTGTGGAATAATGCACAGTCATGTGGTGTGTTTCATTCAATCAGGAGACTGGATTTTCACGGATTTTTCTTATGCATTTTATAAATACTATTATAAAACAGTCTCTAGAAATGGTACATGCTGATTGACTGACATGCATTCTAAAGGGTTATGTTAATGGCAGGAAACCTTCAAGTACAATACAACCATTTGAATTAAAACTATACAATCATCAGTTTATTTTTTAAACTTTCTTTATTTATAGTTTTAGCATTACATACAAGATTACCACACACAGAGGTAAGATACACAGATACAGGTATCACTTAATTCATACACTGAATTCCATTTGGCTGCTTGAAAGATAATAAAAAGCAGAAAAATGTTAAAGAAATATGAGCTTTATCATCAGTAAATGGTACATTAGGGCATAAAAGTCTTATTTTTTACATTGATATTTTCCCTTAGGGAGGCCCCTAAATTTTACTATGGAATTCCAGAACCAAGGCTACACCTCTCCCACTGTGGGGATAATACAGGAAGCCACACAGGTCCAACCACTAGTCTACTTTACTCATAAAAACTGTGTGGGGAAGCTAAAATGAGGCCCCCTTTTGATCAAATCATGGGATGAAATCTAGCCTCTCCCTGGCCATATACAGGACCCACCTTCTCCAAAGAATCTCAAATTGAGAGGTCTTCTTGTTAAGTTTTGCCATTAAGACTTCCATTCTATAAATATTTATCATAAGTTCCTGCCACATTGGAAGGGTAATAGCCTGTCGAGAAAGCCACTTCTTTGTTGTAACTTTTTGGGCTGCAAGGCAAGCAATCTTTAAAAACTTACTTGTAAGGGCATCCCTATACTTTTTAGGTAACTCCATGAAAAAATAAAGTGACGGAGTCAAGAGTATACCAGTGTCTATTATAGCTTGCAGTGCCAGCTGCAAATACCTGAAAAAAGGGCTCAAATGTGGGCATCCCCACATTATATGAACCAGTGCTGCTGGCAAATGCCCACAGTTTCTCCAACAAGTCGGGGGGGCACCACCCTGGCACTTCATTTGTATTGCTGGGGTCTGAAAAAATCTAATGAAGACCTTCCATGAGAACTCCTGCCAGCTTACAGATGATAGGCTCCAATATATCCTTGATTGGGTCCAGGCCCATAAGTCATCTGAGATCTGTGACCCCAAGTCCCTCTCCCACATCTTCTTCATTGAGAGGGTGGAATATCCTTTCCACGACAGCAAAGCTCTATAAAGGATAGAGATGATATGGGCTGTTGGGGGTTTCCCCTCTACCGTCATCTTGAGGAGGTTAGTGGTTGGCGGGGGAGAAGAAATCCCATCCTTTAACTGGGCTTGAAGAGATCTAATGAAGTTTCTGATTTGGAAATATCTAAATCTGTCTTGCCGAGGTATTCCATATTTGTCAACCAGCGTTTGAAATGCCTGAATTGCATTACCATCTAAAAAGTGCCAGATCAGATACAGATTTTTCCCCTCCCAGTTCTTGAAACCTGAATCCCATCTGGAAGGAGTAAAAGAATCTATGTATGGAACAGACCAGAGGAGGTGTCTCCATCTCCTTGCCTCTCTATCTGAAAGAATCCTATGCCATGTGACCAGAGTGGGATCTGTAAAAGGGTTTCCTTCCCAAGGTGGGGATGGCTTTGCTACTTGCCTAAGGAGAGTATTGTTCAAGTTTGTAAGAGTTCCCTCTCACAATTCCAGAGTTTTCCATTTAGCCAGATATGAAGGATCTAACCAATATAATACTGTTCTTAACTGAGCTGCACGATGGTACAGTTTAAAATTAGGCAAGGATAAACCTCCCTCCTTCTTAGGAATCTGGAGAGCCGATAATCGGAACCTTGGTCTCTGCTTGCCCCACAAAAAATGTGAAATTCCTCTGTTGAGTGAATTAAAGTAAGAATCTGGGAGGAGAATGGGGATGGTTTGCACTAAGTATAAAAATTTAGGGAGGAGAATCATTTTAACAGCTTCCACTCCCTGCGTCAAGGGGATAGGGACCGGAGCCCATCTATCCAATTCCAGCTTAATTTTACCTAGGATTGGGGTGAAATTAAGGGAGAAAAGCCAGTCAGCTCAGGAGCTTAAATGAACCCCCAGGTGTTTTATATGGGAAAGGTTCCATTTAAAAGGAAAATTCTGTTGAATCCTCTCTGAGGGTTCATATTGGAGTTGAAGAACCTCTGTCTTAGCCGTGTTTATTTGATATCCAGCTACATGACCAAACTCTGTCAAACATGCCCATAAGGGTGTCAAAGACTGGTCTGGATTTTTGAGATAAATTAGCAGATCATCTGCATATAGAGCTAATTTGTGAGTGTCCCCGTCCCATTCCCATCCCTGTATTGTCTCTGCCTGTCTTATTGCTTAAGCTAAGAGCTCAAGGTATAATGCGAAAAGAAGAGGGGAGAGGGGGCATCCCTGCCTGGTACCACATTTCAGAGGTATTGGAGGGGATATCCTCCCATTAATTTTAACATACGCCTTTGGGTTAGTGTATATATTATTTATAATTTTGATGAAGGTTTCAGAGAAACCAAACCTACTCAAGGCCAAACCCAATTATTCCCAGGCTACCCAGTCGAAGGCCTTCTTTGCATCCAGACTTAAAAGCAAGAATGGAGACCCCGACCGGGCAGCATGGTGCAAAATATGCAGAGTTCTCTTAATATTATCCTGGGTCTGCCTACCTGGCACAAAACCCATCTGATCAAGATCAATTAAACCAGGGAACACCATCTCTAAGCGTTTTGCCAGTATTGATGCATATAATTTATAGTCAATGTTGAGGACAGATATGGGGTGGAAAGATTTACATTGTATGACGTCCCTACCTGGTTTGGGTATGCTTGAAATTACTGCAAAGTTACAGGTGTCCAGGAACGCTTCCCCCGACTGTGCTGTTATACATGTCTCTAGCAAAGAGGGTTTAAGTTCTTTTTTAAAAAACCTAAAAAATTCTGAGGTATACCCATCCGGTCCCAGAGATTTATTTGTTTTCAAATTTTTAATTGCTGTGTCCAATTCTAATGAGGTAATAGGTACATCAATGGAATCCCTAAGATCCTGTGTCAGCTTTGGAAGTTTAAGCCTTGCTAAGTATGCCTCTATTTGTGGTGCTTTTGGGATTTTTCTCCGGGGTATAGAGATTCTGATAAAAATCCTGAAAACTAGTTAATATTTTTTCTGGTGACTTTGTCAGAAGACCAGACTTATGGTCCCATATCTGGGTATTTGTAGTCTGGGATGTCAATTGTCTCAGCCGATGGGCCAATAGGTGTGATGCCCTAGGCCCATTTTCATAATACCTCTGGTGTAAGCGTTGCAGCGTCTGCTCTGTCTTAACCTCCAATAATTTTTGGATCTGGTGTCTGGTTGCCTGCAGGTTTGCCTGAACCAAGGTATCCCCATTGGCAAGTTGTCTCTGCAAGTCTTGCAGTTGCTTCTGGAGGTCATCCAGCTGTTGGTTTTGCTGCCATTTAAGACAGGCAGCATATCTGATACAGTCTCCCCTAAAAACTGTCTTTATCGTGTCTCAAAAAGTGGTTCTGGAAATGTCAGGTGAATCATTTTCCTGTATTATCTGTGTTATTCGTGCTTTGGCCATGTCTGTGAACTCTTTTAAATTCAACAAATAATTATTAAATTTCCAGTGGCTCTCTCCCTTGATCATGTTCCAATTCACTTTTAACAACAATTGAGAATGATCAGAGAGAACCGATGGTACTTGCTGACATTCCATCACCTGGCTTTGATGTTCCCCAGATACAAAAAAAGTAATTAATTTGTGCATAGGAGCCATGGGGATGAGAGTAATGAGTGTACTCTCTCCTACCTGGATTTTTCATTCTCCATGCATCCACCCAGAAAGCTCTTTTCAGATGTTCCCTGACTGCTTTACTGGCTGGGTTTTGCCTAAATATTGAAACTCTGGATGTGTCTGGCTGTTCCCAGATCTGATTACAATCCCCCCCCCCCAGGATTAACATTCCTGTCTGAAATTCTGCGATTTTCTGCAGTAGGGACCAGATGACCTCTTTTGTGGAGCCTGGTGGGATATATAATGATGCCAGGGTAATGGGGGAGCCCTCCAAATTTCTGGTCAACACAGCCAGCCGTCCCTCCGGGTCAGTATAGGACCATACTGATTGAAATTGTGTCCCTCGAGAGACCAAAATTGCAGTATCTCTCCTCTTCCCTTTCGCATAAGATGCAGAGACTACCTGACTAAATTCAAGTTTCCCCAATTTCTGGTGTTCGGCCCCAGTAAGATGAGTTTCCTGTAACAGAGCAAAGGATGTTTTTTGCCTTTTAATGGCTGATAGGACTTTATGGCTTTTAACCGTGTTATTTAGCCCATTGATATTGTGGGAGATGATCTTTATGACAGTCCTATCAGCCATTTAGGATATAAAGGAACCACAGCCGTATAGTATTATTCGCACCCTGCCTAACCCCATCACTCCTCCAAAATCTCTCTGCTTCAAAAGACTCTTCTTTCCCACTTTATTCTGGATATTCTAATAATGCTGCAGGAACCTGTATCCTCCCCAATGTTGCCACAACATGTAATGCCAAAGAAATCTTATAATGAAAGTGAGAACGCTGAACAAAACATAAACAGGATAACAGTCAAAACACTTAAATTTCAATTTCCTCTGGGTGGGCACCAACAGAACAAGCCTCACCCCAGGGGGGGAAAACTATGTGCAAGGTGACCCCCAAGGTAGGGGAACAACGTACCGTGTTCCCTGAATGCCTGAGTAACCAAGACTCGAGGTGGAGGAGAAGGGACCAAATTAATGGCTTGTTCCTCTTGGACCCTTGAACTAGCGGGTCCTGACCAAGTGGAGTGGCCTAACGTCACGAATGGTACACCTCTCATGGGATGCAATGCGAAAAAGCTCCCTTCATGAAAAACTAAAGGGATGCACATTAACCCTACACTGACGAGAAGCACCAGTGCGACCCATGGCTGTACCACACGTTGCTGCATTTTCAAAGAAGAGAAGAGAACCCTCTCCCCAGCAAATGTGTACAAAATATGATTGCAATCCTCAAACTTATCCCTTCTTTCTTTCTGTCCTGATTGCCACATCCAAAGGACCAGCAGAATGAGTTCTATGAGGGCTCATTCTAGAATGCAGGATAAAGTTAGTCTACAAGGCTCGAGTATATATGTACCCTCTAAGTGTAATGGGAACAAGGCGGAAGAAGGCGGGTAAGAGCATCAACAACCCTGAAATATAATTCTCTGAGGGTGTAAGAGGCTGCTTCAAATGAACTCAGAATGACCACAGTTAACTTAGAATTAGGGTTGGGATCAAACAGTTTGAGAATCAAAAAGTACCAGAAGCATCCTTGAGATCACCATACGGGGGTCTATATAGCCCCTCCTTCCCCTTCTCCCCAGCCATGCATTGCTTAAAGTAAAACAAGCCTACCCCTATTTAGAATTAAAAGTCCAAATTTTGGTCCTTTAGGTGTGCGGCAGCAAAAGTTACAAGCAATAACAGGCAGAACATCGGAAAAGACAACCCCTCTCATTGAGTGAGAGAGGAGGATTTTATTTAAACCCACGCTGAGCTCACATCTGTTCAAATGTCATTTTCTTGCTCATTTACCATCTTCTCCATGCTCTAATGATGGGTAAGCTTATGTAGCATAGACTTTATGTTCTGCAGAGTGGTGCTTGCTGACTTCTTTCCCGATCGCTTGGTATTCTGGAGCATTGCCGGGTGCCATGAGCTCTGAAACTTAGCAGGTTGATCCGAGCGGTGTGCTGGTAGTGAAACCTTGTGCCCTTTGTTTTCCATGGCCTGTAGTGTTTCCTCGTATGTATGATATAGCTCAGTGACTGCATCCCAATGAACCCATAATCGTGAGGGATAGGGCATTTGGAATTTAATGCCCAACTCTTTCAGCTTATGAAGAAGAGGCGCATAGGCTAGGCGTTGCTGTTGGATGAGAGGGGGATAATCCTGGTTGAAAAATAATCTCGAACCATTGTATTCCACTTTTCCTTGCCTCCAAGCAGTTTTCAGTATCACCTCCTTGTCATGGTAGCTGAAAAATTTGGCAACAATTGATCTAGGCTTAGTGGTCTTTGAGGTGGGCCTGGGTACAAGAGCTCAGTGTGCCCTCTCAATTGTAAAAGAGAAAGCCTGTGGGAGGTCAAGGATATGGCACAGAAGATCCCCTTAAAAATCAGCCATGTCTACAACTTCGCACACTTCAGATAGACCATAGATTCTTAAGTTTTCCCATTGTGATCGGGCCTCCAGATCCAGACATTTATCATTTGTGGTCTCCTGTTGCTGGGCCAGGAACTCTACTGCTTGAGAGATATGCACTCGGTCATCTTCTGCAGTTGACATTCGTTCCTCCATGGTGGATACCCTCGTCTCCAACTTATTAAGGTCTGAATGTAACTTTTTTTTTTTAACTCTTTTTATCCTCCTGTGGCAGGTCCTCTGTCACTGTCCACCAACCTGCCAGACTCAGGGTCTTTTGGGGGCTTGAAGCACCATGCATGCCCCGGTAGATCCCCAGAGCCGGTCCGGAGGTATCATCCTCGGTGGACCACCACTTCTTCCTTCATTTTTCTCCCATGAACCTACTCCCGAGACCCCCAGAAGTGGTAACACATGTGTGTGGAGGTGCACATGTGTACCACAGCTCCAGATGGTGTCTCCTCCTCCCTCCTCCTCTGAATGGCCTAGCACTGAAGGTCCTCAGAGATGCGCCACTTCTCCGGCCTCCACCAGAGGGCGGCCAAGCTCCGAGGTACCTGCTACCTCTATCCCTGAGGTAGAGGGCTGCCTGTTGGCTGCCAGCTCTAGAACTCTCCCTCCCCCCCCCCGGCTGACCTCCAACGACTCAGGCTAGTTCCCGAACCCGGTTCGCCAGCGTGGCATCCAACACCTCAACCCTCTGTGCTACCAGGCCGGCTCGGTCTGAATGTAACTTGTTAAACTCATGTTTGGTCTCAGTTCTAAAGTGTTTAATTTCTGAAAGTAGGGTTTTAAACCTTGAGCAGGACAGGGTTTCCATTTTTGATTCGGTGTCTCCTCCCGCCATACATGCTGGGGATCCTCCGCTGGCTGAGCTAGTTGGGCTCAAATCAGGATGATCGCTTTTCGATTTTGTGTTTTTCGTTCGGGATTTTTTCACGGAGGTGACTCCACTGTGTGTTTTATGCAATATTTGCTCAAATTTAGTCGATAAAGCCTGTGTGGAGACCTTTCTTTGCTAAGGGGAGGCGAGAGCTCCGCGGTTAAGCAGCCATGGTGCTAATGACGTCACTGGAAGTCGCAATCATCAGTTTATAAATGAAAAAAATTTTAAGTTCCACCTTACCTTGTCATCTACATTCCACATTGTTATCACTGAGAGATGTCTGATAAACCAAAGGCATACAGAGGACTGTCCGGTACTGTGCTATCATGGTCTTGATTGTCCTTCTAGGACCAGGAGCGATCGGTTGTAATTGGCACCTTCTAGTCAAGGTCAGTTGCCTCAAACTACAGTGTGCCTCAAGGGTCTGTCCTATCTCCAGTGTTGTTTACAGTGTGCATGCTTCTGCTGGGAGAGATTATTAGAATACACAGCTCTGGGCTTCACTGGCTGCTGATGATACCCAGCTGTATCTGCTCCTTGTGCCTGACAAGAGTTCATGCATGCTACTGCTGCTCTTGCTGCTATTTAAATGTGAACTATCAGTCCTAATATCCCTGCTACAGTAGATGTTTATGTACTATGCTGTGTACCTTAAGTTCTCACACTGATGCTATGTTCTGTACCCCTACAGTTTTGTTCATGCCCAGTACTGTCTGTGCTACATTGTTATTTACTGGTCATATTCTGTATTGCATAGTATTGTAAGTCACTGATTTCCCTGTACCCTTCTCACAGGATGTCTCTGGAAATGAGCTACTTGCAGGTCAGTAGGCTTTTGCCGGTAAATTTTGCAAATAGGTTCATAGGTTTAAATACAAGTCCATACATTACAAGAGGATTAGAGGACCTGCCAGAAATCATTGGGCCAAATCCCAATTCCTGTCGCCCATATATTCATCAAGGGCCATCTTAAAGCAGACAGGTTATTAACGCAGACAATGGACGATGGTAATGAATTCCATAACCTCACAACCCTCTGGTTGAACCACTTGCTTCTCCTGGTTGTTCTATATTGTTTCCCTTTCAGTTGAATTGGGTGTGCCCTTGTATCTCTACTAGTACTTTCTTTCTTAACTAAACCAGCAGCTTCCCAAAGATATTCGTCCCCAAGTGCCTTAAAGATGTACCCCTACAGTTTTGTTCATGCCCAGTACTGTCTGTGCTACATTGTTATTTACTGGTCATATTCTGTATTGCATAGTATTGTAAGTCACTGATTTCCCTGTACCCTTCTCACAGGATGTCTCTGGAAATGAGCTACTTGCAGGTCAGTAGGCTTTTGCCGGTAAATTTTGCAAATAGGTTCATAGGTTTAAATACAAGTCCATACATTACAAGAGGATTAGAGGACCTGCCAGAAATCATTGGGCCAAATCCCAATTCCTGTCGCCCATATATTCATCAAGGGCCATCTTAAAGCAGACAGGTTATTAACGCAGACAATGGACTATGGTAATGAATTCCATAACCTCACAACCCTCTGGTTGAACCACTTGCTTCTCCTGGTTGTTCTATATTGTTTCCCTTTCAGTTGAATTGGGTGTGCCCTTGTATCTCTACTAGTACTTTCTTTCTTAACTAAACCAGTAGCTTCCCAAAGATATTCGTCCCCAAGTGCCTTAAAGATGAAACAAAGATCACCTCTAATTCTGCGGTATGCCATAGAATACATTCCCAATTCTTTTAGTCTAGTTTGGTACAGCTTATCCTTCAACTGGTATACATTCCTAGTTAACTGCCTCTGAACTCTCTCCACCCTCTGATGACTAATAGTACTTTGAGGAGCACAGAAAGGGGCACCGTATTCAAAAAATGGTCTTACCAATGATCCATAAAATGGGACCAAGACTCCCCTTCTCCTGCTTCTAATGTGTCTCAAAATATTACCAATGAGTCTACACGCACACTTGGTCACCTTATTCACATGGTTGTCAAAGGTCAGTTTAATTGAGACAATGACGTCCTCTTCACTAGCAGTACTCATAATTACATTGCCATTTATTTTATATTGAGCAAAAGTGTTATTATGACCAAAGTGCATCACTCTGCATTTCTTTTCGTTAAATTTTAGTTTATTTTCTACAGCCCAACTTTCCAACTTCTTGAGCTGCTCAGGGAAATTATCAATAGAAGACATGTTATTTACAATGGATCCCACCTTCATGTCATCAGCATATTTGCAGAGCCACGACCCATTAGAAACCCGCATCTTCGAAACAAAAAGGTTAAATAACAAGGGTCCCAAAACTGACCCCTGTGGCACACCACTTGACACAACTCCCCAATCCGAGTAATACCCCCTTACTTGTACCCTCTGGGTTCGATCTGTAAGTCACAAACATCCAAGCGATTAAACCCTTGTGAATACCTAGATCATTAAGGGTGCTCAGTAACGTTAAATAAATAAATAAATACATACATAAACAAAAATTGTTGGAGCGGTGCTTGATGGACATCAAAAATTTGATGGTCTTCAAATGGTTGGTGCTGAATCCAGGGGAAAAAAATGGTATTTATGATTGGCTCAGATCAGCAGTAATCGACACTTGTGCTGCCTTAGGTTACTTTTCCTTGCCAGTGTTCAGCATGAGGTGGTTATGGTGGTGCACAACCTGGGAGTAGTTCTTGATAAGAGGCTGATACTAGACTCTTGCATGTTGCAAGTACGCAAGAGCTTTTGCTTTCTAAATCATACCTCCATGCTGGGCCCCCTCTTGAAATTTTACTGACCTGCGCAGTTCAGTACATGCCTTTGTCCCATCGAGGCTGGACTACTACAATGCGTTCTGTGAGCACCTGCCTTGAGGACAAATTCAACATCTGCAGTTTGTGCAGAATGCAGAAGCAGGGCTTCTGACCGCTGGCCAGAGGCTGGAACACAAAACCCCATTGCTATGCTCTCTGTACTGGCCGCCTATCAGAGAAATAATTGACTATATGGTTCTTTTGTTTGCTTTGATAGCCCTGACCCAGTTAAACCTCCCCCACTATCTCCAAATGCTCCTGCCCCCCCACTCCCCCAGGCAGAACCATGTGGTTCCAGAGACAAGGGCTATTTGAAGTTACCCCCATCCCACCTGAAATCTACAAGGGACCATGAATTCACTGTGGTAGCCCATCTGTATGGAACACACTACCTTCTAAAATCTGTCTGACTTCCTCTCTAGCAACCTTTAAGAGAAAAGCCAGGCTTCTTAATTAGGCATTTTCTGCTTTTTAGAGTCATCAGTTAGGGTTTGAGTACAAAACATAAAGAGATGGGGAAATAAAAAATTAGGGAGAAACAGTCCCTGGAGCCTTGGTGAATCTGGGGTGTGCTGTTCCTTGGGGTGTGAATGGTCATGTTTTGGCACTCCCTATCCAATAATTGCTAAGCGAGTTTTTTATGTGCCTGGAGAGACAGTGCCAAAGTTAGGGTAATGCCAATGCTGCGCTGTGTGATCGCTCAAACCCTTGAAACATCACACTACAAATTCACCAAGGCTCTGGGGATATTTCCTTTAATTTGTTAGTTTTCCTAATTTTTATGTTTTGTGCTTAATTTCAAGCTGAAGCATTAGCATACTTTTTGCAATAAACTTCCGTACTTATTACAAAGATATACAAGAATATGGGACCCCTCACAGTAGTTTTGGCCTATAGCATGCTTACGTGCACCCTAATACTGCCTTGGGCCTATAGTGTGCTTTGTGAAAGGCCCATATGCAAAGTACAATACTCTTCAAAGTGGCTAAGGCCTGTAGTGTGCTTTGTGAACTACCCTTGGGACCCTTCAGTGTGCCTCAGTTGGTAGCACATCCGCCTCTGGACCAGAAGGTTGTGGGTTCTCATCCCACACCGGGATTGGACTTGCACCTAAAATTCGCCGGCATCCAAGTGCAGTATTGGGGGTGCATCACTGCTGGGGTGTACCATCCTTCAGATGAGACGTTAAACCGAGGTCCCTTCTGCCCATCCTGGTGTTGTCCTGGTGGGTGTCCAGGTGGAAGTAAAAGAACCCAGGGCACTCTTTGCAAAGAGCAGGGAACATTCCCAGTGTCCTGGCCAACATTCCCCTTCCCATAAAGTGGTTCATGCAATTATCCAGGCTGTGTGTGGGTGATGATGTGCGATATGGCCGGCACCACACATTCAGTCACTTCACTACCAGTCTAGCATTGCTTGTAAAGTGCTTTGGGATACTGTGTATGAAAAGCACTATATAAATGCTGATTCTTCTTCTTCACAGTGTCTCAGACCTATAGCATGCTTTTTGAGTAGCTAGCTGCTCAGGTCTATAGTGTACTTTGTGAATAGCTAGTGGCTTAGGACTATAGTGTGCTTTGTGAATGGCCCATGGGACCTCTTACAGTGCCACAGGCCTATACTTGCTTTGTGAATGGCCAGTGGCTCAGGCTAATAACGTACTTTGTGAATGGCCCACAGGACTCCTCACAGTGCCTCAGGCCTATAGCATACTTTGTGAATTTCCGAGCAACCCATTCAGAAAGCTTGGGACCACTCATACTGCCTTGAGCATATAGCATAATTTGTGAATAGTCATTGGCTTAGGCCTTGAACCTACCCTACCCTTCCCAAATCCAGGTACCCCTAGCATCCAGTGGCACACCCTTCCATGCCATGCCCCATGGCTAAACATCTCTGACATCCACTGGTACCGCCCCACAATCTATCCCATGTCAAAGTATTCCTGGTATCAAGGGGCACTGTGTGGGTGGGCATGCCACTGGACACATGTGAGGTAAGGGGGTCACTAGACACCAGGGATACTTGGAATGGGCCAGGTTAAGTGATGGAGGTGCCCCTTGATAAATGGGAGGACTTTATAGTGGTAAAAAACCCCCAGGGCGATGAAGGCGGTCTTTTCCTGGGCTGCCCTTGTGAGTGGGATCTGCCAGTATCCCTTTGTAAGGTCCAAGGTGGAGAGGTATCTGGCCTTCCCAACTGGTCGATCAGTTCATCGACCCTAGGTAGGGGGTATGCATCAAACTGTGATACCTCATTTAGTTTCCTGAAATCATTACAGAACTTTCAAGTATTATCCGGTTTTGGCACGAGGATGATGGGACTTGACTATTCATTATGGGACTCTTCTATGATGTCGAGCTTAAACATCCTCTCGACTTCAACTCGGACTTCTTTCCTCTTGGCCTCTGGGATACGGTAGGGTCTTTCCCTTATCCTTATGCCCGGAGCAGTCACAATGTCATGGTAGGCTGCGACCGTCTGACCAGGTCGTTCGGAGAACACATCCTCATTTTGCTGAACCATTTCCACTGCTTCTTTGTACTGTGTAGGAGAGAGCTCAGGTGAGATATGGACTTGCCCCTCTGTTTTACCTTCTGCCGGGGTTACGGCCAATGAGACACAGCAGGCCTCTGGGTCTCGCCATGCCTTCAGGAGGTTAATATGGTATATTTGGAACTTCTTCCTGTGATCGGATTGGCTTACTTTATAGTTCACATCACCAACAGCTTCCACAACCTCGTATGGACCCTGCCACCTAACAAGCAGTTTGCTTTCTACTGTGGGAACCAGGACCATCACCCGATCCCCCAGCTGGAACTTCTGTATCCTCACCTGACAGTCAAAATAAGTCAGTTGGGTCTCTTGGGCCTTTTTTAAGTGTTCCCGGACAATAGGAGTGACCCAGGCCAACCTTTCCTGCATTTGGGAGATATACTCAATCACCCTGGCTCCTTGTGGTGGTTGCTTTTTCCAGTCGTCCTTTAGTATATCGAGGATACCCTGGGCCAGTGGGCCTATAACAACTCAAAGGGGGAGAATCCAGTGGATGCCTGTGGGACCTCTAAGATAGCGAGCATTAAGCAAGAAAAGAGTAAGTCCCAGTCCTTTCCGTCTTGGCTCACGACTTTCCGCAACATCCCCTTCAAAATCTGATTAAATCGTTCGACCAGACCATCTGTCTGGGGGTGGTACACTGAGGTCCTTAGGGCTCGGATCTGGAGGAGTCTGCAAAGTTTCTTCATTAAACGTGAGACAAAGGGAGTACCCTGGTCCACCCGTATCTCCTTTGGGAATCCAACCCTCACGAAGACTTGAATGAGCTCTCAGGCAATTGACTTTGAGGCTGTGTTACAGAGCGGGATCACTTCCAGATATCTTGAAGCATAGTCTACAATGACCAGGATGTGTTGGTGACCCCAGGCTGACCTGTCTAGGGGTGTCTACCAGGTCCATCGCAATCCTTGCGAAGGGTTCATCGATGGTTGGCAAGGGCACCAACGGGGCTCTTAACTTCGGCCGCAGGGATGCCAACTGGCATTCTGGGCATGAAGCACAGTATCTCCTTACCTCAGCATAAATTCCAGGCCAGTAGAATCTTCGGAGTATGCAGCGCAGTGTTTTTTCAACCCCAAAGTGTCCTCCGACAAGGTGAGCATGTGCCAAATCCAGTACCACCTTCCTGTGCTGGCGGGGGACCAGCAACTGTTCCACATCATGTTCTTCATTCGGTATCACTTGGTATAGGAGGTCATTATTTAATGTGAAATACGGTCCAGGTCCCTTGGCTTTGCCTTCTACTGGCACCCCATTAATCTCCACAACCTCTGATCGGATATTCTGAAAGAGAGGCTCGTCTATTTGTTCCTGACCAAAGTTCCTGGAGGCTATCCTGAGGGTACTCAATTCAGGGGGATTCAACTCTATCTCCGCTTCTGGGTCCTCCTCTTCCTCCCTACAACTCTCCCCTCGGGCACCAGACCGCTCACTCTGTTGTCCCTCTGGGAGCGGGGTTCTACCTTCCACCTGCACGGACCTGCCATTGGCAGCCAGTATCTTGGTCCCTAACTTTTTACAATCCCTGCGTTCCTTTCATGATTTCCAGGACTTTCCTGTCTCCCCATACAACTCGGGGTCCCAATGCGCGTTATTGAAATAATCGGGTGACTCCTCCGACTCCTCGGGGATTCCTAGCACCATAGCCTCAGTTACTGGGGCCCTGGCCTCCCGGGTTCCCCCCTCATGGAGTAATGTCTCAAACCCCAGGAAATCTCAACCCACCAGGACACGATGCGCCAATCGAGGTAGGACCCCCACTGTGACCTGCCTCTCCTCGCCCTGTGCTTCCACAGTAACTAGAGCAGTGGGGTAATAAAACACTGTGCCATGGACACAGGTGATCCCAGTACATTTCTGGAAATTAATTTGGGAGGGTTGCACCAAACTGTGAACTATAAGGGTGACCTCACTCCTCGAGTCGACAAGGGCCATAAAGGCCTGTCCATTTACCTTAACCACCTGGGTAAATCGGTGTGAAGAGGTGACCACCTCTATCACATTAATCCAATGACAGTCACTCTGTGGGGACCCACCCCAGTTGCACTGCATTGGTTTGATCCCATTCGGGCATTTGGCAATTACATGTCCCCACTCCCCGCATCCATAACAGTGGTAGCATTCTCGGGGTGACCCTGGACCCTTTGGGCTTCTAGGGGAGGTCAGGTCCCCCTCTATATTTGAACCCAAATGTCCTTTCATGGCCTCAGACTGCTCTTCATTAGTCCTTCTCCTGGGCCCTGTCCAGTCTGACCTCTCGGGGGGTCGATATCTCCGGTTTGTAGTCCGCCCGAAGTCGTGGGGGTAGCCAACCCCATAGTCCGGGGAAAGTTCTTTCATGGCATAATGCCACTCCACCAAGGCAACCAGTTCATCACAGGAAGCAGGGTTGGCCTGTCCAACCCACTGCTGTAGGCTGGGCAGTATTCCTGTTAAGAACCGGTCCATTATCAGGAGCTCCACGATTTTGGCAGCTCTGTGGAGCTCGGGTTGCAACCACTTCTTGGCCAAGTGGAGGAGGTCGTACATCTGCAACTGTGGCTTCACCAACTCCCGGAATCTCCAGCTGTGGTACCTCTGGGCTCGAAGGGCTGGAGTCACGCCAGCACAGGCCAAGATCTCTTCCTTCAGCCTTGGATAGTCAGTGGTGACTCCCTCATCCAGATCATAATATGCCTTCTGGGCCTCGCCACACAAAAACGGAGCTAAAATGCCGGCCCACTGTTCCTGAGGCCATGATTCATGAGTAGCCATTCTTTCAAAAGTGAGCAAATATGTTTCAATGTCATCAGCCATCGTCATTTTCTGCAGACAGTGGGAAGCCCGTATAGTCCAGTAACCCTCTGGGGTAGGCCCTTCCGGGCGACCTTCTCCCGGCATGATCTCGATGAGATGCTTTACCATTTCCTGGAGGAAAGCACAGTCCTGGGCCATCTGTGTGAGCAGCAACTGGTTCGTCTCTTGTTGAGCCCCGGGTAGCTTCCTGCTGGGCTGCCGTAGCCTGGATCAAGGCTTTCACCACGTCCTCCATGCC
Organism: Neoceratodus forsteri; assembly: GCA_016271365.2. NCBI lineage: Eukaryota > Metazoa > Chordata > Ceratodontiformes > Ceratodontidae > Neoceratodus > Neoceratodus forsteri. Next base: position 1,027,879,790 of record CM028130.1, on the reverse strand, counting down.
TGGTCTCCTTTACTTCGGGGTGGTTCGGATTCCAGCCAAATTCTACGCTGACCTGATCCCATTGCTGACACCATGTGTGACAAGGCGCGGCCTCACCACGAGATTCAGGATCAGCTTTGTGGTGGTTAAGGAGCCTCAGGAAGTCCAGTTTGTTAACATCAAACCAACCAGGTATATTTTTATTTTCTTAATATGGTTGGTGACACAGAACTTTGGGCTTCTGCCCTTTTCCTTTTTAAGCTCCACTGGGGAAAATGAAACAAAAACAGAAATAAAGAGGCCTAGCTCCAGGAGGGAGTGCTGACTAAACAGTCCCCGACCCTAACTAGATACCCCCCCTTTTCCAGAAGGCTAGACCTTCTGGAAGAACACAAACAGTAAAACGGAAAACTCACAATGGAAATAACTTTTTTTCTTTTTGGCCTAATTCAGGAGACCAATCTCCTGAGGGTTGCTTAAGGGTCTCCCGCTCTGGAACACATCCAAGCAGCTTGTCAGCCCTCTACCCCTGCAACAACTGCCTGCTGGCTTTTCCTTCCTGTTTTTAAAGCTCTCCTGTCTGTGCAGCTGCAGCTAATCAGCCAAATCAGCTGCAGCTGTACCCTGACTATCTTACTCAGGGAAATCCCCTCTCCTCCAGCACCTGAGTTTACTACAATATATATTATGCTGGCATGGTAGCGCCAGTATAGTTAGGGTTAGTGGGAGTGTTTAATCTTAAAAGGCAATTTTTCCTGGTTAATAACTTTGCACTGGTTATACAGATGTTCCTGAAATTTGGCACACATCATCAGCAGGGGTAGGTCTGTTGCTGATCCAAATTTGGTTTGAATCCCTTTTGTGGTTTCTGAGATACAAAGTGTTGAAAAAACAGAGATTTCCCTGATTTTTCAGCCACCTGTATCTCAGAAACGGCTTTATGTGTGGGGCTGAAATTTTCAGGGTAGACAACCTTGGCCTCACAGATGTGCCTTTTGGAGATTTGGTGGGAAAATGTAAATTTGTTCCAAAGTTATGACATATTGAATTACCCATTATTTTCTATGGGGAAAAATAAATGTCCTACACAAAATTGGATTCTGCTTTGAACCAGGATTGTGCTTTGAACTAGGATTCTGCTTCAACCTAGGATTTTGCTTTGAACTAGGATTCTGCTTCATGGGAGCCCTGTGGAAAGGGATTCTGCACTGAAAAAGGATTCTATGTTGCAGTCCCGAATCACTTTTGGCTGACAGAACCAAAACAGTGGGGGAATGGGAACCAACAGTCAACCAACCCTGCCTGTTTCTCAACCCCCAGGGCCCCACCCCAGGCTGCTTAAACCCCCTAGAGTTTTTTAAAACATAATCTCCAATCTGGGGTGATCTGCCAGGCTTTGTTTTCTGCAACACTGTGAACTGAGATTTGAACTGACTACATGACTGAATGGAGTGCTGACTTTTTTGCTGTTATTTCAGCTCGGTGCTTTTCTACTGAGTTTTACACCCCGGTAAGTTCACCTTATGTTTGAAGGCTAAATGTTTTGTGCCATTGAGCTAGTCTTTTGTGCTTTTTACTATTTCAATATCTTAGGGTATCCCCCCCCACCACCACCAGCACTGTAGACACTGTGGAGCCCACTCCCAATGTCTCAGATAGAAGCACCTCACCCCCAGTGTAGAACACTGGGGAACTCACTCCCAGTGTCCTGAAATATGTATGTAATGATTTTTCCAACAGTGGGGTGCCCAATCCCCATGTCAGCACTACACTCACCCCCACCAGCAGTGTGTGACTCTGGGGAGGCCACTCCCAGTGTACCTAGTGTACCCAGTTACGTCGTACCCCCCCACAGTAGTGTGGGACACTGGGGAGCCCACTCCCAGTGCCCTGAGAAATGGTTCTACTGTTCCTGTGAAAAACAAAAACAGTCCCCCAATGTCTTTTTTTAAACTCCTGTAAAAAAGTGGTCTCTCATCATCCCCCATCCCCCTCCCCGTCCTAACCCTCCCACTGAGCAACCAACTACCCTACACCTCAGCCCTATACTTACCAACTGAGGTTGGCGGCTGTCATTTTCTGTGGACCAGGATACGTTTGCACTCTTCAAAGTCAAACAGCAAACTGAAGAATAAAGGTAAGTGCCATATAGAGGCTGTCAATGGCGTTTTAAACATATGTTAATATCTCAGCCATTTTTAGGTATTTTTGCACCAAATTTTCAACATGGACTTTTTGGGACCCCACCTCATGTACACTGGCACTGTCATTTTGTTACTCTGTCCTGAAAGCTGATTTTGCTGTGGCTGTACAAAATCACCTTTTGGGACTGAGTAACAAAATGACAGTGCCATTGTGCATGAGGTGGGGTCCCAAAAAGCCCATGTGGAAAATTTGGTACAAAAATACCAAAAAATGCCCGAGTTATGCACGGTCATTGAAATTTTCCTATGCACATGTGTAACTTAGTCAATTTATATTTTCACTCCAAGTTTTCAACATAGCCATATTTCACACCACCTCATGAACAGTACAGCTGCATTTCTCACATCCTGCCCGAAATATGCTTTTGCACCTGTGGTACGGAATGGTGCGGTCACTGTACAAAATCACCTTTTGGGACTGAATAACAAAATGACAGTGCCAGTGTTCATGAGGTAGGGTCACAAAAAAACAATGTTGAAATTTTGGAGCAAAAGTAACAAAGCATGCCCGAGTTACACTCGATCATTGAACTTTTCCTACACATGCATGTAACTGCCAATTTTTTATATTTTCACTCCAAAGTTTGAACATAGCCATTTTTCACAGCCCCTAATGAACTCTACAGCTGTCATTTCTCACATCCTGGGCTGGATATTCAAACTGCGCCATTCATAGGTGCAAGCCCTTGAGCTGCGCAAAATAGCTGCGCTGGGGTGTGTCCTGGGCGATATTCAAAGGAGTTGCGCTAGTGAGCAACTCCTTTGAATATCACCCCCCAGCCACAGCCACTGTGCATGGCGCAGTGGAACTTGCACCACCGCAAGTTGACAGAGTGGAGCATTCAACTTGCAGTGGCGCAAGTACCATTGCGCCATGCGCAAAATCATGATATTCAAAAGGTGACATGCAAATGGGGCTATAATTCATGCAAGGTGCAGGGGGTCCATTTGCATGTGATTATGTTCACATTTGCATGCCATTAGCATGTAGGTGTGCCGATCCCCGAGGACTTGCGCCTGGCACCCTGCCAGGTAGCAGCCGTCGGGGACCGACGCCCCCTGCAGCCCGATCGCGGGCATAGTGTACTCCCCCGCCACCAGCCCGATCGCGGGCATCAATGTGGCTCCCCACCCTCCTCCCGTACATATCCCTGGTGGTCCAGTGGACCGAAATGCCCGATCGCGGGCGGTATGTATAACAATTCCCACCCCCTTCCGTACACATCCCTGGTGGTCCAGTGGACCGAAATGCCCGATCGCGGGCGGTATGTGTGATAAAACCCCGAACATAGCCCTGGTGGCTAGTGTCCCCACCCATGAAGCCCCACCACCCCCGCCCCGGCGCCGCAGCATCCCACCGCTTCGCTCGCCATCCACCGACTGACTGCCCGGTAGAGCTGCACGCCCATTGGTGCAGAGCAAGAGCCAATGGGTGTGCAGCCTACATATGATGACAGTCCAGATTTGTGAATGTCATTCACAAATCTGGACTGTCATCTTCGTATGTCAGCGCTTGGTGCAGAGCAAGAGCCAATGGGCTGCAGCCCATACATACATGACAGTCCAGATTGTGAATGTCATTCACAAATCTGGACTGTCATGTGGAAGGGCTGCACGCCCATTGGCTCTTGCCTGCACCACTGGCGCAGAGTCCCACCGGCAGTCAGTCGGTGGGCGCAGGCGCAGGCGGGTGGATGCTGCCGCCCGCCGCCGCCGGGGAGCGGGTGGTGGGGCTTCATGGGTGGGTAGGGTGGGGACACTAGCCACCAGGGCTATGTTCAGGGGTGGTTTTATCACACATACCGCCCACGATCGGGCATTTCAGTCCACTGGACCACCAGGGATGTGAACGGGAGGGTGGGAATTATTATACATACCGCCCAAGGATCGGGCATTTCGGTCCACTGGACCACCAGGGATATGAACGGGAGGGGAGCTACATTGATGCCCGCGATCGGGCTGGTGGGGAGTACACTATGCCCATGATTGGGCCATGGGGGGCACAGGACTGGTTGGGGCCAGCCACAGGTGGCAGCTGCTGTGGTGTGCCCTGCAATACAGCAGCTCACCTGTGGGTCGCCTTCGACTTAAGCCTTTTTTTTTGGCTCAAAGTCCTGCAGGCGCAGGTTGGGGGTTGCACCTGCACAACTCTGCACAGCCCGGCTGAATATCGGGCTGTGCAGTTTATGCATGGTTCCTCCCCCTCCAGTTCAGCATGCATTCATTTGCATTGCGCTGTTGCTCAGCATGTTTTCTGTGGTGCAACTGCCTCCTGCTGAATATCGCAGAATGGAGCAAGTTTGGACTTGCGCAGGCGCAACCCTATTGCGCATGGCGCAACCCTTTTGAATATCTGGCCCCCTGTCCAAAATGTGTTTCCACAGCTGTGGCACATAATGGTGTTTTGCCATAGAATAAGAAATGTACACCTATGGGGGTTATGAGGTGGGGTGATAAGAAGACTGTTGAACATCTGGGGTCACAATGTGAAAAAAATGACACATTTGTGAGTATTTGTTGCAATTTTGCTACACACCCATCTCAAAAAGTAAGGAAATTCATTGCAAAAAACTTTGTTAATGCATCAGTTAGGGCTGTTACTACAGCAAGAAAAGCAGGGAAATGTAGTGTTAGGGTTTCCAAACCTAACACCCCACCCCCACCCTGCAGAGACCGACAGGTGTTGGTGGTGCCTTGGATGTCAGCTCTAATGCCCCCACCCCACCCTGTAGAGAATGACAATCTTTGGGGGTGCCTTGGAGTCCTCAGCTCTAACTCTCACACCATTCCATAAGTAAATAAGCTGATATGGGTACAGTACAGAAGAATGGGGTGAGAGTTAGAGCTGAGGACTCCAAGGCACCCCCCCAAAGCCTGTAATTCTTAACATGGTGAGAGTGGGAGCATTACGGCTGACATCCAAGGCACCCCCAACACCTGTCAGTCTCTGCACGGTGGGGATGGGGTGTCAGGGTTGGAAACCCTAACACCACATTTCCCTGAGTTTTTGCTGTAGTAACAACCCTAGATGATGCATTAATTAAGTTTTTTGCAATTAATGTATGTACAGTAGATAGATAGATGGATATAATAAATAATAGGTAAGGGTGGTATATAAGGATGTTTACCCATCGAGAGGGCTAATTAGGGCTATAAGGCCATGAGCCCAAAGGTTGAGTGGCTTTATTGCCCTAATTAGCCCCCAAGATGGGTATACTTTGCATGTTCCACCCTTACCCATTGTTCAATATAACACATTAGGATGGTTACTGTTATGGAGATTGTATTTGTGATCATATTATGGCATCTGAAGGCCTCTTCCAGCAAGGAGAGAATGGTGTGTAGTGAATGCAGTGGGAGATTTCTGGGTATGGGAGGGCTTTGTGTAAGTATCTTTTTTCCAGGTTCTTTTGCAACTTATTAATTTGTTTGACTAGCTTTCCAATGATGTGTTAATTGTGCTATTAGTGGTATCCCATAGGGTCTGATGTAGTGCAGGTGTGTACTTTTTATTAGTGCAGGTATATACTTTTAATTGATTGGTGTAGGTATGTAGCAGTAATTATTTGATTAGTGCAGGTATACTGCTGTGATTGATTGATAGTGCAGGTATATAGCTTTAATTTATAGATTAGTTACAGGTATACAGGGAAATAAATGATGGCTAATCTATGGGGAAAAGGCCCCATTCATGTATTAGTTATATAGATATATATCTATATACTGCAGAGTGACAGTGACAGATAGACAGACAGAGGGATGGACAGAGAGGCAAACATAGACTATAGATAATCTACTAGAAAGATGCACTGAAAAATAACGCATAGTTTGCTGTGTATGGATTTAGTGTGCTAGTCCTGCCTTGATTACAGTGTGAGGAGGTGAGCCCCTCCTTGATTTCTCTGTGTGGTCTGAGGTAAGCCTTGAAGTCCTAACCTGATCTTGTCCCTCACCTTCACTGACCCCTGCCCTTTGTTCAGACTTGTCAAGAAACATACATTTGTTGTCAGTGATATCCTCAGTGTATTAAACAAGCCATCCACCAGCTGTTTCCTGAGCACTACCAGATTGTTTCCTATACTCCCCTTACTGCTCAAAACAACCATACAAAGAATTAACCCCAAATATGCTGCCTTTGTACTGAAAGCTAGTGTGACTTTTGAGTTAAGCCAGGTCTTGAAACCCAGGTCCTCTGGTGCACACAGAATGCAGGAATTATACATTTCTTTTGTTAGTTTGGGCAGGATGGGGGATCTGTTTCCAGCTGCCATAATGCGGCTAATAAGGTGCAGATGATTTCAGTACCCTTAACAAATAGCAAAACAGAGGGATAAAATGGCACAGAAAAAGGCTGTTCCCATTTAGGGGATCCTTGTGATATCATAAGCTGTGAGAATAAAACCCGAGCTGTGTGTGATGCCACAAGAATCCTCAAGATGGAACTCAGCCTTGCTATGCATTGTTAGATCATTTATTTTCATAGTGTTGGACTAGTCCCTTTAGTAAAACTTACTTTTTTGCCTGTTTATCTGGCGTGATTTACAGTGCAACAGTTTCCATCAGTTTCAGTCAGCGACAGTAAAGTTTTGATTTGAATATTTATGCAGCCATGTTTGACATCATGATGCTGTTGTACCAGTGAACTGATGTCAGAATGAAGGTACAACAGTATTTTGACATCACAATGATGGCACACCAAGGCTGTGATGTCACTGTTTCTCTATGGAAAAGGTGATCAACTGTACACTATGACATTTATTAACAGACTTCCCTTCCCTGAATTATCAGGAGATCCGACATTCCCTCCCTCCATGTGCTGTCTGGAACACTGAATCGTGGGCCACCTGGTAAGGCTGGAAAATGATCTACAGCATGTCTTGCCTCAAAAGGGTTAATCATCTTTGTGCATGCCTGTCCCAATGACTCTAGTCGGTTGTCTGATTTTGTGGCAATTCAAACTTTGATGAGGAAAGTGGACAATGCTTCACTGTCTCTGCTGTACTATAAGTTAATAGAATCTCCAGGGAATGCCTCTTATGATATAAGAGACTCCAAGAGTGAGATTTAGGTGAAAGGACTGTGAAGTGAAGCAGAGCGACTTTGTCTGCCTAAACCTCACGAGAGCAGTCTGTTATACCACAAGAGACATCACTTGGAGGCCCTGTTATCTTATTATAAATAACTCGAGTTTAGTTCAAATGATTTTTAATGAACTTATTTTTATTTTATTGTGCTGTCCCCCTCTCACCCACTGCTGAAGTGAAACGCTCCCTCCCAATGCTCCTGCATGACAGCACACTGTACACAGGCTAAGAGGTACAGTGGCTCTGTGCACTGATTGGCTGAAATCACATTAGTGATTTATGAAAAATAGAAAGATACATGCCAAAAAATACCCAAGATCCGTCTAGTCTGTCAGACATGCTCTAACTACTAATTGGTGGTGTGACCCCTTTGTCTGTTTTAGGCGGAGCATCCTGTAAACACTTCCTCACCAAGGCCATGACCTCCCCAAACCTACCCTCCTAATTCCCACTAGCCCTTTGAACCTATCCCAGCCCAGCTTGGACCTGGCTATGGGATCAACATAGACCATATAAGCTGTTACATTTCTCCACCACACTTTTCATTAAGAAATACTTCCTCACATGTTGCCTGAATCTACTGTCCACCAACTTATAACTGTGCTCTCTGGTGTAACAGAGTCCCTAATTACTGTAAGCAACTTCAAGGCATCCACCCTAATGATCATTTGTAGAAACCTGTGTAACAACCTCTTCTCTGATCCTAAGGGATAGGGCAGTTATTAGTAGTTCCCCAACAGGGATTTTGGTGCCTCTGTATCAGCCTCTGTGGATAAAGGGGATGCAAGGAGCATAGTGCTATAACAGGGATCCATGAGGCCTGGAAGAGAAGGCTTGGGTTTAGTGGGAAGTTAGTGGCAGCAGAAAAATAAAAGGCTAACCAGCCCAGGTGGAGATGAGAGGGCATCATGACCCAGGAGCCCTCGCCTGCTGTTGCATTTGGGCAATGGGTTGGGGACCAGCACAATGCCCTATTCCAGGTTGCTGGCTGGGGGAATGCTTTGCATAGCAGGCCTGCATTTCAGCTGGATGCACTTTGAGTACAGAGATGCTCCAAGAGGGACAGACCCAGGATTCGGCTTGTCAGCATGGCTGGCTCAGGACATGGGACAGGGGAGTACAGTTGCCTATAAGGGTTCCTGCCTTGGATAGGAGTCCTTGTCACCCTCATGCCTAGGGGTGACATGGGGTCTTACATGGAAACACAGAATTTGATGGGAGATAAGTCTGCACATTTTCCGACCTAACAGATAAGCTGCAGATCCTAGTTAACCAACAGCTTACTTCCTCCTACCCCCCACTAGGACTGCCTTATGTCTGTCTCATGCATTCTTGAATTCCCCCACTGTACTTGACTCCACGACCTCCTCAGGGAGGCTGTTCCATGCATCCACAACCCTCTCCATGAAAAAATACTTCCTCACATTACCTCTGAGCTGTCCCCCCTCTATCTTCAAATTGTGCCTCCTTGTTCTTGCACATCTCTTTTTCTGAAATATGCTACCCTCTTGGACTTTGTTGATTCCCTTGAGGTACTTGAAAGTTTCTATCATGTCCCCTCTCTCCCTTCTTTTCTCAAGGGTATACATATTAAGCTCCTTAAGTCTTTCTTCGTATGTCTACTGGTGCAGACTCTGCACCATTTTGGTTGCCCTCATCTGGACAGCCTCCACTCTGTCTATGTCTTTGAGGAGATGGGGTCTCCAGAACTGCACACAGTACTCCAGATGGGGTCTCACCAACTGTCTGTATAGAGGGATAACAACTTCCTGATTTCTACTATTGATGCCTCTCCCTATGCCTCCCAATATCCCCCAGCCTTCCTTACTGCCTTGTCACATTGCTTGCCCACTTTTAGGTCATCTGATATAATTACCCCCAGGTCCCTTTCCAATTTTACTGTTGTCAATATCTCACCCCCCATTGTGTACTCTTTCCCTGGGTTTTTGTTTCCCAGGTGCATTACCTTGCACTTCTTTGCACTGAATCTGAGCTACCAACATTTGACCTTTCCTCCAACCTTGCCAAGTCCCTTATCATCCTTTCCACTCCATCTTGTGTATCAACCCTGTTGCAGATCTTTGTGTCGTCTGCAAAGAGACATACTTTTCCTTCCAGTTCCTCTGCAATGTCACTTATAAAGACATTAAAAAGGACTGGTCCCAGTACTGAACCCTGCGGTACTCCACTAGTAACCCTCCATTCTTCACTGTGGACTGTGTTTACTACTACCTTTTGTGTCCTGTTGTCTAGCCATTTTTTTATCCAGGCTACCACCTTGGGACCCACTCCAAGGCTGGCTAACTTGTGTATTAATCTTTTGTGTGGGACTGTATCAAATGCCTTGCAAAAATCTAAGAAGGCCATGTCTACAGCCCCTCCCTGGTCTACTACTTTGGTCACCCAGTCAAAGAGATCTATTAGATTTGTCTGACATGACCTTCCCATCATGAATCCATGCTGCCCTGGGTCCTGTGCCCCACTGGCCTCTAGGTACTCAACAATTCTTTCCTTCAGAAGTTATTCCATCATTTTCCCTACCACTGAAGTCAAACTAACAGGTCTGTAGTTTCCGGCCTCTGTCCTACTCCCACTTTTGTGAAGAGTAATCACATCTGCCCTCCTCCAGTCCTCAGGTATCACCCCATCCTCCCATGATTTGTTAAAGAGAGTAGTCATTGGTGTCACTAGTTCTACCCTTAGTTCTTCTAGAATTCTTGGGTGAATCCCCTCAGGCCCCATTGCTTTGTCCACCTTCAATTTTATTAGTTCTTTCAGAACCCTTTCTTCTGTAAATGGACTGGTATCGACCCCCGTCTTCAGAGTGTTTCTCTTGTTTGGTTTAGGTACCTCCCCCTCCTCTTCCTTTGTGAATACTGAGCAGAAATATTCATTCAGTATCCCTGCTTTTTCACTGTCACCCTCTGCCCACATTCCCAACCCTTTATTAAGCCTCAGTATCCCTCCTTTGGTCTTTCTTCACTCCCTAATGTACCTATAAAAGGTCTTATCCCCTTCTTAACAGAGTTGGCTATCCTTTCCTTGGTTTGGGCCTTTGCTATTCTGACTGCCTTCCCTGCCTCTTTCTGCTTTAACTGATAAAGTTCTCTGTCCTGCTCCTTCTCTGTTTCCTTACATTTCCTGAATGCTATCCTTTTCTCCTTAACCTCCTCTGCCACCTCTTTTGAGAACCATAGTGTTTTTTTTCATTCATTGTGTTTTTTTTATTTGCTTTACACAAAGGCTTGTTGCCTCTGTGATGGCTATTTTGATTACTCCCCATTGTTCCTCCACCCCTCCTTCTTGCCTGTTTGCTAGTGCTTTTCTGAGGCACTCTCTCATTTTCCCAAAGTCAGTCCTCCTAAAGTACAATACTCTTGCTTTTGAATGGCTTGATTGTATGGCTGTGTTTATCATGAACCACACTGTTTGATGGTCGCTTGTTCCCAGATGGCTACCCACTTCTAAATCTGAGATTCTTTCTCCATTCCCATTTGATAGTATGAGGTCTAAGATTGCTCCCTCTCAACTGGGTTCCAATACTAGCTGTCTGAGGCATGCCCCTTGTAGGGCATCAAGAATGACCCTGGTCTTAGATGTGCCTGCAGCAAAGGTGCTCCAGTTAACATCTGGCATATTCAGGTCCCACATCAATAATATCTCCCCTTTCTCTGCCATTCTAAGGATGCTTTCTATCATTTCCTTGTCCATTCCCTCCCCCTGAGATGGGGGTCTGTATACAACCCCCATGCGGATTGTGGTGCCATTTCCTGTCTCCAGGGTAACCCAGAGTGCCTCATCTGCTCCCTGTTTACTCTTTAGTTCTGTTGCTTTGATCCTTTCCTTTACATAGAGAGCTACTCCTCTTCCTCTTTTACCCTTCCTGTCTCTCCTGTAGATTGTGTATCCTGGTATGTTGACATCCCAGTCATGGTTCTCTGTCTACCATGTTTCTGTGACTGCCACAATATCCAGGCAACCCTCTTCCATCAAGGCCACTAGTTCAGGGACCTTGTTATACAGACTATGGGTGTTGGTACTCATCACCCTTCACTTTTTGATGGCCTTACCCCTTTTAGCCCCATCTCTGTCCTTACTGCCTTTGCCTTTTTTTACATTTACCTCTGTCCTGCTCCCTAATGACTTATCTACCTTGGTGTTTACCTCACTAATTATCATGTTTTGTGGGGGGAGACTAGGATTTCCCTGCTCTTTTTCAGTGCCTCCCCCCTTGGCTAGTTTAAATGCTTGCCAATGAAGCATTTAAATCTCTCACCTAGGATCCTGGTTCCCCCCTGGACAGATGCAGACCATCACGGCAGTATAGGTCTGCATCCCTCCAGGTGGCTCCCCAGTCCCAAATGAAGCCAAAACCCTGAGCTCCACACCAGTTTTTCAACCATTCATTGAATTCCCTGGTGAGGAGTACACTAGCATCACCTTGCCATAAACAGGCAGTACCTCTGAGAAGGTTACCGTATGCGCTATTTGTCTAAGGCCCCTTCCAAACTCTACAAACTCATCTTGCACTGCTTTGATCCCATTCCTAGCCAGGTAATTTGCCCCTAGGTGGACAATGACATCCAGCACCCTCCCTTGTGCAGCTGCTCCCTCGATCCTGAGGATTCACTTCCTGTTCCTCCAAGCCATGGAGCCAGGCAGGCACCTTACCTCCCTCTCTCCTTCCTCCCCCACTTCTACCCCCCCAATGATTGAATCCCCTACCAGGAGTTGTTTCCTTCCCCTGTGGGGTTCCATGCCACCCTCCTGTGGGTCTCCTTTGTGAAGGTTTCCAGCATTCTACTTGGTCTCCACTGCAGGTGCCTCCATAGAGGAACCACTATTCAACAGAAGAGTGTATGAATTGTGGAGAGGTACAGCTGGAGGGATGCAACTCTCTTCCACCACTCTCTCCCCCTCCCTGAGCCCACCCTGGTCCAGCCTCTCCCCTTTCTTGGCAACCTCTGAGGTAAAAGCATTGGCCCTGGTGGTCCCTGGGTGGGGAAGGAGGTTTCACGAATCCTAGCCAGGTCAGACTGGAGACAGACAACCTCCTCCCTCAGACCAGAGAGGTTCCTGCAAATAGGGCAGCATCGCAGCCTCCAGAATGTCTCCCGGAACACTGTCGCCCCACAGCCATTGCACTGCACAACTCCTATCATGTCTTATTTTGCGTCCCCTCTCCTGTTTCTCTGTATGCTTCTTCTCTCCTCTCCTTACAACTCTCACCCTTCCTGTTCTGGGACAGCAACTTCCTATATTCTTCAGTAGCCTCCTCCTTTCTTGCTCAGTGTCAGACCACCAGCAGCTAGTGGGGGAGAGCGAGCTACTTTTTTCCTTTAGGGTTGACAAAACTAATGTTTCTCTATAATCCTTCCCTTCCTACTGCCAAACAGGAAGTTCCTGTTGTCAGTCAAATCCAGTGGCTATAAAAGCAGAACTGGCTTAGGGTGGGATGGAGGGCAATTAGTAAGAAAAAAGGCTAGCAACAGGAAGTTGTAATTGGAGTCACCTGCTTTTATATGGTCTAAGCCACACCCCCAATTAAGCTGTCTCTCTCTCTCTCTCTCTCTCTCTCTCTCTCCTCCTACTGATTTAGCAAAGTAAGTTGATACAGTATCCTTCACAGCACAGAACACACACTGACTTTAGGGACCAGAAGAGTTCAGGACTACTGTTATTGGTCAGGCTACAGCTGCAGTGCTGGGACCAGAAAATTCTCAAAGGAGCACCATAATTAATTGTGTAGATGTCAAACTGATAAAGGTTTCTGTTTCTAAATGACTTAACTGTAGTGCCCTGTGCAGGTACTCCCTAAGTAAAAGACAATCAAAGACTAGATATTCTTGTATCTGAGTGTTTATTTTCATCAATCCATCCTGTGTTTCAGTAGCGCCTAAGTACAAGATAAAGAATGAGCTGGTCAATATGTGTGATTGGTTACAAGGGGCTCCTGGAGAGCAGACCCATCTAATAACCCTAGATTCAGGAGCAACCTGTGGCATGCTCCATCCCAACAAGGGCACATTCATGTCAGTCGGTGAACCGAGTGAAAGGGCGATTGCACTTGTACAGTGTATTTCAATCATACCACCTCTTTCTTGCCTGGTTTCCAGGGAGTATGTGTTCAGACTCTGCAGCCTTTCATCTTATGATTTTCTCTGTTGCCCCTGAATCATCTTTGTCACTCACTGCTGGACCACCTCCAATCTGCCATGGCCTTTTTATGCTGGCTTGCGTGCACGCGCAAACAACATATTGTGGTAGTAGCAGTTTCAGAGATGTATCAGTATTGTGACGAATGCAGGCGATGCTTTTGTCAGTGTGTCCCTCAGCTGCCAACCAGTGAGCATGCTACCGATGACAGCAGTTTCAGAGAGTGAAACGAATCTGCCGTTGCACTCAGAGACAGGCTCATCACTGCAGCAGCAGATGACACGCCTCCATTATGTGCCATTCCTGATGAAACATTTCAATAAAAATGGCAGCTCCTGCCATCTGCCACACAAACCCCACAAAGTCGACACTGGGGTGCCCAATCCCTGTGTCGGCAAGCCCCCCCATTATATGGCATATCTAACATGGTGGCTCCTGCTGCCCACCACACAGTCCCGAAAAGCTGACATTGGGGTGCCCAATCCCTGTGTCAGCACCCCCCCCAATGTATCTTTCATGGTTAAATACTTTCTCCTTTCCGACACTGGGATGCCCACTCCTGGTGTCAGATGCGCCCTTCAAAACTCATCTATATGGCTTGCTGACATCAGGGTGCCCAATCCCCATGTCGGCATCCCCCCTGAATTGCAGCACACTGGGAGCACACACTAGTGTGCCTATTTTTTTTTTGCGTATAACCTGTGTAAATAAAGAAAACCTTCCCCGTGGTCCTTCTTTCCCCTGCAAAGACGACAACGGTCCACCGATGTCTCCCTTGTCCCCCTCCCCAATCCCCACCCTGCTTCTATGAACCCATCTCCCCACACCCCCCATCACCCATACTTACTCTCCGGAGGTCGGAAGCCACAATCTTCTCTGAACTGGGACGCGTCTGCACTCTTCAAAGCCGAACTGCGAACTGAAGAAATGACGGTAAGCTTTATACAGTAATGGGGGGGAGGGTTCTACTTAGGTTGATATTTCAGCCTTTTTTAAGGAATTTTGGCCCCAAATTTTCAACATGGAGTTCTTGGGACCCACCTCGTGAACATGTAACTGTCATTTAGTTTCTTGGTCCTGTAAGGTGATTTCGCTGTCGCTGCCCTGAATCACCTTTCAGGACCGATTCATGAAACAACAGTGCCACTGTTCATGAGGGGAGGTCCCGAAAAGCCCATGTTGCAAATTTGGTGAAAAAATTCCAAAAAATGACTGTGTTACCAGTGTGCATTGTGCAGTTTCTACACACACTTGTAACTTCACCAATTTTTAATATTTTCACTCCAGATTTTCAACATTGCCATTTTTTACACCTCCTTATGAACAGTACAGCTGCCATTTTCACATCCTGCCCAAAAAAATGTTGTTGCACCTATGATGCACAATGGGCACAGTCGCTGTGTGAAATCAACTTTCAGGACAGATTAACAAAATCACAGTGCCACTGTTCATGAGGAGAGGTCCCAAAATGCCCATGTTGAAAATCTGGTGAAAAAATTCCCAAAAATGATTGCATTATAGGTGTGTGTTGTGCAGTATCTATGCACGCTCGTAAGTTTGCAAATGTTTCATATTTTATCTCCAGATTTTCAACATTGCCATTTTTTCACACCTCCTCATGAACAGTACAGCTGTCATTTTTTGCTTCCTGCCTGAAATGTGTTTCCACACCTGTGGCTCTGAATGGAGCAGTTGCTGTGTAAAATCACCTTTAAGGATTGAGTAACGAAATGATAGAACCACTGTTCATGAGGCTGGGTCCCAAAAAGCCAATGTTGAAAATTTGGAATGAAAATACCAACAAACGCCCGAGGCGTTAAGGTTTCCAACCATACACCCATCCTGTAAAGACTGACAGGTGTGGGGGGGGCATAACTTGGGTTCATCGGCTATGATGTTCACAGCATTCTACCCCCCAGCCCCCAACCCTACAGCCACTGACAGGCATTGAGGTGCGCCTTGGGTTCTGTCACCCTAACGTTCACCCCATTCTCCTATATTGCACCCATCTCAGCTTATTATGGAATGGGGTGAGCATAAGGAACGAAGATCCCAAAGCACACCCTGACACCTGTCTGTGTCTGCAGGGTGGGGTGAGGTGGAATGGCATAAGCATTATGGCCAATGACCCAAAGCCACACTCCCAATGCCTTTCAGTCTCAGGGGGGTTGGTGTTAGTTCAGTACTTCACTGTCATTCCTATTATGCATCTCTCTAACTCCTGCACTATCAATGCCAGCAAGCCAACATTCGGCATTGACAAATGCTTTTTTAAACGTGGGCTCCAGCACTGTACAGAGTACTCCACATGAGGCCTCAGCAGGGACCTGTACAAAAGAGTAACTCCTCCCTCCTTCCACTGGTGAAGGCCCTCCCTATACACTGCACATTTTGCTGGCTTTCTGATATGCATCACTACACTGATGGGCAGATTTAAGACTACCACTAGTAATAACCCATAAGTCCTTTTTCTCTGTATTAATCCCCAACCTTACCCCATCAAGCCTATATTTCATTTTTGGGTTCCTTTTTTCTATGTGCATTGCCTTGCACATATTGGTGCTAAATTTCACCTGCCAAATGCTTAACCACTTTTCCAAGTTCTCCTAAGGCTGGGTGAAATTTATATTTCACCGGTGAAATTCTGGCAACAGTCTGATTTCACTTCTGCAATATTTCACAACATTTCCATTAACGTTTCATGAAATGTTACCAAAATTCAAATTTTAGTTATTTCCATGCAATTAAAAAGTATTTGTCTGGCCAGCTCTGTTCACTTGGCACCTGGTGACCCGGGTTTGTGCCCTGAGCCCAGGTGTCAGAAGCGGAGACCAGCAGGGAGGGACTCCAGAGCATCCATTGGATGCTTCCCTCCTGGTGGGGGTGGGATTGGCCTCGGCACCTGCAGGTGGATTGGCGGTCGTGCACTGTGGTGTGAAGCCATGACATGCCCCTGCGTGTCCCCGCCCCAGGGCACCATCTTAATGGCCTAAGTTAGGGTGGTGGGAGGGGAGAAAATGTGAAAATACTGCCACCCATGCCAGCCAGATGATGGTGGCCCCACCTCTGTGCAGCACAAAGCTGGGAAGCCCCCGAGCTGCAAACCCCACCCAGCATAGAAGCAAGGTAGTGCCTATGGGCACTCCAGTCTCCCTTCCTGATGGCCCAGTGGGCAGAGCCCCCCTGACAAAGGGATATGTCTGGGTCAATTGGGTGGTAGAGAGCAGTGGATGGCAGAATGGGAGAGGCGGTAGTGAGGAAAGGCAGGCCGCCCGAAGGAGTGGGTAGCTGGGTTCAGCAAGGGGATAAAAATAGCATGCAAAAAAAAAAGTATTTGTCCAAGTTATACCAAATTTAGCATAATAATTTTACCAGTGTCCATACAGTATTGTGTCAAGTTGTAAATTTATATTGTTAAAAGTGGCTGCGTTATAAGCTTCTAAACTTTCGGAAATGTTAAAACTGAATTTTGCAATTATGTAATCTGCAGAATTTTAAGCCCTTGTAACTTTAAAACTATAGATTGGAATATCGCCAGTTTTGTTAGGTTCATGACCCTAAATGCTAGGCTTTAAGGCCTTCCCCATGGCACAGTAGCAGAGCATTGTGCTGCCATGTTGATGGCCCAGATTTGGAAATGAGCCTGGGATGTCACATTGGAAGGCAGGCTACGGCCGAGACAGCTGCTGCTGGGCAGTGCATCATGATCTGGGAGAGCTGGAGGCAGGTTCCACCAGCACAGTGCATACTGCACATACCACTTGCATACTGTGTGACCCTGAGCAAGTCACTTAACTTCCCTGTGCTCCCAGGTCGCACCTGTAAAAAAGCTTTCGGCTTAGTGTGCTACTCCTGGTTAAACAACTTAGAAAAAAAAAAAAAACAGTGATTCCTGCAGCTCGGCATGCTGCAGGGGAAGCTGTAGTTGTGCAAGACTGACAGAGGCACTGCCCCCTCCAGGGGAGATAGGAGGGAAAAATGTGGGAGAAAAACCCAGTAGCTAGCTGAATGACAGCTGGGTTGAGTCTGATTAGGTAATATCGCCATGAATGGGAAATATCCCTGAAAGCTAATCTGCCAGTTGCGAGATAAATAATATGGCAAAACAAGTGTGTGTGTGTGTGTGTGTGTGTGTGTGTGTGTGTGTGTGTGTGTGTGTGTGTCAACTATCTAATCTCTTGCTCAAAGGCTGGCCAAGTTATAAGCAGCCAAAGATTCCAAAATATCATCAGTAATTAAAGTTGAACTTCATGAGCTTTTGTGAAATTGTGGAATGCTGTATTACTTTTCTCAAAGCCATGTCCATACATTTTGCCCAGTCATACACTTGAGTTGCCTTTGTAGAGGAAGGTAAAGGCTAGGTAAAGTGACAAATTACAGTTAGGTAGCATTCATAGGAGGCTCCATAATAAAACTATAGTAGTGCTATATGTAAGGTCAGTGTATTAAGAGATGAACCATGAAGAATAGTCATGGGCATCACTGGGCACTAGCCTCTTGCAATATGCCAGATAACAACTAGAGCTCACTTACTTAATGACTTGTGGAAGCCCATGCACATGTAGCAGTGCTTCTGTACAAAGCCACATGTTGACTCTTTAGCAACACTGTAGATAACAATGTATATTTTTACCATTTGAAAGCAGTGGCACCAATTGGCACCAAGCCTTACAACTAGTTGCGACATAGGCCATTGTGACAGAAGTATCTGAATCCCTTTAGTTATGATGGAGGATGATGCTAGGCATCACTGTCTCAGGAGTGTTGGAAGGGTATTGCATGGCCATGATGCTAGTGTAGGTAAGGTGATTCAGTGGTGATAAGTCCTTTGTAAAAGTTAAATTCCACAAATGGAATTCTGGTGGCATTACCTATTATGCAACTGTGAATTTTTGAGTAAATGTTGTCATTTATTAATTTCTAAAGTATCCACAATAAATTTTAACCTACTAAACCACATTTATCCTGCTTAATTATATTCAAGGACATATTTAGTTTTGTATTCATGCCAAATCTTGAACGCATACTTACAATAGCAGTGGAGCTGTAAACGGTAAAATAGTTTGAACATTTTTAACCAATTTAACAAGTAATTAAACTGTGACATTTTGAATTCCTGTAACTTACAATTTATGTAACCAATTACCTCTCTATTTAGCAGTTTCTAAGACTCTTCCAAGAAAGCATGTATATACATTTTTAAATATCTAGCTCCAAAGGTGGCTAAGCTGCCGGCATAGAAATAATTTCAGAAATGTTCACATGAATAATAAATTGCCAGGGTTTGAACTCCTATAACTTCCACAAGCCTCATCCAAATGTCATGAACCTTGACTTCCTTTTAGGGATTCCAGCAATCAGTGCACATGTCAAATTGCAGATCTCTAGCTGTAATATTGACCATGTTATAACTAATTAAATAATTTTGGAAAATTCAACAACATGTCACAACATTTCACAACATTTCTGGTATTTCACAAAAATTCCTAGAAATTGGATTTGCTAATTTCACCCAGCCGTAATTTATCTACATCCTCCTTCATGATGTCAACCCTTTCTGCACTGCCCACCTGCACACAAAGCTTTGTATCATCTACAAAGGCCACACCTTTCCTCTTAGCCTGCTCTGTGTCACTGATGCAAATACTAAAGAGTGTAGGTCCAAAAACTGACCCCTGCTTGATCCCACTGGTAGCCTCCTTGACTCCAGATAACATACCCTTTAGGACCACCTGCTGAGCCACAGAAACTTAGAGAGGTGTCAACAGAAAAAGACTCATAATCCAGCTTGTCTGCCCATTTTTCTACTGGTACCATGCCAACCTACCTTTGGTTCTCCCTGTCAACCAGTTCTCAAATCACTCGGTCAGCTTCTCCCTCAAACCCAGGTACCCCAGCTTCTTGACCAGTCTCATGTGTGGCACAGAGTTGAAGGCCTTATGGAAGCTTAGGTAAAGGACATCAACTGCCTACCACCTGTCCGAAGCCTGGATCATGGTATCAAAGAAGTTGATCAGGTTGGTCTCACACAACCTGCGCCTCACAGAACTGTGCTGTCTCTTATTCTGTAAGCTGTGCTGCTGTAGGAATTTAACCACCTTTTCTTTTCTAGTGGTCTCCATCAGTTTACCTACAGTGGAAGTATGGCTTACTGGCCTGTAGTTCCCAGGCTTGCCCTTGTTTCCATTTCTGTGCAGTGCTATTATGTCAGCCACCCTGCAATCTGCTGGCACCACCCCAGACTGCAAAAAGCAGTCAAACAACTCCACCAATGGTGTCAAAAGTGCCTTCCCTGTTTCTGTAAGAACACTGGGATGTAGGCCATCTGGTCCTGGGGATTTGTTTATTTTCAGACTTTTCTGTCATTTATAAACATGGTCTTACCATGTTTTCTCCTATTTCAAGCCACTGGTGCTGGATACCTTCCCCTCACCCATGAAACTGTGAGTAGTGATGTTAGGATAGTGGTTTTCACTATTCTAATGGGATCCGATGGATAGTTGATATATCTAACTCTATATGACAGATCCTATCTGACCACATTGGAATTTCAAATCCAAGGGTGGGTAGGGAGATCTGAGTTGAATAGTAGGATCCAAGTTCAGATGTCTGCCTTGTGTCCCTCAGATCCCAGATAGTCACATCAGCTAGCTGGTATCAGATTGGATCCTAGGCAATGGGATCCAGTTTTTGGATACCAACACTATTTGATGATATTTGGTATCTTAGAAACTTGGTGGTACAGTAAATGACGGTATCCAATTCTGTCAGATAGTATCTGAGTAACACTAATCGTGAGCCTCTTCTGAGATAACATTTCTCCACTTAGTAGTTTGTTGCTCCAAGTAAGAGATCATAAGGAGATGATCTGCTAGTTATAACTGGAATTTCAATCTTGGAATAGAATCTGTTGGTTTTGATTTTTTTTTAAAAACTTTCTGTTTACTGTTTTTCAAACTATAAGACAAGCTGTACACACATTAATGCTATGTGCTGTTGCCAGAATACCATAGAAGGTACAATCAGTTAATTTTAGTACTATGTATCATTGGGTAAAAACGAAAGTCTAAGAGTCCATTTGAGATCCATTGTTAGGCTGTGATCCCATTTCTTCAAGAATCCCATCTATCTTTGACCATCTGAAATTAAATTTATCCACCTACATATTCAGGCTAGCTGTTAATTTCTCCATACACCTAACCTCCATGTGTCTAAGGAGGAAGCTGTTCTGGGAAGGTGGCAATGGAGTAAGCCATTTACTTGACATAACTTTGAGGGCTACAGCTGACATTATTCTGTAGATGTAGGCCTCTATTTTCTTAATATTTGTATGTGTATATGTACCCAAGAAAGGGGCTCGAAATGATCTTGGTTCAGTCATGAGGAGGACTTGGTTGAGAAAGTCTTGTAATTTGGATCAGTACACCATTAAGTGTGGGCAACCACAAAAAACATGGTATGGGGTACCCTCCTGACACCGCCCCTCCAGCACCTGTCAGATTTATTAATGGCATAGCGTTTAGTGCATGAGGGGTGAGTGTGGCAGAATAGGGTAGTTCTCTGTCCCATTTGTCATTTTTATTTTTTTATTTTACTTAAGGATTTGGAGAAGACCTTTGAGCACAAGCTCTTTTACAAAGGTTCCACGTCAGGTTGACAGACAATAGACATATTACATCAAGCAGGTATAGAACATACTGTGCATAGGTTACAATATTACAGTGTTATCACTAGTACCATGGAATTAATACAGCATCAGTAAAGGATATAGAAAAGCAGTGGTGAGCTACATGGGGAAAGAGGGGAGGACCCCCTTTTGAGTTGATGGGAGATTTAGGAAAGGTAAGCAGCCTCGTGCTGGGGCTTTGTCAAACTTTGTTATGCAAAGAGAGTTAAAACTAGCATCTATTTTGCCCTCTCCTGTTCTGCCACTTGTCTGTCTCTTACCTCTCTGATTGCACAATCAAATTTTCTTGTCGCACTAAGGAATTGGACACTTTGAAGGCCCTACAGTTTCCCCGTTATCGCCCTTCCTTCACTTGCTGTTTCTAATCTTTCTTTCTTCCCTTGCTTCTCTGTGGTTAAAAAAATATATCTGAATCTTTATGTGAAATTGGGATCCGTTGATCAGCAAATGTATATAATTATATTGTTGAAATGATTGCAGAAATCTTTTTGGGTTTATAAAAAAAGATAACCGGGAACACAGGGAGTTGACCTTGAGATGCATTTTGACCTCCACAAGCTTGTTTACAGAACTGTCAACAGGAAACCATGTCTGAGACTAAATGTATTATTTTGTTACACCTGTTAAGACTAGATGTGCTCTTCAGGCTGGCCCCAGTAAGGAAACTGACAAAGTTTTGATACATTTTGTGAAAACAGGAGATGTTACAACAACAGGATGCAGAGTTTGAACTGGCAGGCAAAAACATTGTATATAATCAGAGTAATGTTTTTCCAGGGGGAGACTCAGATGAAGGGTGTTTTTGTTTGTACTGCCTTTATCAAGTGCTATCCTGTATAATTTTATTTATTTCTATTTTATTATTGATAACAATAAACACTACTTGTGAATTTTATGACTTCACTTGGTCTGCTTTGGATTCCTGACTTGTGCCTCTACAACAATGAGGTAAAAACACAGTAGTGTTTTCCATTTAAATTCCATGTATCTAGGTGACGTAGTTGTTTTGGTGCCCACCCTGACTGCTCGTTCCCAAGTTTGGTCAGTGATCTGTTCACCTGCTTACCTCTGCCAAGCATCCTTAGCTGTACTCAATTGTCATTACTCTGAGTCTTGAAGTAATTTGGCAATCCCTGTTACAATCTTTATTATTGTGCCCAGTCTATGGGAGGTATCTATGTAGGTCTCCAATGGAGTCAGGGATCGGAGAACATGTGGTTTGATGTTTGGTTGTGTTACAAAATGCTTCACTTGCAGGTACCTGAAGAATGCTCTGTGGTCTAGGACAAATTCCGGCTGCAACCGAGGAAAAGGCTTTAAAGGGAGCATGTCAGGATTCTTCAGGTGTTGTAAGGAGGTTATACCTACCTCTAAGTTCCCATCCCCTAAGTCCAAGGTTGTTAGTTCCAGTGGTGCAAAGTGTTCCCTAAGTATGTCCCAACATTTAAAGGAATGTTTTGCCCAGGGGTTCTGTATGTGTCTGAAGATGGCTGGAGTTAGATGGGAAAGGGGCAAGGAGGCAAGCACACCTTAAGGAAACTCAGTGCTTCCAGTTCTATCTACACAGTGTCCATCTGTTTGGTAAGCTGCTGTCTGATCAGGCTATCTGCACTGCTTAACAGTAATGCCTGAAATCAGAGAGGTCAAGGCCCCCTATCCTTATGCTGCTTAAGAAGTGATGGGTGTACCCTTGGGCATCCGGTTCCCCCAGATGTATTTCCAGGTCACTTTATCTAATTGTTTCCAGACCACTGGGGGAACATGTATAGGGAGCATTCAAAGGCAGTATAACAGCCACGGCAATACATTCATTCTTACTGTTTGTATGCTTCCCCCACCGAGAGGGATAGGAATGGCCATTTTTTGTAGTCTGCATAGCTCTCACGCAGAAGTGACTTTTAGTTGGCTTTAAAAAGTGCAGAGGCATCTGTTTTAGTATGTATGCTAAGGTGTTTAAAGCCTTTAGGGGCCCACTTGAATGATACTGCTGCTTTTATTTGTGCTGGCATGACTCCACTGACTTTGAGCACCTTTAACTTTTCTCAGTTTATTTTAAAGCCTGAGACCCTCTCGTACTTTTCCAATGTGCCAAACAGTGGGGGCATAGTCCTCAAGAGATCATTAACAAATAGCAATGTGTCATCTATGTAAAGAGAGATTTTGTTTGTCACTGCAGATCACATGAAGCTCCTCAATATTAGGATACTCTCTTATTGCTATGGCCAAGGGTTCAATGCCCAGGGCAAGGAGAAGTGGAGAGAGGGCACCCCGACAGGTGCCCCTCTGTAAATTCAGTAAGGGAAATAACAGGCCATTGATCCTTATTTTTGCCCTTGGTGCTGTGTATGAGGCATTCATCCATGACAGGAATTTAGGTCCCAGGCCAAATGTTTGTAATGCAAACAGCAAAAACCGCTAATTAAAGTGGTCAAACACCTTCTCTGCATCTAATGAAAAAGCAAAGTTAATTGTTTTTGAGTGTTGGGCTGCAGCTGTTATATGCAGGAGTCAGTATACATTGTCAAATGATTGGTGTTTAGGGATAAAGCAGTCTAGTTCCAATATATGAGTACCCTAATGACTTTCTGGAGATGGTTAGTCATTATAGAGGCCATGGTTTCTGATATACATTGATGAGATATATTAGTCTGTAAGACCTGCAACTTAACAGTTTTTTTCCTGGCTTTGGGATGATAATAATGACCACCTCCTTAATCAGAATTTAGGAATGGAGAGGGCTCCACCAAAGAAATCTCATTATTTAGTCCTGGTGTACAATTAACTTTTTTACGAAAGCATAATGGAAGCATGATGGGAGGAGGTTTCTGGGTAGCCAGGACCCCCCCACCCCAAGCTATGCCTATGCATCAGGAAACATTTTATTTACATGCCCCAGTTACTTGCTGTGGGCAGTGAAGTGAGGATATCTTTCCTGTAGGTTTTGTAGAATTCCCCGAGGAGTCTGTGTGGTCCTGGGAACTTACCATTCTTAATATTAAGAATGGTATGAGTGACCTCTTCTTCAGTGCCTGAGCTAAGTATGCTGTGTCTTGTTCTTACAGATGGGATAGCTGTAAATTGGCAAACAATTCCCCTAATTAACTGGTTGTACGATTGTGGGGGTATCTGTATATAGTTCTTGGTAGAACGTGGTAAATTCACTGGCTATGTCTTGTTGTATGGTTGTGTGTTGGGGGGGGGGTCCAGTGTTGGGCCTTCTAAGGCTGCCACATGTTTGCCAGTGTGTTGCTTCTGGAGCTGGATAGCAAGAAGATGCCCTGTGTGGTTCCTGAGCATAGTATTTTTGTCTGATATGTCTCAGGGACCCCTCTGCCTTACCTATTTCTTGGTCCTTGAGTTTCTGATGAGCTATGGGAGGTTGTTGAAAAATCTGTGCATTATCTATTTCTGTTTTATGTTTTTTTCTAAGTCCTGGATTTGGGCCTCTAGGGTAAGACGTTGCTCCACAGATAGTTTCCTTGGCTACTAGTTAGGGAGATGAGTAGTGCAGATTGCATATCATTCGACTGAGGCATGAGCATTGTTTCCACCCCCCCCCCACTGTTTTCTAGGTAGATTTGAATTTCCTGTTTTACTCTAATGGAGTTGGCCTCATTGGCTAGGAAACCCACATTTGTGTGCCATAGTTTGTAGGTGATGATGACAGGGCAGCCTTCCACCTCAATGATAGAGGTGCATGATCCGATTAGGTGATATTATGTATGCAGCTGTCTGTAACCACTTGCAGAAAGCTTTCGGGCACAAAACACAGATCGATGCATAAGCAGCTTTTATGTGGGTGGGAATAGAAAGTTAAATCCCTACTGGACAGGTGCATGAACCACCAGGCATCCCTGAAACCTGTTTGTTCATTCATATCTGCTAACACTTTAGGTATCTGTGATCTAGGTTGGGAGGCGGGGGGTGATTTGTCCCATCTAGGATTTAGCACACAATGAAAACCCAGATATTTGATAGACTTTGTAACCCAGTGATATGTAAGCAAGCAATCTTTATTTTTATAGTGCTTTTCAAAATCAAGGCGCTGTATATAATATAAAATTACAGTATAAAAACAGACGATATAATAAATTATTTAAAATTATACAATGACAAGAACATTTCCTGGACTCTGATTGGTCAATGTGTGCCTGAGACAGTGATGTTATTACACAATAATATCACTGTATTGCTTTTGGATTCTATAGATCATGAGCTTCTGGCTATGGATCACGACCATTTGGATTCCTTAAAATCATTTATTTATTTTTTTTTATTTTGTATAACAACGAGTCGTTAGATAATAGCAATAAAAGCACTCCAGGGATTAGAAAGATTATAATAACGGCCACTTGGTGGTGGAAGCACTCTGCTCACCGTGCTTCAACCCACCCCAGGAGTGACGTTATTACATGATAACACACACCCTGTCGTGCCTTATTGCTTAATCAATCCATTAATTAGTCAGGGAAGGCCAAAGAAAATAAATACGTATTCAGCATAGATTTAAAAGTGCTGATGGTCAGGCATTCTCTTAACTGATGAGGAAGAGAATTCCACAGAGTCGGCACTGCAAATGAAAAAGCATGTGCTCCAGATGTTTTAAGATGTACCCTGGGAATCTCTAGCAATCCCTCGTTGCCGGATCAGAGAGGGCAATTGGGGGAGTAGGGAGTCAGGAGATCTTTCAGGTAGTTAGGTCCCTGTTCATGTAGGGCTTTAAAGGTAAGCAAGCCTACCTTATAGGTGATCCACCACCGAACTCGCAGCCAGTGCAGTCCACGCAGCATAGGCATAATGTTACTGGTCCTAGAAGTACCAGTCAACAGCCTGGCCACAGCATTCTGCACTAGCTGCAAGTGGCGGATATCAACCCCAGACAGCCCTAGGTAGAGTGCATTGCAGTAGTCAAGACGGGTAGTAATGAAGGCATGGACCAATGTTGGAAGTTCTCCCAGTGGAATCAGGTGTTTCATCCGGGCAATATTCCTCGGATGGTTAAATGAGGATTTGACCACAGCTGACATCTGAGACTTCAGGGTCAAGCCGTCATGAAAAATAACGCCCAGGTTACGAACCAGATCTGCGGTAATGAGCTGGATACCATCAAACCATAGCCCTGACATGTGCACAGTACCAAAACCCACCCCCGGACGGCCCGGATCCACAACCAACACCTCAGTCTTATCCGGATTCAGTCTCAACCAACTCAAGCTCATCCAGTCTTTGATCTCAGAGAGGCAGCTATTTAGCATTGAGATCGCATCAACCTGTCCGAGCACAAAGGACATATACAGCTGAGCATCATCTGTATAGCAGTGAAAACTCAAGCCGTATTGCCTGATAATATCACTCAATGGTAGCATATACACTGCGAACAACATGGGCACCAATATGGAGCCCTGCGGCACCCCACAGGACAGGGGGAGGGCATCAGAGGAATAAATTCCAGTGACCACCCTCTGGGACCTACCTATGAGGAAAGATCAAAACCATTTGAGAACTGTACCCGACAGTCCACAAAGGAATCACACAGTCTCCAAAAGCACCTCATGGTCTACAGTGTCAAAGGATGCTGAGAGATCGAGAAGGACCAAGATGGTATGAGCCTTTCGATCTCTCACCATTAAGAGGTCATTTAATACCCGAACAAAGGCAGTTTCCATGCTATGCCTCTTCCTGAAACCAGACTGGAGGGCTTCATAGACATTGTGAGTTACCAGGTGATTGTCCAGTTGCAACGCTACCACCTTCTCAATAACCTTCCCCATAAAGGGCAGGCTAGAGACAGGTCGGTAGTTAGCTGGATCAATGGGATCCAAGGAGGGTTTTTTAAGGAGTGGTCGAATGACTGCCTCCTTTAAGGATCTCCATACCATTTCTGCTAGGATCAGGCAGATAACATCTATACATCCCACCAAAAGGGAGGTAGGGCCTGGATCTAAACTGCAGCAGGTTGGGCGCAAAGTTTGGAAAATATTTATAATGTCCATGTCGGCTGAAATCCATCCAGACAGACCGGATGCTCACTACCTCCCATTGACTTCCACAACCCCTCATGGAGAGAGCCGGGACAATTCTGGACCTGATGCTGGCAACCTTATCTGTGAAAAACTGATCTAGCGAATCGCACTTAATTTGTGAAAAAGCTGTTCTGGACTGGAGACAGACTGGATTGCACAATCTGTCAACAGTTCAAAAGAGTTGAGCCGGTTGGTTCTGCACAGCAGAAATCTCCCTAGACAGGAACTCTGCCTTCTTACGGGTGATTTCTGATTGATAGCCCTAATAATGTTCCATCAATCTAAGCCTGTCAGCATCCAGACTAGATTTCCACCATGCTCTCTCCAGCCTTCGTCCAATCCACCTCAACTCATAGAACATAGAAACATAGACTTTGACGGCAGATAAGGACCACTTGGCTCACCCAGTCTGCCCATTTTCCTACCTATTGGATAAGCTGCAGATTCTAGTTAACCAACAGCCTTCTTCCTGCAACCACCCACTATAATTGCCTTGTGTCTGTCCCATGCATGTTTGAATTCCCCCACTGTTTTAGACCCCACAACCTCTCCAGGAAGGCGGTTCCATGCGTCCACCACTCTCTCCGTGAAAAAGAATTTCCTCACATTACCCCTGAGCTGTCCCCCTTCTAACTTTAAATTGTGCCCCCTTGTTCTTACACATCTCTTTTTCTGAAAGATGCTACCCTCCTGGACTTTGTTGATTCCCCTTGAGGTACTTAAAAGTTTCTATCATGTCCTCCTTGTCCCTCCTTTCCTCAAGGGTATACATATTAAGCTCTCTCAGTCTCTCTTCATATGGTTTCTGATGTAGACCCTGCACCATTTTAGTTGCCCTCCTCTGGACTGCTTCCATCCTGTCTATGTCCTTGCGTAGATGAGGTCTCCAAAACTGCACGCAATACTCCAGATGGGGTCTCACCAACTGTCTGTATAGAGGGATAACCACTTCCCTTTTTCTACTTGTGATGCCCCTCCCTATGCATCCCAGTATCCCCTGTCTCTCCTTACTGACTTCTCACATTGCTTACCCACCTTTAGGTCATCTGATATGACTACACCCAGATCCCTTTCCATTATTGTTGTCGTTAGTACCACCCCTGCTATTGTGTACTCTTCTTCTGGATTTTTATTTCCCAGGTGCATTACTTTGCACTTCTTTGTATTGAATCTAAGTTGCCATATGTCTGACCATTCATCCAACCTTGCCAAGTCCCTTCTCATCATTTCTACCCCCTCCCGTGTATCAATTCTGTTACAGATCTTTGTGTCATCCGCAAAGAGGCATACCTTTCCTTCCAGACCCTCCGCAATGTCACCTATAAAGACGTTAAAGAGGACTGGACCCAGTACTGAGCCCTGAGGTACTCCACTAGTAACCCCCTTTCTTCAGAATGTGTTCCATTCACTATTACCTTTTGTGTCCTGTTGTGCAGCCAGTTTTCTACCCAGGCTACCACCCTGGGACCCACTCCCAGGCTGGCTAACTTGGTTATTAATCTTTTGTGCGGGACTGTGTCAAATGCCTTGCTAAAGTCTAGGTAGGCCATATCCACAGCCCCTCCCTGGTCTATTACTTTGGTCACCCAGTCAAAGAAATCGATTAGATTCATCTGACATGACCTCGCTGCTGTGAATCCATGCTGCTTTGGGTCCTGTGCCCCCGCCGGCCTCTAGGTACTCAACAATTCTTTCTTTCAGAAGTGATTCCATAATTTTCCCCACCACTGAGGTCAAACTAACAGGTCTGTAGTTTCCTGCTTCTGCCTTGCTCCCACTTTTGTGAAGGGGAATCACATCTGCCCTCCTCCAGTCCTCAGGTACCACCCCATCTTCCCATGATTTGTTAAAAAGTGTGGTTAGTGGTGTCACTAGGTCCTCCCTTAGCTCTTTTAGGATTCTAGGGTGAATCCAGTCAAGCCCCATTGCTTTGTCCACCTTGAGTTTTAGGAGTTCTTTCAGTACTCTTTCTTCTGTAAATGGACTGGTGTCAATCCCACTATCCAGAGTGCTTCTACTGTTTGGTTTAGGTAACTCCTCCTCTTCTTCTTTTGTGAATACTGAGCAAAAGTATTCATTCAGTATCTCTGCCTTTTCACTGTCTCCCTCTGCCCACCTCCCCCTCTCCTTTATTAATCTTCACTATCCCTCCCTTAACCTTTCTATGCTCCCTAATGTACCTATAAAAGGTTTTATCCCCCTTCTTAACTGAGTTGGCTATCTTTTCCTCGGTTTGGGCCTTTGCTTTTCTGACTGCCTTCCCCACTTCTTTCTGCTTTAATTGATACAGTTCCCTGTCGTGCTCCATCTGTGATTCCTTATACTTTTTGAATGCAGCCTTTTTCTCCTTAACCTTTCCTGACACCTCTTTTGAGAGCCTTCAAGGACACATTATACCAAAGGGACCTTGGGCGAAGAGTGAGTGGTCGAACACAAACAGGAACAATCAAGTCCATGGCATCTCCCACTGCCTTATTATAGGCTAGTATGAGGCCCCCTGGACTTGTGCTTTCAACCAGCAATCCTGACAGGTCCAGCACTGCGGCTAGACCATCTGGGGTAACTCCCCTTAAAGGGCAGTACCGGACCATCTCCGAAGGGGTAGATCCAATTGGGGGACCCCAAAACTGAACCCTATGGTGTGATGGTCAGATCAACTGACTGGTTCCACCCCTAAGTCAGTGATCTCCATCCCCAGGGGGAACAGCAGATCCAGTGAGTGACCTCCTATATGGGTAATAGAGGTAACTTCCTGTGTAAGGCCCAGCATTGTCATTAGCTGGAGAAGATTTTGACCAAACTGCGAGAGTTCATCGTTGTCCCAGGCATTGAAATCCTCCAGAATTATTCATCTGGGGGACACCAACACCATGTCGATGACAAAGTCTGCAATCTCCTTCAGGAATAAACCCCCATCACCTGGTGGGCAGTAAATAAGAAGTATACTACAGCCTACACCCTCACTCATGACACACTCAAAGGATCTGGTGGTCCCCACTGGGACATCCACAAGGCCCAATTCGGTCTTAAAAAAGATGGCTACACCCCCACCCCTATGATCCAACCTCGGGCAGTGAATCACCGAGAACCCAGCTGAAACTGCAGAAGCCAATACTGGGCCTGCATTTTCATCCAGCCAGGTCTCTATGATGCATGCCAGGTCCACCATTTCAACAAGATCTGCTATAATGGCTGTCTTGTTTTTGATGGACCTAGCACTACTTAACACCTGGTATGTGTCGCTGAGCTATATGTGCAATCTTGCCATTCAAACATAAAATCTCTGTTTTTTGATTCATTAATTTTGTATCCCAACATTGTTCCACACTGAGACAACCAGGTTTGAAGCTCTAGAAAGTTTTCCATCTGATGTTGCAAAAAAAGGAGGGCATCATCCATATATAGGGAGATTCTGAGTCTGCTCCTCCAGTGGTAGTACCTTCTAGGTCTGTAGCGAGCCACATCGAGGTAGCCAGAGGTTCTATAAATAAGCAAATAACAGGGGTGACAGTGGGCACCCCTGTCTTATGCCCGGGAGATGGAGAAGCTGTGAAAGAGCAAACCATTGGAGTGGACTGAGCTGTTGCATTGACATACAAGAATCTGACAGTATGATAGGTTTTTATGATCTGTGTATGATCACGTGATGCTCATTAATTATTATTGATGAATTTATTAGTTCTGTATTGTAAGTCACATGAGTAATATCTAAAGCTTTGTTTGTTACTACAGTAATACGAACATCTGAATACCAAATACCTGCAAAAGAAAATTAATTATAATGTAAATCATGTGAAGTCAAGTCTTAATCCCTTTAGGAAGAGTACATGCAATATTAGGTATAGCATACACATTTGCCTAACTAATTTACACATTTCAAAAGCACAGTTTATGGAACAAAACAATGGTAATTTTTCTATTTTTAGAATAATTTTGCCTTGACAGTATTAGTTTGTAGACTGATGAGAAAGTTTTTTTCCCCATAAAGCTTTTTGTCTCGTGGTCAATGCAGGCAGGCTCTCAGTCCTGTCCCCGCTCCCCATTCAGCAACCACCTCCCCTGGTGCTCACCAGATCCAGAGACCCCCAGGGATTGCCCCTCCCGTGGCATGGTCAGGAAGGGGCCAGGAAGAGGATGACTGTCCTCCCCCACCTGGTGACTCACATATAGTAGTGGATCTATCGGCCTGGGCAGTAGCACAGCTGTGGGGACAGTTAGGACTTCATGTGTCCCATGCTGACCTTTTCTGTTTGCTCTCTGATTCCCCTGCTGCAGCAGCACATGTACATGTGTACATGGAGGTGCGTACATGCTACAGAATCACGGCCCCTCCCTTCAATATAGCTTGTTCACCAGCACTACCAACAGGCCTCCACCTGGTGGCAGCCAATGGCTGAGTCAGCATGCCTCCCCAGGGGAGGAGAAGTGTTCATGGATGCTAGATACTGTATACCCCCCCGCCAACCCTCAGCAACCTGAATTTGCTCCTGAACCTTGTTGCCGACATGGTGAATGGTGGCATTACCATCGAGGTACTGGGCCAGCTGTTAGGAAAAATGTTTTTCTTTACTAATTATTTTTCCACTCCTACTGTCCCTTCCAAACACCACTCCTTCCATCCTGAAGGAGTGACATCCTCCAACCCTTACCGACCAACTGGGTCTGCCCCTAGAGTGCCACAGTGCCATCGGGGCACTTGATGGTCTGGATTACCCCCCCCCGGGTGGGGCAAGAGATCCTCCCATTCCCTCTTTCTCCTGTGGCCGAGCTGCACAGTGGGGTCTGCCCTGGTCGGCAGGTTGCAAGACTGGCTCCAGAGGATTTCATCTAGGTGGCTGGAGGGCTTTTTCCTCCAAGTTGTATCCCTGACATTGGCATGCAATGAGGACAAGGCTATCAGCGTGCGTAGAGACGCACATTGAAGCAGGTCCTCTGCCAACATCTACCCATATGCAGAGCGTCTCCCCAGCTACACCAACCACCCTGAGGTTCCCCAACAGGTGGTGGTAATGCAGCAGAGGATACGATCCCCCCCTTCCCGGAGAAGGTGAGCAGCCATTGAGCGCTCAATCCTTCTCCCTCCCTGCTGACCCCCGTCGATGCGAGTCTGCTTCCGAACCCGGGTCACCAGTGTGGTACAAGGTATGGCATCCAGCGCCTCAACATTCAGCACCACCGGGCCAGCATTAGGAAAGGTTTTGAGCACAAACCAAGTACCTGTAGAAACTCACCACAACCATAAAAGGAACCACTGAATGGAGCTATATAAATATATTTGAGCCTTTAGAACACTAGTAAGAATTTAGGAGTCAGAGTAAGCATGATTGAAAGCACTGAGTTTGTTTGGAAACTGTATCATAACTAATGATTCCAAAAAAGATTTATTTTATTTATTTATTTAAGTCTAGGATTACAAGTACCTTTGAGCCAAGGCTCTTTTACAAAGGTTCCATGTCAATTTGAGAACAGTACAGTGAAATACAACAACGCATGATAATACATCAAGGCAAGGAATTATAGGCAGGATAAACAGGCTACACAGGTTTACAATCAGTTACAAGAGAAAAATGCATCCACTTTGGAGAAGACCGGTCAAGAGCAATTGAGGGTATCCAACAGCATTACAAAACATCGGTAGAACACAGGGAGATAAGAACTGCCAGAGGCATTGTCACAACACATAGTGAAGTAAAGGTAGCAGGGATAGGGGGGAGGTGAGGGGAGGAGGGGAGGAAGGGAAGGAGGAGGGTGAGGAAAGAGACAAGGGAAAAAAGGGGGCAAAGTGCTAGATGGGGGCAGAGGCAGTACTGAAAGGGGAGCTACGAGGGCTGGCTAGGTGAGGCAGTCACAGGTACTGGAGGCAGACAGAGCTAGGCAGAGTTCTGATTTGAAGGAACCAAGCTTGGGAATGGAGGAGATCTTGCTGTTGAGGCTATTCAACCAGTTTGGGGCCCTGTAGTCAAATGAACGTTGATCCATAGATGTTCGGCAGCGAGGAATCAGCAGGAGTTGAGAACCAGATCCACTGGTATGGCGGGGATTACTACTTGGGCTGAGGAGGGCTTGAACACCAAGGGTGGCAAGGCCCTAGGTTATCTTCTTTGCCATAATGCAGGTTTGGTATTTTAGACAGTTTGATAGTTGTAGCCAGCCAGTTTGGGTGTAGAGGTCACAGGTGTGGGTAAGACGATGGGCTCCAGTTATAAGACAACAGGCTTTGTTCAGGGAGTTGGAAATGCATCTGAGGGCAGTTGAAGTGGCAGAGCCATACATGATGAGACCATAGTCGATAATGGAGACTACCGAGCTTTGGAAAGCGACCCTTAGGGCTACAGGGGTGGTGTGCCCTATGCCTGTAGAGGAGTCTAAGTCTCATGTTAGCCACCTTAGCTACATCGTCAATGTGGGCCCCATAGGACAGGTTATTGTCAAGAGAGAGCCTAAGATATTTAAATAAATGCACCTCTTCAAGGGCCACTCCAAGGCGGTTTGTGATGGTCAGTGGGTGCTGCTGGTTCTTGTTGTGGGAGTTACTGACGAACATAGATTTAGTGTTTTTATAGTTAAGGATGAGTCTGTGTTTGCTGAACCAGTTCTCAATGGAGGTGAACCCAAGCTGGAGTTTGTTCTGAAGGGATAGTCGATCCTTATGGGAGGTGTAACTTATGGCATCATCAGCACAGAGTATGATTTGTTCCAGGCACGATTGGGGGAGGTTGTTCAGAAATAGACTGAAAAGAAGGGGACCCACTATGGAACCCTGAGGTACTCCAGACTGGACTGGTAGTGCATCGGAGAGGACACCTGCAATTTTCACTCTTTGCTATCTGTGCTCCAGGTAACTTTTAAACCAAGCTGTGGGGTCTGGGGAGAGCCCTTCGTTTAAAGATGTCTAAATAGAAGACAAGATATATTCCAAACATATAGAAAAAAGACAAATAGATTTTTTTTTTAATTTATTGCAGTAATCTTGACAATGGGCAATCATGAAAAACCATGATGATATGATATCAAAGGCTTTTTTTCCCATAGAGCTTTTTGCCTCATGGTCGATGCAGGCAAGCAGTCCGTTCTGTCCCTGCCCCCCCAATCAGCAACCACCTCTCCTGGTACTCAGGAGTGATCTACAGACCTCTAGCACAAGGAAGGGGTGGGGGGATAAAAAGATGATGGAAAAAATCGAAAGGATTGCATGCAAAGGGGAGATGTTGCTGGTAGGGGACTTCAATCTACTGGACATGGATTGGAGCCTACCAGCTGTGGCAACAGTTAGAAGTAGGGACATTATGGACTCCCTGCAAGGGGTGTTTCTCAGGCAACTAGTTAAGGAACCCACTCATGGGGAGGAGGGGCAATACTGGACCTGGTACTGATAAACGGGGATGGTGTTGCTGATGTCACAATAGGTGGCCACCTGGGGACCAGTGATTACCATACGGTGTGGCTCAATATAAGAACTGGGTCAGAACTGAGCCACACTAAGGTGATGATCCTGGACTTCAGGAGGGCCGATTTCAAGAAAATGGGAGAATGCCTCAGGGACACCTTAGCAAGGATAGGGAAAAATGGGGAGGAGTCAAGGAACAATGGGCAAAAATAAAGGGGGGCATTGATAAGGCAACAAATCTTTGTGTCAGGTAGGTTAACAAAGGCAAGAGAAAAAGGAGACTACTGTTGTTCTCTAGAGAAGTAGTGAAGAAAGTAAGGGCAAAAAAAATAGTATTTAGAAGGTACAAAAGGACACAGAAGGAGGAGGAGGAGGATAGAGAGTTTTCAGGAGAAACCAAGAGAGGTAGGGAAAGCAGTTTGGAGTGCAAAGGAGCAAATGGAGGAGAATATTGCCCAGTCAGTAAAAGAAAGGGGATAAAACATTCTTTAGATATATAAGCAAAAAGATAAAAACCAGAGGACGGATATTAGGGCTAAAAGGGGAAGGAGGGGTTTGTGAGGAAGAGGACCAAAAAAGGCAGACATATTGAATAACTACTTTTGTTCAGTATTTATGGAAGAAGGGGTAGGTGACAGGCTAAAGATAAGGGACAAGGGCATTAAAGGAAGGGAGGTGGACACTAGTCCTTTTACAAAGGAGAGAGTCCTCAAGGAACTGACACAATTAAAAGTAGACAAGGCAATGGGGCCTGACAGGGTGCACCCTTAAATACTGAGGGAGCTCAAGGAGGTGCCTGGCTGCACCCCCTAACAGCTCTTTTCAACCTATCGCTAGAAAGAGGGGTGGTTCCAGGGGACTGGAGGAGGGCAGATGTGGTTCCACTTTACAACAGTGGAAAGACGGAGGAGGCAGAAAATTACAGACTAGTCAGCCTGACTTCAGTAGTGGGTAAAGTAATGGAATGGAATCGCTACTGAAGGAAAGAGTTGGTGAATACCTTGTAACCAGTAGATTACAGGATGTGAGGCAACATGGTTTCACAGGGGGGAGGTCTTCCAGACAAACCCGATCAAGTTCTTTGACTGGGTGACCAGAAAACTGGATCATGGAGGAGTGATAGATGTGGCTGATCTGGATTTCAGTAAGGCATTCGACACTGTTCCACATAGAAGACTGGTGAGCAAGCTGGGCAACCTGGGAGAGGGTCCAGAAGTGGTAAAATGGGTAAGAAATTGGCTAAGCAATAGGAGTCAGAGGGTGGTGGTAAATGGGGTCCACCCTAGAGAAGGCAAGGTGACCAGTGGGGTGCTACAGGTGTCAGTACTAGTCCCAGTCCTCTTCAATGTCTTTATTAGTGATACTGTAGAAGAGCTGGAGGGGAAAGTATGCCTGTTCATGGATGACACAAAAATCTGCAACAGAGTGGACACACTGGGGATGGGAGAATGAGGGAAGATCTGAAAAAGCTGGAAGAATTGTTAAGGGAATGGCAACTGGGTTTCAGAGCAAAAAAGTGCAAAATCATGCAGTTGGGGCACTGAAACCCAGGGGCAACATACCACTTGAGCGGGGAGGTATTAGCAACCACAAAACAGGAAAATGACCTGGGGTAATCATTTCTGATGACCTGAAGATAGCCAAGCAGTGTGATAAGGCAGTGGGGAAGGCTAGCAGGATGCTGGGGTGCATAGGGAGGGCATCACCAGCAGAAAGAGGGAAGTAGTATTACCCCTGAATAGATCACTGGCAAGACCCCATCTTCAGTACTGTGTCCAGTTCTGGAAGCCCCACCTACAGAAGGACATGGGGTACAGGTGACACAAAGGAGGGTCACCAAAATGGTGCAGGGCCTGTATCAAAAACCCTACGAAGAAGGACTTAAGGAACTAAATATGTACTGGCTAAAGGAAAGGAGTGAAAGAAAGAGTGGAGGTGGTACAAAGGAGGGCTATCAAAATGGTGCAGATCCTACATCAAAACCCTATGAGGAAAGAATCAAGGAGCTAAATATGTAGTCTTTAGAAGAAAGGAGGGAAAGAGAGGATATGACAGTAAAGTTCAAATACCTCACAGGTATTAATAATGTATAATACAGTAGCATTTTCCATAGAAAAAGATGCTCCAGAGCAAGGGGTCATGCCATGAAGCTGGGGGTCAGAGGAAATGTGAGGAAATACTACTTCATGGAGAGGGTGGTGGATGCCTGGAATGGCCTCCAAGTAGAGGTGATGGATGCTAAAATGGTAATGGGATTCAAGTATGCATGGGATAGACACAAGGGGACCTTAGAAACAAGGCAAGGGGGAGAAGACTGGAGATCAAGTAGGGTCTGCGGTGATACAGTACGGAGGGAATATAGTGCAGACTAGGTGGTCCAAGAGGTCCTTATCTGCTGACAACTTCTATGTTTCTATGTAATCACAGTCACCGTTTCTATAACATCATGGTTTCTAATTGGCTAGTCATGATCACAATGATAGTTTTTGAAGCTTGAACATGATCTTTGATAGTGTTGGAATTACAGGGGGACTTGCCAGAGCTCGGCCCCCCTAGCTCTAAAGTGGGCCCCGGTAGCTCATGCATCACTGCCATTGACTTATAATGGGAAGGGTGGGCCCTTTAATTTATAGATGGGACCCTTATAGGCTCCCTAGCTCCCAAAGCTCATACAGTGTAATTCAAACATTGATCTTTGGACATAACTGATAATGATCGTTTATGATACATCATTGTAAAATCATAGTGTCAGCTGGGTCTCCACACCATACATATACCCTCAAGCCTCATTCCCTGTGCAAAGCACTGTGGGTATGCAAATCCTAGTGCAAGTGAGGCTGACAAGACTTCACCAGAACAGACATCACATTGGCTGTTTACCTGTGCTGGGCTGTGCCTGTGTGCTGGACCAGGACAATGACTGTGGTGGCATCCCTGGTGTTGGCAGTTGTGTCTCCACAACCTGTTACTCCACCACATTATCCATAGGTATGTAAGGCACTGTACCTGTGGAATACAACAGGGTAAGTCTTGCTGTGTGTTTACTGTGCTGCATGTTGCCCGTGTTGGATGCCCCTTACTAGGCAGTGTCCATGTCATCATCCTTGCTATGCAAAGCTGCTTCAGATAATGTGTCTACAACAATAACCTTGATGGGTATGAGGTCTGCCTTTGGGGTGTGTTTGGCCTGTCTCCTGTGTGTGACCTAGGCTTGTTTGCTACTAGTATTTTTTTCTTGTCAGCTATCCAGCGTCATGCCACTTGTGTTTGATTGCCACTATTGTGCATACATTCAAATGGTTCAGTTCACCCATGCCACAGTGACAACCAAGTTGCTGGTGTAAATGCTGGCGCTGGCACTTGGCCGACACATTTCACAGTGCTCTGACAATGTGCCATTTGGCAGTTGGAGCAACAGGAATTGCAGGGGGCTATGCCCTCTGCACCCCCCAATTATTTATATAACAAACTCTGGGTCACACCCTGGTTGCAAGAAGAGTGACCTGGAGATTGGCAACACTGCTAAACAGCAAAAACTAAAGTCACACAAGCTGTGTGCAACATTATTCCATCGACAACATTCCGGCGGCAATATTATGTCAGCAAATTAACGGACTACCCATTTGAACCACTTGCATTGACAATGCTTTTAGTGAGTTCAACCCATGTAAGGTTGCATAGTGTTGCTTAATGTCATACACCACGATGGCAACCTGATGTGTGCTGAAGTTAGTGGACTAAGACTGGCATGCACTAACAATACAGGAACAACCCCTTGTTTTTCCCCATCACCATGCTGTGTCCTCTCTGCCTTCATCCATCCTGTGCTGCTTGATTGGGCACTGTTGGGTGCTCAGTCGTGGTGGTGTGTGGTTCATCTCTGCCACTATTGTATACACTATGGTGGTTATATCCTGTGTAGTCACTGTATTTGCTGTTCCCCTTATATGGTTGGGTCAAGGGCAGGGTGGGACAAATCAGGCAGCCAGGTGCCCATTCCAATGTATACTTAAAAATTGGTATGGCTACCAGATCTTGAAATTTATTTGCCAACTTGGCTACCTGCCTCCAAAGTGATTTTTGAGCCTTTAAAAAGGATGGCCACTACAAATATCAGTTTAGCTACCAGATTTTGAAAGCTGGTGGCCAAACTGGCCACCAGTTTACAAACTGATTTGTCCCACTCTGGTCATGGGGCGGGTCTTCATCACTTGACAACACCCAATATGTGCTCTGCATGCTTTTCCTTATTCCTACACATGTGTTCCCACACACTTTGCGTACTCCACACTCTGGTATGCATGGAAAGAGGAAATAAGGATATATATATATATATATATATATATATATATATATATATATATAGGGTCCAGTCGGCCCCTAAGGTTAGGGTTATGAAGGCACTTTAATGTTAAACTTGAAGTGTTGCATGTTAATAACTTTGGACCCATTCAACGGATTTGTATGAAATATGGTATGCAGGGTGAAGCATGATAGTTCTCTTGATCTGCCAAATTGCGTTTCAGTCAGACTTACGTTTTTTGTGCGGTGAATCACTAAAAAATGCACTTTTCGCCAGTTTTGAGGGTAGTTTTTTGGATTTTGTCCATGGCACTATGCGGTCACTATATGGTGTGCCAGTCTGACACTTGGCATGTAGAAAGAGCATGGGCCAAGGAACATGCCACTTTTTGTTTGGTGAAAAAATATGAATCCATTCAAAAGTTATTACACTTTTTAGCTCCCATTATAAGTCTATTGAAAAATGTATACATTGTTTTGCAAAAGAAGAATGGAGTTTTGGTCATCTGGTCACTCCTCATGATCAAAGAATTTGCAGGCTCATGACCAAAGATTCTTTGATCACGAGAAATTTATCGATTGCGATGGCAGCTATCCTGTTTTCAGTTTGGGGTTGGAAAAAAACAAATATCTCAGCCCAGGGGTGACTTGTGAAGTAAAACTAGGATGGGCTTTGCTCAGGGGGCTTTCCTCTGTTGAGCCATGCCTGTGGTTTAATGTAGTTGTGTCAAAAAATGGAGTTTTAATGTTTTTAGATTCTTTGATGGCGAGCCTGCAAATTCTTTGGTCACGAGATTTCTTTGATCGCGAGCTTCATTCGTGAGGGCGGGACTAGATGGCCAGATTTTTGCTGGACCAGATGTCCCTGGGAGGGACAAGATAGCCCAAGTTTCATGGCCAGATATCCCCTCACGATCAAAGATGATCTTTGATAGCGAGGTCACGGCCAATTCTCGCGATCAAAGAATTTTTAAATGTGCAAAAACTTTAAAATTAAATATCTCAGAAACGGTTTGGTCTTTTAACTTGAAAATTGGAGGGTGTTGAGGGGATGTCCTGTAGATGTGAAATATGGTGTTTAGGTGTCAGAAAATTAATTTTCTGCTGAGATATTGTGCGACGCAGTTTACATTTTGAGGATAGTGTTCTGCATTGTGGTAGTGGCTTGAAATTTATAGGGTAGCTAGCCTTACTGCCACGGAGGTACTCTTCAGTGGTTAGGTGTGTAAAATGTAAACAGGTGCAGAATTATGCCACTCTAACGAATGAAAATCTAAAACTTTAATATTAAATATCTCAGAAACGGTTTGGTCTTTTAACTTGAAATTTAGAAGGTGTTGAGGGGATGTCCTGTAGATGTGAATTATGGTGTTTTAAGTGTTGGAAAATTAATTTTCTGTGGAAATACTGCGAGACACAGTTTACATTTTGCAGATAGCATTCTACATTGTGGTAGTGGCTTGACATTTTTAGGGTAGCTAGCCTTACTGCCACAGAGGTAATTTTCAGTGGTTCAGTGTATAAAATGTAAACAGGTGCAGAATTATGCCACTCTGACAAATGAAAATTTGGTTAGTTTCAAGTTGGTGGGAGCGTGGGGCCCTTTGGGCCCGTGCTCCCACCAATACGCGCTCCCACCAATATATGTCATATTCAGTACTTGTACTGTTATGTTAGGCAGAAATGTGTAAGTTGGTGGAAGCGCGGGGCCCTTTGGGTCCCTCACTACCACCAACTTGAGTGACATACTTTACTGTGCTTTCTCAAAAAGTAAGGACATTTTTTTTTTTGCAAAAAAACTGCATTAATGCAACAGTTAAGGTTTTTTACAGCAACAAAAGTGAGGAAATTTGCCATTAGGTTTACCACCCTTGTCCCCGACCACCCGCCCCACCAACAGGCATCGGGGTGTGCGTTGGGGTCGTAGTCTAACTCTCACCCCTACTCCTGTACTGCACCATCTCAGCTTATTTACACATGGAATGGGGTGAGAGTTAGGGCCGGTGACCTCAATGTAAACCCCGATGCCTGTTGGTGGGGGCGGGGTGGTTGTGGGGTGCAAGGAGTGGTAACCCTAACGGGGAATTTCCTTGCTTTTGTCTCTGTAAAAAACCCTAACTGTTGCATTAACGCAGTTTTTTGCAAAGAATATATATATATATATATATCTCAAATAGGGGAAGGATCTTAAAGAAAAAGTGATAATAGGCAAGTCACTCCCGCACTTCCACCAACTTGCGTGACATACTTTACTATGCTTTCTCAAAAAATAAGGACATTTTTTGCAAAAGAATGCATTAATGCAACAGTTAGGGTTTTTTACAGCAACAAAAGTGAGGAAATTCACCATTAGGGTTACCACCGCTTGCACCCCACCCCCACCTACAGGCATCGGGGTGTGCATTGGGGTCATCGGTCCTAACTCTCGCCCCATTCTCCTATACTACACCATCTCAGCTTATTTACACATGGAATGGGGTGAGAGTTGGGAGCAGATGACCCCAAGGCACACCCCGACACCTGTTGGTGGGGGCGGGGTGGTCGTGGGGTGCAAGGGGTGGTAACCCAAATGGGGGAATTTCCTTGCTTTTGTCTCTGTAAAAAACCCTAACTGTTGTATTAATGCAGTTTTTTGCAAAGAATATATATATATATATATCTCAAATAGGGGAAGGATCTTGAAGAAAAAGTGATAATAGGCAAGTCACTCCAAGGTGCGGGCACTCACCAGCCTTTTAAGATTCAACTGCGAACACTCAAATTTATATTTATTTATTTATTATTTTGGAAGACACCTTTGAGCCAAGGCTGTTTTACAAAGGTCCCACGTCAGGGAAACAATACAGAACATAGTGAGGACAATAACAAGTACAGTAGTTGCAAGCAGTCATAGGCTTTGTCGGGTACATTAAAGCTTTCATATGGAATTACTGTAATATGTGCAATGATTCACAGTATGTATGTTAAGTTACAGTAATTTGTGTATATTATTCAAGAACATATGTACAATAAAAAAACAGTTGTAATGTGGTTCACTAGAATAAATTAGAAACTGCTAGGAGAGATGGTAGATACATGTAGAGGAAGCTATGGGGTGAGAATGTAGATAATAGTGGGGATATAAAAAGTGAGGCAATAGGAGATAGTGTGGGGATAAAGGTAGGCGGGACTTGGGAGGGGGAATTAGAGGGAAGGAGAGTGAGCATATTATTTTATTGCATAAAAATAAAAAAGACTGACCATAAGGTTTAGGTACATGCTTGACACATTAAGGATCCTTTAGTGATCCAAAATGCATCAAGCGTCAAGTGTGTACCTAGATCTTGTGGTCAGTTTCTTTTATTTTTATGCAATAAAATGCTTGTAAGAAATTTGAGTGTTTGGAGTCGAATCTTATAAGGCTGGTGAGTGCTCAGACCTAGTTAGCAGCATTTGTGAAGGAGGATTTCCCCAGTCTATATACTGAGTTTGGGGACACAGAAAGAGCATACTCACAACATCTCAGTGGGTATCTGCTTCGAGCAGGTTGAAAGAGTGAAGTCAGGGATAATGGAAAGTGGTTTGACAGAGTGCAAAAGATAGCACCCCCAAATGTATGGACACGCAGTTGAGATGGAGGAAGCAAACCAAGTTTGGCATACAGGGAGCAGTGATGGGTGAGTTGATGGGATGGAAGTGCAAAATGGCAGATATCATTATAGGTGACATCCCACCTAAGAGGGGTATATTTGGAAGCAGCTGAGAAGACCACGATGCCATAGAGGACCATGGGGAGCAGCATCCTGCAGGCAATGTCTAGTCGGGCATGAGGAATAAGGTTGGGACTGACCTTATGTGAGACACACATCTTAGAATTAACAGATTTATAGACACCCATAACATGTGGTGAAAAACCAAGTGATGGGGTCCAAGGTGACATCAAGGTAGGTGAAAGAGGTGACAGAGGGGACCAAAGCTCCATCATAATATGCAGCAGTTGGTGGGGGGGGGGTGAATAGTGTCTCAACCTAAGGCCATACAAAAGAGCATGGCTTGTGTTTGGTCATGTTCAGGAGCAATCTGCTTACAGTCAGCCATTATAAACAGATTGCAGCTTCTTGGATAAATCTGAATTGATGGTATCACTATCATTTGAAGTGACACAGAGGACCAAATCATCAGAATGAAGAATGGCAGAGCAATGGGACAGACAGTGTCCTGTTGCATCAATGTGCAGGGCAAACAGCTGAAACATAGAAACAGAATTTGATGGCAGATAAGGACCTCTTGGCCCACCTAATCTGCCCATTTCCCTACCTAATGGATAAGCTGCAGATCCTAGTTAACCAACAGCTCACTTCCTCCTACCCCCACTAGAATTGCCTTATGTCTATCCAACGAATTCTTGAATTCCCCACTGTTTTTGACTCCATGACCTACTCAGAAAGGCTGTTCCATGCATCCACAACCCTCTCCATGAAAAAATGCTTCCTCACATTACCTCTGAGCCATCCCTCTCTATTTTCAAATTGTGCCCCATTGTTCTTGCACATATCTTTTTCTGAAAGATGCTACCCTCTTGGACTTTGTTGATTCCTTTGAGGTACTTGAAAGTTTCTATCATGTCCCCCCTCTCCTCGAGGGTATAAGCTCCTTTAGTCTCTCTTCATATGTCTTCTGGTGCAGACCCTGCACCATTTTGGTTGTCCTCTTCTGGACAGCCTCCATCCTGTCTATGTCTTTGCAAAGCTGGGGTCTCCAGAACTGCACGCAGATGCAGTAATCCAGATGGGGTCTCACCAACTGTCTGTACAAAGGGATAACAACTTCCTGTTTTCTGCTGGCGATGCCTCTCCCTATGCATTCCAGTATTCCCCCAGCCCTCCTTACTGCCTTCTCACATTGCTTGTCTACCTTTAGGTCATCTGATATAACTACCCCCAGGTGCCTTTCCATTTCTGTTGTTGTCAGTATCTCACCCCCCACTGTGTACTCTTCCCCTGGGTTTTTGTTTCCTAGGTGCATTACTTTGCACTTCTTTGCACTGAATCTAAGCTGCCATACATTTGACCATTCCTCCAACCTCGCCAAGTCCCTTCTCATCCTTTCCACCCTACGTTGTGTATCAGCCCTGTTGCAGATCTTTGTGTTATCTGCAAAGAGACATGCTTTTCCTTCCAGTCCCTCTGCTATGTCACTTATAAAAATATTAAAAAGGACCGGATCCAGTACTGAACCCTGCGGTACCCCATTAGTAGCCCCTTTTTCTGCACGGTAGACTCCATTTACTATTACCCTCTGTGTCCTGTTCAGTCAATGTTTATCCAGGCTACCATCTTGGGACCCACTCCCAGGCTGGCTAATTTGTTAATTAATCTTTTGTTTGGGACTGTGTCAAATGCCTTGCTAAAGTCTAGGTGGGCCATGTCCACAGCCCCTCCCTGATCTACTACTTTGGTCACC
Organism: Neoceratodus forsteri; assembly: GCA_016271365.2. NCBI lineage: Eukaryota > Metazoa > Chordata > Ceratodontiformes > Ceratodontidae > Neoceratodus > Neoceratodus forsteri. Next base: position 1,027,835,526 of record CM028130.1, on the reverse strand, counting down.
CAGTCAATACAATCAATTAGATTCATCTAACATGACCTTCCCACTGTGCATCCATGTTGCCTTGGGTCCTGTGCCCCACTGGCCTCTAGGTACTCAACAATTCTTTCCTTCAGAAGTGAATACACCATTTTGCCTACCATTGAGGTCAAACTGACAGGTCTGTAGTTTCCTGCCTCTGTCTTGCTCCCACTTTTGTGAAGGGGGATCACATCCACCCTCCTCTAGTCCTCAGGTACCACACCATCTTCCCATGATTTGCTAAAAAGGGTAGTCAGTGGTGTTACTAGTTCTCCCCTTAGTTCTTTCAGAATTATGGGGTGAATCCCATCAGGCCCCATTGCTTTATCCACCTTCAGTTTTAGGAGTTCTTTCAGAACCCTTTCTTCTGTGAAAGGACTGATATTGACTCCCCTATCCAGAGTTCTTCTATTGACTGGATTGAGTACCTCCCCCTCCTCTTTTTTTGTGAATACCGAGCAGAAGTATTCATTCAGTATCCCTGCTTTTTCACTGTCCCTCTCTGCCCACCCACCCTCCTCTTTATTCAGCCTCAGTATCCCTCCTTTGTCTTTCTTCACTCCCTAATGCACCTATAAAAGGTTTTATCCCCCTTCTTAACTGAGTTAGCTATCTTTTCCTCGGTTTGGGCCTTCTCTATTCTGACTGCCTTCCTTGCTTCCTTCTGCTTTAACTGGTACAGTTCTCTGTCCTGCTCCTTCTGTGTTTCCTTATACTTTCTGAATGCTGTCTTTTTCTCCCTAACCTTCGACGCCACCTCTTTTGAGAACCATAGTGGTGTTTTCTTTAATTTTGTTTATTTGCCTCACACAAAGGCTTGTTGCCTCTGTGATGGCAGCTTTCATGTTTTCCCTTTGTTGCTCTCCCCTTCTTCTTGCCTGTTTGCTAGTGCTTTTCTGAGGCACTCTCCCATTTTAACAAAATCAGCCCTCCTGAAGTCCAGTACCATCACTTTTGTATGGCTTGACTCTACAGCTGAGTTTATCGTGAACCACACTGTTTGGTGGTCACTTGCTCCCAGATGGCTACCCACCTCTAGATCTGCAATCCTCTCTCCATCCCCATTTGAGAGTACCAGGTCTAAGATTGCTCCCTCCCAAGTGGGTTCCAACACTAGCTGTCTGAGGCATGCTCCCACAGGGCATCGAGAATGGCCCTGCTCTTGGATATGGCTGCAGCAAAGGTGCTCCAGTTAGCATCTGGCATATTCAGGTCCCCCATCAACAATATCTCCCCTTTCTTTGCCATCCTAAGGATGCCTTCTATCATTTCCTTGTCCACTTCCTCCCCCTGAGATGGGTGTCTGTATACAACCACTGTGCAGATTGTGGTGCCATTTCCAGTCTCCAGGGTGACCCACAGTGCCTCCTCTCCTCCCTGCTTACTCTTTGGTTCCATTGCTTTGATCCCTTTCCTTACACAGAGAGCTCCTCCTCCTCCTCATCTACCCTCCCTGTCCCTCCTGTAGATTGTGTACCCTGGTATGTTGACATCCCAGTCATGGTTCTCTGTGTACCATGTTTCTGTGACTGCCACAATATCAAGGCATTCTTTTTCCATCAAGGCCACCAGTTCAGGGAGCTTGTTACTTAGACTGTGGGCATTAGTACTCATTACCCTCCATTTTGTGATGGCCTTACCCCTTTTTGCCCCATCCCTGTCCTTACTGCCTTTGTCTTTTTCTCCGTTTACCCCTGCTCTTCTCCCTGTTGACTTCTCTACCTTGGTGTTTACCTCACTAACTACCCTGGTTTTTGGGGAGGCTAGGAGTTCCCTTCTCCTTTTCAGTGTCTCCCCCCTTGGCTAGTTTAAATGCTTGCCAATGAAGCATTTAAACCTATCACCTAGGATCCTGGTTCCCCTTCTGGACAGATGCAGACCATCGCGCCAGTACAGGCCTGCATCCTCCAGGGGACCCTCAGTCCCCAATGAAGCCAAAACCCTGAGCTCTGCACCAGCTTTTCAACCACTGATTGAATCCCATGGTGCAGAGCACCCTAGCCTCACCCATGCCACAGACAGGCAGCACCTCTGAGAAGGTTACCATGTGTGTTACTTGTCTAAGGCCCCTCCCCAACTCCACAAACTCCTCCTGCACTGCTCTGATCCATTTCCCAGCCAGGTCATTTGTCCCTATGTGGACAATGACATCCAGCTCCCTCCCCCATGCAGCTGCTCCTACGATCCTGAAGATTCACTCCCTGTCCCTCCAAGCCATGGCACCAGGCAGGCACCTTACCTCCCTCTCCCCTCCCTCCCCCAGTTCTACCCTCCTAACAATGGAGTCCCCCACAAGGAGTTGTTTCCTTCCCTGTGGGCTCCCATGCCACCCTCCTGTGGGTTTTCTTTATGGAGGTTTCCAACATTCTCCTTGGTCTCCACTGCAGGTGCCTCCATAGAGGAACCACACTCTGCCAGACCAGCATATGAATTGTGGAGAAGTACAACTGGGGCTAGGTAGGGGAACTGCATCAAAACACATAATTAAATTCCACATTTAAAACTTTTGTATGATATGTGTTTTTCTAAAGAACTTTGTTGATTTACAGTTAATGCAATAAAACTACTGTGTGTTACCAGCAAAGTCAATGTGTTGGGAAAGCAGGCAGTATGAGCAAACATAGAACATGTGTTTTGGGGTAATTCATGCATGTGTGTAGTGAGCTATTCACAATATCCCTGTAAATACAGGATTTGCACTACCAAATAAGGGTGTCAATATGTGGTAAAGGCATCAAGGTCTAAACCCTTTACATTAGCTTTGCTCACTCATTAACTAGGTATAGATTTGGGCATTATGTGCTAATCTAAAATTGCTGTCGGGTAACAAATAATGAGTGCCTTGCACATGCAATGGGTGCTGGTAAAGTAAGATAAAAAGAATCGTGTTTGGTGTCTGTGTGTGTGAGAGTTGTGGGTAGGATTAAAATACTAAATTAACTAGCGCTTTACAGGTCACGGGTGACTTTATTTTGTTTTAGTTTCACTTCTCAGGTAAATAGTTGAGCTCTGTTAAATGCATAATTTAAATGTTGGCCAAATATATTTCCTTATTAGGATTATTCTTTAATCAGATATTCATTTAAAATGATTTGTGAAACTATCACATTAGCAAAAACTGGTCAACAGCAAAACTATTAATTTAAATGTTCTATTTTTTTAAACTCTGAATACCAGTATATTCCACCTTTCTGGGCGTAGCTCTTGTATTTTTTTCTTTTAACAGGTTTATTATCAGGTTTTTAAAAGAAAGTGCTTTCCTATACCTAAAAGTATCAAATTAATATTTGTGCAGTAGAAGTATGCATTTAACAGGTTTATTCTGTTATCAGGTAAATATGCAAGTTGACTACAATGTATTTGTAACAAAACATTCATTATTAAGCAAAAATAAGGCCAAAGGTCTCCACTTCTGTCACTCTGCCTCCTCCCTGAGTGCCCTGAGCCAAAATATTCTGTGGGAAGCAGTATGATATGATTTCAGTCATGGTGCATTTTCCCTACTGCTACAGGGAGGCAAACAGACTCCTTTGGTAAACTAATTGTGTCACAATCAGTTAATATCTCAGTACTGAAAAAAAAATGTTTTTAAGTGGGCTGAAGTAGCAATAATTAGACTAGTGGCCAAAATGACATCATTAGAATGCTGTGTGCCCCAGAGACCAGGAAAGGGATTGTAATGTAAAAAGGCAGATTGGCACAATTGTAAGTCTGAACAATGTTTTTTTTTAATTAAAACAGCATTTTATTACTGGCACATGGTACCAATAAAGCGACAGATATTTTTAGTTGCCAAGCACAGAGTCAAGCAATACTGCACTCATTAAATGCAATAATCTCCATCCTGTTCTCCCCAAACCCAGCAATGAGATCCCAGTAAGATTAAGATTCACGGCTCTGCTATAGTCAGTGCACCAGTGCAGCAATGTCTTCTATCATTACAAACCAGTATCGTGGATATTTCCATCTGTATAACTTCTTTTCTGGGATTTCATAAATAACTAGAGTGTTTGTTTCAAATACTGTAGCTGTTTGGTCTCCGAGCCTCCAGCTGCGCCTTACTTTTCATGTCTCCTACAAGCAAATCTCAGCCTCTGTCTGCTGCTTCCCCCACTGTTGATGGCAATTGGGGATCAACACAGAGCTGGGTCCAAGGGTGCCAGTGACCATCATTTAGATAGCTTGGGGCACATGGGAGGGTGCCAGTGACCATCAGTTCAGTGGCTTGGGGCACACAGTTTTTTCTTTCAGTTTTTTTCCCCTTGGCCCCACCCATCTCCCACTAGGTGCTGGTCAGCGACACTGCAGGCTTTGCAAGCGAGCATGTAATGTCTCCCTGTGGAGGATAAAAGCTAGTCAGACCACCACAAGGGTCACTGTGGCTCTAGAATCATGATGCCATTCCTCCCCGTCTGGGAGCAATAATGTGTGGCAGTATCACTTCAGCCTCCCCACCCCAGCCATCCAATCCAGCTCCTAAGTCTTCTCCTGAACCTAGATCACCAGAGTGGGAGTGTGCTGTGCAGCCCACTGTGTTTTTTTCCAATCACAACCCTGGAATGAATCTTTACCATGTGCTATGGATTAAAGGAAAAGAAGAAGATAAAGCTCTTCCAGCACCTACAGATGTTGAACTGGCAATGCCCGCAGCAACCTTCATTCACAAACATTCTATAACTTTTCTCTCTCTATGTTGAATTTCCGATTCTGGTTTATAAATAGAATTTGTTCCTTATGTTAGCACTATTGGCTTCTGAAAACTCCAGTTTATATGAGTTTTGCCTTCAGGACACCCTACCATGGAACAAAGTACTGAATCCTGCTAAACGTAAACAAGCAACTCCCCTTAAGTGTTTCTTATTCACTGATCGATAACATTAATAACTTCTAGATTTTGCCAGGTCTTTGTGATTTGATTGTCTAAGTCTGAATGTAACAAGTAACTCCATGACAACTGAAACTCTGTAAGGTTTTTTTTGGGACTTAACCATACTTCTATTTAAAAGTACCTCCCTGGCTTAGCTATCTAAATAACTCAACGCACTGGATACAAACGTAGGCTTTGGCCAATACCCATCATGTTCGCTTCCAAGTTTTAATAGTGAAATTGCATGCCTGCTGGGTTCTCCTTTTTTATTGTAAGCCCACACTCTCATTTCTGGAAGCTTAGCTGTAGTGGGCTCATGGGGGGGTCCATTGTTGCCACCAGCCCCATCCTGGGTCCTGTCTTCATCCTGTGGTGCCCTGAGAACTGGATTTGCTGCAATGGGGGACTGGGAGGGCTTTCTAATTGGCAACAGACAGGAGTCAGGCTGGGTTCCTTTCTTCAGGTGCCTACAGTCACACAGCAGACCCACATTCTTGGCCCCCAGGATTGCTTGGTGGGGTCAAGACTGGACTGAGGTGCACCATCTGGGTGCACAATGGAGCTGTATAACCCCAGGACAAGCAGCGGGGTAGAGGAACAAAAGAAAGCAACCACAGCGATGGAGCAAGTGCTGCTGTGCGTGCATGGCAGCACATTAAAGGAGCCAGAGCTTCAATTCAAATGCTGGGTCATGTGCCCACTCCCTCCAAGTGTCCCAGACTCCAAGGCAGGAAGTGGAACCAGGACCAAAGACCAGAGGTGCCATCGGGTGTGAAACAGTTTTTCTGCCTCAGGGCAGGCAGTGGGACCAGGAACAGGAGCACACATGACACCAACTCAGCAATGCTGTTGATATTGCCAGGAGGAGGGGGTGAGGGAGACAGAACAAGTGTCGCCAAGCAGCAATGTAATAGAATGGGGGGTAGGGTGGAAAACACAGGAGACAAGTTTGTTGAAAAAGTTCCTAGTAAGAACCTTACAATAAGGCTGTCATGCCCATAGATCCTAGGGATTCATGTGCACCTCAAAAATTCACATCCAAGTAGTACTTTTTAAACTGAGGGAGGCTGTAAAAGTGCAACTTTCTGCTTCCCCCAGATGATCATTTAATTGTGTGCCCCATAGAAGTTCTCTTGCAATGCCGGCCCTGCCTTAGAGTTACAAATAGCCACAGTAGCCTCCACTTTACACTTTACACTTTTCAACTCTGTGACTGGCTAAAGTTCTTCAAAGGGAAAAACAGAGTGTAGACGGAGAGTGTGTGGTATTGGGGAGGAGATTGCTGAGTCTAAACCTGTGATTGGTGGAAGAGGATGAAGCCCCTAACAGCCTTCCCTCAGAGCAATGGCAATATATTTGTTTATTCCATTGGCAAGCAAACGCAAAAAATGGCCAGACTCAATTGATTAGATCTATGTCCGTAATATGTATGTTGTTTATTCAGTTTGTCGCTATTGGCCAGTGAACTACCCATTGTGTGGAAGCTTGCTAATCTTACCCTCTGTTGATAGTATGTGCATGGTTTGGTGAGATGACTTGTTGTACTGATCATGATCTACATGGATGATACTACCATATGGTCCACTTTTAAAGCCTCCAGAAACCTGCAAACTCCAAGATGACTTTGATGTCTTAGTTATCTGGACCAATAACTCCAATATGGTCATAAACATTTCTAAAACAAATGAGATCTTCATTGTTCTTGCTGCATCAGCTCATCTCCTCCACCTTTGCAGTGGTATAGAAACCACCAAAAGGGTGAATGAAACCAAACTGCTTGGGCTCACTGTAACCAACAACCTAAGTTGAGACAGACATGTTGAGTTAACAGTGGCTTAGGCATACAAGAAAATATATAACATTAAAACCCAATCACTTCTTGGCTCTACAAGCAATAACATTATGATGAAAACAAAGTCTATTAAAGGAAGAGGTAGATGAGTCCAGCCCAGTTCTGCAGAGGGCTAAGGCACTATGTGCCTTACCTCTCACCACGCCAGTGATCTAAGTTCATGAATGAGCTTGGGGCACTGGGGTTGACTGGGGGGGGAGAGGATTGAGTGTCTGATGGACTGCTGTCTTCTCCTGGGGATGGGGAAGGATGCTGTCTTGTTCCTTAGGTGCCATCTGGTGGAGGCCAGGTGACAGCGCCAGAGTCTGAGCGCCATGCAAGGGAGGGGCTCTGGTTCCATAATGTGCCTCCACTCACACATGCTTATGTACCACGGTGGCAAAGAGTAAAGGGAGAAAATGGAAAAGGGAAGGCTCTGGCTTTGTGAAGCCCTGCCTGCCTTCCCCCATTCCTGCACTGCCACCCAACCACCGCCCCCAATTCTGGATGAGAGTCACTGGGTGGACGGAGGTCGGCCCACCCCTTCCCGGCCCCAGAATGGGGGGAACAATCCATGGGGGAATTCTTGGGGTGGGCAGGTTAGGGGGGTAGGTGCCAGATGGGAGTGGTGGGTACAGGGCTGAATATTCTCCTGGAGCCAAACCAATAGAAAAAAGCAATATGAAGAAAAAAAGGAAGAGCTAGATGGAAAATATTTCACTGTAATTAGTAATTGGAATTTAATATCCTGGACTACTGGAGACCTGAATGTTAAACTTTCTGATAGGGAATGCCTTAAATTTCTCCAAAGCTTTGATTCAATGTATTAATCTGGTGAAATACTGATCCCCCTTCCCATTTCCTGAGTTTGACGTACATACTGGGAGCTTAATGACTGCTATGAAATTACATAGAGGTATCCAGACATACAGACTAGATTATAAAGAAGCTTTAATATTAGCTGTGAGGTTCGCTTGTACAACTTTGAATGCAATTGTGATTAATGTGTATATCACACTTAAAAACTGTGTATCTCATTATTCTTCAACGTGGGACATATTTAATCATTTTTAGTGTATGTAACTCAGATATAAGAACATCATGGTACCCTAATAATAGGGGATTTCAGTGCTAGACTAGTATATATTCCAGACTCCCATCAAATGAATGATAAGAAAAATGTGTTAGAATTTCACTCTTTAATCCAGTTCTGCTATCATCCAGGAACTATTAAGATACGAAAATAAAGGATTTTGATAAACCTTCATACCAAATAATAAAAAAAACTATGATTTTATAGTGTTAAATAGCAGAACTAAGGATGATTTGGAGGAAGAATGTACATACTTCCAAATGAATTCTCTACCATGGACCTTGCATGGTTCAATTCAAATTTTCTAGGGAAAATACAAAATATGCAAATTTAAAATCATCCTGAGTCTTGTCCTCTTCCAGTACTTATAATATAAGGGTAATATTGAAATTTATGGCTCAAAAAGAATTAAGTGGCATATGACAAAAATGAATGCTCTTGCAGTAATCATTAATAGTGATCTCAATTTCATTTTTGGAATCTCTACTTGAGTCAGAAGTTCCGATTCAAGTGCTAAAATGGTTTGAATCTTTGAACAAAATTTTGTGCTCTATGCTATATATAAACAAGAAAACTTTAGACAGGAACCCAACCTGGTACAATAAAATTTGTAGGAAAGTAAAAGCGATCATAATAGATACTGTATATCAGACAAATCAAAAATTGTAGAACTCCACTGAATATTAGGGAATTAAATGGAATGGGGAAGCATTACAAATCTATAATAGAAAATGAAAAATCAAAATTTCAAAAGATTTATGGGGATGGGAGGGTGCCAAGTTCGGTTCTGGGCATGCTCGTGGTTTTTGTGCCAGGTAATTTTTTTTTTTACTTTTGCATCCCCCCGATCTGCATCCCCTGGAGTTGTGAATCCTTTAGTTGGCGGGTGCGGGGGGGGGGGGCAAAGCCCTCCAATAAAAAAATCAAAACTTAAGTCTCCAGCACCCTCTTGATGTTCGCTGTTGGTAATATCACCGAAATTGATTTTCGGTGATGTACACTCACCCAAACGGTGACCACCATTCCACGATTGCCATTATCACATGGAACCCAAAGATCTGATTACAATTACAAACTGGGAAACAGAACTTTCCTTGCAACATAAAATCACCTCCTGTCATATCTGGTATGAATTATGGTAGATGACCATTAGATTCTTTAAGACACCTGTAATAATAGCCAAATACAATAGTACTAGGACAGCAGCCTGCTGGATGGGCTGTGGGTGCAAACAGTGACCCAGACACATATAGCCTGGCAGCAGAACCACTCTAAAATAAAAGAGCTGATGCTGGAGGTAGAACAATTCATATCACGATCAGTTTTACTGTCATTATATCAAGAAAATATAACAATAAAGTCTCAAAAACATTTATTTTTAATGATGACAGCACCAACAAAAAATGTATCACAAAAGCATTGTTACAACCTGCTGCTCCATTGAAAGGAAAATGGGAAAAAATATTTATATATGTATACAGAATGAAGAAAACTACATTTAGCTTAAGAAAGTAGCTATCACTATTTAGGAACAGAAATATAATAACTGGTGACCCCCATAATGACTGGATATCCAGTCTTGATAAAACGCTGTAATAACCGTCTGATTCCGTAATAACTCAATAGCGGGTTATTATGGTGTTCTCCTCATGTGCTCACTTCACTGAAGTGCAAAAGAGAGCACATTGTATTTGTATGAGTACAGCAGCCACTGTGGGACATGCTCGTTCACAAAAACACATTTTATAGTTTTTCTTTCTGAAACCTTGCACCAGTTAATACAAATAAATAATGCCTGTGCAAAATTTGTTTTATGAGGATTTTTCACACTCCCTCGGCATGTGGTAATCTCATAAACCCCTTGAGCTTTGCTCTTGGGGTTTATAGATTATCACACCCCTTGGGTGTGTGAAAAATCCTCATAACGCACAACCTGCACTGGCATTATTCTCTATACATTAGTTAAATTACAGGAAAGGATTAAGTAGAAGGGACTCTTGTATGTATTTAGAAAGCAGAGATCACACAGTACTGCACTGCTTTGTCTTGAGTCATCTGATGTATGGTCCAATACCAAATGGGGAGGGAGGCATTCTATGTAGGAAGAACAGCCATACTTGAAATTGATGAATGTTTGATGCACAAAGCAAATTCAGAGCAAGCAGCAATTTGAGAGTAATATTTAATAAAAGTTTTGAGAAAACATTTTATGAAACATTTGAAGAATCCTTCTGGCATACAGAACAAACAAAAATGACTTTAAGTAAGTGGTCAAAAGTCTTCTCCAGAGCACGTTTGTGTAAATAACTGACATTTTTCAATGATTATGGCTAGTTTCATTTTGTGTACCTTTTACAGTTGACACTAGGGAAGCAAGTCTGAAAGTCCACATTTTTTTAAGCCCTGTTATAATTAGGTATGTTAAAAAGAATTAATCACAAAATTTATTAAAAGATTGGTGTCTGGTATTACACCTGAGTGCTGCTTTTTGAGTGAGTGGTGGAGGGGTGTGCTTCATGTGGTTATAGATCAAGTCCTATCTGATATTTATTAATTAGAGTACATATAAGCATTGTTTCTTAGGCAGATACAGATCATTTAGCACATTAAAAGAAGACACAAGTGTGTACATAATTAATTCAAGAGACTTTGTTACTGTGAATAGTTAGACGCTTGTGTCCTAACTGATAAATCTTTGGCATACTAATTGTACAGCTGTCATAATGAATGACTTTTACATTTTATTAGATTTGTAGGCTATCTCCTGAAGAAACCTTTTGCAATATAGGTGAAACATTGAGGAAGAAGTGAGCCTGGTTTAAAAATTGTGAGCAATAAGAGAATGAACTGTTAGAAGATTTGTTGGCCTTTTTTTCCACATAGAAGCTCCCCCATAGTTTTGGACTCTTTGTGCAGCATTAGGGTTGCATCATTGCTCCCAGATATTCAGTTAATTTCCTGTGGCATTCCTCTGCAATACAAAGAAACCCCGTCTGTTTCATCTGATTTATAAACATGTTCCTTTCAAAGGTGGTACTGTATGCGTGGACAGCAGTAGGTATGTGAGTCAGCTAGCTCGGTGCCTGTACATACCCATTTTATGCATGCTTGTACACCTTCATGACGCTGACTCAGGGGAGGGAGAATAAGAGAAAATGTCAGCCAGGAGTAGAATGAAACTGGCACCCCACTACCATCAACCTGCCTCCAACTCCAATCTCAGATTTGGTCACCTTTGGGGGGCCTGCCTTCAACCTTGGCAGCCTCACCATTGGGTGGGGAGCATGCCATGGGACAACAGGAGCTGAAGGTTCAGCCTGGAGATAGCAGAGTAATGGGGCTGGGCATACAGGCTGAATGGGGCACTGGCTGGAGTAGAGAGTATAAATAGAAAATTAAAGAAAAATTACTGTGAAAAATCCGTTGTCTGGCAGTCAATGGCCACTTAATTATCAATGAACATGGAAATTAATGCATAAGTGTATCCATATGGCCACCATGTTTTGGGTGCCTGCCCTGTACAGTTGCATGTAACTCCATTACAGGAGTTTTGACCAGGGAAAAACTTTTCATCTTGTAGTCACATGGTCACCAAACATGAAAAAGATTCTATTTGCCTTGACTGGTACTGCTTTTACTGGGACATCTCTCACTGGGAGCACTGCAAGGCCACCCTCTCCTCCTCCTTTTACTTTTCTAATTTGCTTTCAGTAGGGACCACATTGTGGTATGGGTAATTTTCTAGGCCCTCCTGGCCATCCTGTTTCAGACTGTCTTCAGCTGGATCACAGTAGGTGTTTAATGCACCTCTTGAGAGACCACCATTAGCTCTGAAGTTAAACTCAACTCCCCTTAGTCACCCGGGTGTGTCCCTTCCAATGCAGGGCCCACAGTATCCAATACTCATTCAGAGGGGCCATCTCCAGGGCCAGCAATTTCAATTCTTTATCTATGCCCTCCCCTTAGTGGAAGACTTAACATCAGGAGGCAAAGAAGAGGGGTTTGGAGTTTGGTCACCTCAACTGAAAAGTCTATAAACACTGCAGCATCATCTGATGGGATAGAGATTCTTTACCAACTTGCAGAACTGGACCCACCAATGCGGGCGTAGATACATGTGCTCCTGTCTGCATGCCAATGTAGCATACCTGCATAGCATACTCACCTCCCCACCTTTCATGAGTGCTCTACAGTTGCACCACCACCTCTGGTCACTCATATGCTAGTCTCACAGTGGATGTCACATCCCACCTTCCATAGTGGAGGAGAGAATTGGTTGGACTACTCAGTCCCCGGCCCTTTTGGCTGCCTCAGGCTCTAGGCATGAACACAGAACACTGGACTCACAGGCAGCATCTGTCATCACCTCATCAGGCCAGTCCAGGGATACCTCTTTTATTAGAGTATCCTGAGGCAGCAGCAGTACAGTTACAGGTAGAGGAAAGTCCAAAGTCCATGTTAGTCCAAAAAATATATGGACAAACTCTAGAAACAGTTTAAGTCAAATCAATATGGGTTTATTGAAAACTCTTCCAAGGAAGGTTAAAGTTGATACAGATAAACACACGTACTATATTTCATCAACATAAGCCACAGATTATAATTACAATGTGCAATTTCAGCTGTGGTTTCTAATTGGGGGCAGCTAGTAAACAGAGACGTTTTTATTGGGTCTGCTCTCCTGCCTGATTATTATTTTCATTCTTTTCCCTGTTTTAGCTTCTGATTTCCCAACTTCTTGCATCAGCCTGAGTGGATGTGGGCTATCCCCTACTGCTGTGCATAAAATTGCTGCTGTGTGTGCTAGACTGCTGTATGTCACTTGTGTTAGCCAGTTGGGCTCAAGCCACATGGAACTACTGCCAACACCGCCTTCACAGAAATCTGATCAATAACCCTGTTCTGTATCCATTATTTCAGTGCAGCAGCAGCTGCTTTCTGCCTTGTTTCCCCCTTGCTGTTTTCCAAACATAACCTGACCCAAACTGAAATCGAACAGAAACACTGCAGCAAGTCTCCAACACCACAGGTCCCCAATGTTGGCTAACCAAAATGGTCCAGATGAAGCCCGATCAAGCCACTAGCTGAGGTGTGGCCATGTGTGTGTGTGGGGAGGGGGAGTAAAGCCATGTCAAGCCATGCAAAACCAGAAAATACTTGGGGGGGGGGTAGTGAGCCTTAATCTTCTGAATTTTGGTGCTGTGTGGATTTCCGACATTTGAGCCACAAAGTGAGCTTCGTATAAAGTTGGCACTGTAAAAACACTAGCACCACCTATGTAAAAAGCAGTTTCATCAATTAGTTGCCTGCACTCAGTTGTATCTCTTTATATATATGTCTATACAGAAACATACTGTAGATGAATAAAACAATATAAGTAGAGGATGATGGTGGTACAGGTGTGCACAAACGACAAGTTGGGCTACCTGGTACCGAAAAAATAAACCCAATGCTGGGTATTGTTAAAATACTGTTTATTTTATGAATTAAAAACAGTAAAAGTGTAGCAGCATACTCCTAAAACAACATCAAAGTTTTATGCGGACACATGTGCTTTCCCAAGGCATGGCTATGTGCATACATCTGCATATTTAAATACTGTTCCCTTAATAAGATGCCCCAGATGAATCAATCAATGGACAGCACGTACTCACAGATACAATACTATTTTACAACTAATAATAGTTAAATAAGCTAATGAAAAGGAAATATTTATATTATTTATAGAATCAATAAACAGCACTATCTAGAGAATAAAAATACCCAAATAATGAGCATTGCAATCAGCAGGGCATATTTAGAGCAGCTATATACATTGACGGCAATATAAGAAAGAATACTTATCAGCCAGACATGAAACAATAAATAAATTCACCCCATATCATATATAAGCTATACATAACTTATGTACTTTTTTCTAGAAAAAATCTTTAATAGATTCATTTTTAAGAACATCTAGAAAAACAGATAATTTTAAAAAGGACACCAAACTGAAAGTGTCATTCAGACCAGGATACTGATGTGCCTGGACCCAATATTGCCAGGCACTCTCACAACTGAGGAGTTTTGTATTCAGGTTACCCCTCTCATGCCCACCATCACCTTTTCCAAACCTGACAATCTGAATACATGATCTTGTCCCTCCTTCATAATATATGCTGCTAGTGCATTAGTGTTATCTCCTTGGGGGATACTACACAAATGCTCAGAAATGCATATTTTTAAACTGGTGTTTTGTCTTGCCAGCATAAAAAGAGTTACAGCTACACACAGCAACATATACTAGGCTGGTGGTGTTAGAGTTAACAAATTGTCTCAGGGCATAAGTAATTTTAGAAACTGGATGCACAGAACTACCACTAGCCTTGATTACTTGTCAAAAGGTACAATTACCACATGTGTGGGTTCCATTTGGGAGGTGGGGCCAAACCTATTTCTCTGTAGTAACATGAAGACCACTAATCACTTTGTCTGCCATGTTGGTACCCTTGTGGTAACCCATTCGGGGTAGTTTTCCCATTACTTGTCTTTCCTCAGTGTGTAGAATGTGACAATGACTTCCCAACATTGATCTGAGTAAATGACTCTGTGGAGTAAGCTCAGTAACAAAATTAAGACAGGTTGCCTCATTAACAATAACATTTCTATTTCTAGATAACAGCAGCTCCTCCCTTTTCAAGCTTTTTGACAAGTTGTATAAGTCTATCAATAGAAGTTTTTTTTGTAATACATATCTGAATATGCTGACTTAGTTTGCCAGCCCCTTTCAACATACTCCAGTGGCTCATTAATATTTCGTTTTAGCCTCATATACTGAGGCCAGGGATATACTCAATAAGGTATCTTGCATGGCAGCTTTCAAAGTATAGCATCACATTTTTGTCAGTATTCTTGTGATAGTTGTGTTCTTATGCCTCCTCTGCCATGTTTTTCAATGATCAAATCCAAACAAAATCACCACTGTTTGTCGTAATGTACAATAAAGCAAAAACTTTTATTTGTAATTTCCAAGTACCATGCAAACTCCATAAATGCAGATGGGGACCCCCTCCACACCAAAAATATGTCATCCATAGGCATTCAAAATATCAATTTTATCAAAAAATGGATTCACATTAGTTGGCAGGACATGTTTTTTCTACCACTCGGTCAAATATAAATTCACATAATTTGGTGTGAAGGAGGCCCTCATCACTGTGCCCTTCACCTGTAAATACCCCCCGTCCCCTGTAAACATAAAGATATTGCACTTTAGAAACTTTTCTGTCAAAACCAGTAACATTTCAATACATTCTGATGTATAGCCAGATAAACCATAGAAATATGCCTGGAGGGCATTCATAGTTAGTTAGTTAGTTAGTTAAAACTTTATTTTTTAACAGAATGAGAACGTTAAGCCTAAGGGACTTATTTACAAAGTTGTCCTGCATAAACATGAAATCAAGGCATTCATTTTAAAATGAACAAACAGTAGATCTCACTAACAATTTACAAGTACATACAAATACATTTGATATGTTGAAATAAGGTTTTTTGTAAGGAATAAAAATGATGTTGTTAATTACAATTTAGTCTAAATACAAGTGCAGACTTCCAAGCAGGTTTTATTAACTGCTGATTTAAAAGAAACAAAATTTGGCAAGTTTTTCAATGAGGGGGAAATTCCATTCCATGATCTAGCAGCATTATACTGAAAAGACATTTGACCATATTTAGTTCTTATTCTTGGGATTGCAAGACCCCTATGTACCACATCCCTAAAGTTATATATTTGGCCATCTGTCTCATATTGAAATGAGAAGTTTCCCTTGATCAAACCATTTTTCACTTTATACACAAGTTTATTTATTGTTTTTTTAATAAAATAGCTGGACTATCCCACCATTGTTATTGGTACATTAGACAGTGATGAGTTTTAAATGGACAATTTAAGACAAATCTAGCAAGTCAATTGTATGCGTGATTGACTTTATCCAAAATTGTTTGTCCAGCAAACCTATAAACTAAGTTGTCATACTCCAGAACTGACAGAATAGGTTGAATAGCAATCCTAGTATGCATCAGAAATGTAACTATTGATGCTGACCTTCTCAATGCAACAATTCTGGCATTTACCTTTTTAGTTATGGAATCATTGTGAGCTTCAAATGTCAATGAGTGATCTAATACAACTCCAAGGTATTTATATTTATTACTTATTAGCAATTGTTAACCATCCCAAATAACAATTTCAGAATTTTGAATAGTTTGCAATGCTTTTTTGTTTTGCTTGTTTTGAAAACAAAAAACAAAACATTACTTGAGTTTTTTTAATACTCAGTACTAACCTTGATTTACAAAACTTGTCTTGGAGTATGTCAAAATCAGTCTGATGCTCAATCAACATTGATTTATAAGATTTTGCTGACAGCAATAACACTATATCATCAGCGTATAATCTAATATGAGTGTTTTGTATTTGATCAGGTAAATCATTTACCTATATCAGGAACAATAGTGGCCCCAATATTGAACCCTGGGGAGCACCTTTTGTTAAGTTACCCAGGTCAGATAGATGTTCATCTATTGCCACTCGCTGACTCCTTCAGTTCAAGTAAGATTTGAACCAAACATCCCCTACCAGTGAGGGGTATTAGTATAAGGGGACATAATATCCATAGTCACCAACCACCAATTATTTTCCATATGTAGATCACTCAGGATTTGCAAACTGTGGGTGGTGTCCTTCACAAATGTTGGTGACTAAAGTATTAGTGGTTGAATGTACTTATCCACAAATTGTGCAAGTGGCTCCACGAGGGAGACAATACTTGTAACAATTGGGCATGCTGGAGGGTCAATAAGGCTATTGGGTATCTTAGGTTAACCATATAGTGTGGCTTTTATTGGAGGGAGTACAGTCAAAAATCACAACTTTGTTTACTAATAATGCTATTTATAAAAAAAATTCTTGCAAATAAATATCAATAATTTTTTTGAATTCCAATGTCATATCATGTGAAAATTTGACATAAGAATTTCTGTATGAGGGTTATGTTAGTAGTTCATGTTCATACCTGGCTCAGTCAGGAGGCAGTATAGCACAGTGGTCTAAGGCTCTGAGCTACAAATTTGGTGACATCCAGCAGACCAGACCTGGGTTTGAATCCCACAGCTTCCACTTGAATACTGTGTGACCCTGGGCAAGTCACTTAACCTCCTTGTGCTCCCAGGTCACTCCTGTAAAAAAGCTTTCAGCTTAGTGTGCTATACCTGGTTAAACAACTAAATAAATAAATAAAAGTCAAGGATAATCACTGAGCCTTCTTTATCAGCAGTTTTTATGACAATTCCATTAATATTTTTTTCAGATCAAATAGGGCTTGTCTTTCTGCTCTTGAATGGTTATTAAATCATGCCCTAGATTTTTGCTCAATCAACTGCTGAATATCTCGTTCGCAGACATGTGGAAATACTGCCACTGTAGGGGTGTTGGGTGGTAAAAAGGTCAAATTATTTTTAAGTTCTCTGTTTCTAGTTTTTGGCAAAGATAAACTGTCTCTTGTGTCCTCATGCATTTCAATTACCATTAAAATCATTACAGTACTTTAATCATTCTCTTTGTAAAAATGTACCTGAAGGTATAGCTTTCTGGTTAAGGGGCGCAAATCGACAATGGTCTTAAATTCATCAACCTCTGTTGTGGGGAGGTAAGAGAATCCTTGAACGAGTACATTTTTTTCATTCTCATTTAATGAATAATTAGCAATATTTACCACCAGGTTGTCTGCTGTCTCCATGGATTCCTCTGTTCATACTGTTCCCTCTTCTGCATCCGCTTTTATTGATCTCTGGTATTGTAAGTTGCTCTGCTTCCTCCCCTTTCCTTGCATGCCCCACCATGTTCTTCTGCAAACCTGATTATTCATGGCCTTCACCATATTGGTCACTGTGGGTGCCTTGGAGGCTGGAGTCCTTTGATCTGTCTGGTACTTGCAGACATGTTGTTCCTGGTGGATTGCTCTGTTCCCCCAGTTTGGCTCTGGTGGTTTGTGCCACTTGGTTTGGGGGGATCTCCTCCTGGCTATCCTCTAAAAAAATTCTTAGCCTCAATGCTGTTGGTCCCCTCTGATCCACTATTGCTTGTGTATGTATCCCTATTATATGTAAAACATTGCTTTGTTTGCTGCCTCTTCATAAGGGAATGCAGTTGTGATTGTGTTCGATTGGTTCTGCTCCAGTCAAAGATATGTCCATCTGTGTAATCTGCTCTGTCTCTCAAATTTTTTCTCTCTTATCTTTTTGATTCGCATATCATAATTTTTTTATAGTAAGATACAATTGCTCTTTAGATCTGTTATAGTCTACATGTGTGCTAAATTCTCTGACAAATGCTTCCTTCTCAATTAGGTCATTTTTCACTTCTTGTTCCACAGCTAATGCATCTTTTAAAATTACTCTAATTAAACCAGCCAAAGATTCCAATAGATGTGTTTGTCATGTTTTAAAAAATAATTTCTGTCTATACTGAAAGATGGCTGTTTTGTTAGTCATGGTCCCCTCAGGGCTCTATTAACTTCTAAATAAGATGCTAAAGTTACTCTGCCAGTACAAACAGCACACTTTAAGCATGACCCTTTCAAGCTGTACAAAAGCTTCTTTTATATTTAAAGAGATAGTGAACTGCCTAGAATTAATATTGGTTTTTAGAAGTCATCAACTATTACCTTTTATATTTGAGGTGCTTTTTCCTTCCCCTTTGTCAATTGGACTTTTTTTTAACCTCATGTTAGTAGGTGTGACCTCTGGAACAGCACTCTGCCTGGCAGCTGGCATATCTAGTTCTATTCCCCCACTACATCATCAGGATTGTGATCTCACTGACTGTGACATCACAGCTACTCAGGAAGAGCCACTCAGTAGCTGTCAGGTCAGTCATCTGTGATTGTCACAGTGGGTGATGTCACAGTGCCGATGATGTAGTGGAGGAATAGAACTAGATTTGTCAGCTGCCAGGCAGAGTGCTGTTCCACACATCCAGCATAATACTGCCATATAGAAAACTTTCCAATGAGCAAACAGAACAAGAAACATACTTCAAAAATTAAAAATTGCAAGTGACTACTTCTTAAAATGTGTGATATTTTCCTGTCTGCTATTTCTGGTTCTACTAGCTCCTTAATACTTCCAAATTTGAGTTATCATTCTGTGTCGTAGCAGGATTATTGGCTGTATTTATCATCAGGAGGTGGGATGTTCCCTTCCTTAAAAACAGTGCTTCCACAAATACACTTGTCTGTGGTGTTGGTTGTGTTGGGTCTGTGCTTGAAAAGGTAAGATATGGAGTGCTATTGATATCATCAGCTGAAATGCCCGTGGCCATTCTGCATGTGGAAAATACTTTCGGTGTTCGGAGCTCAAGCCATGAGTACAAACAGCTTTTTACTACAAGGAGGCAGCTGCTCAAGCACCCGTAGCCACGATGTACAAACCAAAAGTTAAAACCAAAAGACAAGTTAGGCTGCTTGGTTACTGAAAAAATAAACCGGGTGCTGGGTAACTTTAAAATTATTGTTCAGTATGTGAATTAAAGCAGTAAAAGCAGAGCAGCATACTCCTGAAACAGCACCAACGTTTCATGTAGTCATGTGCACTTTTTCAAGGTGTGGCTATCTGTGTACATCTGCATCTTTAAATACTCTTCCCTTAAAAAGATGCCCCAGATGAATCACATCAATCAATAAACAGCATGGATTTACAGATACAATACTAATGTAATACTAATAATAGTTAAATAAGCTAACTAAAAGCAAATATCTATAACATTTATAAAATTTGTATGTACTCATAGCCAGGTAATCAAAGCTGATGGTGGTTTTGAGCATCCAGTTTCTAAAATTACTTATGCCTCAAGACAATTTGTTAACTGTAACACCACCAGCCTAGTACTATATATGTGGTTGTGTGTAGCTGTAACTCTTTGTATGCTGACAAGACAAAACACCAGTTTAAAATATGCATTTCTGAGCATTTATGCAGTATTGCTCGAGGAAATAACACTAATGCACTAGTAGCATATATTATGAAGGAGGGACAAGATCATATATTCAGATTTTCAGGTTTGGAAAAGGTGATGATGGGCATGAGAGGGGTGACCTGGGTACAAAATTCCTCAGGTGTGAGAGTGCCTGGAAATATCGGCTCGGGGCACATCAGTATCCTGGGCTGAATTACACTTTTAGTTGGCTAGACAACAGGACGCAAAGGGTAGTAGTAAATGGAGTCTACAGTGAAGAAAGGAGGGTTACTAGCAGGGTACCACAGGGTTAAGTACTGGGACCGGTCCTTTTTAATGTCTTTATAAGTGACATTGCAGAGGAACTGGAAGGAAACATATGTCTCTTTGCAGATGACATGAAGATCTGCAACAGGGTTGATACACCAGGTGGAGTGGAAAGGATGAGAAGGGACTTGGCAAGGTTGGAGGAATGGTCAAATGTATGGCAGCTCAGATTCAATGCAAAGAAGTGCAAGGTAATGCACCTGGGAAACAAAAACCCAGGGCAAGAGTACACAATGGGGGTGAGATACTGACAACAGTAAAAATGGAAAGGGACCTGGGGTAATTATATCAGATGACCTAAAGGTGGGCAAGCAATGTGAGAAGGCAGTAAGAAAGGCTGGGGGGATACTGGGATGCATAGGGAGAGGCATCAATAGTAGAAAACAGGAAGTTTGTATCACTCTGTACAGACAGTTGGTGAGACCCCATCTGGAGTACTGTGTGCAGTTCTGGAGACCCCATCTCCGCAAAGACATATACAGAGTGGAGGTTGTCCAGAGGAGGGCAACCAAAATGGTGCAGGGTCTGCACCAGAAGACATACAAAGAAAGACTAAAGGAGCTTAATATGTATACCCTTGAGGAAAGGAGGGAGAGAGGGGACATGATAGAAATTTTCAAGTACCTCAAGGGAATCAACAAAGTCCAAGAGGGTGGCATCTTTCAGAAAAAGAGATGTGCAAGAACAAGGGGGCACAATTTGAAGATAGAGGGGGGACGGCTCAGTGGTAATGTGAGGAAATATTTTTTTACGGAGAGGGTTGTGGATGCATGGAACAGCCTCCCTGAGGAGGTCATGGAGTCAAGAACAGTGGGGGAATTCAAGAATGCATGGGACAGACATAAAGCAGTCCTAGTGGGGCTTAGGAGGAAATAAGCTGTTGGTTAATTAGGATCTGCAGCTTATCTGTTAGGTAGGAAAATGGGCAGACTAGGTGAGCCAATCGGTCCTTATCTGCTGTCAAATTCTATGGTTCTATGTTTTATTTTTATAGCCCCTTTCCAAAGACAAGGAGCTTCACAAAAAATACAATATACAGACATAACAATAATAAAACAATACATATAACAATTAATTAAAAATCATCTGGGAAGGTAACTTGAAAAGGTATGTTTTCAACATAGATTTAAAACTCTCGACAGTCAGGCATTCTCTTAATTGATGAGATAGAGAATTCCAAGGAGGGTGCTGCAAAAGAAAAAGCATGAGCACACGAAGATTTTAACCGCACCCTGGGAATCTCTAGCAATCCCACATTGTCGGATCGGAGAGGATGAAGGGGGCAGTAGGGAGTCAGGAGATCTGTCAGGTAGCCAGGTCCCTCTTCATGTAGGGCTTTGAAGGTTAGCAAGCAACCTTATAGGTACTCATAGGTTGCTAATAAAATTTAACAGGTGTGGCAGACTGTCTGCTGGGTTGCATAACTAGACCAGAAGGTAGTCCACAAATCGGGAAACCTTGGCGTATTTCCTTCCAGAGCAAAACCCCATGATGTTTGGGTCCTCCCTAATGGTGGCCACCAAGGACTCAAGGAACGTTATGTACAACAGTGAAGATGGGGGTACCCTTGCTGGGTGCCACTTTGAAGAGTGAAAGGTTAGGTAAGTCCCCCATCAACCATAAACTGAGTTCCTGTGAGCTCCTGCTCTTTAACCCCTGGTGCTACCCCCAAAGTATTCCTTGTGACACCACTATTGAGTCAGTTCTCACATAGGAATTGTGAGCATGAGAGAAAAAAATATAGTCTCTCCCTGCTGGTTTTTAAACCTATAGGAGTCAGTGAGCCCATGTTCTGCCATCAGAGCCCTCAGGGCTCCCAGACCTTTGGCAGCTCTATATAGTGCCTGAGATGAATGGCACATGACCCCATCCAGGACACAATTTGCATCTCCTGCCAACAGCTAGTCCCCTCATACCCTGCTATCTCCCCTGATAGTTTTCTAAAGAACCCCACATCTTCAAAATTGGGACCATAGATGGATCCCACAGACACCATTTCCCCCTGAACTTAGACACAGTTGCATGAGCAAGTACTGACCCCCTGGATCACCAGACGACTTAAGTACCGTGGCTTGGACGTGCAGCTGGACCCAGGTTGCTGTGCCTCTGGCTTTGGAGTTAAAGGAGGTACCAGTCCACGTCCCTCCCCAGTTTTATTTTAAAGGGACACTGTCAATCCTTTTAGGCCTCAAAATTTCACAAGTTTAAAGAACACGTTATAACTGGTCATATTCTGTAGAGATTGTTCATGTAAATGGTAGTTTGATTATGATTCTTTTTTATTTTAAAAAGAGAAAAGCAGACTGCCCACCATACTGGTGTTACCACACAAAAACATGTTAGTTTACATTCCCTTAATCAACTTGCACTGCATCTTTCCAGGACATGAGAACACCCTAACATAGTCTAGCCACCCATGATGCAGTTTGAGGGGAGAAGCCTGTTGCATCATGAGTGACTGCACTGTTTGGAGGGTTTCCAAATGTTCTGAAAGTGTGTAATAAGAGTAGATTAAAGGTTCAAAAGAAAACACAGTTGGGTATAATAACATAATTTGTATGCATTTCAGTTCTACTAAGAAAGGAAACAGATAAAACAACTAGCAACATAAATACATTTTAGAGAATATAAGTAATCATAACATGTGGGTTTTCTCCTAGAAATAACAATGTGAAAAAGGTTGACAGTGTCCCTTTAGATGTTCCAGTTCTTTAGTAGTGGCATATGTTTCCTGAAAACACACGGTATCAGGCCCTTGCTTTTCAATATCCCCCAGGATTTTCCCTGCTTTATTAAACCCATGACTTTCCATGACATCAGTTTAGGGCATTGAGCCTTATGAGCTGCTATAAATACTCTCAAACACATTGTTCAAGACAGAACGAGGTGAGCTTGCCCACCTTTCTTTCCATCTTGTTAAGAGATCAGTAAGAACAAGGAGAGTAGTGCTATTCACTGGTGTGATCAGGTGCACCTGCCTCCAACTTCAGTGCTTGACCCTCCCTTCTCCCCCGGAAAAGTTCCCTTTCATTAAAACTGCTCTGTTACTCCTCCCCTAACATAGAAACATAGAAGTTGACATCAGATAAGGACTGCAAGGCCCATCCAGTCTGCCCATTTTTCTGCCTTATGAATGTGCCATAGGCCTTTACTCTGTCAATGGCCTATCTATTCATACTCATCTGTATTGCTCCTTAAGTGGACCTTATCCACTCCGCCCCAAAGACCAACCCCCAATTTGATCCTTTGGTTCCTTCTAACAATGGCGGAAGATTTTTCTGTGTGTGATCAACTATCCTCTCTCTAAGTTAATGAAGGGAACTGTGGCATGCTTCTGAACTGTCAAGCAGCCCAAGGATGCAGGGTGCCACCCACCACCCCACAGCTGATCCCAGGAGTGGCCAACCAGCTTGACCCTCTCCCCATAAAATTAGCAAGCAGTATCCCAACACACACCTCATTAAGTTAATGTCTATGGCTATGGCATGAGTGTGGAGGGCCTTGCTCTCCCCCAGGCACTCTCGACCTGTGTGGTGTGTGAGATCACTGTTAGCACCCCCTTTTCCCAATCAATGTCCAAAATCTATTTTGCATCTTGAATTTTTTTGTCACACAAAAATATGATATTTCCCTCACATAAGCAGTCATAGCAAAGGCCTGAATTTATGTAGAACTCCAACAAGTAAAGTAGAACATCAGCATAGAAAGGCAAAACAGAGCTGAACGTTTTAATGTCAAGCAAGAAAAGTGTTCTGATGACCGCTGGCGAACATACCACCATGTGACTTGTAACAGAGTAATAAACAGCTTCAAGTCCTGTCCTCAACTCCCCCCCCCCAGGCACAGACAGACGTGCGGGCCCCGTACTGTATAGCCGACGGTGTGCCCAATCCCCGTCGGCTGAGCTGCGTCCCCACCCCCAGTTGTAGGTGCCATGCTGAGCCCACCCCAGCATGGCAAGCACTGTCTTTGGCGGTGGGGTGCCCAATCCCGTCGACTGAGCATCCCCCCCCAAGTCCTTGTGCACGCTGGGAGCCCACCCCAGCGTGGCAAACGTCTCACGCTTTTTGTTTTTCCTGTAAAATAAAACTGTCTCCAGTAGCTGCCTCCCAACCTCCCCATCCCGCACCCACCCACTGCGACCCAGCTCCCACACCCCCACCCCATACTTACCTCCGGACTGCGCGCGACTACCCTCGTGGACGGGAACACGTCTGCACTCTTCAAAGCCGACTGCAGAACTGAGGAAATGCCGGTAAGCTGTATAATGGTTACCTAGGGGTTTCAACTTATTGCATATCTCAGGCATTTGGGAATTTGGCAAATTTTCAACATGGGGTTTTGGGACCCCTTCTCTCATAGATTATGTCACTGTCATGGCATTGATCCGGGCGAAGGGTGATTTTGCGCAGTGACTGCAAAATCACCCTTCGGGCCTGAATACCACTGTGACAGTGACATCATTCATGAGAAGGGGTCCCAAAAACCCCATGTTGAAAATTTGGTACCAAAATTCCAAAAAATGACTGTTTTATGAGGGTGTTGCGCAGTTCCTACGCAGGCTCGTAAGTTCGTGAAATTTCAATATTTTCACTCCAGATTTTCAACATTGCCATTTTACCACACCTTCTTATGAGTAGTACAGCTGTCATTTTTCACATCTCACCCAAAATGTGTTTCCACCCATGTAGCGCAGAATGGCGCAGTCGTTGTGCAAATCAATGTACGGGACAAATTAAGAAAATCACAGTGACACTGTTCATGAGCAGAGGTCTTAAAATGGCTATGTTGAAAATTTGGTGAAAAAATTCCTTAAAATGACTGTTTTACGAGGGTGCATTGCGCAGTTCCTACGCACACTCGTAAGGTCGCGAATTTTCAATATTTTCACTCCAGATTTCCAACATTGCCATTTTATCACACCTTCTTATGAGCAGTACAGCTGTCATTTTTCACATGTCACCCAAAACGTGTTTCTGCCCATGTAGCACACAATGGCGCAGTCGGTGTGCGAGATCAATGTACGGGACAAATTAAGAAAATCACAGTGACACTGTTCATGAGCTCAGGTGTTAAAATGGCTATGTTGAAAATTTGGTGAAAAAATTCCTTAAAATGACTGTTTTACGAGCGTGCGTTGCACAGCTCCTATGCACGCTCGTAAGTTCACGAATTTTCAATATTTTCACTCCAGATTTCCAACATTGCCATTTTGCCATACCTTCTTATGAGCAGTATAGCTGTCATTTTTCACATCTCACCCAAAACGTGTTTCCGTCCATGTAGTGCACAATGGCACAGTCGGTGTGCGAAATCAATGTACGGGACAAATTAAGAAAGTCACATTGACACTGTTCATGAGCAAAGGTCTGAAAATGGCTATGTTGAAAATTTGGTGAAAAAATTCCTAAAAATGACTGTTTTACGAGGGTGCATTGTGCAGTTCCTATGCACACTCGTAAGTTCGCGAATTTTCAATATTTTCACTCCAGATTTTCAACATTGCCATTTTACCACACCTCCTTATGAGCAGTATAGCTGTCATTTTTCACATCTTGCCCAAAATGTGTTTCCACCCATGTAGCGCACAATGGCGCAGTCGATGTGCAAAATCAATGTATGGGACACATTAAGAAAATCACAGTGACACTGTTCATGAGCAGAGGTCTTAAATGGCTATGTTGAAAATTTGGTGAAAAATTCAAAATGACTGTTTTATTTAGTAAGCGCTATGCAGTTCCTATGCATGCTCGTAAGTTTGCAAATTTAATATTTTCACCCAGATTTTCAACATTGCCATTTTATTACACTTCCTTATGAACAGTACAGCTGCCATTTTTCATATGTCGCCCAAAATGTGTTTTCAAGACATGAAGCACAATGGTGCTGTTGGTGTGTGAAAGCAATGTTTAGGACAGATTAAGAAAATCACAGTTACACTGTTCATGAGCAGAGGTCTTAAAATGGCTATGTTGAAAATTTGGTGACAAAAGTCCATAAAATGACTGTGTTATGAGTGAGCATTGCACAGTTTCCACGCACCCTCGTTAGTTCATGACTTTGTAATATTTTCAGTCCAGATTTTCACCAGTGGCATTTTTTCACACTTCCTTATGAACAGTACAGCTGTCATTTTTCACAACATGGCTGAAGTGTGTTTTCACACTTTCAGCGCTGAGATGCATGGTCGCTGTGGGAAATCATTGTTCGGCACAGATAGAGAAAATCACAGTGACACTGTTCATGATCGGAGGCACCAAAATGCCTGAGTTGACAATCTGCTGTAAAATATCCCCAACCTAATTATATTATGGGTGTGCGTTGCACAGTTTCTATGTACGCCATGACTTCACCATTTTTTAAATATTTTACTGCAGATTTGCAGCATTGCCATTTTTACACCTCCCATGAACAGTACAGCTGTCATTTTTACATCCTGTTCGAATGTTTTTGCACCTGTGGTGCTAAATGCTGTACTCGCTAGCATAAGCAAAGCCGCTAACAACTGATATTCCCCTTCATGAGGTGGGGTAACAAAAAAAACATGTTGAAAATTTGGAATGAAAATACCAACGAATGCCTGAGGTATTAGGGTTTCCAACCATAACGCCCAACACTGTAGAGAATGACAGGCATCAGGGTGTGACTTGGGATCTCTGCCTGTAATGCTCATACCATTCCACACCCTGCAGTCAGTGAGAGGCATCGAGGTATGCCTTGGACTCTTCAGCCCCAAAGTTCACCCATTCCCTATATCGCACCATCTCACTGCATTTCCTAATGAAATGGGATGCAGCATAAGGGCCAAAGACCCTAAGAACACCGTGACACTTGTCAGTGTCTGCAGGGTGGGTGTGGTGAAATGGCAAGGCCGTTATGCCTGATGACCCAAATGCACACCCCAATGCCTGTCACTCTCTGCAGGGTGGTGGTGGGGTTGGCTTCAGTTCAGTACTTCACTGCCATTCCTATTACGCAGCTCTGTAACTTCTACATTACCACTGCCAATGCCAGCAAGCAAACATTCGGCATTGACAAATGCTTGTTATTATTAATATGTGAGTAAAAGTTCTTATAGTTGTCTTTGCTTCTTATTGCCAAGTTTTTTTCATAATTTGCTTTTGCACTCTCAATTAGTTTCTTTACATGCCTTTCTTTATATTTTGAAAGGTAATTAGTGTCTAACTTTGATAATTTGTACATCTTGGGTAGGATATTCAGAAGGGTTGTGCATGGCGCAACACAGTTGCACCATGCGAAACCCACTGATGCGCCCCAGTGTGATATTCTAAAGGGGAAAGTGTGTGGCACAAATCCCGATGGGCCAGGGTGCATCAGTAATGTATGCAGCTCAAGTAGGTGGGGCTTGCCCATGCATACTCTGCACATCCTTATATTCAGCCTGGGATGTGCTGAGCAGATGCAGACGAAACCCCAACCTGCACCACACACAGTTGAGCTGAAAAAAACAGGAGAAATGGCTGGCCACCCACAGGTGAACTGCCGTATTGCAGGGTGCAACACGGCAGCTGCCAGCTGTGGGTGGCCATCCGAGCTCCGGTGGCACCATCTGTCATGGTAGCGCCCCCCCATGCCCGATCATGGGCATAAGTATAACAATCAAACGTCCTGTATCCCTGGTGGTCCAGTGGACCGCTTCCAGCCTGATTGTGGGCATAAGTATAACATTTAAACGTTCAATATCTCTGGTGGTCCAGTGGACCGCTTCCAGCCTGATCGCGGGCATAAGTATAACATTTAAACATCCTATATTCCTGGTGGTCCAGTGGACCGCTTCCAGCCCAATCACGTCTACTATCAACCTTGGGGTCTCCCAGAGCTCTATGCTTGGGCTCCTTCTGTTCTCAATTTTTATCAACAATGCAGCTGACGTCCTGGAATCCTGCTCAGCTATTCTCTACACTGATGACCTGATCATCTATACTAGTTCTTCTAGTATTACCTGCATAAACACATCATTTACTTCAGACTTCAATAAGGTCTTAGACTGGCTACTAGACTGTAAGACTGCACTAAATGAAAAGAAAACAAAAAGTCATGCTCCTAGGTTCCGCACCAAAGATTAAGGCCTGTTCTAGTTTGCTGGAGGTTCTTCACCCAGGAGGATTTCCTCTTGAAAATGTTACTTCCTTGGGATCCTGCTGGACCAGTCCCTGGATTTTAATCTTCTCATTCAGTCCTCGTGCAAAGCTGTAAACTCGAAACTGGGAGTAGCTTACAAAACGAGCTACATGCTTACACCCTCAGCCAAATTAGCAATTGCCTGAGGTATTCTGCTCCCAGCCCTTACTTATGGTGCCTCTATTCTTACCTCTGCCCATAAAACCTCCCTACTAAAATGGGACGTAACTTGCATCCCAGTTGCGCTGCACCCAGCTTGTGCCCCTGCCAGGTGTAGTTCTGAATATCCCACCCTTTGTGTTTTACTTTGATTTGTCTTGTAATTTGGTGGGTTAACCACTTAGGAGTATTGCCCTGTTTTGAATTCTTGCTTAAATAGGGTATATACATGTCTGAAATTGTTCTTATTTTAGTCACTAGTATATCACACATCCCATCCTTTGACAATTCTGAAAAATCTGTTTCCCAATCCCATGTTTTTAAATCCTCTCTTATTTTGATAAATTTTACATTTTTAAAATTTGGGATTTTTATTTTGCTACCCTGTTGAGTAGGTAGTTCTTTTAGTTTGAAAAAGACCATATTGTGGTCACTGTTTGCTATTGGAGGGCCTACTTCTGTATCCATTAATCTAAATCCCATATTTGTTAGTACCACATCTGGAATTCTATTGCTTCTTGTATTTTCTGTAATTATCTGTTCCAATCCTAGTTGATTAAATTTTTCTACATAGTTTCTTTCAGTGTTACCCACTGTAACTTGGTTCCTCCAATCAATTCCTGGGAGGTTTAAATCTCCTGGTAGAATTATATTTTCAACTGGATTTAAGAGGTCCAAATAGTCCAGGATTTCCTGATTGTTCTCTTTGGTAATTGGGGGGTGGTGGTGATACAGCACCCTTAAGATAATTTTTGGTGCATTATAGGGAGTAATTTTTATAGTTAGGTATTCAATATTCAAACTACCCTCACATATTTCCATACTTTGTATGGACTCATGAACATAGATTACCACCTCACCACCCTTCCTGTATTTTCTAGATTTATGGTATGTAGTATATCCAGTTAAATATTTGTCCCACCTATCTCCATCCTCCCACCAGGTTTCTGTGAGAATTGCAATTTTGATATTGTTGTCCCTTATTAGATAAGTGAACTTATCAAACTTTTTGTCCTGGCTTCTCACATTTGTTAATAAAAAAATTATGGACTCCAGTATCTCATGTTGTGATTTTACTTTGCAGTAGTCAGTTTTTATCTGGGTATTTTCCCCTCCCCCTCTTTACCCAGTTTTTATGGTTATCAGCGATTTTGTTAAAAGTTTCCTCCAATATTCTTTCTCCCATTGTGTTTAGGTGAAGTTCGTCTTTTTTATACAGTGAATTATTTCTGAAGATTGTGCCTGTTTCCATAAACCCTATCACCTGATCTAAACAGAATTTCCTCAGTTTGCAGTTAGTCTAGGTGATGTTGTGGTTTATATGTTGAAACCTTCCATATCTGGGTAAAATGCCAGGTATAATAACATCAGTAGTATATGTTTTGATGTATTGGACTAATCTCAAGTAGTTTTCCAAGATGTTCCCTTTTTCTTTGGAATTGATATTGCTAACACCTAATTACAAGATCACTAATGGTTGTTTAACTTTGCCCATGCATCCATCCAGTATTCGCCTTAATTCTTGAATTTTTACTCCAGGGAACAAGCTGATTATGGTGTTGTTATTTCTCTCTCTACATACAATTTTATCCATCCCTCTTATAGTTGAGTCCCCTAACACAATGATTTCTTTTGTTGTAGAATATATAGTCTCTGTATTTGGATTACACACATTTTTATGTTTGCTTGCACGCATGTGCAAGAAACATAGTGCCATCATCGGAGATTTCGGAGGTGTGTCACCTCCTTCTCCAATTCAGTCAGTATGCTGGCAGGCGCGGCCCCTGTAAGCCAATGCATTTTGGAGCTGTGTATGACACGGCTCCAAAATGCAGTAACAGCTGATTGAAAGGAGCTACGGCAGGTGAGCAGCGATGAAGCTGCTCACGCGGTTCCCAGCCAGAGCGTCGCGCCCCGCCGCAGTGTATAATAGCGGGGTGGCCAATCCCGTCGGCTGTGCTGCGTTCTCTCCGCCTCCCCAAATGCTTACAAAATGCCACGCTGGTGCCCACTGGCGTGGCACTAGCATATAGCCGCGTGAGGTGCCCAATCCCAGTCGGCTGCTGTCCTCCCCAGTAGTGAGTGCCACGCTGGGCCCGCACAGCGTGGCAAGCAATTCGTGAGCCGGCAGAGGTGCCCAATCTCCCGTCGGCTGAGCGGCTGCCCCCACGCGTCCTTGTGCCACGCTGGGGGCCCACCCCAAAGCGTGGCAAAGCATCCGTCGTCCATTTTTTTTCACCTGTAAAAGCGGTCCCCGGTGATCTCCGCCCCCCTCCACAACCGCACCCACCACCTGTGCAACCAGCCTCCCCACTCCCCTCACCCCATACCACCTCAGGACCTCGGCGACGATCTTGGTGGACGGGAACCGTCTGCACTCTTCAAAGCGACCGCGAACTGAGGAAATGCCGGTGCAGCTGTATAATGGGCTAGATAGGGGTTTCAACTTTATTGCATATCTCAGGCGTTTTTGAATTTTGCACCAAATTTTCAACATGGGGTTTTGGGACCCTTCTCATGATTGATGTCACTGTCATGGCGTTACCGAGGGCGAAGGGTGATTTCACGCAGTGACTGTGAAATCACCCCTGGACCTGAATAACGCCATGACAGTGACATCAATCATGAGAGGGGTCTCAAAAACCCCATGTTGAAAATTTGGTACCAAAATTCCCAAATGACTGTTTTACGGCCGTTCTAGCAGTTCCCACGCAGGCTCGTAGGTTTCAATTTTCAATATTTTCCTCCAGATTTTCAACATTGCCATTTTACCACACCTTCTTATGAGCAGTACAGCTGTCATTTTCACATCTCACCCAAATGTGTTTCCGCCCATGTAGCGCTGATGGGCGCAGTCGGTGTCTTGAAATCAATGCAGGACAAATTAAGAAAATCACAGTGACACTGTTCATGAGTAGACATCTTAAAATGGCTATGTTGAAAATTTGGTGAAAAAAGTCCTAAAAATGACTGTTTTACGAGCGTGCATTACGCAGTTCATACGCATGCTCGTAAGGGCGTGAATTTTCAATATTTTCACTCCAGATTTTCAACATTGCCATTTTACCACACCTCCTTATGAGTAGTACAGCTGACATTTTTCATATCTCACCCAAAATGTGTTTCCGCCCATGTAGCGCACAATGGCGCAGTTGGTGTGCGAGGTCAATGTAAGGGACAAATTAAGAAAATCACAGTGACACTGTTCATGAGCAGAGGTCTTAAAATGGCTATGTTGAGAATTTGGTGAAAAAATGCCTAAAAATGACTTTTACTGATGCGTTACTGCAGTTCCTATGCATACTAATAAGTTTACCAATTAATATTTTCACTCCAGATTTTCAACATGTCCATTTTATTAAACTTCCTTATGAACAGTACAGCTGCAATTTTTCATATGTCACCCAAAATGTGTTTCGACACATGTAGGCACAATGGTGCTGTTGGCAGCGAAAGCAATGTTTAGGACAGATTAAGAAAATCACAGTTACACTGTTCATGAGCAGAGGTCTTAAATGGCTATGTTGAAATTTGGTGACAAAAGTCCATAAAATGACTGTGTTATGAGTGAGCATTGCACAGCTCTCCACCCTTGTTAGTTCATGACTTTGTAATATTTTCAGTCCAGATTTTCACCAGTGGCATTTTCCACACTTCCTTATGAGCAGTACAGCTGCCATTTTCTAACATGGCGAGTGTGTTTTACACTTTCCAGTGCAGAGATCAAGTGGTCGCTGTGGGAAATCATTGTTCGGCACAGATAAAGAAAATCACAGTGACACTGTTCATGATCGGAGGCACAAATGCCTGAGTTGACAATCTGCTGTGAAATCCCCAACCTAATTATATAATGGGTGTGCGTTGCACAGTTTCTATATCTGCTTCGTGACTTCACCATTTTTAAATGTTTTTACTACACATTTGCAACATAGCATTTTTACATCTCCCATGAAAGAGTACAGCTGTCATTTTTTACATCCTGTTCGAATATTTTGCACCTGTGGTGCTAAATGTCAGTCACTGTGCATAAGCAGCTTGGCTAACAAACTGATATTCCCCTGTTCATGAGGTGGGGTCACAAAACAAACATGTTGAAAATTTGGAGTGAAAATACCAACGAATGCCTGAGGTATTAGGCTTTTCAACTATAACGCCCGACCCTATAGAGAATGACAGGCATCAGGGGTGTGACTTGGGATTCTTGCCTGTGATGCTCATACCATTCCACACCCTGCAGTCACTGAGAGCATCGGTATGCCTTGGACTCTTCATTTAAGTTCACCCCATTCTCCTATACCGCACCCATCTCACCATACTTCCTAATGGAATGGGGTGTGCATAAGGGCCAAAGATCCCAAGGCACACCGTGACACTTGTCAGTGTCTGCAGGGTGGGGTGTGGTGAAATGGTGTGGCCATTATGCCTGATGACCCAAAGGCACACCCCAATGCCTGTCCGTATCTGCAGGGTGGTGGCGGGGTTGGCTTCAGTTCAATACTTCACTGCCATTCCTATTATGCAGCTGTCTAACTCCTACACTACCAATCCCAATGCCAGCAAGCAAACATTCGGCATTGACAAATGCTTGTTTGCCTCTGCTGTTGGAATGTGTAGTTTCTGTTTGTTTCCTACTCCTGGCTTAGCATTGGCTAAATGTTTTGGTTTGTCCTCTATTGTTCTTCTGCATATGTTTTCTCCCAAACTTTTAGCTGTCATATTTGTACTGGCTAGTTGCTGAATGTCATTGCTATCCTCAGATGTTGATTCTGTGTCTGGAACTGTGAAGGTGTTAGCAATTTTAATGGGAGCACTATTATAAATCTGTTTACTTCTGTGCCTTCCTTTACTTTTTCTGATTGTGGCCCAATTTTCCTCTTCATTTTCTACTTCATTTAGTTCTGTACCTAAATCACTGGCCCCGGAATCTATAAAATGTTCTAGTGACTTTATATCCTGTTTTGTTTCCAATCTATTCTTTAATTCACCAATGTCTTTGATTAGGTCTCCAATGAGTATACATTTGTTACACTCATAATCCTCTGTTTGATATACACCCTGAACATACACAAAGCAATGAACACTTTTAATTAACTGTCTCCATGTTACCTAACTTTTTTATTTTGTATTGTTTGTCCCTTCCCCATGGTAGCGTAAATCAATCATTTTGTTTTTGTTGTGCCCCTTGTTCCTTTTGTCCGCAGTGGACACAGCAGACACACACTGAAATGCACACATCTCCGCTCGTGTAGCCGCGTGCTCGCTCTGCTTGCTCAGTGCATTGTATAGTATAGCCAGCGGCCTGGAAGTCTCCAGCAACCTAGCTTCTGGTCTGACGCTATGCTATGGCAACAGTCGTAGATGAATTTATTTAATTAAAAATCACCTTGGCGAGTCAAGCCACATCATGCAGTGGTCTTGACTGCAATAGTGTAGTTAAATTGGGCTAAATAAAGGGGTTTGGTATACCTATGTCCGGAGAGGAGCCACAAGTCCTCTTATACCCCACAGTCCTGTGAATAAGGATGTAGGAAACTGTTTCCTAGGTAATCAGGCACTGACCTGGTCTCCGCCTCTCCCCAGAGGAACGCACAGTAAGGTCGCTAAAAATATTTAAGTCAGGGCCTGTCTTCTGCCCTTGCCCAAATCACAAACCTCAGTCCTTGTGCAGAGTTAAAATGCTATTTACAACCCACTCACTCAGGTCATTGTGTTTTATAGCCAGAGGCCTGGAAGTCTACGGCAATCTAGCTTCCAGTCTGATGCTGCACTATGGCAACAGTTGTAGATTAATTTATTTAATTAAAAATCCACAAACCCTCCTATACCGCACAGCCCTGTGAATAAGGATGTAGGAAGCTGTTTCCTAGGTAACCAGGCACCAACCTTGTCTCCGCCTCTCTGCAGAGGAACGCACAGCAAGGTTGCTAAAATTATTTCAGTCAGTGCCTGTCTCCTGCCCTAGTCCAAATAGCACACCTCAAACCTTGTGCAGAATTAAAATGCTATTCAACAAAGGGCAGGCATCATTCAGGAATAAGTGAATACTGATTATTAGTAACAATTGCAGTTCTCCTGCAAGGCGTGGTCCAACAGCGATTTAAAGATATGCAGACAGATAATTTTAATAATCTTCAGTGATCTTTAGAGTATATTTCATACTGTTGGGAAGGCATGGCTGACTACTGATTCACCATAGTGGGATCTTATCCTTGATATATCAAACAATATATATGAATATCTCCTAAGCGAGTAAATGCCTGCCTTACACTTAAAGAGTTCTACGATACAGGGAGGGAGTTTATCTTTGATGGCTCTATAAGCCCATAATGAGGCATATTTTAGTCTCCTGGTGTGAAGCAAGAGCCAGTCAATATGGGCATAGAGAGAACAGTGGTAAGTTCTTGCTCTTGGCAGGACATAGTTCTCAAATAGGCTTTGCAGGCTAATAACATAGAGGACAAAGTTGTCTGTAAACACGGTCAGGCTAACTGCACTGTACCATCATAGAACACAGAATTTGACAGCAGATAGGGACCTTTTGGCCCACCTAGTCTGCTCATTTCCCTACCTAATGGATAAGCTGCAGATCCTAGTTAACCAACAGCCTACTTCCTC
Source organism: Neoceratodus forsteri (assembly GCA_016271365.2). Lineage (NCBI taxonomy): Eukaryota > Metazoa > Chordata > Ceratodontiformes > Ceratodontidae > Neoceratodus > Neoceratodus forsteri. Next base: position 1,027,800,479 of record CM028130.1, on the reverse strand, counting down.
CTACCCCCCACTAGAATTACCTTATGTCTGTTCCATGCATTCTTGAAATACCCCACTGTTTTTGACTCCACTACCTCCTCAGGAAGGCCGTTCCATGTATCCACAACCCTCTCTGTGAAAAAATACTTCCTCACATTACCTATGAGCTGTCTCCCCCCCATCTTCAAATTGTGCCCCCTTGTTCTAGCACATCTCTTTTTTCTGAAGGATGCTACCCTCTTGGACTTTGTTGATTCCCTTGAGGTACTTAAAAGTTTCTATCATGCCCCCCCCCTTTCCTCGAGGGTATACATATTAAGCTCCTTTAGTCTCTCTTTGTATGTCTTCTGGTGCAGACCCTGCACCATTTTAGTTGCCCTCCTCTGGACAGCCTCCATCCTGTCTATGTCCTTGTGGAGATGGGGTCTCCAGAACTGCATGTTGAACTCCAGATGGGGTCTCACTAACTGTCTGTATAGAGGGATAACAATTTCTTGTTTTCTACTGGTGATACCTCTCCCTATGCATCCCAGTATCCCCCCAGCCCTCCTTACTGCCTTCTCACTTTGTTTGCCCACATTTAGGTCATCTGATATGACTACCCCCTTGTGCCTTTCCATTTTTGTTATTGTTAGTATCTCACCCCCCATTGTGTACTCTTCCCCTGGCTTTTAGTTTACCAGGTGCATTACTTTGCACTTCTTTGCATTCAATCTAAGCTGCTATACATTTGACCATTCCTCTAACCTTGCTAAGTCTCTTCTCACCCTTTCCACCCCAACTTGTATATCGACCCTGTTGCAGATCTTTGTGTCATCTGCAAAGAGCCATACTTTTCCTTCCAGTCCCTCCGCAATGTCACTTATAAAGACATTAAAGAGGTCCGGTCCCAGTTCTAAACCCTGCGGTACCGTGCTAGTAACCCCCCTTTCTTCAGAGTGGACTCCATTTATTATTACCTTCTGCTTCCTGTTGTCTAGCCAATTGTTTACCCAGGCTACCACCTTGGGACCCACTCCAAGGCTGGCTAACCTGTATACTAATCTTCTTTGTGGGACTGTGTCAAATGCCTTGCTAAAGTCTAGGTAGGCCATGTCCACAGCCCCTCCCTGGTCTACTACTTTGGTTACCCAGTCAAATAAACCTATTAAATTCATCTAACATGACCTTCCTGCTGTGAATCCATGCTGCCTTTGGTCCTGCACCCCACTGGCCTCTAGGTACTCAACAATTTTCTCCTTCAGAAGTGATTCCATAATTTTCCCTACCACTGAGATCAAACAAACAGGTCTGTAGTTTCCTGCCTCTGCCTTGCTCCCATTTTTGTGAAGTGGGATCACATCCATCCACCTCCAGTCCTCAGGTACCACCACATCCTTCCATGATTTGTTAAAGAGGGTAGTCAGTGGTGTCACTAGTTCTACCTTTAGTTCTTTTGGAATTCTGGGTGAATCCCCTCAGGCCCCATTGCTTTGTCCACCTTCAGTTTTAAGAGCTCTTTCCAAACCCTTTCTTCTGTGAATGGACTGGTATTGACTCCCCTATCCAGAGTGTTTCTATTGTTTGGTTTAGGTACCCACCTTCCTCTTCTTTTGTGAATACTGAGCAGGAGTAGTCATTCAACAGCCCTGCTTTTTCACTGTCACCTTCTGCCCACATTCCCTCCCCTTTATTAAGCCTCACTATCCCTCCCTTGGTCTTTCTTCACTCCCTAATGTACCAATAAAAGGTTTTATCCCCCTTCTTAACAGAGTTGGCTGTCTTTTCCTCAGTTTGGGCCTTTGCTATTCTGACTGCATTCCCTGCCTCCTTCTGCTTTAACTGATACAGTTCTCTGTCCTGCTCCTTCTGTGTTTCCTTATATTTCCTGAATGCTATCCTTTTCTCCTTAACCTTCCCTGACCCCTCTTTTGAGAACCATAGTGGCTTTTTCCTTCATTTTGTTTTGTTGATTTGCTTTACACCAATGCTTATTGCCTCTGTGATGTCAGTTTTGATTGTTCCCCATTGTTCTTCCACCACTCCTTCTTGCTTGTTTGCTAGTACTTTTCTGAGGCACTGTCTCATTTTGCCAAAGTCAGCCCTCCTAAAGTCCAACATCCTTGCTTTTGTATGACTTAACTCTACAGCTGTGTTTATTGTGAACCACACTTTTGGTGGTTGCTTGTTCCCAAATGGCTACCCACTTCTAAATCTGAGATCCTCTCTCCATTCCCATTTGAGAGTACCAGGTCTAAGATTGCTTCATCCCAAGTGGGTTCCAACACTAGCTGTCTAAGGCATGCCCCTTGTAGGGCATCGAGAATGACCCTGCTCTTGGATGTGGCTTCAGTAAATGTGCTCCAGTTAGCATCTGGCATATTCAGGTCCCCCATCAACAACACCTCTCCTTTTTCTGCCATTCTAAGGATTTCTTCTATCATTTCCTTGTCCATTGCCTCCCCCTGAGATGGGGGTCTGTAAACAACAGCTGTGTAGATTGTGGTGCCATTTCCTGCCTCTAGGGTGACCCACAGTGCCTTCTCACCCCCTGTTTACCCTTTAGTTCTGTTGCTTTGATCCCTTCCCTTATGTAGACAGCTACTCCTCATCCTCTTTTACCCTCCCTGTCCCTCCTGTAGATTGTGTACCCTGGTATGTGCATCATAATAATAATAATAATAACTTTATTTTTAAAGTGCCTTTCAAAAATATCAAGGCGCTTTACATCAGAAAACAGTATACAATATCAAATTTAGACATAGATAAATACATTTAAAACATCACTCAGTTAAAAACAAACCATATGGTCATCCATATTATCATCAAATATTTACAAATAATTACCATTACTCATCCAGATAGGCCAGATCTCATAAATAAGTTTTCAAGTCTTTCTTAAATACCTTCTTGGAGGTGCACTCCCTTAACCGGTGTGGTAGAGAATTCCAAAGAGTGGGTGCGGCATATAAAAATGCTCTACTACCCAGAAGATTTCAAATTCACTCTTGGAATCTCTAGCAACCCCTCGTCGGCCGAGCGGAGCGATCAGCTGGGGCAGTAAGGCACTAGAAGTTCTTTCAGATAGATCATGCTACTGTTGTGCTGAATCGTACCTTGCTGCTCCGTAGACTAGCAACTCAATCCTCATGGTGGTTCCTGCCTGCACTGTTGTCCCAGGAGTATTGCTGTTGGTTGGAGGGGTTACAGGAGAAGGGTCCTAGGGGAACCACTGGCTTGCCCACCAAATACCTGGATCTGTTAGCTGCTCCCATTCCTCCTCATGTTGCTGGTACCGTCATCCGTGTCTGACCAGCCACCCTCTGCAGACTCCTCCTGACTGATGTAGTGCTCTCCTTCAGTCACTGCAGTGAATATCCATGGTGGATGCCTTAGTTTGATGTTCTTTCATTTGGATGGGTAAAGATGGTTGGTGTTGCCATCTCATTCTCGGAAATCAAGCTTTCACTTCATTAAATTTCTGCTGCTCTCTTTGCAGGTCCCTACTGTAGTTTGGAAAGATGAACACTTTCTGATCCCTTGGTTGAATGGGCCCTTTTTAAAGGATGGCCCTGAGAACAGCTTCTTTGTCCTGGTAGCATAAAAACTTAGTCAAAAAGTGGCAAGGCCTGCTTCCTGGGGGCAGCTTACCTTCAGGTGTGCAGTGCGCTCTTTCCACTTTAGAGGTTCAGATGTATCCACCAAGCTCCAACTTGTTGATTAGATACTGCATAATGAATGTTTCTGCCTCTTTTCCCTCCATGTCCTCCAGTAGGCCAACCACTCAGATCTTCGAGCATTGAACTCAGATTTCCTGATCATCCTCCTGGGCCCTAAGCTCCTGCATCAATTTCAATATATGCTCCTGTTCTCCTTGCCAGCCTGCCACCAAGTTCTCTATGCCACTGATGTGTGTTTCGGCTTCTGTGAGTCAGTTCATGTGTAAGGAGGTGGCCTTATTTAGGGCCCCCACAATGCATTGCATGTGAGCTATTTCTGCATTTAAATTAGAAAAGCTGCCTCTCATCTCCATCATCATGTCATATGAGAGGCTTTTTACTGAGGTACTTGAGTCCTCCATCTGCTCCGTGCCTGCTGTCCCCTCCTCCTCTCGCTCAGCTGCCATGCTGTTTGCTTGGACCCTAGTCTTGTGGTTGTTGGATAGATTTCCCAACTTGCTGACTCATCTAAAGTTGACCAGGGAATGCATTTTAGTCGCTTTTGACATGCTGCTATTTTCCGACTGCTGTACTGCTGTGTTCTGTTGATTTTACATCATGGGTGCTGCCGATAGGGAGAGGATTGTTGTACTTGCTCTGGGAGCTCAGTTCTAGGCATCCATTATGATAACCTTCCAGCTCTTAAGATCATGTTAAGAGCATTCGCTGGCCAGCATGTGAGATAGTGTGGCAAGTACCTACCCCATTTCCTATTTGCATATAAGGAAGTCCCCCAGGAGTCCACAGGACTCTCACACTTTGAGCTCCTGTTTGGCCATAGGGTAAGGGAACCCCTTGATTTGGTAAGGGATGACTGGGAGGATGAGCTTGCTCCCCAAGGAGATCTGCCATGAAGTATATACTGAATTTCAGGTCACGGCTCAGGGAGTTCATGGTGTTTGCCCAGGAGCACCTAGCTGCTGCACAACAGGGGCAGAAGACATGATACGACTGTGAGGCCAGAGCCCGGGGGTACAAAGTAGGGCAATGTGTGATGGTGCCATCCCTGTCCAGCAGAACAAATTACAAGGGACTTGGGAGAGGCCTTACTCAGTGGTCAGGAGGATGAATTAAGTTATTTATGTGATGGAGCTACCAGACAGAGGTGCAAACAGTGAGTCTCCAAAATAAACATAAACCTGATGAAACCCTACCATGACAGAGATGAGATGGTTCTGGTTATGTGCAGCTATCCAGAGAAGAGGGCTGGAGCAGACCCACTGTTGGATTTCCTGGTAGAGATTAAGGGAGAATCCTCAATGGATGCTGTCACCCTCTCAGAGTAACTGGCACCAGCCCAAGCTGTCAAAATGTATGGGGTGCTGCATACATTTGATGAGATGTTCACAGGGAAACTGCAGCTAGGCACTCGGGACAATCAAGCAACTGAAGCAACAAGCAGCTCACCTGAGTAGCTGAGGAAGCCAAATCTCCAGCCTGATAACTTTCGAGGCAGCCCCCCAAGCTAGGCACTCGGGACAATCAAGCAACTGAAGCAACAAGCAGCTCACCTGAGTAGCTGAGGAAGCCAAATCTCCAGCCTGATAACTTTCGAGGTAAAGAGAGCCTCTTCTCTTCGTCTGGACGCCTGCAGAGGGGTGCTACCTGATGAACACTTATATTTTATGAACTTTGTTCCTGTTCACCACTGGGTGGGCTTGTTATTTGCTTCTCTTTGTGCTAGTAATGCTGAAGTGTAAAGCTAGGGACTCACTGGTTTTTCTAGAGTTGCCTTGCTGATTTCATCTTAAAGCCAGATATACCAAGCAGCTAATATAGATCAGACTTGTTTAATATGGTGGTATTTGGAGCTAATTTGCTGATTACTTCTTAAAGCCAGATATACCAAGCAGCTAATATAGATCAGACCTGTTTAATATGGTGGTACTGAGCTAATTGTGCTTGTAATCTGAAAGCATTAGGTTAGCTGGGTCCTAGTGTGACCTCATTTTGGAATAGCCCTGTTTGCTTAGAGTGGAGCTCCTTTGTGTAAGTCACAACATATTCTCCCGCTGCATAGTAATGAGAGGCCTTGTTTTCTCCACTACATAGGCAGCTCCCCCAAGCTAGGCACTCAGGACAATCAAGCAACTGAAGCAACAAGCAGCTCACCTGAGTAGCTGAGGAAGCCAAATCTCCAGCCTGATAACTTTCGAGGTAAAAGCCTCTTCTCTTTGTCTGGACACCTGCAGAGGGGTGCTAGCCGGCGGCACTGCGCCGTCTGCCGCCCGCCCACCACCCTCCCACCCAGGGTGGCTGTCAATTAAAGATCCACCCGTGACATCACATCGGTGACATCACGTCCTGTTGCCCAGAACCTATCTCCCCACTTTCCCATTTGCAGGTTATACCTGCTGGCCACTAGAGGACCTATGCCCCTCACTACTTCCTACTCCTACCTGTCAGCACTACTTCCCTGGGATCTTGCTCACCACAATGTATTGGCCCTGCCTCATGCTCTTCCTGTGCCTATCCCCACTAGCAGTGCACTTACCCACTTACCCATCTGCTAGTCCACGCTGTGCCCTGGCACCCCTCCCTCCCCTGCTCCTGAACCTCCTCTCCTGCCCCTTGGGACCTCTGTGTGTCCCCATCCTCCCTGCCCTCCCCATAGCTTTCTCTTCACCTCAGGCACAGCTGGGTGTCTTCTTATTCTTGCTTTCCCCTCCTGTACCTCCCTGCCCACCCCCTGCTCCCTTAGCCTCCCCCCCCCATGTCAATCGTAGGAAAACCTCTCACCATCTCCCAGCCAGGGTGTTAGTCATGCTACTACTCCTGTCAGGGAACATTCATCCAAACCCTGGCCCGGTTCCCAGGAGCTCCCAACCTCGCACCACAGGCCTATGCATGGTCTCCATGAATATCTGTAGCCTCCAAAAAGTTTGACTCACTACAATGCCTGGTCACATCAATTAACCCAGTGTCATCACCCTGGTTGAGACTTGGCTGTCAAAATCCTCCCCAGACTCCTAGTCTCCCTTCCTGGTTTCACCCTTTTCCGGATCCGACCGTGTTGGGAGGCAGAGGCGTGACTGCACCTATTTATGTCAAGGAATCTCTCCCTTGACTAGCCCTGCCACTCCATCCTTGACTCCAGGCCCAGGTGCTTACGCTGAAACTAACCCTGACCCTTTAAAGGGACCTCTTTATCTGACTACTGCATACGTGCCCCCAGGGACCAAGCGCAGGCCATTGCCTCTCTTACAGAATACCTTACCTCTCTACCTCCTTCCGCTGATCAAATTCTGGTGGGTGACTTATATGTCAACTGGCTCAGCCCTCCTCCTCCTCTACCGAGACTCCTTTTCTGCAATAGACCCTAGCATAACTAGTTACCCACCCTACCAGGACTAACCCCAAGAGAGGCTCCAGTACCCTGCTTGATGTGGTACTCACCAACCGCCTAATTGGATCCCCAATGTACAAGTCCTCCCAGACTCTCTCAGTGATCACTCCCCATTCTATTCCACTGGTCAACCTCAGTCCCCAAACCCATAGCACAGTCCACATGCGGCGGTGTCTAATACCTGGTGGACTGATAAAACTTAAGAACTTCTTTCCAAATTGACTGATCTCCTATACTGGCAACTCCTGACATCGACACAGCCTCTCCTTCTTTACCCAAACTTTTAATAATGCCTGTGATGTCTTTTGCCCCAGTGTTGACCCTTCGTTAAAAGGAAGAATGCCCCTGGGTTACCCCAGCTTTGATCCACCAGCTCAAACATAGGGACAACCTGTAGCACCGATGCCGTGAGACTGGCGTCCCAATGACAGGGGTTAATGCCCGCCCGAAACAAGTGCACTGGGCCATCAGAAAGGCCAAGTCTGAGCATTATCGGTCCTCACTCACTGCTCATGGGGAATCCCAGAACCTTCTGGGATAACATTAAACAGTTAAATGGGAGTGCACACTCCCCCCACCCACGATCAACATTAATGGTGTGATCTCCTCAGACCCAGCCCTCATAGCCAACCACCTCAACACCTCATTCACTGACCTTAGCCCTATCCTCCTACAAATTTTTTGACCCTCCTCCCAGCACCTGCCATAAATCTTTCGCCCTTATTTTCTCCTCCATGGTTCTGCCCAGAACTTAGGCCGCACCTTGTCACTGCCCTCAAGAGTAATAGGCGCAGGCAGTGACACCCTGGATCCAGTGTATCCTACGGCTGGTCTTAGACACAGTCCTTACCCATCACATGCCTCATCAACCACTCTCTTTGCCTGGGGAAGGTTCCAACTACCTGGAAGTCACCACTGTCACCGCTGTCTTTAAAGGTGGTGATAGGACTGTGGCTGGAAACTATCGACCGATCTCCATTCTCTCTCCTCTCTCCAAGGCCTTGGAAAAAGTGGTGGCCTCTCAAATCTCTGACTACCTCTCCACCTACAATGTCCTTTGTCTTGAGCAGCATGGCTTCCGAGCGGGCCACAGTACCAACACAGCCCTCTAGAGGTTCTCCAACTTTCTCCACTCCTCCTTTGACACTGGTTCTCTGGCTGGTGCTGTCTTCATTGACCTCTCAGCTTTCGACACTGTCTCCCACCCCCTCCTTCTTGATGCCCTTAGTCTCTCTGGTTTTGCTGCTGGGCCTATCTCCTGGTGCACCAGTTATCTGTCTGACCGCTCACAGCGTGTAAAAATTAATGGGACCTACTCAGACATCTGTCCTATCTTTTCTGGGGTTCCCCAGGGCTCCATTCTGGGCCCCTTACTATTCTCCCTTTACCTTAACACCCTTCCACGCTCTTGCTCGGGGAACATTCTATTGTACGCTGATGATGCAGTCATCTTTGCCTCAAGTCACAACCCTATTGCCCTCCAGGACTCGCTGCAGAAGTCCTTCACTGAAGCCGAGGGCTGGTTCAAGGAACATAGATTGGTGATAAATCTTAAAAAAACCAAAACCATGTTCTTCTCTCATCCCCAAAACAAGTCCTGCAACTTCAAACTCCTCATTCACTCTGGGTCCTCATTCCCACTCGAACAAGTTTGCTCCTATAAATACCTAGGGATCCATTTTGACCCCTCCTCTCCTTTCATGGACACATAGCTGCCCTAGCCACTGCCACTAATATCCGATTGGGCATCTTGTACATGTATAAACACTGCCTCCCGAAGCTCTCCAACTGCAGTCACCTCCTCTATCCTGTCCCTAGTGGACTATGAACTGCCGGTGTATGGTGCTGCACAGTCAGACCGCCTCCATAAAATTCGCTTTTCTCTGAATAAGGCCTGCAGGTTAATTACTGGAGCACCTAGGATGACACACACCTGTCTACTGTATGCTAAAAGCGCTGGTACTTGATCTCGACGGCGTCTCAAATATCTTACCTGTACCCTTACAAAAAGACCCTCCTTGGGCTTTCCCCACCAGGATTGACCACCACCATCACGCTCTGTCCCTCTAGTTCATACTCGGATCTCTGGAAAACCTCTCTTGTTATCCCTAGAGCTACCAGGACCTCTCACGGCCAAAGAGCCTTCCAGCTTTTGGGCCCCTCCTAGTTCAACACACTGCCCCTCATCTCCGAAGCTCCAACTATATAGCTTCAAAACTTCCTTACGTGAACCACCTTATTAACACCCGATGCTGTAACTGCCACTAGTCAAAGCTGACTAATACTTATGACAAAGCTTATTACTAAGCTGCTAAGGACAACATAACTCTGGTATTGTTTGCATCCATCCTACCTGTACCAGCTTGTTTGTATCTATGTCTTAATTTACTGTTATACTTATGTGTTGTACTGCTATACTATGTATTTTGGTTTGTCTTACTGTGACAAGGTACCTTTGTAAATGAGCCTATGGCTCAAAGGTTTTCCAAACTGCTGTTTAAATAAAATAAAAAAAATAAAAAAATAAAAAAAGTAAATAAAGTATAACACACTGGCAGAGCACCATGTGGATACAAGGTCCCAAGCCCCGCTGAGACAGCCACCCTACAGAGTCCCAGAAGGAGTAAGACAGGCCATAGAGGGGAAAATCAAGGAGATGCTGGCCCTCTAGATGATCCAGGAGTCTGGTAGTCCCTTGGCCTCCCCAGTGGTACTGATCCTCAAAAGGGACAAGATCATGAGGTTCTACGTCGACTACCGCAAACTCAACTGCTGCACAGAGTCAGATGCATACCCCATGTCCTGGACAGATGAGGTCCTAGAGAGGTTAGGGGGTGCCCTTATCCTGTCCACCACAGACCTGACAAAGGGCTAGTGCAAAGAGCCCCTGACCCTCGAATCCAAAGAGAGGTCAGCCTTCATCACCCTGTTTGGATTATTCGAGTTCAAGGTAATGCTATTTGGATGAAGAATGTACCAGCCACCTTTCAACAGCTCATAGGCTGCATTCTGAATGGGGTAGGAGACTTTGCTCTAGTTTACCTGGATGCATTGCATTCTATAGCCAGACTTGGGAGGATCATGTCAGGAACTTGACCAAGATGTTCTGCCAACTGCAGGCCACTGAACGGACAGTCATGGTGGATAAGTGCCAGATAGGAATGGCAGAAGTGTCATATATCTTGGGAACAGGGTGGGCAGTGGGTACATCCAGCCTAAGCCAGTGAAAATTGAGGCCATCCAGCGATGGGCCATGCCCATGACCAAGAGGAAAGTACAGGCCTTCCTAGGGATGGCAGAGTACTACTGTAAGTTTGTGCCAAATTTCAGCAATATGGTCAAACTCCTGTCTGATCACACCAGGAAGAAAATGCCAGAAAAGGTGCAGGGGATGGACACCTGTATACCGCATTCTGCCAGCTGAAGGAGGCATTGTGTCAGACACCTGTGCTTCCCAACCCAGACTATTCTCTTAGGTTTATTGTGCATGTAGAGGCATCTGATCAGGCTAGGTGTGATTCTGAGTCAGCTTACTCACTCAGTAGCGGAACACCCAATCATGTACCTGAGCAGGAAGTTGCTGCCCAGAGAGGAGGCCTATGCCACAATAGAGTAGTATTTTGGGATTGCCTGGACTTTGCTGAAGCTGCAACCATATTTGTATGGGAGGGAGTTCACCCTGGTTACTGATCACAACCCCCTTATATGGTTGCATAGAACCAGTGACCAGAACTCAGAATTGCTAAGGTAGAGCCTGGTGCTGCAGTCCTACAGTATGGGCATTAGGCACCACAGTAGGCCACAGCATGGCAACAATGATGGGCTGTCCAGATAATAGTTAGTGCCCTTGTTTGTTTGTTTTTTATGTAAGGGAGATGCTAGGTGAAAATAATGAGTGAGCTGAGAGCATAGTAGTGGGAGCCAGCTGGCTCACATGAAACACCAATATCATTTAGGGCGGCTAAAACATCTGTTTTATTCTTTGTTGGGTGGGCGGGATGTAACAATTTGCTATGTATACCTGTTCCTGTTTTTTCTTATTTAATTATTTCAGGATAAGTATCAGAATTTAGCAAATGCGGGGACAAAGTGATATTCCTGGAAAAGTTGAGATTCTTATCAGGGCCAGAACAGCTGGCTCTGAGAGCAATTTACTATATGTGCTGTCCTGTGCCATGACAGGGCCTGTGGACAGTTAAAGGAAAACTACACCCTCATATGTTCTAAATGTTATTTGTTTCCATGTCAACAGTCGATTCTTTTCATGTAGCTGTTGAAGATGTATGCAACTGCATTAGTTAGTTTTCACAGTTCATACTAGGCCTTGTTACTGTCCTGGGAGACTCCATTTCATGGTTGTTGAAATCTCATTGTTCCTGATAGCTGCTTTAGCAGATGAGAACGTGATGCATAATCACCCTTTAAACTCCCCAGTATGCCCGTCTGCTTAATTAGTCTTCAAAGAAACAAGCTACAAGAAGGTGTGAAATACCACATTTACCTTCAGTGAGCTTTGCAAACTATCTGAGTTATACTGTAATGCAGGTTTTTTCCTTCTATTTTTTTTCCATTCAAATTTTATTAAAGTTTTCCACAACAAATAATACATCCAAACCATAAGAGTACATAGCAATATTTACATCAGTACACGAGAGTGACATTGCCAGGATGTATTCACCCCCCACCAAATCCCACCCCCAATCCCTCCTCCTTAATCCTCCTCCCCCTAAAGATCCCAGCACAGCGCACATTTCCTCAACCTATACTATTGAGATAGGGAAGAATCAGTCCTTGGACGGTAAAGAATACAAGGTATATAGGGGGCCCCAAATCATATTAAACTTTGGTAGCTTATTCTGGAGACTAGCAATGACTCTTTCGTTCTAAGATTGGCAAGTAACTCTTGTAGCCACTCACCGTAGGTAATTATTGAAGTATCCTTCCAGTGCCTCAGGACCACTTTCTTAACTGAAGTGGAAATCAGGCTAATATGATACATCCTATTCCGCACAGAAATAGCAGAAACATCCCCTAACAAACATATCTCCGCAGTAAACAATTCATTCAGACCCAGTAAAGGATCAATCTTTTGTCTAATCGTGGTCTAGAGTGGAGCTACCTTGGAACATTTCCAGAAAATGTGTAGGAGATCCCCACTATCCTGCTGACATCTATAGCATGTAGAGGAGGACACAATACCAAACTTTGCTAGCTTGAGAGGGGAATAATAAATATTATGCAATAACTTAAATTGCATCAGTCTTGCATCATCTTGCGACATATATTTATGACAACTACACCAAATAATTGTCCAATCGAGCAGCGTATCAGGAAAAAGTGAGGACCAGTAGCTCACCGGTGCCAAGTTTTGAGAATGAACCCAGCTATAGAGCATGCTATATATGCTGGAAACAGCATGAGCCATTCCGGCTAATGGCCCTATCTCTGTATGGAAGCCCGGTGATGGAGTGGTTGGGGAAATTATGTCCAGTCTTTTAACCAAAAGATGCCGAAGTTGGAAAACTTTGAACATATCAGTGTGTGGGATTTGAAATTTACTCAAAATTTCAACTGACGAGAGCCAGTGCCCTTCTGCCAAAATTAGTTCACCCACTAGGCTATCCCCCAATTCTGGAAGTCAACTACTCCTAAGGGGTTTATCATCCAATTGGAGGTTGAGGTTGCCCTTTAATGGTTGAGATAGGTCTTTAGTGTGGCTATATTTCAAAAAGGCACATAACTGCGAGTGGACTCTAATGGATATCTCAATAGGAGAATTTCGAAGGGCCATGGGTAGAGAGCTTGGATTGCTATGCAACAATGCCCTGGGAGATAGGCCTAGCTCAAGTATATGGGATATCTCCACCTTTAACCAAAATGGAACATAAGTACCTTGATCCAGGGGATCAACTACCTTCATCCATCTGAGGTACTTATTCGCATGACTAGCCCAGTAATACAACCCTATATGAGGCAACCTCAACCCCCCAATCGACTTATGAGCAGCTAATATATGATAAGCCATTCTGGACTTCTCATAATTCCAGATAAATCTGGTAATTATGCCGTGAATTTTCTTAAACCATTTTAAAGGGAGCCAAACATTTAACATATTTATAGTATTGGGTAAAACAAACAGGGAAATACGTTCATTTTAACTAAATTAATTTTCCCCCACATCGCGAGTGGAAGCAAGTCCCATCTTTTTAAGTCTGTTTCAATAGTATGAACCAGAGAATCTAGGTTTAACTGTTGTGTACGGGCTGGTGACCTTGTAAGGGTAAGCCCTAAGTATTTTATTGCATCTGCACACCAAGCTAACCCTAATGCAGAGATAACTTGTTTAAAAGTTTTATGATTCAGGGGGAATACCAGTGTTTTTCCAATATGGAGTTTATAATTGGCAACTTCACTAAAACCCTGAATAATTTCTAATAAGGCAAGAATGGAAGAAGCCGGATACGAAATTTGGAGCAAAAGGTCATCTGCATATGCAGATAGTTTAGTAGTATACCCATACACCTGAATACCCTGCACCTCCTGGGCTTGCATAATCCACCTGATAAGAGGCTCTAAATATAAATTGAAGAGGAATGAGGACAGTGGACAACCTTGTCCAGTACCCACAAACAACTTAAAGGGGTCTGAGATAATGCCATTACAGGAAATTCTTGTGGAGAGGAATTTATAAATGGAGCCAATCCATGACCAGAATTCCAGGGGGAAGCCAAATGTTTTCAAAACGGCTAGAAGATACCTCCAGTAGACCCTGTCAAATGCCTTCTTGGCATCTAGAGAAACCAAAGCCATGGGATGGTCAGCCTCCCTGGAAACTGAGTAAACATGTGCCAAAGTCCGTAAGTGGTCCACTGAAGATCTCCCCTTCATAAATCCCACCTGCTCTGCACCAATTAACTCGGGAAGAACTTCACTTACACAATCTGCCAATAATTTTGTAAGAATTTTAATATCATGATTGAGGAGCAAGATGGATCTATAGCTTGACACAGAATCTGGAGGTTTATCTGGTTTGGGTAAAAGTACAATTAACGCCTTAAACATTGAGACATCCGTTGCCAGCCCACTTAAAATATATTGAAACAAGATCAACAATATAGGGATTAATTCTTTAGAGAAAACTTTATAGAAATTAGCAGAAAACCCATCTGGGCCTGGGGTTTTATCAGAAGGGAGGGACCTAATAACACGTTCTAGTTCCCCTTGTGTTATAGCGGATGTAAGCCTGGCTTAATGATACTCTGATAGAGAGGGCAGGTGCAACCCTCCTAAATAATGTTGCAGTTTCTTCTCAGATGTGGGGCCATTCATTGTACCATATAACTGCTCAAAGTATTTTTTGAATTCGACCACAATTTCCTTAGGTGATGTTTTAATAGAGTCATTATCAATTGAGTGAACAGCCGCAATTAATCTAGCGGATTCCAATTGTTTTACTCATCTAGCCAGCATGCGGCCTGCTTTCTCCCCTTGATCAGAATTGTTTTAATAATTGCCCACTCAGCCTGCTCCCTTAGCAAATTGAGGTATGAGTCCTGCAATTTAGTTAAGTCCTGCCTATACTCCTCAGACCAGAAAGAAGAGAGCCTAGCCTCCTTTTCCCGGATCTGAGAGAGTAATTCAGAAATTCGCTTCTCTCTTTCCTTTTTTCTCCGAGAGGCCAGTCCTATAAGGATCCCCCTCAAGTATACCTTGAGTGCTTCCCAATCCATGTCAGGCTGTCTAGTGGAATTGTGGTTAAAAGATATAAACTCTGTTATTTGGGAGGAGATGAATTTAACAACTTCCGGGTCATTTAGCAACTGATTATTAAGCTTCCATCTACCCCCCTTTTTAGGGAGAGATGGAAAAGATATTAAGCTAGTAACAACCGAATGATCGGAGGGTAACCCAGCCGCTATGTCCGCATCCAGTACCCCTGATATGAGAGTATTCGAAATCAGGACATAGTCAATCCGAGACCTGGTGCCATGCAGCTGGGAGGTGAATGTAAATTCCCGGTCCTTCGGGTGAAGAATTCTCCACACATCACAGAGACAATTTGGTCTAACAATTCCCTGACCACTCTTTGGGCAGAGGAGAGACCCTTTCGGGAAGACCCTGATCTGTCTATTGACGGATCCATGACTAAATTTAGGTCCCCTCCTATAATAATAGGAATATTTAGGAATGGCGTGAGTACATTCATTATCTGCACAAAAAAACCTGGGATGTCAACATTTGGGCCATAAATCAACCCCAGCATTATTTCCAGAGTGTGCAAATTGCCTCTTATAAAAACATATCTCTCTAATGTATCTTGGATTATTTGAAGTAGTTTAAAAGGGACAGACCTATGAATCATCACCATCACTCCTCTACTATGAGTATTACCTTCCTATGCAAATACCTGGCCCACCTGCAATCTCCTTATATGGTTAGCTTCACTGTTAAGTAAATGGGTCTCTTGAATAAACATTACGTCTGCTTTCAAGTAATTTAAGTGTTTTAAAATCCTATATTGCTTAGACTTATGATGAGCCCCACTTACATTCCAGCTAATAAAACTAATATCTCTAGCCATTACTTACTCACTCATAGGCACTATATCCATATTACTCCCTATAACCGAACCCTTCTTCCCTTTCCCAAACCTTATGTGTGCTGTGCTTCCCTTCCCATTACCCTCCCACCGACCATACCGAATACCCTTAACCAAAGCCCTCCCCAAACCATACCAACAGAACACCCAAGAACCCCCTTTCCCCTCCACCCATACCCCTCCCGATATATCATGGTCCATGAAAACAGTCCACTCAGTAATGCTACCTCCTCCTCGTCCGCCCGTCCTCCCACCCCGCCTAAAAGCTACTAAGCCTTTGCCAAGTTGTTAAGTTTAATGTTCTTGTACCACTTATAAAGATGCAGTATTAATGGTCAGCAACTGTCTGGAACATACTAGCAAAATGCAGGAACAAATAACAGTAATAGCTAACAAGTTACTTACCTAAATATCTATCTTACCACCATCCCTTAAATTATAACAAGACATATTCTAGCAACATCTTCCCACCATAAGCTTCTCCACATCAATTACTGTAACATGTGCTCCCCACTTTTTATAACTTTTAACACTGATCCCCTATCTAGCACACACTAAGCGAGTCCCACAATCAATATGACAAATGTTTGCAGTTAAAATGGAAAAACTACACTTTCCAAACAAACAAATAGGTGCAGATGGCCCTCTGGGCTATAAACCCCTTAACCAAGAGTCTAACAAACCCCCTTCAGAAAGATAAAGAATGCCTGAAAGTCCATTTCATGCTGCATAAAATGCTTGAGTGCCTTTGATCAGGTTGGGCTTACGCGAATGCGTTCGTTTTAGGCGACAGTACGGTCTCTGGCTCCATCTAGTGACTGCAGGACACAATCGGCCATTAACACCAGTTCGTTGATGATTCCTTCGTGCAGCAAACCTTCCTCTACTTGACACATGAACGAACTCCTGGGATTACTTCAGCTTACTGTGTCGTCGGACCCAAAGATCAGAGCCCGTCATATCCGGGAGCCAGCTGCATCAACAAACATAACGGCAGGTACCAGGCAGGTAAGCTGTGCCAGAAAAAATGAGGGACCCCGAATTTTAAACAGGAGGGCGAAAACGTCCAAGCATCCCTTAACATCCTGAAGAACCCCTTGTCCAGATCAATGGTAACACCAATTGGGAACTCACCCAACAACTTGTGCTAAAGCGACCACAGATTAACTATCAGGAAACTTATTTTAACCAACCGATGCCCCATATCAGACTCAGGGGTTTTTAAATAAGTCAGGCAGTGCTGCTTTGAGGGCAGTTGTCGCTGCTTCTACATTCTTATAGGAGCTCCAGGCACCCATCAGCAACACTTGGAACTTAGCAGGGTAGCCCATTTTAAATTTAATGCCCGCTGCAATTAATTTTTTAACAATTGGGTGAAATGACACTCTCTTTTGCCGAACTGTTAAGGGCAGGTCTTCTGCAACTCTTAACTTCACCCCTTCCCACTGCAGCTCCTTTATATCTTTGATTTTCGTAAGAAAGTGCTGGCACTCCTGATAATTAAGAAAATGGAGGATGAAGGTGCACGGAGGGGCTCCTTGAGGGGGTAATGGGTGCAAGGTGCAGTGAGCCCTCTCTATAGTGTAGGCATGCCCAAATGGAGATGGCCCAGCAATTCTCTCCACAAACTTCTGTGCAAATTTGATCCGGTCCGCTCCCTCCTCCTTCTCCGGTAAACCTATGATAACCACATTATTGCAGCAGCTACGACCTTCGAGATCTTCAACTTTTATTTCTAGCATGGAAATATGTTGCCTCATTGCCGCAAGGTCAGGTTCCAGTCTCTCACTCCTTCCTTCTAGCGAACGAATGCGGGTTTCGACGACATCCGCTCTGAGAGGTCTTCCAAGGCATGAGTTAAACTTTTAATTTCACCAGCAAACTCCTTCATTTCAACCTTAAAAGGTTGAAATTCTTCTAAGAATCTGGCTAAGGTGAGAGGTTCAACTTCCATGCTGTCTGCTGCCAAAGTCTGGTTCTGATGGGCAGACGAGGCCTTGGATTTTTTTGAGGCCTTCTCTGGGGTAGCCGGTTGGGTATGTCTCTGCATGGCTTTCTTCATTTCAATTTCCATCGGAATCAGCCAAATAACTGTACCTCCTCTCCAGTAAATAAAGAAGTAGAGACACGTCACCAGAATGTAAATAGCGATTTTTATTCGTTATTTAGGAGGTTGGGCGGTCGGAGCACTAGAAGAAGGCAGCTACCTAGTGCTCTGCATCACGTGACTCCCCAGGTTTTTCCCTTTTAAACTTCATTCAGTTTATGAGTTTCCAGAGAGTTTTTGCAGGGTATTTGTTCTTTCAACATAGAGATACATGATATAAATGGTTGATCTAGCATCATGTTCTCATATACTAATGCAGTTCTCATGGACAATGAGATTTCAACAACAATGAAATGGAGACCTCCAGGGCAATCACAGGGGCTACCATGAGCAGGGAAAACAAACTAAGATTAACACATATAGCCCTAACAGCTACAGGAAAGGAGTTGTCTGTTGACATGGAATCAAATAAAATTTAAATGATATGAGGGTGTAGTTTTCCTTTAATAAGAGAGCTAGAAGCACGAACAACCTTTTCATGTTTCTTGGAGGAGTCATTCCTGTTCGGCTAAACAGGCTTCTGGATAAAAAGCAGATGTAGTTGTATATACAAAGTCTGAAGTCCAGATCAGATCAGTTTTCCAACTCAACTCATCTTTCAAGACACAAAGAACTGACATGAGAGTGATGTCATAGGACATGTGTGCCAAGGGTGGGGAGAGACTGTTTTTTTGGGAAACTTTATTAACCTGAGTTTGGGGAGAGCAAGTTAGTCAGGTTTGGGACTATGAACAGCTGACATCTAAGGTTCAAATTTGCCCTGATTCAGCAAAGTGTCCTGTGTGGTTAAGCCTCTGTACTTTGAGAAATTAGAAAGTGTAATAGTTTCTCTGTGTGTTTCTTTCTGCTATGTGCAACACTATTTACTTTCTATTTCTACTGTTCCCTATAGTCTTTCTGTAGTATCCTGTATTTTATTTGTAAATATCATGAAGTATTAAAACATTTTTTATATTCTTCATATTGTGTGACTGAGTTCTTTGAGGTACAGCTAACGTGATTTATAACTGATAAAAAACTTTCTGCCTCTGAAGAGAAGGTTACTGTTACCATCATCTGTTTCAAAAGGTAGGAGTTCTCAGGCTGTGACACCCCCCAGAGAGTGTCTATTCTGAGTGGTGGCAGCTACTGAGTACCTCTGCAGGCATTTGAAGGGTTTGAGAAAGCTGGTAACAGTGGTTGGCTGCACCTGGGAGAGACTAGTTTGCAACAGGGGGGTGACTGCAAATCTGGAGGTTCAACATCTGGAAATCAGCCTGGCTCAGTGTGTCTGTCTCAGTTAACAATTTTCAAATAATTCTTGTTTTGTGCTTCTGTCCACTTTCATCAATATATTAGCTATCCTCACACTTCATACACTGTATCATAAATATCACATTTGTTTAACTCTTTGGTAACTGAGTAAGGCTCACTAGGCACATTGCTAGTTTTTAAGGGTGATCTGGCAGCACTGGGGAGGTTATATGACTTGTTCAGGGTCATGCAGTATGCAAGCTGAGGTTGTGGAATTAAACCCAGGTCTACTGGATGTACAACTCCATGTCAAGACAGTGAAAAAAAAATGGTGACCACTAAAAGCGCTCAATGATAATACTGAATGACAAATTCCATGATGCCTCATTTTCACATCCCCACCCCCCTTACTTAATATACTAACTCTGGGGGGAGTTGACCTCAGGGAGGGGGTACAGGGACATCACCACATTTGTTATTTGGCATTATCCTTCAGCCCTTTTAGTGGCCATGGTTTTTTATTCACCGTCTTTACATGCCACCGGATGTACCAAGCTCTTTCACAGCTTGTTACTCTAACCTCTAGGCTATGCTGCCAGTCCACTGTCAGTGGACATTGCTAAAAGAACAGGAGTATTTGTTTTGAATTTTGAGTCATTTTCCCATGTGAGTAACCAGTGGATCAGGAGATAAGTGACTGTATAGTTTGCAGTCAGATATTTTACATGCTTTTGTTCCTTTCTCACCTTGGCAGAGCTCTGTAAGGAGATTACTTTGCACGAGTTTCTTCTTCTTCTTGTAAGGTGGCTGACAGATGGAAAGTACTGATGGTATGGGAAACATATTTAGAGTGTCACATTCTCAAGTAGTGGCTGTAAATGTTTTATTTTTCATAGTTTTTCCAGTTCTGGATCACATGTAGAGATGGGTAAAATCTGCAAATTTCATTCTGCAAAATATTTTGCAAAATTTGTGCAACATTCTGCATTGTGCTGGTGAAATTCTGCATTTTGCAGGCAAAATTCCACATTTCGCACCCACGAAATATTTTGTGGAATGCATAAATTTCACTAAATATTTTGTGCAGTGAAAGTCACAATTTCACTGGAATTTCACAGGCAAAATGAAATTTACCTGCATCTCTAATTGTATGTTACTACCAGGGGTGTGCTTTCACATATTCACATTGGTTTATTTTTTAATAGTTCTTCCTTGGTCGTGTGGAGTGTGTACTGGATTTTCCTGTCAATAGTGCTAGATTTGTATTCTTTCTGTTGGAAGGATTTTTTAAGTGTACCCAGGTGTCTTTTTCACTTGTATTTTTTTATTCTCCTTTTTGTCTCCAATAGTCATTCTCTCCAGAGCTCTGTGGCACCAGCTGGCTCACCTGCATCTACTTGCCGCTGCTGCCCCTCCACAGAGCTGTGGCTTGCACACCAAAGTGGGGTCTGGGGCAGAGGGAGGATCTGAACATATTGAATCTCATCAGGTAGCATTGTGATGGATATCTGGCACACTGATGTGTGAGGGTCCTTTGCCTCAAGCCCTGGGGCTTTTTTCCTTAGAGTGTTTCTCTCTGTAGGACATTGGTGTGCTCGGGGTGCAAACAGGGATGTGCATGACAGCCTCTTACCCGCACACCCAGCTGACAACCTCCCTTTTCTGCTTGCCTGTTGCCGCACTGTGACCCATAGTCACCTAGGTGGCAGCATCGCAGCAGAGGCAACAACCCTCTCTTTAGAAGGCAAGCGTTCTCTGGCATACTTAATCCTCCTCCTCCCATCGCCAGCGGACCAGCTATACCCGGGTGTCTTTCCCTGTCTTCCTTGGTTGAACATATTTAGTGGTATCAGATGGCTTGGCTGTGTATTATAGATCTTTTGGTATATGTGTGAAGGATGAGAGCTTGAGCTGTGAAGGTAACTGCATCTGTCTGTAGGATTCCTGTGTAAAGATGTTTGAAATTTTTAATTTGTTAGTGTCACTGTTGTATCTAGCAAGTGCACACACTCTTTAGAGAAACTTATTTTGAATTTCATTGAAAGATGAAACTAACTAAAATGTTAAGAAAAATATTTTAAAGTTCTCTCTTGCCGTTCATACCATAAAGATATCATCAATGTATCTGCAATAATTTAACAGTTTATAGTGTTGTGAATGGAGGAAGTTTTCTTCAAGATCTGCCATGATGAGAACTGGATACTGTGGTGCCATCCTGGTGCCCATAGCTGTCTCATATTTTGTTGATATATCACAGCATAAGTGGAGATAATTGTACATTAGGATGCATCTGATAATCTTAGTGATCACTTTTGGCACATATTAACTGTCTGTGGTTGCTTTCCATAAGTATTCATGGCATGTTATTGTGCCATATATGTGAGGAATGTTGCTGTAGAAGTATTCAAAGTCCATAGTAACTAAAATTGTGTCAGGTGGTGACTGATCAACATTATGCAGTTTGTTTGGAAGGTTTGTTATTTCCTGTATGATATATCCAAGACTACATCATGCAACTATTGCTGTTTTGTCCAATAAGAAAATTATATGAAATGAAATGTATGGTACCCTTGCTTCACAGTCCCTCATTTCTGGAAAGATTATGAAGCAGGATGTGAGATGTGATACGTATTGACATCGATGGATGGTCGATATATTTCACATAACAGTCTGTAGGAGAAACTTGTGACCTGACCAGTTCAACTCTATGTGGGTTTCCTGCTCCCTAGACTCTGGAACACTGCCCCCTGATTTAATTTGCTCCCCCTCTCACTATGCATTTAAACTGAAAATTAAGCAGCATTTTATTTCCTTTTATGATCACCCTATTTAGCTGATGTTGTTTTTGCTGTGTAATGTAATGTAATCTTCTTGGACTGGATTTTCAAAGGACCTTAGACCAGCGCAAGGTGCATCAAACAACCACCTTGCATCAAATGATGCAGTGCTATGCTTTTACTATTTACACAGTGAAATCTTATATTATTCTACTGCCATTCTTATGGTCATCTGTTATGAATATTGCTGTACTTCTTAATTTTAAATAAAAAATTTTATTGATAAAAAAGCTGAAAACAAATGCAGGTGTGCCAAATATTGTATGCCATATTTTGCAAGAAAAGTGTTCTCTGAGGCGAAGTCCTCCAAAATGACGCAAGAGGTCCGCTGCATCAAAAATACGTTGTATCTGGAGAGAATGATGCAAGCTGAGATGAAAATGCATGTGGCGAGAATGAGTCAAGCTGAGTCAAAAAATCAGTATAGGGGGTTAGAATGACTCAAACTGAGTCAAAAAGATTATGCAGGGGGTGAGAATGACTCAAGCTGAGTGAAACAGATAAGTGGTGCATGGAGTGAGACTGATGCGTGCTACATCAAAAAGACAATGCATGGGGCAAGAAATGACTCAAGCTGAGTTAAAAAAATATTGCAGATGAAATGGACAAGACAATGGCATGTTAAACCCCGAAAACACTCTAAACGAGTCACACAGGGGAATATTGGCTCTATAGCCAACCTGCTACATAATCTACCCTCACCTTTATCTGCTCCAGTGTCAGTCAGACCAGCTCTGGCTGGTCTAGCAGCAGCATGCATCTTTGGTACAATTTCAACAGTTTCCACCTTTGAACCCCCCTTCCACCACCACCAAAAACAGGGGATGGTGCATCATTTTTTTGATGAAAGCCCTGTTTTGACGTGGTGTGCCCATTTTTTTGACACAGGTCTGACACAAGCCAATTTGGCGCAGGTAGTTCTGCTTTTGATGCAAGCAGCGTTAGAAAATGAGAACTGACACAAGTTTTGATGCAGCTTGCACCTTGCATCATTCTTTTCTGGAGCAAGCACCTTCTGTTATTCTTTGACCTTTGAAACTCAAGCCCCTTGTGTACAAATGTTGGTTCCTTACTGGTGTGTAAATTCTTGCTACTGTTGTTCATTTCATTTTAGACCTGTATTCCTCCCCCTCCCATCTATCCTTCTTCCTCCCCCAGGTTGCATCTGTAAATTGTTGTTTTCTATATTGCTTAATGAGTAAAACTATTTTCAAATAAACAAATTAGTAAAGAATGTGTCTATTATTTGAAAGAACAATTTCTAGTATCTTCTGACTAGTTACAAAAATAATCTTTTATGATATGTTACAATGCTTCAAATTATATTTTGAAAGCTGTAACTTTTAAACTGTTAGGTTTAGAAACTTTTTTTTTCAGATGAACACTTGGAGTCTGTTCAATTTTTTTATTTTATTTATTTATTGAAAAGTTTCACCAGCAAAGGCACACTAAACAATCAAGTTGTTCATCTCCCAGTGCAGCCGGGGGAGTGGGTAGTGCAATAAACAATCATACAAGTACATTTGTGACAAGGATACATTAATACCTTACAATGGAATTATACAATGTGAATAAATCAGAAGAAGTGCTTTTAACATGTGCCAAATAATGACAATGCTTATAACGTGTTACAAAATAATGAAATAAGGTATAGTAATTAAGTGCTTGCTACATAAAATTTAAATAACACCTTAGATAAATCGGTGTAGGAGAACAAAAACAGAGGGTTTTGCTGAGCTATTGTATGGTGCAGTTTGAAAAAAATATATATAAGTAAATGTCATGAGATGTCAGGGTACCAAATGCAACAGCTAGGAGAGGGTAGAACAAGAAGACAGGGAGAAGACAGACAGGCGGATTAACTGAGTGAGGTAATGTAGTGTATCAGCTAAGTTGTGAGAGGGGGAGTTAGGGTAGCTTAGGAGCAAGTACAATTTGGAGAGAAGAAGTTGTGTAGGGATGATGAGATGGAGGGAGGAGAAGAGAAGTGCCTTATCTGGTGGGGTAATGAGTTCCAAAGTTTTGGGAAATGGTGCAAGAATGCTACCAGTCCTACTGAGGTAGTTCTGCAAGGGATCGCCATAGTGCAAGAGTTGCTAGATCTAAGAGACTGGGGGAAGGGGTGGAGGAATGGATAGAGAGGAGGAGAGGTAGGAGGGGAGAGAACCAAAATGAATAGATCCCAACAATATAGTTCTCACATGTTGCTATAGCTATGAAATTTTGATATAATATGTTGTTTAAAGTAACAAGACTTTTTTTTAGCAACATGTGCCCACAGCTACTTTTTTAGAGTATACTGGATTATAATAGTTTTATGACCACTATTTTAACAGTGCTCAATTTAAATTAGTGTTCAATTTTGAATTGAATTAGCTCCTCAAGTAATTTTACTGCTGACTGGGTCCTGTTGAAACGTGTTTTTCTTCTCTCCCCTGCTTCTCAAATTTCCCTATCTCTAATCCGCTGTACCCACCCTGCTCTTTTGTATGTAGCTAGCCCTGCCCTTCTGCAGCTTCCTTCTTAACCCCTCTCCCCACCTCTCCTCCCTAGGCCAGCCCCGCCCGCCTCGGGCGTGATCGGACCTGCACCTGTGGCATTGCTTCAGCCACCCAGCCTGCAGAAGTCTCCCCCCTGCAGTCCTGTTCACAGGAGACCACCCAGACTGAATGCAAGCTCTGAATCAGACCAGCCACAGCCCTTATCAACCTGCAAGCTAGCCGCCAGCCCCTCAAACCATTCTGGTGGTTCAAACACTGCACTCAGGTACTGAACTCTCTGTTGCGGAGCATCCACAGCCCGCTAATTTCTGCCGGCTCTTCACCCAGCCATGCAAGGTGGACACTCTCTTATAGAAATATACTTAGTCACATGACTGTCTTCTTTCCCATTAGTTCGTTATACTGTCCGACAACAAGGGGCTCCATTTCATCTAAACCTTTGCAGTGTGAGCTCAGTTCTAAGCTTTGCCTGTGATTTTTGCTAGGTGGCAAATCTATCCTATTTATCTACCCCTATTTCTAGCCTTACTGCTCGTATCCCAAATTTTGACCTGTATTTCACAGGTTTCTGTAAGCTTTTTGTAACCTAGCCCTTTCTAAACTGGGTTACTATAAAAAGTTGACTTCAACTCGCCTACTAGTCCTACCGTCTGCATTTCTGCTGCTTCTTGTCCTCTCTGGGATTACAATTACGCCCTGCACCAACACTGGCATCTACTCTCAAAATGATTTCCACTTTTCTAACCTCCTTATACTACCCACAAATTGATATGACACTACCCCCTTCCAATACTCAGGGGTTTAATCTACCTAGCAGTGCAAGTTTCTCAAAAACATTTTCTCTGTCCCCTGTACCTCACTCCATTTATCCATCGAAAAATGTGGTATCTCGTCCTCCTGGCCCTGTCAATTTCAGGGGATGTTAAAACAAACCCAGGCCCCTCAAGCCAATTCTCCCATACTGACTTATTAATACATAATATAAAAGGTCTCTGCATTGTTCACCACAGCATAAGGAGCCTCATGTGCAGCTTTGCTGACCTGGAGACTTGGGTAATCCTTTACAAACCTCTATGCTTGTCCAAGACATGGCTTAAACCCTCTATTCCTGATTCCTCTGCTTCCTAGCTACAGATGTCTTCTTACGTAGGACAGGTCATCCTCAAAAAGGGTGGCAGAGTTCCATTTGTTTCAGAGAGCACCTAAATCTCCTGCTATCCCAACACCCTCTCTATCCCATAGTGAGTCGCCTATGCTCTCCTTTCTCTTGGTGCAAAAGTTGCACATCGCATCGCGCTACAACACACCTAATAATGGCATGACTGACCTCAAGAGCTACTGAACCAAACATCCCAGCACACTGGCCAAAATACAGTGCTCCTTCTTGGGGACCTTGACCTTAATTGGTTGGGAAAGTCTCATAACACCCTTCTCTCCCTGGTACAGAGCCATAGTTTGCATCAACTAGTTGAGGAACCCACAAGGGTTACCCCATGCACTAACTCTAGTACCTTAATTGATTGGGTATTAGCAAGTCACCCTGAACATATCCCTATTGCAGGTTCACTAGCTGATGCACTCACTGACCACTCCCCAGTCTTCAGCATCTGGAGCCCGGGGTCTGCACCTCCCCCTCCGACGCACTATATCACCTTTAGAAATTATGCCAACTTTGTTCTGGAAAATGTTCTTCTCGAAGTCTCACAAATTGATTGCACTTCACTCTACCAAGCTAGAGATTCACATGTTGCCCTAAACCTCTTTATCCAAGAATTCATGCACCTTCAAGACAAACATATTCCTCACATCACACGCAGAGTTAAGAGAAAAAAGTCAGATGGCTGAAAAAACACCTGCTGACCAAGCTTAGAGAGATGGACAAGAGCTGGTGACACTATAAATCCTCTGGTCTTACAGCTGATTATGAATGCTACAGATACCAGTGGAATACATGCAGAAAATAGTTCTATTTCATAATGGCGATCGCAGAATAGTGATCACCATTTGGGCGAGTGTACATCTCCAAAAATAAATAATGGTGATGTACTCTCGCAGTGACTACAAAACCGGTGACAATTTTACATGTTATGCGGGAGGCTGCTGCACCCCCTGCCTCTGCAACCCCCATTAAAGATTTTCAACTCGGGGGCATGTCGGGGGTACAACTTAAAAAAAATAAAAGTCCCAGACACAAAAAGCTATCCTGCCCCAGAACTGAACCTGGCACCCTCCCAACCACAGCTTGCCACCCTACCCACCATGCCACATGACCAGCTCAGTGTCTGACTGTCACACTACATCCCACATGCCCTCCCTCTCTTTCCGCCCGTGTTCGGGTTGATCCCCCCCCCCACACGTGTGTATATATATATATATATATGTATACACATTCTGTCACTGTATTCACCCATCCTGGTATCCTGTCACTACCCTGCCAGGTAGCCCAGAACACAGGCACCATGATTGAGTCGCTCTTTTTGCAATCGCTCTAGGTTGCCATGCTCCCAGGATACTGCAGAAAACAGATAAGCATTGCATAAAGCACATATTGCAAAGGACTACTGGCAAATGCTACTGGTAACCCAAGGAGGTTTTGGTCACTTGTCAAGACCTTCCTGGGTTCCACACAATCCTCCACTCCAAATGAAATTATCTTAAATGGTGTCCACTGCACTGATCACCAGGCCATAGCCAACTTTTTTAACCTCCAGTTTTCTGACCTAACCAAATATACTTCCTCCTTCCCCAACACACAACATACAGTCCTGCACCCCTCCCTTACTCCCACCACAAACACTCCCCCCTTTTAATTTCAAGGCTATCACTAGGTTAGAGGTCATAAAACTTCTAACTACTATTTCTGATACTACCAGCACTGGCTCTGATGGGCTTGAGCCAAAGCGGCTGAAAATCACTGCCAAACATATAGCCTCCCCACTGGCCAGGATCGACACACTGTTCCTATGTCACAGCCATGTGCTGAATATCTGGAAAATTGCCCAAGTCACACCAATCTTTAACAAGCATTTGTCAATGCCGAATGTTTGCTTGTTGATATTAGCATTGGATGTGCAGGAGTTAGACAGATACAGAATAGGAATGGCAGTGACGTATTTAACTCACGCAAACCCCACCTCCACCCAGCAGAGATGGACAGGCATTGGAGTGTGCCTTTGGGGTCGTTGCCCATAACACTCATGGCATTTCACCTCACCCTATCCTGCAGACACCAACAAATGCTGAGGTGTACCTTGGGGTGTTCGGCCTTACAGTCACCCTATTTCATAAGGATATACACTGAAATGGGTGCAGTATAGGAGAATAGGGTGAACTCTGGGGCCAAAGAGTCCAAGGCACACCTCAATGCCTGTCACTGGCTTCAGTGTGGGGGGTTGGGGTGGAATGGCATGAGCATTACAGCTGGCAATCCAAAGGCACACCCCGATGCCTGTCAGTCTGTACAGGGTGGGACATTATGGTTAGAAACCCTAACGCCCCGGGCGTTTGTTGGTATTTGCACTACAAATTTTCAACATGGCCTTTTTGTGACCCCCACCTCATGAAAGCATTTGGGACCTCTGCTAATGAAAAGTGGCTCTGTGATTTTGTTAATCTGTCCCAAACGTTGATTTCCCACAGCGACCGCATAATTCTGCACCAGATGTGCAAAAACACAGATTGGTCAGGATGTGAAAAATGACAGCTGTACAGTTCAAAGGGAGGAGTGAAGAGATGGCAATGTTGAAAATCTGGAGTAAAAATATAAAAAATGCTTGAAGTTACGAGCAAACATGGAAATCATGTAAATGCATCGTTTCAGAACAGTCATTTTGTGGAATTATTTCACCAAATTTTCAACATAGGCATTTTGTGACCTCTGCTCATGAACACTGTCACTATGATTTTCTTAATCTGTTCCAAATGTAGATTTACCACAGTGATCGCACCATTGTGTGCCAGATGGGTGAAAATACATTTCAGGCAGGATGTGAAAAATGACAGCTGTACTGTTCATGAGCAGGTGTGCAAAATTGACAACGCTGAAAATTTTAAGTGAAAATATTACAAATTTTCAAAGTTATGAGTGTGCGTGGAAACTACGCAATGCACGCTTGTAACATAGTCATTCTATGGACTTTTGCCACCAAATTTTTAACATAGGCATTTTAGGACTTCTGCTGATGAACAGTGTCACTGTGATTTTCTTAATCTGTCCCAAACATTGATTTCCCACAGCAACTGCTCTATTCTGCACTGGAAGTGCGAAAAACATTTTGGGCAAGATGTGAAAAATGACAGCTGTACTGTTCATAAGGAGGTGTGAAAAAATGCCAATGTTGAAAATCTGGAGTGAAAATACTACAAATTCGTGAAGTTATGAGTGTGTGTAGAAACTGTGCAACGCACACTCATAACACAGTAATTTTTTTGAATTTTTTCACCAGATTTGCAGCATAGGCTTTTTGGGAGCCCACCTCATGAACAGTGATGCTGCCATTTCATTAATCAGTCCCAAAAGGTGATTCCGCACAGTGACCTCAAAATCACCTTTCGGGACCAAAAAACCAGATAACACAGTCACTGAATTCATGAAATGGGGTCCCAAGTAACCCATGTTGAAAATTTGGTGCCAAAATTCATGAAAATGGCTGAGATATTCACATAAGTTGGAAAAAAACCCATTTATGCCATTATACAGCTTACCGGCATTTCTTCAGTTCTCGGTCGGCTTTGAAGAGTGCAGACATGTTCCTGGTCCACCAAAGATCATTGCACCAGGCTCTGGAGGTAAGTATGGAGTGAGGGGAAGGTGGGGTGCACAGAGGGTGGGTGCGGTTTGGGGGAGGGGGCACCGGACTCAATGAGGGACATTTTTTTTCTTTTACAGATAAAAACAAAACAAAAACAAAAACGTGGGAAGGTTTTCTTTTTTTACAGGTGATTTAGTATGCTGGAATGGGCTCCCAGCATGCCATCTGAGTGTTTCTTGTGGGGGTCTGTAGCTGACAGGGATTGGGCACCCCATCGGCACATGCAGAGTGTTGGGGGACCCATGAGCCGAGGGGGATTTGGCACCTCCTCAGCACACAACAAATGGGGAGGCATTATGTCGAGGGGGATTGGTCTTCCCTATTGGCAAATGAACACAGAAGGGGCATGCCGACAGAAGGATTGGGCACCCCCATCAGCTTTCATGGGAGAGGCAGACAGTGATAGCTGGCACCATGTTAAATTAAAACCATGCAGGACATTATGCCGATGGGGTTGGGCTACCCCGTTGGCAAATGAACTGGGAAGGGGGCATGCTGACAGGGGGATTGGGCTTCCCGTTGACTTTCATAGGGACTGTGAGGCGGGCGGGTTGCCCACCGCCTTGTGGGATTGTGAGGCAGACGGGCAGCCTCTGCCATGTTTATTGAAATGGGACACTGAACAAGGCAAGCTGTAATTCGCTGCTGCAAGCAGGGACTGCACCAGCAGCAAAAACAGCTGATTGTTAATGATGGAGCACTCCCTGACTGCAGTGGTGAGTTTCTTTCAAGTTGGTGGCACGCTACAATACTGCTGTCATGGACAGCATGCTTCTGTATTGGCACCATAGAGACCGGACCCAAAATAGACTGCTGGCATTGGCTACAACACTCCCCCACCTGCACAACTCACTACTACAGCAAGCTGCCACAGTATGTTTCTAGCGCATGTACAAGCAAACATAAAAAAGGTGACTCTAAGGACCCCTCTAATTACAGACCTATCACAGTTTTATCAGTCCTAAGCAAAATCCTTGAGAAACTAGTTACCACACAAACTATAGATTTCCTGCTCCAAAATAACCTCCTCTCTGTTGCCCAGCATGGTTTCTGTAAGGGCCATAGTACCTCTACTGCCCTGCTCAAGTTCACCATGGATACTCTTTCTGCCATGGACTCTGGCTTTCTCACTAGAGTGGTTTCCATTGACATGGCTACAGCGTTCGATCTTGCTGATCGTCCCATCCTTCTTGCCACCCTTCAATCCATGGGTTTCACACTGGCTGTAGTAGCCTGGTTTAGTAGTTATCTAACAGGAGCCAAGTAGTGAAACACAACTCCACCCTCTCAGGCCCAGCAACTGTGAATATTGGAGTCCCTCAAGGTTCCATACTGGATTTAACTCGGTTTAACTCAGTAAAGTAAGGTAGAAGAAGGTACTAGGCCCATCGAGTCTGCCTCCCCACACCACGTGGGAGACAGGGTTAAATTCCCAGAAAATATTTATCTATCCTTGCTTTAAACTGGTCGATGTTCGGGCATCAGCTATACTCTCTGGTAATCTATTCCAGGGAATGGGGTCCGCTCCTGCTTTCAATATTTATCAACAGTATTATCACGTTTCACCTCCTGCTCATCCCTTCTGTACGTTAATGATATAGTACCATAAACTAGCTCAACATACATATCTGATATAAATGAAAGACTCTCCTCTGACTTTCTGCATATCCAAACCTGGCTCTCAAACCACAAATTAGTCCTTAATGAAACCAAAACTGCAGCTAAACTTAAGTCCCATAATAATGATTTCAAAGTCTTGTGCTCTGGAGGAGCTACTATTGGTTCAGTCGCTTCATTCAAATATCTTGGAGTAGTCCTTGATCAATCCCTTGCCTTTGATCTCCACATACATTCAACCTGCAAATCTGTAAATTCTAAGCTAGGCAGTGCTTACCAGGCTAGCTATACTTAACCCCTTGGCTAGATTGGCTATTGCCCATGGTATATTGCTCCCAGCCTTGATCTATGGTGTCACCTCATATGCCTCTGTACCAAAAACCACACTTCGTCGCTGGGACACCACTTATAATAACATCTGTCGGTATGCCTCCTTGTCCCCTAGACTTAAACATCAGTGTCTACTTTATGTTGCTCCTCCACTGACTATCACTCTGCTATCAGACTCCACTCCCTTGGTACCCTAATGGACAGTATTATGAGGTCACAAACTTCAACAATTCTAGCTGCTCTGTTGACTCCCTAAATGTCCTCATATGGCCTACGCTCGTTTGATAATGCTCTCCTCCATGTTCCTAAGTGTAAAACCTCTAAAGGCGCCAGCATTTTCTCACACTATGCTCCGCAGCACTGGAACATCTTTCTCTTATCAGTTCGCCTGGCACCTTCCCATGCCATCTTTAAAAAAGAGCTCTGCTCTTTTTTATCAGCTTGTGATGACTGCTCATGCTTTCAACCTCCGTGACCTCGTTTTCTCCCTACTCTTGATCCAATTATGCACTTTCCTTTCTCTATATCCCTTTATTTCTTGCTGCTCCTCTGCACTTAACTAACATAGAAACATAGAAACATAGAGGTTGACAGCAGATAAGGACCACAAGGCCCATCCAGTCTGCCCATTTCTTTTTCTACCTTATAAATGTGCCATTGGCCTTTGCACTGTCAGTGGCCTATTTATTCATACTCATCTGTATTGCTCCCTTATGCCTATCCCATGCCTGTTTGAAGCCCTGCACTGTATTCATTGCCACCACTTCCTGAGGTAGGCTGTTCCATGCATCCACCACTCTTTCTGTGAAAAAGAATTTCCTCACATTCCCCCTTAATCGGCCTCCCTCTAATCTCATGCTGTGTCCTCTTGTCCTGCTATTTTTCTTATATTTAAACATGTTAGACTCTTTCACCTTGTTAATGCCCTTAAGGTGTTTGAATGTTTCGATCATATGACCTCTCTCCTCCCTCCTTTGCTCAAAGGTATACATATTGAGCTCCGTTAATCTGTCCTCATATGTCTTCTGATGCAGTCCCTGCACCATTTTGGTTGCCCTTCTCTGGACTGCCTCAATTTGGTTAATGTCCTTGTGAAGGTGTGGCCTCCAGTACTGCATGCAGTACTCAAGATGGGGCATAACCAGTGTCTTGCAAAGAGGGATTATTACCTCTCTCTTACGACTTGGGGTACTTGGGACTGGGACCCATAGTCACGACACCTTATCTCATGTGCATGTTCCTTTCTGAATTTTTGCACCATATTCTTAACTAGTATCCATGCTATGTATTTACCTGCCTACAGGACCCATACTGGTCCTGTTGTCCTGGAGTCTTGTTCTACTATGCTTTAGTCAACCCAAAGTATTGAATTTCTGCCTTCACTTTTATTACTGAATTTCTTACTCTTGTTTACCTGCTTCTTCATTACTGTACATACCAACCATATGTAAAATGTTTGCACTGTATTTCCCATGCTTTGTAAGTTTGTACCTGTTGTACCACCCTGTTTTGTAACCTCCTGGGTTGTGCCTGAAAATAGTCATTTTATGGCTAGCTCACCAACCCGGTCACCAAAAACTAAATAAACAAGCATTTGTCAATGCCGAATGTTGTCTTGATGGCGTTGGCATTGGTAGTGCAGGAGTTAGAGAGATGCATAATTGGAATGGCAGTGAAGTATGGAACTGATGTCAACCCCACCCTGCACAGACTGACAGGCATTGAGGTGTGCCTTTGGGTCGTCGACCATAACGCTCATGGCATTTCACCTCACCCTAGTCTGTAGACTCTGACAAGTGTCGCGTTGTGCCTTGGGGTCTTTGGGCCTTATGCTCACCCCATTCCATAAGAAAATATGTTGAGATGGGTGCAGTATAGGAGAATGGGGTGAACTTTGGGGCTGAAGGGTCCAAGGCACACCCTGATTTCTGTCACTGGCTGCGGGGTGGGGGTGAGGGTGGAACAGCATGAGCATTACAGCTGACAATCCAAAGGCACACCCCTGACACCTGTCAGTCTGTACAGGGTGGAACGTTATGGTTAGAAACCCTAATGCCCAGGGTGTTTTTTGGTATTTGCACTACAAATTTTCAACATGGGCTTTTTGTGACCCCACCTCATGAAAACATTTGGAACCTCCGCTCATGAACAGTGGCACTGTGATTTTGTTAATCTGTCCCGAAAGTTGATTTCCCACAGTGACTGCAGCATTCTGCACCAGATGTGTGAAAACACATTTCAGGCAGGATGTGAAAAATGGCAGCTGCGTCATTCATAAGGAGGTGTGAAGAAATGGCAATGTTGAAAATCTGGAGTGAAAATATTAAATATTCTTGAACTTACAAGCGTGCGTGGAAACTGCGTAACGCATGCTCGTAACACAGTCATTTTTGAATTTTTTCACCAAATTTGCAACATAGGCTTTTTGGGAGCCCACCTCATGAACAGTCACACAATCATTTAATTAATTGGTCCTGAAAGGTGATTCTGTGCAGAGACAGCAAAATCACCTTTCAGCACTGAATAATGACATGACAGTGACTGAGTTCATAATGTGGAATCCCAAGTACCCCATGTTGAAAATTTGGAGCCAAAAGTCGCAAAAATGGCCGAGATATCCACCTAAGTTGAACCCCCCCCCAATGATGCCATTATACAGCTTACCGGCATTTCTTCAGTTCGAGATTGGCTTTGAAGAGTGCAGATGTGTTCCTGCTCCACTGAAGATCGCGTGCCGGGCCCGGAGGTAAGTATGGGGTGAGGAGGTGTAGGGAGGTGGGCTGCGAGAGGGTGGGTGTGGGTTGGGGAGGGCACAACAGACAGCAAAGACCATTTTCTTGTTTACAGGTGGTTAAAAAAAAAAAAAACACTTCGCGGGAAGGTTTTCTTTTTTCCAGGTTTGCTTTGGGCACACTGGGATGAGCTCCCAGTGTGCCATTTGGATGTTTTTGGGGATACTGAAGCCAATGGGGATTGGGCACCCTGTTGGCAAAGAAAATGTGTCTGTGTTTGGGGGGGGGACATGATGCCGAGGGGGATTGGGCCCCCCGCTTGGCAGACAAATTAAAGAGGGGGATATTATGCCGACGGTGATTGGGCTCCCCCATTGGCAAACCAATTGAACTGGGGAAGGGGCATGCTAACAGGAGGACTGGGCACCCCCGAAGTTGGCTTGCTGAGGATTGTGAGAGGCAGACGGCAACAGCTGCTGCCATGTTTATTGAAATATTACACCAGGCAAGGCATGCCCTGCAATGACAGGAAGCTTCCTCACTGCAGCGGGCGAAATTGTTTCAAGTTGGTGGCACATTTCTGCAGTGCTGTCATAGACAGCATGCTACTTCATTCATGCCACAGAGACCAGCCCGAAAAAGCAGTGGCGCCATTTGCCATAACATGACCACATCTCCAAAACCTGTTACTCCACACCAAGCTACCACAATATGTTGCTTGCGCTGCACGCACAAGTCAACATAATAAAATGTATAAATATATGGTGGCTGTAGCACTATCTTATATGGATAAATCAAATTAGCTTACTCCAAGCTTTCAACTAAAAGAAATTGTTTCTAGCCCTAATGGTTCCAAAGTTAACCAGTTTTAAAGAAACTGGACCCAATATTCAAAGGTTTGTGCGGTGCTAACCAGTGTTTGCCTGCATAAACTGGGTTTTGCACTGGAGCCCAGTATTGAAAAGGCTCAGTTACACCAGCAAAAAGGGCTAGCACCTGTTCAAGCTAAAAAGGAGGGGTATGCAAATGGAGTGGCAGGGACAGGAACATCGACGCAAGCTAATATTCAGCAGATTTGCGCAGAGCAAAAAGGGGTTTGTGTGGTCCTTTTGCACCATGCAAATACCACTGAAGAAAACCTCCTTTTACTCTGCACAACCCTAGTGGCTGTTGGAGATAATGCAGTCAACCAACTGGTTGGCCCTGGGGGAAGCACATCCACCTCTGTGGTTTATGGCACTCCCCTGGCCACCTGCCCCTACCGTTCCGTTAAAAAGAAAGAATTCCTGGTGGCAGTGGTGCCCCCTCCCTCTGATCACCAGTCCCTCCTTGCACAAATGAATCATTGTTGGTAGTGGTCCCCCTCTCTCCAATCACCAAATCCTACATTAAAAAAAAAATGGAATCCCTGGTGTCAGTGGTACCTCCCTTTGATCGCAGTCCCTACCATTAACAAAAAAAATCCCTGGTGGTAGTGGTCCACCCCCTTCTCCAATTGCCAGTCTCTCCTTGCACAAATGAATCCCTGGTGGTAGTGCCCCCCCTTCTGACTGCCAGCCCCTCACTGAAAAACTGAATCTGTGGTGCTAGTGCCCCCCCCCACCAATCGCAGGCCCAGACCCAGACTTATAAAAAAAAACCTCCCTGGTGTCCAGTGGTCCACCCCCCAAGGCACAGGGCAGCCCCCACTCACTCTGTTGGTGTCCTCAGTGCCGCAGGTGCATACAGCAATTGACACAGCCCTCCTCACACCTCCTTAGCTGGCTGCCATATGTCCAGGCAGGGAGGACACCTCTTATTTATAGGACAGGGTGTGTCACCCTGTCCTATAAATAGGAGGTGCGCTCCCTGCATGGACATATGGCAGCCAGCCAAAGAGGTGTGAGGAGCGCTGTGCCAGTCACCATATGCACCTGCAGCACAAGGGATACTGGCAAGGGACAGGGGTCTCAGTACCGGTGGGGTCCACAATGTCAGGGAGGGTTTTGTTTTTTAGTTCCAGGCTGGCGCTTGGAGGGGGGGACCAGTACCACCAGGGATTAATTTATTTAATTCCGAGTGGGCAATTGTGGGGGGACTGCTACCACCAGGGGCCCAGATATTTAATGCCAGATGGGTGATTGGGGAGAGAGGGGATCCACTACCACCAAGGATTCATTTATTTATTTCCAGGTGAGTGATCAGAGGGAGGGAGGACCACTTCCACCAAGGATTCAGATATTGAATGCCAGGCAGGTGATCGGAGGGAGGGGTGACCACTACCACCAGGGATTCATTTATTTAATTCCAGGTGGGTGATCGGATGGAGAGGGATACCACTACCACCAGGGATTCAGATGTGATTCATTTATTTAAAGCTGGACAGGCGATTGGAGGGAGGGGAGGGGAAATAACTACCACCAGGGATTTCTTTTGACACTTTACGGACTGATGACTGGGGGGGGGACCATTAGCACCAGGGACTGTATTTTAACTTAGAGGCTGGTGATGGGGGGGGGGCACTAGTACTAGGAATAGCTACAGATGCCATGGACAGCAGGGGGAGGAGTGCCACACTACATGCCTCCGTTACCCATGAAAATTGTCCCTTAGCGCCTTGCATACCCAATGGGCTTAGTTGCATGGGTGCCTTTGAAAATTGCTAATAGTACTCTGGCGCTATCAGTTCTTGAAGCCAACTTCAGGACCCATATACCAGGCAGTGCTACCTGAATTAGTGCTGCACTGACGCCCAGCCCCGATCGAGACAGGCATGGACTGAATATATGATCCTGGGACCCTGGCCTATTGCAAAGCACAGTGCAAACATTTGCACTCTTTGCATCTTACTTATTTTGGGCCCATTATCTTTTGAAGGGTCTAACTTTAGAACTGTTGGGGCTACATTAAAACTAAAGCTTGGAGTCCAATATGTTGACACTATCTGAAATTGCTTTTCTGGAATGTTGTTGATATAAGTAAAACAGTTGTGACACAGCTTAAAATTGGAAAATATGTCATGTTAACAGGGTTTTTAATGCTGGTAGAGTATGTCGATACTATTTTCTTGTACTGACATACTAAATTGCCTGACAGGATAAAAAACACCAACATTTTTAATAAAAAAAAAAAAAAAATGTCATCTGGCCTGCATTGCTCGGAAGCCTTGAGGCCCCCCCCGTGGGTCAGCAGGAACATGGGAGTGAAGAGGAAGTCATGAGCGTATCACTGGATGGAGATCCATGAGTACAGGAAGAAGTCAAAAGTCCATTTTAGCAGCAACATCCTATGGAGAGCTTCATCTGGCTTATCTTCAGGGAATTTGACTTAGATGCAGCAAGTGCTCCAGACACTGGATTCGAGTCCAACTTAAGAGAACTCACAGGGGTTGTGAAGGAAGATATATAGTGATGCTCGGCTAGTGCCTTTGTGGATCCGATTGTGATCCATCGGATAGTGGCAGTATCTGATCTGGCATCCGACCTGGGATCCAACCAAGTGGGAGGTCGGATCCCAGGTTAGATGCCGCACTATCTGACATTGGATCTAGAGATCCGCAGTTGGATCCAGCATCAGATCCATGGATTTGATTGTAGATCCAGGGGATCTGACCTGGATCTGGGATGGTCGGATCCACGTTTGGATAGCGCTACTATCCGACCAGATCCACTATCTGGCAAAAAGACTGGTATCAGGTGATATCCTAATTGATAGGATACTATTCAAGCAACATTAGATATATGTAATGGCCTCCTACTGCTAGGAAGGAGTCCTCCGGTCCCCTTACAGATCCACAACATCTTGGTGTGGGAATAACTCTTAACGGCCAGTCAATGGAGCAACATTGGTGTCAGCTGTGAAAGAAACCCCTCCAACAGCTGGAGGATCAGCACAGTTGATCCCATACTCTAAACAGATTGCAAAGGGGCTTAAAAGGGAGAAAATGCTTGAGCAGACGAAAGAATAGGGGAAAAATCTACTTCTATGGTTGCAAGAGGCCCTGCTCTCAAGTCACTGCTGCATGTTGGGGTCCTGTCTACAGCTGATCTCATTCAGTTTGCAGCAGCAATTTTGAATAAAGTTGAACATATATTTCAACTCATACAGACGCTACAGAATTGAGTGATTTTTCAATAATAAGTTGGCCTAATGTAATGACTGAGCAAGCAGTAGAGCCCACTCTGGAGTAGGAGCTCCAAAATTAGGATAATCCATTGCATCATGAAAGGAGATAAAGTTCAGACTCAGAGGTTCCTGCTGGGTACAATCAGAGCTTCGACCCAAATGTCTGCTTCAATGATTACTAGTCCATGGATCTTGGAGGCAGGGCCACAGGGGTCCCTCAGCAGCCTGATACCAACATATTGCTCACTTCTCAATGAGTAGAGCAAGCATTTGACTCTCAGTAGGGAGCCACATGGGGTGGTGCTAAATAGATGGAGGCAAAGAAAACAGAGCTGAGGTGTGGGATTGAGTGTAAGCACCTGTGGGAATGGGTATTTTGTGGGGGTGTTTTTAATTTTTTACTTTTGTTTAATGCTTATACCTTGTCACCACTCAGGAGACCATATCTCATTCTTGTCCAAACAGTGTCCCTGCTGTTGAGTCAGCAGCTGGCTATCCTACCCTCCCAGCACAGGGTCATATTGCTGCAAACAAAAACAGCACAGCAATAAATGCCACAAACAAAATGCTGTCCAGCAAAATAAGGTCAGTTAAAACACTGACCGTAAAAACAACAGTGCATACCAAAGGGAACAATGTGACTTCTTCTGTTTTATGAGGGGCTTTGCCCCCCCTCCACACCCTCAGACTTAAAATGACCAACTCCAAGGGGGTGTGGACTTCGGGGATGAGAAGAAGCCCGGGAGGGGGAAAAATTAATTTTTTAACAAAAAAAAAACTTGCAACACCAGAAGACCTGGAGGGAAATGAACCATTGTCCCAGGTTTCCAATGCTGCTGTGTGCTGGTGCATTAGCCACTTCACCATGGGAGTGGCTCAACCAGGTACCACAACAATGGCAACTTAATCCCGCCCTCTATCCAGCAGACAGCGACTGGGGCAGTGGTAATTCCCCAAAGCTATTCTATTCTGGTCGCTGTCAATGTAGCTGCTGTTCTCACACTGCGGTTAATACCGCGCTGTTATTGTAGTGACACATTGACCTGGTATCACCCTTCCAGCTTCCGAGCTGAGTCCCCAGCCCACTGCCATACTGCTCCCAGCTCCCCAACTGAACCCTCACACCACTGCCATACACCTCCTAG
This sequence comes from Neoceratodus forsteri, assembly GCA_016271365.2. Taxonomy (NCBI): domain Eukaryota; kingdom Metazoa; phylum Chordata; order Ceratodontiformes; family Ceratodontidae; genus Neoceratodus; species Neoceratodus forsteri. The sequence continues at coordinate 1,027,761,440 of CM028130.1, read as the reverse complement.
CTGTTTGGCTGAATCCCTATCCTTGACCTGCTGCAATACTGCTTCCAGTTACATAGCTGACCCCCTCACACACACACACACACACACACACACACACACAACACACACACTCATCTGACTCTATGGCTTGGGACACCATGAATTCATTACTAGGGAGGGAAGGAGGTTGTGCTGTGCCAGAGACATTAGTGACTAGGGGGCTGGCATAATCTGATCAGCAGGCTCCTATTTTTCCCTTTTCCCATGCTCCCACTCAGGAGACATAATGGCACAAATGGCACACCTCCACCATCCCTTAACCTGCAGCAGTGTCTGTGTGCACATCGGTGCTCCTTTGGTCACCAGAGGATGAACATGCTGTTGTAAGAGGCTCTTTTCCATTCTGAAGCTGGAGAGTTTCCACTGTGGTGGTCCCAAGCACGAAGTAGGTTTACCAACCTTGCAAGTGGTATCCTTGCCACTGTACCATCTGGACAGCGAATGTGGTGGTTATTTAACAATGATAGAGAATGGCTTAATGCACTTCAAACACCCTCTTGTTTCCTTTATTCAGAGATACCAAATGATTAGGGAAAACATAAAAAACCATTATGTCACACATAGGGCAGTTAGGATGTAGGACAGAGTACCCAATGAGGTTGTGGAAGCTGGATCTGTTAAGGCTTTTAAAGCAGGACTCAACAGGTTCCTTAGGGAGTATGGCACTGAGGGTTACACAGTATGAGTAGGGGTAATATGTCTGCAATTAAGCTTGTATGCATGTCCACTCAGGCTGGCTTTAGAAAATGTTTATGAAAATCAAGTAACCCGACTGGCTGACAGGGTTCCATGTCATGAGAGCAAGGATTAATGGGTGACTTCAATTTGGGTGAATAGAGAAGTGCGTCTGCAACTTGCACGATGCTACATTGCAGCGACGGTAAAAATAGCAAGATTTGCATCCGTGCACTCCACTGCATCTGCGCCCGTTCCCGGACTCTCTCACCAGCTAAATCACTACCTGTACCCATGCACCCACAGTTGTGCCCAAGTTATGCAGGGGGGCTGCACCCCCAAACCCCCCCATCTCTATGTTTCAAACACCACGTCGCACTTGGATACTGGGGGAAGGTTCTGTATTTGCAGTCACTCATCTGTACCACTCACCTTTAATTTACAGTCACCCATTTGGATGTCGCCGTTATTCTGTTTCCCAAATTGAATTGCCCCAAATCCCTCACTCACTTGACATGCTACTGCTGACAGCAGTCATGAGGGGTGAGGGTATCAGTCAACACTGCCTACTTGCTGCTACCTCTGCTCAGAATGGCGTGGCTAGCAGCACTTTGAAACTCCATCCTCTCGCAGTTAGAAAATGAATTATAGTGGGCCAACACAGCCCATTTTCTAAGTGCAGTCAGATCCTTCAGGGTATATGATGTTGACGAATACTCACACTTCTAGGGTTAGAAGGCCCTCTGCCTGTGGCATCAGGCCTCACTATGCCCTGGGCATGTGGATATCCCCCAACACCCACACCCTGTCGGGTTTTGTCTCTTACATACTTTCTGCCGTGCAGCAGGAGAGGCAGAGAAGATACAGCAGATCCTAAGTTCCTTCTTTCACCACAATATTGTGTTACTTTGTATCCCTCCTTGCTTCATTCATTCAAAGCTACCCATTGAGCCGACATGCTTTGGCTGTTTTTTTTTTTCGTATTTTACTAGTGCCTCTTTCTCCATTTCTTGGATATTCCACACTGCCAGTTCCCATTCAGTGCTGTTCACAGAGCAATGAGTTCACAGGTATCTCTCCACCAGCAATGCTGTAAGCAGTGAGCACTACCCCCCCAGCTTTGTTGTGGTTTAAAAGCCCCCTCGCTGGGTTAATACGGTGCTTTGTTTTCAAGAGCTTCACTCATCCCAACTCTTTCTCTGGAATGAATAACAAAACACCCTTCAGGTCCCTAGAAATCAGGCAGGAGAGTGATGGACCTAAGAAGTAATAATTACCTAAGCCGTTCAAGCGATGATACAACCTGCTTTGTTTTTAATTTCCCCGTAATTTGGTTACATTCTCCATATGGCCAGGAGAGGAGGGAATGCTCTCCCGTTCTCCCCCCAAATCACACATTTAATCCATGTGCTTATGTCAAACTTAATTACAGGACCTTCAACAAAAAGTAACATTCCTCTGCTCCGAGAGGAGAAGTTAAGTAGTTAATATGTGTTATTGTGTAGGATTGCTTTGCAGAACCTGGGGGAGATTTCAAGACCAACAGGAGGGAGGGGTGGGGGGAACAGAGCTTAACCCTGTCGAGGCCACAGAGCTTAGCATCAGCTCTAAGAGATACAATAGTTACTGCTGCATTCTTTGGTATTATTTTACATTTTGCCTTGACTCCTCGTTGTTGGAGGGCAGATTGGTGTCAACTATGTAAACACTGGAGACAGTCTGCTCTGTCACACGCTACTCCCTTACACTCTCTACCTTGTTACACACTCTACTCGCTTACACACTAACACACATTACCTCCTACTCCTTAACACACTGCACCCTTACAGGCTGTACCTTACACACTCTGCTTACTTACACACTCACACAATCTACCTCCATACACACGCTGCTCCCTTACAATCTCCACCTTACACACTTGCACACTCACACACTCACACACTCTACCTCCTTACACACACTGCTCCCTTACAGTCTCTACCTTACACACTCTGTTTACTTACACACTCACACACTACCTCCTTACACACTGTTCCCTTACACACTTTGCTCACTTACATGGTCATATACTCTACTTCCTCACACACATTACTCCCTTACACACTCTATTCACTTACACACTCACACACTCTACCTCCTTACACACACTACTATTTCCTTAAACACTGCTCCTCTACACACTCTACCTCCTTACACACCTTACTCCCTTACACACTTACCTCTTTATACACACTGCCACTGCTTCCTTAAACACTGCTCCCTTACACACTCTGGGCCACGGATTCTCAAATGTTTTTGGGACCAAGTCCCACACAACAACTCCAGTTGTGGACTGAAATCTTCACAGCTGCAGAGATTGCTATTCTCATCCCCAGCAGCTGCAGAAGATGTTATGGCTGGTCCCACTGGCCGTAACATTTTTCTGAAGCTGCAGGGATTTACATGGCAACACCACCCACAAGCTGCCATAAATCATGGAACTGGTCATCAACCTGCTCCACTTTGAGAATACCATAGCTGTGGGAGAAACTGCAGTTCCACAAGTGGCAACCCACTTGCATCGAGTATTTCCTGCAGCTGCCAGATTTTCAAGACCTTTGAGAATCCAGCCCTCTCCCTCCTTACACAAATTACTCCCTTACACTCTTTACTTCCTTACACACACTACTCCCTGACACACTCTACCTTCTTACACACACTAGTCCCTTACATGCTCTACTCCCTTACACACTCTTCCTTACACACACACTACTCTCTTACGCACTTTACTTCCTTACACACACTACTCCCTTACACACTGTTACTCCTTACACACACTACTCCCTTGCACATGCTACTTCCTTACACACTCTGCCTCCTTACACACTCTGCTCACTTACACACACTGCTCCCTTACACTCACACACTCTACCTTCTTACACACAGCATACTGCTTCCTTACACACTCTACCACCTTACAAACACTGCTCCCTTACACACTCTGCCTCCCTATACACACTGCTCCCTTACACTCACACACTCTACCTTCTTACACACAGCATACTGCTTCCTTACACACTCTACCACCTTACAAACACTGCTCCCTTACACACTCTGCTCACTTACACACACTGCTCCCTTACACTCCCACACTCTACCTCCTTACACATAGCATACTGCTTCCTTACACACTCTACCACCTTACAAACACTGCTCCCTTACACACTCTGCCTCCTTACACACACTGCTCCCTTACACTCACACACTCTACCTTCTTACACACAGCATACTGCTTCCTTACACACTCTACCACCTTACAAACACTGCTCCCTTACACACTCTGCTCACTTACACACACTGCTCCCTTACACTCACACACTCTACCTCCTTACACACAGCATACTGCTTCCTTACACACTCTACCACCTTACAAACACTGCTCCCTTACACACTCTGCTCACTTACACACACTGCTCCCTTACACTCACACACTCTACCTTCTTACACACAGCATACTGCTTCCTTCACACTCTACCACCTTACAAACACTGCCCTTACACACCTGCTCACTTACACACACTGCTCCCTTACACTCACACACTCTACCTCCTTACACACAGCATACTGCTTCCTTACACACTCTACCACCTTACAAACACTGCTCCCTTACACACTCTGCCTCCCTACACACACTGCTCCCTTACACTCACACACTCTACCTTCTTACACACAGCATACTGCTTCCTTACACACTACCACCTTACAAACACTACGCCCTTACTTGCTGCTCACTTACATACCCTGCTTACCTTAGCCCTACAGAAAATGTAGATTACTGTGCACAGATACAACACCTCCTTCCTGAATCAGTCTACCCCGTGGTGGAGTGGGATGAAACATAGTAGGGGTATGGAGACTGGCAGCACACAGTTCTTGGGGGAAGGGCAAATCATGCAGGAGAAGTGATGCTTTTCTGAGAAAGAAACAAAGAAACAGAAAATTGTCAGTGGAAAAAGGCCTATTGGTCGAGACAGTCTGCCCTTTACCCTACCTAACCACTGAGACTCAGCCCCCGAATGATCATTCATCTCCCCCTTCCCTCAGTGACTTCATGCTCAGAGAATTAGTGGGGGACAGACAACTGAGAATAAGTCTAGATGAAATACTCAAGCTGCTCTATCTGTCTGTCTATTTGTCTGCATCTATCTATCTAGCTTGCATAATAGATCATTGTTCTGCACAGAATTCTATCCCTTTCAAAATGCTATTGTACCACAGTTCAAAGATCATATAATATGATTGTACCCTTTTGTGGTACAATAGCATTCTGAAACCTCTGGATACTGCACAAGAGTTTTGTTATGAAAGTGAAATAACAAATGTGCACACATTTCTCATAATACTATACACTATAAAAAATACAGAATGAGCAACTTTATGCCCAACCAGTGCATTCTACCACCTCAGCGTTCTGATTCCCATGGACCTCTCAAGCTTTGCTCTCGAGGTCAGAAGGAATGAGAACCCCTCTGTGGCAGAACACATGGTTGTGCATAGTTGAGTATTCTCTATGTCTGTTATCTCTGCCTTTGAGCACTAGCACAGCCTAGCGTATGTTATGTTATGGGTGGTGCCTTTATGCCTTATAGCAGATCTAACTAGGACCAAGGATGGTTTTTAGGCTTTGGAGTGTTCATACCCAAATAGCGTGGTGCCTTCACTTGATGAAATGCTTCCAACACCAGGTGCCAGGGTGCTGCCCACCAGGGAAATAATAATAATACCACCCACCCCTACTGGTGGCAGAGAAGCAATAACAATATGCAAGAGACACATAGACAATGTCTGCAGAAAAAGACCATTGGCCCATCCAGTCTACCCAGTTTTGCCTTACTCTACCCTGTGACCTATAGTCCAAATGGGGTTTTCACCCTCCCCCCTTCATCACTTCCTGCTTAACTGCTACCCCCTTGCATAACTAATAAGCCCTTTAATCTGTCCCAGCCATGCTTGAACCCATTAATGGTTTTTGCAACCATCCCCTCTGCTGATAGGCTATTCCAAGGTTCAACCACTCCCTCAGTAAAGTAAAACTTTCTCACATCCCTCATGAATCCCCCCCCACCAGCTTACATTCATGTCCCCTTGTTTTTGACTCACTGTTCCTGTAAAATAGGTCCTTGCTGCAGTTTAACATGTTTCTTTCTTTCATGGAACTTGAATGTTTCTATCCCCCCCTTTTGGCCTCCAGCGAATATATGGTCAGTGCCTTAAGACAGTCCTGAAAGGATCTGCCCTGTTGGCCCCGAATCATTTTAGTTACTCTGCACTGCGTTATCTCCAGCCTGTCTTTGTCTTTTCTCAGGTGAGTACTCCAGAACTGGGTACAGTATTCCAGATGGGTCTCACCAGTGATCTATAGAGAGGTAGTATTACCTCTTTCTTCATGCTATCAAAACCCAATACACCCCAGCCTTCCGGCTGCTTTGCTGTAGGCCTTGCTACATTGGCTAGTTTGTTTCAGGGAGTCACTTATGATAACCCCCAGGTCCCTTTTCTCTGAAGTAGTGGCCAGCTTAGCCCCTCCCATCCAGTATTTCTTTCTGGGGTACTTTTTCCCTTTGTGCATCACCTTGCACATTTTGGCATTGAGTTTCAGCAAGCAATAACCAAAGAAGTTCCACTCACTCCCTTGCCATGTTTAAATAATCAGGCACATCACAGAAAAAGCTGCCACCAAGACCGGAACATTTTGAGGGAGTAGTAGAGAGCTAACAGGTCTGAAGTTTGAGTCACTGATGGCATAAACTATTACTTTTTTCTAGTCCTGTAGGACTTCATAAGGGATGAGTATATTACTACCCCGATGACCTTGGTGACTTCCCCCATAAAACATGAGAATCAATACATTAACTCATGTAAAGTTAGAAACAAGGATTGTGAAGTTTGAAGATGTGTGCTTAATGTGAATTTTAACTGTGGGAAGTATAGAAATAGATATCTGTAAAATTGAGCAAACTTAGTTGTTAATGTGAATCCTATATATGAACTCACATGAAGTATTTTTGCATATATGAAGCAGCTATGACGTTAAATTTTCATAATTTTGTGGTTCTGCATTTTTTCTCTACTGATTCACAGTTTGTACTGTCTCTTTAAATAGTGATTGTAATTAAGGAATGCGAATGTGTGGGACTGGTCTCCCTGAAGATATGTGCATGCACAAAACCAGTTGGAGCAATTAGTAGCATTGTCTGTACCCTTGGAAGTATTGCTAGCGTTAGGAGTGTTTTCCTATGTTTTGCATTACACTGCGTCAAATAAACCATGGAGTGGTAAGAAACAGTGTTCTGGTCTTGGTGCCAGTTTTTTTTCTGTTGAATTTCAACAGCCAGACCTTGGACCACCTCTCTAACATTCACAAGTCCCTCTGCAACTCTCTTACCCGCTCCTTGCTGTCTACCCTGACACAGAGGTTAGTGTCATCTGTGAAGAGACACATCTTGCCCTGAATTCCTTCTCCCATGTCGCTTATGAACATATTGAAAAGGACTGGTCCCAGGACTGATCCCTTGTGGTACACCACACGTGACCTCCCTTCCCTCGATTTGACCCTGTTTACCACCACCCTATATGAGACATTAACCATCAAGCAATGAATAGTGTAATGCAATGATGCAATGTGACACAAATTAACTGTGCAAACAGGGATAGGGTTTATTGGGGGGGAGACATGAACAAGGGCTAGATATATGGGAAAAGGAACATGGGGTAAGGCAGGTAATCAGATAATATTCAAATAAACACAGGTTTGGATCCCACTGCCCTCCAAGTAACAATTCCCAGCACAGTTACCAAATCAGTCCCAAATAATTATCTCCCTCTGGTGCACCAGTATACACAAAGTCCTTCAAGGAGCTCTCACAGTCCATGGTTTGCACACTACATGTTCACAGGTTGCAGACCTGACAGTTGCAAATGGTGCAGTACCAGTGGAGGTATAAGAAGGGAGATGTGGGAGCCAAATAACAGTCCCAATACTTCATCAAGTTAAACTTCAAACACAAAGTCTCCTTAGGTTCCAGAAGTATCCTTGTCTCTGGGCACTTCTAGTATTGTGCAGGTCTTGCCTAATCTAAATACCTAGCCATCTGCATGATGTTGCATGGCCAGACCTTGGTCTGCACTCACAATCTTTATGATACAGGTGTGCAGTACTCTCTGGTGGGACAGCTTCCCTGTGAATTTGAGAACAGGCCTGGTCAGAAGTGTGGCAGACCCAATGTACCTCTAGTGATGAAGGGTGCAGGCTGTGATGAATCCCAAAGCTCTGGTTGATCCTTTTCATCCAACTGGGGATCTTTTCTTTGCCTACCTGAAGGTAGGTAGTCACTCTCGGGGCCCTGGTGACAAGGCCCTTTATAGGGCTGACTCCTTGTAGACAGATATGAGGAAAGCAGGCTGGCTTCCCTCTCACAGAATTGGATCTTTACACAAGGCTGCTCTGAAGGTTGAAGTCCTAGGTAGGCACTTCAGTCCCGAGAATCAAACTTTTTTGGAGTCTGTGACTGGAACTCAGATAGCTTTGCTCACACCTCAGACTCAGTAGGAGAAATCACTTCTTTTCTCTCTCCCCTCTTGGGCAGATCTGAATTTGGTGCAGACAGCTGCAGACATCCCAGCCACCAAGCTACAGTGGAGCTGAAACTGTTGTATGGTGACATAACAGCCCTCCGATGTGTTTGTTTTCAAGTGCTTTGTCCTTGAGAACTACGAGGATGGACTTCTTTTTCACTGCAATCCATGACATTCTCTGGTAAACAGGCATGGTGCTAATTGGCTCCAGCCCTTTCCTGGTCTTGGCAAGATTCCTCTCGACTCTGCAGCAGTCCTGGGACTTCAGAGGCTATCAAAGAAGGTGCCACCCATACCTCATGCTTGTTTTATATTTATAAATTCATCTATGTAGTCTCTGGCAATTTTCCTTGTACCCTAGGGCCCCCAGCAAACATTTGTAGTCAGTTGTGTTCCTGTCCTTCTCTCCAGTTTCTGTTGGGGTGGATGAGATCAAAGAGAGCATTTGTGAGCCTTCTCCATGTACTCCACTCCATTTGCAGTGTTGTGGGCTCCTTGACTGATGGCTTCTGTCAGGGAGCAAAGTGTAATGCTTAAACTCTGGTCTCTTGTTGCAGACAGAAGGCTTATCTTAGTCCCCCATTGGTGACTGCAAGTGGCTGTGAATTTCACTGCACTAATTGGCATGGAAAATGGAGAAGCAGCTCTGTGGTGTTGTACCCAGTCCTCTACTGAAGTCGACAGAAACCAGAAGCCAAACAATGATTGTGTACCAGGAGGAGCCACAAAGTGGTAGTCGGTGTTGTGGCAACTGTGTAGGCTAGTATGCACTGTTAGACAGGGAGTGGTTAGGCATGCTTCTAGGAAGGGGGATTACATATCTATGATATGCAATGGCCCATAATTTGTGATTTATCAGCAAGAATAATGGGGCATGACCATAACTCATGAGTAGTAAAGCCAAGAGTGAATTTATTTATTTATTTAAGTTAGGTACATGGTAGTTTAGTGAGAGTTAAAAAATTCTTTTTTACATGAATGTCATGAGCAAAATACAGTGTATAACAGAATGTACGTAATAACAAGTCAGGCAGAACAGATCAAGGAAATTAAAAACAAAATAGAATAAACATAAGACTGGGTAAAAATAATGCTAAGCTAAAAATCAAAAGGAAAGGAGTAAGATAATCTATCCAGCATCCATAGTTAGGAAAGTCTTGCCCCCTCTCTCCTTAAGATAAATTGTACATTTTGAGTCCATGCAGTACAATGAAAAGTCACCCCAGTATTAAGAGGTCAAAAAGAAAACAATGTAGAAATGCAAAAGTACCTTGGCACACATACTGCATAATGGATAAACAGCTACAAATAAAGTGCACAAAAATAGTTTATTTGTTAATAAAGTGCTGCTTACAACAAGCATTTGTCAATGATAAACATTCAGTTGCATGTATTTGCTGTGCAGGTGTTTGGTACTGATAATGCAGAGGTGATAATTAACTCATGTTTGCCTCTGTAGCGCTTGTCTGGGTTTTCAGCAGAATGGCCAACTCTAGATTCTAGAAATGTTTGTCTGTCCAAGTCAATGGTACCCCCCCAATTTGCCACCACCACTATTAAAAAAAATATACTCGGTCAGTCACTGTCAGTAGCATTTCTTCATCATAGAAACCCAGTGGTGGTTTATAAAATGGGGGAAGAGGTATTGATGGTCACTAAACAGGAAGGAAACCTTGTGGTAGTCATATCTGATGATGTTAAGGTGTTGAGGTGGTGTGACAGAGCAGTAGGCAGGGCCAGTAGGATGTTGGGGGTGCATAGGGAAGGGTATCATCAGCAGATCGAGAGAGGTGGTGTTACCACTGCATCATTCATTGGTGAGACCCTGCTTGGAATACCGCATCCAGTTCTGGAGACTACATCTCAGGAAGGGCATAGACAGGGTAGAGGCTGTCCAGAGGAGGACAACTAAAATGGTGCAGGGGCTGCGTCATAAGCCCTATGAGGAGAAACTGAGGGGTCTCAGTAGGTACATCCTGGAAGACAGGAGGGAGAAGGGATAAAATTGAAACCTATAAATACCTCATGGGATGAGTAAGGTACAGGAGAGGAATATTTTTCAGAAGAGAAACGTAGAAACATTGGTCCACCTAGTCTACTCATGTTCCCTACCTACTGTCACACTGTAGACCCTACTTGATCTCCTGCTTTACCCTCCCCTTCCTTGCATCTAAGGTTTCCTTATACTTATCCCATGCCTTCTTAAATCACATTACAGTTTGTGCTCCCACCAACTCCCCAGGGAGGCTGTTCCAGGCATCCACCACCCTTTCTGTGAAGAAGTGTTTTCTTACATTTCCCCCAATTCTATCCCCAGCTTCATTGCATGACCCCTTGCTTTTGTGCCCCATTTTCTCTGAAAAAGGCTCCCCTCTTGAACCTTATTTATACCCTTGAGCTATTTGAAAGTCTCTATCATATCCCACTTCTTCCTCCTTTCCTCCAGTCAAGCTGCAGTGGGCTAGGCAGTGACATGCCACTGAAATGCCATTTATTGTGACCAAACATTTCTTACAGAAGCACAAACAAATGTAAAAAGGGAAATAGTCTGCAGGGCTTGTAGCCCCACAATGAGAACCTCAAACAATCAAAGCAAAACAGTATTGTGTGTTGATATGATTGTTTAGGGTTCTCCTTGTAGGGCAATATGCCTTTTTCGTAAGTAGCTCTTTATCAAGGCTGGGTGTATACCAGAATTCTTTTGTATTCATAATCTGTCTTTATTTGCATTGTATGTCATTCTGTTTGCCTCCTTTCCTTGAATCAACCAGCCTATTCAGCCAAAACTTAACACTTATCTACATCCTTCTGCCACCTTTTTCCTCCACTGGACATTACTTGAAGCTTCCCCCCTCTTATTGTAAGCCCTGAACTTACTATACTTCAACGTCTTTTCTGTAGATTATGTCACCCTGTCTGCCTCTCTTCTTTGAACCATTTGAAGATTACTGATTGTTATTGTACCAATTGCTAGATATGTTTATTGTACTCTGTTTTTTGATTTCCTGGAAGACTGTTAATTGTTTTGCACCAATTGTTCTTTATTTGTGTATTTTACATGGTTCTTTATATTATCTATTCAGGACCTCCCGTCAATAAACCTGAATTAATACAAAGGCTATGCCTGCAGTTCAATGGGCGGGAGCTACTAGCCACATCCCCTTCCTGTACTATTTAGGCTAACTTCCTCTGGCCTCTTTAGTTAGCATTGTTTCTTTGCTGTAGCCGGTGGCTATGCTAGGACTCTGGTGCCCCTTTTCTCCCCATGTTTGTTTCCCTTTGTACTTTTGGGCTTTCTGTTCACTTTGTGAATTCAGCAGCTTTCTAGATCAGTATTTTTTTTTCTACCTTTTCTGACTGCAGCTTGTGCTTCCCTATTTCTCTCGGTCAGCTACACCTGCTGCACGTTTGTCCTCATGTAACTTCTGTGTTTCTTTCTCATTTCGTTCTTGGTGTGCTAACTAGTTTCCACAGTATGTCCTACCTAGATCATTCTGCTGTTTTGGCTTGTATATTTCAGGCTTTTCCATTTTCCTGTCCATAACAAGCCACTCGCAACATCTTAGTTCAACTGCATGTCTCTTCATTACTTTCACCTGGCTTCCTAGTAAGGCAGCTGCTCTCATTTTTAGGTTCGTCAAGCAAGCAAGCACAGATGAACATGTTGATATGAGAGTTGCTAGAGAGAGGTGTGAGGGGTGCCAGCTCAATAGCCAGCAGTGCTACAGGAGCTGTTCTGTGGCTGGCAAATCAGCAGGCAGTGTCCTGATGACATTGAGGGGCTCGTCTCAGCAAATATTTCAAAGGACAGAGCCGATGCTGCACGTGGCTTTGTCCTTTAAAATGCAAGCCCATCAGCTGCGGCTTAGTGTGTCTTTTCTTGTTAAACAACAAACCCCTTTCCCTACTGCCGATTAGTGTGTCTTTCCTGGTTAAACAATTTCCCCTTTCTGACACCGGGATGCCCACTCCCGATGTTGGATGTGCCCCCCCAACCCATCTATATCCCTAGTCGACACTGGGGTGCTCAATCCCAGTGTCGGCATCCCCCCCCTACCATTATTGTAGCACACTTGGGGCCCACCCCAGTGTGTCTAAATATATATATATTTTTTTTTTTACCTGTAAAGAATAAAACCTTCCCTCATGGTCTTTTGTTTTTCACCTGTAAAATGAAACACTTCCCTCATTGTCTCCCCATCCCCACCCCATCCCAACCCTCTCTTTGTGCACCCACCTCCTGCACCCCCCCATACCCCTTACTTACCCTACAAGGTCGGCAGATAAAATCTTCTGTGGAGCGGAACACGTCTGCACTCATCAAAGCTGACCAGCAAACTGAAAGAATGAAAGGTAAACTGTATAATGGGAGTCCATGGGGGTTTCAACTTGTGTTGATATCTCAGCCATTTTTAGGAATTTTGGCCCAACATTTTCATCATGGGATTCTTGGGACCCCACCTCATGAACCTGTCACTGTCATTTCTTTCCTCGGTCCCAAAATGTGATTTTGCGGTCGCTGCACGGAATCACCTTTTGGGACTGAGTAACGAAACAACAGTGCCACTGTTCATGAGGTGGGGTCCCAAGAAGCTCATGTTGCAAATTTGGTGAAAAAATTCCAAAAAAGGACTGAGTTACAAGTGTGCATTGCACAGTTTCTACGCACACTCATAACTTCACCAATTTTTTATATTTTCACTCCAGATTTCCAACATTGCCATTTTTTCACACCTCTTCTTATGAACAGTACAGCTGTCATTTTTTACATCCTGCCTGAAATGTGTTTTCACACCAGTTGCGCAGAATGGCCTGGTCGCTGAGCGAAATCAACTTTTGGGATAGAGTAACAAAATCACAGTGCCATTGTTCATGAGGGGCGGTCCCAAAAAGCCCATGTTGAAAATTTGGTGAAAAATTCCAAAAAATGACTGTGTTGAGAGCGTGCATTGTGCTGTTTCTTCGCATGCTTGTAACTTTGCCAATGTTTCATATTTTCACTCCAGATTTTCAACATTGCCATTTTTTCACACCTCCTCATGAACACTACAACTGTCACATACCGCTCAAAATGTGTTTTAGCACCTGTGGCACAGAATGTCACAGTCGCTGTGCAAAATCACCCTTTGGGATTGAGTAATGAAATGATAGTGCCACTGTTCATGAGATGGTGTCCCAAAAAGCCCATGTTGAAAATTTGGAGTGAAAATACCAACAAACATCTGGACTGCTAGGGTTTCCAATTGTAACACCTCACCCCCGCACTCTGTAGAGACTGACAGGCATCAGGCATGTGCCTTGGGGTCATCGGCCATAATGCTCACACCATTCTACCCCTACCACCACCCTGCAGCCAGTGACAGGCATCGGGGTGTGTCTTGAAGTCTTTGGCCCAGACGTTCACCCCATTCTCCTATACTGCACCCATCTCAGCTTATTTCATTATGGAATGGGGTGAGTGTTAGGGCTGAAGACCTCAAGGCACACTGCAATGCTTGTCAGTGACCTCAGGGTGAGGGTGTAATGGTGTGAGATGTTGTAACCGATGACCCAAAGGGACAACCTAATACCTGTCAGTCTCTGCTGGTGGAGGTGGGGCATTAGGGTTGAAACCCTAATGCCTTATTAAGGAAGTAAATAAGGGAAGGATGTTTGATGTCACCTACCTTGATTCCAGCAAAGCCTTTGACAACGTCCAACATAGAAGGCTGGTTAACAAGATGAGTAGTCTGGCAATGGGGCACAAGCTGATAAACTGGGTTAGAAACTGGCTGATGGACAGGAGGCAGAGGGTGGTAGTGGTAAGGGGATCCAATCCGGGGAGAGAGGGTGACCAGCGGGGTACCTCAGGGATAAGTCCTGGGTCCACTCCTGTTCAATGTCTTCATTACAGATATTGCAGAAGAGCTAGAAGGAAAGGTTTGTCTGCCTGTTTGCAGAGGACACAAACATCTGTAACAGAGTAAATACTCCAGAAGGGGTGGAGAAAATGAGCGGGGACATGGAGAGGCTTGAAAAATGGTCTGAGGAGTAGCAACTGAGGTTCAATGCAAAGAAGCCAAACAATGCACCTGAGAAGAGGGAAACCTGGGGAGAGTTACAGGATTTGGGGGGGGGGGGTGCTGACGATCACCAAGGAAGAAAGGAACTTAGGAGTTATCAGTTCTGAGGATCAAAAGGTGCCAAAGCAGCGCACAAATGTTGCAAGGATGGCCGCTGGGCTGCATAGGCAGAGGTATCACTAGCACAAGGCACAAGGTGGTGATGCCATTGTTTAATGCACTAGTGAGGCCTCACCTACAGTACTGTGTGCAATTCTGGAGGTCGCAAATGTGCAAGGACATTGACAAGGTGGAGGCAGTCCACAGAAAGACAACCAAGACGGACATGGCTTGTAACCCAGGACATATCAGGAGAGATTAAAAGGACCTCAATATGTACTTATTAGAGGAAACGAGGGAGTGGGGGAACGTGATACATATGTTCAAGTACCTCAAGGGCATAAAAAAGGTGCAGAGGTGGACATCTTTCAATATATCAAACATTCGGCATTGACAAATGCTTGTTCTTTATCCGAAAAAAAGAGAAACCCATCCATCATTGTCCGCTGTGTAACCCCCTCCCCTAAACAGTAGACAGACACTGGGGTGCCCAATCCCCCAGTGTCCTTATCTGTCCATCCATTATTGTGTGCTGTGTAACCCCCTCGAAACAGTATGCAGACACTGAGGGTGCCCAATCCCACAGTGTCATCTGTCCGTCCATTGTTGTCCATTGTGTAACCCCCCCAAACAGTATACAGACACTAGGGGTGCCCAATCCCCCAGTGTCCTCATCTGTTCAGCAAACTCCCTGTAAAAAAGGAAACCATCTATTGTTGTCCGTTCTGCTGTTACCCAACCCCCTACCATCCCACTCAGGCTCCACCACCCCACACCTCCCCCACCCCATACTTACCCACCAGAGGTCTGTCACCATACTCTACCTTGGACTGCAGGCACGTCTTCGCTCTTCAAAGCCCAACCACAAACTGAGGTAAGCACCTCAGTGTATTTCACTGGGGTTTTCTGAGGCAATGTATTTCAATAGGATTTTCAACTTAGTGACGTAACTTGGCCATTTTTAAATATTTTTGCCTCAAATTTTCAACATATGTTTTCTGGGACCACACCTCACAAACTTCACTAAAGCAATTTTCAAACATCCCCTCCTCCCATGGCAGCAGTGCACACTACGAACATTCAGCATTGACAAATGCTTGTTTGCTTTGCAATTTCATTAGTTACTCAGTCAGTCTGCTCAGCATTTACCGCCCTAGTCTTAGTGTGCATGTAGCTTTCAGCCTTTCCTGCTGAGGCTGGGTTTTATCTCTCATTTTGACCTTGATGTACATTCAGATTTCAGTACCTTTCCAGTCATTATATTTTCCAAGATCAGTCATTCCATTCAGCAGTCATTATGCAGGTAAAATCTTGCTCTCATTATGCAGGTAAAATCTTGCTCTCAGAGTTCTCCCTGTGGGTAGACAGCTCTTGCTCCCCTTGATTTTCACATCTTGAGGGTGAGTCCTCATCTCAGAGGGGTTCATCTCTGTAGGCCACTTGTCTCCTGTGGCACCTCCCTCAGTCCCACCAGGTAGCAAGGTACAATGCTCCAGGGGAAGCTTTAGCTGTGCAAATCTTCAGTTGGCAGAGCCTCAAGGTGTAGCATTTAAGACTTCAGCTGCTGGAGAGTATGGCCTGAAGTCCACAAGGGTTCCTTTAGCTGTGCAGACCATGTCAGCAGCACCTCTGAAAATATTCACCCTGCATCTGCCTAAGGTCCATCTGGTCTCATTTCCTGTCCCTGTCCTTTATTTTCCATTCAAGGATTGGCTTCTTCATGGCCTTGAGGCTGGGAGATAGCCTTTCAGCAGTTGCTACTCTCCTCATTCCATGCTTTGATGAGTGGGCCTCCTTCATGGGGAACTTTGTTTTGCTGGAGAGATCAACTTGTGGCACACCACAGTATTATCCCATTAGAGGGCGAGGAGAGGGAGGGAGGGAGAGGGAGAGAGAGGGAGAGAGAGAGAGAGAGAGAGAGAGAGAGAGAGAGAGAGAGAGAGAGAGAGAGAGAGAGAGAGAGAGAGAGAGAGAGAGAGAGAGAGAGAGAGAGAGAGAGAGAGAGAGAGAGAGAGAGAGAGAGAGAGAGAGAGAGAGAGAGAGAGAGAGAGAGAGAGAGAGAGAGAGAGAGAGAATGAATTATCCCTTCAAAAACTTCCTCTGAATTTCAAATTCCAAATTAGCATTATGAGCTGTCACAATAATACGTTCCCATGCCAGAAGCAATGGTTGCTGAGGCCATGGATCTCCAGAAATTTTCTCCACAGGGTTTTTTTTTCTCTTCTAAGTGGTGAAGGCCATAATGTGACATATGTATTTAAGTACAGCTTTTATCCTAGTAGTAGGTTTCTGCTGAGCTGGGGTTGGATGGTGGCTCTCTTATCCTTCAAACCTGCTGTTCCCTCTCTCCTTCTTGAAGTCATGTCTATGCCTGATATCAGTTACCAGTTGCTGTCATTCATTGCTCCAGTCGGTCTCTGTCTTTTATCAGTCATCACCAGTTACTGTCATTCAGTACTCAGTCTCTGTGTTCACCACCTGTTGTGTAGTACCTTTGGGCTCCTTCCTAAGGAACCTTTAGCCTAAAATAATTATGTTACTAAAGCACCTCTAGGGGTGGATCCCTCCTCAACAGGGTTCCTTTGCCTACCAGGTACCCTGACAGGGTAGTAGTCTCACATGGGACAGAGAGGGCAAATGGCCAAAGTATCCACATATAACAGTCAAACAACACATTCATTCAACTACCTTCTGACCATAAACAATGTTGCACAAGCATAACACCTCAGAAAGTTGCATATGCCCATTGATTTAACACTATTTTTGTGCACAATTATCTGTGAATATTTGCCTATTATTCAGTACATGTACTGGGGTGTTTTTGCACGTCTACGTATTTTGAGTCTGACCATTGCGTATTCTATTCACACCACATCATTTTAAATAATGTCACTTTTTCTTCCCCTAGAGCTTTTTCTACTTGCCACATTCATCTTTCCAGTAATATACCCTGATCTTAGGGATATACACCTTTTTTAGCCCACTGATCCCTTGTTTCACCTGGGTTCAATGCCACCTCTCACATCTCCCATGATTTCCCCCTGGTGGTAGGAGCTCCCAGGGGGAAGGACCATCCCTCCTCCACTGCCCCCACCCAAGACAGATCACTATTTGGGCTAGCATCTAGTGTTGGACGGGCACTAGGACCCAATAGACTCCAGGAGCCCAGGCTGTCCTATAGATATTACCTGGGTTCTCTACCTGTCCTCCCTCCCTCCTCCCCTTGGGAATGGCATAGCCCCTTCAGGCCTTGAATGCACACAGCAATGTCCTCTGTAGGAAGCAGACTCCCCTGGCATACCACAGTGGTGGCTGCAGCGCCGGGTGCTCTGCACCATCTCTCCCTGACTGCAACATACTGCCTTCTAACGAGGTATCCCGATTTCCCCGCTGAATCTCGGGTCACCTGCATGACACCACAATTCACTGCCGCTAGACTGTCAGGGACACCAAATAGTATAACTTTTAAAGGAGCGCTTAGTGTCAAGATTTAATGGTATCTGCTGGCTTAAGAGCGGCACAGGGCCTTTGTGATGCCAGTAGCATTGTGAGAACTGCTTTGCCAGTGGTTACAAAATAGATAAGCAGAGAGTTTCTACATGACATTGCTGTAATGAAGATCAATGGTGATGACATTACTGGAGTGGAAATAACACCACCAATAAGTGCAAGGTGATGCACATAGGGAACAAGAACCCCAGGATGGGATATTGGACAAGAGAAGGAATTCTGCTGAGCACTACTTATGAGGAAAGGGACTTGGGAGTCATCATAAGCTACTCCCTAAAACAATCTAGTCAGTGTAACAAGGCCTACAGCTAGTGAACCAGGATGCTGGGGTGTATTGGGTGGGGTTTCGATGGCAGGAGGAAGAGAGGTAATATTATATCTCTTTAGGTCAGTGATGAGGCCCCATGTGGAATATTGTGCCAAGTTCTGGAAGCCCCAGCTACATAGAAACATTGAAACATAGACTTTGACGGCACATAAGGACTGCTTGGCCCACCCAGTCTGCCCATTTCCCTACCTATTGTATAAGTTGCAGATTCTAGTTTACCAACAGCCTACTTCCTCCTACCCCCCACTATAATTGCCTTATGGCTGTCCCATGCATTCTTGAATTCCCCCACTGTTTTTGAGCCCACAACCTCCTCAAGAAGGTGGTTCCACGTGTCCACCACTCTCTCCGTGAAAAAATATTTCCTCACATTGCCTCTGAGCCATCCCCCCATTATCTTTAAATTTTGGCCCCTTATTCTTGCACATCTCTTTTTCTGAAAGAAGCTACCTTCTTACGACTTTGTTGATTCCCTTGAGGTGCTTGAAAGTTTCTGTCATGCCCCCCCCCTTCCTCAAGGGTATACTGTATATCTATATATATATATATATATATATATATATATATATGTATGTATATACCCTGCACCATTTTAGTTGTCCTCCTCTGGACTGCCTCCATCCTGTCTGTATCCTTGCGGAGATGCGGTCTCCAAAACTGCATGTAGTACTCCTGATGGGGTCTCACCAATTGTCTTGTACAGAGGGATAACAATTTCCTGTTTTTTACTGGTGATGCCTCTCCCTATGCATCCCAGTATCCCCCCAGCTCTCCTTACTGCCTTCTCACATTGCTTGCCTACCTTAAGGTCATCTGATATGACTATCTCCAGGTCCCTTTCCATTTTTGTTGTTGTTAGTACCTCCATCCCCATTGTGTACTCTTCACCTGGGTTTTTGTTTTGCAGGTACATTACTTTGTACTTCTTTGCATTGAACCTAAGCTGCCATATGTTTGACTATTCCTCCAGCCTTGTCAAATCCCTTCTCATCCTTTCCACCCCCTGTTGTGTATCAACCCTGTTGCAGATCTTTGTGTCATCTGCAAAGAGGCATACTTTTCCTTCCAGACCCTCCGCAATGTAGACATTAAAGAAGACTGGTCCCAGTACTGAACCCTGCGGTATCCCACTATTGACCCCCTTTCTTCGGAGTGAGTTCCATTTACTATTCCCCTCTGTGTTCTGTTGTGCAGCCAATTTGTTACCCAGGCTACCACCCTGGGACCCCACTCCAAAGCTGGCTAACTTGTTTATTAATCTTTTATGTGGGGCTGTGTCAAATGCTTTGCTAAAGGCTAGGTAGGCCATGTCCACAGCCCCTCCCTGGTCTATTACTTTGGTCACCCAGTCAAAGAAATCGATTGGATTTGTCTGACACGACCTTCCCACTGTGAATCCATGCTGACTTGGGTCCTGTGCCCCATTGGCCTCTAGGTACTCAACAATTCTTCCTTTCAGAAGTGATTCCATCATTTTCCCTACCACTGAGGTCAAACTGACAGGTCTGTAGTTTCCTGCCTCTGCCTTGCTCCCACGTTTGTAAAAAAGCTAAAAGAAAGACAAAGACCAGCTGGAGATGGTGCAGCATAGGACAACCAAAATGACTCAGGGCCAGCAGGGCAGAGCCTATGAGGATCAGATTAGGGAACTAAACTTGCACTCACTGGAGACCAGAAGGGAAAGGGTTACTATGATAAAGACCTTCAGTGTCCTAAAAGGAATGAACAGGGTAAACTGTAAGGAACTATTCAATAGGAATAGTGAGGCAAAAAACAGGGGGACATGAGTGGCAGCTGGTGTTGGGGGGGTGTTCAGGAGGGACATGAGAAAGTATTGTTTTACAGAGAGAGTGGTTGAACCACAGCTGGGACAGAGTAAAGGGTTTAATAGTTGCTCAGGGTGGTAGTGGTAAGGAATGGGGCAAGGGGGGAAGGGGTATAAAAACAAACATCTACATAGCAGGTCTCTGGGTAGGACAGGGTATAACAGGACAGACTGGAAGGACCAGTTGTCTGTATTCTGTTTCTGATATGTTTATTTTCACTCCAATGATGCCATCTGCATGAATAATCATGTCTGTATGCAGAAATGTGCTCTCACTCTGGTGGTATAAATAGCTTATGTATTTATACCATACCAGTGGTAATCCATTTTGCAAAATAAATCATTTTATTTTTGTTGTTGACAGGTCTACTGTAAAAATAATATGTGCATTCCCACAGTAGCCTTCTCATCAGCATTAGTCCCACAGTAGGCCTTTCATAATTAAATACTCAAAGAGGCCCCAAATGTCAGGGGGAAAACTTTGAAATAACATCTGATTGAAGCACACTTCAACTTAGTATGTTTTCTGTATTTAGCTTATCTTTTTTTCTTGCTAACCATTCAAATTAACTGCCCCTTAGACTTCAGGTGCTCTGGCTGCCACCTATACCTGACATTGCAGCCCACTGCCTGTGACATCATGGGACCCCAACAGTAGTGAATCCAGCTATGTAGCGAAGTAGCATTCATTCCCCCCCATTAGGCCAGCAAACAGCAGCTGATTTAGTCAAATAAGAATTTTAAAAAGTAACATTTTACATTGTATTCTAGGGAGGTGCTACCCTTTGACAAAATTACTATCCCCTTAGAAAAATTCTAGATCTGCCCCGGGACTCTAATGAAAATAAAATGCTGCAGCTTATGTAGGTATCCTAAGTAAAAACAAGCATTTATCATTGCCGAATGTTGGCTTGCTGGCATTGGCATTGGTAGTGCAGGAGTTAGAAATTCAAAATAGGAATGGCAGTGAAGTATTGACGTGAACGCCAGCATTCAATTTCAGAGACTGGAAGGCATTGAGAGTGTGGCTTTGGGTCGGCCATAACGCTGACGCCATTCCATCTCACTCCACCCTGCAGAGAGTGACAGGTGTCGGGTGTGCATTGGGTCTTCGGCCTTTATGCTTACCCCATTCCATAAGGAATAAGCTGAGATGTGCAATATAGGAGAATGGGAGACTGTTGGGGTGATGGAACCCAAGGCACACCTCAGTGCTTGTCAGTGGCAGTAGGGTGGGTGGGTGGGGTAGAATTCTATGAACATTATTGCCGATGAACCCAAGTCACGTCCCCAGTGCCTGTCAGTCTCTACGGGGTGGGTATATGGTTGGAAACCTTAATGCCCCGGGTGTTTGTTGGTATTTTCACTCCAAATTTTCAACAGTGGCTTTTTGGGACCCCACCTCATGAACAGTGGCACTATCATTTTGTTACTCAATCCTGAAAGGTGATTTCGCACAGCAACTGCATCATTGAGAGCCACAGGTGCGGAAGCACATTTTGGGCAGGATGCAAAAAATGACAGCTGTACTGTTCATGAGGAGGTGTAATAAAAATGGCAATGTTGAAAATCTGGAGAGAAAATATGAAAAATTTGCAAACTTACGAGAGTGGTTAGATGCTGCGCAACGCACACCTGTAATGTTGTCATTTTTGGGATTCTTTTTACCAAATTTTCAACATGGGCATTTTGGGACCTCTGCTCATGAACAGTGGCACTGTGATTTTGTTACTCTGTCCCAAAAGTTGATTTTGCACAGCGACTGCGCCCATTGTGCACCACGGGTGCGAAAACACCTTTTGGGCAGGATATGAAAAATGGCAGCTGTACTGTTCATAAGTAGGTGTGCCAAAATAGCAATGTTGAAAATCTGGAGTGAAAATATTAAAAATTCTCCTAGTTACAAGCATGCAAAGAAACTGTGCAATGCACGGTCGTGACATAGTTATTTTTTGGAATTTTCTCACCAAATTTTCAATATAGGCATTTTGGGACCTCTGCTCATGAACAGTGTCACTGTGATTTTCTTACTCTGTCCCGAACATTAATTTCCTACAGCGATCACACCATTGTGTGCCACATGTGCAAAAACACATTTCGGGCAGGATGTGAAAAATGACAGATGTACTGTTCATAAAGAGGTGTGACAAAATCGCAATGTTGAAAATCTGGAGTGAAAATATAAAACATTTTAAAAGTTACGAGTGTGCATAGCAACTGCACAGTGCATGCTCGTAACAGTAATTTTTTTTGGAATTTTTTCACCAAATTTGCAACATAGGCTTTTTGTGACCTCTGCTCATGAACAGTGTCACTGTGATTTTCTTACTCTGTCCCAAACATTAATTTCCTACAGCGATCACACCATTGTGTGCCACATGTGCAAAAACACATTTCGGGCAGGATGTGAAAAATGACAGATGTACTGTTCATAAAGAGGTGTGACAAAATTGCAATGTTGAAAATTTGGAATGAAAATATAAAACATTTTCAAAGTTACGAGTGTGCATAGCAACTGCACAATGCATGCTCGTAACAGTAATTTTTTTTGGAATTTTTTCACCAAATTTGCAACATAGGCTTTTTGGGAGCCCACCTTATGAACAGTGGCACTGTTGTTTTGTTAATCAGTCCCGAAAGGTGATTCTGCGCAGTGATCGCAAAATCATCTTTTGGGACTGAATAATGAAATGACAGTGACTGATTTCATGAGTTGGGTCCTAAAACCCCATGTAGAAAATTTGGAGCCAAAAGTCACAAAAATGGCTGAGATATTCACCTAAATTGAAAACCCCACATTTATACCATTATACAGCTTACCGGCATTTCTTCAGTTCACAGTTGGCTTTGAAGAGTACAGACCTGTTCCCTCTCCACTGAAGATTGCCGCGCTGACCTCCGGAGGTAAGTATGGGGTGAGAGGAGGGAGTGGGGAAGTGGGTGCGGGTGGGGAGGGACATTGCGGACAACGAGGGACCATTTTCTTGTTTTGCAGGGAAAAAAAAACTTTGGGGGAAGGTTTTTGTTTTTACAGGTGACACTAACACATTTGGGCACACTAGGGTGGGCTCCCAGTGTGCCATCTGGGTTTTTTTTGTGGGGGGGGGACTGGAGCCGATGGGGATAGGGCACCCTGTTGGCAAATAAAGTGTGTCTGTGTTGGGGGGAGGCCTGATGCTGAGGGGGATGAGGCACCCCCGTTGGCAGACAAATAAAACTGGGGAGGGGGCATATGACGATGGGGATTGGGCACCCCCATCAGCAAACAAATTGAACTGGGGAGGGGGCATGCCAACAGGGGGATTGGGCACCCTCGAAGTCGGCTTTCTAGGGATTGCAAGAGGTGGACAGCGAGAGCCACTGCCATGTTTATTGAAATGTTTCACCAGGAATGGCATGTAATGGAGGCATGTCAGATCTGCCGCTGCAATGATGAGCCTGTCTCTCATTGCAGTGGTGGATTTCTTTCCAGTTGGTGGCACTCTCTGAAACTGCTGTCATTGGTAGTATGCTCACTGGTTGGTGGCTATCCTCTGATCTCCTGGCCTCAGAGGCGAGTGTGCTACCTACTGAGCCACTGACACTGACATATATAGTATAAGGAAAGCAAGAAGAAAGGAGTAAAGGAGACAGGTAACAGGTAACAGAGAAGGTAACAAGGAAAGAGGGGGTTAAGAGGAGCTTCATGGAACAGCAAAAGCAGGAGGGGAGAAGCAAGGAAGCAGGCAGGGAGGGAGTAAGGTATGGAGACTCATGTGCGCCAATGCAAGGAGTCTGGGAAATAAAATTCCAGACCTGGAGGTCATCATGGCAGAGGCTAGCCTGGATGTGGTGCCCATAATGGAGCTGTGGTGCACTGACAGCCATGAATGGGACATGGCAATCCCAGGTTACTGTCTGTTCAGGACAGACGGGGATGGGAGGAGGGAACGAGGGGGTTGTACTATATGTGAGGGACAGAATCAATGCCATGGACATACAGGAGCACTCAGAGGAAAACGATGGGCTGGAAGTAATGTGGGTTATCTTGGAAACAGGTGCTGGGTCTGCTATCTGTACAGGGGTGGTATACAGACCCCCAGCACAGGGAGTGGAGTTGGATAAGGCACCTGGGGAAGGCATCATCAGGATGGCAAGTAAGGGGAGGTGCTGCTATTTGGTGACCTAAATCTACTAAATGCGGATTGGAGCCTTTGAACTGCAGCTTGGGCAAGGAGCAGGGCCACCCTTGACCCCCTCCAAGGGGCTTTTCTCAGGCAGCTAGTCAAGGACCCCACTAGGGACGGGGCACTACTTGAGCCAGTGCTTACAAACCAGGATGACATTGCAGACATTGCAGTGGGCAGTCCTCTAAGTACCAATAATCACCATACAGTGTGGTTTAACATTAAGCCGGGAACACAGGTAAGCCATATGAGGACAAGGGTCCTGGACTTTAGGAAAGCAGATTTTTTTAAAAATGGGAGACTGCCTCAGAAACTGCCTCGTGGGGGGGGGGGGATTGCCAGGGAACTGACAGGTAAGGGTAGAGGCACACTAAGGAAAAATAAAGGAGGGCATAATTAAGGTAACTAAGCTCTGCATGAAGGAACTGAGTAAAAGTAGAAGGAAAAAGGGACCATAGTCTAGAGAAGTGGCCATGGTGGTGAGGGAAACAAAGGTGGTATTCGGGGGTATAATGAAATGCAGAGGAAGGAAGACAGGGAGTTATACCACATGAAACAGAGGGAAGAAGGAAAGGTAGTGAAGGGAGCAAAGGGGCAGACAGAGGAAATGATAGACAAAAGAGCAGCTAAAAGAGTTAAGACTTTCTTCAGGTACATAAGTGAGAACAGGAAAGTAAGGGGAGGGATAGTGAAGATAAGGAGGGCATCAGGGGGAGACTGCCCTGAAGACAATCAAGAACAAGCATTTGTCAATGCCGAATGTTGTCGCGGTGGCATTGGCTTTGGTAGTAGTGCAGTGCGGAAACACATTTTGGGCAGGATGTGAAAAATGACAGCTGTACTGTTCATAAGGAGGTGTAAAAAAATGGCAGTGTTGAAAATGTGGCATTGTAAATATTGCAAATTTGCGAAGTTACAAGGGTGCGGGAAATGCACAATGCACACTTGTAACACAGTCATTTATGGACGTCTCAGCACCAAATTTTCAACATAGGCATTTTAGCACCTCTGCTCATGTACAGTGTCACTGTCATTTCGAACTGTCCCAAAAGTGATTAAGACAGCCGACCGCCGCTTATTCTGCTACTGACGCGTAAAACACATTTTGGGCAGGATATGTAAATGACAGCTGTACTGTTCATCAAGAGGTGTGGAAAATGCCAATGGTGAAAATCCAGAGTGAAAATATTACAATGCATTAACGTTATGAGCGTGCATGCAAATTGCGCAACACACGCTCGTAACACAGTCATTTTATGGAGTATCATCACCAAATTTTCAACATAGGTATTTTAGGACCTCTGCTCATGAACAGTGTCACTGTTATTTTTGTAATCTGCCCCAAACACTGATTTCCCACAGCGACCACGCTATTGTGCACCGGAAGTGCGGAAACACATTTCGGCCAGGATGTGAAAAATGACAGCTATACTGTTCACAAGAAGTTGTAGAAAAATGACAGTGTTGAAAATCTGGCATGAAAATATTGTGAATTCACGAGGTTACGAGCGTGCGTAGCAACTGCACAACGCACGCTCGTAAAACAGCCATTTTTTTGATTTTTCCACCAAATTTGCAACATAGGCTTTTTGAGAGCCCACCTCATGAATGCTGCCACTGTCCTTGTGTTAATCGGTCCCGAACGGTGATTCCACGTAGTGACTGCGAAATCACCTTTCGGGACCGATTAGCATCACAACAGTGCCAGAATTCATGAGGAAGAGTCCCAAAAACTCCATGTGGAAAATTTGGTGCGTAAATTCCAAAAAATTCCCGCAATATGCATCAAAGTTGAAAAAACTCTATTTATTCCATTATACAGCTTATCGGCATTTCCTCAGTTCGTAGTCGGCTTTGAAGAGTGCAGACGTGTTCCCGGTCCACCGAAGATCGTCATGCCAAGCTCTGGAGGTAGTATGGGGTAAGGGGTGTGTGGGGAGGCAGGGTGCGAGTGGGTGAGTGCAGGTTGTGGGTGGAGGTAGGAGACTGCGAGGGACCGCTTTCTGTTTACAGGTGTTAAAAAAACATTATGGATGTTTTTCTTGTTTTACAGGTTTTTTTGGGATATAGCAGCGACGGGGATTGGGCACCCCACGCACATAGGGAGTGGGGACACTAGCTGAGTGGGATTGGGCACCCTTCAGCACAGAAGAAGGAGAGGGACATCATGCCGATGGGGAGTGGGCTCCACTTTGGCACATTAAAGTGGAAAAGGAGGGGACAGATGCCGACAGGGATTGGGCACCCCATCGGCAAACAACGTAGCGGGGGTGCATGAGCCGAGGGGATTGGGCACCTTGCAAGCAAAAAGGAGGGGGATACATTATGCTGACGGGGAGTGGCCCCCATCAGCACATCATGAGGGGCAGGGTGCCGACTGGGGATTGGGCACCTCGGTTACAGTTTAGCCGCCACTGTGCCGCCATGTTTGTAGCTGGTGAAGCATGTAGGAAGGTCTGCTGCATGTGACGAGCTTTGCTCGCATTGCAGTGACCTTTCCTTAGATGTGCTTACCCGGGTGGTGTGGCGCCGGCATGCAGGCTGATTGGGGAATGAGGGACGCACCTACTGGTGCGTGCCCTGCATTCGTCCAACAGCGACCGCACCTCCAAATCTCCACTACCGCAAGATGTTGGCTACGTAAGCGTACCAACATAAAAAGCAGACATCCTGAACATGTACTCTGCTCAGTCTTCATAGTCGAGGGAGAGGAGGGCAGACCACCAGGGAGCAGAGGGAACAAAGAGGGGGGGAGGAAAGAGTCCTCTTTAAGAGACTTGCAGCTCTCAAATTGGACAAGGCCATTGAACCAGATGGGAGACACCCAAGGGTATTAAAAGAACTCAGGGAGATGCTAGCTGCCCCACTGATGGCCTTATTTAACAGTTCACTGGAAAAGGGCACTGTTCTGAGGGACTGGAGAGCAGACATGGTCCCTCTCCATAACAGCAGCAGTAGGGAGGAGGCAACTATAGGCCGGTCAGTCTCACATTACTGGTGCAGAAATTAATGGAAACCCTTTTAAAGGAAAGGTTGGTAGAGTATCTTGAATCCAGTGGGCTACAACACAAAAGGCAGCATAGATTCATGTGGGAGGTCATGTCAAACAAATCTGACTGATTTTTTTGACTGGGTGACCAGTGAAACAGATCAGGGGAGAGCAGAGGACGTGGCCTGTCTGGCCTGTAGCAAGGCCTTAGGCTTCAACACTGTGCCACACAGAAGACTGAAAAAGAAATTCAGCAGCCTAAGTGTGGGACCCTAAATGGTGAACATGGTAAGGAGCTGGTTAATGGATAGGCAACAGAGGGTGGTTGTTAAAGGTACTCTCTCTGATGAGGGAAGAGTGACCACAGAGGTGCCGCTGGGCTAGTAGTGGGACTGGTCCTCTTCAGTGTCTTCATAAGTGACACTGTGGAAGAACTGGAAGGGAAAGTGTGCCATTTGGCAAAGGACACCAAAATCTGTAATAGGGTAGACACTCATAAGGGGCTGGAGAGAAATTGTAGGGACCTTGGGAAATTCAAGGAGTGGCCAAGAACATGACAGGTGGCATTCAGTGGCAAAAAGTACAAAATCAAGCACCTAGGGTATAGAAACTCAGGAGCTGAGTGTAGGATGGGTACTGACAGTCACTGGGCAGGAAAGGGACCTCAACATAGCAGGGCAGTGTGGCAAGCAGTAGTTAAGGCCAGTGGGATTATGGGATGCATAGGGAGAGTTATCTCCTACAGGAGGAGGAAGGCGGTATTGCCTCTGTATCCATTGCTTGTGAGACCCCACCTAGAGAATTGTGCCCAGTTCTGGAGGCCACATCTCAGAAAGGACATAGACAGGGTGGAGGCAGTCCAGAGGAGGGGAACTAAAATGGTGCCAGTCTGCATCAAAAGACCTACGCAGAAAGACTGAGGGAGCACAACATGTACACCCTGGAAGAGAGGAGAGCAAGAGGGGACATGATAGAGAACTACAGGTACATCACGGGGGTGAACAGGGTACAGGAGGGAAGTATATTTCAAATGAGAATGAGCACCTGGACCAGATGGCATGCAATCCACTGAGGGGGGTGGGGGAGTTTAAGAGGGATGTAAGGAAGTATTACTTCACTGAAAGAATGGTGGGTGCCTGGAACAGCCTGCCAACAGATGTGGTGAAGGCAAAAACAGTAGGGGGCATCAAGCATGCATGAGACAGACATAGGTGAACATTAGTAAAAAGGTAGGGAGGAGGGAGGGAGGGTTGCTGGAGACCAGTTAGGGTCTGCAGAGACAGACTAGGCAGGGACCATTTGGGCACACTGGGTGGGCCAAGCGGTCCTTTTCTGGCAACAAATTCTATGTTTCTATGATGTCAGGCATAGACAAGCAGCCAGAACAGATTAAGTCCCATGGTCAGTGATCCTGTCTTTTTTATGTTGAAGGAACACTGTCAACCCCCATGGGCCTCAAAGTTTCCCTAGTTTAAAAAACACATCTTATGATTGCTCACATTCTATAGAGACTGCTGATGCAGCTGGTAGTTTGATTCAGATCACCTTTTTCTTTTAAAAAGTGAAAAACTGACAGCCCACCATACTGGTGTTACCATACCAAAACATGTTTGTTTACATTTCTTGACCAGCTCCCACTGCATCTTTCCTGGACTTAGGAATAGCCCCAACACAATCTAGCCATTCATAATTCAGTGGGAGTAGAGGAGATTTTTGTATCATGAGTGGCATAACTGTTTGAGGGTGTTTCTAACATTCAGGAAGTGTGCACTAAGAGTAGTTCAGTGATATGAAGCAAAACAAAGCTGGGTATAACTATACATCACCATGCATTTTGGTTCTAATAAGCAAGGAGGCAGATACAGCAAAACAGCAACATCAATGAATTTTAGAGGAAGTAAGCAATTATAAAATGTGTCTTTTTTACCTAAAAATAATATGATGCAAAAAAGGTTGCCAGAGTCCCTTTAAACTGCATAGTTATTATGAAAAACAGATTGCTAAATAGAGCGTATATTTATTTATTAATTATTTATTACAACTGCATACTTTAGAAATGCTTGGTGAGACAATTATCTCATCTTCTCAAGAGTCCTAGAGTGGCAGCAGCAAACAGAACATGTGGTGCCACATTCAGGACAAGATGATATATTCAGAGATACATGCAGTACAGTCATATTCAGAGATACATGTACAATGACTCATGAGTTCACACACTTCTACCTCGCCACTATTCTACTAGTCCTTGGAACAAGAACATTGCTCCCTGATGCAGGAATCTACCTACTCTAATTTCCCCCATTCACTTAAATATCACCAACAGCTTAATCTGGTTCAATTTCAGTTGGTTAGCATCTGTATCCTCTGCCCCCTTGCCCCCTCGGGACAAGTCTAAAAATAGGCAGCATTGTCCAGTAGCCCCTTCTTTCCAGATCAACAAAAACTAAATAAATAATAAAATAAGTACTGCAGCCTGTCTTTATCGTATTCTATCTCTTCCAATCTATGTCTGAGTAAATGTTTTGGTCCTTCTACTTTCTCCTTCTTATCAAACTGTTATGCCAAACATGCATAACACACAGGTCTAAGAATGTAATTGTAATGTTATTCGCTAATTATCTGCTTTGAATACTGTTGCTCCTAACTGTGATTATTATTTATTTATTATTTTGGCATGTGCCACAGTTGGCACTGTACAGTCCAGTGGTTTGACCACAACTGAGCATTGCGTAACCCCCTCCCCCCACACAGGTGGGGCTTACCTTAATTCCCCTCTTGGCCACCTGATCCAGGTCTTGTCCACCCTTCTGTTGTACTCATGCTGGTCCCCATGATCCCGTATCTTTGCTGAGAACCGGAGGAGCATTATTAAAATTAAAACTGCCAGCCTGGTGGCTGCGAATGCCGCACTGCCTATGCAAGCGTTCGAGCAGGATGCCTGCACGAATGTGCGAACTGGTGACTGCCAACTCGAACACTGAAAGAAGCGCTATGGTGCTCAGGTTTAAAGCTGCTTGGCGGCTCTTGGGCAGGGCCTTTCTCATGTGCTCTGACCCCTGAGACTTCAGCCACACTAGTGGGAGTTCAGAGGCACACTGAAGGGGGGGTGAAATAAAACTTTGAATGAGTGCCCTTAAGTGCTATTACTTAAAAGGGGCACATGTATCTCTAAGAGCAGCCAAGACTGCATTACAAAAGACAGTCCTGCCTGTCGCCTATGTGTGTGTGTGTTTGGGGGGGGGTAAGTTCTACGGCTCTAGCGACAGGCAGGGACAGGCCTTGTTTGTGTCTACTCTGTCACTGGACACCAGGGCAGAGGGGCATTTAATGGACAATGTGGCAATTAATTGTTAAAACTATACTGTTTGCTTGCCAACTGAAGTTAAAGTTGGGACTTTATATAAACTGTTTTATTTGCAGTCATATTTGTTACCCTGACCCCGGTATCCACCAGTCAGTGTTCAAGGAGCCATGGAGGACATGGCAATGGCCATGGGAAGGGACCAGTACTTTGCTCTTGGCACCTTACAGCCAACCAATCAGGCATCAAGTGGGCTTCATGCATATTAATTCTGCAGATAGACAGCTGTGTTCAACTAATCAGAAGCTGCCATATTCCCTTGAGACTCTGGGGGAGTTTTCAGCTTGGGGCAGTCCACCTTGAGCTCTCCATGAGTGAGGAGGGCTTTGACTGTGTCTGAGGAGAAAATTTGGAAGTCAGCCAAAGGTTTCCACAGCCTCCTTGCTGTAGACTTTACCAAAGCATTCCACCAGCTGGAAAAGCCAGAGTTGAAGTGTGCAGAGCCACTGTGGCAAAACTCTGCTACTGCCTGAGAGAAGGCCTCAGCCTAAGAGGAGGGTGGACTGGGTTTTGGACCAAAGTTGGAGTTCTGCTTGTGTTTTGGGCAACCAGACTCCAGAGGCATCTACAGAAAATTCCCATTACTTGGGGGATCCAGTTTTGAAGCAAAAAAAAGTGGTTTTGTAGTTTGACCCTGCAGTTTGAAGATACTAGAGACTGATTGCCATCCCTAGTCCTGGGAGGTGATTCCTGAGCTCCAGAGAAAAGAATCATTGTCAGCAGAGGACAGTCTGGGGAATCAGCTAGGTAGTGTCACAGCCAGGCATTACCCATCATCTCCCCCGAGGGCTGGATGCCTGGACTGGTGGGGGGAGGCATGTGTCCCTGGTCTCCAGTACTGGTCTGTCCAGCCTGGTGACAACCTAGAAAGAAGGTGACAAGCTGCAAGAGATCCTGAAAGCTGCAGAGAGAAAGGCAGACCCAGCTGTATAGTAGCCAAAAGTCGTTGAAAGCTGCCAGAGTTCCCAGAGCTGCAGATCAGAGCAAGGTTCATCTTCCAGCTGGAAACCATTTCTCTGGTATCTCCAGGACCTTGAGTAACTGTGGGGTTTTGTTCTCATCTGGGGATTGGTATAAAGTTTGCCAGCAAGTGACAGTTTATTTTAAAAGTGCACCGATGCCAGCCTACCAGCTGCATCGTTTCAGACCTGCACCACACATCACCTGGGTACCCAGATAGGACTTTGGGGGTAAACTGGTACCATTTGGGAAGGGGGGGTCTTGTATGTGGGTGTGCTGCTGTTGAGAGTGGGCACTGGATTTGTTGTTGTTTATAGTTCTGTCCATTAAGTCATATGTTTTCAGCCAGTTATTTCTTTTCATATTCCATTCCCCTACCCCTTTAATAAATTGCTGCTGTTCTTGCTTAAGATTGACTCAGGAGCATATTATTAGCAATAGTCAATATTTGCATGCGAAGTAAAGTATTGCATCTGTTTATATTATATTCCATGTGTGAAGTGACTGCAAGGGAAGGTGGGGAGGTGCAGAATCCCAAGGGGTTGTGCCGGACAGACAGTTGGCTCATTATAATTAAACTTTGGGTGGAGGCACCGCGCTAATTGATTTCTTTTGGGAAAAGACCCCCCTTTCCACCACAAACAGAGCATAGGCCCTTCAGCCTTGTTTAGCCCACAAGGTAGGGGCAGATAGCAGGGAAAATTATCTAGGGACAGCATGGTAGGTCCTATGAGGAGAGACTGTAGAGTCTGAATACAGTATGTATTCTCTGGAGAACTGAAGGAAGAGGAGGGGATATGATAAGAAACTTTCAAATACATACAGGTCTACAGTAAAGTGAACTGCACAGAGTTGTTCAAACTAAGGATAAGTTCATCTGCCAGGAGGCACAATCTCAAGCTGGAAAGGGGACGTTTAAAAAGGCCACCAGGAACAAGTTTTCACAAAGCAGGTGGTGGATGGGTGGAATAGTCTACCAAGTGATGTGGTCAATGTTATGACTATATCTGGGTTCAAAACACAGTGGGGCAACTTTTGGTGATCTCACCAACAGGGATGCTGGCTTGAAGATTGAGCTCCATCCCCTGACTTCCAAAACAGCTCCATAACTATGAGTTTTTCATTACCCATGCCCAGGTTTCACATCCCTGGAGCTTCAAGAGCTGTTGGATGGCAGCAGACGTGCAAAAGTGAAAACCAGCTTGGAGGATTCTGATGGATTCACAAACACTCAGCTTGAGAGGGCTCGCAGGCTCCCAGTCAACCCACGAACACAGCCATTTTTGTGGAATTAAAAGAATTCCGATCAGAAATTAGATCTAGTCAGACTGAGTTAAGACTTGACACCCATGCTTGGGAGAGTGGCACACGAACTGACCACCTGGAGTGTGCACTTCAACGTGTCTTCAAGGAATGCCAGCACCTAGCTAACAAGTGTGATGACCTAGAAAATACTGCAGGTCATACTGAAATAATCTGCACATCTCTGGAGTCCTGGAGGATGAGGAAGACAGGGACATGGTGGCTTTTCTGGACTTTTTACTTTGAGAAACTGCAGTTAGATCCAGAAGTCCCCCTTGATACCGAACGTGCACATCGGGCACTCACAGTGAAGCCTACTAGCCCAGATGAATGTCCCAGATCTACTTTACTTAAATTCCTTAGCTATGCTACTAAGCAGGATATTCTATTATGTGCCTGGCATATGAAACAGGTACTCTACAAAGGGAAATGTATATATTTCGACGACTACTCCACTACAATCATGGCACACTGCCAGGCATACTCACCCATACTTCAGGCTCTGAAAGCACAGAAGCTAAACTTTTAAATGCCTTATCCTACCAGGCTCATCATCATGTTCCCAAACATTTTGTTACCCCGGAGGAAGTCCTGAAAGATCTACAGACAAAGGGCACAGATGTTTCCCTCCCTCAGCGTACTCCTGGACTGAAGGACTGGCTTAAGTTATGCCGGACGGCATTGACTGCTGGTAAGGTATGTTGGAGTCAGTGGTGGGGGAGACCGAGAACACGTGATATAGCCCAGAGACATTTATTAGGCACCAGGGAACTGGAACAGCAACTCTGCAGATAGCCTTATAGTGACAGTACCCGTAGTTACTAGGCCCCGGTTGACCATTTTTTTGCAAGTGCCTAGCTAAAGTCGCCAGGTCCCAGGCCCGACCTGCCATAGTAATAATGATGCTCCATAGTTGGTCCTCTCATTCGGGTGAGATCCTGGGAGGATGGAGGAGGGTGGAGCCCTGGGACAGTGGGGTGTGATATGGCATCACAGACAGTTAGCTCCTCCAGCAGAAGCATACCTTCACCTCCTTCTCCCCTCCCCCGTGCTTACTGCTTTCCAACTCATTCAAGCGGATGATACCAACCCCCCAGTAAGGCCACATAGTTTGCTGGTCCAGATTTGTGTGGAGCTTGGCTAGACTACACACCCACCAATCCCTTCCTCTCCAGTGCTGCAGCTGGCTCTGTGCCCTGACTTAATCATGGGCACTCTTGGGATGTCCCTGGATAAGGCCCTGATGGTGACTGATCCTATTTCTCTGCTTAGGAAGCCTCCAGAAGCCCACAGGAGAGTCACAATACCAGCCAAACCACATTACATATTCCCAGGATTGGGGGCTCAGTAGTTTGGTGGGACCTGACATCTGCCACAACTTGATGATGTCTTCTTTCTAGAGGTGGTGTGCAGCGAGTGAAGTTCTTGCTCACCCTCTACTAGAGTAACACATTTTCTGTTACAGCGACCCACAACACGTCTGAGTTCCATTTTCCCCCAGGGAACGCCCATCTGTTCTGCATATAGGAGAGGGAATTCCACTCTTCCTACCTTGGAAGTACTAGAGGAAGTTTTCCTCCCCATTGTCTGACTCTAGGTGGGAGCCCTGTTGGTTCCCCCAAGTTTCTCACCTGTTACCGTTGCATAATTTCAACAGTTAGATACAATAACAAGATGTTTATATATTGTTTCTGCAATTGTTATGTGTTCCCAGATTGCTCCCATTCATACTTCTTTCCCCTCAGCCTTAACATAGAAACACAGAGTTTGATGGAAGGTAAGAACCACTTAGCCCACCTAGTCTGCCCATTTTCCCTACTTAATGTAACACTGCAGACCCTACTTGATCACCAGCTTTATCTCCACCTTTCCCCACTGCTAAGGTTCCCTTTTGCCTATCCCATGCCTTCTTGAATCCCATTACAGTTTTTGTCCCCACCTCCACTGGGAGGCTGTTCCAGGCATCCACCACTCTTCTGTGAAGAAGTACTGTCTCACCACTCCCCTGAGTCTACTCCCCTTCAGCTTCATAGGATGACCCCTTGTTCTTGAGCATCTTTTACTCTGAAAAAGACTTCCTTCTTGAACCTTATTTATACGCTTGAGGTATTTGAAAGTCTGTATCATATTCCCTCTCTCTCTCTCTCTCATTTCCTCCAGGGTGTACATACTGAGCTCCTTCAGTCTGTCTTCATAGGGCTTTTGATGCAGACCCTGCAACATTTTAGTTGCTGTCCTCCGGACTGCCTCAACTCAGTCTATGTCCTTCCTGAGATGTGGTCTCTAGAACTGGACACAGTACTCTAGGTGAGGCCTTACCAATGATTTATACAGTGGTAACACCACCTCCCTCTTTCTGCTGGTGATCCCCCCTTCCCCATCACCCCTAGCTTCCCCTGGCTCTCTCAATTGCCTTGTCAGACTGTTTGGCCACTTTTGGGTTATTAGATATGATTTCCCCCATGTCTCTTTCCTGTTTGGTGGTCGCCAGTACCACTCCTCCATTTTGTACTCTGCCCCCATGTTTCTGCACCTCTAGTGCATGATTGTTCATTTCTTCACGTTGAAATTTAGTTGCCACACTCTTAACCACTCCTCAAGCATTCTTAGATTCCACTTCATTTTTTCCACCCCCCCAGAGTGTCAACCCTATTGCAGATGTTAGTGTCACTAGCAAAAATATGTAACTTCCCTTCTAGTCCCTCTGCAATGTTGCTAATAAAGACATTAAAGAGGACCAGTCCTAGTTCTGATCCTTGTGGTCTTCTTCAGAGTAAACTCCATTTACCACCACCCTCTGTCTCCTACTCCCCAACCAATTTCTTATCCAGTTTATCATCTTTGGACCCACTCTTAGGCTACCCAGCTTATTTATGAGTCTCTTATGTGGAATGGTGTTGAAGGCCTTACTAAAATATATGTAGGCCACATTCACTGTTCCACCCTGATCCACTTCCCTGGTCACCCAGTCAAAGAAATCTAGTCAAAGAAGTCAAAGAAATTGTCTTCTCCTTCATCTTGTTGTTCTTCCTCTCTCTTTCTCTTTTCTCCTGTGGGGGTGGGGGTGGGGGTTGGACACCCTCAACACCTAAATTCATTTCTGCTATATCAGATTATGGCTGGTCCCTCTAAGATACAGTACAAGTCACATTAAACTGTTCCATTAACTCACTGGTGTAGCATTTTTTTTTGTGATGCTACTGCAGTTGCAACTCAAACTGTTGAAGCTTTCAACTGTTTTCCAACCATCCTTCACTGCCTATTCAACTCACCTGTAATTGTTTAGTGAAATGGCATGCAATGCATTTTCATGGCATTGTTTATAAATATCACAGCATTCCTTAAGAATTGTTTAGTCTGCCTTCTGAAATGAAACTCATAAGCACTCAGCTGAAAATAAAGCTTATAGTACATAACAGCTAGTTGCAAACCAATACTAACCTTTTACTAATTCATTGAATTAAACACTGCACAGATCAGGAAACTCATTGAACAATGCTACACCAGTGAGTTGAGGGAACAGTTTAATGTGACTTGTACTGTAGTTTCCTTTAATGTTAATGGCATCCACAGCCTGGTTAAATGCTATTGAACATTGCAATACCTGAGGAGGGAAAGCCTCAAGATTGTATTCCTCCAGGAGACACACCTCTCCATGACGGAACACGTTAAATTCATCACCATGGACTTCTCCACAGTAGCTGCCTCCTCCCATAAATCAGGTTGCAGGCATGGAATGATGATCCATATTATGCAGTGGGGTTGGGGGGGGTTCTGTTCCAAATACAAGACCAGTTAGTTGACCCAGAGGGATATTTTGTCTTAGTCACGGGCACATTATATGATGCCACTAGTCTGTACTTCCCCCCAGGTTCCGTGAAATCTGTTGGTCAGATCTTTTTCAATAAATTGCTACCTATTTTACAGTGGCAGCTTATCATGGGCAGGAAATTTTCATACAACCTTGAATCCAACCCTAGACACCATGGACCCTAGGACACATCGCATTACTCCTCTGCAAAAATATCTCCACCATACCTTGGCCCACATGGGTGTGACTGAACTATGGAAGCACTCATTTCCTATGGTACAGGAATATACTCACAATGCCTCTAGAATGAGAACCTCAGCAAGACTTGGTTACATCTTTATGACAGCCAAGCACTTAGATTCCCTACAGGATGTGTCTCATGGCACCACTCTACTGTCCAATCATGCACCCATATACGCTAAGCTATGTCTCAATAAACTGCCACAAACCACCCACTGGGATTCAGCTTGGCATTACTGTGGGACACTGAGCAACTTCATTCCCTAAAAGAGTGAATCCCCCAAGTCATAAAGGAGAATCTGGACCCTGACACTGCCGCTTCCATTCTCTGGGATACAGTCAAGGCAGTACACAGAGGTGAGCTTATTGCTTATTCAGCTAAAAAAAAGAAGCAAAGAGAAGCTCATTATCTCACGTTACAGCAAACCTTCCATACACTGTAGTCTTTCTTTCAGCAAGGAGACACTTCTGTAGCTCCTCAGATAGCTAAAGTAAAACAAGACTTAGAAAAAAGCATGGTCACCAAGGTAGAACAAGCTCTATTTTATTTACAGCAGTCTTACTGTGAAGGTGGGGCAGATGGTGCTAGAAACCCAGCCCACAGGCTTGCAAGACCCAGATGTGCATCTTGCAACTCTATGGCCAAGCTCTGCAACCTTCTCCAGGTGACCTAGTGCAATCAGAAATATTCTTGCTTCCTGTTATCAGTCCCCCTACATGGTAGAAAGAAACTCCACACTGGATGGCATACACTCTTGCATGCACTTCCCCTTCCAGTTTTAGATCCGAATGTGGACCAGAACCTCTGGACCCCCATTTTAGAAGCAGAGTTTCCCAAGTCCTACGGGACTGTAAAACTCAGAAATGTCCAGGCCCAGATGGCTATCTGGCTGAGTTTTTTAAGTAATTCTGGGACATCCTTCTCCCCTCCCCCCAAGCTTACTGCTTTCCGAGCTATTCAAGCAGATGGTATCCCACCCCCCTCATGGCAATATGCAATGATCTTGGTGATCCCCAAAGCAGATAAGGATCCTTGATACACAGCTTCGTATAGACCGACATCCATTTCAAATTATGATTGCAAAACCTTTATGTTGATTTGGATGAATCAGTTGGAGAAGTTGTTATTGACTCTGCTTGATGGGGACCAAGTGGGCTTTGTTCAACACCATCAGGCACATGACAGTATTCACTTCACTTTACTACTCATAGACTATGTGAGGACCAGGCAAATCCCTGTAGCACATGTCAGCTTAACTGCAGAGAAGGTGTTCGACAGGGTGGCCTGGCCATTTCTGTGGGCCACCCTGTCAAACTTTAGCTTCCCAGAGGAAACAATTCAGATGCTGTGGGGAATGTATGCTTCCCCATAGGCACACCTCAGTGTGACGGCTTGCTGACTTCCCCATTTCCACTTAACAGAGGCACATGACTAGGCTGCCTTCTGTCGTCGCTGGTTTTCGCTCTATACCTGGAACCACTGGCTGCCACTTTCCAGGGTAACCCACAAATAGTGCAGAGTCCTATAGGTGGGAAAGATTATAAGCTATTATTATTTGCTGGCAATGTTTTGCTCACCCTGACTTCCCTTGCGGAACCCATTCCAGTGCTTTGGGACACCGTAGCAAAATGTTGAACCTTTGGTGGGGTACAAATGTAACCCCCCTGCAAATGGGGGTTCCCAAAAGACTTCCAGGAGCTTGCTTGAATGCTCCAAGCCTGAATGGTGTTTGGCGTTTAAGCCATTTATCAGTGAGTGTTTTTAGAGCCTCTGGTACTGTCTCTTTAAGAGCTGTCTGCTTGCAGACATAATTAGTTTGTATGGGGGGACTGTGTGCTTCTCTGAGTACCACTTGAGCTGCTGCCAATTCACTTCATTTTGCAGTCACTAGGAGTGCAAAGGAACCTATCTGAAAGATGTAACTGTTTGCCAGAAATTATTTAGAGTAATAATGAAATTACAGTTTGTCTAACCTGCTTTCTTTGCAGTCAGAACTGTGTCTGCTAGTTCCCCATTCTAGTTTTGAACTGCTGAACTGGACCAATCAGTGTGTGGGGTAAGCTAGCTCTAAAATGGTGCCTTGGACGAATCAGAACTTGGACTCATAATCTGAGCCAGCCACAAGAGGATTGTATGGGCAGTGACTCTGGGAGATGTAGTTTAGACTTCAGTGCCTTTTGGACCAACAGCAGCAGTCTATTGTGAGTGACAGCCAATCCAGTCAAGAACTGGGAGGAACTCAAAGGAAGTGCCCAGTTTGTCGGTTGGAGCTTCAGTTGAGCTTTGGCAGTGAAGAAGGAAGGAGCCCTGTGCTTTTCAGTGTGCAGTTTTAGTCAAAAACGTGTGTAAGGCCCAGAGTTCCGGTCTGCAGCTTGTGTAACAGCTTGTTAGGACTGAATCCGTCCTGTGAAAAGAATCAAAGGATCTCTGAAGAGTAGAAACCAGGCTCACCCTGTAGAAGACTGGAAGAATTGCTGAAAATTGCACTCGGTCTGTCAGGAACTGAATCTGCTGTGTTCTCCCGGTATTGTGCAGTAATTGGATCGATACAGATGCAGCCTGCCTGGTATAGTACTTCTTTTATATGGATGTGTGAAGAGGTTTGTGTACCTCAAGTGAGCCCTGCTGACATTGAAGGACCCTATCTTATTTGGAGGTCGTGAGTACTAATTCAGGGTTGCTCCTGTTGAATTGCCACATTAAATCCAAATGGAATTACTGTACTGCTGACTGTTTAATTCTCCTTGTCTCTGTGTGAAAGGGCCCCTACCAGCTGCCACGGTTTGGACTAGCCACTAGGGCTTGGGTACCCAGGGACAGTAACTGATAGGATAGGCTGTGCACAGAGCCATAGGTAGATTATTAGAGTGATAAGCTAATTAACCTGATTTCCCCTGTCCTTGTTATATCCCCCTAAATAAATCAGAGCTGCTTGTTTCAGCAAAGTTATACTGCCTGAGGTATTTGTCTATGTTAAAGTACTGTACTGTGATTGTTGCACTGTATCTCATTTCACAGGAGGTCCCAGTGCGGAACCAGACCTGGGGTAAGTGTATACTGTGAAGGTAATTCTGATATATTGTGTGGGCCACTAGTGGAAAGAAAGGGGTTGCAGTGTCCCAGAGGGCTGTGACCAAGTTAGTTTAACTATTGCAAACCCTGACCTCTGGGTGGAGGCACCCGCCATTGGATCCAGGCCCTCAACCTGTTAGTGGCAAATCAGGCAGGGGTAGTAGCCCCTGGGATAGCCCATCTAGGGTTACATCTTGAGGCACCGCTGGGATTGTGTGTCCTCTAGTGGCCATATTTACTAACCATGTTAAGAAAAAATGGGTACCCGACAGAAGTGGCTGTGCACCGCTGGTGGAGGGTGTACTGGGAGGAGATCGACCCCAAAATGCTATGCTTATCCTGGACATCCCCTGGGTATCAATCACGGACACTGTGCAGGGAGTACTTTCCAAGGTGGAAGGTTTACAAACCCTGTGGTGGTGGGTCGGCATGCTAATCTGCTCACCCACACTTTCCTGGCCCTAGTAGAGTTTAAGGATCCCATAGATAGCTCCAAAGTGCCACAGACCATTACCCAGAGGGAGCCCTCACTGCTTGGAGAGTGATAACTAGGACAGTAAAGACCCGGGGAATCAGCCCCACCACTATCTGAAACTTTTGAGGAGAAATTTGCTGAATGGTTGCTGGGAGAGGGAAAACTGTGGAGGACTTGAAGAAACTATTCTTGCCACCTGGGGTGTTCCTCCCCAACACCCTCCTCCTGCCCAGTGCCCGTAATGGTGGCTGAACCAATGCAGACTCCTTTTCTGCACCTGCCATTAGTCACGACTCTACCAGGGTTGAGGATCTTCTCTGGCACCCTCCCCACCCCCAAGGGAGGATGACTGGGAGACCTGGATAGACTATGTTGCCCCCCAAGTGCTAGAATGGCAATGCTCGGAAGGTGAAAAGCGAAAGAGGGTTAGTGAGAGCCTCCGAGGTCCTGCCCTGGCTACCATCCGTGCTAAACGGGCCAGTAACCCTGAAGCGACTGCACAGGCCTATCTTGAGGCCTTGGAGAATGTGTATGGGAGCCCAGATTCTGATGAGGACCTATGGTGGAGAGTAAGAGATGCACAACAGTACCAAGGAGTTGTTGTCTGTGTATGTATCTCGGCTGGAAAAATTGTTGCAAGAATGCCTCAGAAAAGGTAGTTTGCCAGCGATTGAATTGGACCGAACCAGGCTGGACAGGATCCTTAAGTCTGCCCCTTCTCAGAACTGCTGTTGCTTCAGTTACACCTGGCAGATCGACTGGAATCCCCACCCTCCTATGATGAGTTAATGAGAGAAATTGAGGAGTTGAGAAAGCGACCTCGGGAGGGACCTGCACCAATAGCTCGGCTATGACCCGGTGACTGAGGGCGACCCATCAAGTGAAGTTCAGGGCAGAGGTTGGCAGTCAATGAGTGCTCTGACAAGGAAAAGATATGTCACAATGGGGCTAACTGTTGAGAGAGATCCGGAATTCAAAAACAGTCCTTTATGAAGGCCACTGCAAGTACGGGCCTCTGACCTATATCCGACTGCATCTGCTATGGGGTGGGGTACCCACCCATGTATCTCCTGCTGATAACAGCTCCAAACTCGATTCCTTGACCATGGAAGTGGAGAAACTGACTAGATGTCTCCAAATGCTTATCACGCCGCAGACAGAGATGGCACCAAGGTTTCCAGTTAGTAATACCCCGCCCTGGCTCCCAGTGTGGCGCTCGGCCAGCTCAAACTCAGAAAGTATGTTTTGCTATAATATTGGGAAAGATGGGCACATGAAAAGGGAATGCCAGTCCCCAAAAGACACTGACAAAGTTGCATATACGCTACAAGGAGAGCTTTCGAAGAAATCAGTGGTTAAGAGGTGCACTACATGATCCCAGTGAGGGCACCAAAATGCTAATTCATCCTTTTGTGGCAAGGTCAGTTGCCCAGGCCCCCACTACCGCCTCTCCAGACTGGTCCAGAATAGTGGGTCCCTCCATGGAGACCACTGTAAAGGTGAACGAGTGTCTACAAGAGCTATATTAGACAGTGGCTCCCAAGTGACAATTATGTTCCAAGATTGGTATCAGAAGCATTTGTCAGACGACCTCTACAAACATTAGAAGGACTGCATGTATGGGGGTTAAGTGAGAAGGCCTACCCTCTTTCCGGGTATATCCGAATTTATTGTCTTTCCCACCTCCGTGGCTGGAGTGGCCGAACAAGTAGAGACTCTAGCCTTAGTGTGTCCCCCACTGACTGTATGATGGTGTCCCTTTGTTGATTGGAACAAATGCTCATATGTTCGGAAGGCTGGCACAGTTGTGTTATGAAAAACAGGGTCAAAGACTAGTAGAGCTTTAAGAGTTCCGCTTTAATTAAGAAGGCCTATGAGGCACAGAGATGCTGAAAAAACAGAACCAGAGGAACCGTCTGAATTGTATGGAAGAAGGATCCTGAGTCTCTGATCCTGGCGCCAAATGCCCAGTGTACCTACATAAGGAGAGGTCCGTATCAGAAAGGATGTTAAGAATAAAATATTAATGTTGGATGCACCAGGCGATGGAAAATTGCCAGAGGGACTGCTGGTCAAGCCTAGTATTTTGCCGCTAGAGCCCATGCTTATGCCAGAAGGGTAATGGTCCAAGTTCATAATGTGTCTGAAAGAGACATTCGAGTAAACAGAGGTTGCATCCTGGCTAATGTGCATTGTGCAGACACTGCAGTGCTACCCAGCAGCAAGAGTTCAAGGAAGAATGACAGAGTAACGCCTGACTTGTTTGATTTCGCGACTCCCGCTGCCAGCTGAATGGAAAGTGAAGATCAGTGAGAAGCTTGCCCAGAGAGACCAGGTGTTTTCTTTAAAGGAATGGGATGTAGGATGCGTGCAAGGAGCTGAGCACAATATCCGGCTGCATGACGAAAGACCATTTCGTGAGAGGTCTCGACGCCGGCACCTGCTGACATAGATGATGTGAGACGGCATCTGCAAGAGATGTTAGCTGCTGGTGTAATACAAGAATCCAGAAGCCCTTATGCTTCCCCATTGTGGTAGTGAGGAAAAGAATGGAACAGTAAGGATGTGTGTGATTATCGCACCTTAAACCGCGGACTATCCCTGATCAGTACACAATGCCCGCATTCAGGATGCTTGGACTGCTCTAAGCGGGAGCAAGTGGTTCTCTGTGCTGGATCTCCTGTGGGTACTATCAGATCCCGATGGCCCCAGAGGACCGTGAAAAGACAGCCTTTATCTGTCCGCTTGGCTTCTATGAATTCATGAGGATGCCTCAAGGGATTTCAGGTGCCCCAGCCACTTTTCAACGATTGATGGAGCGCGCAGTGGGGGACATGAACTTACTAGAGTGCCTGGTATACCTAGATGATGTTATTGTGTTTGGCAGCTCACTGGAGGAACATGAGAGCAGATTATTTAAGGTATTGGACCGACTGGAGGACTTTGGCCTTAAACTGTCCATTGATAAGTGTCAATTTTTTCAAACATCAGTAAAGTATGGGACACATAGTATCCACGAGGGAATAGAGACCGACCAAGTAAAGTTGAGGCCTTGACCACCTGGCCACAGCCCAAAAATCTAAAGAACTGCAAAGATTCCTGGGATTCTGTGGTTATTATCGGCGCTTCATCAAGGCCTATTCAAGAGTGATCCGCCTTTACTTAACCTTACTCAAGGTATCCCCAACCCACAAAATACCAAAGTCAGCATCCCTCAAGACTGAAAGAGTGTATTTTCATCCGAGTGAAGTATTTGGGGCCCGCTGGACTCCTGATTGTGAGACTGCTTTTCATGAGATCATATATCAACTTACCCATGCTCCAGTGCTGGCCTATGCCCGATCCAAGAAAACCTTCGTCCTGCACACTGATGCTAGCTTGCAAGGGTTGGGGCTGTGTTGTACCAAGAGCACGAGAATGGCCTGAGACCAGTGGCCTTTGCCAGTAGAAGCCTGACCCCATCCGAAAAGAACTATCCTGTACATAAGTTAGAGTTCCTAGCTTTGAAGTGGGCTATTGTTGACCAATTCCATGAGTACTTGTATGGGGCTAAAATACTAGTAAAAACTGACAATAATCCTTTGACCTATGTGCAGACCTCAGCTAAGTTGGATGCCACTGGCCATAGGTGGCTTTCTGCATTATCTACATATGACTATGCTCTCGAATACCGAGCAGGTCTGAACCACATAGATGCTGATGCTCTCTCCCGGAGGCCTGTTCCCCAGAATGATTGGGTCCGATTGGCAGAACCTGACATTCGGGCACTCTGCCGGAAGTTTGACAGGGAGGAACAAATGTCCACGGATGCAGTGGACTGCATGGTGGATTGCTTGGGAGCCTCTGAGAAATGCATACCTGCTGCTTATTGCCACTTTTCTGCAATAGACATTGGTGCACTGCCTCAGCTGGACAATGACAGTATTCGGCGGCTCAATCCCGCGATCCCATGATCAAAGCAGCTTTAGAAGCCCTCTATGCAGGAAAAGATG
Source organism: Neoceratodus forsteri (assembly GCA_016271365.2). Taxonomy (NCBI): domain Eukaryota; kingdom Metazoa; phylum Chordata; order Ceratodontiformes; family Ceratodontidae; genus Neoceratodus; species Neoceratodus forsteri. The sequence goes on along the minus strand of CM028130.1, from coordinate 1,027,716,919 downwards.
TGTCCAAATTACGCTCCACTGATTTGAGAACTGCACTGTTATACAAAGAAGGTCCTAAATTGAAACTGATCAATAAACTGTTATACAGAGAAACAGTAGACAGAGGGACAAGTAGACAAACAACAACTAGTGCTGCCACTGCCTTTCGAGACTCAGTACTGAGGTCCTTGCACAACCACATGGGGCACCTTGGTATAGACAGAACACTTGACTTGGTGAGATCCAGATTCTATTGGCCTAAGATGGGGCTGATGTGGAGCAACACATTCGAACTTGTAGTCGCTGCTTACAGAGAAAGCTTTGCCCCAGAGGGCTGCCCCTTGTTAACATCACCACCAGTGCACCCATGGAGCTGGTCTGTATTGATTTTCTAAGTTTGGAGTCAGATCAAAGAAATATCAGTAATGTGCTGGTGGTCACTGACCATTTCACGAGATATGCCCAAGCTTTCCCCACCAAAGACCAGAAAGCATCCACTGTGGCCAAAGTACTTGTAGAAAACTTTTTTGTTCACTATGGGGCTCCACAAAGAATCCATTCTGATCAAGGGAGAGACTTTGAGAGTCGTCTGATCAAAGAGATGCTTTCTCTGTGGGGAGTGCGAAAGTCCAGAACCACTCCTTACCACCCCCAAGGGGACCCACAGCCTGAACGTTTCAACCGCACTTTGCTAGATATGCTAGGCACCCTGCACCCAAAGGACAAGCCTAGATGGAGCCAACAAATTAGCACCCTGGTACATGCTTATAACTGCACCAAAAGTGATGCCACTGGATTCTCCCCTACCCGCCTGATGTTTGGAAGAGAAGCTCGACTACCAGTAGATGTGTGTTTTGGGGTCTCTCCTGATGGGTTCAGGCTGAAAACTATTTACAGTATGTGCAAAAGTTAAAGGCCCAGCTAACTCATGCATACCAACTGGCTCAAACCATGGCTGCCAAAAGAAATCTGGCCAACAAAGAAAGGTATGATAAAAGGTGAAAGCACAGGAACTCCAGGAGGGAGATCGGGTATTGCTAAGAAATCTGGGATTGCATGGCAAGCACAAGATTGCTGACAGATGCACCATCTCCCTCACATTGTAGTGGGCAAACTAGATGATCTGCCAGTGTACAAAGTAAGGCCTGAGAATAATTCAAAAGATGTAAAAACAATGCATAGAAATCATTTACTGCCCATTGGACAAATCTTAATTGAGTCTGAGCCCTAGAAGATGCCCCTCTGGACCAGTGACTAGAGCTGCTGCTAAGAAAAGATCAAGAAAGTCTGCACCTACAGAAGCAAAGTTAAAGTGTTCCCTCCACAAGTCCCAGTTGAGCATGACTGTCAGTCCATATCGGAAGAAAGTGGGAGTGACTTTGAATACTATCCTTCTTACGAACTGAGTCAATTGTTTCGGGCAATCCCCTAGTCAACACTGGAGACAGAGCTGGGCCTTCTGGACTGTTTAAGCCCCCAGCTTCATCCCTGGAGCCAATGCTCCCAGAAAGTGAAGTGCAAAGCATCAGATCAGATGAAATGGAATCATTGTGCATGGTTGAACTGTTTGAGCTTTCAGGGAGGAAAATGATAGATTGGGGCAGACTGGTGATACACCGAACAAGAAGAGTATTTTGAGTGCCCTGACAGTCCACTGCCAGTGTCCAGAAAGCTCTCCATGCAGAGCAAATGTTGTGGACTCAGAAACTGTAACTCCTGGAGCTGAAAGTGCCCCAAGTTCTAGCCTCTCTACCCCCATGGAGACTCCCCTGACAAGTGTGGACAATGCTGAAAATGAGGCTCAGAGTGCAGAGACTGTAACAGTTCCCCTAGAAAGACTGGTCGAGCTGTAAAGCCTGTGGTGCACCTCAGTTATGATTCCCTTGGGAGGCCTGTGGATTTGCCTCTCAATGTTGTCCATAAAGGAGTGTATGTGTCCCGAGCTCATTGCCCAAACTGAGCGTCAGTGCTAACTCAAGTTACTTGTGTTGCCCTCTAAGTATGGTGCCCTTGCCCCGTCCAGCCCCAAGGTAACTGATAGGAAGGCCCCTCTCTTCAGGTTTCATGTACAAGAGGTAATAACTTGAGTTATGGTACAATGTGTATGTAATACTGTGTAAAGAGTGACGTACTGCAATGTTTCAGAAATGTGTTCTTGGTAAAATGATATATTGACTGATGATTACATATGCGAGCCTAATGCAAATGTATATGGTTGCAGTTGAAACTTATAGGGTACTTGCTTGTGCACGGACGTCAAGCTTTCCCACCAGGAAGGGTGTAACCCCCTGCAAATGGGGTTCCCAAAAGACTTCCAGGAGCTTGCTTGAATGCTCCAAGCCTGAATGGTGTTTGCGTTTAAGCCATTTATCAGTGAGTGTTTTAGAGCCTCTGGTACTGTCTCTTTAAGAGCTGTCTGCTTGCAGACATAATTAGTTGTAGGGGGACTGTGTGCTTCTCTGAGTACCACTTGAGCTGCTGCCAATTCACTTCATTTTGCAGTCACTAGGAGTGCAAAGGAACCTATCTGAAAGATGTAACTGTTTGCCAGAAATTATTTAGAGTAATAATGAAATTACAGTTTGTCTAACCTGCTTTCTTTGCAGTCAGAACTGTGTCTGCTAGTTCCCCATTCTAGTTTTGAACTGCTGAACTGGACCAATCAGTGTGGGGTAAGCTAGCTCTAAATGGTGCCTTGGACGAATCAGAACTTGGACTCATAATCTGAGCCAGCCACAAGAGGATTGTATGGGCAGTGACTCTGGGAGATGTAGTTTAGACTTCAGTGCCTTTTGGACCAACAGCAGCAGTCTATTGTGAGTGACAGCCAATCCAGTCAAGAACTGGGAGAACTCAAAGGAAGTGCCCAGTTTTGTCGGTTGGAGCTTCAGTTGAGCTTTGGCAGTGAAGAAGGAAGGAGCCCTGTGCTTTTCAGTGTGCAGTTTTAGTCAAAAAACGTGTAAGGCCCAGAGTTCGGGTCTGCAGCTTGTGTAACAGCTTGTTAGGACTGAATCCGTCCCTGTGAAAAGAATCAAAGGATCTCTGAAGAGTAGAAACCAGGCTCACCCTGTAGAAGACTGGAAGAATTGCTGAAAATTGCACTCGGTCTGTCAGGAACTGAATCTGCTGTGTGTTCTCCCGGTATTGTGCAGTAATTGGATCGGGATACAGATGCAGCCTGCCTGGTATAGTACTTTCTTTTATATGGATGTGTGAAGAGGTTTGTGTACCTCAAGTGAGCCCTGCTGACATTGAAGGACCCTATCTTATTTGGAGGTCGTGAGTACTAATTCAGGGTTGCTCCCTGTTGAATTGCCACATTAAATCCAAATGGAATTACTGTACTGCTGACTGTTTAATTCTCCTTGTCTCTGTGTGAAAGGGCCCCTACCAGCTGCCACGGTTTGGACTAGCCACTAGGGCTTGGGTACCCAGGGACAGTAACTGATAGGGATAGGCCTGTGCACAGAGCCATAGGTAGATTATTAGAGTGATAAGCTAATTAACCTGATTTCCCCCTGTCCTTGTTATATCCCCCTAAATAAATCAGAGCTGCTTGTTTCAGCAAAGTTATACTGCCTGAGGTATTTGTCTATGTTAAAGTACTGTACTGTGATTGTTGCACTGTATCTCATTTCACAGGAGGTCCCAGTGCCGGAACCAGACCTGGGGGTAAGTGTATACTGTGAAGGTAATTCTGATATATTGTGTGGGCCACTAGTGGGAAGAAAGGGGGGTTGCAGTGTCCCAGAGGGCTGTGACCAAGTTAGTTTAACTATTGCAAACCCTGACCTCTGGGTGGAGGCACCCGCCATTGGATCCAGGCCCCTCAACCTGTTAGTGGCAAATCAGGCAGGGGTAGTAGCCCCTGGGATAGCGCCATCTAGGGGTTACACAAACTGAATATCCAAAAATCTGAAGTTTTTCTCTACAGTTATATCCCTCCTCCCACACTGAAGCAGGCCTTCCTTTTTAAATGGTATCAGAAAGCTATTCAGTATCTGGGGATTCAGCTAGCTAAGCAGCTTGAATATCTGGAGCTGCTCAATTATGAGCCACAAAACCAACAGGTTACTGATGATCTTTCCAAATTTCTCCCCCTTCTGGGCTGCCCACATTCTCACCGACCCCCCAGCCCTGTTCATCTCCTTGCAGCACATGCTCCTGTCTTCCTCCATGGCTTGCCCCCCATTGCAGTTCGGCGGGGATCCCTCAACCCACCAACACGGACATGGTTCTGGAGGTGGCTGTCAGTGCAGGGGTGGCACCTGCGGGGGTCAGTGGTCATCCATAGGGATGTAAGTTTGTCATGGATGAGGTTTTAATAACTCATTGTTTGTTCATGACATCATTAGTAAACAGTAGTAAATGTTGTGGCACTGTCATCATTGCTACATTCTGATGACACTAAAGTCACAGAAGTCCTGAATAAAGATCAAATGTCATGGAATCAATGACGTGTATGACTGCCATGACAAACTTACATCCCTAGTCATCCAACCCCCCAGGCTTTTCTTCTCCAGTTTTCTCCCAGCCCCCCTCCTGGAGGCGGAGCAATGCAGTGTCCACAATGGCCAAGCTGTGCGCACTTCCGCCCACAGCATGCCGGCCAACTGTTCCGCCCCCTTTCCTCACATATGGGACCTGGGTGCTTCGACACCCAGCCGCTGCTATGTGTCAGAGTTGCGCCGGCCTCCATTTCCCTCCCTCACTGGGAGAGGAGCCTCTGGATACTCGATCCTCTCCCACCCCAGCCGACCCCCAGTGACCCGCTCGCACCGTGAACATGGGTCACCAGCATGGCAGGAGGTAAGGCATGATGCCTCAGTCCTCCATGTCACTGGGCAGGCCTACAGCTGAGCTTTTTTTATAGGTTGGAGGTTATCTGACAAAATATTCTTCCCAGGATCATATATCTTCTGCAGACCTGCAGCTCATGCCTAATCGCATTTACTTTAGTTCCTGGAAAAAATCATATCCAGATTTATATGGCAGGGGGTCAATCCTCAAACATGTTTTTCTATCTTACATTTGCCTTGGAATGGGGGGGGGGTAAACCTTCCAAATCATAAATGGTATGTTCAGGCAGTTCATCTGAGAACTCTGTGTCTCTGGATACCTAGCAACCATACTGTAAGCAAACAGAATTCACCTTGAATGATATCTTTAATATTGACTATTACTTAGTTGGGAACCCTCAGGTTGCCCCCCCCTTTTACTAAATTTGCCCACTATACAGCAGAGACATTCTGATAGTGGATAGTGGATAGCGGCCAGAAAACAATTCTTGCCTCCCCCTCATTAGTTTCAGCTATGGGCTATACAGTATGATACCACCTACCCCTTCAAACAGACTAAACCTAGCAACAAAGACATGGAGCAGGTTACAACTTCGTTTTTACTACCAAATACTAGACTGTCCCAGTATTCTCCATTTTGCTGCCCTGCAGTCATCCTTTCAGCTTTCCTCGCCAGACCACTACTTGTAGGTCTGCTGGTGTTTGTTGGAGCAGGGGGAGTGAGTTACACTTCTCCTTAATAAACTCTCCCCCTCTTATTCAGATTCTTATCTCCCACTTGAAAGGGAAGTCCTGGATGCATCTTACAGGACTCATTTATAGAGCCCTTCAAGAATCCTCACCTGACACTACAGACTCCATCCTGCAATGCTGGAACATGGAACATGGAATCAGAAGAGACACACTTCCTGGATCCCTGGCATAAATTCATACTTCCTGCCTACTGCCTAACATCAGCCACTAATTGACAAGCATTCTCGTGGAAGTGCCAATACCATTCTTTCCACACTCTGGAAATTGTTGCAAAATATGCCGGCCTGCATAAAGGCTACTGCTGGAGGGAACGTGGTCAAGCCTTAACTAATCACACTCAGATTTTCTGGGGATGCCTGCTTCTTGGCCATTTTGACATGGAATCACCCAGGAGCTAGAAACAATCTTTAATTGTCCAGGAGATATTACACCGTCACTAATCCTGTTGGCTATTCCCTCTGAGGGCAACATCCTATGGGGTTTAACCCTCAAACTATTGCTGATTTTAGTCTTGGTGGTGAAAAAAGTGATAACCCAGCTGTGGCATACCTGGCTATCCTTACTGTAGCGGGAATGTGCAAAATACTATTGGAGATCAACTCCCTGAAGAGGTTAACTTACTCCCTGTCTAACAGAGTAAATCTATTTGAATCTAGGTGGCATACATGAATGCTCCATCAATTAGACACCTATCCTGACTTTATTCCATGAAGTGCCCCCCAAAGCTGTTTTCCTCTTTCTTTTCTCTCTTATCTTACTTTCCTCCACTCCTGATCTGTCTGATGCCTCCCCTCTTCTACTTCAAACTCTCTTTTCAAAGGTAAATAAGGAGTCCAGTCTTAGGGAGCCAGTGCTGAGACTAACCAGCGACCACATCAGAGTACTGAGATGGCATAGCATTGGTCAACATAAAGCTGACAGGACCACATGATGGGCAGTGGAGCCTAAATTAGGGCCCAGGGCAATCTGGATCCAGCACCCACAGTGACATTATCCATCACACTAGGATGGCTCCCTAACCATCTATATGGACACCTTAAAGTTACAAGCACATGGATTTGAAATAATGGACTACTAACCACATAGATAAGACTTTATTTATGTTTGCTTGAAAAGTGGTAACTGGGAAAGACACACAGAGCAGAGGCTCATTTCCAGGTGCAACCGGGGCAGTGAGTTGTAGGGAAGTGCAGAAAAAACAAGATAACAAAAATCAGAAAGCAATTACAGTGACAACCTATAAGTGTAAGAGCAAAATTATGAATAACCAAGCAAACAACATAATGGGTCTTGGCAAAGACTTGCAGAACAAGCATGCAAGTATTAAATAAACTACACAGTGCCTGATGGAGAAGGTGACAGTGATTTAGGAGTACAGAATTAGACACTGGAGGAGGGAAGACACAGGAGGGAGGGAGAGTCAAGAGAGGGGTTGACAGGGACAGGTGGGATAGGGGAGGTTCCTTAGCTGGTATCTAAGGACTGGGAGTGAGGGGGAGCGGCAGATGGAGGAGGGGATCAGGTTCCAGAGGGACATTATTGGGATAGAACAAAATAACAACATTATAGCTAAGTAGCACAAATGTACACTGTATCTCTCCACTCATGTACTTTAGTCTCTACCTCCTTGTTTCTACTATAACTTAAAAACAATTACCTGAATAAAAATGAAATTAAAAACAAACAAACAATGGGGCATCTTCAAGGGGGTTATTGGGAACAAGAGGGTGGTAGGAGACAGGGATACCTCTGAGAGGAAGACTAATTCAGAATAATACATTCTTGGACATCAGGGCAGATGGCTCAGACTTATAGAGTTTTTCTGTTTTTATTCTTTTAGGATTCTATGTCTGCATGTATTCGGCTTGTTGGGATATCACTGAAAAGGAACAAATTCCATATTAACACACTTACTGATGATGAAGCCGATGATGGTGACAATGATGGTGGTAGAAAACTGAAATAAAATGTCAAATGGTCTCGATGTAGTAGTAAGGGTCAATTGGTTTGGTAGCTTATTCTAGGTGCCAGGTGCACAGTAAGCAACTTGGCTACATTGTAGATGATGATTTCTGTGAAATCTAGTGCATAACTCTGCTCTGTGGTAGTGAAGTAGGGTTTGTGGGAGTTAAGGGGACAACCATGGACAAATTTGAATTGATCTAGTGAACATTTCTACATTTCTGTAGGCACATCCATCGTAGCTTGTCATGAAGTGTGCAAAAGTGGGTGCTTAGAACTGGCCTGAGGTGATGAAACCCACACAGTTTGTTACAGAGTGTTTCCACCTGTTTTAGGGTTGTCTTTTTTGCTGCTTGGTAGGCAATGCCCTCGTGGTCAGTGAGAGTGATTGCATGCAGGTGCCATTACAATGTGCTGCACTATTTATTTGGTAATTTATGACCATGCTACACATAAGGGTTTACATGTACAGTGGTAGCCATCAGTGGTGACAGTGATCGCCACAGTGCACTGCGATGCAATAGAGAATCCTAACACCACAATGTAACTTAATGCTTTGCAAGCGATACCATCCTCTGTTGCCATTTCTGTAGCTAACAGCATGGCATGTTAGGGCCATGAATGGCATTGGCTGCCACTCTAGCTGATATTCAACACAAAAAGTACAGAGTTTATAGAAAAAAACCTTTAAGCTAGCTTTGCTTCACACTTTATGTAATGTTCATATTAAACAGAGAATAATGCCTGCACAGGTGTGTGAAAAATCCTCATAAGGCAAACCTTGCACAGGCATTAATTTTTATAATAACTGGTGCAAGGTTTTGGACAGAGACAAAAGCTGTAAGCTGTTTTGTGTGAGTGAGCATGTCTCTGATCAGCCGCTGTAGTTACACAAATACAACATGCTTTCTTTGTACTGCAGTGACGTGTGAGTGCAAGGAGGGAAACACCATAATAACCCACTATCGAGTTATTACAAAATTCAGTGCATGATTACGGCATTTTATTTGGACTGGATATCCAGTCGTTAAAGGGGTGCACCAGTTATTATTATTGGTTCTCAAGTGGAATTACACATTTAATGTTTATTTGTATGTTTTCGTCACTTTTTTAGAGTAAAACACTTATTGCAGTTGTCAGTGAATAAAAAGTACATGCAGTATGAATATGTTTTTCAGCAATTTACATGTACTGTATTTCTGACAACTATGGTCACTGTTTTTTTAAAGAACGATGAAGTACACTTTCAGAACAACATGAAATGTGATTCTGCTTGTAAACCTGTATCAAAATGTATAAACACAAGTAACAGAGCAAGTCAGTTGTTAAAGCTTTTCTAAAAAAAACTAGTTACAATTTTGTGATACCTACCAGCTACAGTATAACTATTTATTTATTTTAAAACATTTCATCAGGGAAGGCATACTGAGCTGAGTAACAGCTTGTTTCCAGATAGGGGTGAGGGGAAGGGGGACAAGGCAATAATAAAAGTACAATAGCAAACAGGCATGAACATGTAACAAATTTCAAGCCATCATCAATTTATCTATTTATTGAATTTGTTGACCGGTAGGCCCAGTGAGACTAGAAGTCCCTTTTCAGGGGTGACGGGGATACAGATGGTAACCAACTGAAATTGAACCAGATTAAGCTGTTGGTGGTATTTTTAGTGAATGGGGGAAATTTGGCCAGGACACCGAGGATATTCCCCTACTCTGCCAGCAGGGGACTTGACTTCCTGGGAGGTGAATGGAGGAGCCCAGTTTGGAGCCAGACGGAGGAGGAAGTGCTGATGTGGCAGAGAAGATGGATGTGCCTGGAGCTATGGCTACAATGGATGGTGAGGATATGGCAGAAACAGGGGAGCGAGTTTTGTCCCCACTGATGGTGGAACTAGATGTTCAAAATATACTGGAAGTGGTTATGGATGGTGAAATGGAAGAGAAAGATGAGGAGGTATTTGTTTCTTCAGAGGATCTGTCAAAAAATAGTGAATGAGGAAGCTGAAATCCCTGTGTTGGGTGCCCATGTGGATTACACAAAACGAATGATGTTGGAACTTCAAGAAGAAGAACGGAGACATCCTGAACAAAAAGCGCTGTTATGCGCTGAAATTGCAAAGCTACAGGACATGACAACACCCAATGCTGGGTGCAGTTAATCAGTTCTGAGCTCCAGATCAGGAGAATCAGCTGCGGGAGCAGCAAGCAAGGAGAGGAGACAGTCAATCTCCTTACAGGTACACCCTTCCTTTTTTAGCACAGAAAATGTTGCAAACAGTGAGTCAGCTAGCAGTAGAATCGCATCTAGCGAGTGCCGAGAGCCGAGTGTCTGTGACCCGATTTACGTGGTCAGCAAGGATGAAGAGTTTGCGAGTGCAAAGCAGGAGAATGTTGGATTTGGCACACATGTGAGTGCTGGAATAAGGGATCAAGGAGGGTTAAGTGGTGAAAAGGGGGGTACTGGGCTAAACAAAGTAGAGAAAGGAAGGATGTTCCTGGTCCTATTAAGTTTGTGTCTAAAGAACTCTCACGTGAGGATGCTACAGTTTTTTCTTTTTTTGGCTAGACATCATGCACCTGCCAAAGTACAGGATGATAACAAGACTAAAAGGGCTGCTTTAGTTATGGCCAACAGGAATGTAGATGATATTGAGCCTTGGGAGGACAGAAAACAGACATTTAATGGGGAAAATTGAAGGCACAGAAAGGCTTTCTTCATGTACTACTGTGGCTGCTATCTCAAGAGCCTTTGCAATTCAACCTGTGTCTGCAGACCCTTTCCATGCATGGTCTCCTGAGAAAGCTTTGAAGGAGGCTGGATGGACTAAATTAAGTAATGGCCAGTGACGTCCTGACCCTGACTGGAATGAGCCCATAACCTCAACTAACCCAGAATGGTGACCTCATGGTCAGGTTACTGAAAGTGAATCTGATTTGTAGAATATCCAAAAAATAACAGTGGTTGATAAAACTCAAAACGAGGTTGTACAGGCTGCTGCTGGTGGCCCTGAACTTGAAGATAAAGAGAGAATGTCGAGTGGGCCTATTTCTATGACTGAAGGTCCTGCAGAAGGGAGAAATGATGATACAGAGGAGAAGGTACCCCCTCCCAAAGAAAAAAACCCTGTTGTCAGAATTGTTTGCAAAATCAAAGAAGGATGCTGCTCCACGTCGAAATGCTGTCCGGACTCGGTATAAGGGAGGTTTAGACTTTAGGCCAGACAGACAATATGTTGGAAAACTTCTGCTTTAAGATTCCCTTCGATTCTCTCCACAGGAAGTGTTTGCATTGATTAACATCTCTGGTGAAGACAATTATACATTAGTTTTCGGTCTTCTTATCTGTTGGATCTGTTTTGGCAGCGCTATAACCTACTGAAGTTTTCTCCTTTATGGTCCCCTTTTTTAGTTATTCCACTGACTAAACCCCTCATCAAATTTGTAACAATTATGTTTCAAAATGAAGGGGTACATGTAGAAGATATTTCTTATTGGCTGTCACAAAAGTGTGAAGTTTTAAGTGAGCCTGAAGCCCTGTTAGATTCAGAGCAGTTTTGGACAGAAGGGTGGAAATATAAGGTGAAATTAAGGCAGGAGAATGATGTCATCGAGCATATACCAAATTCCTTTTTGTTGGGTAGAGACCGAGGAGTATGTTTTTATTCTGGGCAGCCACGGTCATGTTATAGGTGCGGATCTCGTACCCACCTGTCAAGTACCTGAGATACTCTCTGGTGTGACAGTTGTGGGGAGGTGGGACATGTAAGGATACAATGTAGTAATTTAACTCATGTGATCTATGTGAGGAATCTGCCCATAGATTTTCTGAGTGTCCCTGGGTGGCAAAAAACAAAGCATCAGTTATAAGTCCTGAATTACTGATTAAGAAAGCCCAGGATTCATGTGAAGGCATACCCCCTGTCCTACCAGAAGAGGGGAGGTGGAGGTGCCACCCCCTGCAGCACTTCCAGACCAAAGAAAAATACCTGATGTCAAGGAAATTGAAATAGTGGAATCTGAAGTTAAAGGGAATGCAGAAGGACAGGAAGTGGATTGGCCTATCCTGCGACCTGTCTGTTACTCAGAGGGTACAGAGAGTACATTATTGTTGGACAGGGAAAAACAGGGAGTGGGTCCTCAACCACAAAGAAGAGTAACGCGAAATTCCGCATTAGTTGCTTCTCAAAAGAAACAGGGAGGTGTTCCTTTGTCCAACCCTTTTGAAGCTCTAGGGACAGAGGAAGAGGAGTCTGACATGGAGGTAGTCAATCCCCCCACCCCCCCAAAAGACTGGAATAGAAGGTCAAGAGTTTACTGAATATAAAAGAAAGAAGAAAAAGAAACAGAAGAAATGGCCTTAGATAGTCTATTTTCAACATTCTTTTTCAAATGGTGGTGTTTGGATCATGTAACTGTCATAGCTTATTAAATTTAAAAAAAAGGGGAGCCTTTTTCCATTTTTTGGCACATCAGGATTTTGAGGCATGTTTTCTGAAGGAGACCTGGATGTGGTCCCCGGAGCAAGCTAGATTATTTAAGAATGAATGGTATTGGGGGCCATCATACTGGTCCTTTGGAACGGACACTGCTGATGGAGTTGGTATTGTGTTTAGTGGGTTTAAGTTTAAATTAGTCAAATTAATTGATCTAATTCCTGGTAGGGTATTAATTTTAGACGGGGTATGGCAGAATATTGGCTACAGGTTGATTACGGTATATAGTCCTCAAACCAAAGCAGAACGGGTAGAGTTAAACAAATTCATCCTTACCTTTATACCACAGCATTTATTGTTCTTGGGGAGATTTTAACTGTGGGTTCCCATGTGAAGGTGGTAGGGTGGGACATGGAAAAATATATTGTGATGTCAATGTTTTGCACCACTCTATGTCCCAAGCAGATTTGATTGTATGTGCGGATTACCGCATCCAAGGGCATGAATTTACATTCAAGAAAGGGAAACTGACGTCTACTATTGATCATTTTTTTTATTTCTAAAAATGTTTCTACCCCTGCCCTAAGTATTTTACCCTTGGAATTTTCTGACCATTTATGCTTAAAACTAAGTATTTTCCAACCAGCACAGGGTCCTCAAAAATCAAACAGATGGAGACTAAATTCTAGCATGCTGTTAGAGGAACAGGTTCAGGAGGATTTGAGTGCTTTATTATGGGCCCCGACATCGGTGGCTTTTCTTTATGAGAATCACACTGAGTGGTGGTTAGAGACAAAACATGAAATTACTCATTGGTTGCAGGCCTATGGGAAACGAAAAGTGCAGTCTGAGTTTTTTCAATACTTAAAAATAAGGAATCAGTTACAGAATTTGTTTGGCTTACAGGCCTGCTCTCGTGAAAATTATGACCTACAAATAAATAAATTAAAAGCTGACATGAGAGCTAAACAATATGACAGAGCTATGCTATTGAAGGCTGAATTAGAATATGGAACCCAGAAAACCCCAGGAGGTGACCCTTTTGAGGCCTTCGAGAATAGGAAGGACCGAATGGCCTTCAAAACTTTGAAAACTGAAAATGGTGATTTGACTACTGATGTGAGTGAAATTCAGAATATGATCCAAAAACAGTTTAGTTCTTATGGTTCAATACCAGAAGCCTTTGCTTCTGATATTGGGGATTTTCTAAAATTAATAAAAATTGAATCCCACTCGAAAGAGGTAAATAGTTTGGAACCTCCCATCTCAGTTGTAGAGATTGAGTGGGTAATTTCCCATTTGAAAGGGGGCACTTCCCGGGGCCAGATGGTTTATCATATGAATTATATAAATTGTTTCCCCATGAGTTGACGATATGTGTTACTTTTGTTTTTGCAGATTTTTTGGGTGGAAACAGTATACCTACTGAGTTTGCTTCTGGATTGTTTGTGTTTCTTTTCAAATCTGGGGACAGGTATAATATTAATAATTGGAGGCCCATATCTATTTTAAATGCAGATTTTAAAATTTTGTCCCGAGTGTTGCAGAATAGGCCGAGTAAAATTGCAGTGAACTTAATCCATCCTGCACAATATTGTGGTCTGCCAGACAGGAACATCCAACAAGCCCTATTTATAGTTAGGGATGTTGTTACTTATTTTAAAAAGAAGAATGGGACTGAGTGTATTTTGTCTTTGGACCAAAGTAAAGCCTATGACAGAGTGAGGCATGAATTTTTGTTTCAGGTTCTGGCATATTATGGGATTCCACAAGCTTTCATTCATATACTTAGGTTGTTTTATGACCAAGTAGTGGTTTGCCCCATTATTAATGGTAGGAGTACTAAACGCTTGTTATTAAAGACAGAGTGCGGCAAGGCTGTCCTTTGAGCCCACTATTATATATTTTCTCTTTAGACCCCTTAATTAGGCTATTACAAGAGTCTTGGGGTGGGTTGGGTTGTTTGGGCCTGGATGGATGGAGCAAATCCGTGTACAAGCTTATGCGGATGATATTTGTATTTTTTTGGGTAATATAGATCAAATCTCATTTGTGCTTAAAGATATCAGTAGGTATTCTGTGGTATCTAACTCAAAACTTAATTTAAGAAAGTGTGCAGGGTTATTTCTGGGGAGATCGGATGGGAGATCCAGGTGTATTAATCAAATCACAGTAGCTTATGATCGCATAAAAATTTTAGGGATCTGGTTTTCACCTTTCAATCTACCAACTGAGAATTGGGACTTGGTGTTGACATCTGTGGAATCGAAAGTTAACAGGTGGAAGGCATGGAAATTGTCTAAAACAAAAAGAGTGGATGCTGTAAAAAGATTTTTAATCCCTACCTTACTCTATGTTGCAATGATTTTTTCTTTACCCTGCAATTTTGAGGCCAGACTCTTTGCTTGTTTTTTTCAAATGATTTGGGGAAATAGACTTAACCTCATTAAAAGGTGTTTTTTGTATTTACCAAAGGGAGAGGGTGGATTGGGGATGAAAATAATGGGTTTAGACAATGGTATTGGTTCTGTGCAAACATGGAGAAGTTTCTTCAAGCCTGGAGTGGGGAACTTCCCCCATGTGTGTCAAGGGTAGCAGAGGTGCCTGTATGGGTAAAAGGGGTGTTGCTGAAGATGAGAAAGTGGGGAATTACAAAAACTCAGATATGTCAGATATCTGGGAGACAACTCTATACTGAAATCATGGGGAAAACAGCAGAATTTAGGAATTGCCATGGGGAATTGCGGGATGGTGTTTTAAAACAGTTGAACAATAAACGGATACCTGTACACATGTGGGATATTTTGTGGCTAACTATGTATGGGAGAATTAATTTGAGAGGGAATGCGAAACATAAACCTTTGGAAGAGAGAAATTGCCCGTATTTGGGATGCTGCTATATAGTCGAAACTATGGATCATTTCTTGTTTCAGTGTTGCTATTCTAAACCTCTTTGGCCTTGGTAAGCCAAGAAATGGAAGTTGGCATGGGTAGCACAAGTTAATCATGAATCTTTGGTCTTGGGCCATTGTCCTTACTTGATGCATATGTACCATTCTGAAACCCTGCTGATATTATTTTGTTGTTTAAAGTATTAAATATGGCAGGCCAGGTGCCAATTGTCATTACAACAAAAATGGATGCCACATCAGATGTTGAGTTTAATAGAAGAACAAGCAATGTTTTCTGTATATCTAAAAGATGGTGTAATTACTCAGGGCCATATGTTAAAAAAATGGTGGAAAGGATTATCCTTTTTTATTCAGTTTAAATAGAATAAAGTACAGAACCTTACAGTACTTAATGTAAGCCACATTGTAAGTAAATCATGTTAAAGGAAGGACTGTGGAAGGAAATGTAATCAGTATAAGTGTAAGAGTTTGCAGTATTTAATGAGAGTATAGTAGAATTAGGGATGGGTTATGGTTGTGGTAATAAGGAATAATGTCTGTATTGTGTGTTTTAATTTTCTTTTTCTGTGTGATGTAACACTGATTTATGAATTTTGAATGAGTTGTTTTTTGATGTGTAATAATAAAAAATTCCCCTACTCTTTTCGAGAAGTGCCATGGGATCTTTAACGTCCACCTGAACAACCAGACGAAACCTCAGTTTAACGTCTCATCTGAAAGATGGCACCTCAGGAGTGCAGCATCCACCTCATGCTGCACTGCAGTGTCAGTATTGGGATATTAACCCAAGTACCTGGTGTGGGGATAGAACCCACAGTCATCGGATCTTCCGGCCTTAGAGGCGAGTGTGCAACCTGCTGAGCCACTGACACTGTAAAGTCAAAAGTGCAAAAGTGTCAAAGTGCATCTATTACATTATAACAATGTGTTAGGAACTATACACATGTAGTAATGTATACGGTGATTTATTAGAAACATAAAAAAAGAGAAAAGTGTAACGGATTAACTTTGAAGGGGGTGAGCATAATGGGTTAACCTGGGAGAAAAAGGGAGGGAGACTAAGAAAGGGATAAGGCATAATAGAGTAGCAGCTCAAATGCACGCAGTGAAAGAGGGAGTATCTCAATAAGGTTGCACTTGAGTTGCAGGGTAAAGGAGAGGTGGTAGGAGGAAAGCAGGAGTTAGGGAGGGGAAGGGAGGATAGAGAGCATGGAACATGGAGGTGGAGGCTGGGGGTCAAGGATTAAGAGAGGAGGAAGGAAAGCAGGGTGGTGGGGGGGAGGAAAAAGAATAGTGGACAGAGGGAACTCCAGGAGACTAGTGGGGATGACTATGGAAGAGAAAAGGAGGGAGGAAGGGAGGAAAAATAGAGGGAGAGCAGAGTTGCTGAGAAGTGCAATCAGGAGCAGTGTTATGAAGGGGAGATAAAATTGAGAAGGAGAGAAGTTAGAGATCAGAAAGTTGGAGCACAATGAATGGATAAGGGAAGGGAGTTCCACAGTTTAAGGAAATGATAGGAGAATGCAAATTGTCCAGCAGAGGTTGACCTAGAGGGGAGAGCAAGAGACCAGAAGCCAGAGTTGCGAAGGGAGTAGCTGGAAGGTGGTGGTGGTGGTGGAGGGAGAGAATAGAGGTGAGATAGGAGGGGAGAGAACCAAGCCAGTATTTTGCGACAAAGGAGGAACAGTGTGTGAGTCTTCTGGCTTCAAGAGGTGGCAAGGAGAGAGAGAGAAGTGTAAAGGTCACAGTGGTGAGTAAGGGGCGGACAGTCAAGAGCAAACTGACAGAAGGAGTGAAAGAGGGCATCCAGTCTGGTTAGGGTGGTCTTGGGGGCTATACTGTTGATTATGTACTATGTCGCCATAGTCAAAGATTGGGAGTACGATTTTCTGGACAATGTCATGGTGGGCTGCCAGGGGGATGCAACCATGGTGTCTGTACAGTGCACCCAATTTGGGGTGCAGTTTTTTGTGGATGGCATTCACATGTCCAGAAAAGTCAAGGCGAATACCTCGAGGTATTTGAAGGAGACATCCTCGATCTTGGTTCCATCAAAGGTGTGGAAGGACAGTGGGGCAATAAGCCTAGCAAATCTTTGTCTAGTGCCAAAGGTCATGGAGATTGTCTTCTTAGCATTGAGGGACTGAGTGAAACTAGAGCTGAACTTTGTCAAAGTCCAGTTGGAGGCTTGTCGCTACATCATAGTGTATATGTAAAACTCAGCATATATATGTAACCCCCTTGTTCCCAGGGGTTACTAGAATCCCAGTTAGAATCATTGGCAGGCAGGGAAGGCAGCTTGTGAAATGCCAGGTAAATGGGTTTCACACTGTCACACTCTGTTTTTCAGTCTCAGCTGAGCTGGAGTGATGATGTAATCTTAGAACTCTTGCAGCGGCATAAGCAACACTCTGGCAAGCAGTTGTCAGCTAGAGTAGAATGTTCAGCATTGTGTGAGTGAGTCTTCCTGGAGGAGGCTGCAACTTGCTGTGTAGCTCCTCATTCAGCTCTGTTAGACAGCTACCGCTTTAGTTTTGGGTAGTTTGTTCTCACCCCAGAAGAAGAAGAACATAGAAGACAATGTCTGAAGTGGTGGAGACCTTGCTAAGTGGGTTTTCCTTTGCCCATCCCAGAAGGGATGGGAGCGATCTTCAGGGTACAGGGGCGATCCCCTCAATCCATTCTGTCTGGTGAAGCTGCCTTGGACATCTTCATTTGTTGTGAGTACAACTTTTCTTCTGAGTAAGTCCAGGAGGGACATCTGCAATACCTAGAGGTGAATTTCTCTGACAAAGGGACTCAGTCACCTAGACTTTCTGTGTTTTAAAAGTGTCTGCCTACATTGGAGTACAGTATGTGACCGTCCAAGCTTTTAACTTCTGTCACCTCAGAGGTGTGTGTGTGTGTGTGTAGTAGGTTAAGTGTGAAATACATTTCAAGACAGCATCTACAGTTTTCTACAGTTGTGTGGTGTTTTTAACCCAATGAATGGCCGAGTATAAACTTGGAAGCAAAAGGTGGGAGACCCTCCATCTGGAGTGACCCTGTTTACCTCTCCAGGTTCAGTTTGGGCACCAGTACTTTTTCATTTAATGCATCTGGCCAATGCCTAATGGAAGTAGTTACCCCTGTATGTGGGTTGTTTCTCTCAGTTTACCCCAGTACCCAGTAAGGTGGGTTCTGAAAGTTCCTGAGCCTGGATGTGCTCCTTTGTGGTCGTGTCTACCACCTTCATTCCTCATGAAATATGAGAAAGTGTCCTAGTACTGGCCATGTGTGCCTAGTTGATGGGAAATGTACCAGTTCTGGCCGTGTGTGCCAATCTCCGTTTCAGAACAAGGGTGTTCACTGTTTAGTGTTACTTCTGCCTATGCTAAATGGGAATTCAGGAATTTCTGTACTCTGGAGAATCTGCATTACCAGTATCTTCACTTTGTGATTATTCCTACTTTGTTACATGATTAAAAGCAACACTCTAGAATCCCAACCTGGTTTGGACAGTATTGTTATTGCTTCCTTGTGTCTGGATTTACTTGGGTGCCCCTGTCCAGAAGTGCAAACCTAGCATAACTGTGAGAAAACATTTTCTCTCAGGGGCCTGGGTTGCTGAACATGGTAATTGGTCCTCCCAGGTGTGTGCCATGTAGCCACACTTGGGTTTGACTGTTCTAGTGTAACAGTCAGGTCACCTAGCCTAATGGTGACCATTTCTCTGTTTTCCAAATCTGTATTCACTTATGTAAACCCCCACTCCTCTCGTTTGCCCCTAGATGTCTGTGGAGAGAAGAGCAGCCCTGCTAGTTTAACAAGGGGGCTGGTGGGGGGTTACATATGTAAAACTCTTTAATATAGCATGGAGTAGCATAGCCTAGTATCAACTACAGGTAAACTCCCTCACACTTGGGCAGGAGGAATTGTTGCATAATTCTTTCTGGTGTAGCTACTTGAGACAGCAGTTTGTTTGATACAGCACATTTGTCCTTGGACCTACTGTGGCTAAAAGAAGGTCAATATGCTTGTCAAAGTTCAGTTTAGGGTCAAGCTTTACTGTGAGCTATTTGAAGATGGTAACTAGATTTAGTGTGACATTACTGGCAGTTCGATCAGCAGAAATGGTGAGATACTTTAGCTTGTGGGGTGTGCCAACAATTTGTTGCATGTTAACAGTTACTCAACTTTTTGAAATTCTGATTGGAGATTTATAGCTATGTGACCCAAAGAGATAGCACTACAGTAAAGGGTGGTGCCATATATGTGCATGTGTACCAATCACTGACTGTACCACAGTATGCACACAGCTTATTGATGAACACTAAGAAAAGTATAGTGCCCAGAATGGATTCCTGGGGCCAACCACAAATTAGTGCTCTCATTTTTTGGTTTTATTGATGGTCACTAGCTGTGTGCAGTTGGTAAGATAACCAGGCGCTAGTTTAATAGGTCACAATTGAGCCCAATAGCCTTCAGCTTCTGGAAAAAAAAGGTTGGTAGTCTGTTTGTCAAACAGCTAGGAGAGGTCAACAAAGATAGCTTCAGTCAAGATGCTCTTGATCATGGCTATGAGGATACTGCTGATTACTTTCAGTAATGTGTCAGTGATCAAGTGGATGGCCCTGAAGTCTGCTTATAGTGTGGTTAGGTTGTACATATCCAGCTATACATTCACTTGAATAGAAATTTTGCTTGTATTTTGGCAGGATTCCAAGGTTCTTGATCAGTCTTCATTGGTTTAGAGCAAGTGTGCTGCCACCTTTATGAAGAAGTTCAGTCTGGTTCATTTCTACTAGTCTGGGTGGTCACCAACACCAAAGGATAGGTTGAATAGAGTAGTTATTTTCTCCACAATGATGGGGACAGCTAATCTGAGTTGCAGTGTGTTCAAGTCTAAGAACTCCTGCATACTTATTATAATTTATATGCTGGGGTTCTTTGAGGATCTCTGGAGCTGTAATTGGTCAGACTGAAAGTATGGACTGTGAGGGGGCATTGCACAAAGGATCCACAGTTGGCTGCAGTAGGTTGAACTGGTGGACAATGAATGAAATGCTTATTGCAATATTTGCTTAATGCCAAGGCAAAAAAAAAAAAAACACTTTGTCTCTCAGCAGTCTACCTACACTGACTCCTCATCTTTCCTTTCTCATTTGCAGTCTGGCTTCTGCAACACCATTCTACCATTTCCTCCCTCCCTGAGGTTACTTACTCCATGATGAAAGGCATGGACCAGGCCAGGGCCTTTTCACCACAGTCATTTTCATCGACCTAACTAAGGACTTTGATACTGTGGCCCATCACATTCTCTTGAATAAGTTAGGAGGTGTTGAGCATCATTCTCAGGCATTATCAGTGTGCCTCATCTGTTTCTCAGCTCAGGGGGAAACTAAACACGCCCTTATGACATCTTACTGATTTGGGTCATAGTGAGCCCAAAATAAGAATGCTATCTTAAATCCGAACATTGCTTCCCTACTTTGGGTTCACAATCACTCAAATCTGGAAGACCATCATAAGCGACGGTTGATTTTTACCCTGGGTTCAGATGCACACAAGACTCACTGATGAGTCCTAAGAAAGATTGTCTGTGACTTCTAATTTCAGCCTTTTTCAACGTGTGTAACAGCCCTTTTGGCACCATGCACCTCTGCTTAAAGCAAAACCAATCTACATTTTTTCGTGGTGATTTGCATATACATTTCATGGTGTTTGCATTATGCCAGCAGGAGGATGGAGGTGGTGTTACCATTGTGTCACTCATTGGTGAGACCCCATCTGGAGTATTCTGTCCAGTTCTGGAGGCTGCACCTCAGAAAGGACTTAAGACAGGGTGGAGGCAGTCCAGGGGAGGGAAACTAAAATGGTAGAGGGGTTGCACCAAAAGCTTTACGAGGAGAGACTGAGGGATCTCAACATGTACAGTACGTCTTGGAAGAGAGGAGAGCAGGAGGGGACATGATAGAGAACTACGAGTACCTCATGGGGGTGAACAAGGTACAAAAGAAGAAGTGGGTCCCTTTTCAATGAGGAAGAGCACAAGGATCAGAGGGCATGCGATGATGCTGCAGAGTTGGAAGTTTAAGAGGGATGCAAGGAAGTACTATTTCACTGAAAGAGTGGTAGATGGCTGGAATAGACTACCAGTGGAAGTGGTGGAGGTGAAAACAGTAGGGAGCTTTCAGCATGCATGGGGTAGACATGGGGAATATTAGTAAATACGCAGGGAGGAGGGAGAGTCACTGAAGATCAGTTAGGGTCTGTGGAGACAGACTAGGCAAGGACCATCTGGACTGATTGGGTGAGCCAAGAAATCATTTTCTGCTGTCAAATTCTATGTTTCTATGTTTCTATGGAATATGTGTGATTTTTGAAACCTGGTTTTGTTGTCAGTGCATTTTCTTGTAAATCTTGACTCAGTACTTTTCTTCTGAGGTTCTTTGTTTTTCCAAACTGCTTTCCTAGTTGGGGCTCACCATGACCTAAATGTGTAAGACTATCGTAAGGGCTGGTTCACTGCCCAAGCTTGAGATCCAGATGAGGCACGCTGATGAGTCCTGATAATGACAAAACATGTGTCTCTGTCTTCTGATTTCAGCCTTTGCAGTGTGTGTGAGAGGTCATTTAGTACCAAACCCTCCTGCGCAAAGCAGAACCACTTTAAATTTTTTCATGGCAATTTGCATATGCATCTGATGAGGTTTTACATTATTTATATTAAACCATATTTCTGCACCTTAATATCATGGCTGCCATTACACTGATTTGGCTCTCAGTTGGGGTGTACATAGTCAGTGCCAGGATCTCTGGATCTTGTAAATTTTGTAGCGATCGATTAAGTGGGGGCTATGTTCTAAAGAGTTAAAAAAACATAATTTTACCAAAATTAAGACTTTTTTTTCTCCCAAGAGTCAAAAAATGGTTGGGATTTAAAATCAGAAACTTTCAGGTTTAATAGGGTTTGGTGCAGAAACACAAAACATATGTGCTACAGGCAGTGTATAAGTGTTGCTGCAAAGCCAGGCTTATGAAGACTATACGACACAGAAGAAAAGCAGCACACATACAAAAGATAAAAAAAAATATATTGAAGTATGAAAACACCAA
This sequence comes from Neoceratodus forsteri, assembly GCA_016271365.2. NCBI lineage: Eukaryota > Metazoa > Chordata > Ceratodontiformes > Ceratodontidae > Neoceratodus > Neoceratodus forsteri. Next base: position 1,027,694,981 of record CM028130.1, on the reverse strand, counting down.
CCAGACCATTCCCCAGCACTTCAGGGTGCCCTGCCTCTTCATCAGGGGAACCTTTATCATAAAGCTCTCATGTAGGAGAGTGAAATGTTAGTTTCTTGCCCTTTCATGGGTAATCTGTTGTACTCTGTGTAAACTGCTGTCCTGTTTTTTTTTTTTATGATCTGACAAGATTTTAGATACTGATACAGCTGTGTGAAATAAAGGAAAATTTATGGACGTTATATTGGAGATTCACACAATTATTATGAGTGTATATAGTACACAGGAGACTCCAGGAGGCTGGTGTACAGTACTTGCTGTAAGTATTAAACCAGAAGGCAGACAAAGATGAGGCAATGATGAGGGAAATTATGACAGAAGCTAGCCAGACCGGAACATGGTCATGAGGCACTTTCTCCTCCTTGACATACAAAGGAAAAACTTGTGCGTCAGTAATCCAGAAAGTCAGAAATTCCTAGAAATGGTGCAGAAAAGAATTCTCACACATAGCGGGTGCACAACTCCACCACAGGGGATGTAATGCTATATATAGTATATATATATATATATATATATATATATATATATATATATACACACACGCAGTATATCTATAGTGTGCACGCACCTCTTTAGAAACATAGAATTTGATGGCAGATAAGGACCACTTAGACCATCTGCCCATTTCTCCCTACCTACGGTATTACCGTAGACCATGCCCGATCTGCAGCTCTTTTCTCCCTTCCCTGTTTCCTTTCCATTATGATTCCCTTGTGGTTATGCCATGCATTTTTGAACCCCACCACTGTTTTCACCCCACCACCTTCGCTGGAAAACTGTTCCAGGAATCCACCATCTCTCCTGAATCTACCCCCCCCCCCAACTTCATGGCATGTCCCCTTGTTTCAGAGCACCTTTTCTTCTGAAAAAAGACTCCCCTCCTGCATCTTATTTTACCTCCATGAGGTATTTAAAGCTCTCTGTCATATACCCCCCTCTCCCTCCTCTTTTCCAGGGTGTATAAACTGAGGTCCTCTCATCTCCCCTCATAGAGTTTTTGGTGCAGACAATTCACCATTGTATTTGCCCTCATCTGGACTGCCTCCAGTCTGTCTATGTCCTTCCAGAGATGTGCTCTCCAAAACGGGACACAGTACTCTAGGTGGGGGTCTTACCAGTAATCTAAAATTGAGTCTCAAAGTGATAGGGCCTGAAATATATACATTAAGGGCCCCTCTGGGATTTGAACCCAGGACTTCTCCCACCCAAAGTGAGAATTATATCCCTAGACCAACAAGGCATTTATTTGGTTAGAGATGGGTTGAGTAAGCACTTAAATATTAAACCCCTATTTTTGCACCTTAATAGCACAGCTGTCATTAGACTGAATTGGCATGCTCAGAAGTGCTGCCAGGGTCTCTGGATCTTGTAAATTTTGTAGTAATTGGTTAATCAGGGCACAAGTTCTAGAAGGCTGAAATACATAAATCCACCAAAATTAAGATCCTTTTTTGGCTCACCAATCGTAAAAAAAATGGTTGGAATTTAAAGACTGAAACTTTTAGGTTTAATGGGGTTTAGTGCAAGGATTACACTTTGCTAATTAGTTTTTTTCCCTAAGTATTTCCATTTTTTAAGATACCATATTAGCAGAAATGTTTTTTTCTGTTTTTTTGTACATGCTCAGTAGCAAAAATGAATGTTCTAACAGGATTTTTGCAAAAGCATTTTGTCACAGTTTTGTAGTAAAAAAATGTTTTCATTAGTTACAGAAGAAAAAATTACTCACTGTAGTAATCTTCTTTCTTCCATGGAGTCCTTTAGCATCAGTAACTATTGCAATGAGCTGACTAGCTATTACTGCCCTGGAGGTGGAATGCATGGTAATGAGTTTTATGAATTAGCCAATCAGAGAGAAGCTTGAGGATGTGCTGAGCAGAGGCTATGAGGAAGGCTTCAGAATTTTTTCCAAGTTAGAATGGGCACATGCCCCAAAAGGTATGAACCAACAGGATTCAAAACATATAACTACAAACCAGAACAACAACATGAACACTGTGCTCTAATAATGATTCAAAGTTTAGAAAATTCAAATAGGTTAAAGGTTAAAGCAGAGTCCTCTTCTGAGAGGGGAGGATGGTGGGAGCTTACGGATGCTAAAGGACCTCTTGGAAGAAATAAGATTACTACGGTGAGTAATTTTTTTCTTCTTACCCCAGGAGGCCTTAAGCATTAGTAACTATTGCAGACTATAAAGCAGTGCAGTTAGAAGGTGGGCAGAGAACTTACTTAGGGAAGAGACTCTGCAGAACCGACCTGCCAAAGTTTGCATCAGATCTAGATATGGTTACCAGATTTGGGGACAGCAAAAAGAGGACCCACAACCACCATGATCAGGGTGGAGTGCAAGCACAACACTGCACCCTGAAGACAGCAGTGGTGGCACAGCACAGCAGACAGCCTCCCAGTTCTGCCCTGACCCTCACTGCTCCACCCTCACAGGTCGGACTGTCTTAGAGTGTGACAGCGTTGAATAGGGCCCTGTCCCAGTTGTTCTGGAGAAAGAGTTTAAATGCAAGGATTTGTTCTATTCTCTCCTTTTCTGTCTCTTGTCTGTCTGGTTGTACAACCACATTTTCTCGTGAGACCTAGGACTTGATCACCCCAACAGTCTTGCAATTCTCTGCCTCTTGCTATCTCTCTAACTTCTCTTGTTGGTCTGTCTTTTCTTCCCTCTTGCATATCTGCTGGTATACAAATATATATGAATCATTTTGTGGAAATGTAACTGATACTGGGATCCCTTTGTTCACAGACATATATAGTTTTACTGTTGAAATGATTGCAAAAAGCTGTTTGGAACTCAAGGGGTTAACCTGTTTGCAAACTCTCTGAGAAGCTGTAAGCAAGAGATCAGTTCTGGGTCACAATGTTTTTTTTTTTGCTGCACTTGTTGAAACTTACAAGAACATTGTGTGAGAAGCATGCTGTTTTCTTAATGAACGGGGCTACAAAGACTTACGAAAACAGAGCTGCAATTTCTTACAGAAGAGAGACACAGAGACTGAGATTGGAAATTGAGAAGAAACCCAGATGCACTTTCTCTGTCTATATTGCCTTTGTAAATAGTTATACTGAACAATTTTTTTTTATTTTACTGTTATTATTAATAAATCACTTGTTGCGAATTTTACGACTGCTCCTGGCTTTCCTGTGCTTCTTGAACTGTGCCTCAATGACAGATGGTGTCCGAAGTGGGATTTACACAGTGCATGCTCTAAGCCAGGAGTTTTGTGCATGGATACTAGACCTGGTACTAGGGAAGCATAGAAGAAAGGTAAGAATTCTGCAGCAGCAAGCCCAGGAGTGGTTACCAGGAGAATGGCAGCCAAACTGGCAGAGACAGAAGTCCAAGCTGAGATTGTACAGCTAGCACCAGTTATAGAAAAAGAACAGGCAGTGACAGACCCTGAAAGCCTGACTGACTTTTTCAAATGGTGGGCTATGCAACAAAAAGAGATGGAGAAACAGAGAAGAGAGGAGATGCAGCAGAGAGAACAAGAAATTCCATGTTTAGAAGCACAGAGAAAAGAAGAAATACAACAACTGGAGCAGCAGAGGACAGAACAGCAGCGACAGGATCACCCGTGGCCGGATGCCTTGTGGGCTATCAAAGGCAGAGGATAGGGCACAGATCCAGATGAGCAACAAGACACAAACAACATGAAATACATTAAACTTACAAAGTTGTGTCCTTCGGATGATATTGAAGCATACCTGACAACTTTTGAAAGGGTTGCCGCAGCCTGACAGTGGCCAAAGCAGCAATGGGCAATCAGACTGGTGCCTTACCTGACAGGGAAAAGACCAACTTTCCTACAGCAATATGGACACTGCACAGTCAGAAAACTGACCTGGTGAAAAGAGATTCTGAAAAGGTATGCCATCTCAGGAGAGCCCTACAGGCAGAAATTTCAGACTCTGAAGTATAACTCAGTTGACAATCCTCGAGAAGCCTTCACCAAACTCAGAGAACTCCTGATAAAATGGCTCCAACCAGAGGGCAAAACAGTCCCAAAGATCATAGACACAGTTACAATGGAGCAATTCATCAACATCCTGCATTCATATGTGCAGCTTTGGGTAGAAGAACACCAACCTGAGAGTGGGGAAAAGCCTGTTCCATTGGCTGAAGACTACCAAATGGCCAGACATACGCCACAGCAGCAAGGTTACAGCCCAACACCGGTAAGACACTCTTTTTCCCGTTTAAACTCCAAGTACAATAAGAACTCTGGTGGGGGAAACAAATCTGCTCCCAAAGTCTTTAATTGCTGTAATTGTAATAAGCCAGGTCATGTTGCAAGAAATTGCCATAGTAAGAAGAGTGACACTGGAGCAGATTTGTCCTTAGCAAACTGGGGTAAGTACTTAACAGATGTGAATGTGGGAGATAAGACTGTGAAGGGACTTATAGATTCAGGAAGTAGACAGACCCTAGTGCATACTGAAGTGCTGGGAAAACAATGTTCAAAAGGACCAGGTACTGGTGTCATCTGGTTTTATGTGATAACGGTGAAAGCCTAAAGACAATCGCCATTATCAAGAAGTCAAGAGTGCTGAAAACATTTTCGGCATTCTGACACCCTGGCGCACAGCAAAACGGCACAGGGAACTTCATTTTTTAATGTTTTCTGTGGGGGGCTTCACCCTCCCCACACACCCCTATTAAAGGATTCTCAATTCCAGGGAGGTGCATGTCGGGAGGGGGGGTGAAAACATTAAAAAAATTAAAGGTTCGGGCCGGGCACAATAGAAATGCACCAGCACCCAGACTCAAACCCCGTACCTTGCCAACCAGCACCAGCAACCCACCCACCTCGCCACTGGGTTGGCTCGGCAACCACTGCAGCACAACCCCTCACATCCCCTCCCTGTGTCTGCTCACTTCCCCCCAGGCGTGTATGTATAGTGACATCCTGTCGCTATACTTGCCGCCCCCACCATCCAGCCACCCTACCCTACCATCGACATGAGGGATTTGCTGGAGAGCGGGTTGCTGTTATTGTCGGTGCCCTTTCCCCAGCACCCTCAACACGGGATCCTGTGTCATCTGCATCCATGGGGACACTCATTACTATCCCACCACCCAAGAGACTATATTATTGGGGTGTCGCACCAAATGAAAGTGGGGGTAGTACATAAGTCACCTGTACCAGTGATTATTGGACATGACGTTCCTGGATTTACTGATTTAATCAAAGAGGGAGTAAATCCTGATGTTTCAGCAGCTGTGGTGACAAGAGCTCAGGCAATGAAAATCTCAGATGGTGGGGACTCTTTTCCTTTCGCTGATTTTGATTCAGATTTGTTTGAGCAGAGCTTCAAGATCCAGAAGTTCAGGAAAGAAAGACTACGCCTGAAGAAACAGTGGCAACAAAAAACTGATGAACATAAGGGGTTAACATATGAAAATGCTGAAACTAAACTGATCACTGAGTGTGATTTTCTTTCAGAACAAGCTAATGATGTTTCTCTCCAGGGTTATTTTAAGCAGCTGGGGGTGAAACCAAAACAGGGTGAACCTATGTTTAAAAAATGTAATGGGCTACTTTATAGAGTTTGGGTTAAACCTCAGACACAGGACCAGATAGAACAATTGGTTATATCACAAAAGTATAGATCTGAGTTGTTACAGATAGCACATGATAGTCCTATAGCTAGTCACTCGGGGAGGGATTGCACCCTTCCCAGATTGTTGTACAGCTTTTACTGGACTGGAATTCATGAAGATGTTGCTACCTATTGTAGTTCTTGTGATGAGTGTCAGAAAGTAGCCTTAGTCACTAGAAAAGACAGGGTGCCCCTTGTGGCCCTACCCTTGATAGATGTGCCTTTTGAGAGAATTGCAATGGATGTGGGTGGCCCCTTAAACAAAAGTAAACAGGGTAATCGATTCATTTTGGTAGTATGTGAATACGCTACTCGATACCCAGAGGCAGTTCCAATGTGTACTGTCAAAGCCACAAAAGTGCCAAAATTTTCAGCAGGGTGGGCATACCAAAAGAGATTATTATTGATCAAGGTAGTAATTTTGGTGCTGCATTACTGAAGGAGCTATACCGACTACTAGGTATCACTGCCATAGAAACATAGAAGCTGATGGCAGATAAGGACTGCAAGGCCCATCCAGTCTGCCCATTTCTTTTTCTACCTCATAAATGTGCCATCGGCCTTTGCTCTGTCAATGGCCTATCTATTCATACTCATCTGTATTGCTCCCTTATGCTTATCCTATGCCTGTTTGAAGCTCTGCACTGTATTTATATCCACTACTTCCTGAGGTAGGCCGTTTCATGCATCCACCACCCTTTCTGTGAAAAAGAACTTCCTCACATTACCCCTTAATTGGCCTCCATCTAATCTCATGCCTTGTTCTCCTGTCCTACTATTTTTCTTATATTGAAATGTTAGACTCTTTCACCTTGTTAATGCCCTTAAGGTGTTTGAATGTTTTGACCATATCACCTCTCTCCCTCCTTTGTTCTAGGATATACATATTGAGCTCCATTAATGTCCTCGTATGTTTTCTGATGCAGTCCCTGCACCATTTTGGTTGCCCTTCTGCCATAAGAACCTCCCCTTAGCACCATCAGACAGATTGTCTTGTTGAGCATTTTAATCAAACCCTAAAACACGTTACAAAGGTTTGTAAAAGGGGAAGGGAAAGACTGGGACTAATACTTACCTTACCTACTTTTTGCTTACAGAGAAGTGCCACAGACATTGACAGGTTTTTCACTATTTGAAATGCTGTATGGTAGACAACCTAGAGGGCCACTAGATGTAATAAAAGAAACATGGGAAGATAACCCCAGTCAGAAACAATCTATTACATCTTATATGTGTGCCCTGAGAAAGAAGCTGGCAAAATATGTTGAAATTGTCCATAGTAATTAAGAAGAGGCCCAAAACCAGCAGAAGGTATATTATGACCATGGGGCAAAAGAAAAAAGTGTTTGAGCCAGGTGAAAAGGTCTTGCTACCCTTACCCACTACAGAAAATAAACTTTTAATGAAGTGGCAAGGGCCTTATAAAGTACTTAGATGTACTGGCACAGTTAAGTATGGGATTGAGACCCCGATAGGAAAAATCCTACTAAGATATACCATGCTAACCTCCTCAAGAACTGGGATGAAAAAACACAAAAGCTGTTTTGCTAGTTTTACCAGAAACTGATAAAGAAGATACTGACGTAGCTTATGATAGGCTGGAACAAACAGTTACAACTGATGCTGTAAAGATGACTGTTTCCTTAACCTCTGAACAAACCACAGAAATTTGTAACGTGCTAAAGACATCCAACAGTACTTTTACCACAGTACCAGGCCGAGCAAAAGGGGTCGAGCACGTTATAGTGACAAGGAATACTCACCCTATTAGACAAAAGACATACAGATTACCAGAGTGGTTAAGAGCTGATATGGTTAAGAAAATACAAAAAATGAAAGAATTATGTATCATAGAAGAGTTGAGAAGTGCTTGGTCATCACCAGTGGTGATTGTAAACAAAAAAGAATGGGGTGTAAGAATCTGTCTTGATTTTAGGAAAAATTAATCAAGAGTCAGAATTTGACAGTTATCTTATTCCTAGAATAGATGATTTGGTGGACATACTGGGGAGTGCCAAGTATATCAGTACCCTCAATCTCACCAAGGGTTACTGGCAAATCACCCTAGCTAAAAAATCCAGAAACAAAACTGCATTTGCCACTCCTATAGGATTCTATCAGTTCACCACCATGCCGTTTGGTTTACATGGCGCACCTGCTACATTCCAATGGTGCATAGACATAATTTTGTCCCCTCACACTGGTTATTGTGCTGCATACCTGGATGATGTCATAGTATATAGTCCAGACTGAAAAAGCCACCTGGAACACCTACGAGCAGTTATCCAATCGATCAAAAAGGCAAGGTCTGACAATTAATCCTACCAAGTGTGCATTGGGCATGCAGGAAACCAGATACTTGGGCTATGTTTTTGGAAATGGAGAAGTTAAGCCAGAGGTTTCCAAGATAGAAGCTGTAGCTAACAACCCTGTCCCCAAAACCAAGAAACACATCAGATCAGTTTTAGGGTTGGCTGGTTATTATCAGAGATTTGTTCCCAGCTTTGCAGAGTTAGCTACTCCCTTCACTGAAACCACAAAGAAACAGTTCCCAAATAATGTGAAATGGACCCCAGAGTGTGACGAAGCTTTTCAGGCCATTAAGGCTGCATTATATTCAGCCCCTGTTTTAAGAAGCCCAGACTTTGAGAAACGATTTCTGTTACAGACTGATGGATCAGAGGTAGGCCTAGGTGCAGTCTTGAGTCAGCATATAGATGGGAAAGAACATCCTATTCTATACATAAGTAGGAAATTGCACGACAGAGAGAAAAGGTACTGCACCCTTGAAAAGGAATGTCTTGCAGCAAAGTGGGCCATGGAGTCCCTTAAGGTTTACTTACAAGGAGCTGACTTTATTTTTGTAATAGATCACAATCCCCTCTGTTGGCTTAACCAAATGAAGGATACAAATTCTAGAATAACACGGTGATACCAGGCACTACAGCCATTTTAATTTAAAGTGATGCACAAATCTGGGAAAGAGAATGTCAATGCAGATTTTCTGTCTAGATATGGATCTGGAATTGAGAATTCTGAAGGCTGAAAAAAACAACAGATGTGTGAGTTTAAACTTCACTATTTGTTGTACTTTTGTTATGGAAAAATGGATCATGCATATGCATTGAACTATAAAGATTATAAGCTATTGTCATGCTAAAGGACAGGTTCCCTCTTAAGGAAGTGGGTATGTGACAGGGTTGAATAGTGCCCTGTCCCAGTTGTTCTGGAGAAAGAGTTTAAATATAAGGATATGTTCTATTCTCTCCTTTTCTGTCTCTTCTCTGTCTGGCTGCACAACCAAATTTTCTCGTGAGACCTAGGACTTGATCACCCAGACGATCTTGCAATTCTCTGCCTCTCGCTATCTCTCTACCTTATCTTGCTGTTCTGTCTTTTCTTCCCGCCCCTGGCATATCTGCTGGTATACAAACATATGTGAATAATTTTGTGGAACTGTAACTGATACTGGGATCCCTTTGTTTAGAAATATGTATAGTTTTACTGTTGACATGTATATAGTTATATTGTTGAAATGATTGCAAAAAACTGTTTGGAACTCCAGGGGTTAACCTGTTTGCAAATTCTCTGAGAAGCTGTAAGCAAGAGGTCAGTTCTGGTTCAGAATGTTCTTTTTGCAGCACTTGTTAAAACTTACAAGAACACTGTGTGAGAGGCATGCTGTTTTCTTAACGAGCAGGGGTTTAAAAGACTTATAAAACAGAGCTGCAATTTCTTGCAAGAGAGAGAGACAAAGAGCCTCAGAGACACTAAGATTAGAAATTGAGAAGAAACCCAGATGGACTTTCTCTGTTTATACTGCCTTTGTAAATAGTTATACTGAACAATTTGATTTTGTTATTTTACTGTCAATAATAAATCACTTGTTGTGAATTTTACAACTGCTCCTGGTTTTCCTATGCTTCCTTACCTGTTCCTTGATGACAAGAGGCAAGCAAGCAGCTTTTCACAGGGTCCAGACACTGGTCCCCCCCCAACACCGATGTACATGTTGGTTGGGCAGCATGAAGCATAATGGCATAACATTATTCTTCTAGTCTTCCTTCCTTTTTTTGTTGTTGTTTTTGTTTGTTTTGTAAACTATTTTTCTTGGCACCCACTGGCCAGGGCATCTCTCAGAGGTGTCCTCTCAGCTCGACTCCTCTACTCCACACCTGAAGCCTCTCTCTCTTTTCCAGCTCCCACCTCACCCGGACATTCCAGCCCCCCCGGATCACCCCCCAAGGGAGGGTCCATCTCTCCTTACCTGGAGGCCTTTCTATATATTAGAGGGTCTGTCCAGTGGGAGGGTCAGCCATGCTGTCGAAGAGATGGCCCCGTGTTGTGGATGTGAGAGCCGGCCACTGGAGCCTTCATCACCTCCCTGGTCTGTGGGGGATTTTTCTGATGTTTGAGTTTCCCCCTGCAGAACTCAGATGTGCAATGGTGTCAATTGGCACAGCATGTTGATGTCTACCGCAGTTCTGCCCCCACAGACTCCTGTGAGCACTGCCTTCCTTCCTGCAGTGCCCCCAACTTATGTTAGGAACCACCCAAGAGCAGTACTATCCCTTGGTCCCTCCCTGGGAAGGGAGAGCAGTCCTCTAGATGCTCAATCCCTTCCTCTCCCTTGCCGACCCCCAATGGCCCAGCCCCATTCTTGAACCCAGTTCACTGGCGTGGCTTGAGGTGTGGCATTCAGCGCCTCAACCCTCAGCACCACTGGGCTGGCTAGTCCTCCTACCTTACCTGTTAGTTTTGTAAATATTATTTCTTTGACAGGTATGCAAACTTTTGGATTGCATACAGTCACTTCTAGTCCAAATGTTTGCATACCTGTAAAAGAAATAATGTTTACAAAACTGCCTTGAATAGCTATCAGTATCTTTTAATTAACAGGTAAGGCAAGACTAGAAGAATAATGTTATTTTATGCCATTATACTTATTTTGTAGTTACAGCATTATTACTTATTTTTATTTATTTTTTATTTATTTATTCAGCCTTGGATTACAATACCTTTGAGTGGGAGACCGCTCTTTTACAAATGTTCCACGTTGTAAAGGGTGGGTATACATACATTGTGGGTTTAGGACTATCTAGTTAAGTGAGTAAACATAGACAAAAATACATTGTAAATAGGAAACAGAGATGGTTTTAACACTAGGATGCTTATGCTGCATGCATGCTGCCCAACCAAAAAGTACATCAGTGGCGGGGGGGGGCCTGTAAAAAACTGCTTGCTTACCTCTTAGACAGTCTGACCTGCGGCATCCCACTGTTGTCCTTTCTAAACACTTTTGGATACTTTGGGTTAGGTGCAGCTTCTGTCAATTATTCTCGACTGGAACAAGTACTGAGAATGTAATACCAATGCAGCTGGCAGGCGAGTTATCAAGTTCAAGTAAGCAACTAATAATGTTGTAACTACAAACTGAGTAACAGGCTGTAATGGTAACAGGGGGTTTCTAATTGTAACTTGTGCTGCCTTTGGATCCACTCTGAGTCTCCGATCATGATCAATCATTTTTCGGGTTACCTACTTTTGGTGCTCCAGGCCAGGCCTCCACTCTCATCAAAGTCCTCACAGGCTGGCTGCATGGCAACAGTCCAGTCATCGGGTTATGACTCTGAGGAAGGCTCAGGTCTCAGTATTTGGGGGGGGTTGTGGTCCTTGGGGAATGTGGGGATCGAGACAGGTTCCAATTAGGTGCAGCAGCACAGATAGCAATTCTCCACCAACTCCGACGGTCAGCCGCATTCTTCTGCTTCTGCAGGCAGCACTTTCTAAATCCTGCACATGGATGATGCTCTGTCATGTGCAGATTGTGAGGCAGGTTGGACTGCGTATGACAGAAGCAATCATTTTTTTGTTTGTTTGTTTGTTTTCCCCACCAGCGGCCACGAGACATGGGACCACTAACGGTTGCTTGGTAACTAACAACAACTCCAGTGCCAAGCCTGACCAAACCTGGACAAAACAGCACTACCAAAAAAAGAGGACATGTCTGGATAAAACCGGACATCTGGTAACCTTAGATCTAGACTGTACATCCAGGCAGTAGTGCTTCATGAATGTGTGTACAGTCTTCCAAGTAGCTGCCCTACAGACATCCAGTAAAGGCACGTCTCTTGTAGCTGCCACTGAGACTGCGGTGCCCTTAGTAGAGTGGGCCCTGAGACCTTCTGGGGGCTGCTTGCCAGCCTTTTCATAACAGAACTGAATACATGAGACTATCCAGCAAGAAATGGTTCTTTTAGTAGCTAGTTTACCTCTACCTGCTTCCCCATAGGTGGGGAATAACTGTGTGGCTGAGCCCCTAAACTGCTTGGTGTGTTCCAATTAGTAAACGTAGGGCCCTCTTGATATTCAAACTGTGGAGCTTTTACTCCCCTAGAGTGGACTTCTCAGTAAAGAACACCAATAAAGTGATGGACTTATTGAGGTGGAACTCCGAGACCACCTTAGGTAGGAATTTTCTACTCATCCTGGGCTCAATCTTATCCCTAAGAGGTATTATGTAGTTGGGCTCTGTACGAAGTGCCTGTAACTCTGAAATCCTTCTTGCTGAAGTAATGGCCACTAGGAGCACAGTTTTCCAAGTGACATACTAAGATGAGCCATAGCCATGGGTTCAAAGGGTAGCTTCATGAGCTTAGCAATACAGAGGTTCAGGATCCATGGGAGAACAGGCTCCTTGACTGGAAGCTGGGTATGCAGAAGACCTCTAAAGAACTGTTTAAACACTGGTTGGAAAAATACAGATTTAGTATTTCCAACAGAAAGGTAGGCCAAGATTACAGCCAGATGCAGCTTCAGGGAAGAAGGCCTCAAGCCTGAGACCTGTAGATGTATAAAATAATCCAGTAGGTTAGGGATTGAAGCTTTGAGGGAATCAGTTTGCTTCTGTTTACACCAGATTGAAAACCTCTTCCATATACAGTAGCTGCATAAGTCTTTTTTGTACTGGGCTTTTAAGCCATTCTCAGAATCTTCAGGAGGTGTTCTGAATACTGAGAGGCTGGGAACTCTAACTCCTCAAGAGCTAGGCCTTGAGGTGAAGAGACTTCAGGTCTGGATATGTTACCCCTATCTGAGGTAGAGTCAGAAGGAAGAGACTGGGTGGAAGGCAAATGGTTTGCTGCAAGACAGGGCTAGCAGAAGGGAATACCAGGCTTGTCTTGGGTAGTCTGGTGCCACTAGAATCATTGTGGCTGGCTGGGTCCTGAGCTTTAGCAACGCCCTGAAAATCAGAGAGAAAGGAGAGAAGGCATAATGGAACTTCCATGTCTAGTCCACAGTAAGGGCATCCATAGGGAGAGTTCCCACCACTGGACGCCTGCAGCAATATAGAGGAAGTTGATGGTTGAGGTGGGAGGCAAAAAGACCTACTTCTGGAGTGCCCCACCTTCTGAACACTGTTGCCAGCACTTGTTTGCTCAGACACCACTCGCTGTGCCCTTGGTTGATTCAACTGAGGCCATTTGCTAATGTGTTGTCCTTGCTTGGAAGGTGTATGGCTGAGAGACTGATATTCAGGAAGTAGGCCAGTTCCCAAATCTTCATGGCCTCCAGACAGAGGACACTGGACCTTGTGCCACCCTGTTTGTTTATGTAAACATCACAGTGGAGTTGTCTGTCCTGATCTGCACTGTGTGCCCCTGTATCTGTGAAGTGAAGGCCTTTAGTGCCAAGTAAATGGCCCTGAGTTCCAGCAGATTGATGAGAGCCTGTGTCTCTTTTGAAGTCCAGGAGCCACTGTTGGAAGAACAGTCTAAATGAGCTCCCCATTGCAGCAGGGAAGCATCTGTAGTGATGAATTTTGTGGGAGAGGGTGCTTGGAAGGGAATTCCTACTGAAAGGTTGGAAGTTTCCAACCACCAAAGTAAAGCCTGAAGGAATGTCTTTGTGACTGGGACCAGCTTGGACAGTGAATTGCTCCTTTGGGACCAGTGAGACCTCAGGTGATGCTGTATGTCCCTCAACCTGAACCTGACCCCTGGGACCATGGCTGTCATGGATGCCATGTGCCCTAGGAGCCTTAAGAAGTGTCTAGCTGGCATGGGCTGGACCAGAACAAAAGAATTTGCTACTAACAGGAAATTTTGGATTTGTTTCAGAGGAAGAAAAGCCTTGCTTTGCAATGTGTCCAACTGTGCCCCTATGAAAATGAGGATCTGAATTGGTTCCATATGGGATTTCTTTTGATTTATGAGAAACCCCAGAGTGCAGAATGTCTTTTGTCAGGGAGAGGGCCTCTTCCACTTATAGAGGGGTCCTTCCCACTATGAGTCAATTGTCCAGGTATGGATAGACTGAGACTTCCTCTTTTCTCAAATGTGCTGCCACCACGGCCAGACATTTGGTAAATACTCTTGGTGTAGATGTCAGGCCGAAAGGCATGGCTGCAAACTGATACTGTCCCAGTGGAAGCCTGAACCTCAGGGATTTTGTGTGGGACTGCCTTATTGGAATGTGAAAATATGCATCCTTGAGGTCTAGGGAGGCTAGCCAGTCTCCTTGCTGAAGAGAATGTATTACCATTCTCAGGGTGACCATTTTGAACTTGGATTTAAGCAGATGTTTGTTTAAGTATCCAAGGTCCAGGATAGGTCACCACTCCCCAGTTTTATTTTGTGTCAGGAAATAGCTGGAGTAAAGACCTTTGCCCTGCTGATGGGCAGGCACTCTCTCTACCACCCTTGCTGCCAACAGATCTTTCACTTCTAAGTCCAACACTAGCCTTTCTGTTGGGGTTAGGGACTTGGCAGGCTGGGTGCACCTGAGGGCTGGCATCTTTTGGAACTGAAGTGGCAGGCCCTTTTCCACTATCTCCAGGACCCACTTGTCTGATGTGATCAGGGTTCAGGACTGGAGGTAGTGGGAGAGCCTGCCCCTATAGATGGAGGGGAGGTGACCTGAACAGAAAAATCAGGACTTCTGCTGAGTTGCAGGAGCAGAAGTAGAGGTAGTTCTCCTCTGACCTCTCCTGCCTCTCCCTCTGAAGTAACCTTTCATCTGAGAGAAATCAAATTGAGGAGGAAGTGGAAAATAAGGCCTAGGGAAGTATCCCCTGTCTCTATTTCGCTTAGGTTGAGGTTTCTGGGAAGTAGAAGGCTTCGCTTTTGCTGTATTACTCTGATAGGTTGTTTTATATTCATCAACCTTCTTCATATAATTCTCACTCCTGGAATCAAACAAAACATTTTGTTCACAGGGGAAGTCCATGGCCCTGGACTGGGTGTCCTGTGTCAGGTTAGTTGTCCTCAGCCATGCAAAGCGCCTAAGGGAGATAGCCTGAGCCATTACTCTAGAGGCTGCATCATTATTATCATCTGCCATGTGGAACTGGTACATCGTAGCCTCCAGGGAAGTTTTAGCTGACTCAACCAGGCCCTTAGCCATAGAGTCAGAGCCCTGCTTGACTATGGCCAGAACTGAATTCAAGAGAGCCTTCTGGTACTTGGCTGTATAAGCCATGTAACAGGAAAGGCGGAGAAGAAGAGAGGCTGAGATATAAGTTTTCCTTGCCATGAAGTCCAGCCTCCTGGAATCCTTTTCAGGGGGCTAGGAGGATCGAGGGACTCCTGCCTTATCATATGCCACCTGTTGTACCACCCCTTCATTGCTGGGGTGTACAGACAGGAAAGCAGTATCAGTCTTGAACAACTGCTACTGCTTATCAAGACTTTTTTTTTCTGAAAGGTTTGTAAATAGGAAGCACCAGCTTTTTAGGTGGAGGGAGACCTTTCATCTCTCTGTAGTCCTGGTCTTCTTCCTCCTCTTGAGTGGACTTCTGAGAGGGGAGATCAAGAGTGTCCACCATGTGTTGAAGAAAAGTAAGCATGGAGGAAGTATCCTCCTGATCTGTGGGAGATGCACCAAAATTAGGGTCAGGGGACAAGGCAGGCTCAGGAGCCTTGTCCTCTGAAACATCATCTGGAGCATCACAAAAATCTTCATCTTCATCCCGCTCATAGGCTCCTGTATCAAAAGGAGCTGCAGAAGGGGTTTGCCT
The DNA here is from genome assembly GCA_016271365.2 of Neoceratodus forsteri. Classification (NCBI taxonomy): domain Eukaryota; kingdom Metazoa; phylum Chordata; order Ceratodontiformes; family Ceratodontidae; genus Neoceratodus; species Neoceratodus forsteri. The sequence continues at coordinate 1,027,679,311 of CM028130.1, read as the reverse complement.
GGGAAAGGCAGGGGTACTGAACAGAGATCCCATGCCCTGTAAAGTCTGAAAAATATGAATGGCTTTAGCCATATCCTCCATGGAAAGTAACTCCCCCTGTGGGTCTTAGGGGTTACCATCCAGGGGGTTCTGCATGTTTTTATTTATCCTTGTGCTTTTACCCATTGCTGTCTCACCTTTAGCATCACTGGGAGGGGCAGTGGTTTGTTTTTTCTTTCAAGGCTTCTTAGCAGCCACCTCATCAGTGGCCTGATCAGTTTTTCTTTTTAAACTGGGCACTTCATCAGCACCCTTAATATGTTTTGGTTTGGATAGAGCCTCATTAACCTTTTTGAAGCCTTAGATTTGACAGATGCCTCATCAGTACCTGAAGAAGCTTTTTGCTTTTTGTAGGCACTTCATCAGCACCTTTTTATAGGATTAGACTTAACAGATGCCTCATCAGCACCTTGATTTTAATTGTTATTCTTAGAAGGCACCTCATCGGTAGACTTGGGTCTTTATTTGGGGACAGAGGAAGACCCTTCTTCAGTCATTAGTCTAAGCCTTTTAGCTCTATTTCTTAGGGTCATTGAACAGAATTTAGAGCAGAGGGAACAGTAGTGATCTGGACCTAAACAATTTAAACACAGGTCGTGGGTATCAGCTTTAGCAATTATTCTGTGGCATTTTAAACAATTTTTAAAACCTGTGGGCCCAGTCCTCTTTTTAGGGATTTTTGACATGCCAAACCTCAGAACCCCCTTCAGAAGTTTAAATCCCAATGGGGTGCTATGGAGAGTGATGGTCAGTTCCCTTGCAGTAGGAACCATGACTTTCTGAGGTAAAAATACAGCCAAAAATGAAGGAACTGCCGGTTCCTGCTTGAAAAAGGGAACTGCGGTAAAAATAAAACAGGGAACCATCAAAAACCACTAAACAGGTTAAAATAAAGTTTTGAAAGTAAAGAAAAGGGAACCGCAGAACTGGGTGAAATTCACAGTTCCCGGGAACCGCAAGAAAACAGAAAAAGCTACTCAGCATACTAGAAATAATAGAAAATCAGAAAATAGTTTTTATAGCTACCAGACAGAGAAAAGGCTTTCTCTAGGCCAGGAGAGAGAGCACCACAGAGGCAGTGTTGCTGAGTCAGGCAGAGAAAAAATTCTGAAGCCTCCCTCACAGCATCCTCTTAGTACACCCTCAAGCTTCTCTCTGATTGGCTGATTCATAAAAATCATTACCATACATTCCACCTCCGGGGCAGTAATAGCTAGTCAGCTAACTGCAATAGTTACTGATGCTAAAGGTTTCCTGGGGTAAGAAATATGCTTTTGTATGAGTAAGCCATCTGAAAACATACAAAATGCACAAATATTTGTGCACTGAAATTAGAAAATGTAGGTGGAGGCAGGGTAGTTCATACATAGTTTGTGTGGCACTGGTTGATATAGTCTTAAAGGATTGATCCCTGTTATTTTTGTGTAGGTAGATTTTTTTCTGGAAATATGATTTTCTTTATTCCTATGTGTTGAAAGCATAAATATTTTATGGTTTTGTGAGTATGCTTTTGTCACTCAGAAATATGTTTTCACATGTTTTATGTTTATTACATTTTCAAATATCAGCAAATGATTACACAGTAACAGTTTGAAAACAATGTGGATTTCACAGCTGTGGCTTGTGTGTTTAACAGTTTAAGTTGATTGGGGAGTCTTTTTTTTAATTCAATGTGTTTTATTAATTTTGCAGCAATAATATAACAACAACAACAACAGACAAACACATATTATACAATGGCAAGAAAGAATGTAGGGATCTGATTGGTCAGTATGGCACTGGACCCGTGGTGTTAGCCTGGCATAACACCATGGATCTAGTCCCATTACACAAGTGACCGCATGTAAAAAAAAAAAAAAAAACGGCATCTCTCCACTCCCTACAAGCAGCTTTACCCATCCCAGTTTGCCGCTCTCCTGGAAAACCTGAACCCGCCCCCAAAACACTGAGCACATTACCCTAAAAGAACTCCCTCCCATACCACAGCAACAACTGTAATTAAACCCACAATCCTGTCAGATGCTTCCAAATCGCCAAAGTTGTAATTTTTTGAAATAAAGAAAAACGGTACCACAAAGCCATGCACGTGATCTGTTTCAGCGCTCCTGCTCGCCGCGAACATAGACAGTGCATGTCCTTAAAAAAAAAACAGACCAGTAACTCCCAACACCATGTTTTCTTGTGTGCCGTTTCGCTCCACATTTTGTATTCTTCTCCCAGTACAAAGAGAAGTAAACTGTACTGGGAGAACCACACGTTAACTGGTCTTTTTTTTTTTTAAGGACATGCACTGTCTATGTTCGCGGCGAGTGGGAAGCGCTGAAACAGATCATGTGCATGGCTTAGTGGTAACGTTTTTCTTTATTTTAAAAAATTACAACAGACCAGTAACTCACAATACCACGTTTTCTTGTGTGCCGTTTCGTTCCACATTTTGTATTCTTTTGTGCTTGGGGGATGCAGGCAGTGTAACTGCTTTAGTTTCACTATGTTGCTCACTCATCAGCATACAGGACTGTTCTATAAAATGAAAAATCAACCACCTTTCTCCCTGTAGCAGAGCAAGCAGCAGGACTGGTTAAAAATGTGACGTGTGTGTGTGTGTGTGTGTGTGTGTGTGTGTGTGTGTGAAGGGTACTCATACAAGCAACTCAAAATGTGACGTGTGTGTGTGTGTGGGAGGGGTAGTCATACAAGCAACTCGTAGGACTATTTTTCCTCTATGTGTTCCTACTCAGTAAAAAAATGATATAAAAATACTTTTAAACATATTTCCATCTTTTTTTCTTTGTATTTTATTACAGGAGAGCCATTGTATAATAGGAATAATGCACTCTAGGGTGTGTGTCGTGCTGGGATAACGCCACACCTTGCATGTTGGACGTACTCGGCCTGCGGCCTCATGCCCAACCACCAAGGCGTGGCGTTATCCCAGCACAACACATACCCTGTCGTGCATTATTCCTTTAATATCAAACACAGAACATACAGACAAAATACAACAATACAAAGTCCCCAGACTCAGCTAACCCCTCCCCCAATCCCCCACCCTCTCCACCCAGTGCACCCTCAGATAATCTATGTAACCAAGGAGACCATGTTCATCTAGAGAGGAGTAAAGAGCATCTATTTGCCCCAGAGGGGCCGCCCGCCCTGGCCTAAGGGCCCCAGGACTAAGGAGCCATCTCTCAAGATGGGAAGGGAGGTATAGCCATCATGTAGCGGGGGGAAGGTGTCTTGGGTTGACTCAAAACCAAAAGGAGAATGTGAAGGGCTTCCAGTCCTCATAATAAGAGCCACCCACTGATAGATTCTTGGCAATATGCTTTTCTACTGCCAGGGCCTGTAATAGCTCATTAAACCATTCCTGGTATGAGGGAGGCGATTCCTCATGCCAGTGTGGTAGAACAACAGTTTTCACAGAGATTGCAATAAGGGCCATTTGGGCTTTCCAGTGTTTAAAGGAGAGGGCAGAGAAATCACCCAACAGACACATTTCAGGGGTTAAAGCCTGCTCTAACCACAATAATGCATCTGTGGCTGCCTTAATCGCATTCTATAAAGACTGGATCTTAGCACAAGCCCATAGCATGTGGTACAAGTCCCCTTTGGGCAAATTATAATGGGAACAGGTAGGCGGGGGAAGCTTGCCAGTGTGGTAAAATTTGAAAAGTGTGAAATACAGATCATGGATTACTCAAAATTGGGTACATCTGTGTCTATCACGCTGAAGATACTTATGTAAATTGCACCAAATTAAATGCCATTGCTGGGGTGTATAAAGTAGGGATAATTTATTCTGCCAATAAAACCCAATCTCAGTAAGTGAGCCGGGATCAATTGTTTGCAAATAGGAGTATATGCCAGAGGTGGCATGCGGTTGCCTGGCAATAGTTAAAAGGGATGCTAGAGGATCTATTGTAGGGGCCTCCTGAGGACCTGGCCCATAAAACACATCCAAAGCTTTCCTCAGTTGAAGGTATTTGAAGCTGTGAAAGACAGGAAGAGAGAAGGTGTCTATCACTGCCTGGATTGAGATGGGGCAACCCTGTCAGAGAAAGTGCTGGACCTGCACACCCCACAAGGGGGCAGAGAGTCTGTGGTACGGGGCAACCGCTATGTGGAAGTATGGGTTACCTAAAATTGGTTGAGAGTGGTCAGTGGTCCAGTCTACTTTTAGGTATTGGCGCTGCTGTACACATGCCTTCAGGGACCAGATTAAGGGAGGGACTCGTAGACCTGGGGGCAGACGTGCTGGGGTGAGATACGGTAGACTGCGAAGGAGCAACCCCTCCTTTCTACAAAGGTCTTCCTCTATAAGAAGCCAAGTAGGGCGATATGCTTCTGTAGTCGGAGCGATCCTGGGATTGCCCCAGTGGAGCCACTTTGCTCCATGGGAAGCCAGATAATAGAGGAAGAAGTCTGGAAGGTGAATCCCTCCTACCTCTTTTGGCTGTGAAAGTTTAGAGTAGGCATGTTGGATTGCACCCCCTCTCCACAAAAATTGATTCAGAATTTGTTGCAACTGCAGAAACCAGGACTTGGGGAGGTAAAGGCCAAGCATACTCAGGGGGTAAAGAAGCCATGGTAAAATATTAATTTTAATGATGCTAGCCCGTTCCCCTAAAGACAGTGGCAGAGCAGTCCTTCCCTGGAGATCCTGCTTAATAGTTTGAAGGCGCGGGGCCAGATTTGCCTTTCCCAAAAAAAGGAGGGGAGTGCGGTATTCTGATTCCCAGGTAAACCAATTCTTTGGATACCCATGCAAGGATGACCAGCGAGTTTAAAAGTAGAACTTGGGATTTCTCCACATTTTGTTTATAACCAGCCAACTTGGAAAATTTAGATTTCAGTCACTGCAGCTGGAATGGAGACTGTAGGATGTTCTATGTGCAAAAGCAGGTCATCTGCATAAGCGGATAATTTGTAACTTCCCCCACCCAACGAGATGCTGGTTATGGCTGGATTGTGATTCAAGCAATACAAAAGGGGTTCCAAACATAAATTAAAGAGGTAGGGGGAGAGGGGGTAGCCCTGCCTGGTACCTCTGGATAAGCAGAAAGAGGTAAAGAATAGCCCATTACATTGTACCTAGGCCGATGGTGCATCATACAAAAGCTACATCCACCCGCAAAAATTTGAAGGAAGACCAGGCCTCTGCTGGACCTCAAACAGAAATGGCCATGACACCTGGTCAAAGGCTTTCCCTGCATCCAAGGAGACCAGCGCCACAGGGGTCCTGTCCTCCCCCAGTGCAGAGATTAAGTAGAGCAACTTCAGCAGATGGTCACTTGAGAGGCGGTTTGCCATAAAACCAACCTGAGACGGGGAGACCAGAGACTGCCAGACAGAGCTAAGCCGAACTACCAGAATTTTGGCCAGCAATTTCACATCCGTATTTAGTAAGAATATCGGGTGATAGCTAGAGAGGAGAAGCTCATTCTTCCCCTCCTTGTATATCAAGGAAATCCAAGCTCTGTTAAAAGAGGGGTCAGACAACCCATCTGTGAGGAAGGAGTTGAATAATCTAGTAAGCAACTGGGAGAGCCTGGCTTTGAAAGCCTTATAAAATTTGTTACACAGGCCATCAGATCCTGGGGACTTATTTAGGGGGAGCTGGTCTATCACATCAGACACCTGCTGTAGCCAAATCAGACTGTCCAGAAGGGTCTGCTACACTTGCCTAAGGTGAGGGAGTGGGATATCTGCTAAGTAGGCCGACATCTGGGAGAGAAACATCGGGGGTTCATCCCAATAGAGATTGTCATAAAAGCCCCAGAAAGCCTCCACGATGTCCCTAGGATCAGTTAAGAGGTCACCATGGGGATCCAGTTGCAATCTGTGAATAACCCTCTGGGCCTTTAAGTGATTAAAGTGCCACGCTAGCAGTCACCCTGGTCTCTCCCCTGACTCAAGGTACCAAGTGTTAGTCTGAAAGAGAGCCATATCTGCTTTCTCTGCCATAAGTTCATAATATTGTGACCGGAGGGAGTTTAACCCCTGCTGGCAGCCTACGGAAGCTGAGGAAGATAGTGAACGCTCGCATGAGTGAATCTCTTGGAGAAGCCTGTCTTCCTTCTGGGCACACTGCTTCTTCCTGATAGTGGCCAGATGAATACATTCCCCTCGGACACTGCATTTCAGGGCTCCCCAGTGGAGATCTGCGTGAGTGACAGACCTCTCATTGTGTTCCAGAAAGTTGGACAGGTAATCATGCAATTTCTGGTTAGAGCCCTGGTCACACAATAGTTGAGTATTAAGGGAAACAGGAAAAGGAACATTGTTTAATAAAGGAGTAGCACACTAAGCTGAAGCTTGTTTCCAGATGTGACTTGGGAGCACAAGGAAGTTAAGTGACTTGCTCAGGATCACACAGTACGCGCCTAGGTGGCTGTGGGCTTTAAACCCAGGTCTCCAGATTTGCAGCTAAGAGCCTTAACACACTGAACTATACTGCCTCCTCCATATATCTCCATATGCTGTCACGCTCTTCCTAGACATTCAAGAAGTGGGTCAGGGTGACTGGAGCATGATCAGACAGGACTAACATACTAAAATGCCAGCAGAATAGGCCTAATGGTCTTTTGTGTCTGCTCGTTTGGTCAGCCCCCACCCTGGGAGCTGACCTTGCTGCCCCCCCTCTCCCTCTCTGGTTTCTCCCTTCCCAGTCCCAGATAATCTCGCTGCACAGGATGTTGCTTCCAGAACCCTTCCCCTGTACCTGTCCCACCCCCTCTTGAATCCCTCCACCATCTCTGCCTCCACCAGCCCCCTGGGCAGCGCATTCGATGGCTCCACCACCCTCTCAGTGAAGTAGCACCTCCTCCTTTCTCCCCTGAATCTCCCCCCCTCCTCCAGCTTCCACCCATGCCCTCTAGTTGCCCCCTCCTTCCTTCAGAGCACCCTGACTGCTCCTCCTCTATTCACCCCCTTCATGTACCTGAAGACCTCTATCATGTCCCCCCGGTCCCTTCTCTCTTCCAATGTGTACATATTTAGCTCTTCAAGCCTCTCCCCATAGGTCCTATCCCCCAAGCCCCAAATCATTTTGGTTGCCTCCTCTGGACCCTCTCCAGGAGTTCAATGTCCCTCTTTAAATGTGGCCTCCAAAACTACACGCAGTACTTGAGGTGCGGCTTCACCAAGCAGTTATACACTGGGAGTATCACTTCCCTCCTTCTGGAGGTGATCCCCCTAGTGATGCATCCAAGCATCCTGTTGGCCTTTGCCACTGCCCTCCTACAAGTCTCCGAGTTGTTCATCTTGACATCCACCACCACCCCCAGGTCCCTCTCAGCCATCGAGACTTGTAGACTAGACTAGACTAGGGGTGGGATATCGCAAGCCACAAGGCCCGGCATGGAGAGTTTACTGAGAAGAAAGAAATCGGTATGGGAAAATGATGCATGAACAGGGGAATGAAAGGTATATTGGTGTGCTGTAGGATTAAGAAGATGCCGGGGTGTATTAATCCATGGCTATCCATGAGGTCCTGCAGCCCCCACTGAGTGGGAGAGAGGCCTTTCTGGGAAGAACCAGACCTGTCAAGGTCCGACTGGAAAACAAGATTCCCGTCACCACCCAGCAGTGTTGGGAGAGCTGGCAGAGAGGAAAGATGGTGTCCCAGGGAGGTGAAAAAACTAGGAGTTTTCATATTCGGGCTGTACACAGAGCCTAAGATCAACTCCATAACCCCCAGGCGAATGTGTAGAAAAAGAAAGTGTCCCTCTGGGTCCCAAATTTCCTGTATTAGGTGGAAGGAAAGTCCCCTAGCTATTAAAATTACAATTCCTTCCCCCACATCTCATACTGGAACCCGTCCCAAATGACCAACTCACCCAACTCACCCAGCTCCTACAGAAAAGATGGTCATCGTCTCTACACATGTGCGATTCCTGAAGGAGGGCTATATTGGCCTGGGATTTTTGCAAATGGCACAAGATCATGTACCGTTTCTGGTTGTTTTGCTCCCTTCTACTATTCCATGAAATAATATGGTAGGTGACTTTACTCATCAAACATGTGTTTGAGTAAACTGAGATCCCCCAATCTAGATAATGGTGGTGCTCTGGGAGGGATCCATGACAGTCGCTCGACAATTTAGCCGTCGACCGACATTACAGTGACTCCTTTATGTCGACCGCATTTGCAGTCGGCATAAAGGAGTGCCGAAACGTGTTACTGAGCGATTTCCGAGGGGCTTCGCCCCTGAACCCCAATGCAGGGGCTCTGCCCCATACCCCCCACTACTAAAATAATCAACTCTGAGTTGGAGTTGTTTTGGGAGGAGGTGCAATACCCCAGAAAGCAGTGCTGGGGTCCTGCGCTGACACTACAATGACCTGGTGCTGTTGTCGCTGTAGTGTTGGGTGATGTAAAATTGTCTCGGTAGTATCGGTATACCCTCTGGGAGGAACCCACCCCTCCTCCCCCACATACCATCAGTTGAGTCAAAAGAACCCCCGCAAAACATCCAAAAATAAACCAACCAGAAAAAAAAACTATTTCAAACCCATAAACAAGTTTCACCCCAAGTCCTAAAGACCATACACTATCCGTCCACCCCCCTGTGATGCCAAAACACCTGCCCTCACAGCCTCCCCACTTCAAGTAGAATAAGTGAAAATAGAACCCCCACCTCCCCGTGATTAGCCCCTCCCTATTGGAACTCATTGGAATGAACCACCCCCGACTAAGTAAACCCCAAAAGTAAATTGTGCAAAGAGCTATGGCACCCCTAAATATGCCACTACAGATAAACAATAACATTGTCATCATTAACATTAGAAAAACAAGTTAGAAACACTAAGCCACAGAACCAGGGTGACATTAACAAAAAGGTCCCTCCAGGAAGGTCCTCCAAAAATAGGCGGAGTCGCTGAACTATAATGCCCCCAGGTCCCAGTAGGTGAATGGATGCTAATAAACTGTCCACCTCAGAAGACAAATAGCGGTCTTCTAAAGGATCAGGAACTAAATAAAGAAAAACATGCGGTGGTCCCTCCAAGTCAATAGGGCTGAAATGCAGGCATCTGGGATCAGAAATAAAGCAATACGTTCTGCAGCACAGTTACATTCGGCAGTATGCTCCTCGCAACCTGGGAGCCCCTGGTATAATGCCACTCAATTCAGCATTCTTATGCCTCTGTTTCCCATAAAACCCAAGGAAAGTCCAAACCAGAGCAGCATAAGGTAGTCCACATACCGCAGCAAAAGTAGATGATGGGGTCAAAACACAAAAGTTTTCAAACAAAGCCTAGGTGCTGTTGGCAGTCTGTTGAAGGAGTAACTCTGTCCGTTCCAGGCATAGGCACAGTTTGGGGGGGCAGGGGGGCATTGGCCCCCCCCAAATTTGTCCTGACACTTTTTTCAGTTATTTTAAATTAATTACACACAAATCATGCCCCCTGCCCCCAATATCAAAGTCAAACTCTGCCTATGGTTCCAGGAGTCAATCGGCCAACATAAGAGGTCAGGGCAGAAAAATAGGGGAAAATGTTCAGGCTATTGGCAGGTCCACCAAATCCACCCTACTAGGTTCCAGTCTTGAGAGAAAAATAAATAAAACCAGTCTAGGTTCCTTCTGAGAGTGCCCAAGGCCGAAGACTAAGATATATCAAAGTCCCTCCATACAGTAGCCCACAGAGAGACAGGGAGATAGCTCCACCCCATGGAAAATCTAGCCAGTTAAACATGAGCAGCCAGAAGCAAACATCAGGTAAACTAAAAACTTGAGCCATAAAGCAGCCGTGTGCAATTAGCATATACCTCAGTTCCAAAGTCTCAAGGGATCAGCCAGGCATAAATAGTTCAGGAAGCAAGCCACGAAGCTCTGACCCACAGGTTAGACCTACTTGTGCCCTGCTTGAAGAAAATTATGACTGAGTCTGTGGACCCCATGGGAAGAGTCATGGTTGTCTAGCTCGAAGCACTAGACCTACGTCATTGGCTTGTTGAGTCATGTGACTAGGGAGGGGGGTGGGCATTAGGGTTGAAAACCCCCTAGGAACACCACAGCATCAATTTTACTGACTCCTGAGACTCTAAAACCCTAATTGTTTCATTTCCTTAGTCTGTGCATTTTACGTTCTTTAACCCTAATGTCTGCTTTAACATATTTTTTGCAATGAATATATGAATATATACTTACAGTATATTTATATTTTCTGTAAAAAACTTCATTAATGCACCAATAGGGTTATTGTGGCAAAAGTAGGGAAATGTGGTCTTTGGTTTCCCAACCCTAAGACCTCACCCCTACTCTCAGTTTGTAGCTCTAACACCCCACACCCACCCTGCATATAGGAACAGGCATGGGGTGTATGCCTTGAGGCTGTGAATCCTAATGCTCACCCTATTCCATGAGTAAGCAAGCTAAGATGAGTACAGTACAAGAGAATGGGGCACGTATTAGGGTTCACAATCCCAAGGCACACCTCCACACTTGTTCCTGCATGCAGGATGGGGGTTGGGTCCCTAAGACCACATTTCCCTACTTTTGTTGCATTAGCCCTAATGGTGCATTAATGAAGTTTTTTTGCACAGAATTTCCTTACTTTTTGAGAAAGTATAATTGTAGGCTTATTTGGTTGTGGAAGTGCAGGGCCCTCTGGGCTCTGCTCTCCCAACCATTCATAATTTTGGAAAGATTCTAATTGTATCCTTATTTCCCTGTGGGAGGACCCTGTACTCCCATCATTCTATAATCCTCTCTGTATTTGCATGTGGGGGCTCAGGGCCCTGCACTGCCATGTATGCATAAGGCCTGCACTCCCATCACTCCATAATGATATTTATATTTGCAAGTGGGAGCACACAATGCCAGCAATCCATAATTTTTGAGATATTGTAACTGTATCCCTATTTCTCTGTGGGAGCATATTTGTATGTGGGAGTGCAGAGCGAGGGCCCTGCACTCCCATCCATGCATAATTTTTGAGATAATGTAGTGCTACCCTTCTTTGCCTGTGGGAGTGCATTCTGTAGTGTGCAGACCCAAAGAAACACCTGACATTACAATGTGATCCTATAGAAGACACAGGAGAATTTGAAACCTGTGTAACTTGACACCAAATTAATATATTTTCATGAAACCAGCAAAATGCACATCGTTGGGGCAAGCCCTTTGTACCTTTAAAGTTTCAGAACAAAATTGCATACCATTTCTTCAGAGTGGAGTGACAAAGAAACAACTAGGTAAACCTCCCATTGCAATGTTATTCTATAGGAAATAAAGCAAAATTTAACCCTGCCTCACCAAACCAGCAAAAGGCACATCTCTGGGGCAAGGCTTTTGTACCCAGAGAATTTCAGATCAAAATAGCAAACAGTTTTGGAAACATGCAATGACAAAGAAACAGCTGTCTTTTTTTTAAACTCCGCTTTATTTATGCGCATTAATTCATACAACCATATGGTATACTTTAACAATTATACAGCTTAATCCAATGTCTTGACCATGTAGTAATATGCTGCTTTATTTTGTTTTTTCCTTTTATTGGAACCGCTGCACATTAACAAACAGTTGTCTTAAAAATCCTTTCTCGCAAATTGTGAAAAAGAATCCTTTTCCGCAGTTACTTTTTTCACAGTTTGTGGCACAAGAAAATTCTTTTTCACAAACTGCGACAAAGAATCCATTTTTGCAATTCTTTTTTCACAGTTTGCAGCAAGCGGCAAAAGAAAATCATTTTTCCCAAATTGCAGGAAAAGATCCTATTTTGCAGCAAAAGTTTTCTGAGGTTTGCGAAAAAGGATTTCCGTAGCTCAAAAAAAGCACATTTCTGACTAACAAATCAAAAACCTAACCCCAGAATCTGATTCTATGAGCTCTGATTAGGTAAAAACAACTGTTGGTCCTTCCTAAAGTCCCCTATTTTTTTAGTAATTTAATTTTGTTGCCACTGCTAACTGAAAACAAGATGGCGGCAGTACCAAAAAAGATTCCACATTTGTGGCAAAAGATCCCATGTTTGCAAAAAAGGATTCCACATTTGTGATAAAGAATCCTTTTTTGAGGTGAACATCTACCTTTTCCCATAGGAAATAATGGGAAACTTTGAAATTTAATAACTTTGGAATGGATTAATATGTTTTAACCAAACCTTCAAAAGGCACCACTGTGACCCAAGATCAGTATACCCTAAAAATTTCAGACCAAAATTCCATGTTGTATTTGCACAGTGGCGCGAGAAAGAATTTGACAAACAAGTGGTAATTTACTTTTTTTTTTACACTCCGTATTTCCACATCCACACATCCAACCGAAATGAATCTTGGCACATCAAGAGATCTTTGGTCCCTGATGGAGCATGCAAAATTTCAGATTAATCACTTGAACAGTTGTGAAGTTACTAAAGTCCCAAATTTTCAGTTTAACATAGAAGTGAAGATTTAATGCTAATATAAAGGTGCAACTATGCCCCTATAATATATTTGTAACAGCCCTTTGACTCACTTTGGCTGCTCCGGGGTCCTCAGATCCACCTGGTAAACATCCTAGAGGGGTCCAGCCTGGGTTCTGCAGCTGGATGGTAAGTTGGTGTGGTGCCTCCACCTGGGGCAGTGGCACGGAATACCTGTGAACACTTTGCAGGTTAGCACCCCCCAAGAAATAACAATATTTGCCCCCAGTACACTTCCCTGCATAGTAACAATTTTCCCACACACAGTAGCTAGAGCCCACAAAGTTACAGCCACAACAATTAGCATGCAGACAATACTGAGGTTTATGTTGGGGAAAGGGGAGAAGGGAAATAGCAAACAACACAACCTTTTGTTTAACCTCTTTAAAACACCACTCAGTACCCTTGCCTCTCACCTTGGGGTGCACCCTTGAATGTCCCTGATGTAGTGGGTACCCCACCGACTGGTGATGCAGGCCTGAGATCTCTCGGTGGACCCAAATGACTTATAAACACTTGCAACACTTGACTCTTAACTTTGTCCAGCTTTTGAATTTCACACTGTTCTTTTGGGGATTGCCCCTGCAATCTAACTAGCTAGCTACTTAAACTCCCCAAAGCCGCAGCTCAGGGTACTCACAGTTTGGCAATATTCACATGGGGTGTTGCAGCTGCCTGACAGGCAGTCACACCAACTGTTGCATGGTACTGTGGAGGTCTCCAGATGATGCAGCAACAATGCAGGAGCACGGTAGAAAAGCAGCAGTTGATCTTTATCTGCCTGGCCTTGTCAGCTTCACCCGATAGCCTTTATATACAGTTTTCACCAGACCGGCCTCTCATCATTCTTGGCTGCAAGTCCTCTCTCCCACTGACTCTTGTTCCCCTAGACCCCTTTGATACACACCCAGAACAAATAGGTTACAGCTGGGCTTTCACACAGTTTCTTGATCCAGTTCTCTGCACTTCTTTTCTCTGTCACAGAAAGGCTGGCCCTCTCTCTGTCACTGGCCAACAGCACTCTCAGACTCTCCCCTTGCTGGAAGGTGCACTCACAAAATATGTTTCCAAAAACGGAACTCTCAGTCTCTGATGCAAGGGTTACCAAACCAGAAAAAAATTCAAACATCACAAAGCCAGTATCTCAGCTTCCTCTGCAGCTTTTAGTTCTCTCTCTCTCTCTCTCTCTCTCTCTCTCTAGCTGAAAACTCTGGCATGGAGTCATCTGCAGCCACTACCAACCTTGCACTTGTTCCTGTTGCAAACTTTGAGCTCACTCTGTTGCTTTTCCAGTAGATTTTGATACTCTAGGCTGTGGGACCTGAGTGCAGTTATGCGGTTAAGGAGCCCACAAAGACTGCTCTGCACTCCCCCTCTGGCTAATCTCTCTTTTGGCGGGCTGCCAGTTCCATGTTCTTTTCTCCAGCCCTCCAATGATTGGCTGCAACAGTACCGGGCTTTCCAGTACCCTTTAGCCTTTACCCAGCAGCCCCTGTTCTGTAGTCTTTTAGTGGGTGCTGCCATATTTGTGTACATTAACCCCACAACAATTCAATCTTTACATTTAAACACATGGATCCTTGATAGTGCTAAAAACAGTTTCCCTCTAAACCGGAGGCTTTCTGATAATGATCCCTAGCTCTGCTATCTACCCTTGGGCTGAGGATATAAGTACAACACGTCCGCTTGGCCAAACCCACAGTTGGAGGCATGGCTCCTTTAAAATTTACCTTTCAGAGGCTGTGCATGCCCAGTAATGTGCAGGCCGCCATGTTTATATTTTTGGCCCGGGGCATGTAGACAACTCCCGGGACTGAACATGACCCCCCCCCCCAAGGAACTCGGAGGCGCAGGAATAGCAATTGGACCTTGGCCCCGCTATATACATGGGTCATGGTCCCAAAATTTACAGTGGCTGCAGCTGCAAAGACAGATGGGGCATTGTCCAGTTTTAACCCCATGGGGACCCCTCACCGATAGCAGAGGAGTGGAAAGCTATAGCCCTTTCAGGTAAGCCCATTTGGGGGGTCTTATATGTATATATATATATATGTGTATATATATATATATATATATATATATATATGTATATATATAGAGAGAGAGAGAGAGAGTGAGAGAGAGAGAGAATAAGGGAATGGGAATAAGAATAATATGGTCTGAGTGGAACCAACATAGGACACAGTTGAATTCATGCTGTAATGACAATTCCAACCCACGAACTGAGGCAACAGAGAAAAGAAGGACTGTGTCAGCAGTGTACGTGTGAATGCTGGATAAGTTACAAGCAGCTGGGCAGTCATTATAGCAGCAGTACTAGTTAACCAGGAAGTGGTCATCACTACCCAGATTTTTGCACTGCCTAGTAGTTTAAAATTTCAGATTTAACTTTTGCTGTTTTCTGTAGTCTTCTGATAATTGGATCCCTTGATTTTTAATACATTTATAATGTTATGTGGATCTACAGGAAATATGTCAGCCCACATACCATTTCCTGTTTTTCACCCTTTGTTTACCTTGTTTGTCTTATAAACACTGAGCAGGCAAAGGAAGAGGTGTTGCATTCTAGTTACAGTACATCAGCCAAAATAACCAGTGAGAGAATGGCAGCACCCTAGTTCCCTTAGAATCCAACATGGCATTCCTGGCAAGGGCCTGTGCTAAACTGTCAGAAAAAATAAAGAATATAAAGAAAACAAAAAAAGATTAAAAGCAAAGGATTCAAGTTTGGTCAGTTGTGGGGCTCATTTGACATAACTATGGTAAAAAGAACATTTTTTTAGCTAGTACTGCTGCTTTAAGGAACAGAAAAAAGAGTATTGGGCCTAAGATGGAACTTTGGGGCACACCAGAGGTGACCGCAAGGCATGGAGATATCGCATCACCAATCTGGACCAACTGGTGTTAGCCAGTGAGGTAGGAGAAGAGCCAGCCTACTGTAGGGTCTGACAGACCCACTGCGCTCAGCTTGCCTAGGAGGGTGGGGTGAACCACTGTATCAAAAGCTTCGGCTGGGTCTGTGAAAACAGCGGTGGTGATCTGCCTCTGATTGACCCCCCCCTCTGGGCGAGGTCAGTGACACAGAGGAGGGATGATACAGCCTTAAGAAAGTCGCACTGGAAGGGAGAGAGGATAGAGAATGTGTTGAGTTAGGAGGAGAGCTGGGAGAGTTCTGACAGTTCGGCCAGAGCAGGGAGGAGAGAGAAAGGTTGCTAGTTGCCTGAAAAAGAGGAGCCCCCCCCCATATAAAAGGAGGTCATTAGCTTGTTTCCAAGAATGGAGAACAGCACCACGATGAACGAAGAGCTAAGCAAGGTGGGGCTTACAGGCAGAAGAGTGGAAGGGATAGCTGGGAAAGAGGGTGACAATCAGCCCCTAGGCTATTGGTTCTCAAAATTTAGCTCAGTGTTAAGCCACGCATGGAACTAGGCAGGGAAATGGGCTGACTGTATGGACCTCTAGGTCATTTTTGCCAATGCAGTCTATGTTTCTATCTTCCAGGAACCAGCAGTTTCTAATCCCTGGTTTACAATGGCCAAAAGCAGTGTCAGTGGCTCAGTGGGTAGCACACTTGCCTCTGAGGCCGGAAGATCAGAAGGTGGTGGGTTCTAGCCCTACATTGGGAACATGGGATGAATCCCAATACTGACACTGTAGTGCATCATGAGAGGGGTGCTGCACTTCTGAGGTGCCGTGTTTTGGATGAGATGTTAAACCGAGGTCCCGTCTGCCTGTTCTGGTGGTTATTCAGGTGGACATTAAAGATCCCATGGCACTTCTCAGTAAGAGTAGGGGAATTTCTCTGGCATCCTGGCCAAATTTCCCCCCATTCACTCATACCACCAACAGCTTAATCTGGTTCTGTAAGTCAGTTTACATCTGTACACATATTCCCCTTAACTTTCCCCTGGGTTGCACCTGGAAACGAGCCTTGGCTCAGTGTGTCTTTCCCAGTCACAAACTTTCAAAAAAATAAAAATAAATAACAGCCTTGAGGAAGCAATTGTACAGTGGAAGATTAGGACTGGGAGCACTGAGTCTCTGAAGCCTGGCTGGTATGCCTGTGCTAAGATGTTCTGTTGAAAGACCTTTCTTTCATTGTTTAGCCCACAAAAGGGGGTGGCGCACAAAAATGTTCTCACAGCCCTAAATGCAGCTCAAATTAAGTGGACAAAGTCCATTTCAGACTGAAGGCTATTAAGTGTCATAAGGCCAGTGCCTTATGAGACCTAATAGCTCTCAGGCTGAAATGGACTTTACCCACTTAATTTGAGCAGCATTTAAACACTTGCCCCTACTGGAAAGGGTTGCACAGTTCAGAGAGGCAGTATGCTGTGTAGGTTAGAGTACAGGCTTCACAACCTGGGGACCCAGGCTCATATCCCACTAAAGCCACTTACTGAATTCACTGGCTGACCATGAGCAAGTCACTTGACCTTCCCGTGTTTCAGTTCTCCCATCAGTAAAAGTGTGTAAAAGCCAGACCCCCACTAAATAAAAATTACATGTTGCATCTCAGCTGGGCTATCTTTTGTAAATAAGTTGGCTTGATGGGACTCTGAATGCTAAGTGACTGGCTTGGTACAGTAGCTGTGGACTGACATGGGGCAATGTGACATTTCCAATCTTTACAGTGAATTTGCTCAGCAAGTTGCCATATTGAGAGTCCTTGTACATCCCAGTTCTCAAGTGGCTGACTCTCTCCTTCCCATGCCTGTTTTGTAGGATTTGTTCTCAGCTGACGGATCCAAAATTCCGGGCACAACTTTCCCATGCCACCGTTCCTCGGAATAGCCGAGCTGTGTAGTATTTATAGCAAGCCAGAAGGCTCTGATGGTACGGTTTGTTTTAATTTCCATCGCTTTTGTGTTTAACTTGTCCCTCACCCATGGGGCAGCCTTTTCATAGCCTGATTGTTGGGGTGTGTTCAGCATGTTGGAATCGATAAAGGGAGAGCCATACAAGACACAAGCCTCTTAAATATTTACTGCGGTGTAAAGCAGGCAATCTCAGAGTGAAAAGGGAAGACGGATTCAGTAAGTAGCCCAGACAAAGAGGAACAAGACAGGCAGCCAGCCAAGTGTGGGCCCACTGCCAATGCACATATCATTAGCTGGGTCTCACTATAAGTGAGGGAATGAGAAACACATGTTGGGCAGCCAGGGTTAGCAGTAAGGGACTGCGGGTCACTGACAGTCATCCCAAAGCTTTTTCCTCCTCCTTCTGCCCTTTGTCCCCGACGGTGTCAAATGTCACAACAACTGTCTGAGAACCTTTCAGGGCATCCCGTCTGTTAGTTTCATTCCATTTTATTTTGAGGGGGGAGGGGTGCTTGTAGAGAAGGGGAAGGATCTTAATGTCTTTTATTTATTTTTTTTTCAGTTATGGGAAAATAACAGGCTTGTTTTCTGAGCAGCTCTCAGAATTCCTTGCCTTGCCTTGAAATAGCTACATCTGAAGCTGGACGTTTCCTCTGTTTGCAGTGGAGAAAGGGGGGGGGATGGGGAGTGAGGGAGGAAAGGGTGGGAGGAGTTCCTTACGTAGTTCTTGCTGTACTTTTCTGAAATATAATTAGATCCACCTCATTAAGTCACACAGCAGGCCTTTTGTACTTTTTTTTTAAGCTGTTTTTCCCCGAAGACTGAAACATGATGAAGCATGTTTTATCAGTACCCCCCTCTATTTTTCTACTAGTAGCACTCTCCCACACTGTTTCACAAGTTTACTGAGCCATTTAAACTTTTCTTTGCAATTTCTGTTTTACATTCACCCTAATATCCTGCTGTTACATGGAACCCAGATAGTTCCATCACACAGATCAAAACAACGCTAACTAAAGGGCAGGATCTGGAGTATTGTGTGCAGTTCTAGAGCCCACATCTGAGCAAGGACAGACATAGGCTGGAGACCATACATACAGAGAAGGGCAACATCAGTGATCCAGGGGCAGCAGGGTAAGTCCTATGAGGGGAGGCTGGAGTGTCTTAGTACGTACTCTCTGGAGAATAGAAGTGAGATGGTCTGGAGAACAGAAGGGAGAGGGAGATAGGACAGAAACATACAAATACTGTACATACAGGGGTACAAGAGGGTGAACTCCAGTGTTGTTCAGTTAAGGATCAGTTCATCCACCAGGGGGCACGATCTCAAGCTGGAAGGGAGGAAATTTAAAACTGCATGAGGAAATATTTTTTTCACAGAAAGGGTGGTGGATGGATAGAACAGTCTACCAAGTGATGTGGTCCATGCTGGGACTATAGCTGGTTGTAATGCTGCACAGTGCGGATGATGTCAGTGTTGCTCTAGACTATTTTTTACCTCCTTCCTCTCTTTCTCTTCAAGACAACCATGTCCCCACCATCAGGTGCAGGGTAAGAGGTCAGACCTCCAGGTGGTTACACAGCAGTCTACTATCCCTGCTCAAAAGCAGAGATGCTTGCTGGAAGAAATATAAAGCCTCAATGAATCATAAAGACTGGCTTGAATACAGAGCCTTGTGCAATGCCTGCAGAAGAGAAATCTGCTCAGCCAAAGGCACATACCACAGGGAATTGTTGCAAGCCTCTACCAAGGACTCAAAACATTTTTGGGCCCACTTAAATTACCTCATGGGATCTGGGCAAGGCTCCAAACATATGCTGTCTGAAATGACGATCAGTGGGGTCAATTGTAATGTAACCCCTAGGTGGTGCTATCCCATGGGCTACTATCCCTGCCTGCTTGGCTAGTAGCAGTTTAAGGGGCCTGAGTTCTGAAATGGGTGCCTCCACCCAGAGGTCAGGGTTGGTAGTGGTCAAGCTAACCTGGGCATAGCCCTCTGGGACACTGTAATCCCCCTCTTTCCTTACTAGTGGCTGAAACAATACACAATAATCACTTTCACAATACCCCCTATATACCACACAAGTACCCACACTGTTTGCACTTACCACCAGGGCTTTCCTTTGGCTTGACACTGGGGACCCCCTGTAAAACAAGGTTATACACAGCAAATAACAGCAGTATAGTACTCTTGCACAAACTGGAACCACAGTCAGGGTAAATGCAGAAAATAATTAGATCTGATTTATTTAAGGGACTTAAACAAGGGAGGGGCGTAATCAGGTTAATTTGTTTAAAGGCTGTATCAATCAAACAGTTATGCATGCACTTCAGGGTCCATAAATGGTCACACACTCTGGGTACCCAGATGGAGAACGGTGGGCTAGCCAGGAAAGTTGCAGCTGGTTGGGGCCCTGTGATGGAAGAAAACAACATGCACCACACACACTAATTGTAATCTGGAGCCGGAGGGCTCAGTTCGTGAAAAGAAAACAACAAGACAATCAGATGACACACTTTTAGATTAGGCTGTTGTTGCAGGGAGCTACCCTGATGATTACTCGCGATACCCAAGACTGGACACAGGCTGGATGAAAATTGAGACTGCAGGTGGTTGATCTGGAGTGCCAGGAGATGCAGGGCACGCATGATTCGCCGAGGCGTCATTCCTGTTCAAGCGTGGAGCAGGGGGCTGATCCCCAGGCAGGTCTCTCGTCAATGGCTTTCTCTGTGCAGTGGGTAGTCTGGCTGGACCAGTGTGGCAAGGCCCAGGCTAAATGGAGACAAATTCGGATACAGACCGTTTGAGCTGGATACATCTTCCGGCAAGCAGAACACAGTTCACATAGTGGGGAACCAAATCACGACCCACTAACAACTCACAGCACATTTACATGTAAGGAAATTCTACTGTACCTGGCACACCGCTCTCCAGTCATAATCGCAAAGCCTCTGTACAAACCAGGGATTCAAAAGCAACTGGAAATCCTGACTGGCCGATCGCATTGAGCAAAATCTTTGGTCTTCTTCAGGTATGAGCCTGGTAAAAAATTGGTGACTTACTTCGTTCTCACAAACTTTGACTTAGTCCAAAATAATTCTCTTCGCTGCCTCTCAGGGGCAGCAAGCAGACATGCAGGCCACAACTCAGGCCTTTCCACAGTTCTCCCGCGCAAAACTACTCAGACGGCTGCTTGACTGTCTCAAGCTGTTGCTTCTTCAGCTCCCAACTTAGATCTGACTCAACTGCCAGCAAGCCTGGGACTTTCCCCAGAATCCAAAAGGTTTGGTTGGCTGATCTGTCTGTCAGTCACAACAAAGGCTGCCCCTTCAGGTACAAAAAGGTGCCAAAAGCCCCAAACTACAATTCCTACAGATTTTGACTCCCGACAGTTCCTGTAGTCTGGCTCTATTTTAGGTCCCACCAGTACTGATTAATCCAATTCGGCAGTCTAGGACCAAGATAGTGGAGATAAAACAGTCCTTGCTGCAAAGAAGGCAAGTTAGAAAAACTACATTATCATTATCACTCTAAATGATTTTCAGCAAATAGTTACGTCTTTCAACAGAGCTCCCTCTCAGATTACTTATGACTGTAATCCAAGCAGCTCTTAAAGAGACAGTACACAGAGGCTATATATACATTTAAACTGCTAAAACACAGGACACCAGCCTGGCAGTGAGCATTTAGGCAAGCTCAAGGAAAACTTTTCAGGAACCCCATTTGCAGGGAGGTTACACCCTTCCCTGCCTGGAGAAAACTTGGCGTCCATGTCAAGTCTGTACCATTACAATATTGCATATTCAAACTATACGAGACATTTGTACCATTAGCATGTTATGCAAGTGACATCTGATGCATCAGTCAACGTAAACTTATACCTTTACTATACATATTCTCTGCACTTCACAATACTATATCCATTCTGACAATACATCACGCATATTTCACACAGGTAATTTACACATTACTATGCAGAATCATGTAATAACTTCTTGTACACAGAACAAAGTAAGAGGGGGCACTTCCCTATTAGCTAACTTGGGGCTAGATGGGGCAGGGGCACCATACCTAGAAGGCAGAACACTCAACCTGGAATTGGCACTTAGGCCCAGTTTAGGCAGTGAGCTCTGAGAAACGTAAACCCCTTTGTAGACCACTTTGAGAGGCAAATCCACTGGCCTCCTGGGAGAATCATAACTGAAGCATACTACTGGCTTGACAGCTCAGCCAGTCTTTCTGAGGGGGACAACTATAGTCTCTGTACTCTCAGCACTGGTCTGGGGACTCTCGACACTTGTGAGAGATGCCTCTGCCTGGGTGGGAACGTCCAAACTTGGGGAACTGTTGGCTCCTTGCTCTGCAGGCTCTGTTTCTACAACACTTGACTCATTTTGCGAAGGCTCGGGCACAATCAAACTTTGAGGCACTGAAGAGGGGTTGTCAGCACTCTTATGGTGTTCTTCAAATTCTGGCATGTCACCAGAAAGACTCAAACCATTAGCCCCTCCTTCAGGCAAACCATACAGTTCCACAACACACAAAGACTCAGCATCTTCAGACGTGATACTTTGCACTTCACTTTCTGGGAGCATTGGCTCCAAGGATGAAGCTGGGGGGTAAGGCAATCCAGAAGGCCCAGCTTCATCCCCACAATTAGTCATAGGATTACCTCGAAACAGCTGACTGAATTCATAAGAGGGGTAATAGGCATTGTCACAGTCACTATTATTCTGAACCTGCTCCGGGGGAAACCTTGAACTTGTAACCACTGGGGTAGGTCGACTGTGTCTCTTTCTTGCAGCAGCATGAGTCACTGGCCCAGGGGAATCAATCTCTGATTGTTCAGCCTCAATTATGACTTGGTCAATAGGTAGCAAGTGGTTACGGTGCATGGTCTTGACAGCTTTGGAGTTGTTCTCTGCGCGCACCTTGTACACAGGTATATCATCCAACTTTCCAACTACTACTTGGGGAAGATGGTACCACCGATCAGCAATTTTGTGTTTACAATCCAGTCCCAAATTGCATAACAACACACGGTCTCCATGTCGAAGCTCTTGAGCCTTTACGTTTATATCATGCCTCTCTTTGTTGGCTAGATTTCTCTTGGCGGCCATTGTCTAGGCCAGTTGATAGGCATGGTTCAATTGAGCTTTCAGTTTTTGTACATATTGCAAGTAGTTTTCGTCTCAGACCCCATCTGGAGAGACCCCAAAACAGACATCAACTGGCAGCTGTGCCTCTCTCCCAAACATGAGGCAGTAAGGGGAGAGCCCAGTAGCATTATTTTTCGTGCAATTGTATGCATGTACCAAGGTGCTAATCTGCTGACTCCATTTATGCTTGTCTTTTGGGTGGAGGGTGCCTAGCATGTCTAGCAGGGTGCGGTTAAAGCGTTCTGGTTGAGGGGGTCCCCTGCAGGTGATAGGTGGTTCTTGACTTCGTGACCCCCATAGACAGAGCATTTCTTTAATTAGCCGACTCTCAAAGTCTCTTCCTTGATCAGAATGAATCCGCTGGGAACACCATAGTGGACAAAGAAATTTTCCACTAATACCTTGGCCACGGTAGATGCCTTTTGATCTTTGGTGGGAAAAGCTTGTGCATACCATGTGAAATGATCCATAACTACTAACACATTGCCAGTGTTTCACTGATCAGGCTCTAAACTCAAGAAGTGTATGCAGACTAGTTCCATTGGGGGTGCTGGTATTAATGTTGACAAGGGGGGCAACCCTCTGAGGCAGGGCTTTTCTCTGCAGACAGCGACTACAAGTCCATACATGGTGCTCAACATCGGCCCCCATCTTGGGTCAGTAGAATCGAGATCATACCAGGTCAAGGGTTATGTCAATATCGAGGTGCCCCATGTGATTATGGAGGGACCTCAGTACCAAATCTTTAAATGCCATGGGCAGGACCAATTGTTGCTTGTCTACTTTGCCACTATGATCTACTGTCTCTCTATACAACAACTGATTGAGCAGCGTCAATCTGGGGCCTTCTTTAAATGATAAAGCAGTTCGCAAGTCAGTGGAACGTAACTTAGACACATCTTTCCCTGCACGCATGGCATCAAGTGCTGGCTGAATCATAGGATCTTGGGATTGAGCCCACTGAATGCTGTCATTGTCAAATTGAGGTGGTGCACTAATATCTAGAGCAGAGAAGTGGCAATAAGTAGCTGGTACGCAGGTGTCAAAAGGGCCCAAGCAATCTACTAAACAGTCCACTGTGTCCGCAGACATCTGTTCATCTCTATCAAACTTTTGGCACAATGCTCAAATATCAGGTTCAGGCAGCCTGACCCAATCACTCTCGGAAGTGGGCCTTCATGATAGGGCGTCAGCATCAGTATGGTTCAGACCCAGTCTGTATTCGACAGCATAATCATAGGTTGATAATGCAGAAAGCCACCAGTGCCCAGTGGCGTCTAACTTAGCTGAAGTCTGTACATAGGTCAATGGGTTATTGTCAGTCTTCACCAATATCTTTGCCCCATAGAGGTATTCATGGAACTGCTCAACGATGGCCCATTTTAGCGCAAGGAACTCCAACTTATGCACAGGGTAGTTTCATTCAGACAGGGTCAAGCTCCTACTGGCGAAAGCTACTGGTCTCAGGCCATCCTCATGGTCTTGATACAGCACCACTCCTAGACCCTGCAGATTAGCATCTGTATGCAGCACACAGGGTTTGGTTGGGTCATCATAGGCGAGGATGGGGGCGTGGGTGAGCTGTTATATGATCTCATGGAAGGCTGCTTCACAGTCGGGCATCCAGTGGGGCCCGAAGAGTTCACCTGGGCGGAAGTATACTTTGTCTGGTTCTTTAACGGACCCTTTTTTGTATTTACAATTGGTAGGAGGGTAGCCCTGGGTAAGGTTCAAGAGTGGGTGAATCACCTTGGAATAATCTTTTATGAACCTGCGATAGTAGCCACAGAACCCCAGGAAATGTTGTAGTTCTTTCAGATTATGGGGCTGGGGTCAAGTAGTCAGTGCTTCAACCTCACTGGGATCAGTCTCTATCCCTTTTGTAGATACTATGTGCCTCACATACTTCACAGAGGTTTGGAAAAACTGGCACTTGTCAATGGACAGCTTGAGACCAGTCTTCCAGTTGGTCTAGGACTTTAAACAGTCAGTTCTCATGCTTCTCTAAGGTGCTCCCAAACACAATGACATCATCCAAGTACACCAGGCATTTCAGCAAATTCATATCTCCCACCACACGTTCCATCAGTCGCTGAAAGGTGGCCGGGGCACCCGATATCCTCTGTGGCATCCTCAGAGACTCGTAGAACCCCAATGGACAGATGAAGGCTGTTTTCTCATGGTCTTCTGGGGCCGTTGGGATCTGGAAGTATCTGCTGCAAAGATCCAACACCGAGAACCATTTGCTCCCATTCAAGCAATCCGGGGCATCTTGTATATGAGGCATAGTGTATTGGTCTGTGATGGTCTGCCAGTTCAGGGTTCGATAATCAACACAAATGCTCACAGACCCATTCTTCTTATGCACAACAAGAATGGGAGAGGCTTATGGGCTCCTGGATTCTTGTATCATGCCAGCAGCGAGCATTTTCTGCAGGTGTCTTCTCAAATCATCTATGTCTGCTGGGGCTAGGCATTGGGACTTCTCTCAAAATGGCCATTCATCGTGCAGGCGTATGTGATGCTCCACACCCTGGACACATCCCACATCCTATTCCTTCAATGAAAACAATTGGTCTCTCTGGGCAAGTCTCTTGCTAATTCTAGCCTTCCATACAGCTGGCAACGGGGAGTCACCATAGTCAAACAAGTCTGGGGTCACTGTCTACTCCTCACCAGGGTGCTTGTTGCTGGGCAATACTGCAGTGTCTGTGCAGTGTACCATAGCTAGGGTGCACCCTCTGTTCACCCGGATCTCCTGATCAGACACATTGTGAATCTGGACCATCATTCATCGTGCATAGGCATGGGCACGAGCAGGCAAGATGCTGGGCTTGACCAGTAATCCTTCTGGCAATTTTTCATCGCCTGGCACATCCAAAATCAGTATTTTGTTCTTGACATCTTTCTGGAGGTGGACCTTCCCTTGAACCGTACACTAGGCGTTAAGGGCCAGTACAATTGAATCAGGATCCTTTTTCCACACAATCCCCACCATTCATCCTGGTCTGCTTCCTTGGGTTTCTGTTGCAAATCATAGGTCCTCTTGATCAGAGCCAGACTTCTCAGGGCCCTCCCAGTCCCTCGCTCTTGTTTCTCATGACAGAGTTGCACCAGTCTCCCAAATATATGGGCGTTTGTCCCAATTAACAGGGGGACTCCATCATACAGTCTGGTGGGGGGACACACTAGGGCCAGTGTCTCTACTTGCTCCTCTATGCCAGTGACAGTTGCAGGAAAAGACAACCAGAGGCGGGCATATCCTAGGATATGGATAAGACTTGTCACTCAGCCCCCACACATGTAGGCCTTCCAGGGATTGTAAGGGCACATCAGATAAGTGTTTGTCATACCTGTCCTGAAACACAATGGTCACTTGCGACCCACTGTCAAGCACAGCCGAGTAGGAATACCATTCACAGCCACATTAGTTTCCATTGAAGGGCCCACTATCTCGGACCAGGCTGGAGGGACAACAGCAGGGGCCTGGACAGATGATTTAGCCACAGAGGGATTTGAGTTAGGCTGACTGAAGATTTTACTGTGGTCATTTTGTGCACCCCTTGACCACTGACTCGTTTTCCAAAGCTCTCCTTGAAGCTGGTTTACCACTTTCTCTAAGTCTTTCTGAGACTGGCATTCCCTCTTCATATGGCCATTCTTGCCGCAACTGTGACAAATGACACACCCTCGGGGCATCCTTGGGGAAAACATTGCAGGGGATACTGGAGCATCAACGGGAGATTGTGACCTGACTTCTGCGGGTAGTGTATCATGTCTCAAAAGTTCCTTTAGGGTGGCAGTCAATTCCTTGAGCTCAGCCAAGAAGCCACCCCCAGTAGAGGATGCCTGAGGGTGCACCCCCAACCCCATAATGGCCATGTTCTAACAGGGGCCAGGGTCTCTGTCAGCAGGCGAGACCTCAGCGAATGCACCCGGTTGTGCTTTTCTGACTTCCTTCAGCAACTCCTCCCCCCAGCGTTTAGCCCACGGCGGGACACTTTTAGTGGTCTCCATTTCGGGAAGGCCTTCTAGTGCCATGATCACTTGGGCTGCACTCACCCCATAATTACAATCTGCCTCTTCACCTTCTACCTCCCGGAGTTCTTTTATCATGTCACAGTAGTCAGGTGGGTTACCTCTCCTATCCTGGAGCCTTTACTGGATGAGCTGCAGTTTAGAATGCTTGGCATGTTGCAGTATGTGCCCCAATCTCACACAGTTCAAATCACTTGCGGCTACCCCACCTTTCTGGCAAGCTCTCTGCAGAGCTCTTTCTAGGTGAGTAACATACGCAGACAGACTTTCCCCTTTCCATTGTTTGGTACCTTGGAATTTCCGCATTAAAGTCTCCCCTGATTCAGTGCTCCCAAAATTGCCTTCAAGTACAGATAGGTACTTCTGAGCAGATGCATCAGGGTTCGTGGACCTCAAAAATTTAATGGCTTCAAGGGTGGGGCCCCTCAAACTTTCTATGATTCTTTTCTGCTTCTCAGCCTCCGCACACTGCCACTCAGGTACCAAGGGGGCAACACAGTTGATCCAGGTCTCCCAGTCATCCTCCCCCTGGGGGGTGGGGAGGGTGCCCGAGAAGATTCTCAGCCTTCGGTAGGAGTCATGACTAATGGCGGGTACAGATATAGGGACCAGCATTGGCACAGGCCCAGAAGGCAGGGCAGTAACAGGTGCTGGAGTGAGAGGGGGGTGTTGGGAAAAGAATTCCCTCAGGTGGCAGGAACAGTTTCTTAAAGTCCTCTACGGTTTTTCCTTCCTCCAGCAACAACTTAGCAAATTTCTCCTCAAAAGTCTCAGATATGGTGGGAGCTCATTCTCCCCAGGGTCTGTACTGTCTTTTGTTATCACTCTCCAGGCGGCTGGGACCCCTTCTGAGGCAATAGTCTGTGGCACTTTAGAGCTGTCCACGAGGTCACTACACTTTACCAAGGCTATGAATGTTTGGGCGATGAAATCAGCCTGTCGACCCACCACCACAGGGTTTTTTAAACATTCAACTTCAGAGAGTGCTCCCTCTACATTGTCCTTACTGCTACCTAGGGGAATATCCAGTATAAGTAGAGCATTTTGGGGGTCGATCTCCTGCCCAGTACACCACCCCACCAACTGGTGTACAGCCATTTCTACTGAGGTAGCCATTAATCTTTAACAATAATTCTTAATTTTTTGGCCACTAGAAGGCACAAAATCCCAGCAGTGAGCCTCCAAGATGTAACCCCTAGGTGGCGCTATCCCAAGGGCTACTACTCCTGCCTGCTTGGCTAGTAGCAGGTTAAGGGGCCTGAGTTCTGAAATGGGTGCCTCCACCCAGAGGTCAAGGTTTGTAGTGGTCAAGTTAACCTGGGCACAGCCCTCCGGGACACTATAACCCCCCTCTTTCCTTACTAGTGGCCAGAACAATACACAATAATCACTTTCACAATACCCCTGATAAACCACACAAGTACCCACACTGTTTGCACTTACCACCAGGGCTTTCCTCTGGCTCAACCCTGGGGACCCCCTGTAAAACAAGGTTATACACAGCAAATAACAGCAGTACAGTACTCTTGCACAAACTGGAACCACAGTCAGGGTAAATGCAAAAGAGATCTGATTTATTTAGGGACTTAAACAAGGGAGGGGTGTAATCAGGTTAATTTGCTTAAAGGCTGTATCAGTCAAGCAGTTATGCATGCACGTCAGGGTCCATAAACAGTCACACACTCTGGGTACCCAGATGGAGAATGGTGGGCTAGCCAGGAATGTTGCAGCTGGTTGGGGCCCTGTGATGGAAGAAAACAACATGCACCACACACACTAATTGTAATCTGGAGTCGGAGGGCTCAGTTCGTGAAAAGAAAACAACAAGACAATCAGATGACACACTTTTAGATTAGGCTGTTGTTGCAGGGAGCTACCCTGATGATTACTTATACAGGCTGGACGAAAATAGAGACTGCAGGTGGTTGATCTGGAGTGCCAGGAGAAGCAGGGCCCACACAATTTGCCGAGGCATCATTCCTGTTCAAGCGTGGAGCAGGGGGCTGATCCCCAGGCAGGTCTCTCATCGATGGCTTTCTCTTTTCAGCGTGTAGTCTGGCTGGACCAGTGTGGCAAGGCCCAGGCTAAATGGAGACAAATTCGGATATAGTCCGTTTGAGCTGGATACAGCTTCCATCAAGCAGAACACAGTTCACACAGTGAGGAACCAAATCACAACCCACTAACAACTCACAGCACATTTACATGTAAAGGAATTCTACTGTACCAGGCAAACCACTCTCCGGTCTTGATTGCAAAGTCTCTGCACAAACAGGGGATTCAGAAGCAGCTGGAATCTTCAGGCCGATCACATTCAGCAAAATCTTCGGTCTTCTTCCGGTATGAGCCTGGTAAAAAATCAGTGGCTTACTTCATTCTCACAAACTTGGATTTAGTCCAAAATAATTCTCTTCTCTCCCTCTCAGGGGCAGCAGGCAGACATGCAGGCCACAACTCAGGCCTTTCCACAGTTCTGCCACGAAAAACTACTCAGATGGCTGCTTGACTGTCTCAAGCTGTTGCTTCTTCAGCTCCCAACTTAGATCTGACTCAACTGCCAGCAAGCCTGGGACTTTCCCCAGAATCTAAAAGGTTCGGTTGGCTGATCTGTCTGTCAGTCACAACAAAGGCTCCCCCTTCAGGTGCAAAAAGACACCAAAAGCCCAAAACTACAATTCCTATAGATTTTGACTCCAGACAGCTCCTGTAGTCCGGCTCCATTTTAGGTCCCACCGGTACTGATTGGTCCCATTTGGCAGTCCAGGACCAAGATAGTGGAGATAAACAAAACAGTCCTTGCTGCAAAGAAGACAGGTTAGACAAATTATATTATCATTATCACTCTAAATGATTTAAGCAAATAGTTACATCTTTCAACAGAGCTCCCTCTCAGATTACTTATGACTGCAATCCAGGCAGCCCTTAAAAAGACTGTACACAGAGGCTATACAGGCACTCTCTGGCAATCACATTTAAACTGCTAAAATGCAGGACACCAACCTGGCAATGAGCATTTAGGCAAGCTCAAGAAAGACTTTTTGGGAACCCGCATTTGTAGGGTGGTTATAGTAACAATGTGGTTATAATTGCCAATGCTTTTAACACGCAATTTGCCAACCTACCTTGCCCCAGAAAACTACCCTCACCAGCTCCAGAACAGAACCTGACTCAATCCTGTCCTGCCTCCCCTCCTTTCTATCTTCACACTGTTTCATGAAGGGATGTCTTAAAACATTTAAACTCCACCTCTATTAGTGGGAGTGTTGGTCTTAACGAGATTGAACTCAGATTACTCAAGACTGCAGCTCCTTATTAGTGTCTTCAGTGAACAGGCTGATCTTACTCTTGACCCCCCTCTGCAATGTCTCCAGTAAAGACATTGAACAAAACAGGGCCCAGTACTGAACCCTGCAGTACCCCACTTGTTATTGGCCTTGGCTTGGATGTCTCCCCCCTTACAACTACCTTCTGTTGTGTGCCCTGAAACCAGCTCTCCACCCACTGCAGCAGTTTTTCCCCAACCCCATGTCCATCAGCCTGCTCATTAACCTCCTGTGTGGCACCAAGTCAAAATCCTTGCTGAAGTCCAGATACAGGTGTAACCCCCACCCAGATCTGCCATTTCCATCTTGACAGCACTACCTGGTGGGCTGGGTTCGAGGAGAAATATGTCACTCAGCCTATTGGCTAGGTTTGGCTACTCTGCAACAGGGGCACCCAAGTAACTCCGGACACAGGAAGCAATAACTGTAATGTCCAATACCAGAAGTGGGATTCTAAAGTGTGGCTATTATTCACATCCAACAGAATAACAAAGCATAGATGGACCCCCATGGGGCTACACTCCTGGTAATGCAGATTTATGGAGATCAGAACACATCCTCATTCACTTAGCCCTCAGGCTCTGAAACACACTGGGCACACAGCCCGAACTTGTACTCTGCTCTGGGTTTCCCTGGCTCTGCTCTCTTGCCAGCCACTTGGTCTACCTTCCTTCCATGCCTCGGCTATCATGCCAGCCCTTTGGACACTTTCCATATAGCATGGAAACATTTACTGGTGGCTCCCTAAACCACCTATGAGCACTTCTGGCTCCATCAGGGAATCTTCCTCATCAATCCCTCATCTGGGTACTTTCCTCAGGCACTGGCCAAGTACCCGAGAGAAAGCAACAGGTGTTCCAAAGCAAACCCGTAGAGGTGAATTTGGTTACTACTGATGGGGGGGGGGGTCTCCCACCTCTCGCTCTCATAATTCATACCAGGCCATTTCTCTGGACTGTAACACCTCATCCTTGAAAACACTTTGCTGTGTAGATTCTCTTTAAATTCAATCTACTGTCTTTACATCCCATTTGTGCTGAACTTGAACATACTTAATAAGTGGCTATGTCCAAATGTCCATTACTCTAGACCCCCCACAGAGTTAAGCAGTCCAATCCCCACATCTTCCAAACTGTACTTGGCTGTCTTTTCCTGACCACACAGTAACAGTCACTTTAGTTTCATCTTGTTTCAGGTAAAAACACATTGGCCCTTTAGCAGAGCGAACTCACCCCTTGGTTGCAGGTGCCCCACAGGCGTTTTCCTTTCAAAGAAATCTCATCCAGAACTTCTGGTGCCTCAGCATGAACTTAACTCAGGCAGCTTCTTTTTCCCTAGCCAGACCAGGGGAGTTGCCCCTTGAAACAGGCTGATTCCTTCCCCTCATCCCCGCAGGGATGGTGCCCTGAACCACTGAAAGCGGTCTCTACCACTTCACTTGGCTCTTCTTGTGTTTCTCTTAACGTAAGAACACGCACCTATACAAAAAAATAGCTCTTTGACAGAGCTTAGGACTCTGAGGGCCTGCCTACAGCAGAGCACCCCCTTCCTCTACTACAGACTACAACAGACTGACTTCAAATTCCCCAACATTCTATCCTAACTTCCCTAGCTGCAACATTCCAGTGTGGCTTATGCAGCTGCGACAGTTCTAAAATGATGTCATCCCTCAGTCTCAGCTGAGACTGAGAACAGAGTGAGAAAGTTTGAAATCCATTTAACTGGAGTTTCACAAGCTGCCTTCCCTGCCTACCACTAGGTCTAACTGGGATTCTTGTAACCCCGGGTAACAGGGGGCTCACACTCACCCTGGGCCAGGAAAATGACTGTCTGCAGTCATTAGTCACTAGCTTAGGCCATCTCACCCATGTGTTGACTCACGGAGAGGTAGCACCTTCCCCCTACCATGTGCTAGCACAGGCAGACAACACTAAGGGCCTAGAGGCCTTCGACTGACATATCAGCCTCTACTCTACCCGCTGACTATGGGTACCTAGTGGCTCTGGTAGAATTGTCCAGAGCATAGCCCTAATAGATCAGTACTGTAGCCCCTACAGCTGTTCAGGACCACAGCCTGTCTATCCCCCCTAGCCCTCTAGGGAAAACCTGTCTGCCTCTAACTCAAAATTCCCAAAACAAAACAAATGGGGACCTGTCCCCAATCTGGGACACCATGCAACCACACACTAGGAGCTAATACCATGCACTATGCATTACTCCCACACTCCCCCACAACCTTACCTGTGGAAGAAAAAGTTACACACAGTAACAACAACAACAGTACTTTAAACACTACACGCTAAAGTACTACTGAGAAACTCCGCTGAGTCCCTCCTCCTCTTCTTGTCTTCTCTTCTATCTTCTTCAGGAACATCTGCAAGAAAAAGAAAGACAACTCACTCTCCTAATCTGCATACACAGTCTATCTAAACCCCTACCATCAAAACACTGAAGAATCCCAGAAAAATATTTTTTTAAGAAAAGTAGAAAAAACAGTATAATCATTACAAAACAGTAGAAAACAATTACATTATTTACAATACACAATATCTGGGGGATGGAGTGCCCTAAAAGTCCTATCTAGTGACCACAGTGCCTGAAGGCAAGTCCATTAAAGAGTCTCTCCTGGGCCGGAGCCCGGTGAAGCACAGTTCTAGCAGGCTAAAGTCCCGAAGGGGAGAGTCTTTTAGGACAGTTCAAACATCTGGAGTCTGCTAGTGTAGGGTGTGTACTGCAATGTCATAAAAATAGAAAAGTCTGGACTTACCAGTCTCTCGTAGAACAACACGATACCACACCTTGTCCTCGGCCGAAGACTCTCTCTCTTGCAGCATTCTTCCAATACAGCTGGGCAGACATCTTCCTGGAAACAACAGGAAGGCACATCTGGAAACTGCTGGGATGATGTCATCGCTGGAGATGGAACCTTGAAACAGGAACAAAAAGGAAAACAGCTGGTCTGAAGTCATCCGATACCCAGGTGATGAATCAGGATACAGCTGGGCTGGTGTCCTCTCTGGATCTGAAGTCATCTGGTGGGCCAGTCGATAGATTCTGGAAAGCCAGTACACTGTAGAACTAATGAATGTGGGGAATCTGGCTTCTGGAACACCAGTCTGGTGGAACAACATAGGTACGGCAACTGCTGGATGGCAGCACTGGCTACCACTGCTCTGCTTTCCACTTGGTGGGCATGGGCATATTCGCAGGGTGGTCTTGGCATTGTGGCCAATAGCACAACGGGTCAGGTGCTGGAATTATTACCCCGTCTGGGCGCTCATAATTCACACTGTGAAAGGTTTCATGTCCCTTTCCATCCAAAATTCTTACAGTGTCCATAAACAGTGTCCTGCCTCTTTTCCACTGTCTGTATTTTTCTTGAAATATTCTGTTCTTGACATGCTTGTTTGCACCAGGATGCACATATTTCATTGCTTCTTCCCAAATCCAGGATTTCCTGCTTTTTTCAACCTCCTCCCAGACTCTCTGAGGAAAGGTAGGAAAGGACATCCCGTAGATTTCATTTTCTTTCCTACGAACCAGTCTTTCCTCTTTACTAGAGTTGGTCAACTTGAGACCTATGGCCTGGCTTGGGGGTGGCCAGTCCTGGTTCTGCCAGCTACTCATTCTTAACGACACAAAAAATGGATCCCTGGCTTCTTCTAGCACAGCCAGTGCAGTGGAATCACCACTCTCTTCCATGCGTTCCTCTGAGGCAAGAGCTTGAGGCTGTGTACCAGTTCCTTTTTCACAAGGTCACATAGGTTCCCCCTTTTCTTCTTCCTCACTGAGAATCTGTGCCCAGGATTGAGCAGTTGTCCTCACTCCTGAGACTGTCCACTCCTTGCTGGGCGTGGAGGTCGAAACCTCCCATTCAAAGGCCTCCCTCGTCTCGTTTTCACCTATGAGACTTGGGCTAGGCCCCTCTCTCCAAGGGTCTACTGATGCTCTTCCCAAAATATCTCTCTGCGAGTCAGACTCTGAAACATCAGCACATTGTTCTGTCTGTAAATCTGCACCCTCTTGCTTTGTGCCACACTCCGAGGGGCCTTCTCCAACAGGCTCCGCCTAGTGCTGTGTGCTGCCAACTGCAGATTCTTGAACTTTTATCCATGTGAGAGCCAAACCAATCTTGGGCACTTTAAACAAACCATATTTCTCTAGGTGCCCAGAACAGTGATGTATCATGAAGACATCCCTGCCAGCATTTAAGCACATCACACATACTCGCACTGGATATCCAGGAATCGCCACATGAGGAGGCAATCGTTCCCCGTAGTAACATCTCTCAATGTCCCTTAACTTGTTAACTTCTACTGCTATCACAGCCCGGGCATGATACAGGTAGCGGACTGGTCCTGAAGCCATAACTGCAGAGAAAAACAAACAATGCTCACTGTTATTGCAAGTCCCACATCACAGAAAACTTTTTTTTTCTTCTCTTTCAAAATGGCTCCTCTGCTGCTGTGTTTACATTACTACCCCACCCTGTAATGGCGGTGGCAGCACTCCTACGCATCAACATTCTGTAATTGGGTCAAGCCACTGTGCATCCAATTTACACACTCTACTGATAACTTTGCTCAAACTGCACAAACTTGCACTGTTCTTTTTTCCTAGCACATTTATGTGATTTACCATGGACTTTTTACTTGCTGAAGACATTGCTCTAGCTTACAGTCCCATAAAGCCTCAGTATTTCATAGCACAGGATTGCCTGTATTTTTTGCTGCATATCTGATACAACTCACAGTCTCTCACATGGCTTTGAAAATTATACTGATGCTGAACCTATAATTATGCTCACAGTCGATTGCTTAGAATTCTTGCTTTTGCTGGTAAAACTTAACACAGTCCTTCCTTGCAAAGCGATTACACTGCTACACACAGATTCAGTGGGCTTTTGGTGAAATCACACAGTTTCAGCAATTATTTCTGTTGGTACTCATTGTTATCAGTAGCTGTTTGCTGCGATGGAAAAACGGCCTGCAGCCAGTCTTGGAGACCTCTGGAAAGAAGTGGGTTGGCAGTCCTGCCGACTGTCCCTCTGAACACCACACTCACAGTCCAGTCGATCGCGTTGCAGGTTGAGCCCGAATTCAAACAGAAAAGTCAGTTTTTTAACTTTTTACAGTGCTTTCAATCACCGCGATGCTCCTCCTGGTAAGCCAGTTCGCACACTCCACTCACTCTCCCTCTCGAATGCTGTGCAGTCACTCTAGAGCTGGCTTGGGGGCGGGACTGATTGCAGTCTCACCAATCACTCAACACCATGCAAATGAGCCTCTTTCCTTTCAAATGCTCTTCTCCTCATAGCGATCATCGAGCAGGCAAATTTAAACTGCAAACCACACTTTTTTCTTTTCTTTTAAACTGACTTCACGGCAGGAGCACCATTTTAACCATTTTTCATGGCCATTAAGCCCAACAAGTCTCAGTCCATACAGAAAGCATTTCCAACATCTAGGGCACAATTTTCCTTTTGTTACCCACAGTTTTCCACACTTTTCTTTGTCACAAACACTTTTAAAAGCTGGCAAATGCTGTAATTTGATGCAGAACAAGGGCATACATTCTCAGGCTTTACTGCTCCTTGGTAAACAGTTGGCATTTTAATAGCAGCACATGGATAACAGCACACAGCAGCACAATAGTTAAACGTTGCTTCAGTTGTTTTGGGCTACCCACTGCCAGATAGCCAAAATGTTAGCCATTGTCTGAGCGACCTTTCTTACATTCCTCCCTAAATTCCAAACCCAAATCCTCAGCGTGGCCTCCATTTTTGTAACCCCCACCCAGGTATGCCGTTTCCATCTTGAAAGCACTACCTGGTGGGCTGGGTTCGGGGAGAAATATGTGACTCGGCACATTGGCTAGGTTTGGCTACTCTGCAACAGGGGCACCCAAGTAACTCCAGACACAGGAAGCAATAACTGTAATGTCCAATACCAGAAGTGGGATTCTAAAGTGTGGCTATTATTCACATCCAACAGAATAAACAAAGCATAGATGGACCCCCACGGGGCTACACTCCTGGTAATACAGATTTATGGAGATCAGAACACATCCTTATTCACTTTAGCCCTCAGGCTCTGAAACACACTGGGCACACAGCCTGAACTTGTACTCTGCTCTGGGTTTCCCCTGGCTTGGCTTCCTTGCCAGCCACTTGGTCTACCTTCCTTCCATGGCTCGGCTATCATGCCAGCCCTTTGGACACTTTCCATATAGCATGGAAACATTTACTGGTGGCTCCCTAAACCACCTATGAGCACTTCTGGCTCCATCAGGGAATCTTCCTCATCAATCCCTCATCTGGGTACTTTTCTCAGGCACTAGCCAAGTACCTGAGAGAAAGCAACAGGTGTCCTAAAGCAAACCCATAGAGGTGAATTTGGTTACTACTGATGGGGGGTCTCCCACCTCTCGCTCTCATTATTCATACCCAGCCATTTCTCTGGACTGTAACACCTCATCCTTGAAAACACTTTGCTGTGTAGATTCTCTTTAAATGTATTCACATTCAATCTACTGTCTTTACATCCCATTTGTGCTGAACTTGAACATACTTAATAAGTGGCTGTGTCCATTACTCTAGACCCCCACAGAGTTAAGCAGTCCAATCCCCACATCTTCCAAACTGTACTTGGCTATCTTTTCCTGACCCCACAGTAACAGTCACTTTAGTTTCATCTTGTTTCAGGTAAAAACACATTGGCCCTTTAGCAGAGTGAACTCACCCCTTAGTTGCAGGTCCTCCACAGGCATTTCTCTTCAAAGAAATCTCATCCAGAACTTCTGGTGCCTCAGCAAGAATTTAACTCAGGCAGCTTCTTTTTCCCTAGCCGGACCAGGGGATTTGCCCCTGGAAACAGGCTGATTCCTTCCCCCCATACCCACAGGAATGGGGCTCTAAACCACTGAAAGCGGTATCTACCACTTCACTTGGCTCTTCTTGCGTTCCTCTTAAGGTGAGAACACACACCTATACAAAAAAAATAGTTCTTTGACAGAGCTTAGGATTCTGAGGGCCTGCCTACAGCAGAGCACCTCCTTCCTCTACTACAGACTACAACAGACTGACTTCAAATTCCCCAACATTCTATCCTAACTTCCCTAGCTGCAACATTCCAGTGTGGCTTATGCAGCTGCGACAGTTCTAAAATGATGTCATCTCTCAGTCTCAGCTGAGACTGAGAACAGAGTGAGACAGTGTGAAATCCATTTAACTGGAATTTCACAAGCTTCCTTCCCTGCCTACCACTAGGTCTAACTGGGATTCTTGTAACCCCGGGTAACAGGGGGGTTATACAGGACAGCCACAGCATGGCCTTCGTCAACTGCCCTAGTGATCCAGTCAAAGAAGTCGATCAGGTTAATTTGGTAAGCTCTTCCAATGAAAAACCCATGCTGTCTCTCATCCTACAGACCATTGCTATCGAGAAAGGTTATCAGTCTCTCCTTCAGAATGGTTTCCATCAACTGCCCCACTATGGAAGTCAAGTTCACCGGTCTGTAGTTGCCCAGTTGGTCCTTGGGTCCACTCTTGTGAAGGGGCACCACGTGAGCCATCCTCCAGTCCCTTGGTACATTCCCCATCTACAAGGAGGTATTAAACAGGTCTGTCAGAGTGCCTGCCAACACCTCTGCCAGTTCCTTCAGGACCCTTGGGTGTACACTGTCTGGTCCTGGTGCCTTGTCCACCCGAAAGGCTTTAAGGCCCTTCAGAACTCTATCCTCTTGGATGAACCCATCTGTTTTCTCGCCCCCACCCTTGCCCCTTTCCTCTTTGATATTGGGCTATCCCTTTCTTTCGTGAAAACCAAGCAGAAATACTCATTGAGTGCCTCTGCTTGCTCTTCCCCTTGTTCCACCAATCCCACCTCTCTTTTGATTCTACCAATGTCATCCCTTCAACTCCTCTTCTCCCTAATGTAGTTAAAGAACCTCTTTTCCCCCTCTCTGATCCCTGGAGCCAACTTCAGCTCCTTTGCTGCCTTGGCTGCCCTGACTGACCGGGTCACCTCCCTAGATGCCTTTGTGAACACCTCTCTATCCTCCTCACGCCCCAATTATTTGAACTTAATGAAGGCCAATCTTTTTTCCCTCACCTTCCTCTCTGCTTCCTTGCTGAGCCAGCCATTTTTTATGTTTGCTTGCGAATGCGCAAGAAACATTTCGGCACAGCTTAGGAGAGAAGTGGGGTTTTGGAAGTGCGGCACTGTGGGGGCCAATGGCCCCACTGCCTTTTGAGGCTTGGCCCGCTTTCCCCAATGTGGTGGCCTTCTGCTGCTGACATTAATTCAGCCAGCGTGCCACCACCTTGAAACGAATCCGCCGCTGTAATGAGGGAGCGACCTGTCATTGCAGGGCTGTACCTTGCCATCCCTGACCCAGTTCATTTGCCGATGGGGAGCCCAGTCCCGTCAGCATAATGTCTCCACCCCCAAGTTTCTATTGTATGCCGAGGGGGTGCCCAATCCCCCTCTGCATCATGCGCCCCCCCAACAGTCTTTCTTTGCTGACGGGGCACCCAATCCCCATCGGCTTCAATCCCCCTTCCCAGTTCAATTTGCTGATGGGGGAGCCCACTCCCCATCGGCATAATGTCCCCCATTTGTTGTCTGCCAATGGGGGTGCTCAATCCCTCTCGGCTGTTGCCACCCCCACTCGGTATGTGCTGATGGGGGTGCCCAATCTCCTGTTGGCTACAGCCCCCCCCAAAACACTCAGGTGGCATGCTGGGAGCCTGTAAAATAGAAAAAGGTCCCTCGTTGAGTCCGTAGCCCCTCCCCCAACCGACACCCACCCTCTGCGCGCTCTGCCTCCCCACACCCCCTCACCCCATACTTACCTCTGGAGCCCAGCGTGATGATCTTCAATGGACCAGGAACATGTCTGCACTCTACAAAGCTGACCGTGAACTGAAGAAATTCCGCTAAGCTGTATAATGGCATAAATAGGGTTTTTCAACTTTGGTGCATATCTCAGGCATTTTTAGGAATTTAGGCACCAAGTTTTCAACATGGGGTTATTGGGTTCCCATATAATTCTGCCATTGACAAATTGGCGTTGTTCGATCCCGAAGGTGATTCGCGGTCACTATGCGAATCACCTTTCAAGACCGATTAATGAAATGACAGTGCCAGTGTTCATGAGGTGGGCTCTCAAAAAGCATATGTTGCAAATTTGGAGGAAAAATCCAAACAACTGACTGTTTTACGAGCGTGCGTTGAGCAGTTTCCACACATGCTTGTACCTTCGCGAATTTGTAATATTTTCACTCCAGATTTTCAACATTGCCATTTTTTCATATGTCCTTATGAACAGTACAGCTGTCATTTTTCCCATCCTGATCAAAATTGTTTTTGCACTTCCAGCGCAGAATAGCGCGGTCACTGTGGGAAATCAGTGTTTGAGACGCATTAAGAAAATCACAGTGACACTGTTCATGAGCAGAGGTCCTAAAATGCCTATGTTGAAAATCTGGTGACGAAAGTCCATAAAATGAGTGTGTTACTAACATGCGTTGCGCAGTTTCCATGCATGCTCATATCTCCGTGAATTTGTAATATTTTCACTCCAGATTTTCAGCATTGGCATTTTCCACACCTCCTTATGAACAGTACAGCTGTCATTTTCCACATCCTGGCCAAAATGTGTTTTTGCACTTCCGGCGCAGAATAGCGCCATCACTGTGGGAAATCAGCGTTCGGGACACGTTAAGAAAATCATAGTGACACTGTTCATGAGCAGAGGACCTAAAATGCCTACTTGGAAAATTTGGTGACAAAAGTCCATAAAATGACTGTGTTACAAGCATGTGTTGTGCAGTTTCCACGTATGCTCAGAGGTGCACAAATTTGTAATATTTTCACTCCAGATTTTCAACATTGGCATTTTGTCACACCTCCTTATGAACAGTAAAAGCTGTCATTTTTCATATCCTGCCTGCAATATGTGTTTGCACATCTGGCACACAATGGCGCTGTCGCTGTGGGAAATAAATGTTTCGGATAGATTAAGAAACTCATAGTGACAGTGTTCATGAGCAGAGGTCACAAAATGCCTATGTTGAAAATTTGGTGAAATAATTCCACTAAATAACTGTGGTACAAACATGTGTTGTGCAGTTTCCACGTACGCTCAGAACTTTGAGCATTTTTCATATTTTCGCTACAGATTTTCAACATTGCTATCTCTTCACACCTCCCTATGGACGGTACAGCTGTCATTCTTCACATCCTGCCTGATCTGTGTTTTGGCACATCTGACGCAGAATGACACGTCGCTGTGAGAACTCGAAGTTAGGGACACATTAACAAAATCACACTGCCACTGTTCATGAGAAGAGGTCCCAAATACTTTCATGAGGTGGGGGTCACAAAAAGGCCATGCTGAAAATTTGTAGTGCAGATACCAACACACGCCCGGGGTGTTAGGGTTTCTAACCATAACACCCCACCCTGTACAGACTGACAGGCATCAGAGGTGTAACTTTGGATCACAGGCTGTAATGCTCATGCCATCCCAGCCCCACCCTGAAGCCAGTGACAGGCATCGAGGTGTGCCTTGCACTCTTCAGCCCCAGACTTCACCCCATTCTCCTGTACTGCACCCATTTCAGCATATGTCCTTATGAAATGGGGTGACTGTGAAGCTGAACACCCCAAGACACACCTCAACACTTGTCGGTGTCTACAGGATAGGGTGAGGTGAAATGCCATGAGCATTATGGGCAACGACCCGCAGACACACGCCAATTCCAATCCATCTCTGCAGGGTGGAGGTGGGATTGGCGTGAGTTCAATGCTTCACTGCCACTCCTATTCTGCACCTGTCTAACTCCTCCATGTCCAATGCTAATATCAGCAAGCAAACATTCGGCATTGACAAATGCTTGTTTTTTAACCTGGACTGATTACTCTGAGATTTGCCACATGTGTTTGTGGCCTCATTCAACCCCTTCCTAATGATTGCCCACTTCTGTTTAACATCCATCTCTGGGTTAATTTTAACTAAATACCCCTCTAGGATGCTGCCCATTCTGGCAAAATCTGCCTTCCTGAAGTCCAGCACTCTTGTCCTTCAGGATTAAATACTGAGTGTGGATTTTCCAGGCAAATTCCTGATGCTGTGGATAGGAGGTTGTTTTAAAGATAGCCTTAACCTGCCAGTCATATCCCCATTCCTTGCCCATCATCTGCTATTGTGTTTCCGTCTACCACTTCTCAGTAATGTAAGTAATCTGGTTTGCTAACTCCTGCATAAGGAATTGGTATATCAAGGTGATTGGCCGCTTTTGTTGTATGGCAGACAAAAGACCAGGGAATGTAATGGTTTCTGGTGGTTGCTATTTCCCTTTAATCCCCCTATCCCTATGCAACCCAGCCATCACAAAATCCTGTAACTGAAAATACCAAAATTGATCCACCTGAGCCTAGCCAAATTCCTGCTTACATGTTTCAAAGGTTCAATAAGTTCCCCATCCAGCAACTGGGACAGAAATTAAAAAAGACTTCTGGACTGCTTCCTTAACCAGGGGTCTGTCATGCCTGTTTGAAAATCTACATCTCAGCTGAACCATTTATAATACCAAACATATCTGGCGATTCGCCGTTGTGACAGACACATATCCCATACCTGCAAATTTACCTGTATAGCCGTAGATCTTTCCTTGGGATTGTGACACCTAAGGCATTTATCAAAAAGGTAATCCCAGGGGGGTGAGGACATCATCTATAGAGTCTAATTCCATAATTTTCCAAGTAACAGTATAGGCAGGGCCCCTCCATAGCCATGCCAACTTAACCTGAGCTGAGGTCCAATATTTCTCCAACAAGGGGAGCACCCAACCCCCATTTCTTTCTCGCCCAGAAGAGGCCATTACACATCTTTGGTTTGGTCTTTCCCCAGACATATTTCATAATCTATTTTTGTGCTGACTTGAACCAACCCTGCTCTAATACAAAGGGTGCACATTGAAATAAATATAAACATCTAGGGAGAAGATTCATTTTATCTGCCTGAATTCTGGAATACATTGGGAGGGGTAAGAGGAACCATCTCTTGTTGTCTGCCACAACGGCTTGCATTAAGAGAACATAATTATCCTGGAATAAGAAGGTTGTAGAAGATCACAAATAAATACCTAAATATTTGTGCTTAACAATATCCTACTTCATGGGAAAACGTCACTGCAAGCTCACCGAGGGTACAAAATTAAATGTAAGGGCCTCTGTTTTGGTACTATTAAAGGAATAGCCAGAAAGGGCCAAAAACTCCTGGACTACATGCAAGACAGAGGGCAAAGAGGTGAGTGGGTTTGTTAAATACAGAAGTATATCATCCACACAAAATGCAATCCTGTGCTCCCAATATCCAGTGGTGACTTCTATTAACTTCTCATCCTTTCAGCACATGTGGCCTGTGCAAAGGGCTTGATGTACAAAGTGAAAAGGACCAGCAAGGGGGGCAGCCTTGTCTGATCCCTCTACCCAGCTGGAGCCATGCTGAAAGATGCTCATTTTCACATACATAGGACTGGGGGGCTGCATATACAATTTGTATACACTGTATGAAGGGGAGGGAAAAAGTCAAACCCAGCAAAGACTCTATGGAGATACTACAAGTCAACCTGATCAAAAGCTTTTTACACATCCATACTCTGATCAGTAACATGAAGGGCTCACCAGACACTATCCTGTGCCTCCTTGCTCTTGAAAAAGCCTGTTTGATCAAGGCCTGTCTGGTGTGGGATGATGCCCTCCAGGCAGTGTGTCAAGATGGCTGTATAAAATTTATAATCTACATTTAAGATTGATATGGGTCAGTATGAGGATATAAAGTTCGGTCCTTGCTGAGTGTGGAGAAAGCAGAGATGACAGCGAAACACCAGGAAGATGCCAAGGTGTCCTCTTCCACCATGGCTGCCTGGTATACAGACTTGAGAAGAGGGACAGGGTCCTCCCTGAAATGTTTATAAAATTCAAATGGCAGACCGTCCAGTCCGAGGCATGTCCCTGTTTTCTGCGTTTAGTTTTGGCAATGGTATCACAGACTGGATAAGAACCGTCAAGGCCTCATTTTGTGCTTCAGTAACCTGAAGGAGTTGGAGGCTGCTCAGATATGCATCTGTAGTCGCTTCACAGCTTCCCAGCTTCAGGAAGTATAAGGTTGAATAGTATTGCTGGAAGGCTTCAGAGATTGCCCCGACTTCCTCCACCTTGCCACCATATACTGGGTGGATAACCTTAGATATGCAGGCTCACATCCACTGAATATGAAGTCAACAGGCCGATAATTTCATGGCCTGAGGCCCTTACTCATAATAGCACTGCTGGAAATAATTTAAATTCAGTTCTACTCGGTAACCTAAGAGTTGATTTCGCTCCCTTTTCAGGTTCAATAACTCCCTCTCCCTCTGTTCAACTTAACTTGTAGAAGTTCCAGTTCCTGAATTTTATTCTCCACAACCCTTTGTTTTCTCTAACCTTGCTTTTCACGTTGGTTGCAATACGGGATTTTGTGTGTGTGTTGCTGCCAAGCCAGTTGCAGTACACAAAACCAGGGTCTTGTAATGAGCTCGGCAGTCGGCACCAATGACCACTCGGTGT
This sequence comes from Neoceratodus forsteri, assembly GCA_016271365.2. Lineage (NCBI taxonomy): Eukaryota > Metazoa > Chordata > Ceratodontiformes > Ceratodontidae > Neoceratodus > Neoceratodus forsteri. The sequence goes on along the minus strand of CM028130.1, from coordinate 1,027,635,910 downwards.
GGTCCTGATGCAGTTCTCTGCTAGGTGGGCTGAATGGTCATGCACTTCAAAGGGCTGAAGCCGCTCCAATTAAAAAGGACTTTGGTCCTTTGATTTGCATGAAGCCCATGTCAGTAAACAGCTGATCGGCTTGTGAAGTGAAAGGGGAAGTCTTGTGTAACAGAAGCTTCCAAAAAAAAAAAGATCTCCTCCTCAGACCAACAAAAACAGGCCCCCCATTCCCATCAGTGTGGGACACTGGGTAGCCCACTCCCAGTGTCTCCAGTTGTCCTTCAGGCCAGTATGGATCCCCTCCCCCAGCAGTGTGCCCTTTTGATATAAGGTTTGCCAACAGCGGGGTGCCCATTCCCCGTGTCAGCAGTAGCCCCCCCCCGACAGTATGGGACACTGGGTAGCTCACTCCCAGTGTCCCCAGTTGTGTATAAAATCCCCATATTACTGTTGTGGAACACTGGGGAGCCCACTCCCAGTGTTCCCAGTATGTCCCCTCCAGCAGTGTTGCCATTTTCCCCCCTTATGTTTGCCTACAGCGGGGTGCCCAATCACTGCGTTAGCAGTAGCCCCCCTCCCCCTGACAGTGTGGGACACTGGGTAGCCCACTCCCAGTGTCCCCAAGTGTATAATGTACCTGTAAAAAAGAATACAGTCCCCCAAAGTCTTTTATTTTTTTTTTTAAACCTGGAAAAAGAAAACGGTCCCTCGTTGTCTCCCCACATCCCCCTCCCTCATCCCCACCCTCCCTCTGCACACCAACCTCCCCTTATCCCACCTTACCCCATACTTACCTCCAGAGGTCGGTGGCTGCGATCTTCTCTGGACTGGGACATGTCTGCACTCTTCAAAGATGAACCACGAACTGAAGGAATCAAGGTAAACCGTATAGTGGCTATCAATGGGGTTTTCAACTTATGTGTTATAGCAGCCATTTTTAGGAATTTTGACCCCAAATTTTCAACATGGGGTTCTTGAGACCCTACCTCATGAACACTGGTGCTGCCATCTCATTTAGTGGTGCCGAAAGATGATTTTGCGGTCGCTGCATGGAATCACCTTTTTGGACTGAGTAATGAAATGACAGTGCCAGTGTTTATGAGGTGGGGTCCCAAGAACCCCATGTTGTAAATTTGGTGCAAAAAGTCCCAAAAATGACTGTGTTATGAGTGTGCATTGTGCAGTTTCTAAGCACGCTTGTAACTTCACCAATTTTTAATATTTTCACTCCAGATTTTCAACATTGTGATTTTTTCACACCGCTTCATGAACAGTACAGCTGTCATTTTTCAAATCTTGCACAAAGCGCGTTTTCACACCTGTGGCACAGAATGGCGCGGTCGCTGTGCAAAATCAACTTTCGGGATGGATTAACAAAATCACAGTGCCAGTGTTCATGAGGGGAGGTCTCAAAAAATGACAGCGTTACAAGTATGCATTGCACAGGTTCGATGCACATGCATTACTTCAACAGTTTTTCATATTTTTATTCCAGATTTTCAACATTGCCATTTTTCATACCAACTTATGAACAGTATACAGCTGTAATTTTTCACATCCTGACTGTAACATGTTTTTGCACCTGTTGCGCAGAATGGCGTGGCCTCTTTGAGAAATCAACTTTTGGGACAGATTAACAAAATGACAGTACCAGTGTACATGATGTGGGGTCCCCAAAAGGCCGTGTTGAAAATTTGGTGAAAAAATTTCTGAAAATGATGAAGTTATGTGCATCTGTTGAATTTATTCTACACACGCACATAACTTTGTGGAATTGGAGCGCAGGGTCCGAAGGACCCTGTGTTCCCATTGTAAAATAAGGATACTATTATACTGTCTCAAAAAGAAGAGAAATTCATTGCAAAAATCTACATTAGTGCATCAGTTGAGGTTTTTATTAAATCTTCAAAAGCTGGGAAATTCGATGTTAGGGTTCCCACCCCTACCACCCCTCCACACCCTCCACACACTAACAAGCATCGGGTGTTCCATGGGGTCATCAGGCCTAATTCTCACCCCATTCTCCTATGCTGTACCAGGTTGACTTGTTTACACATGAAATGGGGTGAGGGTTAGGCCTGACAACCCTATGGCACACCCTGACGCCTGTTGGTGTGTGGAGGGTGGGGTGGTAGGGTTGGGAACCCTAACATAGAATTTCCCAGCTTTTCACAATTTAATACAAATCTTAACTGATGCATTAGTGTGCTTGTTTGCAAAGTGATGTGCTGGCTGTACTATAGCAACAAGCAGCGCAGTTTCATTCATTAGAAGCTGGTGCTCGGCAGTGGAGAAGGGAGGGTTGTGCTGTGCTGGGCTGGTGGGAGGTGGCAGCAATTGCCTTCTCCTAATAAGGAGAATTGGGTACTGGGTGCCGGGTGTGGGGGGGTGATGGACAGACGGAGTGGTCAGGTCACTGCTTGTTATTGCTGGGGGGGGGATTACTCTGCATTCTTGGTGCTGCTACCTCTCACTTACATTAGTTTATAAGATGGGGGCCAGCTGTGGAGGCGAACGGGTTGTGCCGATCCCCATTAAAAGTTTTTTTCTTGGCAGAAAAAAAAAAATTGCGGGGTGCTGGGTGGATAGGAGGGTAAGATTTAAATCGGTGTTACTGAAATAAGTTGCTACCTTGAAAGTACATAAGGCTATGGGACCAGATGAGGTACACTGTGGGGTATAAAGGGAGCTCATGGAAGTACCAGTGTTAAACAAGCAACCAATGTTTGGCGTTGACAAATGCTTGTTTATTTTCCTGCTGCTATGGAAATCAGTTGACCCTGAACTGTAGCCTTAACCCTTAGGCTGCCAGAAAATTTAGAACATATAGGTATTTAGGACAAGATATCCTCTCAGTGGTAGCCTAAGGGTTAATAGTGTCCCATAAAACTCCCAGGGCTATACTGGTCAGTCTTTTCCCTGGCAGCAGAATCCTGCAACAGTGATAGATGAAGCCTTCAGAAGGAGGATTTTCTCTGCAGGTGGAGGCCCAATTGTTGAGTGACTGGGGTGTAGTCGGAGAGACACATGATTTGCTGCCTATCTAGATATTCTTTAGAACACAGAAAAATATTCAGATGACAAGAACTCTGACATGCCCAGGAAAAAAGGTAAATTCCCTCATCTGTCCTTGTAAATGGCACCATACATCCACATAGTCCAGTTCAGATAAAACAGTTCAAACCCTCTTGGCTACCATGTGTGCCTTTCACGGAATTAGGGAGGTGCTATCCACAGATGGATTAAAGGTCAAATTAAAATCACTCTGGCATATTAGCACCCCTTCAACCTTCTCAGACATGAGCTGGAAATGGCTATAAAAAAAGCCATAATTAGTTGCTGGTGAGGTCCACACAGAGACCAGAGTGAGGACCTGACCATCATAGGCACCCTTAAGGAGGACATAGTGACCCTTCTTGTCCGCATATACGTACTTAACATCAATGGTAACCAGGTTTAGGATCAAAATCATCTCCCTTCTCCTCCACCCATCTTTATAGGAGTAGTAGTTGACTTAATGAAACCCGAACCTGGTCAGTTTCTGATGTTCAATGTCTGACAAGTAGATCTCCTGCAAAAATCAGCTTTTGTTTGTTTACTGTACTGCACAATTTACTCCTCTTAATTACATTTGTCAGACCATTAACATTATAGTTCACAGTTTTGGTGGATGTGGTCATTATGTAGGATTCCAGATAATCACCTTACAAAATAATAGAGGACTAGACATCTGGCAGCCAGCCTCAAATAGACTAAATATTCTGGAAGTTATCGCTGTCACTCCCTGATCAATCTCGAACAAATAAACTAACAATAACCTTGCCAACAGGGTGATTAACAAAGTAAATCCTGTAGTATTTCCAAGGCAGGAGAATATCCCCTGATAAAGTCAGACCGGTAGTGGTAGCCTTCCTCCCCCAGGATTTGGGGGCCACTGCACATGCTTTCCCCAGTAGGAGTAAGCAAAAATAAAATATCAAAGATAGAGGCCACAGACGCAACACTGTGTATCATTTCCCTCTGCCCCCATGTATTAAATACAAGACAGTGTATCCCACTACTGGTTCAGCTAAATAAATTGCTAGAGAGAGAAGCAAAAAATACAAGTTTCATGTTTGCAATGCAGTTAAAACTTTCCTGAGCATCTATTGTATTCACATTTTGAGTAGTCCGCCTGAGGCTAAAAACACCGAAGTCCAGTGCATAAATCAGTCAGTGCTCACGGTTTATAATATGGTATGTTCTGCACCCCTGGAGCAAATGGAAGCAGTAGCTTCCCATTTAAGAAGAGCCGGCAGCACCCCCACACACACACACATAAAAGTCAAGCCATCTGTTATGGGAAAGGAAGGTGGTGAAGGAACTGGGGGGGGTCATTACTAAGAATTGGCTAAAATTACTGTTTTTCAGACCATAGTGCCCACCGTATTCACTGTAGGCTGAGTGAGGCAGGCATATCAATTAATCGACACTGACCACAGGCGTGGTGCTCCCCTGGCCTGCCATTTTTCAAGCCATGTCCAGGAGGCAGCCCAACTCCCCCCACCCCACTACCTCCAGCACCGTTAGATGTATGCTCAGTATCTCATTTAGCCCCACACTGTCAAGAAACCATCCAACACTGCCTGCATGGTATGGGGGACATGCATGTCATTAGGGGTCCCTAGACCCATGTCAGCACTGAATTGACCTGCAGGTCTCTAGGGCCCTGATATAACTGCCTGCAAAGGCTTAGGGAGGGCAAATAAGAGCAGAAGCCTCCTCCCACTCTAACACCACCCTGTTCCTGCTCCACTCCCCCCCTCACAACAACTATCTCAGACCATGTGAGATGGGCCACCAATACCCCTAAGCAGAAGAACTAAGCCCGCTCAAATAAAAGTAGCACCTGGGAATGAGAGAGCCCGTGCTGATAAAACTATATAATGAACAGATTTTAAGAAGTGCCCAACCCAAAGTTCAAAACATGCACTTGGCCACCCGAAAGTTTGCAGTTAAGAGTAAGTACATCGATTAATAAACAGAGCAAGCTGTCCAATATAACCAAAAGGGCTGGAATCAGTGCCTAGAATCAGGAGAGAGAGACAAAGCCATACCCCCAATGGTCTTAGCTCAGTACAAGGGAGAGGGTGTGTCATTCCCTCAGCTCCTTTAAATCCACAGAGCATGATATATATATATATATATATCTATATATATACAAAAAGGATCCAAGTTCAAGCAAATTGCCTTTCAAGTGTTCTGCTAGAGGCCATCCCTCAACGGCACTTGGCTCTGAACAGCCTGCAGCATACTCTGGATCTCCGACATTGTCCAAGATGAAGCCTTCTGTCCTATGGCCCATATGCATTGTCTCTTCACTGTTGTCTACTCAGATGTCTGAGGCTTTGGGAGAATGTACTGGTGTCACCTCCAGGATTCCACTGAGATGCCCCTCTCCTTCAGTGGGTATACAGTCAAACCCACAAAGGAGGAAGTGCATGGTCAAAAACCGAGGTGACATTACAGTGTACATGATTTCGGAGCTGGTTTATTTATATCAGTGTGGTTTTTGACTGCGCCCATTTTCTGGAGTCTGTGCAGCGCGTGTTTTGACCACGCTGTTCTTCCTTCATGGTTTTGACCTGGACCCCCTTCAGTGCTGTTAGGTCCTCCTCTGGGGAATCATAATCCTGTATACCATCATCCCAAAAGACTTTGAGTCATGCTGGATATGGGGTCTGAAGTTTTAGTTGTTAAGCCTGAAGCAATGTTTTGCTGTAATTGATACTGGATGAATAATGGAACGTCTTTATTCAGTGACGTTTTTCTTTATTCTTCTTTATTCAGTTTGAGGCAGCATAGTGTAGTTGTTAAGAGACCTGAGCTGGAATCTTGGAGAACTGGGTTTGAATCCCACAGCCACCATTTGCATACTGTGTGACCTTGAGTTAGTCACTTAATTACCCTGCGCTCCCAGGACACAGGAAGAAAACTGGCTATTCCTTCTGTTTAGCTCCCTGGCCTGATTTGCAGAGTTCTTGATGACCAGGAGAGTGACAATCCATGTGACGCTGGCCACAGATATAATATTGGCTTCTGTTTCAGTGTACTGTCTGGCCCTGGTTGCAAAATCCGGTGGGACCAGGAGAGCAGAAAGATATGCAGCCCCCAGCAACTGGTGTTCAGGGAGGCGGCAGCATGCTGGGCTGCATGAAATGGTGCACAGACTTGCTCATGACATAGCATCCTACAGAAAAGCCTGTGACTCTGCACCTGTCATGTTGACACCCCACCCTGCCAGGCTTGCTCATGACATAGCATCCCACAGAAAAGCCTGTCACTCTGCACCTGTCATGCCGACACCCCACCCTGCCAGACTTGCTCATGACATAGCATCCCACAGAAAAGCCTGTCACTCTGCACCTGTCATGCTGACACCCTGCCCTGCCAGACTTGCTCATGACGTAGCATCCCACAGAAAAGCCTGTCACTCTGCACCTGTCATGCTGACACCCCGCCCTGCCAGACTTGCTCATGACGTAGCATCCCACAGAAAAGCCTGTCACTCTGCACCTGTCATGCTGACACCCCGCCCTGCCAGACTTGCTCATGACGTAGCATCCCACAGAAAAGCCTGTCACTCTGCACCTGTCATGCTGACACCCCGCCCTGCCAGACTTGCTCATGACGTAGCATCTCACAGAAAAGCCTGTCACTCTGCACCTGTCATGCTGACACCCCGCCCTGCCAGACTTGCTCATGACATAGCATCCCAGAAAAGCCTGTCACTCTGCACCTGTCATGCTGACACCCGCCCTGCCAGACTTGCTCATGGCGTAGCATCCCACAGAAAAGCCTGTCCTCTGCACCTGTCATGCTGACACCCGCCCTGCCAGACTTGCTCATGACATAGCATCCCACAGAAAAGCCTGTCACTCTGCACCTGTCATGCTGACACCCCGCCCTGCCAGACTTGCTCATGACATAGCATCCCACAGAAAAGCCTGTCACTCTGCACCTGTCATGCTGACACCCCGCCCTGCCAGACTTGCTCATGACATAGCATCCCACAGAAAAGCCTGTCACTCTGCACCTGTCATGCTGCACCCCGCCTGCCAGACTTGCTCATGACATAGCATCCCACAGAAAAGCCTGTCACTCTGCACCTGTCATGCTGACACCCCGCCCTGCCAGACTTGCTCATGACATAGCATCCCACAGAAAAGCCTGTCACTCTGCACCTGTCATGCTGACACCCGCCTGCCAGACTTGCTCATGACATAGCATCCACAGAAACCTGTCACTCTGCACTTGTCATGCTGACACCCGCCCCTGCCAGACTTGCTATGACATAGCATCCCACAGAAAAGCCTGTCACTCTGCACTTGTCATGCTGACACCTCGCCCTGACAGACTTGCTCATGACATAGCATCCCACAGAAAAGTCTGTAACTCTGCACCTGTCATGCCGAGACCCCGGCCTGACAGACTTGCTCATGACATAGCATCCCACAGAAAAGCCTGTCACTCTGCACCTGTCATGCCGAGACCCCGCCCTGACAGACTTGCTCATGACATAGCATCCCACAGAAAAGCCTGTCACTCTGCACCTGTCATGCCGAGACCCCGCCCTGACAGACTTGCTCATGACATAGCATCCCACAGAAAAGCCTGTCACTCTGCACCTGTCATGCCGAGACCCCGCCCTGACAGACTTGCTCATGACATAGCATCCCACAGAAAAGCCTGTCACTCTGCACCTGTCATGCCGAGACCCCGCCCTGACAGACTTGCTCATGACATAGCATCCTACAGAAAAGCCTGTCACTCTGCACCTGTCATGCCGAGACCCCGCCCTGACAGACTTGCTCATGACATAGCATCCCACAGAAAAGCCTGTCACTCTGCACCTGTCATGCCGACACCCCGCCCTGCCAGACTTGCTCATGACATAGCATCCTACAGAAAAGCCTGTCACTCTGCACCTGTCATGCTGACCCGCCCTGCCAGGCTTGCTCATGATATAGCATCCCACAGAAAAAGCCTGTCACTCTGCACCTGTCATGCCGACACCCCCCTGCCAGGCTTGCTCATGACATAGCATCCCACAGAAAAGCCTGTCACTCTGCACCTGTCATGCCGACACCCCGCCCTGCCAGACTTGCTCATGACATAGCATCCCACAGAAAAGCCTGTCACTCTGCACCTGTCATGCCCGACACCCGCCCTGCCAGACTTGCTCATGACATAGCATCCCACAGAAAAGCCTGTCACTCTGCACCTGTCATGCCGACACCCGCCCTGCCAGACTTGCTCATGACATAGCATCCCACAGAAAGCCTGTCACTCTGCATCTGTCATGCCAACACCCCGCCCCTGCCAGACTTGCTCAAGTGACATAGCATCCCACAGAAAAGCCTGTCACTCTGCACCTGTCATGCCGACACCCCGCCCTGCCAGACTTGCTCATGACATAGCATCCCACAGAAAAGCCTGTCACTCTGCACCTGTCATGCCGACACCCCGCCCTGCCAGACTTGCTCATGACATAGCATCCCACAGAAAAGTCTGTCACTCTGCACCTGTCATGCCGACACCCCACCCTGCCAGACTTGCTCATGACATAGCATCCCACAGAAAAGTCTGTCACTCTGCACCTGTCATGCCGACACCCCACCCTGCCAGACTTGCTCATGACATAGCATCCCACAGAAAAGCCTGTCACTCTGCACCTGTCATGCCGACACCCCACCCTGCCAGACTTGCTCATGACATAGCATCCCACAGAAAAGCCTGTCACTCTGCACCTGTCATGCTGACACCCCGCCCTGCCAGACTTGCTCATGACATAGCATCCCACAGAAAAGCCTGTCACTCTGCACCTGTCATGCTGACACCCCGCCCTGCCAGACTTGCTCATGACATAGCATCCCACAGAAAAGCCTGTCACTCTGCATCTGTCATGCCGACACCCCGCCCTGCCAGACTTGCTCATGACATAGCATCCCACAGAAAAGCCTGTCACTCTGCACCTGTCATGCTGACACCCCGCCCTGCCAGACTTACTCATGACATAGCATCCCACAGAAAAGCCTGTCACTCTGCACTTGTCATGCTGACACCCCGCCCTGCCAGACTTGCTCATGACATAGCATCCCACAGAAAATCCTGTCACTCTGCACCTGTCATGCCAAGACCCCGCCCTGCCAGACTTGCTCATGACATAGCATCCTACAGAAAAGCCTGTCACTCTGCACCTGTCATGCTGACACCCCACCCTGACAGACTTGCTCATGACATAGCATCCCACAGAAAAGCCTGTCACTCTGCACCTGTCATGCTGACACCCCACCCTGCCAGACTTGCTCATGACATAGCATCCCACAGAAAAGCCTGTCACTCTGCACCTGTCATGCCGACACCCCACCCTGCCAGGCTTGCTCATGACATAGCATCCAACAGAAAAGCCTGTCACTCTGCATCTGTCATGCCGACACCCCAACCTGCCAGGCTTGCTCATGACATAGCATCCTACAGAAAAGCCTGTCACTCTGCATCTGTCATGCTGACACTCCACCCTGCCAGACTTGCTCATGACATAGCATCCCACAGAAAAGCCTGTCACTCTGCACCTGTCATGCTGACACCCCATTCTGCCAGACTTGCTCATGACATAGCATCCCACAGAAAAGCCTGTCACTCTGCACCTGTCATGCCGACACCCCACCCTGCCAGACTTGCTCATGACATAGCATCCTACAGAAAAGCCTGTCACTCTGCACCTGTCATGCCGACACCCCACCCTGCCAGACTTGCTCATGACATAGCATCCTACAGAAAAGCCTGTCACTCTGCACCTGTCATGCTGACACCCCACCCAGCCTCCAATTTACTTACAGTCTGCCTGCAGTCACTATGTAGCCAAACCCTGCTCTGCACCAATCAAACATGACTGTGCCAGCAGTGCCAACTGCTGCTTAAAAAATGCAAATGAAACATTGCTGATTTTCTAATGTTTAAAAGCATTAGAAAATCTTTTTCTATACAAGCAAAATATTAATTTTTAATTTTATTACAAATAAAATCCAAACTAGCCATTTTATAAGTGTAATAAGTCACACCAGGATACTACATACTAACATACTAAAATGCCAGCAGAATAGGCCTAATGGTCTTTCGTGTCTGCTCGTTTGGTCAGCCCCCACCCTGGGTGCTGACCTTGCTGTCCCCCTCGCCTTCTCTGGCTTCTCCCTTCCCAGTTCCGGATATTCTTGCTGCATTGGATTTTGCTTCCTGAACCCTTCCCCTGTACCTGTCACCCCTCTTGAACCCCTCCACTGTCTCTGCCTCCACCAGCCCCTAGGTAGTGCATTCCATGGCTCTACCACCTCTCAATGAAGTAGCACCTCCTCCTTTCTCCCTGAATCTTCCCCCACCAGTTTCCACCCATGCCCTCTAGTGGCCCCCTCCTCCTTCCTTCGAAGCACCCTCACTGTTCCTCCCCTATTTACCCTCTTCATGTACCTGAAGACCTCTATCATGTTCCCCCGGTCTCTTCTCTCTTCCAAAGTGTACATATTTAGCTCTTCGAGCCTCTCCTCATAGGTCCTGTCCCCCAAGCCCCAAATCATTTTGGTTGCCCTCCTCTGGACCCTCTCCAGGAGGTTAATGTCCCTCTTTAAGTGCGGCCTCCAAACTGCACGCAGTACTCCTGGTGCGGCCTCACCAAGCAGTTATACAGAGGAGTATCACTTCCCTCCTTCTGAGGTGATCCCCTAGCGATGCATCCCAGCATCCTGTTGGCCTTGGCTGCTGCCCTCCTACAAGTTTCAGAGTTGTTCATCTTGACATCCACCACCACCCCAGGTCCTCTCAGCCATTGAGACTTGTAGTATTCCCCAGGGTGTACACTTGGCCTGGGTTTCTGGCCCCCAGGTGGAGTACCTTGCATTTCCCTGCATTAAACCTCAGCTTCCACTTTCTAGACCATCTTTCCAGAGCCTCCAGGTCCCCTTGCAGGGCCACCCTTCCCTCCTCCCCATCCACCACCGCCCCCAGTTTCGAGTCATCTGCAAAGAGACTCATCTCACTCCTGATTCCTGTCCTTATGTCAGATACGTAGGCGTTGAACAGAAGGGGCCCAAGGACCTGATCCCTGTGGGACCCACTAATGACCCTCCTTGGGAAGAGACTATCCCACCAACTACGACCCTCTGGGTCCGGTCCTGGAGCCAATTGCCTATCCATCGGATCATCTGGTTTCCACCCCATTTCTCCTAGTTTATCCAACAGGCCACGTGAGGAACAGAGTCAAATGCCTTGCTGAAGTCTAGAAAGAGGACATCCACTGGTCTACCCAGGTCCAAGGCACTTGTCACCCAGTCATAGAACTCCACCAGGTTTGTCTGACACGATTTCCCCGGGATGAATCCATGCTGTCTATCGTCCAGGCACCCTGACTTATCCAGGTCCCCCCCTAGCCTCTCCTTGACAATGCCCTCCATCACCTTGCCCACCACTGATGTCAGGCTGACAGGCCTGTAGTTCCCTGCCACCTCCCTTGATCCCCCCTTGTGGATAGGCACTACATGCGCCACCTTCCAGTCTTGGGGCACCCACCCTGTCCTCAGAGAGATGGTGAAAAGCTCTGCCAGGGGTTTCGCCAGGACATCTGCAAGTTCCTTCAGCACTCTAGGATGTAATTTATCCGGCCCCGGTGCTTTCTCCGTCTTAAGGGAGCTGAGGGCTTCCCTCGCTCTCTCTGCTGTGATTTCCACTTCCAGTACCTCTTCTCCCTGCTTAGCCCTCCCCCCACCTGCCAGTGATGCCCCCCTCTCCCCAGACCTGCCGATTGGTAAGGGCCCCCCTCCTCATTATCTCTGTCTCCTCCCATGTATGATGCAGCATGAATTACATGATTTTATTGTACTTCCCAGTGGCGAAAGGACACTCACCCTTACTACACCCCTGGAGCATACATAAGGAAAAAATATCTGAGATACTTCTATTAGAGCCATGGCATATTCCATTTATGAAATGCCTCTAGGTTTCATGTTTTTTTTTTTTTTTTGGGGGGGTTTGTTTTTTGTATTTTATATTCTACATTTTTATTTATTTTTTTAATTTAGTGTTTTCAGATGACCAAGTGGTTGTTTTCATCTAATCACACTCTTATGTGTGTCAGTGTATCAGCGCGTAAGTGTGGAATGAGCAGGTCTGCAGAGGGAGTGACGATGCTGACCAGCGAGGAAGTGGCGATATCTCTGTGTTTCATCCACTTTTTCAAGTACGTTGATGGGCTATAAATCAAGAGAGTGCTGGTCAGAGTGATGGAGTGACTAGTAAGGTAGCTGCACAGTTATACAAAAATGAGTTCAATCGACATCTGATAAATTTTGTGTTTGTGGATGCTGTGAGTAGGGAACACTGTGTCAGGTTTTTCTTTCACTGAAAGGTCTCTTTAATGCTGTATGGTGATAGTAGAGAGGAAAGGGCCATGACTTTTCAGCTGAGTGGGAGCCGGCATGCGAGTCATCTAGAGTATTCCAAATATATAACTATTACAAATTATGCAGGTCCAGAGACAGTCAGTTCTGCGAGTGGTGGGAGGGGGCAGTGCTGTTATAATTGGAGGGGTAGAGGGTCAATGCTGTAACTGTAAGGTGCAGTCTGACTGTTGGGTTGTGTTTGCAGTGCTGTGACTGTTGAAGAGTTGGGGGTGTCAGTACTGTGAAGGGTGGGGGTTAGTACTGTGACTCTTAGGAACAGTGCTGTGACAATTAGGAACAGTGCTGTGACAATTAGGAACAATGCTGTGACTGTTGGTGCAGTGCTGTGACTGTTGGGGCGGTGTTGTTACAGTCAGGGATAGTGCTGTGATTGCTGGGGCAGTGCTGTTACTGTTTCAGGTAGTGCTGTGACTGTTCTATTGTGTGGGCAGTGTTGTGATTGTTGGGAAGTGTTGTGACTATTGGGGGCAGTGCTGTAATTGTTGGGGGCAGTGATCTGACTGTTGGTTAGCCAGTTCTGTGACTGTTCAGGGAGGGGACAGGGCTCCAACTCATGAGGGAGAGGCAGGGCTGAGATTGTTGGGTGGTGGCAGGGCTGTGAATGCTGGGTAGTGGTAGTGCTGTGATTGTTGAGGGATGCTGGACTCAGTAATGTGACAGAGGTGGGGACAATGTGGTGATTGTTGGGGTGTTACTGCTGTGACTGTTAGAGTAGGAAGGCAGTGCTGTAACTTTGGTGAGTAGGGGACAGCTATCTGAATGTTGAGAAGTGGGGGACAATTCTGTCACTGTTTGGAGTTAGGAAGCAGTGCTGTAATTGTTGAGGGGTGGGATCAACTATGATGGGTGGATGGTGCCAGTGATGGAACTGTTGGAGGAGCGACAGTTAGTACTGTTACTATTGGGAGCATGCTGTGACTTTTGGGGCAGTTTCGTGACCGTTGGGGCTCAGGGCAGTGCTGGTACTGTTCGGAAGAGTAAGGACTGTGACTGTTGGGGGCTGAGTTGTGACTCTCAGGGGAGTACTATGACTGTTGAGTTGTGTGGGCAGTGCTGTGGCTGTTTAGTGGCCAGTGTTGGGGGTTTGCTGTGACTTTTGGGGCAGTTCTGTGACCGTTAGGTCTGGGAGCAGAGCTGATACTGTTCAGAAGAGTAAGGGCTTTGACTGTTGGGGGCTGTGTTGTGACTCTCGGGAGAGTACTATGACTATTGGGTTGTGTGCGCAGTGTTGTGATGGTTTTGGGGGCCAGTACTGTGACTGATGGGGTGAAGCAGTTCTGTGACTATTTGGGGTTGGGCAGTGCTGGTACTGTTGGGGAAGAGGCAGTGCTGTTACTGTCGGGTGAGGCAGTGCTGTGATTTTTGGGTGGGGCAGTGCTGGGACTGTTGGGTGGGGCAGTGCTCTGATTGTTGGGTGGGGCAGTGCTGGTACTGTTGGGGAAGAAGCAGTGCTGTGACTGTTAGGTGGGGCAGTGCTGATACTGTTGGGGAAGAGGTAGTGCTGTGACTGTTGGGTGGGGCAGTGCTGTGATTTTTGGGTGGGGCAGTGCTGATACTGTTGGGGAAGAGGCAGTGCTATGACTGTCGAGTGGGCCAGTGCACTGATTGTTGGGTGGGGTAGTGCTGGTACTGTTGGGGAAGAGGAAGCGCTGTAATTTTGGGGTACGGCAGTGTTGGTACTGTTGAGGAAGAGACAGTGCTGTGACTGTCAGGTGGGGCAGTACTCTGCTTGTTGAGTGGGGCAGTGCTGGTACTGTTGGGGAAGAGGCAGTGCTGTGATTGTCGGGTGGGGCAGTGCTCTGATTGTTGGGTGGGGCAGTGCTGGCACTGTTGGGAAAGAGTCAGTGCTGTGACTGTTGGGTGGGACAGTGCTGTGACTATTGAGTGTGGCAGTGCTGGTACTGTTGTGTGGGACAGTGCTGTGACTGTTGGGTGGTACAGTGCTATGACTACTGGGTGGGGCAGTGCTAGTACTGTTGGGAAAGAGGCAGTGCTGTGACTGTTGGGTGGGGCTGTGCTCTGATTGTTGGGTGGGGCAGTGCTGGCAGCATTGGGGAAGAGACAGTGTTGTGACTGTTGGGTGGGGCAGTGCTGGTACTGTTGGGTGGGACAGTGCTGTGACTGTTGGGTGGGACAGTGTTGTGACTGTTGGGTGGGGCAGTGCTGGTACTTTTGGAGAAGAGGCAGTGCTGTGAGTGTTAAGTGGGGCAGTGCTGTGACTGTTGGGTGGGAGCTGTGCTGTGACTTGGGTGGCAGCTGTGATGTGACTGTTGAGTGGGGCAGTGCTGTGACTGTTTAGTGGGGCAATGCTGTGACTGTTGAGTGAGAGCAGTGCTGTGACTGTTGGATAGGAGCAGTGCTGTGACTGTTGGGTGGAAGCAGGGCTGTGACTGTTGGGTGGGAGCAATGCTGTGACTGCTGGTGGAACAGTGCTGAGACTATTGGGTGGGAGAAGTGCTGTAACTGTTGGGTGGGGACAGTGCTGTGACGTGGGTGGGAGCTGTGCTGTAACTGTTGGGTGGGAGCAATGCTGTGACTGTTGGTGGAACAGTGCTGTGACTATTGGGTGGGAGCAGAGCTGTGACTGTTGAGTGGGGCAGTGCTGTGACTGCTGGTTGGGAGCAATGCTGTGACTGTTGGGTGGGACCAGTGCTGTGACTTGGGTGGGAGCTGTGCTGTGACTGTTGGGTGAGAGCAATGCTGTGACTGCTGGTGGAACAGTGCTGTGATTATTGGGTGGGGCAGTGCTTCAACAGCTGGATGAGAGGTAATGCTGTAACAACTGGGTAGGGACAGTGCTGTGACTGTTGGGTGGGGGTAGTCCTATAATTGTTGAGGGATGGTGAGGTCAGTATTTATGACTGTTGGGGGTTGGGAGGCAGTGCTGTAGCTGTAGCGGGGTAGGTGAGAGTTATGAGAATGTTGAGGGTAAGGGGACTGCTCTGTGTTGGGGTGAGAAAGCAGTGCTGTGACTGTTGGGGTGGGGAGGGGGTGCCGTGACTGTTTAGGGGTGGTATCAGTGGTATGCTGAGTGGGTGGGACCAGTGCTGTCATTGGGGGTAGTGCTGTGACTTTTGGTGGCAGTGATGTGACTTTTGTTTGGGGCAGTTTAGTGATTGTTGGGTTGTGTGACCAGTGCTATGACTCTTAGGTTGTGTAAGTGATGCTATGACTGTTGAGGTCAGTACTATGACTGTTGCAGTGGTGGGAGTCAGTGCTGTCACTGTTGGGGGCTGTGATGTGACTGTTGCTGGCAGGCTGCAAATTCTTGGGCAGTGCAGTGATTGCTGGGTTTCAGGAGTAAGGTTGCGAATGTTGAAGGTAGTGCAGTGACTGTGGGCAGTGCTATGACTTATGGGGTCAGTGCTGTGACTGTTGGAGAACACATCAGTGCCACTGGAAGATGGACACTTAAACTTCCATGGTTATCACCCATTTGAAATCTGTTAGAATAGCCAGCCCAGCAGCACAGTGGGAGAGCTACTGCCTGCTACACTGTTCACCCTGGGTTCGAGAATGGACTCGGGTCACTCAGGGGTGGGCAGAGGAGGGAGGATTGAGCTTTCCTTAACAGCTCTCCTCCCTGGCAGAGGGGGCAAGGGTACACAATACCTCTAGTCAGCTGCCACCTAGAGGAATTGTACAGCAGGACAGCAGGGGAAGGGGTCCCCACACCCACACGCTGGAGGTATCTCCATGGAGGTGGAGCATGCTTATTGTGTCCTTGCACATGCATGGGACCCAGGGAGAAAAGTGGAGGAAAAACTCCTCAGGCTGCGCTGGGTGACTGCCCCCACACACCCCACACTGACAACTCGGCCCTTTTGATACAAGGCCTGTGGCAGAGGACACATCAGAATAGGTTAGTCCCAGATAGTTGGGCGGTGGGGCTGGGGGCACCTGTCCAGATAGGGGCTGGCTGGGGTTAAACAAGGAGGACAAATTTAGGACTGAAAAAAAAAAAGAAAGAGAAACCTGTTGCAATAAACTAGCCCTAAGCAGTGATCAAGACCGAAAAACAGTTTTACTCATTCAGTAATGACCCTGGTTAACAAATTTACATGGCATTAGCATGATTCCTTCTTTTTTTATTGTTTTTCTCATTGAATAACATTTTTATCCAGGGACCAACTATGGTACCTAGCAACAGCAAGAATAGCAATCAAGGCAGTAGAGTTGCAGGAGCCACAAACACTGATAGCGGTAATAAAAGAAACCAAAAAATAGACTTAGCTGTCATAAAAGAAATACTAGCTTCAGTTAAGTGATACTGTGGACTTTAAAACGTCCTGGGTACCAGTGGTCAAGCCATACGAGGATGAGGGTCCTGGACTTCAGGAGGGCAGATTTTAAAGAAATGGGAGACTACCTCAGAAAATACTTAGAAGGGGGATTGCCAGGGAGGGAGAATAGAGACACAATGGGGAAGAAGAATAAAAGGGAGGGTATATTTGGCCGGCGCGGTGGTTCTGAGGGTTAAGTTACTGGACACCGTACCTCGCGCCACACCGGCGACCCGGGTTCAGGAATGAGCCCAGACCTCCTGGGGTCGGCAGGGAGGGAGAGGATTGAGCATCCGGAGGACGGCCTCCTTCCTGGGTGTCTGAGGCTCCTCAGCGCAGTAGTGACACTCTGTGAGACCGCTGTACTAGCTCCCAGCCTGGAACATAAGGGGAGGAGTGCGGTGGGCGCTTATGGCTTCTCTGTTCAGGTGTCACTGCACGTCTGGCTCCTGGGGGTACATACGCAAAAAATCCTCTCCCAGCAGCAGCAAGAAGGCCACCGACAGACGACCTGATCTAGTGGGCCAAACAAAGTCTGACAATTGGGGACAAGGTCTTAGGGTTATGCGGTCTCCTCTCCCAGTTCCCCCTCACTGGGGGAGGCCCCGCCGAGGGGGGCAAGCCACGGTCCTCCTCACTCTGGCAGTCACGGCAGAGGCTGGCTTCACCTAAGGGATCAGTTGACCGTCAGCGTACATGGCCTGAATAGGGTAAGTATACCCCATGCTGTAGTGGAGTACATAAATAAAGTCTAAGAAAAAAAAAGGGGATGATATACTTAGGGCAACAATCCTCTGCATAAAAGAAGTCGGCATCAGCAACAGCATAAGGAAAAGGAGACCATTATGGTTCTCTAAAGAAGTTGCATGGGTCGTGAAAGAAAAAAGGGTGGCATACAAGAGACAAAGAAATGCAGAAAAAGGAATACACGGAGGTGCATGTATCAAGGAAGAAGGAAACAGGTAAGGCCGTTAGGGGGACAAAGGTGCAAACAGAAGAAAGGATTGCTAGAGGGGTGGCTAAAGTAGATAACTTTTTTTACAGATACGAAAGCGAGAAGAGAAAAGTAAAGGGAGGGATACTTGAGGATTAGGAGTGCAGTGTGGGGAGGGGGTGGCTTAGCTGACAACACGACAGCAGCTTAATTCCTGAGGCTCTTCCCTCTGTACAGACAATCATCATTAATCCTTAGCTTAACTAAGCTTTTCTCCTGTCTTTACAGTGCTTACCAGTCTATCAGTACCTCCTGCTGCTGCAGCTTGTTTCTTGGGATCTGCCCGCCACTGTATCAGCTCCTTTGACCAGACATCAGCTGTGTTCTTACATAGCCATGTGTCCCAGGAAAATGGTGCTTCCCAACACTTTAGCACCCTCTGTGAAGATGGACGACCTGTTGGAAATAAAGACAATATTAGCCCAATTGATTACTGAGATTGGAGATTTAAAATCATGGAACCTGAGCACCAGAGAAGATATTGCCTCCCTCTCCCAGTGTTTGACCCAAACAGAACAAAAGATTGAATCACATGACCTCAGGATTGAGTAGATGGCAACCCACCTCCATGAGCATGATTATACCATCTGCCAGTTATTGGACTGAATTGAAGACCTCAGGAATAGAGTCCACTGAGAAAAATCTTTGCATCATTGGATTTCCTGAAGAAGTGGAAGGAAAGGACACTAACGGTGCCCTTCAGCAAGTTCTCATGCTAATCCTCCAACAGCAATGGTCCAGCCCTCTCGAGCTCAAGTGCTCACATTGCTCCCTTGTCCTACCACCAAAACCCTGAAGAGACCCCACCCAATATTTGTTTAATTCCTCCGATATCCAGTCAAAGAGCAGGTCATGCAGCTGGCCCATGAAAGGGTCCTTCTGATGTGGCAAGGACACCGAACATAAATTTACTCTGACTTCTCTCCAGCCTTTAACATATACCGAAGGGTCTACATTCATGCTATATATACCCTTATGTAATTCAAAGACCCATATAGCTTCAGGTATCCTGCAATGCTCCAGATTTCGAGGACTCGGGTCCCCCAACCCTTCCACACACTGGAGGCTGCTGAGGAATTCATCCTCCGATCATGGCCAGAGACCCACTTGCCAGATGTTCTAGAGGACTTGCAAGAGCTAGACACAGTCCTGACCCCCTCCATATAATGCACCAAGGCCTGCTCAGGCCCTCCTTCCCAGTATGAAGACCTGTGTGACCAGGACCCCTGGCAACCTACCTTCAGACGACCGGGGAGAGGATCCGCTCAAAAGAAACCTAAAGCCAGAAAGAACACATCCCCTTTCCCCAATAAAACACTGGAGCCAGAGTCACAGTAAAGAGCAAGATGCCTTCTCTAAAAGCTTGGAGGGATAGGCCGCCAGGAGTAGGTTCGCTCCCCTCTGCCAGTGAACCTCAGGTTCCAACCAATACCTAAAACCACAGCAACCTAGAATTGAAGCAGCCACCAACACAACAACCACCCAACCAGTGGAGCAACAACCTGAGCTCATTCCCCTCCCACTCAGCACACCTCCTAGTATGGAGGAAACTCACCTCAAGACATATGCCACAGCAGCAGCCACTGGGAACTCGGCACCAATGGACAGTAAAATCCAGGGCTGAAAAGACTCCATCGCAAGACCGTCTCCCCTAGCAAAATGTCAGGTTTTAAACATTTGGTTCCCCTGCCAGTAACTGGTCCCTCCTCTCTGCTTGAGAAATGGTACAATCAGGTCCTCTGATCCGTTAAGCCCAGCAACCCTCCACACATATTAAAAGGGCTGTATCCATGCAGCACATGAATTCAGTGCATCCTTTTTTCAGATGTCAGCCTGAACTGGACCTATTTGAAGAATCTGTAGAACTCGATGCCCACTTCTCATAAATGCTATGTTGTCAGTGCCCTGTAGAAAATATATGGTACGGGGAGGGGGGGCACTGCGCAATCTGTACTTAAACCATGCCTGCTAACCATGCAGCTACCTCCTGCTGGACAGGTAAGTGGCTACACTGCTACATTTTAGGCCAAGTGGTTTACTAGAAGATCAATAACAGATCATCTGCACTGCTTGAAATGTACTTTATTTGCACACTGTCTGTCTGGAGCCGAAACAGGCCCCTTTATATATTGACATTGACCCCAGGACAATAGACCCAATATTGGACATCCTCAAAATGTCCCTCACTTTTTGAGGGCCTCCATTGTATCCTATGGTACTCGTCAACTCCCCATGGTGGTGTACACAGAATTCTGCCCTCCTGAAGAATTGCAGGTCACCTGTTGTGTCCTGCACCCTCTTCAAAGACTCTGCTTCCTGTGGTTTGCAGTACCTTTCACTCTGAAAGGTCCAACACCACCACCTATACTGACCATCATTTAAGGCAGCACTCCTTCCTACGTGCTCACTTTGTTTTGCCTTAACTTAGTTGATTTTATTGTTATTACTACTGATTGGGGGGAGGGGTTTACCATGTCTCAAACCCACTCCTGCTAATTGGATGGCTTTACAGCACAGCCACGGCATATGGTTTTGTGATTCCAGTAAGGGATTTGGGTTTAGCTTTAAGTTACTTGGACTACCACTTTTGCAGTGTAATTGAAGATTTCTGCCTTCCCGTTGGGAAGTTTTTCTGGTTAATGCAACTGTGTAGTTACTGTTTTAACACAGCTGTACTTAATGTTCTAATTGTGGCTTCAGATGCAGCATGGTATCTATATAAAACCCGTTTTCCTTACTTCCCTGTTAATTTTATGGGTATTTCTCTTCATTCCCCTATCTGGTCTACCCCACTACAATACTATCCACTCATCACATACCTGACACATACCCATAAATGATGGATATAAACTTAGTTACCTGGAATGTAAGGGGGCTCAACTATGACATAAAATGTAAACAGGTGCTGGCACATTAAAAGAATTTGCACCATGGTGGCCTTTCTACAAGGGACCAAGCTGTCATCCCTCAAAGCATGTACATTATAGAGGGAATGGGTGGGGTTAGAAATTTACAAATTTTCTCCTTTGCAAAAAGAGTGGTCTCTATACCTATCCATAAATCTGTAAAACAGCAATGTCTCTCCACAACAGAGGACACCAAGGACCATTGGCTAATAGCTTATATATTTACCCCAGCGTGTCCCCTGATTTTGCTTAATAGGATGTGTTGTGCACAGGCATAAACAAAGGGAGCTGGAGGTCCAGATTGTTGAAAAAAAAAAAAACTAAAGGTGCTAGCGGATAAATATAAGGCTGATCCACACGGGGACCCCTTTGAGATGATCAAAATTAGAATCCAGTTGAATTCCCATTAAACAAGGAAGGTGGAGCTAGCCCTCCTCCACACCCATCATATGTACTGGGAAGGTATGAATGCTCCAGCAAGGTCCTGGTTTACAGGTTGAGGAAACTGAAAGCCGACAGACAGATCCCTGAGCTGCAAGCTTCATCTGGATCCCTCAAAAAACGTCCAACAGAAATCAACACAGTTATGAGAGATTTCTGTTCAGACCTCTACAAAGACCAGATGCATCCCACCCTGAACAAATGGCAGTCTTCTTAAACCCTCTCCTGCTGCCTGTTACCTCTAAGCAACAAGCCAACACCCTTGAGGCACCCATTTCCTTTCCTGAAGTCTCCTAGACCATTTTATTCTTAAATAAAAACAAATCCCAGGTATGAGGGTAGGGTAACTGAGACACAGAACACAGTCTGAAGTTTTTAGAAGATACAAGTTCGTGTGATATTTATTTTTTATAACTCAAATTATTTAAATGAACAAAAAAATTAAAATAATAAAGAAATCTAAAGAACTTGGCTCTTCTCGAGACCAAGAACTACCCTTCCTCAGTAGTTCTGCCACAGAGTAGAAAACTTTAAGCTACAGTAATTTCTACCATCATCTGTGCATACATCCTCAACCTCTCTGTACAGCTTCCTAGGCTGATCTGCTTAAACTGAGCACCAGAAGTACTTTTATACAGCTAGACAGCAGCAACATGAGATCAGCTGATCTGCCCCTATTCTAATACAGGGGAATTTGTACTATAATACACACTTGAGAGAGATCAGAATGACCATATAAACCTTTAATATTATGTACAGTACTGTTAGCCTTCTTTATATTCTTTTACAGTTATAAACAGAACATATATTACTACATCCATATGTAATTGCCTGATAGTGAGGAATAACCCCTCCTACTATCCTGTGAGTGACAGCTAGAAATCCCATAAAATAACCTCTGTTTGGGGCCGCTGGCTCCTAAGAGCCCATTTTACTGACACCAGGACACAGGCAGCAGGTAGGAAATTAACTGTATTTTCATATATATGGTAAAGACAACAAATTAAGGTGATAAGTAAAGCAGACAGCCCTCATTTCGTTCTGGGTTTATCTCTATCTGTAGCATAAATCCTGACACCTTTATTTAGTCTCTTTTGCTGTTCCGACAGCTGAAATGTCAAGCCGTCAGGAAAAAACTTTCATTAGGCCCCTTTTCGGATACAGAGCTTGTAGCCGTCTGAGAAACTGTCTTCATGGCTTTTTTTTTTTTCATTTTCTTTGAAAAGGTGGCTCTATAAGGCATCATGGGGACATTTAAAATCAAAAGGTACCGCTGAAAATGGTAGTCAGGCTAGCCTGAAGCATTTCCTGGGGGGTGGCCGGCATTGCAACTGATGCTGCTGCCCTTGGTGGAAAGAAAGACAGTTAGACATGCAACACCCAATTATTTGTAATCCAAGCTGGTTGGCTCAGTCCTTTGTGAACCCAAGAAAAAGTGAAACAATTAGATGGTACCACAGATAATTTAAACCATTGTTGCAGGGTGCTACCCTGATTGTACTCATGCTATCAGAAATTCAGTGCAAGACTGGCAATATGTAGACCTCATGGTGATGATCTATAGGCAGGGGGAATCTGGGCCAACATGACACACCTCCAGATGATCGCAACCTGCATGTTGTTATGGTGGTGGGGGGCCAAGTCCTCGAGCTGGTCTCTCGCCGAAATGGTCTCTGGTGCAGGAGTAGCAGCCTAGGCTGAAATGGCAGGGCCCAGGCAGGGTGAACAGTTCTGGCAAAGTTCGTGATCTTCTGCTGGTGAAGCCTCCAGCTGGCATGACAGATTTGTTTGTGGGGAACCAAATTGCGACCCACGAAACACATTTAGCACATTTAAATCAATCACTACATCTGTAAACAGTTTGGATTCAGTCCAGTTGCAAATTAACAGCTTCACTGCACACACCTTTCGATCCGAGTATACTCTACCACAAGCTGGGTTGATCATTTCAGGAGCAAGTTTTCAGTCCAAATCACAAATCACACTGGCAAACTTCTTCTCTCTGTCACTGTTTCAAGCTGGAATCGGACAAGTCCAACTTCTGCAATAGGGCAGTTCAATGCAGGAGAAAGTGGCAGGAAGGCAAGTCTAGCCTATTCCCGTCGATTCCCCTATGCTTCTTCTGGGAGCAGCTGCTCGAAAGCTCGAGCTGTTCACACTTCAACCTCCAACTCTAACTGATCCAGTCACAGTAAGGGCTGCCCTCCAAGTCCATTTGAACGCCAACTGGAGAAAACTATAAGAGTACAGAATTTCCTTCCCACAAGACCCCTGGGGAAAGGATCCATTTTAGGTCCCCAGTGGTTCGATTGGTCCAACTACTGGAAGCCCAGGACCTAACATGGTGGCTTCCACCCAAATGTTCGAGCTGCAATCAAAGCAGGTTAGACAAACATCTCTGTCTTAAATATAACAATAGATAAACAGTAAATAATCACAGCTCCTATATGGGCTCCCTCTGCGCAAGTAGCGACTGCAGAATGGAGCAAATTAAATCACTGTCTGGCCGGTCGCAAGCCCTAAATCACTTAAACCCAGCACAGACCATTTTCTAAACACAGACTACCTATTCTCTTAAAGGGACAAGTGTGGAGGCTCAACATGACACTCCCACGCAATTACACAGATTCACACTAGGACAGGACACCAGCCTGACAGTGGGCATTAGAGGCCCAGGAAAACATTATAGTAAACCCCAATTTATAGGGGGTTACATGTGTATAAATGTTCAGGTCATGATTAACTGAGTAGACAAGAGATGGTTGATTAATGAGTAATTTAGCAGATGGAAGCAAGTGTCGAAACATCTGAAATTCAAAGTGAGATAAAGCATCAGCTGTGGAATTAGTTTCATGCAGCACATACAGCTTATATTTGAAAATTATATTTGAAGGAGGTCTGTGTTAGGTGTCTCAGGAAGGACATAATCACTAAGAAAGAGGATCTGTCTCTATTAATGATGTTTGATGAGTTGATGGTCCTAATAAAATGTGATGATTTTTGAACACCCTAAGTGACCCTGTAAGACCACAGTGATGGTATTGGGATACAGTTCAATGATGGCCAAGGTAATGGATGTTTCATGAATAGCAGAGAACTCCAGAGGTCAGGAAGTGGAAAACTAGTCATCATCATACATGGCTGTGAAACCATATGCTTGAGAGGAATCAGAATACTTGTGATGCATTGGTCGAGGGAATCATTGTCATAGAACATGGAATTGCTATTCCATTGTAGAAAGAATATAGACCACATGGCTAAACCCACTTTAGTAATTGTAGAGATGATGATGTGTTGGTTCAAGGCTTCAGCTGGCATAACTAGTTACAAGAGATAGGCTATAATAGATTTTACTTTGTGGTATGATTCACATTGCAAAATTCAAGAAACCAAGTAAGGACAGGAGTTCTTGTTTTGTTCATGAACCTTTGCTAGAGAAGAAGAGACCAGAGTGAAGATTTGCTGCAATTTTTGATGAGGCAGCCTAGCTTCCATATGGCTGTAGAAGAGTAATATGCCTTAGAATGCAATTTCTTTTGAAGGACCATCTGCTTTGTTGATAGAATGGGGAATACCAACAAATCTGAAGAGGTTGCACAAGGTGGAAGTACTCTGAACTGGAGGAAACAAAGAGTAGACCACCGAGAGGAAATAGTCCACATGATGGATAACAAATGTGCAACAGCAGACATTCAAGAGGATCCAGCAAATTGCTTCAAACAATAAGTCAAGCAACTTGGGACTACTGTGACAGCTGAAAGTTAGTCACCTGGCAAAGTAAAACTGGTCATCCTTGTGGATGCAGTATAATTGTCTTAATGACGGGTGCATGGCAAGCAGCTTGAAGACATACATAATATCTGCTGCGGACAGCCAGATACTAGTACTGGCATGTTTCATGAGTGTGATGACACCATCTATTCTAGAGTAGCTAAGAAAAAAGTCTTCTGCAGAGATGAGTGCATTGATACTAGTAATGGTAGAGCTTCCAGGAATTGAGAGCTCAATTATCAGTCTTTTCTTCTGGGACAATACACATGTGGCAAGGCCTATAGAGCTTATGCAGTACACCTGAAATGTTGGATGAACAAATGGACCAGTTTTGATCCCTTTAGTTAGTTGAAACAGTTGTAGAATTGTCTCTGGTTCCTGCATTGCTGACAGCTGATTAGGACACATGATAGATTCCTAAGGGATAGCTTGCATTCCTGTATGGAAGCCATTGGAAAGGCCAATGATTAAATACCAAACAAACTGATTTGGGTAGACCGACAGAAAATCTTGGGAGAGATGATGGATGATGAGGTGTGTGGATAGATGAGCTGGGAGTCAGAATGGTAGAGGTGGTAGAGAGAGCATCTGACATGATGCACCATTTTTGGCATGGGTGGCTCCCCACTTACTGCAGACATGTAGTAGATGACAAGAAGAAAAATTACATCCAGTGCCATGAATGTTGTTTGACAGTACACTGGTCTACTGGAGGACAGAATGATCTGTCTGCCTCTCTTGTTGATAAGATTTCTGGGAGTGAAAAATATCCCAAGGCACAGGAGATAGGTGGGATGAGGTAGTGGGTGACTGAAATGCAGTAGATGCAGATTCTGGCATCGTTAGGGGGAAAAGAGACGACTGGTGAGTCAAAGAGCTGCATATAGTGCAGGAAAGGGCACATCTGTCAGTAGAACAGCTTTTGTTGAGACCTGCCCAGTTTACTCTGATCTTGAATTGCTCAAGGTACGTGGCTGCCTTGGCTGAAAAAGCCTGATGGTAGTCATAAAACATGACCCCATAATGGATGGCTAGATCGACTATGAGATACAAGGATGGAATCCAATTCAAAACATTAAGCAGGAAATGTATTGGGAGATACTGAATTTTGCCACAAATTCTGGTATGGTTAACTTTTTAAGGAGACTGGGATCCTTGGCCTTCAAGATAATTGATACATCTCAACAAGCAATTACCTGATGTTCTATGGTATCATGTGAAGCTACGAGTAATGCTGCTAGATTGATCTTTGCCATCAATAATATAATGCCAAGATGCTGAGGAATAAGAAGCACAAGACAAGTGGGCAGGCTGGGAATAGATAGTGTACCTATGTGAGTACCAAGAGCTTGCTGAAGAATGGAGGGTACCGTTGGTGCAGATTGTCCTGGATTGGGGGGATGCAAACCTGTGCTGGTCCAGTTATTCATCTTGAAGGAGGTCTGGGCAACTGAAGAAGCTTGATGAGACAATGAAGGGATCAGATCCCGATCAGATGTAGGAATGGAAGAACAAAGAAACCTGTCCTATATGTTAGCAATGTTTGTCTCCAGCTGAGAGAAAGAGGACTTGATCTGGAGCATAAGGTAATGCAATCTGGAGAAAGGGTTAAAAAGTGGGACTAGAGGCTTGTCAGAGGTTTTTTTCTCTCCTTGATATAGTCGAATCATTTTCTCTTATCTGATGAGGCATTAAATGGTATTCCTGTGGATTAGAAAGTGGACATGAGTTTGACAGAAGTCTATTCCTTATATAGAGGAAAAGCTTTCTTTACACTTTTCTAAGCATGCTTTGTTACTAGATCAGGGGGCAAAGATGCATTGTACTAAGATGTGCTAAGGCGTAAGGAAATGGGGGAGCCATGGTGGGTGCCAAGGCATTCCAAGGTATAGGAGCTGTTGGTATTACAACCGCAGCCTTCTTTGAGGCAGTATAGTGCTGTTGTTTAGGGCTCTGAGCTGCAAACCTGGAGACCATGGTTTGAATCCTACAGCCCTCACTTGCATACTGTGTGACCCTGAGCAAGTCACTTCAGTTCCTTGTGCTCCCAGGTCCCACCTGGAACAAGCTTTGGCTTAGTGTGCCTTTCCTGGTTAAGCACTTTCCCCTTACCTTTAAGGTAGGATGTACTGGAGCTGCGGGCATTAGAATCACAGCTATCTCACTAATGAATGTGGATGAAGAAATGCAGGAGTGATGGGCATTAGAACCATGGCCTCCTTATTTTGACAAGGGATGCAGGAGTTGTGGATGTTAGAACCATAGCCTCCATAAAGGCAGGATATGCAGGAGCTTTGGTCATTAGAACCATGGCCTCCGTAAAGGTAAGATGAAGACTGCAGGAGCTGTGGGCATTATAACCACAGCCTCCTTACTGTCAAACTTAGAGGAGGAAGTCTAGGAACTGTGGGTGTTAAAACTACGGCTCCTGAACATGCCGCAGTACACTACTGCAGAAATGCTGCTAGTGACAGTTACAGCCCCTGGATGTTAAAATTAAATGATCCCATTATGCTGCATGAATAATTATTTTTTTATTAACTGCCCCCCCCCCCCTTGTTCCTTAAGTCTAGAGTCACCCCTGGTCTGAGGATGCAGCTTCAGAAGCTAGTAAGCAGCAAGGATACTGAGAAGGCTGAGCCCCTCAAAAATGTGCAGAGTAGCACACAGCTTGAGCACACTAAATGATAGCCTAGAGGACTGGTACTACTGAGCTTTGACAGTGTGATGCTGGGAGAGTGATTCTGGTGGACGGGGCCTTTTATGGGCTTTCCCCACTAAACCACTGGCCAAGAGCCCTTGCATTATATATATATATATATATATATATATATATATATATATATATACACCCTGGATTGACGCCTTTGGATGGCATTGTAATACTTTTTGTGCAAACAGTCCCTGAAGTACAATGCTAATCCATGGCTGTCTGAGTTGTTCCATACCCTAACAAGCATTTGACAATGCCGAATGTTGTCTCGCTGGCATTGGCATTGGTAGTGCCGGAGTTAGAGAAGCCCAGTAGGTCACTGGGCGAAATGTAAGTGTTTGTCTGCGGACCATTCCCAGCTACTTGTTTTTATATTTGCATTGCCGTGGTGCACAATAAATATTTTTTGCACATTATTCCGTTGTGCTTACTTTTTTTCTGCATTGATGGGTGTTCATTTTTTTGATGTTTCATGCTTCTAGCAGTATGTAGCACCATCCTTGAATGTTCAGTGCTTTCCATCATATTGTGTCTTGGAGATAGAGATGCATAATAGGAATGGCAGTGAAATATTGAAGTGATGCCAACCCCACCCTGTAGAGAGTGACAGGCATTGGGGTGTGCCTTTGGGTCATCAGCTGTAACGTTCATGCCATTGTACCTCACCCTACCCTGTAGACACTGACAAGTGGCGTGGTGTGCTTTGGGGTCTTTGGGCATTATACTTACCCCATTCCATAAAGAAATACACTGAGGTGGGTGTAGTATAGGAGAATGGGGTGAACTTTGTGGCCGAACAGTGCAAGGCACACCACGATGCCTGTCACTGGCTGCAGGGTGGGGGTGGGGGTGGAATGGTGTGAGCATTACAGCCGATGATACCAAGTCATACCCCCAGTCTCTACAGGATGGGGTGCCACAGTTGGAAACCATAACACCGTAGGCGTCTGTTGGTATTTTCACTCCAAATTTTCAACATGGACTTTTTGTGAGCCCACCTCATGAAAAGCAGCACTATCAGTTTGTTAGCTGAAAGGTGGTTTTGCACAGCGGCTATGCCATTTGGTGACACGGGGATGAAAACACATTTTGGGGAATATGTGGAAAATAACAACTGTATTGTTCATGAAGAGATGTAAACAAATGGCAACATTGAAAATCTGGAGTAAAAATAGGAAAAATTGGTGAAGCTATGATGAGCATGCATAGAAACTGTGCAACGCACGTCCATAACCCAATTATTTTGGGGAATTTTTTAACCACATGTTTAACATAGGCATTTTGGGACCTCTCATCATGAGCAGTGGCACTGTGATTTTGTTAATTTGTCCAAAACGTTGATTTTGCACAGTGACCATGCCATTGTGTGCCACAGTTGTGAAAACACATTTAGGGCAGGGTGTGAAAAATGACAGCTGTACTGTTTATAAGGAGGTGTGAAAAATACCAATGTTGAAAATCTGGAGTGAAAATATTACAAATTCACGAAGTTACGAGCGTGCGTGGAAACTGCCCAATGCACGCTCATAAAACAGCCATTTTTGGATTTTTCCACCAAATTTGCAACATAGGCTTTTGAGAGCCCCCTCATGAACAGTGGCACTGTCGTTTTAGCATTGGTCCCAAAGGTGATTCCACGTAGTGACCGCAAAATCACCTTTCGGGACCAAATAATGCCATGACAGTGTCTGAATTCATAAGGAGGGGTCCCAATAACCCCATGTTGAAAATTTGGTGCCAAAATTCCAAAAAATGGCTGAGATATACACCAAAGTTGAAAAAACCCTATTTATTCCATTATACAGCTTACCGGCATTTCCTCAGTTTGTGGTCAGCTTTTAAGAGTGCAGACGTGTTCCCGGTCCACCGAAGATCGTCCCGCCAGACTCTGAAGGTAAGTATGGGGTGAGGGGGGGTGTGGGGAGGCAGGGTGTGCAGAGGGTGGCCATGGGTTGTGGGAGGGGCAGGGAGACCACGAGGGACTGTTTTTTTCCTTTTACAGGTTTACAAAAAAAAAAAACATCGCAGTATGGTTTTTATTTTGCAGGGGATTTGGCATGCTGGGGTGGGCTCCCAGCATGCCACCTAAGTGTTTTTTTTGGGAGGGATGCTGTAGCTGATGGGGATGGGCAACCCCATCGGCACATACCGGTGGGGACACGAGCCGAGGGGACTGGTACCCCCTGGCACAGAACAAAAAGTGGGGAGACATTATGCCAATGGGAGTGTGCTCCTGTCACAAAAGAAACAGGATGGGGACAAATCACTGGGATTGGGCCCCCATTAGCAAAGGAAAACTGTTGGGGGGTGCATGATGCCGAGGATTGGGCACTTTGGCATACATTTTAAATGGGAGGGGGTCATTATGCTGATGGGGAGTGGCTCCCCATCGGCATTGTGACAGAAGGCGGCAGTCACTGCCACCATGTTGTGTGATCGTCGAGGTGTGTTGAGGTAACGCTGCATGAGAGCTTCGCTCTCATTGCAGCAGACCTTTTCTTAGATCTGGTGACCACATTAGGGATTCATGATGTCAGCACCTGCTGCTGGCTGACTGGGGAATGAGGGATGCACCTACTGATGTGTGCCCTGCATTCGCCCAACAGTGACCATGCCTCCAAATCTGCTACTACTGCAAGATGTTGGCTGGGGCAAAAGCACGAGCCAACATAAAAAAGCATGTCAGACAACTCTTACAACCACAAGGCTGGTTTTCACACCAGAATTACCATACATAACAGGAGAATATTTGTGTCTCATAAGGTTATGGTCAGTCACAACTTCTGCCTTTTTTTTTTTCACTATCTGTTTATGCGCCTCCTCCCCTGACCAGATTCTGGCCACCCCGTTCCTGGCCTCGGGACTTACCTTCCACCATCTCTTGTGTGTGGCAGTTGCCCAGTCACTGGTAGGAACCTTCAAAGGGCATGTTTGTGGAGGTGCACATGCACCCTGCCACCCCAGTAACAGCCCCTTCCCCCCTCCCTCCCAGCCTAATGCCTGGCTCCTTCTTGGACTGCGCTGCCCCCAAGCCTCCAATGCGAGGCACACGAGAGCCGAGGGAAACCCACAACCCTCCCCAGAGAGGAAAGTTGCCTCTCGGCAGCTCAATCCAGCTCCATGCTCTCCACCTCCACCCACCTCCAGTGACCCGCGCTTGCTTCCGAACACGGGTCACCAGTGTAGCATGAGGTAAGGTGTCCAGCGCCTCAGCCCTCTGCTCCACTGGCCGTCAGTCACAACTTCCTGACAGAAATATAAAGCTGAAGTTTCCCACATTCATGCACCTCAGATTTCCCCCACACATCAGTATACACACACACACACACACACACACACATTCAAAGGGGATGAGTGGCCCAAACTGGAGATACGCAGCACATCTCAGAAAATGTGCGGAAGCGCAATATTCGAAAGGGAGAGATGCATCGCCCATTTCTGAATGAGCAATCATGCAGAAATAATGTATGTAGCACAAAAAAAAAGGGAGCTTGTACATGAATATGCCATGCATCCGTATATTCAGCCACAATGTGCGGTGGCGCATCTGCTGCATATCTCAAAAGTGTGCCACACAAAGTTAGGCAGACATAAGGATGGCCTAAATTGGCCAGCTACCCACAGGCAGGCCACAGAACTGCAGGCAGACCATTTTGAGATGGCCCTTGGAGGTGCACCAGGACATTCCCCAGGCACCCACACACAGCAGTCATGCTAGGATGGAAGTACTCAAAGGTGCTGGGACACTACCGGCACTGCCCAGAGAGCCACCTCCCACACCGCACCCAGGACGTAGACACCCAGTAGCCATATGCAAATGCTGTCAGGTGCCCCCCAGCACACCTGCAGAGCACACTGCCACAATGCAGCACACGTACCAGGGGCCATGGCCTGCACCCATGTGGCCTGCAGGGTGCCATCTGGTAGTGGCATGTGCCCATGGTGATGTCTGGGGCAACGGTTCCCAGGTAGCCTGGTGGGACTAGTGGCAGCATGGCACATGCCAGGGACTTTCCTGTGGTACACACCCTCGGTGGTACACCATAGGTGTACACAGCACACCCATGCCAAGCCCACACAACAGGGAGCCACAGACATGACACCGATGCCTGCCATGTGGTATGACATCTCAGTTGCGCGGTGAGGGCACTTATGCAATGCAGCCTGGGACATTTGAACACACACACACATGCCACTGGGTTGGAATAGTGCTGACAATAATAGCGTGGTCCAGAACCATGCAGCAATAAAGGCGCCAATTTTATTTTTGTGAGGGGGCTCTGCCCCCTGCACCCCCTGGACTGAAGGATTCTCACTCCGGGGGGGGGGGGAGCGGATCATGGGGAAAGTTAAAATTTGTGGGGCTGTGGAATACTGTTTCCACAGCCCCAAGGAAAAAAAACTAAGTTCAGAGTGCACAAAAAGAGTTGGAGACCAGAATTAGAACCCTGATCTCCAATGCTGTTGTCTGAGCTGATTGATGCCCCAGCCCTCCACACCACAGGAGCACCTCAACCCACCTCTAGGATTCAGGTGCCCATGTGTGCTTTAAGTACCAGGGACAGCGACCAGGTGAGCGCTTACTGAAAGCACTGTAAATCCCCTCTCGCTGTCCGTGGTAGCGCTTACCAGACTAGAGCTGTGAATTGTGGCGCCATTCTGGTAGCGCTCTTCCAACTGGGTACCACACACACACACACACTTTATAACTAACTATGCTTAAACTTCTTCCAGATATACTGATTCCCATTATTATTGAGCAATAACATGCCTACAATCAAATGACACACATTCTCATAATACAGAGCATTAACATGTTTCCAACCCCATGACACAGACACACACACACACACACATAACATGTGCGCATGCATGCATGCATGCACGCGTGCACACACACACACACACACAAAATTATGAATATAATTAAAATGAACATTCTACCACAAATGTTATTTTTATTTCAGACACTTCCCATTTGGATCAAGAGACAGGCCTTTATTCACTTAGAGAGGAGTGTTCACAATTTTCTGTGCAGAAATAAATGACTCGGAGTTGCCTAAGAAGGCTGTATCTTTACCCAGATAAAGGGGGCCTAGCACTAGCCAGCCTCTTACAAAACACAGAAACATAGATGTTGACAGCAGAAAAGGATCCAGTTGTTCACTATGTCTTCCCAGTAGCTTCTTGCATCTGCACGCAGCCTAATGTTGCATGTAGGTGCAATGTTGCCAGGATTTCCCTGGCAAACACACCACTATATGGTATATGACTCAGTTGATTGACTCTGTCTTAGTGCTAGAAGGCTATTACATGGGTACATCTTTGTACATAAAATTTTATGTGGCCTAGTTCCTATGTACTTGACTGATTTGCTGATTGCAAGACATATCAGGCCATTCACAAAGGTCAGTGCAAGCTGCACCGAAGGTAGCTTGTGCCGACCACCAGTGGTTCACTATTGGGTAGGATCCTGGTGGCAAAGTCCTGTGGCTTGCGACAACCATGGCACTGCGCCAAATGGATGGCAGATCGGGAAGGTGTGCCACACTGTATACAGTCCACTAATTGATAGCTCAGTCGACGCACGGCTATAGTGGAGAGAGGAGGGCTGTGGTGGACACCAGCTCTGGAATGGGACGTGGGGGAGTGGGGTGGTGGGGCACTGCCTGCGGGGTGGGGGGTGGACGGTCCACTAGATCACCATGTTGGAAGTGTGCAGGAAATGTGGATCAGGGCTGGAGGGGCACTGGACCACCAGGAATTTTTTAATTTAATAAATGGGATTGGGGCTGACTGGGGGTCCACTAGACCACCAGGGATTTTTTTTGTTAACTGGGATTGGGGGTGGGGTGGGTCCACTGGACCACCAGGGATTTTTTATTTAATAAATGGGATCAGGGCTGATCGGAGGTCTGCTAGGCCACCAGGAATTCATAACTTTGAAATGGGGATCAGGGAGGGGGACCGTGGCACATTACCGCAAATGTCAGAACCTTCCCAGAGGACACTACTAAGTAACCTTAGACCAGCCCTGGCTGGTCTAAGGGTATGAAGAATGTTGCCCTCTGAGAGGGTTTTGTGAATGCCAAATCGGGGGACATGGCAGCCTGCATCTGCCCCAAGCCCCCTAGTGCCATGTCACAGCCCATTTTGTGGTGCAAGGCTGGCGGAAGCCCCTTTTGGCACATGCAGCCTGCATTTGACACAGTCTGCCTTTCTGAATAGCTCCTGGGGCATCTTTCAGCGCAAGGTGCCACTTGCTTTATTTAAGTTTGATGCAGGCACCTTGCATCGTTCTAGGGGCTTTGTGAATTGAGCCCACCGACTATAAGCTGAGGATCAATTATTTATTTTCATTATCACTTGTTAAAACAAGAACAAAGGTGAGTATTTTATCTTTATCATATCCTGTTCCCTTTACATGGCTGTAGATACAGAATGTTATAACATTTTAAATTTACTGACAAGTTCTCATTTCAAATCTGTTTTGTTAACAGCTGTACAGTTGCTGTGAGTGCTACAAAAGTAACTGTATTTATTACGTGTGTGTGCGTTTCATGTACTACTGAGTATTTGACATGTTATTGGTTCAACTGTAAAAGAGGGGTTTCCCCTCAATTTGCTTGACAAATAAATTGAACTGAATTAATGTTTGGACTGTTTCAGCCAATGGTCCTGACTGTATTTCTACACTCCACTCCCTAGTGCACTCAGCCCCTTCCCTTGACTACCCACCTTCCCTTCTCTGTTTGCGAATATTCCCTTTTGCCTTTCCCCCTTCTGTTTGAAGCCAGTGATGGACTCCACACTAACCCCTTCTTCTTGCAGTTCATTCCACTTCTCCACAACTGTTTCTGTAAAGAACAACTCCTTTACATCCCTCCTAAAGCCCCCCCCCCTTACCAGTTTCCATCCATGGCCTCGTTACCTTGCCCTCACCTCTTGTGAACAGAGCACTGTTTTCCGCTCTATGAATAATTTGTAATATTGCTGCTACTACTACAAGGCATAGCTGGAACAAAAACACACCTTTGGTTCCACCTGGAAGTAAGAAAACGTGCATGTATAGCAATAGAAACATAGGAATATTACAGGCAAAAGTAGATGGTGTGCCTAAAAAAATGTCCTGTTAGTCTTCATTAACTGTATCCAGATAAAGATGAGATCCCCATATGTATGTTTAGTCTATTCTTAAGCAGAGTTAAGTTGCTACTATTTACAACCTCCTCTGGAAGACCATTGCACCCAGAGATTATCCTCTCAACACAAACCAGTTTATTCCTGTGGTCTGTCTTGAAACCCACAGTAAGCTTCAAAGCATGACCCTGAACACCTTCTTTTGAAACTTTTGTTTTATGCTTAGAATTTTAAAGAGAGATTTATGTATTTAGTTGTTGTTGACTGGGAAAGGAGGATAAGCGGTTCTGCCTATTTTTAGCCTTGGGGCGGGGGTGGGGGGATACAGACGGAAACCAACTAAAATTTAACCCAGTTAAGTTGTTGGTGGTATTTTTAGTGAATGGGAGAAGTTTGGCAGGGACACCGTGGAAATTCCCCTATTCGTTTTGAGAAGTCCTGCAGGATCTTTAACATCCACCAGAACAACCACCAGAACAGGCAGATGAGATCTCCATTTAATGTCTCATCCTAAAGAGTGCAGCAACACCCTCTTATAAAATGGGCATTAATGAAAGGTCAAATGCTGACATGCCATTGGTCAGAACATGTCAGCTGACAGACCATTCATTAATGCCCTGGTGGATGAAAAGTTGGCATGTGGCTCTTTTTTGGCTGGCACATAAAGCTGAATGGCAAAATATAAAAATCAATGTCTTCATATTCTCCCACTTTAACCACCGCCATTGACAATAGCAGGTGAAGCGAGAGAATGTGAAAAAATGGAGCAAGAACAAGAAATATGCACAGAATTTGACATTTTCGAGGGTCTGATGCCAGATGTTTAAAATACTTACAAATGACAGTTTCTGTGTAAGAAATACAACCGTCATTTTTTTTTCTCAAAAACCCACCCAACCAATGAGAGCCAGAGATAGATGAGAAAAACATTTTTTTTTAAAAGAGACCTACTTTTAGAGGCAGATGGACAAAGTGCACAAAAAATGCAATTTTGAACAATTTTAAAAAGTGTCGATTAGTTTAAACACTTGCAAAATGTACCATTTTATAAGTGCAATAACCCACTCCAGCCCATGAGTGTATCAGGGCATTAATGCACTTCCCGGCTGGTTGAAGTCATTCGGGCAAGTCCTCATGCCTCACAACACACCCAGGGCATGCATTAATGCCCCGATACACCCATGGGCTGTTCTGTCATGGGTTATAGCATGCATCCTGCACTACAGTCACAATGTCATTACTGTGATTTTACATCAAGTTCATGCTGCTTCCTTGATGCTGTTTGTAATGACTTAATGTCGATCAATAAACTTGAAACCTGATTCCTTGATGCTTTAAAAATCATGATCATATCCCCCCTTTGTTGTTTCCCCTCCAGACTGAACACATCTAGTTCCTCCAGTCTTTCTTGATACAGCTTATTTTGTGTACCTCTGAACATGCTGGTATATGTCCTCTGGACTTCTTCCAGCCTCGCCACATCTCTACTTGTATGGGTGCTCCAACACTGAACACCTCACACCTGATGGGGACTAACTAGTGATCTATACAGGGGCACTGTCAAGTCCCTGTTCCTACTGGTAATATTTCTAGCAATGCACCCCATTATTTGAGTGAATTTTTGATCACTGTGTCACCATGCTAATGCCTTGCCCCATTTATGGTTATTAGACACTATGATTCCAAAGTCCTTTTCCATGGTCAAGCTACTTAAACAGCCCCTGCCACCACTAGAAGAACTGAAACAAAATGTGAGATTTAGATATGATTCAGTTTACATTTCAAATGTTTTGTGTAATTCTTTCCCTTTTTTTCTTTATTACTGAGGACAGTTGTACGAAAGAGGATTGATGTCCCTTAGACTGGGACTACTACGAAATAAGACCTAAATGTCCAAGCCTGACAATTCTGGCACTGTCATCCTGAAGCATGGAATCCTGATAGTGTGCAGATCCCCTGACAGCCACATTCCCCCATGGTATGGTGACCTGGAGTTAGTATACATAATTACCAGGTAGTGCAGGGGGCAGAGACCCCCGCGGAACCATCAGGAGTGTGGCCATCTCCTGTCAGGATTCTGTGCTTTGGGATTACGGTGCTGGGATTGTCAAGCTCTGGCTTTTGGGTCTTGGCATTTTGTAGCACATCACCTTAGACTTTATCTGCTCTTTCTGCTTGCTTACACCTAACATCATATTCCCCTGTTTATGGCATCATAAGTATCTCCACAGCAACAGATTGTGATGTCATAAACAGAATTGTGATGTTAGGTGTAGGCAAGCAGTCAGAACAGATAGGGCACTGATCCTGGTTACATGCAGTTGTTCTTAGTATTAAAAAAGTAAGGATGAGAATTACAGAAAAAATATTAAATATAAACTAAATTGTGTCTAAATAGTACATTTTTTCAATGTTGTCATAATGGCATCAGGGGCTCTTTGAGGAGAGCCTTTTAAGCTTGTACCATGCTCCAGAATTGTTATTACCAAATTGAAGGATGATGCATTTGTTGATATTGAACTTCATTTTCAATTTCTCAGCCCAATACCCAAGTTTATTTAAATCATCATGCACTTTCTGGATGCCTATCTCAGATGCTATGATGTCGCCTCCAATTCTGCATCGTCAGCAACTTAGTGGTTCAGCCATGTCAGCCCATGTTCAAATCACCCACATAAGAGCTGAAGAGGGTTGGCCCCAACACAGAACCCTGGGGGACTCTACTTGTGACTACCCCAGGTGGAGACCTGTCCCTTTACCCTCACCGTCTGCCTTCTATTAGTTAACCAATTTCCTATCCATTTAGCTAGCTAAACAGAAGTACCAGTTCTGTGTAATTTTTTAAGCAATTCCTTAGGAGGCACTATATCAAAGGCCTTGCTGAAATCTAGGTAGACCACATCCACTGATTTTTCCCTCATCCATGGTTTTGTTAACTGCTTCAGGAAAGTTAATCAATGCTTAAACCCACGATGAGTACCATCTGTTATATTAATATTTATGAACCAGTCTTCCAAGAGTTCCTTTACTATTTTCTCCACAAGTTTGCAAATGACCAAAGTTGAACTAGCCATCCTATAATTCCCAGCAACAGATCTGGAACCATTCTCATGGATAGGAATCACTACAGCATCCCTACAGTCCTTAGGTGTTATTCCCTCTGTTAGTGACTTATTAAATAGAGCAGTGAGTGATCCAACCAGTTCTGATGCCAGTTCATTAAGCAGCCTTGTGTGGAGGTTATCAGAACCTGCTAAATTATTTGGTTTCAGTTTATTTATGTTGGCCATCACAGTAG
The DNA here is from genome assembly GCA_016271365.2 of Neoceratodus forsteri. NCBI lineage: Eukaryota > Metazoa > Chordata > Ceratodontiformes > Ceratodontidae > Neoceratodus > Neoceratodus forsteri. Next base: position 1,027,597,882 of record CM028130.1, on the reverse strand, counting down.
CCTCACCTATAAATAACTCCATTGACTCATTACTCAAAATATGGCTCAACTTTGCACCCTCAGCCCTATTTAAACTGAGCGGAAGAAATTATTGAAGTGGTTTGCCATGAACCTATTATTACTAATAGTATCACTACCATTGATTAGTGGGCCAACTGCTCTGCTCATCTGCCTTTTATTCCCAATATAGGAATGCAATTCCTTGTAGTTTTTTGCTGAATTATTAGCAATTCTCCTCCATCTTAGCTTTCTCTTCTTTACAACTCATCTGTGCTTCTTTACAGGTAGCTCTGTCATAGATCGTATCCTCTGCTCTGAGTAGCCTGTAGTAGTACAATCCCTGTATTCTTCCCTTGGAATTATATTTATTTTCAGTTGGGATGAACACTTTTGAAGTTCATTTATTTAATTTTTTACAATGGTCTACAGAGATTCAACATTTTGAGTAAAGAACTCTTGTTCCTAGTTCCATACAGCCATTTCCCTCCACATTCAATTAAAACAGGCTGTGTTAAATTCTTGACAGACTGTACTACCTGTTTCCCAAATGAAATTAAAATTTTTTGTGAACTGGACCATATTATGGTCACTATTACCCAGGGTTTCTCTGAGGAGACACTAGCTAATTAGATTTTCAGAGTTTGAAATGACAATATCTAATATATTGAACAGTGGATGGGGAAATATGCACAACATATAGGATAGTGTATGATGCTCTATACACAACAAGGCTATTCTCAGCTGAATGGTTACTATGCCGACTGATGACCTCGAGAGCGAAGCTTGAGAGGTCTCTCAGTCAGCATAGTAACCATGAAGTTGAGAATAGCCTTGTTTGCGTATAGGGCGTCATACACTGTTTTATATAGTGTATGGCCTAAACTGTGCTGTTTTACAAAACAAAATAAAGGAGAAATCACCTTAGAGATTCAGATTGCTCACTTCTTTAACAGCAGTGACAATGCCTCCCAGCAGCTGACTCTGTGCTCCATTTCTCGGTCCTCCGCCCCATGCCACACTACCAAACGGCAACAAGAAAAAAAGAAATGGATGTCCAAACTCAGCTGCCCTGTGACCCCTGACACTTTATTGAATACCTCCCACCTCCAACAGAGGCACATTTACAGTTTGTCCAGCCCATTACAGCAAGCCAGAAAAAAATAGTTAAAATGAACGTGTATGCTTAAATGTTAAAAATAAATAAATAAATAAATAAATAAATACTTGGTTGTTTACTGTGTGTCACAGACTGCTCTGCCTGTTTCTTTTGTAGCTCGTGATTATGACTGTGTGACATCTGTAGTGCAGCAGAACAAAAAGTCATTCTGCTGCACTATGGAAGTCACTACTGCAGTAGAACAACGTTTTACACTTTGCCGAAATCTATACTGAACAACGTCTGGCCATACACTATAGAACTGCTGTGATTCTATCAAGGGATTCTAATGACATCACAAATCATGAGAGCAAAGCTTGAGTGGTCTGATGTCATTAGAATCCTGAGAAAGAATCATAGTACTGTTGTGATTTTTTCCACAGCCCCTATTTTTTATAGTGCATGATGGCATGGGACATTTGTTGAAGCAAAACTTATGTTATTAAGGATGTCTGTAAACCAAACAGTGAGGGACAAAGATTTCAAATGATTAACCCATAAAATATTTGAACTACATACAGTAAAAAACATTTGGGAAAAAATACAGTGTTTAAATGTAAACTGTTAGTTTTTATGGAATGCTGCAGAATGCTGATGGTCTATCAATTTGTGGAGTTCTGTGTGATGCTAATCTTCTACCAATTGTCTGCTGTATGATTCTGATTGCTCTCATACACAATGGATGACCGACAAATGTAACACATGCCCAGCAGCCCTAAACTGTCACTGAATTCTACTGTCAGCCCAGCTGGGCTAGTATAATAGCCTAGAGGTTAGAGCAGTGGACTGTGAAAGAGCTTGGTATATTCAGCAGACCTGGGTTTGATTCCCACAACCTCTACCTGTATACTGTGTGCCCTGTAAACAGGTATTGTGTCTATTGGGCCTTACCTGGTTACTAAAGAATAAAAAACATATATATGTTCCATTATACACTATATTACACTTTCTCTGGTCAGCTGTTTCACATGCTAAGTGAGTTATAATTGCACATCATTTCTTAAAAAGTTCTTCTAATCTTGTTTTCCCACTAAGCCACTACCTGTCGATACCCAACATGTTTATGTCCCTTGCTAAAACCAGCTCTTTATCCTCACATGCTGTAATTTGCTCAAAGCTTCAATGAGAACCAGATTCCTATACTTGTCTTAGTCAGGAGGTCTATCCAGAGGAACATTGTCTGCCAATTACATTTCTGTAATCTTGAGATCATTCCTAATGTATAACATAAGGCAACTCCTCCCACCTCTTTCGCCATCTTTGTCTCTCAAGAAACGGAAAGATTTATCACTCCCCTTAGGGACATCAGAATGTAATCTTCACAACAGTAGAACGTTTTCAAACAGAACATCATTTATTAAACACAGTACCCATTTGGCATGTAACACTTATTTACTAGATCATGTGAGCAAGATTTCACAGTTGACCCCTATTCTAAATAATACAAACTCCCCAACTCCTTCAAACACAAATTGGTACTTTAGAATCTGAAATGAAAAAGGTCTAAGAAGGACATATGTGTTAAAGTGGGACATTTGTTATTTTTGGAACAATAAAAGCAGTGTTTGATCATTTACAAACACATTTACTAGGCTTTTTACAAAAGTATTAACTAGGCTTTTTACAGGCACAAAACTACATTAGAAAACAGATAAATGACTTTAACAAAATTTCATTTTCACATTCAGAAAGTTGCAAATATCTCCTTTAGAGGCGAGAAATATTAGTAAATTATATAAATAGCAAACAGACTGACCTTTCAGGTTTGAAAGATACCTGAAAAAAAACCTGGACACTTCAGTTGGAAATGACCAATGGCTGTCTTTATTATCTTCAGCCCAAGAAATCGGTAAAAGCAGTACACATTAACAAGTCCAAACTAACATTTTGCATAGGGCATATTATAAACCATTTAAACAGAATACCTTTAAGTCCACAATTTCAGATAGATGTTATAGATGGCTCAAATCAAACTAAACTCTCTACCATGTGTTTGCCACTTGCTCCCTAATAGAAGACTGCTGGAAGAAAATCTGGTCTGTTATTAGCCATGTGGCGGGTGTCAATTTTTTGTTTGACCCTGGTATTTCTTTGTTAGGTCTGAACATCTCAGAAGGGTGGCCATTAGATGACAATTCAGCTCTCTTTCTGAATGTGGACACAGTTTATGCCAGAAAGGTGATTCTACTTACTGGAAGGGTCCCCATTCCCTCTTGTTCATGTAATGGCTAAACTTACTGACTGTTCAAAACCGGAATGATTACATTACACCTCCGAGAGAAAATTAAATACATTTAAGCAAACATGGCAACCTGTAACAAGTTATCTCATACGCAATTGAACTACATTTCAGTCATGGTAGGCCCTGTCTCCCCCAACAAAACACAGTTCTAAATATATTTTTTAAACTTATGTTTTATTATTTTATCATGTGCTTACAAACGATAATCCATATGTTCAGACATCAGCATATTACAGGACCATTATCCTCAAACTACTTTACTGCAGTACACATGTGGTCTAGATATTTAAATAGAAAGGCAAGCGCAAATGTTTGCAGTGTGCTTGCACCTGACCCGGCTGCTGCTATATTCAGTTGGATAGCGAGCAGCACTATTTGACTGAATATCGGTCTATATTATTGCAGCACTAAGTGAACCAGGGCTGCACATAGCCCACAAGGAATTGTGCAGCCTGAAGTGGGATAGCACCAAGTCCCCTGTGGGCTATATTCAGCTCGAGCATGCAGATAAGCCCATTGGGCATAGAAGATGCTAAGGGGCCATTAGCATGCCCATTATGGGCTCATTTGCATGGAACACAGCAGCCCCTCAGCCCCACTGACAGCCCTGTAGCACAAACCCTGGTGCCTAGGGGTACCCCCCGCCCCCTGATTGTCCATTTTATGCATTATAAAGCTATGCCCTGGTGGTCTAGTGGGACACCCCCCCAGCTGCCCATGTTGTGCTTTATAACTATGCCCTTGCAGGCACACAAAAGGTGGCTAAGAACACCGAGGGATGGAGCTCAAGCAAAAAGACAGATTCAATGGAAACCAAAGTGCTCAGCTGCACTATCCAGATGAAACAATCTCCCAAACCATGGAGTAGTTTAATACTTTATTCAAGTAAAACAATAAACTGGAGTAGCACCCCACCCTCACAATGGCAGCAACGTTTCACGTCACCCTGATGCTTTCTCGAGATGCTTTTATATATGAATACTGTATGCATGCTCACTGACAGGTCATACTGTGACTGGCCAAGGTTTTGGGGGGGGAGGGCTGTGCTGGTCGCCATATCAAGACTGGATAATCGCTGACCACCTGGGCAGGGGGAGTGCTGTGAGCTGGTATGTGAGCAGACAGGTCACATGAAGGGGACACTGGGCCACCACTGCTTCACTGGAAATATGTAAATGGGTGATCGGGGGCCAGAGAGAACCACTGGACACCAGGGCATCTTCACTTTTATGAAACAGGCAATTGGGGGGGTGAAAGGACCACTGGTCACCAGGGCTTACTTACTATTTGTAAATGGGTGATCAGGGAGTGGGGGGGGGGGGAACACACTAGACCACCAGGACACAGTTATAAATCATATCATGGGTGATCACAGGGTGTCATACTAGACCACCAGGACATGGTTATAAAGCACAGCATGGGCAATCAAGGTAGATGCCAATCTAAACCACCAGGGCAATTATAATGCATAAAATGGGTGCTCAAGGGGTATCACTAGACCCCTTAAGGCACTCTGAGTGCTGGCATTACTGTGCCGGGGTCATTACAGCACCAAATGCTGGATTCACCACCCCCTCCCCGAGGTCCGCTCCCCCTGGAGTTGATATCATTATGTAGCCCCTCTCTGGTGCCATCCTAGAGAGGGCCACTACCCCTGCCTTGCAGGCCTGACCACGGTTAAGGGACCTGGGTTCCTATTAGCTATTACACGGAGGTCCTTTCCCAAAAGATAAAAATAAAATGGTGGTGCCTCCACCCACAGTATGATTAGTGATTCTGATATCTATACAGTACAACCCCCTGGGATGTCATACCAACCCAACTCCCCAAACAGTTACCCCAGCCATGGACTTATCAGATTCGAACATCCCCCCATCTGACATTTCAGTTTCCATTTCAGCTAATAGCATGCTTACTAAAATCAGGCTCTGGAGTCAGACCCTGGGAAAACAGTAACAACACAATTTATTTACATGGGGAGGGTTAGGATGGGGTAAGTGGAATAGAGGATAAGCACAGTTTTGATTTTGCATTTTTAAAAATTTTACACTTTCCACAATCACATTCCCTTTTATTTCCAGAACCCCACATTTTAATGATTGCAGCCACCAGTATCTATCTATCTTGCTAACTCCTGCAGGTAATCCCAATGCTGAGACCCACAGGTCCCAGTCCAGAATGAAGCCCCAGATTCTGTCCCTGGGTACCCAGATATTAGTTGCAGGCCTGAGGTGCAGCTGGTCGGCCGCATTGGTGCGCTTGAAGCATTAAATAACTTTTTAAATTCCTTTCTCTGGACTAACTGTACTGGCTTCCCATACCAGTGAGCATACTTGAACAAAAACTATGTACAGTCCCCAGGATGTTGCAGGGCAACTCCTGCTGTTACTCATGGTTCTGCAGAATCAGTCCTTGGATGGCACAGTTGTCTGAAGTCCTGGGGTGGATGGAAGCAGCACTTGCAGAACCGTGCACGGTGGTTGAATTTGAAGGGGTAAGGAAACTGCAGCATGGATCTTCAGGCTTGATTGAAGGTCTTGCAGCTTGTCCCCTTCAGCCTTCTGAGGCCCATTGCAGAGCACATATGCAAGGCCTGACAACCACAAGGAACCCAGATCTGGGAGTGGCCCCATGGCCTGGCTCCCTCACAGGTCAGAGCTCGTTAGCACTTGGATACAAGACCCATGGCCCCCATAGCCAGCAGACCCCACTTGATGGGGGTTAGTGAGTTCCCAACCTGGTCCTGGATTCAGAATGGAACCTTCAAATCATTTTATCTTGTTTCTCAGTACCCTGCTATGGTGTGCAGCCAGTGCTTTCTGTTACTTTCCCTATTCCCAGACTCCGGGGAGTGCAGAGCCTGAAAATTCATGGTTACCACAACAGACTCTTTTCATGCTGCATCTCAGAAGCAGATGGCAGGTACCCAACCCCGAAAGGCACTTGTCTATCCTTCTGCTTTCAGTCTGTCAACATTAACACAACAGTCACTTTGGTGATCTGGCTCACACACAATTCCAGAACTGTGTCTCAGAAAACAGTCCAAAAGTCTCTTTTCTCACTGTGCAGGTACAGAAAGACTTCAGAAGAGACTCTCTCTTTAATTTCTTGACCAGTATCAGTCCAGTTTCCATAATCCGGCTTGCCCAGCTGGCAACCAGTCCTCGGACCTTGTCTTTCCCTTTTCCTGCAGTCTCCGTGGTTAGACAGTAACTTTTACTTTCTCACAATTCTCATTTCACCTTTTCTCTTTTCCAGTGATTCACTGTGGAGGAACAGATGACCATGCTTGTCTTTTCCCAGGCTTAGACACAACCTGTGTCCTTTTTCCAGGCTCAGGACACAACCTTTGTCTTTTTTCCAGGCTCAGGTCACAACCTATACAACCTTTGCTTCATCTCAACGCTGTGGTGCATCTCTCTCAACATCAGAACTCCTGCAGCTCTCGTTCTCTGCAGAGCTGCCTGCACATTCTCCTCCAATTCTTCTTCTTTAGATGGGGACAAGGCAAATACCCAGCCCCTGGGGGACAGATAGCTGGCAGCCCCGAGGCATGCCCTCTCCCATCCTTGCAGCTCCATTCTCTCACAGGGGCAAGAGCCCCCCTCCCTGTGGAGGGGCTCTCCCCAGACTGACTCAGAGTCCTAAAGTCCTAGTCCTTTGGGAGCTTTTTGGCAGCTCCCCATTGGCTGAAGCCACTGTTCTCACAGAAAATTAATATGCAGGAGGCTCCTTCTATGCCTCACCAGCTGTTCAAAACAGCGCCAGAATAATCCCCAGTATTTTTCCTCAAGAGTCTTTTCGGAAGCCCCAGAATCCTCCTGGCAAGTCCTGGCTTTGTGGTTGGTTGGAGGAAGTCACCTGGCTGCAGAACAAGGCTGCAATATAAACAGTCCCAGCACAGATTTCACAGTGTCCCAATTTCAAACATGTCTTGCAGTCAAACCCTTTACTTTTATTTAGTTGTTTCCCCACAGAATTGGTGCCACGCCTGTGCCCCACTAAGTGACTGCACTTTTAACTTCTCCCATTCTGCTCTTTCTCAGTAGCTGCTTCCATTCTATATTACCCCTAGGCAGCCTGTACACATAGCCCCATAATAATCCATATAAGTCCCACTTCATTCCTTTGCTGCAGCCCAACACCACCTTCTCATCGCCTTACTTCCCCACAGCACTGCAACATCCCCTTTTTCCCTTGCACACTTGGCCATTTTCAAATAAGTTATTTAATTTTCCTGCCTGTTGCTAGTGCTATTCTTACTTTGTCCCTAGCACTAGACAGGACCTGCTCATTAATATGTATGAGCAGCCTCCTTAATATTCATGAGACAGCTCTCTGATCCCCGAGCACGATTGGCGCTCACACAAATCACTCCTTGTCCTTCTCTGCTGCCTCTCTGGTTGTCCCAAGGTCTCCGGTCCCTCTTTTGCCTTACCCTGCAACCGGGACCACCGGAGAAGTAACTCTGATGGCTGCCAAAATGGCCAAATGAAAAAATGTGCTTTCTGCACATGCGCAGAGCTTGCCCAGCACCGCAGTGCCATAAATGTGTGGCAGCTCCACACTCCAGCTCCCCCCGGCCCCTCTCTCTCGAAAACACAAGCGGGAGCCAGCGGGAGGATCAGGGACCACCAGAGGAACACAGGGGAAGATGCCAGGAGTAGGAAGAAAGAATTGGGGAGTGGAACAAAACCCTGGGGGAAACGGAAGCCATTTCAGGGGCTATACAGGTAAACCCTGACAGGGAGGTTACAATTAGAAGGAGGGGTTGGGGGTGCAGCCCCCCACATGGGGTGTGCGGGGGGCACAGCCCCCTGCTAAAAGAGGACAGTGACCTGTGCACTTGGCACCGTAATGACTGAGCGCATTGCCGCTGGCGCTTTACATAGGTGGAACCCATTTGAGGATGGGGCACAGGCTTAGTGCCCTGTTGAGAGATGATTTGCATCAGCAGTAAACAGTGCTGCTTGGTGGGGGGGCTCTTTACCACTACAAACCATAGATAGATAGCTAGATAGATAGATAATTTTGTTTATAAAGTGCCCAATTCCTGAGACTTAGGGTGCTGTACAATAAAATCACAATACAAATATTATTATTTAAAATCACAAAACACACATAATAAAATCACTATAAATACATAATTCTATACTATCTATCAGCAAGCTCATGTGTTAAAAGTCAGTTCAAACAAATATGTTTTCAGTCCACTTTTAAAGGCTTCCAACGAGGGGAACCCCTTTAAATAATCAGGCAAGGAGTTCCACAAGGTTGGTGTGGCCACCGAAAACGCTCTATCTCCCAAATACTGCAACCTAACACTGGGAACCCCCAGGAGGCCCCCCTTGCCGGAATGAAGCATCTGGGCCAGACAGTAAGGGTCAAGGAGCTCTTGCAGATATTTGGGACCCCCACCATGCAGGGTCTTGTAGGTAAGGAGCTCTATCTTGAAGATAATCCCCCACCTGACCGGCAACCAGTGCAATCCACGGAGGACCGGGGTAATATGCTCACACCTCCCTACCCCAGTCAGAAGTCTTGCTGCTTTGTTCTGCACATGCTGCAGTCTGAAGAGGTTGCCTCCAGATAACCCAAGGCACAGGACATTATAGTAATCCAGCCTGGAAGTTACAAAAGCATGTACCAGTGTGGGCATGTCCTCAGGAGGATCAGGGCTTGCATTCGGGCAATGTTCCTGAGATGATAGAAACCACTTTTGACCATGGCTGACACCTGAGCATCAAGTGTCAGGCCATCATCCAGGATCACACCCAAATCCTTCACCTGTCTAGAAGGGAAAAGGGGAACGCCCCTTAATACTAGATTAGAGGACATCCCCCCATCTCCCCCTCCTCCACGACTACTCACCTGCACCACCAGCACCTCAGTCTTGTCTGGGTTGAATCTAAGCCAGTTTTGAGTCATCCATGACTGGATTTCTTCAAGACATCTGTTAAATATGGACTCCGACACCTGGAATCAGGTGCACAAAACAAATACAGTTGGGTATTATCTGCATAACAGTGAAAACCCAAGCTGTACCACCTGATAATGTCCCCTAATGGCAGCATCTACACTGTGAACAGTAAGGGCGACAAGACCAACCCCTGCAGCACTCCACAGCTCAGAGGTTGTGGGCTAGATGAGACAAGTCCCATTTTCACCCTCTGCACTCTATCAGTCAGGTATGACCTGAACCAGCTGATGACATTGCCGTCCAGGATCACCAGAACCGCAGACGGTCAAGCAGCACCTCATGGTCCACGGTGTCAAACGCCGCTGAGAGATCCAGAAGAACCAAGATGGTACAAGTCCTCCTGTCTCTTGCCATCAGGAGATCATTAAGCATCCTTACCAGGGCAGTCTCTGTACTAGCCCCAGCTGGAACCCAGACTGGAAAGGCTCATAGGTAGACAAAAATGTGAGATGTGAGATGTCTGTCGAGCTGAATGCCCACAACTTTCTATACAACATTCCCTAAGAATGGGAGGTTTGAGACCAGCCTGTAGTTGCTGAGGCAGTCCGGGTCCAAAGAGGGCTTCTTTAAAAGGGGCCTAACCAGAGCCTCTTTCAAAGACAATGGGAAGATCCCACCCCTCAATGAACTCCAGACAACCTCAGCAACCACAGGTCCTATCAGGTCCAAACATCCAACCAAAAGGTGGGTCGGACCTGGGTCCAGATCACAATGTGTAGGCTGCAGCTTTGAAATTATCCCCATCACCTTCTCCAACCCAACCAGCTCAAACTCATCCCTGATAGGAGGAGTGTTTCGACACAACTCAGGCTGGACACTGCATCCCTTTTTGAGAGGTACTTGAGGAGACCTCAGCCCTGATAGAGGACACTGTCATTGAGGCACAGGTCAGGAAGCATAGGAAAAAACAGGAGCAGTTGTAGAATTTGCAAAAAGTGTTTATTAGTACTAGCAGTAACATAAACAAATTAACTTGTTCGGTATAACTATTTACAAAGTCAGAATAAACAGAGAAGATACATCTGAGTTTTCCTTCAATCTCTGTGTCTCCTGCAAGCAATTTCAGCTTTGTCTTATAAGTCTTTGCAATCCCCCTTCTTAACAAGCATCCTATTTTTTTTCTAAAATATTCTTGTATATTTCAGGCAGGTGCAGGCAGGAACACAATGTCCCAGAACTGATGCCCCTTCTCCACAGCTTCTGCAAAAGGCTTAGAATTGCATTTCAGGTTAACCCCTTGAGTTTCCAACAGATTTTTGCAATAATCTTAAACTATAATTATATACATTTCAACAGTAGCACTATATAATTTCTAAACAAAGGGATCCCAATATCAGTTCCACATAATGATTTGTATATACTTTTATACCAGAAGATATGCAAGGGAGGAAAAGACAGAAACAGCAAGGGAAGGTAGAGAGATAGCAAGAGACAGAGAATTGTGAGGCTGTTGGGGTGATCAAATCCTAGGTCTCACAGGAAAATTTCATTATGCAACGAGACAGACAAGAGACAAGAAAGGAAAGTACAGAACAGATCCCTGCATTCAAACTCTCCATAACAACTGGGACAGAGTCCTATTCCACCCTGTCACATACACCCCCCTCCTTAAGAGGGAACCTGTTTTATCAAACAGGTTTCCAAAACGTTCTACTAATTCTCTAACATTACTGACTTCTAACTTTCAGAAATTAAGCACATGTGCAGTATCCTTTTTCTATAACAGTACAGTAAAGTTTAAACTTATACATTTGTTTTTCAGCCTTCAGAACCCTCAATTCCTGATCCATATCTTGACAGAAAATCAGCATTGCTATTCTCTTTACCAGATTTGTGTATCGCCTTGAATTTAAATGGCTGTAGCGCCAGGTACCACCTTGTGATTCTGGAATTTTTATCTTTCATTTGGTTAAGCCAACAGAGAGGATTGTGATCTGTTATAAGTACAAAGTCAGTTCCTAGCAAATAAAACTTAAGGGACTCCATGGCCCACTTTGCTGCTAAACATTCCTTTTCAATGGTGGAGTACCTTTTCTCTCTGTCATGCAACTTCTTACTTATGTACAGAATAGGATGCTCTGTCCCATCTATATTTTGTCACACTACTGCCCCTAGGCCTACCTTGGATGCACCTGTTTGTAACAAAAATGGTTTCTCAAAATCTGGGCTTCTTAAAACAGGGGCTGAACATAATGCAGTTTTAATGGCTTGAAAAGCTTTGTCACACTCTGGGGTCCATTTCACATTATTTGAGTATCGTTTTTTCGTGAGTTCAGCGAGGGGAATAGCTAACAGCAAAGTTGGGAACAAATCTCTGATAATAACCAGCCAGCCCTAAAAATGACCTGACATGTTTCCTTGTTTTAGGGACAGGGCTGTTAGCTACAGCTTCTATTTTAGAAATTAACTTCTCCATTTCCCAACACATAGCCCAAATATCTGGTTTCCTGCATGCCCAATGCATATTTGGTAGGATTAATAGCCATATCTGCATTTTTGATAGCTTGGATAACAGCTCGTAGGTGTTCCAAGTGGCTTTTCCAGTCTGGACTGTACACCACGACATCATCCAGGTATGCAGCACAATAACCAGTGTGAAGGGATAAAATTACATCCATGTACCATTGGAATATAGCTGGTGCACCATGTAAACCAAATGGCATAGTGGTGAACTGATAGAATCCAACAGGAGTGGCAAATGCAGTTCTGTCTCTGGATTCTTTAGCTAAAGGGAATTGCCAGTAACCCTTGGTGAGATTGAGGGTACTGATATACTTTGCACTTCCCAGTCTGCCCACCAAATCATCTGTTCTGGGCATAGGATAACTGTCAAACTCTGACACTTGATTTAAGTTTCCTAAAATCAAGGCAGATTCTAACACCCCCTTCTTTTTTGTTTATAATTACCATTGGACATGACCAAGCACTCCTCGGCTCTTCTATGGTACCCAATTGTTTCAATTTTGTATTTCCTTAACCACGTCAGCTCTTAACTGTTCTGGTAACCTGTATGTTTTTTGCCTAATAGGACAAGAATTCCTTGGCACTATTACGTGCTCGACCCCTTTTGCTCAGCCTAGTACTGTGGTAAAAGTACTGTTAAATGTCTTTAGCAAGTTATGAATTTCTGCAGTTTGTTCAGAGGTTAAGGAAACATTCACCTTTACAGCATCAGCAGTTACAGTTTGCTCCAGTCAAACATAAGCTACATCAATATCTTCTTTATCAGTTTCTGCTAAAACCAGCAAAGCAGCTTTTGGTGTTTTTTCAACCCATTTCTTGAGGAGGTTAGCATGGTATAGCTTAGTAGGATTTTTCCTGTCAGGGCTCTCAATCTCGTAGTTAGCAGTGCCAGTACATCTAAATACTCCATAAGGCCCTTGCCACTTCATTAACAGTTTATTTTCTGTTTTGGGTAACAGTAGCAAAACCTTTTCACCTGGCTCAAAAACTTTTTCTTTTACCCCATGGTCATAGTATACATTCTGCTGGTTTTGGGCCTCTTCCTGATTACTATGGGCAATTTCAACATATTTTGCCAGCTTCTTTCTTAGGGCACACATATAAGACGTTATAGATTGTTTCTGAGTGTGGTTATCTTCCCACGTTTCTTTTAACACATCCAGTGGCCCTCTTGGCTACCCACCATACAAAATTTCAAATGATGGAAACCCTGTTGATGCCTGTGGCACTTAACCATAAGCAAAGAGTAGGTAAGGAAAGTATTGGTCCCAGTCTTTCCCTTCTCCTTTTACAAACCTTTTTAACATGTGTTTTAAGGTTTGGTTTAAATGCTCAACAAGACCATCTGTCTGAGGGTGATAGGGGGAGGTTCTTATGGCAGTGATACTTAGTGGTTTGTACAGCTCCTTAAGTAATGCAGCACCAAAATTATTACCCTGATCAGTAATAATTTCTTTAGATATGCCCACTCTGCTGAAAATTTTTGCAAGCTCTGCTGCCACTTTTGAAGCTGTGATAGTACACACTGGAACTGCTTCTGGGTATCGAGTAGCATAGTCTCATACTACCAGGATAAATCTATTACCCTTTTTACTTTTGTCTGAAGGATCAACCACATCCATTGCAATTCTCTCAAAAGGCACATCTATCAAGGGTAGGGGCACAAGGGGCACCTTGTCTTTTCTAGTGACTGTGGCTACTTTCTGACACTCAGCACAGGAATTGCAATAGGTAGCAACATCTTCATGAATTCCAGGCCAGCAAATCTGTACAGCAATCTAACAAGGGTATGATCCCTCCCTGAGTGACCAGCCATAGGACTATCATGTGTTATCTGTAACAACTCAGATCTATACTTTTGTGGTATAACCAGTTGTTCTATCTGGTCCTGTGACTGAGGTTTAACCCAGACTCTGTACAGTAACCCATTACATTTTTAAACATTGGTCCATTTGGTTTCACCCCCAGCTGCTTAAAATAACCCTCGAGAGAAACATTGCTAGCTTGTTCTTAAAGAAAATCACAGTCAGTGATCAGTTTAGTTTCAGCATTTTCATATGTTAATCCCTTATGTCCATCAGTCATTTGTTGCCAAAGTTTCTTCAGGCATCATCTTTCTTTCCTGGATTTCCAGATCTTGCAGCTGTGCTCAGATGAGTCCAAATCAAAGTTACTGAAAGGAAAAGTGTCCCCACCATTTGAGATTTTCTTTGCCTGAGCTCTTGTTACCTCTGCTACTGAAACTGCAGGGTTCAGTTCCTCTGAGATTAACTCAGTAAATCCTCGACAGTCATTTCCAATAATCATGGGTACAGGTAACTTAGGTACTACACCCACTTTCATTTGGTGTGACACACCCTTAATGGTCAGAGTCACTTGGGTGGTGGGATAGTATTGAGTGTCCCCGTGGATGCAGATGACACCAGTACCTGGTCCTTTTGCACAGTGTTTTCCCAGCACTTCAACATGCACTAGGGTCTGTCTGCATCCTGAATCAATGAGCCCCTTTAGAGTCTTATCCCCTACCTTCACATCTGTTAAGTACTTGCCCCAATTTACCAAGGACAAATCTGCTCCAGTATCACTCTTCTTATGGCAATTTCTTGCAATATGACATGACTTATTACAGTTATAGCAGATAATGTCTTTCGGCACAAATTTGTTACCCCCACCAGAGTTCTTATCAGGCTTGGAGTTTAAATGGGAAAAAGAGTGTCTTACCAGTGCTTGACTGTTACCTCGCTGCTGTGGTATCTTATTTTATTTATTTATTTATGACTTTGATAACCGAGTAACTGCACTGATCCCAGGGACCATTTTAGGCACGACCCGGGCCATGTCACATGGCACAGGATGGCACAGGATACAAGGTGAACAACTATACACATGTAAGAGATTAGATTCAGATACAGCAATTGAAGCACAATGTATTGGTATGGTACAAGTCCAGTGAGTGACAGCGAATGCTGTTTACAATATGACGCTTGGTACACAAATAGCAGTTGTAGCCCAAGCAAAGGTAGATACATAAGTCAGGTGGGCATGTTGTAACATAGCATATACAGTGGGTAACAAATATACAGTGTGTCATACATAGAAAATAAATATACAGTATGCACAAGGCTGTGAGGTCACACATCAGTAACCTATAGACTAAAAAACAAGCAGAAGGGTGCAGTTGTAGTCAGGGGACTAGTGTGGCTAGGTGGGCAACCCCTGGGAGTTGGTTGACTAGTGTGGCTAGGCTAGGGTAAACCCCTAGGAGTTAATTGACTAGTGTGGCCAGGTGGGAACCCCTGGGGGCAGTGGCAGAAGGAGTTCACCAGAAGCCATGTTTTGAGGTGGAATTTGAAGCTGGAGTGAGTGTTGATGGTTCAGAGTTCTGCAGGAAGGCTGTTCCACTGCAAGGGGGCAGCTGCAGACTAGGCCCTGCTGCCCATGTTGGTGGATACCCTGGGAACAGCTAGAGGATGGATACCAGTTGAGCGGAGGCTACAGTGTAGGGTACGGGTTTTCAGGAGGGAGGTAAGGGGGGATTCAGTATCTGTGTGGATGACATTGTTCACCAGGCCGCAAAGGGCAAAGTCGAAGTGTCCCTGCAGTGGTAATCATCCCAGGGCATTGTAGAGTGTGCAGTGGTGGGTGGAGAATGAGGCCAGTAAAGCAAAGCAACAGGTACTGTTGTAGGCAGTGGAGAGTTTGGCCATGGTGGCAGCAGAGGTCCTGGAGTATATGGGAGAGCAGTAGTCCAGAACAATGGCTAGTCTGGCTTCAGGGGTTAGGTATTGCTTGAATCATTATGCGGCACCCCATTTCTGATGGAACCTACTGATAATGGAGTGTACATGCTCGGTGAAGGTGAGAGTGGAGTCAAGCAATACTCCTAAGTATTTATAAGTATCAACATCTTCAAGGGCTGGGCCGTCAGGGGAGACAATGCATAGGGGGACATGTGTTTTGGATTTAGCAAGGAAAGGCATAGATCCAAACAGCATGGATTTCGTTTTCTTGTTATTAACTAAGAGGAGGTTATTAGAAAACCAGTTGTGGGCCCAGGCATAGTTGTGAGAGAGTACTGAGGAGATAGTGGCCATGGATTTGTCACTGTGGAAGAGAACCAGGTCATCAATATACAGGAGAGAGTGGCAGTTAAGGCAATCAGATGGAAGTGAGTTGACAAATACAGAGAAGAGGAGGGGACCCAGGACTGAACCTTGAGGGACCCCCACAGAGACAGGCAGTGTGGGGGAGCAGGTTTGGCCTATACACACGAAATGTGAGCGGCAAGTCAGGTAGTTGGTGAACCAGTTGGTGACTTTCTGTGAACAGCCTAGGAGACTAAGCTTGGAGGTGAGGAGGGCATGGTTAACCATGTCGAAAGCCTTCGAGAGGTCAACGAAGACAGCCCCAGTGGCTTTACCTTTATCCATGTTGGAGAGGATGTGGTCTGTCAGAAGGGTAAGGGCAGAGGCAGTGGAATGGTTCTTGTGAAAAACCATGCTGTTGGTTGCATAGGAGGCTGTGCCTGCCTGTGTATTCATCGAGTTGGTTGTGTACTGCTCTCTCGAGTAATTTACTAAGAAGAGGGAGGATGGATATCGGACAATAGTTATCGGTGGATTTAGGGTCCCCAGATTTAAGAATGTGGATTACCTTGGCTATTTTCCAAGGGTCAGGCATTGAGGATGTGGAAAGGACAAGGTTAAAGACGTGTGTTAGTGGTTTGGCTATGGCCGGAGAGATCAGTTTGAGGAATGCTGAGGATAGGCCATCCGAACCTGGGGAGCTGTGGTTAGGCAGACTTTTGAGTAGCCTAACTGTGTCATGTGTGGAGAGGGCTTTGAAGTAGAAAGAGGGCATTTGCTGGTGACTGTCGGAGGAGCTGGAGGTGCATTGCAGTGGATCAGGTAAGGTGGATGCGCGTTGTTGTTGGACAGTAGAGAGTTTGTTCAAGTACCTAGATAGATTGGTGAACTTACTATTGAAGACATTGGCCACTTCGAGATGGTCAGTGAGCAGCCCATCCATAGCTGGAATGGGGGTTTAGAAGGGAGTTTATTGAATCCCAGAATTTTCTGGGGTCCCGAATGTTGGCCCTTTGTAGGCTGTGGAAGTGGGTCAGTTTCATTGATTTTGCCTGTTGTTTACATTTGTTCCTCAGATGCCTGTATGCCTTCCAGAGGGCAGGAGAGGGGGTTGATTTGAATGTTGTCCAGGAGTGGCCTCTGTCCTTCATAATGGTCAGTAGGTCACTGGAGACCCAGCGTGTGCTCCCACCCCGATCCATCTGCTGGTGACAGGGAAAAAGTGGTCTTGGAGGGATAGCAGTGTCTGAGTAAATGTGGAAACCACTGAGGCTGTGTCAGATGTAGAGAGAAGTGCATATCAGTCTATGTACCAGGTCTCCTCGAGGAGATTTGTGATGTCTGGGCAGCTAAAATTTCTGAAGGATAGGTATTTGGGCAGTGGGCACATTAGTTTGGAGGAGCAGAGAAGATAGGTCGGAGAGTGGTCGCTAACAGAGTCAGCCATGGTGCCGTCGTGTAATGCTCGGTCTTCCTGGTTTATGAGGATCCAGTCCAGTAGAGTCTGGGTGGCCATCTGTGGATTAAGTCTGGTGGGGAGAGAGAGATCACCTGAATCAGGTTGTGCTGCTTTAACAGGGGTGCATAGTCAGGCTGGTGGCAGCTCAGCCAATTCAGATTAAAATCTCCAAGAAGGATAGTTTCCCTATGGGGAGTTAAAGTGCTCAGGCCCTGGAGGAAACTGGAGAGTCCAGCAGTTCTGGTCAAAAAGGGGGTTGTAGCAGCAGCCAATATAGAGTTTTTTACAGGATTCCAGGGTCAGTTCAGACAGTAGCCATTTGCTTGGAGAGGATGGGTCAGAGTGCATGACGATGCTGGCTGGGAGGGGTTCCCTAAGGAGTAGGGCCGCACCACCACCTTTTTTCCTGCCTGGCCTGTCTAGGCGTAGGTAAGAGTAGCCAGGTAGTTGGAAGGTGTTATCAGCGTGATGTGGTTTTAGCTATGTTTATGAGAGACCCAGAATATGGGGCTTGTGGAGCATAGTCCAAGCCTTGAGGTCAGTGAATTTAGATGGAAGGCTGCAGATATTAATATGAGCAATTCTGAGACCAGGGGCATTAGTCCAGATAGTGGAGGGGGTGGGTGATGTGGGAGTTAGTTGGGCCAGGGTTGCACTCGATGTCCCCAGCAAGGGAAAGTAGTGATATTAGGAGAATATATGGGCAAGAGAGAAAAGCGGGAGACCAGGAGAGGTTAGCCAGGTGGTGTCCCAAGAGGCGGCATTCCTTAGTGGTGAGGAACACAAAAGAGACATACCCCAGTGAGGACAGATCATTGGTAACTAGTGAGGAGGGGTGGGGGAGAGAGAGGAAGAAGAGGCATTGTTGGTCATGGGCCAGCACCGTTGCACTGAAATCAGTCAATACCAGTGCAGCAGTTAGGGAAGCGGCCCATAAAATATGCAGTGCCAGTGACGTTTTTCTGTGAGTGTAGTGGATGGAAAATGTGATGCTGTTTATTTAAATATGTGGGGGCTAGGCCAGTGGGAGGAGGTGCTGAAGGTGGGAGTGGTTAGAGTGTATTTAATCAGTACAGGAGGGGTGGGTGGGGTGAAAATCTCGAGTGCGGCAGGAGCACAGGGCTTCAGGGTAGCCTCCGGTCTTTACCTGTGCTTTGGAGTGGTGGGCGGGTGGCAGCAGGTGGGCTCCCGAAAATCTCGCTGCAGGAGTCAGCGGGCAGGACAGAAGCTGGTAGCCATGGGGAGCAGTTGCAAGCCCGTGTGGGCAAGAAGTCTGCAAGAAGGGACAGAGGGGGGGGAATTAAAAAAACCTACAGAAATCAGAGGGAATAAATCAAAATTAGCAATAGAACAAAGGACAGGATTTACTGGGAATCAGGGGACGGGTCTGAAAGCCTCGGGCAGGCATCAGCCGAGGATGGCAGGGGGAGGGGGGCAGACAAGGATGGGAGACTTAATTTACAGAAATGATCTGGCGGGGTAACAACGGGAACTGGCGATGAAGTCGGACAGTTAGCAGAAACAAAAGTCAGTGTTGGTCTAGATGAAAAAGGTTACTGGCTATCAGATACACTGCTAAAAAACAGACAGCAAGGGCACCGTGCTGTCTGGACTGGCTAGCAATACAGTAAGTTTCAATAGCAGACTAACTACTGTGGCACAGTTAACAGTCTAACACAGCTCTATTAGTTAGTATTACAGGTTTGAGAAGTTTCAGGCAGGCTGTGCTTTTCCTTACATATCGCCGTTTCCAGCAGTAAGTTTGAAACTTGGCATCACAGTAAGGATGGAGCAGCAGTGCTGGGTTTCACAACTAACCACTCAGAGGGCTTACCAGGATGGCAGCGGCCAATCAGGGCACTACAGAGTGATGGCGCCAGAAATTGAAAACTGGGCCAAAAATCTCGAGGGTGGCAGGAGCGCAGGGCTTCAGAGCAGTCTCCGGTCTTTACCTGTGCTTTGGAGTGGTGGGCGGGTGGCATCAGGTGGGCTCCTGAAAATCTCACCGCAGGAGTCGATGGGCAGGACAGAAGCTGGTAGCTGCGGGAGCAGCTGCAAGCGTGTGGGCAGGAAGCCTGTGCTTTGAGTGAGGGCCAGGCAGCAGGCGGGCTCCCACAAATCTCACCGCAGGAGTCGATGGGCAGGACAGAAGCTGGTAGCTGCAGGGAGCAGCTGCAAGCCTGTGTGGGCAGGAAGCCTGTGCTTTGGAGTGGTGGGCTGGTGGCAGCAGGCGGGCTCCCGCAAATCTCGCTGCAGGGGTCGGCTGGCAGGACAGAAACTGGTAGCCGCGGGGAGCTGTTGCAAGCCCTTGTGGGCAAGAAGCCTGTGCTTTGGAGTGGTGGGCGGGTAGCTGCAGGCGGGCTCCCGAAAATCTCACCGCAGAAGTCAGCATGCAGGACAGCAGCTGGTAGCCATGGGGAGCGGTTGCTAGCTCGTGTGGGCAGGAAGCCTGTCTGGCCATTTGGTAGTCCTCAGTCAAAGAAACAGCCTTTTCCCCACTTTCCGATCAGTGTTCCTTTACCCAAAGCTGCACACCTGTAGGCAGGATGTTGATGAATTGCTCCACTGCAAATGTGTCGATGATCTGTGTGACTGTTTTGCCCTCTGGTTGGAGCCATTTTATCAGGAATCCTCTGAGTTGGGTGAAGGCTTATCGAGGATTGTCGACTGAGTTGTTTTTCAGAGATCAAAATCTCTGCCTGTAGGTCTCTCCTGAGATGTCATACTTTTTCAGGGCTTTGCTTTTCACCAGGTCATAGTTTTCTGACTGTGCAGTGTCCATATTGTTGTAGACAAGTTGGGCTTTCCCTGTCCGGTGGGTACCAGTCTGATTGTCCATTGTTGCAGTGGCCATTGGCAGGCTGTGGCAACTCTTTCAAAAGTTGTCAGGTATACCTCGATATCATCTTAGGGACACAACTTTGTAAGTTTAATGTATTTCATGTTGTTTGTGTCTTGTTGCTCATCTAGATCTGTGCCAGATCCTCTGCCTTTGATAGCTTGCAAGGCATCCAGTCATCACTGCGCCTGATGCTGCATCTCTTCTCTCATCTGCTTCTTCTCTTCTCTCCTCTGCTGCTCCTGTTGCTGCATCTCTTCTCTGTTTCTCCATCTCTTTTTGTTGTACAGCCCACCATTTGTAAAAGTCCATCAGGCTTTCAGGTTCTGTCACTGACTGTTGTTTTTCCATAACTTGTGCTGGCTTTACAATCTCAGCTTGGACTTCTGTCTCTGCTAGTTTGGCTGCCATTCTCCTGCTAATCACTCCTGGACTTGGTGCTGCAGAATCCATACCTTTCTCTATGCTTCCCTGGTACTAGGTCCACTTAGTCTGACACCATCTGTCACTGAGGCACAGGTCAGGAGCACAGGAAAAACATAGAAACATAGACTTTGACGGCAGATAAGGACCATTTGGCCCACCTAGTCTGCCCATTTCCCTACCTAGAGGATAAGCTGCAGATCCTATTTAACCAACAACCTATTTCTTCCTACCCCTCACAAAAATTGCCTTATGTCTGTCCCATGCATTCTTGAATTCTCCCACAGTTTTAGACCCCACAACCTCCTCAGGAAGGCTGTTCCATGCGTCCACCACCCTCTCTGTGAAAAAATACTTCCTCCACATTGCCCCTGAGCCGTCCCCCTCTATCTTCAAATTGTGTCCTCTTGTTCTTGCACATCTCTTTTCTGAAAGATGCTACCCTCTTGGACTTTGTTGATTCCACTGAGGTACTTAAACGTTTCTATCATGTCCCCCCCTTCCTCCTTTCCTCAAGGGTATACATATTAATCTCCTTTAGTCTCTCCTCATATGGCTTCTCTTGCAGACCCTGCACCATTTTAGTTGCCCTCCTCTGAACTGCTTCCATCCTGTCTATGTCTTTGTGGAGATGGGGTCTCCAGAACTGGACGCAGTACTCCAGATGGGGTCTCACCAACTATCTGTACAGGGGGATAACAACTTCCTGTTTTATGCTGGTGATGCCTCTCCCTATACATCCCAGTATCCACCCCAGCCCTCCCTACCGCCTTCTCACATTGCTTGCCAACCTTAAGTTCATCTGATATGATTACCCCCAGGTCCCTTTCCATTTTTGGTGTTGTTACTACTTACCATCTCATTGTGTAATCTTCCCCTGGATTTTTGTTTCCCTGGTGCATTATTTTGTACTTCTTTGCATTGAATGCAAGCTGCCATACTTCTGACCATTCCTCCAACCTTGCCAAGTCCCTTCTCATCCTTTCTACGCCTCCTTGTGAATCAATCCTGTTGCAGATCTTTGTGTCATCTACAAAGAGGCATACTTTTCCTTCCAGTCCCTCTGCAATGTCACTTATAAAGACATTAAAAAGGACTGTACCCATTACTGAACCCTGCAGTACCCCACTAGTAACCCCTCTTTCTTCAGAATGGACTCCATTTACAATTACCTTCTGTGTCCTGTTGTATAGCCAATGTTTACCCAGGCTACCACCCTGGGACCTATTCCCAGGCTGGTTAATTTGACTATTAATCTTTTGTGTGGGACTGTGTCAAATGCCTTGCTAAAGTCTAGGAAGGCCATGTCCACAGCCCCTCCCTGGTCTACTACTTTGGTCACCCAGTCAAAGAAATCAATTAGATTAATCTGACATGACCTTCCCGCTGTGAACCCATGCTGCCTTGGATTCTGTGCCCCACTGGCCTCTAGGTACTCAACAATTCTTTCCTTCAGAAGTGATTCCATCACTTTCCCTACCACAGAGGTCAAACTGACAGGTCTGTAGTTTCCTGCCTCTGTCTTGGTCCCACTTTTGTGAAGGGGAATCACATCCGCCTTCCTCCAGTCCTCAGGTACCACACCATCTTCCCATGATTTGTTAAAAAGGGTAGTAAGTGGTGTCACTAGTTCTCAGCTTAATTCTTTTAGAATTCTGGGGTGAATTCCATCTGGTCCCATTGCTTTGTCCACCTACAGTTTTAGGAGTTCTTTCAGAACCCTTTCTTCTGTGAAAGGACTGGGATCGACCCCCCTATCCAGAGTGCTTCTGTTAATTTGATTAGGTACCTCCCCCACCTCCTCTTTTGTGAATACTGAACAGAAGTATTCATTCAGTATCCCTGCTTTTTCACTGTCACTCTCTGCCCACCCACCGTCCAGTCTATTTGGCCTCACTATCCCTCCCTTTGTCTTTCTAAGCTCCCTGATATACCTATAAAAGGTTTTATCCCCCTTCTTAACCAAGTTGGCTATCTTTTTCCTCAGTTTAGGCCTTTTAGGCCTTTGCTATTCTGACTACCCTCCCTGCTTCCTTCTGCCTTAACTGGTACAGTTCTCTGTCCTGCTCCTTCTTTGTTTCCTTATACTTTCTAAATGCTGTCTTTTTCTCCCTAACCTTCACTGCCACCTCTTTTGAGAACCATAGCGGCCTTTTCTTTCATTTTGATTTGTTTATTTGCTTCACACAAAGGCTTGTTGCCTCTGTGATTGCAGTTTTGATATTTTCCCATTGTTGCTCCACCCCTCCTTCTAGCCTGTTTGCTAGTGCTTTTCTAAGGCACTCTCCCATCTTGCCAAAGTCAGCCCTCCTGAAGTCCAGAACCCTCACTTTTGTATTGCTTGACTCTGTAGCTGAGTTTATCGTGAACCACACTGTTTGGTGGTCACTTTTTCCCAAATGGCTACCCACTTCTAGAACTGAGATCCTCTCACTGTCCCCCTTTGAGAGTACAAGGTCTAAGATTGCTCCCTCACGAATAGGTTCCAAAACTAGCTGTCTGAGGCATGCCACCTGAATGGTATCGAGAATGGCCCTGCTTTTGGATATGGCTGCAGCAAAGGTGCTCCAGTTAACATCTGGCATATTAAGGTCCCCATCAACAGTATCTCCCCTTTCTCTGCCATCCTAAGTATGCCTTCTATCATATCCTTGTCCATTCCCTCCCCCTGACATGGGGGTCTGTATTCAACCCCGTGCAGATTGTGGTGCCATTTCCAGTCTCTAAGGTGACCCACAGCGCCTCCTCTCTGTTTACTCTTTTGTTCAGTTGCTTTTATCCCTTCCCTTACATAGAGAGCTACTCTGCCCCTCTTCTCCCCTCCCTGTCTGTCCTGTAGGTTGTGTACCCTGGTATGTTAACATCCCAGTCATGGTTCTCTGTGTACCATGTTTCTGTGACTGTTACGATATCCAGGCATCCCTCTTCCATCAAGGCCACCAGTTCAGGGAGCTTGTTGCCCAGACTATGGGTGTTGGTACTCATTACCCTCTATTTCTTGATGGCCTTACCCCTTTTTGCCCCATCTCTGTCCTTACTGTGTTTGTCACTTTCTCCATTTACCCCTGCGCTTCTCCATATTGACATCTCTATGTTGGTGTCTACCTCGCTTAGTATCCTGATTTTTTGGGGGGGCTAGGATTTCCCTGCTCCTCTCCAGTACCTCCTCCCTTGGCTAGTTTAAATGCTTGCCAATGAAGCATTTAAACCTATCATCTAGGATCCTGGTTTCCCTCCTGGACAGATGCAAACCATCATGCCAGTATAGGACTGCATCCCTCCAGGTGGACCCCCAGTCCCCAATGAAGCCAAATCCCTGAGCTCTGCACCAGTTTTTCAACCACTGATTGAATCCCATGGTGTGGAACACCCTAACCTCACCCATGCCATAGACAGGCAGCACCTCAGAGAAGGCTATTTGTCTAAGGCCCCTCCCCATCTCCACAAATGCTTCTTACACTGCTCTGATCCCTTTCTTAGCCAGGTCATTTGTCCCTAGGTGGACAATGACATCCAGCTCCCTCCCCTGTGCAGTTGCTCCTGCAATCCTTCGGATTCACTCCCTGTCCCTCCAAGCCATGGTGCCAGGCAGGCACCTTACCTCCCTCTCCCCTTCCTCCCCCAGTTCTACCTTCCTAATAATGGAGTCCCCCACCAGGAGTTGTTTCCTTCCTTTGTGGGGTCCCATGCAACCCTCCTGTGGGTCTCCTTTGTGGAGGTTCCCAGCATCCTCCTTGGTCTCCACTGTGGGTGCCTCCATAGAGGAACCACACTTTTCCAGAATGGCATAGAAATTGTGGAGAGGTACAACTGGAGGGATGCACCTCTGTTCCACCACCCTCACTCTTCCTGAACCCACTGTGGTCTAACCACTCCTCTTTCTTGGCAACCTCTGAGGCAACAGCAGTGACCCTGGTGGTCCCTGGGTGGGAAAGGAGGTCCCACAAATCCTGGCCAACTCAGCCTGGAGATGAACAACCTCCTCCCTCAGCCCAGACAGGTGTCTGCAGATGGGACAACATCACATCCTCCAGAATGTCTCCCGGAAGACTGCTGCTCCACAGCCACTGCAATGCATCACTCCCATCATGTCTTATTTCTGGCCCCCTAACTGTTGTTTGGAATACTTACTCTTTCCTCTGTTTGTTTATTTCTTTTTTTTATCTCCCTACTTACTTAATGAATGTGCCCTTTTAGCTCCTGATCTTCCTGTTCTGAGACAATAAATTCCTATTTTTCTCACTAGTCTCCTTACTTGCTCAGAGTCAGACCTCCAGCAGCTGGGGGGGGGGGACGGAGATCTACTCTTGCCCTTCTAGGATGGTGAGTCTTTGGTGGCTCTGTGATCACTCACTTCCTGCTCCCAAACAGGAAGTTCCTGTTGTCAGTCAAATCCTGTGCCTATAAAAGTAGAACTGCCTTTGGGTGGGGGTGGAGGGAGGGAAGGAGGGCAATATAGTCCCAGTAGAGAAGTTTAGTTGTACCAGAAGCTCCTTCCTCCTTGTGCTCCACCAGAAGCTATCTAGGGCAGTGTTTAAATCTGGTTTTAACCTGGCTCCTTCTAGCTAAGCCACTCCCCCTACTTTGCAAATCTTTCTACACTTAGTTAATTTCACAGATAACAATTCCCTTCAGACACCTGTGACAAGCACCTAGATAACTACACAGATAACACAGATAGCAGATACACAGATAACAATTCACTTCAACTAACTCTGACAAACACACTAACTTTTTTTTTACCCTAAATTGAAGGTCCCAGTACAAGAGTTCTAATTCTTAATCCCAGTAGAGAAGTTTAATTATACCAGCAGCTCCTTCCTCCTGGTGCTCAGGAGCTGTTGTGGAATTTGCAAAAAGGTTTTATTAGCATTAGCAGTAACATAAAAAAATTTGTTTGGTATAACTATTTACAAAGACAGAAAAAACAGAGAAGATCCATCTGAGTTTTCCTTCAATCTCCATGTCTCCTGTTAGCAATTGCAGCTTTGTCTTATAAGTCTTTGCAACTCCCCTTCTTAACAAGCATCCTTTTTTTCTAAAATGTTCTTGTATATTTCAGGCAGGTGGAGGCAGGAACACAATGTCCCAGAACTGATGCTCCTTCTCCACAGCTTCTGCAAAAGGCTTAAAAATTGCATTTCAGGTTAATCCCCTAAGTTTCCAATAGATTTTTGTAATCATCTTAAACTATAATTATTTACATTTCAACAGTAACACTATATAATTTCTAAACAAAGGGATCCCAATATCAGTTACATTTCCATATAGTGATTTGCATATATTCTTATACCAGTAGATATGCAAGGGAGGAAAAGACAGAAGCAACAAGGGAAGGTAGAGAGATAGCGAGAGGCAGAGAATTACGAGACTGTCGGGGTAATCAAATCCTAGGTCTCACAGGAAAATTTGGCTGTTCAACCAGACAGACAAGAGACAGGAAAGGAAAGAACAGAACAGATCCCTGCATTCAAACTCTCCATAACAACTGGGACAGGGTCCTATTCCACCCTATCACAGAAAACTTGTCAGTGAAGAACAGAGCCAACTCCTCGCACCTGGTGCTAGAACCAGCTCCTCCCATACGGAGACAGACAAGATGTAAAAGTCTGGCCACCATACAGAAAAGCTGAGCTGGTCTGCTCCTCACCACAGCAATCTCCCCAGACAGAAACTCCACCTTATTTCATGAGATTGCCCTTTGATAGTCAGCATAATGCAACCTCAGGGCCAATTTGTCCTCCATCTGGCCAGATCTCATCCAGCATCTCTCTAACCTCTGCCCCTTTGTCTTTAAACTCTGGAGTTCCTCCTCATACCAATGGGATCTCCAGTGAGTAGACAAGGGGCGGACAGGAATGGGTGCAATTGAGTCGAAGGCCACAGTCACAGCCCCATAATAGGCTGCCACTGTTTTCTCCAGCCCAATCGCACAAGCTGCCCCCACTCTTGATAGATTCAGCACCGCCGACAGTCCCACAGAGGAAAATCCTCTTAATGGATGGTACCGGACCATCTCCACAGGGGCCGGACCATCTAGGGGGGCGCTAAATGAGAACCCCCAGGTGCTATGATCCGACCAAACCACCGGAACAACACAGCGGTCAATAATATTTAAACCTACTGAAAAAACTAAGTCCAATGTGTGGCCACCCAAGTGTGTTACCGATGTTACATGTTGTGTCATGCCCAGGGCCTCCATACTCTTCAGGAGGTCACTTCCAAATGTTGTGAGCCTGTCATCAACCCAGGCATTAAAGTCCCCCAGGATCAACCACCTGGAGGACTCCAGCACCAGGCCAGTGACAAGCTCCTTGACCTCCCTCAAAAAGTCCCCACCCACTCCCAGGGGACAATAGAGCAGGAGAACCCTGAAACCCACATCCACACCTCCCCGAGTGGCCACACATTCAAAAGACCATGTAGGACCTATGTTTAGCACTGTGAGTTTCAGACTAGACTTAAAATAAATGGCCACCCCCCCGCCCCTGTGATCCTCTCTCGGGGTATATATCACAGAATATCCATCTGGAACTGCCGCTTCCAAAATGGGAGCAGCATTTTGATCCAGCCATGTCTCTGTGATGCAAGCCAGGTCAATTGATTATATCAAGTCCTTGCCCTTACCACCCTGATTCCCAACACTCTGGCAGCCACCCGGGTGCAACCCCCTCCAGCCCCGCCTCTTCTGGCTATTCCCAAGGTCCTGCACCTCCTATAGACCTCAGCCAGGAGCACTGGAATTTCAAAGCATCAGAGGTCATGTAGGAAGCACCCCAAGGAGCTGTGCCTTAGGGGCTTCTGTCTCAAACACATTTCTAACTGGTCTCACCTTCACTAACCAAGTCCCAATAACAATCAATATCACCACCACCCCAAATAAAACCCCGAAAATTAAATACAACCATCGCAATTTCAACCCTTTAAACCATCCACCCACCAACAAATAATTCCACATCCACACACACACACCCCCCCCTCCTAACACTCATCAACCACACTCAGCTCAGAAAAACTAGCAATACAGTCCTCTCTCATGTATAGTCCAAAAGTTCATTTTCCAGATGATAAGAATTACAGTTTTTTTCTCTTGAAGTCCGACAAAAAAACTCCCCAACTATTTAATGTATTGAAGATATTGAAAAATATTAAATATTGAAAAAAGAAAATAAAATATCGGAGGGTGAGCTCTCCCTTTGAATATACCTATGCAACAGTATGCATGAGGAAACCCCCTCATTTGCACTGGTGCAGCAGTATGTTAGTGGTTTGTCGCTGCCGTGTTTGCGGGGTGCTCCTGAGGCTTCTGAATATGGGCCGACCATGACAGCCCACGTAGCGGGTGCACTAACCTTTGAATATCAGGCCCACAGTCTTAAACATTAAATGAAACTTCATATGGGGAAAAAGATAAGATCTTCAGAATATAGATTCTTAATAAGCTTAGCTCATCCAAGGCAGCGGTAAGCTTATAAAGTCACAACAGATACTGAATGCACAGCAAGCTTAGACTATGAAAAATGCTTTACTGTATATCCTAACATCACCCATGCCCCCCCTAGTTTTAAACAACCCCATCCCCCCAATGTTGCGCATGTAACAAACAGATTTATTTATTCTCTTGTGATACTTTCAAAAGTAAAGCCTGCAAAAGCAAGGAAGAGCAGGGGTTGCTAGAGGGGAGAGCTAAATGTTCACAGTGCGATTAAGGGTATATGACAAATGAAAATTAAGGTGCAAACTACACAGTTTCTAACTGAATAATGTATACTATTACCAGAATTCAGAAAAATTAAAATATATTTTTAGAACTTTTTTAAAAACTGTCATTTAATTTCATGTGTTGACATAAAATAAATAATATCACTATAGTTTAATGCTACAAAAAAATAGTATCGACACTGTCACAACTAAAAAATATGTATCGATAATATATTCAAAAAGTACTTTCAAATAGTATGGATACATATAGAATAGGATTGACACATAAAAACAGTAGACAATTCTTCACAGCTGGACTCCAAACTTTCATGTAAAAAAATACAGGCTCGCTTGGTGGCACTGAGTTGTCAGGTGCCTGCTTGATATGCTGGTGACCCCGATTCTCACCCACGCACCTAGGATGACTGGAGAGGAGATCAGTGGGGAGGGTTGGGGTGTCTGCATGGATGCTCTTCTTCGTGAGGGAGGGAAGGAATGGCTCACACTGCTCCTTGAGCAGCTTCTGGTAGTAGGCCAGTGGAGATGTAATTGACAGCATAGGTAAACACATGCTGCTGTGCTTGTCTCCTGGGACACCGTGATGTGTGACCATAATGTATGTGTGTGGGGAAGGGGAACAGAAAAACACGGCCCATCTCTGGTGCGCCAGATGATGGCCCTCAGTGTGTTCTCCCCATACTACTCGACCACCAAGCACACCATTCTTGCCCACAGATCATCAGCCCTGATGTCTTAGACACGTTCTCCTTGGGTGAGAGCAGGGAGGCCCCCCAATAGAGGGAATGGCTTGCACTGCTTCTCGAGCAGCTCCTGGTGGTAGGCCAGTGGAGGTGGACTTGACAGTGTGGGTAACCACAGCTCTACAATGCCAGTTTGACAACAATTTTATCAACTGGCACCACAGCAACGGAATTTATGTTGACCACAAGTTGCAGTTGACATAAATCCCGAAGGACTCCCGGTCTCTGTTTCTACCGGGGGGCTTTGCCCCTCTGCCCCCTGAACCCCCCATTCTAAATATAATCAACTCTGAGTCAGAATTGATACAGGGAGGGGGTACTGAACTGGGAGACAGTGTGCTTGGGTCTCTGGCACATCAATACAGTGAACTGTCATTGCAGTTGGCATTTTGTCAGCATTGATATAGTTCGCTGTATTGGTGTCGCTGTTGGAGGGGTATACCGGTAACCACATGCTGCCGTGCTTCTCTCCCAGGATGCCATGATGTGTGGCCATAATGTGGGGGGGGCGCAGGGAGGAAAACAGAAAAACATGGCCCATTTCTGGTGTGCTAGATGACAGCCCTCTGTGTGCTCTCCCCATACCAATTGACCACCCATTGCACCATCTTTGTCCCCTTGATCGTCATCCCTGACATCTTAGGCACTTTCTCCTTGGATGAGAGCAGGCAGGCCCCCTGGCAGGGGTAAGCTGGAACCTAAGGGATTGTCGGAGAAACTCAGGGAGCTTGGAGAAAAGTGCCGGTAATGAGGGTTGAGGCTGGTGGGCAGGAGGAGCATGTTTGGGACCCAAAGGGTAAGGACACTGGGAGGAGCAAAATAAATTGTGTTTCTAGCCCCAACAGTTAAAAAATTGACAATTCAAAAGATAACTTCTTCAATATGGCATAACTTTGGAACCATATATCTTCACTTTCAAGCATCTTCAACAACCAAGTTGTTATGGAGAGTTTGAATGCAACCCTGGTGATTTTAACACTGCCTGGGGTAACCCAGGGGATTGAAATTAGAAAAAAAAGTTTTGAGATACTAAATGTTAACCAAATAATAACTCAAAGTACTAGGAAGAGTGGGGCTAACAGTCAAGGGAGTATGTTAGATTTGATATTTCTTTCTAAGGGTTTTTCTGTTGAAAAATGTCAGATCTTGCCTCCGAATTTGGGTGATCATAATCCAGTATACTGTGTTATAACAGACATAAACCAAATAAGTGAGGGAGAAAAGATTACCCTAAAAAGACATTTTAAAAACTATCATCCAAATAACTTTGTTTTTGATTTAAATCTTATAAAGTGGGATAGAGTAAATTTAATTCCAGATGTAAATTTGGGGATTGAAGAATTTTCTAAAATATTCTTGGAGGCTTGTAACAGGCACTCACCATTTAAAAAAATTAAAACAAAGGAAAAGCACCTCCCCTGGATAAATGAATTCCTGAAAAAGAAAATTCATATCAAGGATAGAGTCCGGAAAAAAGCAAATAAAACAAGAAGAGAGGAAGACTGGGTTGATTTTAAAATAAAGCAGAATGAATGTCAGAGATTAATTAGATTGGCAAGAAAGAAATTTTACAGTACTAAAATTGAGACTACCCACAATCCAAAATAATATTGGAATTTAATTAAAGAACTAGATAACCCCTTGAGAGCTAAGCCTCATATAAAAATGTATAATGACAGGGGAGAGCTCCTTGACTCAAAAGTATCAGCTCAGTTGCTAAATCATTATTTTTTAACACTGCCGGATATTGCCATCCCAGCTGGTTTACAAGTACAAACTGATCCAGTTACTAAATTAATCAACAATGAAAATTGTCCCCTTTTTTATTTTAGGAAAATAAAAATTTTGCAGTAGTTAGGAAAGAGATCATAAAACTAAGCTTAAATAAATCATGTGGTTTGGATAACCTAGAAGCTAAATTTATTAAAGATGCTGTAGATACTTTATCACCAATACTGATTGACTTATTTAACCAAAGCCTGATGGAAAATGTTTTTCCCTCTTGTTGGAAAATAGCAAAAATATTACCCATACTTAAGGGGGGGTGACCCTAATGATTCTTCAAATTACAGACCAATAGCTGTCCTCTTCGTCCTCTCCAAGTTGATGGAACAGATGGTGTTCAGCCAACTGTATAGTTATTTAGAAAAATATTAAAAACTGACAAAATACCAACATGGCTTTAGGGCAGGTTATTTGACCAGCACTGTGCTTGTGGACTTCGTGGATAAAGTGGCAGTGGCTCTGGATGGGGGGAAGTCCACGGGTACAGTGTTTGTTGACCTGTCCAAAGCCTTTGATTTGGTCGACCACCATCTACTATGTGAGAGGATGGCGAGGACTGGGATAGCTTCAAGGCCCCTGCAATGGTTTAAATCATATTTGACCCAAAGGAAACAGCAAGTGGTAATAAACGGACATTTTTCAGAAGTGGGTAGTACATCAAGAGGTGTTCCCCAAGGTTCAATCCTGGAGCCACTATTGTTTTTGTTGTATATTAATGAATTACCTACTAAAATAAATATTTATAGTGCTCTGCGGCGAGCACCACTAACTTACTGAACCAAAGTGCTACTGGAAGCCTGTAGTGTGTGTCTGACTTTCAAATCTGTATACTATTTTGTCAGAAGTGCTTAAAAAGATACATTGTGGAGCCCTGCTAAATTCAAGTGGCAGGAGGAGGAGTTTATGGTTCATGTCTGCATCGCTGAGAACTACAAACTCGGGGTGTAGTGATTAATTCATTTTAATTTAGTTTGCTTGTTACCCTATTCATTTTTTAACTAAACAACTGGTAAGGATTACTTAAAAGAAGCTTGTAGCGCTTTTTAGAGCTATAGTTTTTCAGGGCATAACAACTGCTTTGCACTTCTGGGTAGCGGAGCACTATTTATAGCGCTCTGCAGTGAGCAGGGTGAGCGTGCGGTGTCGCGCACGATGACACGCGCAAAGACATGCGCATCTGCGCATGTTTAGCGTGTTTGGCTGTGTTACACGGGCAAGTCAAGTGATACCTTATTGGAACCTTTGGGTAGAGAGTGTTATCTCGGTGAGTTGATTTGTGTTTTGCTTTCACAACATGGATCCTTTAATCCTTACGTCATCTAAATTCGCTAGTTCAAAACTAGGGAGTGAATCATCCACAATTATGACGTTGGATGGTGAACTTGGTATTATATGCCAGTCATGTAGTATGTACCAACTAGTTAAATCTACATCGAATTTGACAAAGGATTTCATATGTACAAAATGCTGTGATAATAAACAGTTACATGATGATATTGCAATGTTCTCGGATAGATTACAACAGTTAGAAGAAAGTCAATCTAACATGTGTGAACGTTTCAAAGCACTACACACACCCTTCCCTATAACAGAGACCACTGGTAATATGACATCCTTTCACACACCCTCCTGCTTACCCTTGCATCCAACCCTGAATAAAGGTGTATGCCATAGTAGTAACATTGGTAATAATTTAACAGTAAGCAATAATGTCAGTATGGAAACTAATACTACTAGTATGTTGATTAAAAAAGGGTCAGAGAAGATGACTCTGAAAGCTTAGTGTCAAACGTTGACTGGTCAGTGGTAACCAATGCAAGGGCTTGTAAAAAGGGGCATAGAGCTGATCAATTTAATCTCCCTATTCTTAATTCCTTTTCGGTACTTTCTAGTCTACCTGATAATAACTGCCCCACTGACACTTATACAGAACATTCGAGTTGTCTCACACCAGCTACTGAAGTTGAATTTTTTACAACTACACTTGTAGACTCAGGTTCATAGCTGATTCCCAGTATACCAACTGGCGTAGCTATTAATCCCAACTGTAGGTCCAATATTATGTCAGCCATTACAGAACCCTCAAAAATAGTAATGGATACTTCC
Organism: Neoceratodus forsteri; assembly: GCA_016271365.2. Taxonomy (NCBI): domain Eukaryota; kingdom Metazoa; phylum Chordata; order Ceratodontiformes; family Ceratodontidae; genus Neoceratodus; species Neoceratodus forsteri. The sequence goes on along the minus strand of CM028130.1, from coordinate 1,027,564,882 downwards.
CCACCCCAAATAAATATGGATCCTATGTCATTATCTAGTGTTTTCACTAGTTCATTAACTGATCCTTGTTGCATCCCCAACTCATCCCCTCTTGCCACTCAGACTACAGTTTCCATCACCTAAACCTCTGGTTTAAACTCTCAGAATCCTATGTGCCAAGTGTATGTATTGGGAGACTCTATCATTAAACACTTGGACAGGGCTATTTGCAACCCTGATAAATCATCAAGAACGTGTTCTAGTTTTAGGGGTGCAAAGATTTCTGACATCACCAAAATGGTTAATGATATACTCGTAGACGCTGGTGATAACCCATTAGTTATTATCCATGCAGGAACTAATGATATAAACCAAAATAGTCCTTTACAGATCAAAAAAGACTTTGTGGCTTTAAATAATTTACTTACAGAAAGGGAATGTACCGTGTGCTTTTCAGAAATTCTTCCAGTCCCCAGGGCAACTCATAACATGACCCATCATATTAGGGAAATTAATGAATGGTTACGAAAGTGGTGCCTTCAACAAAGTATATGTTGCATTCCGCACTGGGAAAATTTTAATGGCAGGGACTCTTTCTTTAGTTGGGATGGCTTACACTTAAGTAGGAGGGGAAGTACCCTACTGGGTAAATCAATTGACTTAGTCATTAATAAGTATTTAAACTAAATAAATTGGGGGAGAATGGGACAATTCCTAATTCTCTTAACCCAAAAGTTAATGCCAGTACTGGGAAATCATTTAATATTTTGTCCTTTAATGCAAGATCATTGAACTCCTTCAAAATGGCGGAGCTTGCAGCAAAATGTATCCTATTAGATCTTAGTATCATTGCTGTTACAGTGACTTGGTGGGATTCTTCATCAGCTTGGTCCAGAAACATCCCCAACTATAAACTTTATCATAAAGACAGATTAGATAGTAAAGGTGGTGGTGTATGTCTTTTTGTTAGAGAAGATATCATTTCACATGAAATTTCTTCCTTTACTTCGACTGAATCATTATGGATTTCTATTCAACTTACTGATCATCCTAAAATCAATATAGGGGTTTGTTATCAGCCACCCTCAGCGGATACCCAATATACTACCGAAATATTAAATACAATTTCAGATTTATCTCAAAATAATGATATTCTCATTTTTGGAGACTTTAATATGCCCGGTATTAACTGGAATCTCAACATAGGTAATAATAACCATGATAAGTAATTTCTAAATTCAATCACAGATCTGGGTTTGGATCAATTGGTTAAACAGCCCACACGTGGTAATAACATTTTGGATCTTGTAATAGCAAACGAAGGCTTCGACATCTCTGATATAAATATTATGGCCCCCATTGGCAATAGTGATCATAACTCCGTAGTTGTTAATATTCCCTTACAAATTCCCAAAATCAACAATAACATCCAATTTAGGGACTATAATAAAGCAAATTTCACACAGATTAATCAAGAATTAAAAAGAACTGAGTGGTCTAAAATATTTAAAGATAAAATTGTTAACAAAATGTATGAATGTCTGATCAATATTATACACCAACTAGAAGACAAGTATATTCCTTTAAAACCAAAATATAATAACCAAGGTAAAATTCCTGTTTGGTTTAATAGCACTATTTATAAACAAATAAAATTTAAGGAACATTTATTCAAGAAACTAAAATGAAATCCAAGTCCATCCTTGAGACTTGAATACAAAACTGCCTTGTCTACACTAAAAAAGTTAATTAAAACTGCTAAGCTTAAATATTGTTTAAACTAGTGCATTCTAAAACTAACCAAAAATCACTATACTCTTACATTAATGGTAATAGGTGTAATAACAGAAAAATAGGACCACTCTGTGAAAATGGGATTGCCATAACTTCAAATAAAGAAATGGCTATTTCAACAACTACTTCTGTTCTGTTTTTGATCAACCTACAAATCCTGTAATCATTACTAATAGTAATGACTCCTTTTATTCCTTCATTTCAGTTATCCGAAATTAAGAATTCATTATCCAACATCAAAAGATTCACTAGCTCTGGTCCAGATAATATTAATGCCATATTTCTTCTAGAAACACTAGATTCAATTATTATCCCACTTCAAATCTTATTCAATAAATCACTACTAAATTGTGAAATACCTGATGCTTGGCGTATTGCCATAGTCACACCTATTTATAAAAAGGGGTTAAAGTCCAAAGTCCAGAACTATGGTCCGATTAGTTTGACTTCCATCCTGGGAAAAGCTATGGAATGTTTAATCAAATGTAGACTGGAGAACGCATTGGAACAACTTGATATTCATGATCTATCACAGCATGGTTTTAAATCTGGTTTCTCGTGCACAACCAATCTTATATCATTCTATCAAAAGATTACTAAGTTACTGGATAATAACATTCCTGCAGATGTACTATTGTTTGATTTCAGCAAAGCATTTTATCGTGTGTCACACTCCTTGATAATCAACAAACTCCATAACTTGAGAATTTCTTCCCGATTAGTTAACTGGATATCTGAATGGTTATTTAATCATACCCAGTCAGTTAGAATTAATGGAGCTTTATCCTTTTCTGGTATTGTCACGAGTGGAGTCCACCAGGGGTCCGTGTTGGGACCTGTTTTGTTTAATCTCTTTATTCATGATATGGTTATCAACTCTAACAATTATTTATCAAAGTTTGCAGATGATACAAAACTTGGTGGTAGAGTTGACACTCTAGCTAACTTCAGACTTCTCGAACAGAACTTGTATTCCATTGAGCAATGGGCCAATGAAAACTCAATGTTTTTTAACATTGATAAATGTAAAATTTTACACTTTGGTAGGAATAACCCATTTTACAAATATTACTTAAATAGGCAAGAACTGGAAGCATCAAGCTGCGAAAAAGATCTTGGTATTTTGACAATTGGTTAATAACAAATTGTCATCAGGTGATCATTGCAGTAAAGTAGTCCAAACAGCCAACATAATTATGAGACAAATCAAAAAAAACTTTATTAGCAAATCTGAACATTACTTAGTAACCTTGTATAGCTTGTATAGCACTTATATATACCTGCTTTCCCAGTCAACATCGACTCCTTACTAATAAAAATTTCCCTTCCCCACTCCATCCCGATCTTTATAGCTGGGACCTATTGCTCCCCGGACTCCCTTTTAAATTCCATAGCAACTCACCTGGACACCCTCAAAACCATCACCTCGGGGGGGGGGGTAGCTCCACCTCCTAGGTGATTTCAACTTAAACTGGCTCACTTGTGCTAGTACCAAACTCTGAAACCATGTAGCTAGCTTAAATCTGACTCAATTCATCACTGAGCCCACATGGCTCAACCACAAAATGCAGAACCACTCCCTGCTTGACTTGGCCCTCACTTCTCACCCACATAGGATCCTAAACTCAGGCCTTCTTCTGGATGCGCTGAGTGATCAGCATATGATATATATAATACGTAAAGTATTCAAAGCCAAGTCACTCCCTCCGAAAACTCTCCTTATCAGATCTTACAAATCCCTTAACCTTGATGGTCTCCTACAAGACTTGGTTAACTTGGATTGGTCCTACATAACCCGGGCCCCCTCCATGGATCACGCTTTTGACTTCTTTAAGTCAAAATTTCTTGCTGTCTGGGATAACTATGCTCCACTCAGAAAGGTTAAAGTAAGGGGAGCTCACCTGCCGTGGATCACTGCCGACCTCATGGATTACCTCCATGTCAGAGATCAGGTGTGGAAAGCCTATAAGACATCAGGGAGGCACATCGATCACCTCCACTACCGAACGCTCAGAAATGCCTGCACCAGGCTTATCCACCAGGCTAAAGCTCACTACTTCACAACTTCCCTCCAAAAAAATTTAAACCATCCAGCCAAGTTCTGGAGGTCTATAAAATCACTCTTCTCCCCTCCCGACCAGCCACCTACTCCTGCCCTAGATGTCGGTGGCTCTGTCATAACTGAACCACTAGCAGTTGCCACGGCCTTCAACTCAGTGTTTACTAGCAGCGGGGCCTTCAACTCAGTGTTTACTAGCAGCGGGCCCCCTCACTACTCCAATTCCCCACCTGCCACACAATATGCGAAATCTTCATCCCCACCAATGCTGACCCCTCACCCAGCCTTCTCTTTCTCTCTGGTTACCCCACCAGAAATACTCAAAGCCCTGCTTGCCCTAAATCCCTCCAAGGGTAGATGCACCACAGGTATGGATGCCAAAATGCTCTATCTTTCTGCACCTGCAATCGCCATGCCTCTAGCATCTCTTTTTAACCTCTCTTTCACCTCCGCCTCTATACCCTCTACTTGGAAGCATGCCACAGTTATCCCCCTCCTGAAAAGTGGTGACCCATCCTCCCCCAGTAACTACTGCCCAATCCCCCTCCTACCTACCCTAGCCAAAATCCAGGAACATCTTGTCCTCTCGCAACTCACCACCTTCCTTGACTCCTCCTCCTTCTTCGCCCCTTACCAATCTGGTTTTAGAAAATCCCACTCCACCGTCACATCCCTCCTCAGACTCACAGACTCCATCCTCACAGGCATGGATAATAGCCGTATCACATCTGCCATTTTCATCGACCTAGCCAAGGCATTTGACACAGCCTCTCATACCCTCCTTCTGTCAAAACTCTCTAAGGCAGGCCTCTCCAGTGCAGCTACACACTGGTTTAACTCATACCTGGGTGGCAGGTCCCAATCAGTAAAAATGGGTGCCTCCACCTCAGACCCCCTTCCTGTCTCCATTGGTGTCCCCCAAGGCTCTGTCCTCGGGCCTATCTTATTCTCCATCTTTCTAAATGACCTTCCTTCGACCTGTCTGCATGCTGACATTCACATGTACGCAGACAATACAGTCCTGTACACCTCTGGCCACTCCCCACTGGAAGTTGCATCCAAGATCCAGCTAGACTTCAGTGAAGTCCAGCACTGGTTTCGTAGAAATCAGCTTACTCTAAATGCCTAAAAAACAATCTCCGTAACTTTTGGAACAAGACAAAGACTCTCCCACCTTCCCGCTTTCCCCATTCTCAAAACACTTGATGGAATCCTCCTAGAAGTCTACACCTCTTTCAGATACTTAGGGTCTGGCTGGACCAACACCTAGACTTCTCCACGCATATCAAAGCTACCCACAAAAAACTACATCCTAGACTGGGAGCACTATACCGTAACCACAGCTGCATCCCTCTGCCTGCCCGCAAAGAGATCCTACAGAAAATGATCCTCCCCATTTTCGACTATGGTGACGTAGTTTATAGCTCTGCCCCTAAATCTACCCTGGCTAGACTGGATTCTCTTTTTAACTCCTTCTGCCATTTCGCACTAGATTGTCCTCCATCCACTCACCACTGTAACCTCTACAGTCACTAAATCTACCCTCCCTCACCAATAGGCACCAATACCACTGCAACAGACTCACAGCCAAATTCTGGACCCAGTTACTGCCCTCCTACCTAGCCTCTACCCTAACAGCCCCAAAACCATCAGCATACTCACTCAGAAACTTTGACTCACGTCTACTACATATCCTACACATGACTACCTCTGCTGGACAGTCAGTTTTTAGAGTCCGTCTACCAAAAATATGGAACTCTCTGACAGCTGACATCCGGCTCTCTCCCTTCCCTCAGCAACAAATCTCCCTTCTAAAAGGGCAAGTCCCCATAAGCTGCTCATGTCAACTCGATGTGCACTAGCTTAACCCACGTCTTAACGGGCGTGCACAATGTATGAACTACCCAAATCTAAGTTGTCCACCCAAATGATTTAACTATCACATCTTTGATTGTTTGATATGTGTTCTACTTAGTTACCCTACTTTTACGCAGTTATCTTTCTGTTTTTTGCCTCTTGTACTAACTATTTTGTGATCATTTATTCACTGTATTTCTTAAAAGCTGTACATATTGTATGTAACTTACTGTAATTATGGCTGTTTGAAAACTTCTGTATGTTTACTGTATGCACTATCCAATTCCCTCTACCCCCAGGACGCATCTGGAATCGAGTGGTAGTCCGCTCAGTATGCCTTCTTGGTAAAACTTTTAAAAAAATAAATAAATAAAATAAATCATCTTGAGCAAGTACAAAGGAGATTAACTAAATCCATCCTCAGATTAAGAAAGAAATGCTATGAGACTAGGCTTCGGGAGACAAAGCTTTATCCACTGTCATTGAGAAGGCAAAGGGGAGATTTGCTTCTTATGTATAAACTAGTCCATAATCCTATGTTGTTTGATATATGTGGGCTATCATTAGGCAATAAGAGACTGTGGGAAGATTACACCCTAAGCAATTAAAAATTGAGTGGGCTAATAACAAAAAATATGACCATTTTTTCAACATAAGAGCAGCAAAATCTCGGAACTTCCTGCCTCTCACTATTGTAGAGGCAGATAACTTTGATTCCTTTAAAACTAGGCTTAATTCATGGCTACTTGCTCAATAACTTTCAATAACTTTTAATACCCCACTGTTGTGGGAGGACAACCCAGACAGGCCTTGTGCCTTCTTTTGTCCTATTTTATCCAGTATCCAGTAAATAACACACAAATTAGGCTTTATGCTGATGACATAATACTTTTAGCATCAGCAGTATCTCAAAATGAAATGGTGGCAAAACTACAGACGGACTGTGATACTTTGCAGGACTGGTTTTCCAGTTCTAAACTTGTGTTAAGCTACAAAAAAACTCAGGTTATGTACTTTCATAAAAAAAACAACTAAGCTTAATAAAAAACAGATCAAAGATGGGGATATAATGAGGGATGGGAAGAAACTGGTAGTTACAAATCAATACAAAATACTTAGGTGTAGAGATTGATTATACTTTATCTTTTTCAGCACAAATAAATAACACAATAAAAAAAGTTAATAATAAAATAGCAGCACTGCGCAGGTCATCAGGGATGTTAAATCAACAAACCTGGAGGTTAATTGCAAACCAATTAATAATGCCTGTACTGGAACATGGAAGTCTGGTATACAATTTTGTGGGTCAAAAAACTTAAACAAATTAGTCATACCATACAACAGACTGGCAAGATTCATTCTAAATTGTAGTTTCAATACCCACCATTGCAGACTGTATAAAACTTAAACTGGGATAGTTTACTAGTACAGTTAAAAAAACAATATTCAGTATTCATTTATAAAATAAAAAATGGGATGATAAATGGAAATTTGTATTTGTCCCCTGATTGTAAGAGCTATTCTCATGTCTAATGAGACATGAAATACAGGGGTCACAATTTTCCAAAAATGAATACAACATATGGAATTATGACATTTAAGGCACAGGTGGCGACAATCTGGAACAAAATTCCCCCTCAGTTAAGAAAAGTAACTAAATTATCTCAGTTCAAAAGAGGTTTGAATGATGTATTTTTTACTGAATGTACTTGTTTTTAAACGAGGTTTTAAATGATTGTGAAAGACACTAGTCCATTGAAATTGATATTGTTTTGTACGATGAAAGTATTGTATTTGTGTGTTATTCTTGAGCGAGCACTCTATATGTATAGTTACAAGTTACTGAGTACTCGATATCTCTTTTATATCTGATAATTTATTGTAAATTGTTTACCTTCACACAGGACAACTTTGAAAATAGGTCCTTTGACCTAAAGTTTGTAAATCCTGTATAAAAATAAAACTTTTTACTACTAATTTACTACAATCCGACATTTGCTGCTTATTACACATTCTTGATGGATTCATGGTGGCATCTGAGATGCACATTTTCCTGTGTTAGTTTAGATGTGCCTTCAAGGGACCAAGAGGATCTGTTGTCTGCAGCTTCAGCCAGATTGGCAGACACTCTGATTTTTACCTCCTATGAGCCAAACCTTTCAAGGATCGCTTTGATCTTAGTGTCCTTTGACTGCATAGCAGCTGGCTGCTATGGCCTGTCAGTTAGTCTCAGTGCCCATGTTTCCCTTTTTGCTGGGTTCCATGGCTTCTGTGGACTCTTTCTACATTGGAGCTTGTTGTGATCTGGCAGAAACCCCTGCCTTTGACTATTTTTTGCACAAAAAGATCTCTGCTTAAAGTTCTTAACTTTAATAGTGGTAAAATGGCAGTTGGTAAAGTTCATAATCAATATTTAAATAAACTTGTGAAGGTTGATTGCAGAGAGAGCTGTCTTAAGGTGTGTCTGCTGAGGATGAATCTTTCTCCTTCTTAAATAATTTTTAATGTTGAATGGCTTCACTAGAAGCCCTAGGCAACCACCATGGTGCAGGTAATGATGATAAATGGTGCTGGACTGGTGGAAATGGAGTTAGGATATATTTCTGGATGGTCCTTCGTTTGCTTAGTTCCATGTTCAGTAGTCTAAAACAACAGCAGTAGTCTGACCACCTCCCAAAAAAAATATGAAACCAACAAGCATGTTTGTACACAACCTACTGGTCATACTCCTCCTCCTCTGTGGACTTCACATGCTGCCAGTGCTAGGCATCAGCATGACATTGAAGAAGACTTGGATAGTGATGATCCTGAGACAACTAAGGACATTTGGGAGCTTTTTTGATACTAAATGCCTGCGATGTGCGGATATTTTGGAGGAAGACTCTGACCTGTTACTGAAATACATAATGCAGGCTTATCTAGCAGAAAAACTGAGTAGCGGAAATAGTGATCCAATCAAATCCTGGTAACAGGCATGTAATTTGGCCTTCCCTACCTAAAGTGTCTTTGTATTTCTTAGGTGCCCTCTAGCAGTGGTCACTTTGGAAAGATGTTTCAGTACACACGGGGGATATCGCTTCATCACATTGCCCAAGGCTAGATCCTGAAACTCTTGAATTCTTAGCCTTTCTCAAACACAGCTTATCAAGTATGAACTTTTCATTCAATTATTCACATGTCCAACACCTAACATCTACTATTCCCACTCCTTCACCTCCTGGTGGCAAGTCTCTCAGGACCTGACTGTCAATAGCACCACAGTCTGGCTCACCACTCCCAGCACCTTTCCCATTGTCATCACCAACAAGCACAATATGATCAGGTCTGCCACTGAGCACACAGAGTTGGTATCTATTAAACGAGACCAGTCACCCCACCCACTATGAATGAGATAGCAGTGAAATAAGTGACCTCACCTGTTGCACATGGGCATACACAGTTTTCCAGTCTGACCGCATGTAGTCTGTACTTTACTACTACATCTCTGGTTGCCAACAGGCAGTATCATTTCAAACTAAGTTCAATAATTGTAACAAACCAAAAAAAAAAATTAAAATATAAAAAAAGGAAAAAAAGAAGATAAAAAAAAAAGATGGCTGGAAAATATTGTGAATGGCAATATTATGCCCTACATTTAATCTTTTTTTCACTTAGTTTATTATTTTTTATGCTTTTTTCATGCATTCTTCTTTTGGAGGGGGGAGGGATATTATTACATCATTTGAAAATCAATGGGGCCAGAGAGAATATGGTAGTTGGCATAAAGGTAAAGCAGAGACTACAGGGGATAAACACTTTGAGGTCAGCAATGAACAGTAACTATTGCTGTAGGTCACACTGGGCCATGGTGGTCTTGGTGGGCTTTGCAGTCTCTGTCACAACACCACAAATGTAATCCACAGCAGATGTATGCCAACACCAGCTGCCACAAGTAATCTACAGTAACTGATATTCATTTACATACCATTACAGTACTGTGATTACTGAGAAGTTAAATTTAGTTCCAATAATATCTGGAGGAAACTGAAGGAATAGGGTCTTATTAGATGGAAAGATTTATTATCTGAAGGTAAGTTTATATCATATAATCACTTTAATAGCGGTCACAGACTACTCTCTCCCAGAACTCAGTCTGTACTGCTACCAGTTTTCACAACTCTTAAGATTGCTGAATGGATTACTTTGGTATGCTGCCACCACTCACGGTGACTCCAGCTTGGAGTATCACAAAGAGCACATGACCCACCCATGCTGTCACAGCTGCTGTAAGGTAGATGTGTTGTGTTTTCTATCCTCAAATAAGTCAAGCCACACAGAGTGATTATTTCCCTTTGGTTTATTTTCTTGCGAGTTCATCAATTTCAGATACATGTATTCTTTCTTCTTGTTTGGTGCTAGCTCATTCAATTACATACAGTGCTTATATAAAGATTTCTTATCTTAAATAATACCAGCACCCCATTATAAGCCAATCATATAACAAAGTAACATATTAATCTTAAGGTGTGTTGAATTTAGGTCAAACCATAGGTATGACTGCATTTCTTACACAACATCAAAAGGTGTTTACTACATTTCTTACACAATCTCATAAGTGCTGACTACACTTATAGAAGGTTCTTTGTGTGTGCACACCTTCCTTAACAGGTGTCTACCATCCTAATAAGGGCACACCATCCTGATAAAGGTTTACTATAGGACATTTGTTATTAGATGTTTGTGAAGTATAAAGTGTGAAATTATAAAGGTATCACAAGACATGTAACTAGATATTGTGAGAAGCTGTATCACAAGAGAGCTGACTAGATATTGTGAAAGGTTATACTTGAGTAAAATTATATTTTAAAAATGAAAATGTTACACTACAGCTGGAACACTGCTTTGTAAATGGTAACTGTAGTACGACTCTTCAGAAACATATCACAGACTTTTCAATTTATTCCTGGTTATATATATATATATATTTATTTATTTATTTAAGAGATTTACCAGATAAGCATTCTGATCGGGGACCGCTCGTTTCCAGATGCGACCTGGGGTTACATAGGTCAGACAACAGATACAGTAATCAGTAAAACACAGTGCATAGATACAGTAAAGCAGTAAAAGTACAGTACATCAGTGTTACAAAGGTATAGAGTGGCTAGCAGTAGTCATAGTCATAGTCATATATATTTGAAATGACTCAGTCACGGAAAGCATGAAGTATATAAAAATATAACATTTAATACTCCACAGTATTTACAGTAGATGCGTTACAGGATAAAACACACTAAAGGCTATGAGGAATACAATATTTCTACAGAGAGAAACACATTTGAAAAGGTAGAGTTTACACAAGACAATCTTAACTCTAAGCTTTCTAGATTCTGAGTAGAAGAAGCTTACCCCCAACTGGAAACTGATGAGTTATGGCAGACTTGAACCCGTGATGTTGCTAGTTCAAAATTGCAAACATAACTAAACCCTCATTGTAAACATACAACAGAAATACCCTTGGCTGGATTGTCCACTACACTTGCATCATCATACATACTCTCTGACATCACAGCCTCAACAATTCCTTTGATTTCTTGGAACTACCCTTTTCCAGAATGGAGCCAAGCTGGTTTTGTGGATCAGAGCCAGGCCCTTTTGTTATCCTGACTGGCTAACTAAACCTGCAGGGAACCATCTCACTCTGTCTTGGCCCAGTTTATGTTCAAAACATGTCTTTTTTTATGAAAGGGACTCATCCTTTTGAAGGTTAACCAAAACAAAAGCCTTTTACAGGACAGGAAAATAATTATTTACATGAAAGATCATCATAGCTGAGTGCCCCAAGGCCTGGGACTGTAATATGAGGCAATTTTCAATTCTCCACATACATCCCACAACTAAAATATTTTACAGGCAACATAACCAGTAAGATTTAAAAAAAAAAAAAAAACATTTCCTGGGTTTTACATCTCCATCCCTTGGAAAAATAAAAATAAAATAATTTAGTGACCCTAAATGATGTTTTTTTTTTTATGTTAGTAGGCTTCCTCTACCTGCTATGCCCAGTTTTATCTCTGTTTTAAAAATTCATTAATTCTTTAAGGTACCTCCCTTTCTTTACAGGACCACTGATTCTTGTCTAGACAACCCATCTGTACAGACATGCTGTGACCCACTGTGGTGTCTGATGTCTGCGTTACAGGACTGCAGCACCAGGTTTCATCTTAACAATTTGAGGTATTGCATGCTGGTCCTATGGAGCCATGTGAGGGGGTTGTGGTCAGTGACCAGTGTGAACAGCTCCTATACAAACAACTAGCACTAAAGCTACCATTCTTTGGAACTCAGTTTGAAACTGTACAGGATTGGGCAATTCCCTTACACTGTTGTTAAAAGGTATTACATGTATCTTCTCATGGGACTAATACTAACAGTAGTGGGTTGCCTTGGAGGGAACCATGTTGGAATAGAACATTCTTCAATGGATAAACTCAGTAAGATACTGTATTCAATGTGTTACTTGCCATCATGGTCCCCCAGAATCGTATGTAGTCAAATAAAGAAGAAACCAATTTTCAAATTGTCTGCAACAAAGTATGCTCACTTGTAAACCAAACATACATTTAGATATTTTTAATTGCAAACCTGGGAGAGTCACAACAAATGTAACCTTCATTTTCTTGTTGATTTTAATTGGAGGTGACATTGAAATTAATCCTGGGCCTGATAACAGCTCATGACAATGCCAGGAGCCTAGCAAATAAAACAGATCTTCTGAATGTTTGGCTAAACAAGGGGATTATGATATATTGGGGATCGCGGTGTCCTGGCCCTCAAGATGGAACCCTTTCTTTGAGATCTCCATCAAGAATTATGGGCACTTTAGGTATGACAGACCAAAAAAGAGGTGGGGTATAATTTTATATATCCAAAGCGGTTTGAGACACACTGAACTAATTTTCTCAGGGAGTGTAGAGGGTATCAAAGTGGTGTTGGTTTCTCTCCCAGTTCAGAAACTGTGTGTCAGAGTAATCTACTCATCCCCAAAGATCAAGACAACATCTTCTCAAACCCTGTCTCGAAAATTCTCTGCAGTTATAATAGGGAGAGAAACAATCCTCATGGGGGAGGCCTGGGGGGTTTGTATTGCACAAAGCTTCTCCCCCCCTTGGCCTAACCCAGACAGTAAATCAAATGGCTAGGAAGGGCTCCCCCCAAAGTCAGGGCAGCATACTGGACCTAATATTCAAAACCCTAAACACTGTAACAACCAATGTACTGTGCAAGTAAGGGACTCCAAACCTTGGTGATCATTGTTATATAACCTGTAACACTGAAACAAAAACTAAAAGAACTGATTTAGTGACCCCATCTTATCACAGATGTTTTAAGAACTGCAATGTACAAAGCTTCAGGAACCAAATTAACCAAACAAACTGGAGCAGAGTCAGTTTAGTCCCAGACCTAGATATGGCTGTGAAAAATTCTCCAAATCATTTATTGAAATCTGTAATAAAAATGCATCATTTCAGCCAAACAAAGAAAGGAAAAACAGTCTCCCATGGGTCCCGGAGCAGCTCAAGAAACAAATGCAACAAAAAAATAAAGGTGTGAAAAAGGCTATCAAAACCCTGAAGCCTGAATACCGGGGAAACTTGTAAAACTCTTGGAAATGCATGTAAAATCTGATTAAAAAATCAAAACAACACATATTACAAAAATGTACAGTTATGTAAGAACTTACCATAACAGCAGATCTTCAAGAGGAGCTCTTGCAGCAGGTTACATCATAAGGACTGAAGCCAGCAGGTGCCAGGACCCCACAGAAACCTTCTAGCTAGCAGTATACAGTGGCGGATTGCCCCCTGACATTGGCCCTCCCCTGATGTCTGCCTATGGTATAAAAGGGGTGGTCCCCCAGCACCACATCAGTTCTCCTGCTGTAGACCCCGGTCAGCACAGTGATTGGAGAACCGAGGTGTTCCTCTGAAACCAAGGAAAAGGTGACAGTGATGGAGAAACAGTTACCAGGGGGATGGAGGGAGGGAGGGAAACCAGCACCTGCTGCAAGAGCTCCTGTCAAAGATCTAATGTTATGGTAAGTTCTTACATAACTGTACTATCTCACTTCAAGGGGGCTCTTGCAGCAGATTACACCATAAGGACTGAGTCCCAAGAAGTGAAAGGATTGACCCTGGTCAGCTGGGAGGAAGTAGAGGTCAGTGTAAGGTTCTCAAGAGAGCAGGTCCTGTAGGACAGCTAGTCCGAAACCTGCCCTGCACCTAGATGCAATGTCCAGACTGTAATGTCAGATGCAAGTGTGGAGAGAGCTCCAAGTGGCCACTGCACAATGGACACATTTCCGAGAGAGGCCAATGAAGCTGCAACCCCCAACCCCCAATAGAATGGCTTTTAACCAGGCGTGGTATAGGCTTGTCATATTTGCGGTAACAATAAACAATGCAATTAACTAACCAGTTGGATAAACATTGTTTCGAAACAGGAGCCTCTTCTTTCTTTGGGGCAAATGAAACAAACAACTGATCAGTTTTTCTGATGGCTCGGGTGTGGTCCAAATAATAAGGAAGCACCTGGTGGACATCCAGAGGATGTAGTAAGGCCTCCCCTGGATTCGAATACTCTGAGTAATACACAGGCAGGTCGATGTCTTGATTCAGGGTAAACTTGGACACCACCTCAGGAAGAAACTTAAGATTGGTCCGCAAGGACACCCTGTCCTTGTGGAAAACTAAATAAGGTTCTTTACACATCAGAGCATGAAGCTCAGAAATCCTCAGGGCAGAAGTAATACCAACTAAAAATAACGCTTTCCATGACAGAAAGTGCAGCAGGCTCAAAGGGAGGCAAAGTAAGCTTTTCTAGAACGAACAAAAGATCCTGAGGAGGGACAGGGTCCCTGATGGGAGGTTTTAGATGCAGTATACCCCGAAAAAAAGTTTGGGAAAGATCAAGTTGGGCAAGAGTCTTGCCTTCTATAGATGCATGGTACAGTACATAGAGATGGAAGATAAGCGCACCTTAATCGAAGAGTAACTAAGGTACTCTAGAATGAGATTCTCTGGACAAGTAAAAGGATCCAGTTGGTGAGCGGTGGCCCAAATGCAGAACCACTTCCACTTCATAGCATAAGTAGACCTAGTGGAGGGTTCCCTGGCTGCCACCAGAACATCTGCCACCCAAGGAGAAACCCCAAATTGGGCAATTGCTAAGTTTCCAGGAACCATGCATAAAGGTGCAGTGACTTGTGGTTTGGATGGACCAGGGTGTCCTGCTCCTGTGGCAGCAGGTAAGAGCATAGAGGCAGGGGAATCAGAGGCGCCACTGCTAGTTGCTGGAGGAGTGGAAAACAAATCTGGCACAGACAGTATTTTTCTTAATTTATTTTTATTGAAAAGGATATCAGGATCATCTCTGCCCATTCTGACTGCAACTTGAGCAGAACTCTCTGAAGCAATGGAAAGGGAGGGAAAGCGTACAGAAATCTCTCTGTCCAAGACAGGGACAACACACTTCACCAGAAAACACCAGGCCCTGGATCTAGTGATCAGAAACTGGGCAGTTTTGCATTGGATGGGGACGCGAAGAGGTCCAGTTCGGGATGGCCCCAGCTGTCAAAGAGATCTTTGATTACTGAAGGAAGAAGTCCCCATTCATGAGCTTTGGACTGGGAATGACTTAGAGTGTTGGCCAAGGTGTTTTGGACACCTGGAACATGCACAGCAGTTAGGTCTAGGTGATGCACTATGGCCCAATATAAAACTCTCATCGTCTCCATGCAGAGGGGGTAAGAATGCGTGCCCCCTCTGCCTGTTTATGTAAAAGACCGCTGACATATTGTCCATCTGGATCAAGAGAGGACCCGGGAGTAGGTTCGTCTGGCAGGCTCGTAGAGCATACAGAATCGCTCACATCTCCAAAACACTGATGTGGATATGCTGCTCCAGTGGGGACCAGGTCCCTCGAGTCAGACGGTCTGTGAGATGGGTGTCCCAGTCCTGGCCCAATGCATCCATGGTCAGGATCTGATGAGATGACTCCAACTGGAATTGGACCCCCTTGGAGAGGTTGGAGGGGTCCAGCCACCACATTTATTGCAAGAGAGATCTCCTCCAGAAGGAGGGAGATTATCCTGCCCCTGTATAGGTCATTGATCAGGCCCCACCTGGAGTACTGCATGCAGTACTGGTGCCCATTCCTGAAGAAGGACATCAGATTGTTGAAGGGGGTACAGTGAAGAGCCACAAAGATGATCCAAGGATTGGAGAGCAAACCCTATGAGGACAGGCTGTGATAGATGAATATGTATTCACTGGAGGAGAGGAGAGATAGGGGGATATGATTGAGATCTTTAAGTATCTGAAGGGGATAAACAAGACCAACACAGAAGGGATTTTTCAGAGATGGGGGAGGGACACAAGAGGGCATGGACTGAATTTAGAGGGGGGAAGAGTCAGGCGGGAGATGAGGAGACATTTTTTCATAGAAAGAGTGGTTGACAAATGGAACACCTTACCAGATGAGATAGTGTCCTGTAAAATGGTGGACAGTTTCAAGAGGGGTTGGGACAGGGTAAGGGTAAGGAATACTGGGAAGGGGGGCGGGAGGGGCAGCCCAGCGTGAGAAGGGCTAGCTGCACACTGGAGCAGACTCATTAGACCATGAGGCCTGTTTCTGCTGGCAATTTTGTATGTTCGTATCATAGTCTGTAGCACTGAGTTGGAGATGGACACTGGTTGTTCCAAATCGTCTGTGCACTGATCCCATTGGACCCGATGGTTTCATTGGGCTACCCTCATATACAGACGAGCCAGGGGCACTGTTGTAATGGCCACTGCCATATATCCCAGCAACCGTAGAATCGCTCTGGCTGGAACTGGGCCAGACGACAAGACCAGCTGAGCCTGAGCCTGAAGGTGTTCTGCCCTGTCTGGATCGCCCCTATGTATTGGAGTCTTTGACTTAGCCCAGGGGAGGATCTGAGGAGATTGTGAGTTATCCCCAGATCCTGAAACAGCAAGAAAGTGGCATCCATGGTTCTGAGCAACTGCTCCTTGGTGGGAGCTGTCAGAAGCCAGTCGTCTAGGTAAGGGAAGACATAATGGCCTTCCCTCCTTAAAGCCGCTGCCACCACTGTAAGGCACTTTGTAAAGACTCGTGGGGCCGAGGACAGGCCAAATGGCAAGGCCCAAAACTGGTAACCGTTTCCTTGGAAGTGGAAGTGAAGGAACCTTCTGTGGGGTGGGAATATCAGTATGTCAAAGTAGTGTCCTTTCCGACCCATGCCTCCTTCCACTGTGCTCCTTCACTCTCCCTACTGCTTCCCCCTTCTTTCCCACCTTACTCCTTGGCATATCTCTGGTTATATTTACTGTTTATATCCTTTTGTCATGACCTATTTGTATCATAAGAAATGTGCATTATTGTATTCAAACTTTGCATAATTATTGTACTTTCTTTTGACTTTTCCATTGCATATTCTATAAGCTGTGTTTTGCCTTATCCTTGTATTTCATGCTGTTATTGTGGTTACTGTACTGCCTCATGTTTTGTCCAAGTCCCTCTTGAAAATGAGTTATCTCAAAGATGTTTCACCTGGTAAAATAAAGATTGATTAATTGATTGATTGTTGTCCAGAGAATAGAGCCAATCCCCCTGATGAAGCAAGGGGAGAAGGCCAGGGAGAGTGACCATCCTGAACCGTTTGCATTCTATGAACTGGTTTATGTGGCTGAGGTCCAGGATGGGACGCAGGTCTCCTGTTTTCTTTGGAACCAGGAAGAAATGTGAGTAGAATTCCATCCCTCACTGTGCTGGTGGTATGAGTTCTATGGCCTGTTTTTGCAGGAGCGCTTGGATCTCATCTTGAATGAGGGTGATGTGGGCCTGAGGGTAATGGGAGGGGGCTGGAGGATTGTCCAGAGGAATCTCTAAGAATTCTAAGGTATGCCCCTGTTCCACTAACTGCAGAACCCATTGATCCAAGGTTATTCTGTGACTACCCTCTTGGTAGAGAGAGAACTGAACCCTCACCGCCTCCCCTAGAGATTCGGCCGGGGGATAAGGAGTCAGGCTGAGGTGCCGGGGACAGACAACGTGGCCTGGGAGGTCCTGGGGACTCTCGAGGCAGAACCTCCTATGGCTTGGGAAGTAGCCTTTCTCTTAAAGGGACTTCTGGGTTGCTGACCTCTGAGCTGCTGTTTGGATGTACGACGAAAGGACTGCCATTGGGCCAATTTAAGCTGAGATAGATAGAGTGTATGGACAGAATGTATAGCCTTACCCTATTCCTGGAGGTGAGTGATGATATTTTGAGAATCCTCGCTGAACAAAACAGGGACCCTAAAGGGTGTGTCCAGAATCTTAGACTGAATGTCCAGAGCCAAACCGGAGACCCTCAGCCAGAACTAGTGTCAAAGACAAACTCCTGGAGCCGCATCCCTACCTGCAGAGTCTGCAGAGTCATATGAGGCGCAGAGAATGTGAGTCTCCACATCTCAACCCGATTTTAAAAGGTGCAGCAGTTCAGCCTTTCCAGGAAGATCAGGCTCAGCCTGTGCCACGTCAAATGCCTTCTCCCACAGGGCATTCTGATATTGAACCATGTGGGCAAGGAAGTTGAGGGCATGGATAGCACAGGTGGCCGAGGAGTAGACTTTTTACTGAAATAGTCTATCTGCCTAGAGTCCTTATCTGGAGGCTGAGTACTAAGGGGCCGGGGTCGGTTAGAACAGTCATGGGCAGCATTAATAATGACCGAGTCAGTCTCAGAATGTTCCCAATAAAAGGATTTGTTCCTTGGGACATTATTATTATTTTTTTTTTATTCTTTGTTAACCGGGTAAGGCCCACTAGGCACAATTGCCTGTTTTTTGAGGGGCGACCCGAGAGGTACAGGCAATCTGCCTTCTTAGAGGTTGCCAGTGTAGTGGAAGGGTGTTTCCAAGCAGCCCTATTAACATCTTTGAAGAAGTCAATTAGGGGAGGAATGACTAAAGGCAAGGACTCCTTACAGTAGAAAAATGGTTGGCCGACATCACTCGGGATCCACTTCCTCAGTGTCCCAACCCATAAGAGCCTGGATGTGCCTCATCACATCCATGAAAGTTGGGTCATCTGGAGGAGACCGAGGGGTGTCCTTGGGCTCCTCTGGTTCTGAGGGGAGGTCAGAGCCCCCGGAGTCACCATAGGAAGAGGAATATCCCCCTAATTTGCCAGAATCCAGAGAGGGAGAGGGCGAGCAGAGAGGCCTGTGTTGGTGGGTCCCCAAACAACTAGCACCAGCTCCTTTTAGTTGTGGAGTAGGCTCCTTAGGAGGTGGCATCAGGGCCTTCCTAGGAGGAACCTGCTCCTTGGTCAGATTGGGAGGAGGGTCCCTTGAAGTTGAGGGCTCCTTCGGGGCTTCTTTATCCTTAAAGTATGCTCACCAGGACACAAAAAGGGCATTAAGGTCCGTGGGCGGGTTCTGAGGCATGGCCGGGGGAACTGGCATCTGTGGGGTAGGCTGGGAGGGCCCTGGCATCGGTTCTTTAGGCTGTGGCAACCCTGCCATAGGATCCACTGGCGTTGGGTCAGCCAGTGTCAGTCCCTGTGGTAAGAAACCATCTGGCGCTAGTCAGATTGGCATCGAAGTACCAGGCATCAGTCCCCCGGGCATCAGCTGTGTGACAACAGGTCCAGCCAGTGACTGCCGAGGAATAGGGAATCACAGCTGAGGCATTTCCGGGGTCAATGTCAGGGAAGCCGGCGTTGACTGGACAGGCGTAGGCTGATGCCGGACTGGTGAAGAAGCCGTCACTGGCCTAGAAGGAGAAGCCTGTCTTGGGGAGCTGACTCCCACACAGGGCAGAGGTGTCACTCTCACGTGGGAGGTGATCGCATGCCCCTGGCATCCTGAAGAGGCATTAGTCCCTGACATTGGAACCGACTTCACAGATACCTTGACCAGGAGGGCGACGAGCAAAGACCCGTCACCCGAAAAGGACCCGACCAAGCCATCTGGTTGAAAACCCGCCTGTTGATTGGGCCTGAGCTTTAGGGGTTGAGAGGCTGGGGATGAAGTCCCAAGCTTCAAAGAACCACCACCTGAGACAGTAAGAAGAACAGGTGGTTTGACCACTGGGAGCCCAGAGGGAGAGAGAGCTGCTGAAGTGGAAGGAGCCGACCTCCTGCGGGAGGAAGACCTGTGATTGGTGCCCGACTTGCGCAGGAACCTGGAGCAGGAAGCTGACCAGGGTTTGTCCCTATACTTTTCCTGGTGTTTGTGCTTTCCCAAAGATTTCTTCTCCTTGGCTGAAGAAGTGGATGCCCTGGAGGCCAGGGAAGAGGAGGTACTTTGGACCTCCTTCTTCATGGCTATTAGTTTTTGCTGCAGCAGGAAGGCTTCCAGGGTCTTCTGGCAGCAAAGCAGGGTGCGCTCATTAAAATCCTGGCAGTGCTGGCAGGCCTCAGTGTTGTGGTCCAGGCCAAGGTATAGCAGACACAATGAATGGCCGTCTTTGTGGGGAAGTTGCTTTCCACAAGCACATTTCGTTTGCTGCAGCTCTACAAACAAGGAAGGAGAGGAAGATATGTGCATATCACTGTAAATATGAATAAAAATTAGAAAATAATAAAGCGCAGATAACGCGAAGAAAATTGGGGTCGACTAAAGCAGAAGGTGTCCGTGAAGGTCCAACTGCATGGGTCAACGGTGGGAAAAAAACTGAGGTGGTGCTGGGGGACTTCCCCTTTTATATCATAGGCAGACATCGGGGGCAGGCCAACATCAGGAGCAGTCCCCCTTTGTATATTGCTAGTTAGAAGTTTTCCGTGGGGTCCTGGTGCCTGCCGACTTCAGTCCTTATAGTGTAACCTGCTGCAAGAGCCTCCTCGAAGTGAGATCAAAATAAACCAAGCTACTAGCCCATCAATGTATAGGCACCTGTAAAAATATCTAGAGGGTGTAAGAATGACTCCAAAATTACTTATTAAGGATGAGTCAAAGAGTGAGCTGCCAGCCTTGCAAACTGCTAATTTGCTGAACACATGTAATTGGCCCGACATTGTGACAGAGAACACAAAAACCCAAATCCACAATTGGTGTCAGCGTTGCTCATAAAAAACATAGAAACATGGAATCTGTTGGCAGATAAGAACCACTTGGCCCACCCAGTCTGCCCATTTTTCCCTACCTACATTATTAATACAGACCATACTTGAGCTACAGCTCTTTCTCCCTCCCCCCTTCCTTTCCACTATGATTCCCTTGAGCCTATCCCATGCATTCTTGAACCCCACTATTGCTTTCTGCCCCACCACCTCCTCTGGAAGGCTGTTCCAGGAATCCACCACTCTTTCTGTGAAGAAATACTTCCTCACATCTCTCCTGAATCTATCCCCTCCATCTTCCTTGCATGTTCCTGAACACCTTTTTTCTGAGAAATATTTCCCTCCAGTACCTTATTTACCCCGTAAGGTATTTAAAGGTCACTATCATATTCCCCTTTCCCTCCTCTCTTCCAGGGTGTACATATTGAGATCCTTTAGCCTCTCCTTGTCGGGCTTTTGATGTAGACCCTGCTCCATTTTAGTTGCCCTCTTCTGGACCGCCTCCACTCTGTCTATGACCTTCCAGAGATGTAGCTTCCAGAACTGGACACAATAATCTAGGTGGGGTCTTACCAGCGATCTATACAGACGAAACACCACCTCCCTCTTTCTGCTGGTGATACCCCTCCCTATGCACGCCAGCATCTGACTAGCTCTTCTGACTGCCTTGTCGCACTGCCTGGCCACCTCAAGGTCATCTGATATGATAACCCCCAGGTTTCTTTCTTGCTTGGCAGTAGTCAATACTACTCCACACATTTTGCACTTCACACCTGAATTTTTGCGCCTAAATTATTTTGCACTTTTTCACACTAAACCCCAGCTGCCATACTCTTGACCACTCCTCTAGTTTTCTCAAGTCTCTGCTCATCCTTTCCACACACCCCCGGAGTGTCCACCCAATTGCCGATTTTAGTGTCATCTGCAAAGAGGCAGACCTTCCATTCCAGCTCCTCTGCAATGTCACCAATAAAGACATTAAAAAGGACTGATCCCAGTACTGATCCCTGAGGCACTCCCCTGGTCAGCCTCCCTTCCTTGGTGTGAACTCTGTTTACCACCACCCTCTGTCATCTATCCCCTAACCAACTTCTTATCCAGTTTACCACCACTGGACCCACTCCTAAGCTATCCAGGTTGCTTACTAGTCTCCAATGTGGAACAGTTGGTAACACATCTTTGTCTGGGCCAGAAGTTTGTGGGTTCTGGTCCCACTCTGGAATTCGGCTCATATCATAAATGCTGGCACCTGTGTGCAGCATGAAGGGGGTGCTGTACTGTCAGGGTATACCATCCTTCAGATGAGACATTAAACTGAGGCCCCTTCTACCCATCTCTGATGTTGTCGTGGTTGTCCAGGTAGAAGAAAAAGAACCCAAGGCACTTTTTGCAAGAGTAAAGGGATTTTCTCCCTTGTCCTGGCCAATGTTCCCTTTCTCATAAAAACTGGTTCATGCAATGTTCAAGGCTGTGTGTGGTGTTGATGTGCGAAATGGCTGCACTACACATTTAGTCACTTCACTACCAGTCTCTCACTGTTTGTAAAGTGTTTTGGGATACAATATGTATGAAAAGCACTATATAAATGCTGATTCTTCTTCTTTTCTTAGAATGTGGAACTGAATAAAAATTTAAAACAAAAAGGGTTAAAGGAACTGGAGATCAAGCTGCAGAATGGATATAGACTGATAAACACTGGTAAATCTTGGGGGCCAAAATATACAACTCCTTAACATTTGGTACCCATATAACACGGGGATAGTGGAGGATTCTGGACCCAGTTATGCTATTTTGTTAATAACGCTATACTTCATGCCACACTGTTATGCTCCTTCCATGCACTGTCAACCCTGCTCCAATCACTTCGCTCTACTGATTTCAGCATTAGGGGAGATTTATGAAACCACTTTTGCTAGTTGTGCTACTGGTAAGAGGGGTTAGTTGGTATGACCCTGTAGGTTTTTCTATCTGAATTGGGGGGCTTCACCCCCCATTAAACTAAAAAAACATGGGGGTGGGGTGGGGGTGGAGCACCCCAACTCAAACAGGTTAAAAAAAAAACCTACACAGCCATACCAACTGACCCCAAAAAGCATAAGCTCATCCGTAACTAGTGTAAGTGGCTCCGTAGATCTCCACTAACGCTGAAATCAGGAGAGCGGCAAATAACATAGCAATAGTATAGCATAATGTACTCTAATTCCATGACATACTGCTACACTGCTTGCGTGGGTCCAGCATCCTCCACTATCACCCATAAACCCCCAGTGGATAAACATCAGGCTGGGTGTGCTAAAATGAAAGGCCTTTACCATCCTGAAGGGAGCGAGGAAATCAATAGCTCAACAACTTCAGTGCCAGTCTCGGAATACGGCAGTGTTGTATACTCCAAAAACTCGATGTAACATAGAACACGTTGGCCAGATTCATGTTAGGATGGTCATTTGACACCACCACCACTGCAGAACATACAGAAGTTTAAATTGGGGCTCACAAAAAATCAGTAGTAAGAAAATGTGTGCAATAATGGCCTTCAAAAGTCTTACAAACCAAAGGAATGCCCCCTTGGTAAAATCATGATTGCAAAAGAGCATGGCCACAACCTAAGCGCCATTACAAATACATTTCTAACTGTACCGAGTCCAAAACTCTTACAGTAAACTCATCTCTAACTACTATATTCCAAAGATGCTTGGAGTCCAAATGCTCCTACATGCAGCACGCATCCCCCGCCTCACCAGGGATTCTGAAAATCTAATTCTGCACGTACCACGGTGCTGCACCTCGCAGGGACAAAGGTCATTTGCGCACTGTGCACCCTCCTAGTTTAATGGACTCAACAAAGACATCACCCCGCTGCAAAGGCTTGGCCAGTTCAAAACCAACCTTCGCCTCCACCACTTTGCCTCCTGTGACTGTCGCTCCTAATCTGCTATCCCCTCTTGCACTTACTTCTCCCTCTCCATGACACCTTTCCCCTACCCCCTACCTCCTCTCCCTTCCTGGCTTTAGCACTTTAAACCTGACAATGCCCTAGGCTGCTCCACTCTTTTCTAGTGTCCCCTCAATCCCTCAGCCTTCCCTGTTAATCCCTTGCCCTGCCCTGTTACCTCTTCTTCTGTCCTCTGGCTGTTTTCAAGCTGCCTCAGACTGCTTAGAATCCATTGTACTGCATTGCTCAATCCCCTGTACTGCATTGTTCATACATATTTCTGTGCTGTACCTTCTGCCCCCTCAAATGTATTGTATTCAACTGCTTGAATTGCCTATTTCAAAGCCTGTTATGTTTGTATTGTTTCCCAAGTTGACATGGAACCTTTGTAAAAGAGCCATGGCTCAAAGATATTGTAATCCTAGAATATCAATAAACAATAAACAATAAAATAAACAAAAGACCTGGAATGAACTGTCTCCATCAGCCTGAAGTATAGACAAAATTACAATGTTTAAGAATGCCTTAGATACCAAACTGCTGTATGTGTGGTTAATACACACTGGGTACACAAACCCCAAACCAAACTTCATTTCTTTGCACTAGCAAAACCAAGGTATATAAAAGAACAGCATAATTTCACCTCTTGTCTCCCTCCACATTTAAATATAGACCACTAGTAACCTGCTTATTGAAGGTATGTCTGTACCCACTAAACCACTGTGTTGTTAGAGGCATCTTTGCCTGTATGATGTTTTTAAGTTGGAATACTGTATTGTAAATTCATATATCTCCTGGACAAATGTACTTACTAAATAATCATAACATGTCTTCTTTTTTAATGTGATATGTAACCTCCCACAGGACAAGTTTGTCAAATAGGGCTTTTTGAGTCCTCAAGTTATCTCCTGTTAAAAAATAAAGATTCCTTCCTTCCTTCCTTCCTTCTTCTTTCTTTCCTATCTAGCTATCTCTATGTATCTGTCTGTCTGTCTGCATAGCTATCTAAATATGGTTGCAGCTTCTGTAGAGTCCAGATGATACCAAGACACTCTTTCTCAATTGTGGCTTAGGTCTCCTCTCCGGGCAACAGCTTCCTGCTCAGGTACATAACTGTGCCCCCCCCCCCCCGTGTGCGTGACCTGACTCAGAACTGCCCCAGCCCATGATCAGATGCATCCACGTGCACATTGAATTTTAGAGAATAGTCAGGGCTCACAAGCACAGGTGCCTGACACAATGCCTCCTTCAACTGGTGGAACACTGTGCCACAGTGATTCATCCACTGAATTTTTTCCTGGCATTTCTTCCTTGTTAGATTGGACAGGATTTGGCCATGCTACTGAAGATTGGCACAAATATTTACTAGAACCTTGCCATACCTAGGAAGACCTGTACTTTTTTCTCTGTTGTGGGTGTGGCCTATCCCTGTATGGTCTCAATTTTTACTGGCTCAGGCCAAATGCACCCACTCCCTACCTGTGCCCAAGGTATGACACCTCTGCCATCCCTGTTTGGCACTTCTCTGCCTTGGCTACCAGCCCTGAAGCCTTCAGTCGGTGAAGCACCTCAGTCACGTGCCAGACGAGATCATGCTATGTCTGACTGTAGATGGCAATGCTGTCCATGTACACCAGAGCAAAGTCTCCTGCCCCAGACAAAATGCTGTCCACGAGCTGTTGAAAGGTGGTTGGTGCATTCTTCATCCCAAGTAGCATTACTTGAACCTCGAATAGGCCAAATGGAGTGATGAGTCAGGGGTACCTACCAGTAGCACTTTGTCAGGTCTATGGTGGTTAGGTACCTGGCTCCCCATAACCTCTACAGGACCCCATCTGTTCTGGGCATGGGGTATGCATCTGACTGTGTACAACTGTTGAGCTTGTGGTAGTCAATGCAGAACCTTGTGGTCCTAGTCTTCTTGTGGATCAGTACCACTGGGGAGGGCCAGGGACTGCTGGACTCCTGGATTACCCTAACAGCTGGAATTTCCTTGATCTCCCACTCAATGGCGTGTTTTATTCTCTTGGGAACTCTGTGGGTTGTCAGCCTCAGCAGGGCTTGGGCCCCTGTATCCATGTGGTACTCCACCAGCATGGTATACCCCAGTTTCCCTATGAACATTTCCTGAAGTATATGCAGCACCCTACACATTTCAGCAGCTTGATTAAGTGCCAGCCACTCAGAGAATGTGACGGCATCCACTGAAGATTCTCTCTTAACCTCTCCAAGGAGATCCACCAGAAGGTCTTCTTCTGCCTCCTCTCTGCCTCTGGGTGTCTGTACCCTACAATGTCCACAGTAACTTGCCGAAATGGCTCTTAACATAGAAACATAGAATCTGATGGCAGATAAGGACCGCCTGGCCCACTCAGTCTGCCCATTTTTCCTTAACTACAGTATCACCGCAGACCCTATTTGTTCTATTTCTCCCTCTCCCTTCTTTTCCAGTAAGATTCCCATATGCCTATCCCATGTAGTCTTGAACCCCACCACTGTTTTCAACCCCACCACCTCCACTGGAAGACTGTTCCAGGAATCCTCCACCCTTTCAGTGAAGAAGTACTTCCTCACATGTCTCCTGAGTCTACCCCCTCCAGCTTCATAGCATGTCCCCCCGCGCCTTGCATGAATTATGCCCCCATTTGCATGTCACCTTTTGAATATCAGGATTTTGCGCATGGCGCAATGGTACTAACGCCACCGCAAGTTGTCAGAGTGGAGCATTCAACTTGCGGTGGGCGCCGTGCCATCATTGCGCCATGCGCAAAATCCTGATATTAAATAGACATTAAACTCATCTGGCAAGGAAAGGGGACCATTGCATCTGATTATGGCCCTATTTGCATGCCATTAGCATGCAGGTGCGCCGACCCGAGGACTTGTGCCTGGCACCCTGCCAGGCAGCAGCCATCGGGGACCGCGCCCCTGCAGCCCGATCGCGGGCAAAGAGTGAAAATCACCACCACCCCCACTAGCCCGACCGCGGGCTACGCGGATTTAAAACAACCCCGCAGCCCGATCGCGGGCAGCAATAGTCTCCCCCTCGAACACATCCCTGGTGGTCCAGTGGACCGTAGATCGATCGCGGGATGTAATCATTAAACTCCCCTCCCGAACACATCCCTGGTGGTCAGTGGAACATAGATCCCAATCGCGGGATGTAATCATTAAACTCCCCTCCTGAACACATCCCTGGTGGTCCAGTGGACCGTAGATCCGATCGCGGGATGTAATCATTAACCCCCAACACATCCCTGGTGGTCCAGTGGACCATAGATCCCAATCGTGGGATGTAATTATTAAACACCCCCAACACATCCCTGGTGCCTAGTGTCCCCCACCCACCTACCCATGAAGCCCCACCACCCGCTCTCCCCGGCGGCGGTGGCGGCAGCATCCACCTGCTGCCACCCGCGCTGCTGACTGACTGCGGTAGGGCTGCATGCCCGTTGGTGCAGGCAAGAGCCAATGGGTGTGCAGCCCATACACCAAGACAGTGCAGTTTTGTGAATGATAGTACATTCATTCACAAAAACTGAACTATCTATATTGATACTGCGCGCCACTAGCTCTTGCTCTGCACCAATAGTGTGCAGCCCTGTGCAGTGATCCGGCGGGCGGGCGGGCGGCAGGTGGGTGGATGCTACCGCCTGACCGCCGCCGGGGAGCGGGTGGTGGCTTCTATGGGAGGTGGGGTGGGGGACACTAGGCACCAGGGATGTGTTGGAGGGTGTTTAATAATTAGCATCCTGTGATCGGATCTACGTCCACTGGACCACCAGGGATGTGTTCGGAGGGGAGAGACACATTGCTGCCCGATTGGGCTGGTGGTGGGGGTAAACTATGCCCGCGATCGGGCTGCTGGGGGCATACCTCTCAACCTCTCATCTCATAAATCAGGGACAAGACATTACAATGTCAGGGACAAAGACCCCATATCAGGGACACATCTTACGATTTAGTAGTATACACTCAGAAAGCTGATAGAATTGGGGGGGGATTTATGTAAGATGCATTTTCTGAATAGGAAGGAATCTGTAACTTAATATTTAACATTATTTTATGCTTACAATCCCCAGTGTTCTGTCACAACAATACAATTGTTATGAGGGACAGAGACAAATTCTGAGGCATAATCAGGGATGTCCCTGAAAATCAGGGACAGTTGAGAGGTATGAGGGTGGGGCACAGGGGTGGGTTGGGGGCCAGCCACAGGTGGCAGCTGCTGTGTTGCACCCTGCAATGCAGCAGCTCACCTGTGGGTGGCCCTCAACTTAAGCCTTTTTTTTTTGGCTCAAAGTTGTGCAGGCGCAGGTTGGGGGTTGCGCCTGCACAACTCTGCACAGCCCGGCTGAATATCGGGCTGTGCAGTTTATGCATGGTTCCTCCCCCACCAGTTCAGCATGCATTCATTTGCATTGCGCTGTTACTCATCCTGTTTTCAGTGGCGGAACTTCCTCCTGCTGAATATCGCAGAATGGAGCAAGTTCGGACTTGCGCAGGCGCAATCCTATTGCGCATGGCGCAACCCTTTTGAATATCTGGCCCAAGGTATATATATTAAGGTATTTTTTAACATAGTGCTATTACATACTAAATCCAATAATAATAAACACAATCTGCTTTACATATGCTTGGAGGGCACCACAATAACCTCCCTGTACGAGGACCTGAGAGGAAAAAGGAAAACCAAAGAGGACACTATAGCACAGTCAAGAGAGGGGAGGATGGTGCCCATAGGTGGCCAACCTATGGACTAGAAATTGTAAAGGATAGATTAGGCTTAGAAATACAAGAACTGTAGCAACAGATTTATAAAAAGGTCGGTCCTCAAGAGTGGCCGGAGCTCCCGGTCACAGTGGTAACCTGCACTTTGTCCACAGGTATTCCCTGCCATTACCCCAGGTGGAGGCACCATGCGATTTCTCTTCTTCACTCCTGAACCCAGGTCGGCCCCCTTAGAGGTCTGTTCAGATGAGACCTGAGTGTTCCAGAAACAGCCAAAGTGAGTCAAGGGGCTGTTACATGTAGGTAGTCCTTACACTGGACACCATGTATCCTTCCCCAAAACAATCCCTTGCTGGGTAACCCTTGTTTAGTGTTTTGTTGTTTGTATTCTGAATTACAATTTTAAGATATTAGGTAATCCATATTTGTCTTTGGTCTGTGTCAGGGATTTATTGTTAACGAGGTGTCCCTTTAATGTCTTTTTACTTTAAATTTATAAAAAACACATGGCATCACACACTGAGAATATAATGTTTTTCAAAGCAATTTAGCTGTACCCTGCTCCTTGGCATCAGCCACAGACTGCAGCTTTGAGGTGTGTGCAGGGGCCACTGTCAGTGCAGGTCTGGAGCCTGGCATGTTTACTGTAGACAGGGCAACATGCACACTGCGTCATCACACACTCATGCTCATTGCACAAAGTGATGTCACATGTCGCACCTACCAATTTGGCCAAGTTCATGAGGGTCTAATACTTAATGATGTTCACTGAATGCCAACACAGACACTCAGTAGAAGCAGAGTGGCAGTGGTTCACCAGAGGAAAAAACAAAGGTAAGCAGCAATTAACCATGAAACCATATTCTATTACACTATCTTGGCATTAGGTCGAATGCTTTTTGACTAAATGTAAATATGAGTTTGGTAAATGTTAGTTTTACTTTTGTTCAAATGATATGTACAAAGCAAGGGAACATGCAGGATTCCCTGTGACTGTCTAGTAAAGAAACATTCCGAGGAAAGATTTCAAACCAGAGTTGGTTAAGTGCAGATTAGAAAGGTATAGAAGGTAATGGTATCTCCTCCTGAAGTGCATTATCAATGTATTCAAACCAGTATCCCATCATATGGGTGCCTCAAATTGAGCAACTCAGTTTTGAATGACTCAATTTGAGTGCCCGTTATGCGAGTTACCCTTAAAGGGTAGCGAGACGCAGTTATAGCGCAGATGAAGGGGA
The DNA here is from genome assembly GCA_016271365.2 of Neoceratodus forsteri. Classification (NCBI taxonomy): domain Eukaryota; kingdom Metazoa; phylum Chordata; order Ceratodontiformes; family Ceratodontidae; genus Neoceratodus; species Neoceratodus forsteri. The sequence goes on along the minus strand of CM028130.1, from coordinate 1,027,535,205 downwards.
AGAATGGCGAGCATGTAGGAGGGGGAACGGAAGAGGAGGGATAATGGAGGAGGTATGTGGGAGGTAGCATGGCATGGGGTTGCTTAGATAGCTGTGCAGTGTGGTGGTGAGGGTGGCTGGCTGCAGTGAGGAAAGTGCAGGGTTTGGGGCTGAGTAGGGGTACAGATTTTATTTTTAGTGTGTGCCGGAGTTGAACTTTTTTTTTGAGTTTCTTCCTCTTCCCGACATGCACCCCTTGGAGTTGAGAATCTAAATTAAGGGGGGTGTGGGGGCTCTGCCCGCCGCATAGATATCTTAGTCCATTTTCATTGCTGTTCCTGTCCTTCCTGGGGAGTGTACATCGACGTTTTGCTTTTCGGTGATGTACACTCGCTGTCCATTATGACATGAAACCATTAAAACTTAGATGTTCTAGATCAAATTCAGTAAATAAGAACAAGTATCATTTTGAGTCTCCATATAGATTTTTAATCCAGTCATACGAACTGCTTGCAACAGAGAAATTAGACTAAACATGGAAGAACGTAAGTTGTGATGAGAGATTTCCACATTATTATTTTACTTAAAGGGTACAGAAACTTTATCATGTGCTATATCATTTTTTATCAGCGATAATTACCTACCTTTAAGCATTATAAATACAAGGGCCTAGATATTCAGACTGTGCCGGGCAATGGCGCAAGTAGGGGCGCAGCGCAACCGAGCTGTGCCGGGGTCAGGACAGGATGATATTCAAAGGAGATGCGCCATTTTAAAAAGTCTCTCTCTTCTCTCCTGCCACTTCCACCAGATTGAAAGGCAGCACCTTTGTAGCTAATGCTCAGTTCACTACTACGTGAACCGAACAAACTATTCAGTGAACGACTTTCTCCTTTCCTCGTGTTCTCAGGCAGGTGGCAGAAACCTCTTAAAAACATAACAAGTAACCTGAAAGCCACCCACTCTGAATGCTACTGCTGCTACTGCTACTGCTGCTTCAAGGAAACAGAGAGAGGGGGCAGTTCGAAGGCGAACATGCTCCTATTTTAAAACTATTTTCTCTCTCTGACAGCCTACAAACATTTGGACACCAGCAGTTTTATTTAGAAGTGCAACCTGCACTTTCCTTTCTACACTCCCGCTCGGGAGTTTTCATATGCAGTACGACATGCGTTTTTATTCATAATAATAGGGGCATACTTTATGTTTACTACACCCCAACCCTCCTGTAGAGTAAAAAAACAAGCAACTAGGATGGGGGTCAGTGGGAATCTTTTATTCTGGGCTAATAAATAAAGACTCAGAGCTCCAGCCCCTCATGCCCTCTCCTAGTGGTGCCCCTGCTGGGCACTGTGTTGGTTGGGAGAGGGTTGTGCTATAGCCATATAGCCACTGGAAGGGTGTTATTGCTATTATTATTATTTGATTGCTTTAACCCTTTCCTTCCCCATGACCTCATTTCTGACTCCACAATAAACTTCTTATTTACTTGCAATTTCTGACTTGTGAGCGTATTATCTGTAGCATAAGCATAATGGGGTCTATGCATGAATGTATGGATTGCCTATTCACCACATATCCACAGTGGGTAGGCAACCCTAATTCAGAATGCTGCAAACCGAAGGTCCAGCGGACCCCCCCCGGTGGTATTCATGGAAGTGGTGGTCACCCCATGTGCAACTTGATCCCCAGCCAATTGTGTGCAAGCAAGCATGTCGCTGGTCTAGGGGCATGCCCCCACTCTACGCCATTCACAAAGGCGCGGACTGCTGGGCAAGAGGGAGTGCAGGATGTGGTGGCATGGACCCTACTGTATCTGTTGTGTGTCCCCCTGCTCCCGATTTCACCCGCCGGCTATGGCAAGAGCAAACACCTTCCCCTGCCATGCTGTCCCAGCCCTCTGGGCAGGCAGTGAGGGTTGAAGGCAGCCATTCAAGCACTTGTTCAATCTTTTAAAATTTTTTCTGGTTCACATTGTCTCAGAATCCTATACTTCATGTGGCCATGGACAGGCGCATGGTGGTGGCCAGCTTTTAAGCATGCCAGCCACCTTGTGCCTGTCCACAGATGCAGAGGTACATGGGCTGCATGTACCTGAGCCATTTTTGATGTATAGCCCCCTTTATTTGTATTTTGTTAAAGTGTTATTCTTTTACAAAATTGCTGATTTCATAATGTGGGAGTAGGTTGGTTGTACTATTGGGGACCATAGTGGCATGGTATTGTTTCCCAGGGGACAGTACTAGCTAATTACTTAGCCAACTTAATCCTCCTCTTAGTGGAGGCACAGTGCAATTTACATCTGAACTTTAGCTGACTATCATTTAGTAATGAATCCTCACAGGAGTTACCGACCTCAGCCCTTCAACCTTATTTGAGCCCATAAGACAGGGGTAGTGTATTGGCATCTATGGTGACTTGGTACACATTTGTAGGCACTGCTAGGATCTCCTGTTTATGAATAAGTCACCCACATGGACCCAGGTGCACGCAGTGAATAGTTTTGCACCCCTATGAAAAGTTTGAAGTTTACACTGGAGCCTGATAGACTGATCGGCTGAAAAGCAGGTGAGGACCTGGATCCTCTGAAGACCATACTAATTCTAGGAGTCCTTCTCAGGATCAGCAGAGACCAAGCAGTGTATACTCTCTCCTTACTGAAGTGTCTCAGCAAGGAATCTTCTGCTATAATGTGGGGAAGATGGACATTTAAAAAGAGAGTGTCAATCATCAAATGATTTGAGAAAAGACAATGACCAGTTCAAAATGAGAGCAGCAAAGAAAGGAAACTTCAAGGGGCCCAGTAAAGGAGCATACTGGGGCCATGAATATCAAGAGCTCCATAAAACTGACTATGCTGCAAATTTCAAACAAAGTCAAAGTGCCGAAGGGAGCAGCTGGACCTTCTTTGGAGGTAAATGTCACCATCAATGGAGTGGACACCCAATTTAGCCTTGATAGTGGTTCAGAAGTGACTGTTGTTTTCAAGGACTAGTATGACAAGCATCAATCACATTTGGAATTGCATGTCTTTGATGGGTTGGATGTGTGGGGCCTCAGTGAACAGAACTACCCTTACCTGGGATACGTAAAGGTGCATATCAAGTTCCCCCAGAAAATGACTGCAATCAAAGTCCAGTGGGGACTTTCTCCCTAGTGTGTCCAGACTCTTGGATGTACAACAAGGTTCCTGTCCTTGTCAGTGCAAATGCTTACATATTCAGATGCCTATGCAATGAAATAGAAAAGAAGAAGAAGGTAAAAGCATGAACCACACATGCCCTGGTAAAGGAGGCTTACCTAAAGAAGGCCTAGACACAAATCAAAGTGACTGACAAGACCGTTTGAGTGGTTTGATGCTTGAAGAAGGAAGAACTGGCTTTGCAGCCTAACTCAGAATATGTCATCATCAGAGTTATGAAATTCTGAAATGATGTCAAGAACCAGATTGTTACAGGGTAGGTGTGCCCTTTGCCCCCCCCCCACCCTTCACATTTTCAGGACCCGAGGAGTTTTGTCAGTGGCGCTCATGGGAGCTGAACTAGGATTTGGCAAGACATGCCATTTGGGGATTGGCCTTTGAGACTAGAGTGCAGTAAGACCTGCAAGCTTGTAGTCAGCACTTAATTGGATAATTGGGGGCAGCTGCAGGCTGAGGCAGTTGAATAAGATGAGCATGTCTCAGTGCAAAAGGGAGCCGGAACCTGCAAGGAGGACTAGGTAAACCCTGTAGTACACAGAGCTTACGTAGAGCTTTGAAAGAGATGGTTGCTGAATGTATAGTGGGAAGGTGAACCCTGTAAGACAGAGACAGGCAGAGTTGGGGAAGTCTGCATGTAAGCCTGCTAGACAGTAGGGAGAGCTGATGAAAATGCTGAGAGAGAGAACCAGTTCAGTATAGGCTAAATTGATGCCCTAGAGTTGTTGGCTAGAAGTGATAAAAGAAGCCCTGAGAGAGAAAATCAACTCGGTATAAGCTGAATTGGGGGCCCCTAGAGTTAGTAGCCACAGAACATCAGGGAGAGGCAGTTATTTTCTGCTGTACCAAGAAGTAAAATTGCTGATATGAAACTGTTTTATTGAAAGCTGAAAAGAAACCATTTAAGTTGGAACTGTAGAAGCAAGTATGGAATAAAGAGTTTAAGTGTTTCCACTTTGAAACCCGATTGACTTAGGATCTTGAATGTTACAGAATAGCCTAGGCCACATGGTTGCATCCAACATGTCACAGAGATCATTATGGTTTATGCCCCAGGGGAACATTGCCTGCCCACAAGATTTCTAGTGAAGCCTAGAGTGTTGCCTTATGTTCCCATATGTATGTGAGAAGGATCATGGTCCAAGTGAAGAATGTGTCGGACAGAGACATCATCTTTGGGGAAGGATGCACTGTAGACTACGTGCATTGTGCAGACATGGTAGTCAGACCAAATATGTCTTTGGGGGGGGGGGCTCTGAAACTGGGATTGATTCAGGAGCTTTTTATTTTGGAGATTCACCCATACCTGAGGAATGGGAGGCCCATGTGAGTAAGAAGCTGTCGTACAAACATACGAAGAAGCCAGCAGAAGAAGGCCATTTGGTCTATCTAGTCTGCTCGTATTGCAGGGTCCACAGCTTGAGATACTGTCCCTGCCCTCCCTCCCCACTCCTCCCATCCTTTCCATTCTCCCTACCCATGATCCTTACCTTCCCCCATGCCTATCCCAGACTCTCTTAAAGTTGCCCACCGTCTTCAACCTCATGTTGTTGTGTCATGGAAGAATAGTCTTTTCCCTGAGTGAGTAGGATGCTTGATGTGTCCAAGGGACAAAAACCATATTAGACAGCACAATGACAGACCTTTTCATGAAAGGTCCAGAAGGCTGGCACCAGCTGACATAGATGATGTGAGTCAACCATCTTTAGCAAATGTTGTCTGGTGGGATCATAAAGGAATCAAGGAGCCCATATCCCTCACCCATAGCTGTTGTCACTTAGAAGAACAGCAATGCCCAGATGTATGTGGACTATTAAATTCTGAAAAAGAAGATGATCCAGGACCAATATACAATGCCAAGGGTACAGGATGCATTGAACTGACTGAAGAAAAGCAAGTGGTCATCTGTACTTTATCACTGTAGTGGATAGTATCAGATCCCAATAGACAAGGAACAGCAGGAGAAGACAGCCTTCATCTGACCACTTGACTTCTATGAATTTCCACGAATACCTCAAGGAATTTCAAGTGCCCACACCACCTTCCAACACCTTATGGAGTGAGCCACTGGAGGTATGAATCTTCTAGAATTCCCAGTGAAGTTAGATGATGCAATTATCCTTGGCAAGATTTTTGAGGAGCACAAAGCTTGTTTGATGAAAGTTCTGGACTGATTGGAGGAGTTTGGGTCAAAACTCTCCACTGACAAGTTCTAATTCTTCCAGATAAAATACTTTGGGCACATTGTTTGAGAAGACAGCATCAGTAATAACATAGCAAGGTAGAGGACTTACAGCATTCCCTTGAGTTCTGTGGTTACCAACAATGCTTTATAAAGGGCTACATCAAAGTGGTACATCCATTGTTGAATTTGACCCAGGGTACCCTTCTACTGACAAGCATAAACAGCCACCCCAGAAAGACGCTGAGCCTAAGATGTACTTCAAAGTACATGACCCACTTAGGCCACAATGGGATAGCTCATGTGACCAAGCCTTAAAGAGCTACTGACGCCTCAAAGAAAACTTTAAAAAACATAATAATTAGGTACAATTCTGCTTGCATTCCATTTATATTATATATTTCTCCTCCCCATAATTTATTACTTTTTTTGCAGTTAGTCTTTTTATTGGGAGATTTCATACTTTGTTACAGAACTTTAACCATTAAATCAAACGGCTGCCAAAGTGGTTTACAACATTACCACTCACTACACACAGCCGAAGCTCCAGGACTACATCACAGGACAGGCATATCTATAGGTAATACAACTAGTTATTCAAACATCTTCTACAGGATGACTATAAACCTAGTTAATTGTGCAATGGAGATAATAAGAGACAACATAAGAGACAGTTACATACTCATTGTTCAAAAGGATGGAAACAATAGTAGTTGAGCTTCTTCCCATAAGGTGAGAAACCGATAGTGGGAGGGAACCACAGATTGATCATCCGGGAATGGAGCACTTATGATAGCTATATAGAGAAAAGCAATAACAGTGTTTAATAACCATGCAACCATTCTACTAGGAAGTCGGGGGGTTTCAATTTGGCCTTCAGATATCTGGAGGGCAAGGCTCGCTTATTAGAGTCAATATACAGCATGTAAGGGGCCCATATCTCAGCACACATTTTTAGACACTGGTTTCTATAGCATGATATCCTAGTTAAAGTGGCCATCCTTTCCAAAGCACTAAGCCATTCTGAAATGGAGGGGACCTCTGCAGTTCTCCATTATCGTATAATAAGTCGTTTACATTCTACCGAGGCCTGTATGAGCCATAATAAAGAAGCTCTGGGCAGGGTAAGAGTTTCAGGGCTTAGGCCCAGTACCAATAGACCCGGATCTGCTGGGAGGGTTGTCATTAGGATGGTAGAGCAGCGTTGTATTACTACCTCCCAATAGGGCTTCCGAGGTGTACATCACCACAGGATGTGGAGCAGATCTGCCTCTGGGGCCTCACACCTCCAGCAATAGTCAGTGGAGAGAAGACCCATCCTTTTTAGTTGGGACAGAGTATGGTACCAAAGGTGCAGCATTTTGTTCTGTAGAAGGAGGCTTTGGGGGATGCAGCAGGCCTGGTGAGTTCTTAGCCAGCACTGTCGCCATTGTAAATCCGTAATGGTAGTTTCCAATGCGGTAGCCCACTTGACCTTGGCCGGCAGAGAGGGATTTGGAGCACTATCTCTTAGGAACCTCTGTATATGACCAGCCCTACCTTTGGAATGCATAAACCATTCTTTAAGAGGAAGTGGAGGGAATTTAGCAGTTTTGCATTTTTTACAAGAAACACAGGTGCATCTCCTCCTAACCCAAGATTGGTAGTGACTTCTCATTTGAAGGTATTTCCAAAAGTCATTATGGGGCAGGTCGTACCTGACTTGTAAACTTTGGAATGAGTCCATATCAGAGTGTCCCGGGGATTCTAGATCCCCAATATTCCTTATCCCTTTAGAAGCCCATCCCATCCAGTTCAAGGGGGAGTTGTTAATACAGAGGTAGGGATTCTGCCAGAGTGGAATGTAAATCCCCAAATCAAGACAGTGGGAGGATCTAAGCCCCAGTTTTTGCCATGCCAAATGAGCCTGCTGGATGGAAAGCCAACTCTTTTGTTGTTTGGGTAGAGGATATGGCGCTAGAGCAGACACCAAGGGGCCCTTCATAAGGTCTCTTTCTATTTGGATCCAGGCTGGAGGGTGGTCGGAGCGTTGGAAGCCTTTATCTTTTAATGTCTTTGTTATAATAAACGCAATGGAGTACTGATAAAAATCTGGTAAATTCCACCCCCCTCTTAGATTTTGAGCCCTTAGCTTGGCCCTACTATATCTGGGCCTGGTAGAACCCCAAGGAAAGGAACTAATCAGCGTGTTTAGCTTTTGGTTCCATATATCGGGCAAGAGGAAGGGAATGTGAGATAGTAAGTGATATACTCTAGGGACAAGCAGCATTTTAATCATGGCGATCTTGCTTGCCGTAGAAAGATGCAGATGAGCCCATCTGTTCGTGGCAGTTCAAAGTTTGGCCAGAAGGGGTTTTAAATTAATGTCCATTAGGGTTGAGACTTTGTAAGTAAGCCGGATGCCCAAATATTTTATGTCCGATTTAGCCCAGGCTATTCCCTGAGTTCCCACACCAACAGACGAGGTAAGATCATTAAGAGGAAGGATTTCTGACTTTGCCACATTAATGTGTAAGCCAGAGAGTTCTCCGAATGTTTGTAGTGTAGACAGAATGTATGGGAGGCTGTGTGGTAGGTCATGGGCCAGGATCAGGCAATCGTCGGCATACAACTTGGTGGTGTAGCATTTGTCTTTGACCAGAATATCACAGATGTGTGGATGATTCCTTAGGGCAGCTGCAAGAGGTTCGATAGCAATCACGAAAACTAAAGGGGACAGTGGACAGCCTTGTCTGGTGCCTCTGTGCAGGTGAAACGGATCAGATATTGCATTGTTAGTAAGATCCCTTGCGGTAGGGCATGCATATAGTATTTTTATCTAAGTGGAAAAATAAGGTCCGATGTTAAAAGTGTGCAGGACGGCATGTAAATATTTCCAGCTGACCGAATCAAACACCTTCTCAAAATCAATGGTAATTGCTTCCGCCGGGGTAGAGAGTGAAGCCGCCACCTGATACTAGGGCCCGAATATGGTCTGAACTGATTCTGCCCTTAACAAAACCCACCTGTGATGGATGAATAATCTCTGGAAGAAATTTCTCCAATCTGGTAGCGAGGACTTTGGCCAAACTTTTTGCATCAGAATTAATTAATGAAATGGGCCTATAGCTAGCCAGAAGGGAGAGATCTTTACCCTCTTTCAGAAGTACGGTAATTAAGGCCTCAGATAGGGTAAGAGGAAGTTGCCCACACGAGTACGCTTCGTTCAACATACTGCCAGGGGTTTATAATCAAGGGCTGAATCAGTTTGTAAAAGCCCACCGAACAACCATCCCCCCATGGGCTTTGTGGAAAGCCATCTTAGTAATGGCTCTTCGAATTTCATCCTCCGTGATGGGCTGGTCCAGTATATCTCTCTGTGAAGCAGACAGCTTAGGGAGGAGTAAGGGCTCGATAAATTGAGCATAGAAATTTTCATTCCCGCACCCATGTGAGGAGTAAAGTGTTTTATAGAACTTGGTCATAATATTGTTAATTGAAGAGGGGTTTAAGGAGAGCTTCCCTGACTGATCCTGTAGGCTGAGAATAGTTCTTTCAGCTTGTCTTTGTTTTAACCAATAAGCCAACAACTTGCTAGCCTTTTTACCCTCAGCCTGGTATCGGTGTTGGGCTCTTCGAATATAGAGCTCAGCCTTCCTACTTACTAGCGTGTTAATTTTTATTCGTATGGTAGACAGGGCAGATATAACCGATGGTGACTGAAGCAATGAGGGCTTCTCTTTGTATTTAGACATTTTAAAGTGTTCTCTAACTGCTGAAGTTCCTGGTCCCTCATCTTCCGTCTGTGTGAGGCTAATAATTCCTCCCCAATGGTGGCCTTATCGGCCTCCCATATGCTTGCTGCAGAGGCAGAGGAAGGGGAATTGTGCTGAAAGAATTCTTCTGTGGCTGTTCGGAGCCACTGAGCAAAGTCTTTGTTCGACAATAGGAGGGGGTTGAGCCTCCATAATAGTGATTTGGAGGTTCGGATAGCAGGTAAGGGAGACAGGGGCATGATTGGAAATGTAGACCTCGAAGATCTCTACCCCAGAGGTAGCCATAGATAAATTAGGGCAAGTGAGCCAAAAATCTAACCTACTTGCCATTTGGTGTGTAGCAGAGAAAAAGGTGAAGTCCTTTGCTGAGGGATTCAAAACCCGCCACACGTCTGACAGTTGGTGTAAAGACATAAGATCCTGTAGTGCCTGCAGGGCTCTACAATGGGGCTCTGGTCTGGCATTAGATCTGTCCAGAAGGCTATCCAACACCAGATTAAAGTCCCCTCCCAATAGCAAATCCAGATTATCATAAGAAATGTTCATGAGTTTTTGAGAAATGGCATGGAAAAATTCTGGAGAATCCTATCTGGGGCCGTATATATTTGCCAGGATCAGGGGGCCTGAGGGGGAAGCAACCTTCATGATGATCCACCTACCATCACCCCCCATAAACCTCTGTAGATTGCCATTGCAGCGATTTATGCAACAAAATGGATACACCCCGTTTGGCTGATTTGGCCGTACAGTGTACTTCGGTGCCCACCCAATCCCTCACCAGTTTCGAAGCTTCTTTGGAGCTTAATTTAGTCTCCTGCAAAAAGGTGACTTGGGTTCCCAGCTTCTTCAGCTGAGCCAGAACCGATTTCCTTTTTATGGGAGAGTTTAAACCCCTAACATTAAAAGTAGTGGTTGTGATATTCGGAAAGTTAGCCATTATCAAGATGAATCCATTTTGCGTGCCAACAACTATAAGCAAACACTGAAACCATCCTAAGAGATAGTTGAATTTTAGCATAGATGCTCCAATATATAACTAAGGGTCCCCACCCTAGAATAAGTAGTGTAGCAGCCATGAATACGACCAGAAAATGCCCAAAATAAGTCCTAGCAACTCCTGAAATCATTTTTACAGCTGATATTATCTGTAGTAGGATACCGAAGGAACAAGGAAACTGATATACCATCTTGGTATAGGCCAGATGTGTCCAGAATGTAATCTCACCCCAAGGGGTTAAGATATGTAAGGTGGAGAGGGGAACCTCAGCTGAAAAGCAGGATGTTGGAATAACTACTTGGACTACTCTGAAGGGATGTTGAGAGGTCTCACTGAGATTCTCATGGGTGTTGTAGTCTATTATCGGCCAGGGAGGGGGAAAGAAGTCCAGCACCTCCCAATGGCCCAAGACTCTCCCTGGGGGTGGGGGGGTTGTAAATATAGTGTGGGTTCCATGCCCCACATCTTGGTCAGCATGTTACATGCAACACTGACCATCGAGAACGTTGTTTGGAGGTTACCAGCTATCCATATCCTGAAATAAAGGCACCCATAATCACCCTAGGCTGGCCTATGCCCATAGAGATACTCGAAAAAGGGAGGCCAGAATGCAATTGTTATTAAGTGAAATGTGACAAAGTTCCTTCACTATATTGTAAAGGAGTATACCTGTACCTAAAAGGTGAAACTAAGAGTCGCCTATAGTTGCTCATTGTCCCTGTGTCAGGCATTATAGTGCTATCCCCTTTAAATCAGCACCCCTAGGTGAGTCTGAAGGCATACATGAACGTCGCTAGACATCAGAGGCTAGGGGCACTGCAAATAGAAACTAAATGCCATTAACTATGACTACGTATTGTGTATCCATATTCACTATTGTAAGCAGAACTGTAGTGTATTAAACCCTTAGTATACCCAACTAAACAACAGCTTAATATAAAATAACCTTATCCCCAGAGGTAGGAGCCTGCCTACAAATCTGCCTTCTCGGGCCCTATTTCAATACCAACCCTAGGAGCTATCCCCTGGTTACCTGGACACCTTGTTTGTACAAGGCAACAGCCCCAAACTACTGACATGGCGTCAAGTACCAGCAAACAAGCTGGGTCAAGGTACTGTGTCTGGGGCTGATAAATCTCGAACCTGGAATACAACCCCTCAATCAAACATTTAAGGTTACGATGTTTAGATACAAAATCCTAATGGAGGGGGGCAAGCAAGTAAGTTCTAAAGTAATGCAGCAATACCAATTTCTTGCCTGGCCCTGTCAACGATAACATCCCCTCACCAGAGGGGAATTAACAGACACTAAACATTAACAATTGAAGAGACTGAACAACCCGAAAGAAAAAAAAAACAGCACAGATTCCCTAGGTCTTGGACTGTATTATTAGTCATTACTGAGCAAGTGGTGTGACTGAGGCGTCCTGAAGAATCATGGTGATCTCAACCCCGAGAGGAGGCAGGAAAGTTTGGTGAACATTCGCCACAGTGGCCACTGGGCCTCACAGTTGGTAAAGGGGCACCTCGAACAGGGAAAGCTAAGCTAAAGAGACCCTAAACAGTATAAGCGGGGGAGGCACAAAGATTTCAACCACACCACTTACTTCAGCAGACCATGTGTGTATTTTAGTCCCGGGTCTTTTACCCTTCTGAAGCAGTTGGCAACATACTCCTGGCACTGTTACCTTCACGAGGGCTCTGCTGTTCAGCTGACCAGTCCTTGTCAAAGGGAGCCCAGTCGGTCACCACATCCACTTGGTCCGGGCAAATGGCTTCTTCATGGCTACCGCTGCTCTCGGACAAAGACAGGGCTCCTGGTATCAGCTCCCCAAGCAGCTCATAATGATTGGACAATTTAATAGGTGTAGAGTAAGTGGTGGAGCCGTCGCTTCCTGAGAACTGCTGAACCCGTTGCCGGCTCCTCGAGTGGCCCCTCTGCAGCTTCTGTGCCGCCGGTGGAAGGGACCTTCCTGATTTACCGGGCGTTTTCGTCCGTTGTCTGTTTTTGTTGTGCAACTGCCATTCAGACCTTTTGGCTGGCACCAGGGACGGTGTACAAACGTGGCCAGGAGAGCAGTCCTGTGGAAGTGAATTATCCATAGGTGGCGTAGTTTCACCACGAGGTTGTGGAGCAAGGTCTTGGTGCGGCCTAGAATCACCTCCAATATCCTCCAAGAAAAGTTCCACCTCAGCAGGGGAGTTGAAGGTAAGATATTCTCCTTTGTATAATACACAGAGCTGCGAGGGATATCTTAGAGACGTAGGTAGGTTGAGTTTGTAGAGGGACTGCTTTACTGGCCCATAGGCTCTCTGTCTCCGGGACAAATCGTAAGAATAATCCTGGAAAATCTGAATGGATGCCCCATCCCATCAGAGTGTTCTAATGTCTCGTGCAACCTTCAGGTGCTGTTCTTTAATTGGATACCTTACGAATTTACAAAGTACTGGCCAGGGTCGATCTCCAGGCTGGGGTTTTCGGGCACGTGACCTATGGTCCCTTTCCAGCTCCAAAAGAGAAAGATGATCCAACTTGAGCATAAGTGGAAGGGCTGTTTGTAAAAAGGAAATCATATCGGGGCCCTCAGCTCCCTCTGGTAGTCCCACAATTTGAATGTTTTTCCTTCTCCCTCGATTTTCAAGGTCATAAACCTTGGCCAGTAAGTACTGTATTTGGCTATGATGGTCCCAAACTTGTAGGAATTGGTCGTGTAGAATCTGATCCTCTCGCTTGACTTGAAGTTCAGTATCCCCCACTCTGGAAGTGAGTTTTTCCACATCCTTTTTGGTATTAGATGTAGTAGAAATAAGTGCAGCCGTATCAAGTAATACTTTGTTTAGCATGGAAGTAATGTTGCCCAGTTGTTGTTCCATTGTTTGAGTAAGGGGGATCTGAGGATCAATGGAGTGAGCCATCTTCAATCTGCAAGGATGCTTATCAGCTAGAGACTGGAGGCCTGTGAGTGTCTTACAGGCCTGAAGTGGCAGTGAGGTGGAAACTTCAAAGTCCAATATAATTGCAATCCCTTGTTCGACTTGTTCACTATAGAGGTTTTAGGCTTCAGCTTGATGTGTAGAATGCAAATCCGAAGAGATATCCTGTAGAAATAGGTGCTGAAATTGCAGATGTGATAGGATGGATGAAGCTGGAATTGCAGCAGATTAACTATACACCTTCCATATTGGCTGGCTAGCTCCGCCCCCCTTATTACTAAAGAAATGTGCATGAATATGTAATTGTTGTCCCTTACAGTTCATTTTGAGTTCATCTGCCTCTATAGCTTACACCCTACTTCAAGTCATAATCCTCTGTTGTGACATCACAATCTGTTGCCATGGGAGTAATTGGGAGGTCACAAGCAGTGCTTTATGACTTCAGGTAGGGAGAAAGCAGCAGGACTAGATTAACTCTTCAGGAGCAAAGATCCTGTTTTCATGCAGATGACCTCACTACTAAATAATGGGGAGGAGGAATACAGAACTAATGGGAAATACAAGCTGGAGAATGCCTAAATATTGTGTTTTGTTAAAGTTCTTTTGAACGTGTCACCAGCTCTTTAAGGAGATCATCCACTGGCTGACCAATATTGTTATACAGCATGCCCATCCAGCAAGAACATACATGTTACACACTGATGCAATCATAAGTGGTACTTTACTAGCAGTACCCTGAAGGTATGATGCCCATGTAATTTATTTATTTATTGAATTTTGATGACTGGGTAGGCCCACTGGGCCCTGGAGGTCCCTTTTTCAGAGGCGACCCAGGAGTTACAGGACAAATAGGATATACATGAGTGGAACAGAAGTAGGTCATAACATGCGCAGGTTATCTTGTAGCAATGACATATTACATAACAGGTTACAGTGATTAACAAATACAAACAATGGAGGAAAACCAGAGCAACACCAGGGTTGCGATTACCCATAAAGAGCATATGTTAAGAGGAGAGGCCAGTTAGAAAAGGATTAGGGCTCCCGGCTTTAGGTAGGATGAGGCATGTACTCGGGCGGGAGGGAAGAGGGGAAGTGTCAGGTAACATAGCATTGGCATTCGCTCGTGGCGAGCATGAATGCCTTGAGTCTTGTTCGGAAGCTCGCAGTTGATGGAGCATCCCGCACCTCCAGAGGAAGGTTGTTCCACAGGGAAGGGGCAGTATAGGAAAAGGACTTGCCCCCTACTTTGGTCCTTATCCTGGGAACTTCGAGAAGAGTTTGGCCTGAGGTCCGTAGGTTGCGAGGGTTTTGCTTGGCAGTTATGAGCCCTGAGAGGCTTGGGAGAGGGGCTGGGCTAATTAGCTTGTGTGCTAGGCAGAGCACTGGGTGCCTGAGATGGGCTTCGAATGAAGACCAGCTGATAAGTGCTTGAGAGTGAAAGTGGTGGCTCCTAGAGTGGGACTGTGTGGCGAAGCGGACCACCTTGTTGTACAAGACCTGTAACTTATTGAACTCGAGCTTGGCCATTCCCTGAAGTATTGGAGCAGCGTAGGTGAGTGTTGGAAGGAGGATACGTGAGGCAATAGCAGTCCTAGCTTCTGGGAGCAGCTGATCCTTGAGGCGATAAAGCGTACTAAGTTTACCATGAATGACTTTGGTGACTTGGTCAACATGTTGTTTTAGAGTGAAACCTTGGTCCAAAGTAAGGCCTAGGTATTTTATGGAGGCCACCACTTCTAGACTGTTACCCGCCCTGGAAGTGAGTTGCAGGTGTTGTGTTCTGTTTTGGCCAAGGGATCTAGGTCCGAACAACATGGCCTTGGTTTTGGCAGTATTAAGGACCATTTTGTTCTTAATTAACCAGTCCTCCATTGTGAGCAGGTCCTCTTGGAGGGATGGGCCGAGGTCCCCCAGGTTGTCAGAGCATCTGTAGATCATGGCGTCATCAGCGTACTGAATAACAGCACTGTTCCCGCAATGGTTGTGCAAATAATTTATAAACAGGGAGAAGAGGAGGGGACCAAGTATGGACCCTTGTGGTACCCCCTCCTTTAGGGACAGTGGATCAGAGATCTTGTCCTTCCACTTGACTCTCTGAGAATGACCGGTTAGACAGCTTTCAAACCACTTGAGAGCATGTGGGTCCAGGCCTATGCTACACAACTTGTGAAGTAGAAGTCTGTGGTTGACCAAGTCGAAGGCCTTGGAGAGGTTGATGAAAACCGCTCCTGTGTTGGACCCTACGTCAAGTTTCCTGAGCACATCCGAAGAGAACTTTGCTAGAGCGGTGTCTGTCCCATGTTTGGCTCTGAAGCCATGCTAGCAAATGTTTAAAACCCTCTGAAAAGAACTACCCAGTATGCAAACTATAGTTCCTAGCTTTAAAATGGGCCATCGTGGATCAATTCCATGAGTATCTGTATGGTGCCAAGATAACAGTCAGACAGCTAACAAACCATTGACGTATTTAAAGTCTACCGCAAAGTTGGATGCAGCTGGGCATCATTTGCTGTCCGCTCTGTAAGTATATAATTGCAGTGTGGAGTATTGTCCAGAACTAAATCATATCGATGCAGACACCTTAACTGCAGTGAAGGTACTGTGCGAAAAGTATAACACAGGTGAACAAGTCACTCCTGCAAACTCCAGCAGATTTATGGCCACCTTGGGAGCTTCTGTGGGTTGCAATTCCAAGGTCTACTGTAGTTTTGTCACTTTGGGTATGACCTCTTTGCCCACATTGAATCATGAAGATTTAAGAAGAGAGCAAAAAACTGAACCAAGTTTCAAAGACATCCTCATTGCCCTTTAGAAGTGATGTGATGCCATCAAAGTGATTTCAAATCATCTAGACATGACCTGATCCTTAAGTGAGTGGATCAAATTCAAACTAAAGAGTACGCTTCTTTATAAACACATAGATCCAATGGATTTACCTGACAACAACTGCTGCTGCTAACCAGATACAAAAAGATTGTCATATGCTCTCTCCGTGACATCATGGACCTTTGGGAAATGAACCAGACCCTGAATCTGGCCTGAGCTCAATTTTAGTGGCCCAGACAGGGAGCTGAAATTGAAAGATACATCAATCAGTGCAAATGATGGGTCCGGAGGAAGACCCTACCAAAAATGGCACCCCCTCTGTCGAACACTGCAAGCAGTGTGCCAACTGAACTAGCCTGCATTGACTTTCTTCATTTGGAGACAGACAGCAAAGAGCTAAGCGATGTGTTGGTGGCGGCTGGCTACTTCACAAGATATGCTCAAACATTCCTAACAAAGGACCAGATGGCAACCATTGTCACCGTATGGTGGTGGAAAGGTTCTTTGTGAATTATGAAGTGCTGAAATGTATCCTCTTCAATCAAGACAGAGACTTTGAGTGCAAACTCATAAAGGAGTTCTTGGCCCTCTGTGGAATTTGCAAATCAAGGGCCTCACTTTATCACTTTCAAGGTGATACTCAACCTGAAGGATTTAAACACACGCTGTTGAACATATTGGACACTCTGGACTCTAGGCCAAAAGCCAGATGGAGCCGACAAGAAAGTACCCCTGCACATGCTTACAGTTGTACAAAGAGGGATACATGATTTTCTCCCTGCTATCTGATGTTTGGGTGTGAAGACAGATTGCCTGTAGATCTCTATTTTGGAGTCTTGGATGACAGAGCTAGAACAGAGACCTATCTGCAATACATTTAGAGACTGAAGGATCAGTTAACTGCTTCCTACAGGCTGTCATTGGACACAGCTACTAAGAGGAACCAGGCTGACAAGATTCGCTGTGACAAGAAGGTAGAGCATTTGAACTGTTGCCTGGAGATAGAGTCCTCTTATGGAACCTAAGCTTACCCAGCAAGAACAAGACTGGAAACCACTAGGACAACACTGGAGTCCTTGGAAACTTGCCTGTGTACAAAATACAGCCAGAAGGATGTCCGAAGTGCAGCAAGGTGAGTCAGAGGACCCATCTATTGCTTGTAGGACAATTGATTCCAAGTCTTGAAACTGCTGATGTGGAGCCACCAAGGAAGCCTGTAACAAGAGCTCCAACTTTATTTATTTACTTATATATAGTCATATTGGAATTACAACCCTTTGAGTCAGGGACTCATTTCCAAAGGCTCCTTGTCATTTTACAGTGATTCAACAACATAACATGACATTAAGTGCAACATATCATACTTACAGGTCGTATATACATATATGCAGTAACATGGCAGGACATAATTACAGCTAGAGAGCAGCGTTACAGACTTGGTTACAACAATATATTAGAGTGAGTACATTTGTAGAAACTTTAGACAGTGCAGTTGCAGTCCTATACCGGCAAAGGCTAGGTGGCTAACATAGTGTTGGTACCATGCCTCAGGAGGTGTTAAGGATGCAGTCCTTAAGGGGACATTGTCAAGAGGCAGAAAAATAATTGCACTATCTGGGAAAGTGGGCACCCAGAATCTAGGACCACACCTACCGGGCACATGCGCATTTACGGGTGGAGAGGATGTGATTCCTAAGTGCAGCTTTAAAGGGACCTATTTTGGGAGGGTGGAGACAGAGGAGGGGAGGGCATTGAACCAGCCAGTGGTCCTATAACAGAAGGACCTTTGGGCAAGTGATGTCCTAACTCTGGGCACTAGAAAGGTCACCTTGGAAGAACTGCAGGTGGAAACTGAGGGGGTGGCCTGGATTAGAGATGTGGATACTCTGGGGGAAGGGGTCCCAAGGATGATTTTTTTTTGCCAGTAGGCAGGACTGGTATTGCAGTCTCTCCTCAAAATTGAGTACATTGGCTTGGGAGTATAGAGTGCATGTGTGGGTCCACTTGTCGGCACCGGAAAGTAGCCAGCAAGCCTTGTTCACGGACATTTGGATTCTGTTGATAGCAGTAGTGTCAGCAGTTGTGTAGACAGGGAGTTCATAGTCTACTAGGGACAGGACAGAGGAGGTGACAGCCAGGCGGATGGCTTCCGGTGGCAGACAGTCTTTATGTTTGTATAGGAGGCTGATACTAGTGTTGGTGGCTGATGTGAGTGTGCTGATGTGTGCATGAAAAGAGAGAGCAGGGTCAAATGTGATACCCAGATATTTATATCAGAGGACTTGCTCCAGGTGCTGAAGTGAGCTGGAGAGTATCTGGAGGGGAGCATCCCTGGCTTTACTTTGATTGTGTGCAAAGAGCATAGACTTGTTTTTTTTTTATGTTAATGATAAGCCTGCGGTCAAGGAACCAGCTCTCGACTTGGTTAAAAGCATGCTGTAGTGAGGTCTGAAGTGAGGTAGGGTGTGTGTGTGTGAGGTAAAGAGGACTGTGTCATCTGCATAGAGAAGAACCTTACCTGGGCAGTGGCTAGGTAGGGCATTTAGGAAGAGACTAAAAAGAAGTGGGCCCAAAATGGAGCCCTGAGGTACACCAGAGCAGACTGGGTGGGTGCTGGAGAGGGTGCTGTTTATTTTAACGCATTTGGGACCTTGAAGAGAGCTAGCAGGTGAACCAGGAGAGGGGTCCTTGAGAGAGGCCAAGTTGAAGGAGTGAGTCCAGTAAAAGGGGGTGGCTGACCGTGTCAAAGGCCTTGGATAGGTCTATAAATATGGCTCCAGCTAGGTGGCTCTTATCTAGGGCTGTGTGAAGGAAGTTGGAGAATTCCATGAGAGCAGTGGTTGTACTATGGCCGGAGCGGAAACAATGCTGCTCCCTACAAAGCAGGCCATGGATGTCCAGGTACTCAGTGAGTTGAGTAGCTACTACTTTCTCTAAGGATTTTGAGAGTGTGGGGAGGATGGAGATAGGCCGATAGTTACTTGGTGATGCGCTATCCCCTCCTTTGTGTATGGGAGTGATTACCACCTTTTTCCAAGCAGCTGGGAACTGTCCCAGGCACGGAGAGCAATTTAAAAGATCTGTGAGTGGTACCAGTACTGTGTCAAGGACTAGCCGGAGTAGTTTTGTGTCTAGAGGGTCGCTAAAGGGGCTAGTGCCATTGAGGGCTTTGGTCAGCTAAGGTTTGGCTTCCTGTGGAGTAATAGTAAGCAGATAGAAAGGTGGGCGGTAGAGTGTTGGTACCAGAGTGGGGGGACTTGGGTCAAAGAAATTGCTGGGGAGAACTGTGCTGAGGTCAGAGCATGAGGTGTTGAAGCACTCAGCGATGCTTTGTGGGTTGGTGGTGGTTGCTCCATTAATGTTAAGTTGGGACGGAGGTGGGGAGCATGTTTTCCCATTTAGTTCTTTTATATTGTCCCAAAACTTCCAGGCTGACCCCCAGGAGGAGGCCAAGGCAGATCTGTAGTGTTCAGCCTTGGCTTTTCTAATGGCCCAGGTACATCTGTTTCGCATGGCATTATAGGCCTGTCTGTCCGCCGGCTTACCAGAGGTGATGGCTCTGTGCCAGAGGTTATCTCTTAGCCGTAGTTGCTGTAGAAGTGGGGGGGTGATCCAAGAAGCATTTTGTTTCTTGGTGTGTGATTTGGTGACTGGGTCAAAAATGTCACATGCCTTGTTAAACAAAAAGGAGAAATAGTCAAGGGCCGCATCCATGTTTTGGGCCAAATTTATGGGGGAACAATCCCAATTCACCAGGTAGTGTTTTAACTTATTGAGATTTCCAGGGTGTAGGTGGTGGTGGTTGGTCATACTAGGCGCTGGTTTGGGTAGCTGACAAGACCATGTAAAAAGTATTGGTGAGTGGTCACTCAGCGAGTTAGGGTGGACCTCAATATCTGTGATTCTGTGGGGGCGATTGGTGAGGAGAATGTCCAATAGTGAGTGTGAGCCAGTGGATGGGTTTAACCTGGTGGGCTGAGTTACCAGTTGGGTGAGGTCAAGGGTTGCAAAGATATCCTTGGTGTGAGCTGCCGAGCTGGTGAGCCAATTAACATTGAAATCTCCCACCAGTATCTGCTCAACCTTATAAGGAAGGTTGGCAAGATATTCAGAGAGTGAGAGGATCGCAGGGTCTTGGTTTTGTGGTGGGACATAGGCTATGGTCATAATAAGAGGAGCCCTGGAGGGGTCTGGGGTGATTTTTAGTGAGAGGGCTTGGGTGCCTTGGTCCAGCTTATGGGCTGGCAGGGCCTGGCCCTGCATGGTGTCACACGTGTAAAAGGTACAACCACCACCACGCTTGCCCACTCTGTCCTCCCTAAAGAGGGAGTAGCCAGGGAAGGTGATGAAGGAATCCAGTGTTGATTTGGAAAGCCAGGTTTCCATGAGCGCCAGTATGTCTGGTTGATGCTGTGATAACCAGCACTGGAGGGCTGCCGATTTTTTCAGGAGGCTATAGACATTCAAGGAGGCGATGCATAGCCCCGAGGCTGGGGTGGTCCGCAGTGGACTGGTGATTGAGGGGCCAGGGTTGGGATGGATGTTTTTCAAAAGCATGAGTAGTAAGGAGACGAACCTGAAGATGGCAGTGAAGCATCTATCGTTAGCTGAGTGAGTATAGTGTGTGGACTTTGTAGGTAGCGAGCAAGGGATAGGTAGAGCACGGAGGGCTGGGATGGCAAGGCAGGGTAGTGGGCAAGGGGGTTTGAGGGAGAGCAGGGTCGGGGAGGTGGGCTGGGGCAGGATGTGGGGGGGTCAAGGGGTAGTCAGGGTAGGTGAGAAGTGAGTGATGGGGGTAGGGGCGTCTGCCAGCGATTTAAGAATGGGGGGGTGTAGGTGGACATAAATGTGTGATAAGGATTGACATGAGCAACATTGGGGCCAGACCCGACAGGTGAAAAGGAGTGGCAATGGTTCATAGTGGCGTTGGCCTGGTAAGGAGTATATAGTTGAGTTAGACTCTTCTAGAAGTGTGGCAGCTGCAATGATACAGTGGTAGGGCTGCGGGCTTTGGCACAGAAGGTAAAGGGTTCAAAAGTCAGTCCCGGAAGCTTGCGAAATGCCTAGTCTATAAGCCCTGGAGGCACCGATTTGGCCTGGGACATCAAGGGTGTGGAGGTTGAAAAAGGGGTCACAGCAGTGACTCCTAGTGGCCAGAAATGGAATAGGCCAGAGGCTGAGCGGTGATGTTGGAGTGGGTTGAGGTGAGGGGGCATTGGAAGTTGGTATCAGTGGCGTTAGTGGAAGGGGGCAAGTGGAATGAAGCTGGTGTCAGGGAGAGTAGTGGAAAAGAGGCAGGTGACTAGAGAGTAGGAAGGGGAAGTAGGCAAGGGGTCAGGCTTCCTCTAGGGGCTGATGTGTATAAGCTGCAAATGGCAAAGTGGGGACTTAGTAATTTGACCCACAGGAAGTCATGTGACTGGGACCGTCCTTAAATTAAGGGACGCCGCTGGGAGGGTGGCTGGGGTGGGCAGGGCAGTTGACATGCAGCGTCAACGGGCTAACACCCCCTCACAAACAGTGCAGCAGAGGGTGTGTAGCAGTTACCTTTAGGGCACAGATGGACCCTTGCTGTCCCTGCAGTGGCAGGTGTCTGATGAACTGCGTGTGCTGTGGGCTGCGGTCTGGGCCTTACAGATGGAATGCCAAGAAAAGATAAACAGTAACCATCCAACCTTCACCTGATGTTCAAGGAGGAGATCAGTTCCAAAAAGAATCACAGGTGATGTAATACTATCCCACTGTAGAACTTTCCATTCTATAGAAGCATAATGTAACCCCCAAAGGGATACCTTCAAAGGAGTTTAATCCAGCAGGATCACATATGAACCTTAATGTAACACCACTTCTGCCCTTGGATATGGAACCAGTACCCAAGGATGTATCTGTTGAGGAGGAAGATGGAGATGCCCTATAATCAGAGGATGATATGGGGTCCAGTTTGACGGAGGGATACACCTTTGCTGGTCAAGGAAATGCGAAGTGCATGCTTCGGCTTTGTGGAAGAAGTGACCTTTTCACTCCAGCGCTCTGTGAGAGAGCACAAGACTATAATCAAACTTACATATGACTATCTGGTACCTCTACTGGCCTGCCTATACATGTAGTGCATAGAGGTATTTATGTCAGACCCAGTTCTTTACCCCATATTGGAGTTTTAGCTACACCCAATCCTCATCACCAAAGGCTATAAATAATGCATGGGAAAAGTGCATAACTGGAAACTGCTGTTGGGACAGGAAAGCATTTATTTATACAGGATGTCATTATTTTCCTATTCTAGGTAGGAAACATTTGTCTAGGCAGCCAGTGATAATGTTATGTAATATTCCTGGACTTTTGGACTAGACTTGCTGTGGACATCAAGTGATTAGCTGGTGAAGATTGTAACCCCCACACATGTGGGGATTACCTTGGCTTTGCAGAGCCCAGTAAACCACCCTGCCACTGCTATTTGTGCTTGCTCAAGCCCCTGAGGAGTTGAACTATCTAAGGGAACTGGAATGGGAGTGGTGAGCAGGAAGAAACCATTGACACCTTATGCATAATTGTAAAGCTGCTCCTCTGCTACACTTCCACTGTCTTTAACATATGATCATATACATAAACGGGCCATATTTTTCTTACTGTTGTTGTTTGGATCTGTACATCCTAATCCTGGACCCAATGATAGCCAGCCTTTGACAAACCCGACTCAAAACTCTTTCATCTCTCCTTTTAGAGTAGCCCATTTAAATGTCCATAGCTTACTGGCCAAAAAATTATTAATTGAATGCTGGATATTTGAAAATAACATTAATGTCTTGGCCCTTACTGAGACCTGGTTAACTGAAAAAGTTTCTAATCAAGAAATTCAAATCTAAGGTTATACCATCTTCAGGAAGGATAGGGTGGGCAAGAGGGGAGGGGGTTGTCTTTTCTATGTTTCTGACCATATAAATGTTATTGATTGTTCCCTTATTTCCAATGACATTTATTATGAATCATTAACTATATTAGTTAAATTTGGTTCTTTTAAAAATGTAACCATATGTACAGCTTATGTTCCCCCTGATACCGCTAATGTTAATATACCCCTATTTTTTAACAGACTTTTAGTCACACAGATTAAAGGGGAGGTCATTATCCTAGGTTATTTTAATGTTGATTGGACATCACGTAAGCCCTGGGGCCTGATTCCAAGTCGAATTTCGCAACTCGCTGTCGTATGTGAGTTGTGACATTCGCCACTACATCAGGGACCCCGTGCCGCATTCCAAGAGAAGCAGGGTCCCGGTACTTGTGGTATGCGGGATGTGCCATACAGAGGCTAATGCCATGGGCATGGCATAAAAACCCTGCATGGTGCAAGTCGCAGCCTGCTACTGGTGGTTCCCCAGAGCCCCCAACCCACCAGAACACCATGGCATACACCAGGGGGCATGGGGGCAGTACAGGTAGCACAGGCATCTGGGGGGTACACTGCAGCACAGACCCCCGGGGGTCTCTAACATTTGGGGGGGTGGAGGACATGGATGTGGTCGTGGGGGCACAAGGGGCACACTGGTGCCATCACTGCCGCGCTGTGGAGCGGGCGTCTGACAGATGGCACAATCAGATGTCCCTTAGAGCAGCTCCGAGCTGCTCTAACTTCACCCCGAACAGCACGGTTCCTGGAATCGCCACAGCAGGTTATGGCAGCCACCCTCTTGGAACAGGGCACTGTTGCTGCCATAACTCGCACTTGCGCCATGTCATTGCAAGCTGTGGCATAGTGGGTGGTGTATCCCATGGTTGGCATAGCCCACAGCCAACATGGTGCATGTTGCCTCCTAGAATCAGGGCTGGCATACCACTTGACATAAGTCGCCAGATATGCCAATGAGTTTGGCATATCTCGGCTTATGTCGGCATACCCCAACTTGGAATCAGCCCCTAGACACTAAAAATATTGTTATGGACATGGGATGGCAGCAATTGATCTCAGATTCCACCCAGATTAACAATAACACTGGTTATGAGTCTGTAATAGACTGGATAATTACTAACTTTCCACAGCATATTGTCAACTCAGGAGTTCTTCTGGATGGAATCAGTGACCATTACGATGTGTACTGTGATTGGTCTGCTGAATACTTTAAGGCATCGCATAAAACTATTACATATAGACAATTGAAAGACTTGGATGAGCAAACATTTTTTAATAAAATTTCAACAACTGATTGGTCTTTTTTAGATAAAATTCATAGTGTTGATATAGCTTATGACACCTTTTATAAAAAATTTCTTTTGATCTGTGACAAACTTCTTCCTACAAAAACAGTTTGAATCAGAAGTGATAATAAGGTTTGGATTATGCCTAAGCTGCGTACACTAATTAGGTCACACAATAAAGTTTGGAAGCTGTATAGAAAAACTAAACAGCCATATCACCAACAGAAGTATAAAGAGTTAAGAAATAAGTGTCAAGTAACAATTCTTGCAGGTAAATCTGAGTCCTATAAGGAAAAACTCAATAAAGTTAATAGTAATTCAAAAGCCACTTGGAATATATTAAATGAAATCCTGGGTAAAACAAGGGGTTTAGATAGCTGTACTATTGAGGTGGATGGTTCAGTAATCTCTGACTCCATAAATATTGCTGAAGCTTTCAATAATCATTTCTCTAACCTCAGTAGGTTTAGACATGGTGGTGAGGCACCAAACGGAGCCACATCCGCTGCTAGTAGTCACACTTTGACTAGGGTAGTTAACATTATTCCCAGCTTTTATTTTCGTTATCTTACCCCTAGTGATGTTCTTAAGTATAGCCACAAAATGAATCCCAAACCTAATCTTGATCCAGATAACTTAGACTATAGCATTCCAAAGAGAGTTGGATATAAAATTGCTCCCTTACTTACTCCACTTTTTAATTTTTCACTGTGTCGTGTATTCCCAGCAAGTGTAAATGTGCTTTGGTAAAGCCCATTTTTAAATCTGGTAACAAGGGTAACTTGAATAATTTTTGCCCTATCTCATTGTCGGCACCACTGTCAAAAGTGTTGGAGAGGGTTGCTTCCGACCAGGTGACTGAGCATCTAGAGAAATATGGTTTGTGGACAGATTCTCAGCATGGATTTCATTCTAAACACAACACAGAGACTGCCTTGATGAGGTTCACGGGCTAGATTGTTAAGGCAGTTGATGAAGGAAAGCTTGGCGCCTCGGCCTTTGTGCACCTCACCAAGGCATTCGATCTGGTTGACTGCTGTCCATTTCTCGGATGGCGTGGTCACCTGGTTCGGAAACTACCTCTCTGACAGGAGCCAGAGAACTTCTATTGATGAAGTAACATCTAATGAGGCTACTATGAGTTGTGGTGTCCCGTAGGGCTCCATACTTGGATCATTACTTTTTTCTCTCTTTGTTAATTCACTCTCCAGTTTATTCAAACACACTGAGCTTATTTTATACACAGATGATGAGGTTCTTTTTTGTGCTGAATATGGTTTACCCATACTGCAAGCAACATTGCAGTCTGAATTTAGTCTATTACACTCTTGATTTGGCGTTCACAAATTAGTACTAAATTATACTAAAACAAAAACCATGTTTTTTTCCTAGTTCTGGGAAATATCCCACATCTGAAATATTATTGCGTGACAATTTTGGTCATCAAACTGAGCAAGTAAGGGTGTTCAGGTGTCTTGGCCTGCTGTTGGACTCACACCTCTCATATGAGCCTCATGTCACTGACATAATTGGTAAGCTTCACAAAAGATTGGGTTTTCTCTATAGATTAAGGAAAAGTCTTACAGATGAAGTCAGATATATGCTGACTCATAGTCTACTACTGTCATTGCTGGATTAGGGTTCAGTTGTCTATTCCTATACGACTGAAGGAATGTTTACTAAATTAAGATCAACATATCATAGTATTATTTGATTTGCCATAGGTTGTCCTAGGTCTATGCATCACTGTCTTTTATATAGTTTATTTAATTGTTTATCCTTAGACCAATGTTTTAGCTTTCGTTCGTTATTGTTTCTTCATAAAATTCAACTTGGTCTGCTTCCACAAAGTATAACCACTATGTTTGTCAGAAACAACCATTCAGTAAACACTACAATGCATAATAGATTTTCATTTACGGTCCTGTTCTATCATACAAAGTTTGCTCAAAATTCCATAACCTTTTTACCAATCATTACTTATAATAAACTACCCAGCATTATAGTAGGTGTCCATACAAGGTCTAGTTTCAAGGGAATGTTAAGAAGCCATATGTTAATAAATTCTGTATGTAAGTGCAATAATTGATTCTAACTATTGTTTGCAAGTGTCTACTCTATTTATAACTCTGGACAGCTGTTATAGTGTGCTGATGAAATCTGTATGCAAGTGTAATAATTGATTTTTACCTATTGTATTTAAGTGTTTATTGTATTTGTTTAATGTATGTATTTGTAACACTGGACATCTGTGAAAATAGGTTATTAACCCACAGATCTTTCAGTATAAAATAAAAAAAATAAGAAAATGAAACAATGGACAGCATAATCAGTGCTACAACTGGAGACATCCCCCAGTGACTTCCCTGACCCCATAGTCACTAGAGCAAACCCACACAGCTACAAAAGGGGGCATAAGTAATGTTTTAAGGTCGGGAGCCATTTGGAAAAAACTTTGGGACCAGTGTACCTAAAAACTATAGTGGTGACAGCAGAGATTTGGGCTAGAGGGAAAGGAGAAAGTCTGGGGCAGCTGAGGACTTCGGCCGGAAAGGAAAAGAACGTACCGTGTTACTGCTGTTCATATCTATATATACATATTTTTTTTGTTCTTCCAGGTGTTGGGATCATTAGCTTTCCCCCTAGGCATTGTTATAGTATTTTAAGGTATGTTGGGACACTTTTTTGTGTGCATAGAGGAACAGAACGTGCTGCTCTAAGTTAACAGTTTAGGATGTCTTGCTAGACTCACCTTGCTTTCTTTATTGCTTTCTTTTATTGCAGGTACACGGCGTAGTTGTAGAGTCAGATATTAGTTAAAAACAGCAGCATTTGTGTTTGACTTCAGGGCAGCTCAGGGGATTTTTGGGAGATTTTTGAGCAAACTTGCTCCCTCCCCCCCAGAAGTAGTCAGCAACTGAGGCACAACTGAGGTACAAATATCTAGATACTGCTGCTTTCTCAGGGAACCATATGGAGCTTTAGTGCTCTGAGCTCTGTTGGCCTAATTGTTTCTTGAGGAGGCTGGTGTATTAATCCCATTCTCCCAACACAAGGCTCACTTCTCCTTTATTCCCATTTACCCCCACATCACATCCTGTTACATCACAGGATATGAGTCATAGTACATCTGGTAACTAGGAAGAATATACAGGACAAGACTTATATACCAGGTAGAAGATAATGTTACAGAACAGCAATACAGTAGATGTTATATAGTTATTGCATTGTATCTTACTAGGTGAGGTTAGCGCAAATGTTGAAATGTTTGGCACAGTGATTATTGCTTACAAATACATCCGATACTGTTTATGTTAGCAGGGTATTTCTGGAAACCCCAGTATTGATATGTTTGGCACAGTGATTATAGGTTAAGATTTGCTGTACTACTGAAGTGTAATTGGAGGTCTTTAAGCCCGTGGTTCGATGGGCGGAGCAACAACATCACTCTCCCATCGGGCTTAAAAGGATACTCATCCTGGGCCTTGCCAGGATTCATTTTTTGTTGCGGTTGGTGCCTCAGCCCTCCACGCTGCCCATTCTGTTTCTCCCTCACAGCTTTCTTTCTTTGTTCTTTTATCTCTTCTTCGATTTCAGCTGTCATGGAGCCTTTTTTCTCCCTGTCTGCCTTCCTGCTGTGACCCTCTCTGGGTCCCTCCAGCCCCGCACTTGCCATCTGTTTCCCTCTGACTATAGCCTGCTTGTTAACCCTCACCCGCCCGTCACTCCTTCTGGTGCTTTCTTCCCCGTCCGGACCCTTTTTTCCTCATCTCTTCATGTGCCTCCTTTCCTATCCCTCATTTGCCTGTTTTGTCTCCCCTTTTCTTGATTCCTTCCCATTCTGTCTCAGATCTGTTGCTGCGCCACCACTCCAGGTGTTCATCACCCACCACGTCCATTCCCTCTGGCAGTTCCCTGCCTGGCCCGGATCTGCTTCACTTCTCTGGGGCTGCTTCTCGAGGACTGATCCCAGCTGCTGGATTAGCCACCTGCGATGGTGAGTCACATACCACTTCTCCTCTCCTTCACCTGCTCTTCCGGGTTTGCCGCCCCCCCCCCAACCAGCCTGGTTCCCACGCTGGCGTACAATCAGTCGTCCTGCACTCAATATGATACGTTGGCTCCGTGGGTTACGAATATCCTTAGGGGACCAAATATCCTTCAAGGATGTTTTCCTCGATTTGCTGTTGGCTGCATTCTTTCTGTCCTGCTCTAGTGTACGTTACGGGGAGAGGGACTGCGAGTAGGAGAGAGGGTGCACCTCCATTTTACCTTTACTACTGACCTCTCTTCTTGCTTGCTACATGAGACAATCTGCCTGGGCTCCCTTTCTCCTCACCATGACACCTACCATTGCCGGTCGAAGTTCTATGTTGTGCTATTAGCCTCTGCGTGGATCCGGTGCAGTCACTGTCAGCTAGCTTCTTGCAGCACTGATCTATCGTCTACATCTCAATGGCATTCTGCACTGTTCATTGGTCTGTCAGATGTCACCTTGTAGGTGCACAGTTGCTATCCAGGTACTGAAACACACACACACAAAAAAATATTGTGTGCTGTATCACTGACTTTGCATGTGTACTTTTCAGGGGTCAGCCCATGTGACTGCGTTTGGCATCTGCAGTTCTGGTGCTCGTTTTGACTGTCTACCTCTTCCACATTTATCTATGTACTGCTTTCTACTGCTGACTTTATTACCAACTACACACTTCTAATGCACTCCTCCCTGGTTTGCTGGCATTGGTCAGCTCACTGTTAGTGTTTTCTTTTTGGGGTTCCTACCTTACCACTACTCCTGCACATGGACTATTTGAGCATGATCCTCGGGCCCTGCTACCTTGCTTCGACCTGCTCATCTAGTTACATCGCTCAACCAATATACCTCTCATCAAATCTTATTCACTCCTATCATGGCTTTGTTCCATCACCATTCCATCCATTGCGGGTTCACTCCAATTCGGGCCAATCAGTATAGCCCTCTCCGGTCCATAGTACCTCGCCTTGACCTTCTCATCTATTTCAATCACTCCTTCAGTATGCCTTGGCTGCCTCCGTCTGGCCTGCAATCAATATTTATTTTGGGCATCCCTATCATGAATTATTCCTCGGTATTCCTCATCCTCAGTCTTCTCGTCAATCACT
The DNA here is from genome assembly GCA_016271365.2 of Neoceratodus forsteri. NCBI lineage: Eukaryota > Metazoa > Chordata > Ceratodontiformes > Ceratodontidae > Neoceratodus > Neoceratodus forsteri. The sequence continues at coordinate 1,027,505,995 of CM028130.1, read as the reverse complement.
CAACCTGAGTTGCCTCTGGTTCCAGACATTCCTTCTTGGCCTCGGAGTCTGCCTCCTTTTGAGGAGCCTATTTACTCATACTACCAGCACACAAGTTCATTTTCAAGTTCATTCCTGTCTCCTCCTCTTACAATTCTTTACTAGCCTTCCAGAATTCACTCCACTCGAGGCCTGCAATTGATATTTCTTTTTGGGCGTACCTATCATGACTCCTATGCCACCCTATCAACCCGCGGCCATCTTGCCACATGTATCGGGTTCATAACTCCAATCATCATTCACTCAGCCTTACCTCAAGATTTATCTATTTGCATTACTTACTCGAGCATTCCTATCATTGAATCCTATGCTACCTCATCGATTACAACCTCAGCGTCTAATTGTTCACATCACATATTCAAGCATGCCTCATCGATCTTAGCATCTGCTCACTTGCATCACTCTATCAAGTTAGTCTGCATTATCCTTGGTCTCCTCATGAGAACATCTGGAATCTCCTCATGAGCACATCTGGATACTCCTTGCTCCTCTGACTTCTACATGGATCTACTCCCTCCCATCGACTACTCGAGCATACCCTTCTCGGGTCCCTGCTGTCTCATGTTCCTTCTTTAATCTGTGCTTCTTTGGAGTGTTTTCCCTATCCTATCATAATCCTCCCTACTTATATCCCTCATTAATTAACCATTCTCTTTACCGACATACTTCCTCAAATCAAACATCGTCAGCCTGGAGGGAAGGCGACCTAGACCTTGGATCCCCAGAGGTTTCCTCCTCAAAGGGGGTTTTTCCTCTCCTCCATGCCAGTGGTCATAATATTAGTTAAAGTTAGTGCTTTCTTCAGGTAGGTAGTTAGTTAGGTTCTGCTGTTGGATGGAGACAGATGGTGGCCCCTGCTTTACCCTCTCTCCTTAGGAAGTCAGCCCTTATCATCTTCTCAGAATTCATTCATCGTCCTCGCCTCTTCGAACCTTGACATCTTTGGGTATTCTTTTTGGGCTTCTTCCTAACCTACCTTTAGCTGACGCATTCATTCCCATGGCACCTGCAGGGGGGAACCCTCCTCTAGTGTTCCTTGTGTCGTACCCCTACAGTGTGGTATATCCCATGGATAGAGAGGTGGAAAGCCACAAACCAAATCAAGTTACACAAGCATCATCTCATATCATCTCATCCAGTTGTGTAAGCACATTGAATGGGAGGGCTTTAAGCCTGAGGTTCAATGGGTGGAGCAACAACATCACTCCCCCATTGGGCTTAAAAGGTCACACATCCTGAGCCTCACCAGGATTCATTTTTCATTGCCCACCATCCTCCCCTCCTCCTCTAGCAGCTCATCTCTCTTACCAGTGGGCTTTCTCCTATCCTTTAGCCAATGCATTCATTCCCGCGGCACCTGCAGGGGGGACCCTCCTCTAGGGTTCCTTGCATCATACCCCTACAGGTGGTATATCCCATGGACAGAGAGCTGGAAAGCCACAAACCAAATCAAGTTTCACAAGCATCATCTCATATCATCTCATCCAGCTGTGTAATCACACTGAACCAAGGTTTAAAGGACAGATTGCTTTTGGTTGTGCTTAGGGGACAGATTGCACTTATTGGTGGGGCAAGCTTTGTTGGTTGGCTATCTTTTACATTAGGGTAAGGTATCGGAGAGCTGGGGAAACCATGGGCAGAACTGGAAAAGGTGGATGGGAGGGGTCACGGGGTTGGCATGGGCATCCTTCTACTGAAAATGAAGAGGGACACTGATGCGTGAAAAGTGAGATGGGAAGGGTGGTAGGCTACAACAACTGTGGTGTGGCAATCTTTCTGAAAATTGCATGGAGAGTGGGAGGGTGTTTGGTGTGCAGGCAAATAAGGCAGCTCAGGAACGAGATCAGCTGTTTACAAATGAAGCTTAGGAGGGAAATGCAGGCTGCAATGGAGGACAACTCAGCGGCTGGGGAAGGAAGGAGTGTAACTGAGAGGGGAGGACAGATCAAAGAGAGAGGGGGAGGAGAGGAAAAAAGTGGCAGTTGGGGGAAGGAGACAGGGGGTCCTGGTTCAGAGGACAAACGAGGGTGGGAAAGGGGAGGAATGGAGGACAGAAGGGAAGGAGGAATCTAACAGTCACAGGGTCAGCAGCGGTGGGGTGGCAAGCAGAAGGAAGGAAGAAATAAGTGGTAGTGAAGGGACATTGAAAAATCGGTTCACAGTACTGGCAGGATTGGGGGATGTGTTAGGGGACGTGCTGGGCAGAGGAGCTGATAACCAGGTGAGAGGGAATTGTGGGGGCCAAGAGGTTGAAGGGATCTGGTATGGGGGATAAGTCGAGTAAGGGGGATTGTGGGGAAGGGGGAAGGTGAAGTATGAGAAGAAAGGGGTAGGGATGCATCAGAGGAGGAGGCAGGTCATGTCTGGTGGAGAGGGGAGATAAAATCAGAGGATAAAGGGGAGAAGGAGGGCACAGCAGAGACAGGGGACATTACAATAGGAGTGGAAGGGGCAACAACTGCACTGGAGGAGGAGGAGGGGTGGAGAGGAAGGGGACGGGATAAAGGAAGGACAAGGCGAGTAGAACATGAAAATGAGGGTGGGATCCTAGTGCTGGGAGAATCAGTTCTGAAAGGGATCAGATGGGGAAGCAAGGGGGGGAGGTATAGTCACATATGTGTGGAGGCCGTGCCAGGCATGACAGTGGAAAGGGTGGGTCAATCTGTTCTGAAGTATGCTAGGAGAGGTAGGGAAAAACCTCACATAATTCTGCATTTGGGAACAAATGACCTAGCAGAAAATATGGTAGATGTAGTCCAGAGGAGGTTTGAGGAGCTGGGGCTGATTTGTGAGGAGGCAGGAAGATAAGTAACTTTCTCGAAGGTGCTTTCAGTACCCAGGGTGGGCACAGCAAGGAAGCTAAGGATAGAGGGATTTAACACATGGCTAAGAGAATAGTGTCAGTCCAAAGGGTATGGGGTGGTGGGGGGTGGGGAAGCAGTGATCCTTATGCTAAGGACAACTACACTTAAATGAGGAGGGAAGGAGGGTATTGTAACAGAAACCGGGAGAATACTTAGCAAACAATGAGAATTTAAACTAGAAGAGGGGGGTGACAAGTAGGCAGGAGTCAGGCAGGATCCACAGGTAGAGAGCAATTGAGCTTACCCCCCCATACCAGCAGCAAAGGACTTAGGGGGAGTTTAGGAGGGGATTCTACAAAGGGAGAGCAAGTAAGGAGAGGGGGGGAAGGAAGCAGGGTGGAGAGTGGTAACCTTGAATGCTAAGAGTCTAAGGAACAAAACAATAGAGTTACAGGCTGTCATGGCAGATGGGGAGGTGGACATGGTGGCCATCACCGAGACATGGGCCACCCAGTACCATGACTGGGACCTGGCAGTACCAGGGTATAGGATATTTTGGAGGGACAGGGTAAAAGGAAAAGGGGGGGTGGCGCTGTATATGAGGGAAGGACTGAAGTGTGTCAGGGAGGAAGGAGAGGAGGGCAGCACAGAGTCATTATGGGTGCAGTTCCAGGACTCCAAAAATAGAACCCTCAAGATGGGAGTGGTGTACAGACCACCCTCTCAGACTGAGTATGTAGACAGGGAAGTAGTGGGACAGATAAGAAGGACCTGTGGGAGGGGCAGCATGGTGACTGTGGGGGACTTCAACCTGCTGGGAGTGGATTGAGGGACCCCAGCCACAATGAATAGGAGGGAACAGGTACTTCTGGATGCCTTCCAGGACAGCTTCCTATTGCAGATGGTCAATGAGCCAACCAGGTTAGGGAACATTCTAGACTTCATGCTGACAAATAGGGTTCCATGTAATTTCAGCGAATAAATTACAGCGAGCGCAAATACAGTGAGTCCATTACAGCAATGCAAAATACAGCGACTGGCAACTTCAGCAAGGGCACATCTCAGCTACTATATCCAGATCAGCAACTAAAAAGCACTCCAGTGAGCATTTAAGTAGTTCCAGCTTGTTATGCACCCCAAACCTCCCTGTTTCTAAAATAACATCCTCCAAGGTGCACCTGGACCTCGGAGATAGGCTATGGACCTGTTATCACTGAATGTGTCTGTCGCTGTAATGCAGGGATCGCTATAACTGCAGTCGCTCTTAATGCATCGCTGTTATTGACTCACTGAAAAAGAATCACTGTATTGACGTGCTGCCGGCAAAGGGTGAGTTTGTGAGGGAGCTGGGAATGGAGGAACCGCTGGTAGGGAGTGACCACCACTCAGTGTGGTTCATGATAAACATGGGGAAAGGGGAGTAGAAATGGGCACAAGGGTGTTAGACTTCAGGAGGGACGCCTTCAGGAGGATGAGAGAAATAGTACAGGGGTATCTGGCCAAGATCACACCAGATATGGACACTAATCAGAGATGGGAGGTCATTAAATGGGGTATAGAGGAGGCAACCGTAACATGTGCAAGGGTCCAGAGTAAGAGGGCTAGGGCCAAGAAGCCTAGCTGGGTGAGCAGGGGGATCATAGAAAAAGTAAGGAAGAAAAGAGCTGCCTTTAGAAGGTACAAAAAATTGAGAGAGGGGAGGACAGAGAGGAATACCTGAAGGAGTCGAAGGAGGTAACAAGGGCAGTCAGGTCGGCCAAGGTATCCAAGGAACTCAGGCTAGCACAGGGCATCAAAGAGGTGGAGAAGGACTTCTTCAGGTACATCAGGAAGAAAAGGAATTGTAAGGACCAAATACTAAGGATAAAGAAGGATTGGGTGGGTGGAAACAGGGGCAGAACAGGCAGAAGCATTAAATGAATACTTCTGCTCAGTATTTACTAAACAGAAAGGGGGAGTTGTACCCAAGGCGGGGTGGGAGAGTGGTTACGGGGGAGGAGGTGACAAATGGAGAAATCCCAGTGGGCAGAGTACTGGAGGGCTTGAGGGCACTGAGGGTGGACAAGGTGCCAGGGTCAGATGGCATACAATCCAGGGTGTTGAAGAAGCTGGCAGAAGTCCTGGCAGAACCCTTGGCAGACCTCTTCAATGCCTCCCTGGACTTGAGGGGTGTACTTCAGGACTGGAGGATGGTACACATGGTACCCCTCCACAAAAGCAGCACTAAGGATGAGCCAGGGAACTACAGACCAGTGAGCCTCACATTCATCCTGGGAAAGCTGATGGAGACAATCCTGAAGGAGAGGCTGGTTTCCCTCTTAGAGGCTAATGGGCTTCAGGACAGCAGACAGCATGGGTTTGTTTCAGGCAGATCCTGTCAGACCAACCTGGTAGAGTACTATGACTGGGTAACCAGGCAATTAGACAGAGGCCATGCAGTGGATGTCCTTTACCTGGACTTCAGTAATGCATTCGATTCAGTGCTGCATGGGAGGCTAGGAAGTAATCTGGAAGGCTCAGGGGCGTGGGCGAAGATAGTGGGATGGGTAGTTAACTGGCTGCAAGGGAGACAGCAGAGGGTGGTGGTGGGAGGGGGAGCTCTCATCTCCCAGAGCAGTGACAAGCGGGGTGACAAAGGGCTCTGTACTGGGGCCGGTGTTGTTTGGTATCTTCATACAAGACATCTCAACAGGCATCAAGAGCAAGATCAGTCTGTTTGCAGATGATACCATGATGGGAACAACAGTGGATGACTAGAAGGGTGGCAGGGGTTGCAAGATGATCTTGCAAAATTGTAGGCCTGGCTGGACACTTGGCAGCTGGGGTTCAATGCCAAGAAATGCAAGGTACTACATTTTGGCACAAAAAGAAAACAAGGAGGAGCTACCAGCTAGGGGGGATTCAACTAGCCAAGACGGAAGAGGAGAAGGATCTGGGGATGATCATGATGGGAGCAATGAACAACTCAGCACAGTGTAGAAAGGCAGCTGCAAAGGCCAACAGGATGCTGGGTTGTATTGCCAGAGGCAGGTATACCATCACTACAGTGACAACTTTACAGTGACATGGTCGATGCCAATAACATCACCATGTCACTGTAAAGTCCGCCTGGGACCCCGGCACCCTTTCCCAAGGTCCTGTACCCCATCCCCGAATCAGCTCCATCTTGGAGTTGATAATCATAAGTGGTGGGTGCAGTGGGCATAGCTCCTTGCATGGGGGGTGCAGGGGGCATAGCACCCTGCAAAACAAGAACTTTGAACTCGGCGGCACCTTGCTGACCGCAATTGCGGTTGATGTAGTGGTGTCGGGGAAACGTTGCATCAACAAGAAATTGTTGATGCAACATCGTAGATCCCAAAGGCATATCCTCCGGGGGGGGGGGGTGATCCTGCCACTATACAGGTCACCCACCTGGAGTACTGCGTGCAGTTCTGGTGACCATACCTGAAGAATGCCATACCTGGCTGGCAGCATAGCCTAGAGGTTAAGAGTAATGAGCTGCAAACAAGCTTGGTACATCCAGCAGACCAGACCTGGGTTTGATTCTCACAACCTCCACTTGCATACTGTGTGACTCTGGGCAAGTCACTTAACCACCCAGTGCTCCCAGGTCACCCCTGAAAAAAGGCACTTGTGCCTAGTGAGCCATACCCGGTTACCAAAAGACTAAAATAAAAAGAAGGACATTCAGTTACTGGAGAGGGTGCAGTGCAGGGCAACAAAAATGATCCGGGGGCTAGGGGACTTACCCTATGAGAGCAGGCTGAGGGAGTTGAACATGTACTCCCTGGAGGAGAGGACGGATAGAGGGGACGTGATTGAAACCTTCAAGTACATGAAGGGAATAAATAAGATGGGCACGGAGGGGCTTTCCAAATTAAGGAGGGAAGGGGGAGGGAAACTCAAGGGCACGATCTGAGATTGGAAGGGGGAATGTTCAGGAGTAGAGGTGTGCGAAGTTGTCAAAATTCGCTCCACATAAAACTTAATGGATTCTGAATATTCCGCTAAGTTTTCCACCCTGCGAAGTCCCATTTTAAAGTGTTTGGGGAGGATTTGTGAAATGTTGAAGTCAAAAACTTCGATTCCTGTTACAGTCAATGGTACAGGTGTCCCAGATCAGCTAAGCTTGAACTTCCCCGGCGAAGTTCAGCAAAATAGTTGAAGTTTGCAATGAACCATGGCATATGAGGTCACATGTTGCTGAACAGCCAATGAGAAGCTAGTTTTCTCATTCTGTGAATGTAGTGTGTTTGAGAGAGACTTAGAGAGCAGAGCTTGTGCTGCAGCTTGGAGTCAAATCTAAAAACATTAAAGAGCATTTCTTTGTCAAATTGCTTCAGAAATGTTACTGTGAGTGCTCTTTGCACACACAGTGATTTTTTTGTGTTGCTTTTCTCTGTCCTGTATTGTTTATTTGCAGTATTTAGTTTTCTATTAGAAGCTGTGGTTTGGCAGCTTGTGTGGGCCGGGGGAGGGTAGAAGCAGTTTAGAAGGCACGTATTTCTTCTGAACAAAATCAGTTGGGAAGTGCCCTGTCTTTTCTTAAGGAAAAAAATCACTGTCTGTGATTTAACCTGAGTGATTTTTGTCTGACTGCATGCACACCTGTATTTAGGAAAAAAATCACTGTTCTCCAGACAGTGAGTTAAGCCAAGTGATTGTTGTGTCCCTGCGTGCACACCTCTATTTAGGAAAAACGATGATGTTCTCCAGACAGCGATTTAAGCCGAGTGATTGTTGTGTCCCTGAGTGCACACCTGTATTTAGGGGAAAAAATCACTGTTCTAGAACAAGTTTTGCCGAGTGATTGCTGTGTCCCTGCATGCACACCTCAATTTAGGGAAAAAAATCACTCTTCTCCAGACAGCGGTTTTAGCCAAGTGATTGCTGTGTCCATGCGTGCATACCTCTATTTAGGTAAAAAAATCACTCTTCTCCAGACAGCGATTTTAGCCGAGTGATTGCTGTGTCCCTGCGTGCACACCTCTATTTAGGGAAAAAAAATCACTCTTCTTCAGACAGCGATTTTAGCCGAGTGATTGCTGTGTCCCTGCGTGCACACCTCTATTTAGGGAAAAAAATCACTCTTCTCCAGACAGCGATTTTAGCCGAGTGATTGTTGTGTCCCTGCGTGCACACCTGTATTTTGGGAAAAAAATTACTATTCTCCAGACAGCGATTTTAGCCGAGTGACTGCTGTGTCCCTGCATGCACACATGTATTTAGGAAAAAAATCACTACTCTCCAGACAGTGATTTTAGCCGAGTGATTGTTGTGTCCCTGCATGCACACCTATATTTATAAAAAAAAAAAAAAATCACTGTTCTCCAGACAGCGGTTTTAGCCAAGTGATTGCTGTGTCCATGCGTGCATACCTCTATTTAGGTAAAAAAATCACTCTTCTCCAGACAGCGATTTTAGCCGAGTGATTGCTGTGTCCCTGCGTGCACACCTCTATTTAGGGAAAAAAAATCACTCTTCTTCAGACAGCGATTTTAGCCGAGTGATTGCTGTGTCCCTGCGTGCACACCTCTATTTAGGGAAAAAAATCACTCTTCTCCAGACAGCGATTTAGCAGTGATTGTGTGTCCCTGCGTGCACACCTGTATTTTGGGAAAAAAATTACTATTCTCCAGACAGCGATTTTAGCCGTGACTGCTGTGTCCCTGCATGCACACATGTATTTAGGAAAAAAATCACTACTCTCCAGACAGTGATTTTAGCCGAGTGATTGTTGTGTCCCTGCATGCACACCTATATTTATAAAAAAAAAAAACTGTTCTCCAGACAGCGATTTAACTCGAGTGATTGTTGTGTGACTGCGTACACACCTGTATTTAGGAAAAAAAATCACTGTTCTCCAGACAGTGATTTAAGCGGAGTGATTGTTGTGTCCCTGCGTATGCTGAAGAATGACTGGGAAGAAAGGGGTAACTAAAGGGAGAGGCCGTGGAGCGGTCACAAAGAACATTTCCCAATTTGTGATTCCTAATACTAATCCTAATAGTGGTGCAGGAACCGGAAACGTGTCTGTGAGAGCACAGGGACAGCATTCAGATGACTCTGTGGCAGGCAGTAGCAGTAGTAGCAAAGCATATGGCCCTGGTGTTGGCTTTCCTGCAGTTAAGTTTTTCTCTGCAGAATCTGTGGAAGACATCTTGATGGATGTCTCAATATCAAGTGACACAGAGAGAGGAAGCAACAGCACCACCCGCAAACAGACAACTGTGGGCTTGAAGGCTGTTAGTGCTGAAGTGCAATTTGAAAGTGGTGCTGTTGGTGATGGTAGGTCAGAGGCAGAGCTAGATAATGTGTGTCCAGGTGGGGGCGAGGGTGAAGTGGTGGTACATGTAGAGCAACATGAGGACAACAGTCATGAAGAGGAGGTGCATGTTACAGAGCCTGTGCACCTGCTACTGAGGCAGACAGGCTTGCTGAGGCCGATGAGACAGCCAGCAATGCCAGCTTTTTTCCAGACTATGATGTGGATGATGATGATGATGTGTCAGACGACACGGATCCCTCATGGGAGCCAGAAAAGAAAAGGGCATAACAGAGGGTACAGAGCGTGTCTTTCCTGTTGTCTTAGCTGCTAAAACCACCAAGGAGAAGATCACCCCAACCACTGTTTTTCCCATTTTTTCTACATTGCTCCAGTCACCCCACAACATAACAAAGAGCAAATCTTCTACTTTGCTATTACAATCACAGCCATCTTGGCACCAAGTAAATACAAGGCCCCATAAATCCCTAGTGTGGGATTATTATGTACTGGACCCATCTGATGAGACAGTCTCAGTTTGCCAATTGTGTCAAACCCGAGTAAGTCGGGGTAAGAAGGGTAGTCATCTTGGCACAGGTGGGCACAACACACACACCTTAAAAATAGGCACCCAATTTGGTGGCGTCAACACCAGAGGGTAGCCAGCGCCAGTGGTTCTGGTAGATCCCAATCAGAGAGCAGTGTAAGCAAAATACACACAACACCACTACAGGGACATGGAAGTGTAGGTGAGGAGGAGGACATCATTGCTGTACTGGATGAGGAGGATTCTAGCAGTGGGCAAAGTAGTGGTCCTAGCATCCGGAGTACCATCCCAACCCAAAATGTAATTGTTACCCCACTAGTTATGAAAAACCAAAAAGCCGCTGAGGTGTGTCGTGCATCACCAGAGGCCATGAGCACCACTGGCAGTCCCCAGGCAAAGAGCACCCCCTTACTGGCACAACAACGAGGCAAGCTGTTTGGCACACCACCAGGTGCATCACTGATGGCAGCAGTATCAAGAACAGTTCAGATGATGCTGACTTCCATTTTGGATAGGCAAACAAAATTCACGCCTAATCATGGTACAGCACGGGAGTTGAATGCAGTATGTGCAGAAATGATTACTCTGGATTTTTTGCCATACTCCTTTGCAGAGAATGTGAGATTTAGGTGGTTCATGGCCCGTGCCTTGCCGAAATGGCAGGTGCCATCACGTACATACTTTTCAAAGCGTGCCATCCCTGAACTGTACAGTACTGTATGTGACATGGTACATCATGCCCTGCAGCATTCCTCAGCACAGTATGTCCATCTGAGCATGGACATGTGGACCAGTGGGAAAACATCTGGTAGCTCTTACCTCTGCATTTCAGCACACTGGGTACAGGTACCTGGGGTAGTGGCTGATTGGGGGAGAGGCGAGAACTGCACTAGGACAAGCTGTGATGGTAGCAACATGCCCAGTGTAAGGCAACATGCAGCACTGACCATGAAGAGTATCCCTGGAGAAAAGATGCTGGAAGTCATACTAACTGAGATTGATCAGTAGCTCCACCCCCATGCATGGAAAGCTGGATTCATTGCCAGTGATAATGGCTCAAATGTGTGGAAATGCATCACTGATGGGGGATTTGTCAGAGTGCCATGCCTGGCACATTGCCTTAACCTTGTGGTGCAGGCTTTCCTTAACCATCAGGATATAAAATAAGTTTTGGCTCTTACCCAATGCATCTGTGCCTACTTTGCATGTTCAGCAAAAGCATGTGACCATCTCCGTGATCTGCAGGTAAAGAACAAGCTGCCTCAGCACCATTTAAAGTTTGACGTTGTCACCCAGTGGAACTCCACCTTGTACATGGTGGAGCATATATACCAGCAGTACAAGACTATATCTGAGTATCTGCTTATTCATGTGAGTCGTGACAACAGTGGGGCATCCATGTGTCTCACAACAGAGCAGTGACACCTATTGGATGGGTTCATCTTGATTCTGAGACCCTTCAAGCATGCAACACAGGCAGTGAGTGGGGACACTGCCTGCATCAGTGAGTCCATTCCTCTGCTATGAGTGCTGAGGCAGACACTTCTGAATGTGCAGCAACAGCTGGAGGCAGGTGGTGACAGAGCAATTTGCTCATTAATGGAACACATGCTGTCCACATTAGACTCCAACACTCACACAATGTATATTATGCAGTCTGAGGAGTTTGGAATTGCAACAGTGCTCGACCCACGTTATAAACGTGGGCTGCTGCTCATATTACAAAGGTGGGCATCATGAGTTGCAGAGACGAGCAGAACTACTCACTCAGAGGGTAAATTGGTGCACAGTTGCTACTACGGGCACAGAGGGGGCCAAGAAAGATGATGGTACTGCATAGCGATCCGGTGTTACTGCCACCTACTTCTCTTTATCTCAGCCAGGGTGTCAAACTGCAGAAAAGCAATGCAAGGTAAAGGAACCTATGCTGAATCCCATTTGGGCTGCCCTCAGTCAGGTGGGAGTTGCAGACATGGAGGAAACTGAGGATGAGGAGGAGGATGAGGATGATCAAGCTGCACATCTTTGACTGGCAAAGCGCATGGTAGTTGCGTATTTTGCAGATACAAAGAACCTCACCATTGGATATGAGCAACTACTATACTGGGGCACTAAGGTCAATGACTGGCCAGCACTAACAGCGGTTGCCCTGAAATATCTTAGCTGCCCATCCTCCAGTGTCAGCATTGAGCGGGTGCTAAGCTCAGCAGGTGCCATTGTGCGTGACAGGTGCACAAATCCACCTCCTTAAAATGTTGTCATGCTTTCATTTATCAAAATGAATGAGGCTCACATACCCTCAAAAACAGTAATGTCCATGGTAAGAGCACTGATTGACAATGACAATGATGAGGAGGAAAGTGCTTTAGCCAGACCAGGACGTACCTCATCATTATCTCACAACACTGAAGTGGATGAAGCAGTGATGGAGAGGGAGTTCCCGTATGGTGACACTTCCAGTATTGAAGACTGTGAGGGATGCTTCATGGAGGACGTGGAAGAATAATGACCTCTACTATTTATTTCCTTCTTCTCCCTCCACGTCCCCACTCATTCACAGCCATGTACTCCTGGATGTCAACTTAATAACAATAATAATGTATCACAACCAGTGCTGAGATATACATCAACAACTGTTAATTAGTGCTGCTTCTTAATTGCGTCAAATTGAACAGCTGTAAACAATGCACTATGCCACTTATGAACTACTGAACAGAACACCCGCTCTAGCCAGCAAGAAACACCGCAGCCATGAAGCAGTGACCTCAACACCTCACCTGTCTCCTCCTCCTGTAATCTCTTGTGTGCACTGTAGGTGCCTCAGATCCTCCTCCAACACAGGCTGAAACAGCACGGCACAGCATTTCCACCACCAGTGGTATTGGTATGTGGTAGGCAGTCGATTGTAATAAAGAGAACCACCTCCTCTACCTCCTCTGTACTCTCTGAGCTGGTTCAGCTATGTCCTCCTCCTCCTCCTCCTCACAATCACATCACGTAAGAAACAGCATTGGCTTGGCTACCACTTCCACCACCGTAGTGATGATTCATTGCCATCAATGTGAAACAGAATCGCCTCCTGTACCTCCTCAAAACTCTCCTCTTTACAGATTCATCTTGGTCCTCCTCCTCTTCCATCAAGTCACTGACTGAAGTCTGCAAGGCATCATCATGCGAGTGTAACCACATTGCATCAAGGACTTTAACTGATGGTGAGACACCTGCACTGTTTTTCAGACACTACAGCACTTCTATAAGCCTACTAGAGGCAGAAAATCAGACCATGGTTGGTGAGACTCATTGCAGCATTAAAATGTTTTCCTGTAATATCTTCCTCATGCAGGATTTGCTGGTTCTACTACAGAACACAGACACCAAAACAGAGTTACACAGCACAGCAGTAGTACTCTAATGGTAAGTATCATTGTGATTTAATATATTTCCTTTGCTTCAATTTCCTCTCCTTTCTTTCGCTTCTCTTTCTTTGTTTCCTTTCCTTTCCTTTTCTTGCCACGGCTGTCATTCACAAAAATCCTTTCTTGTTTTCCAGGTGCTCTCTGCGGACTGACATCATTTGCTTGGTGAATCATCAAGCAGGTCGTTGCAAGAAATTCAGGCACAAGGAATACCTGTAAAGATAAGGAAGAACAGCAGTCAGTGATTAAGAAATTAAATTAATTTGTCAACTATGGTACAGAACAAGTCGACTCGCCACACCCTTAAAAACACCAAAATACTTCCCTTCGTGGTTGAGCAATGTAGTGTATGAGTCAGATAACAGCATCTACGTTGTAACTGTCCAGCAGTATGATGTCATCTATCTGCATCTGGCACAAATAACTGAAAATCAATGAAAGAGAAGTACGACTATATTAGACTTCAAACAGTACCAATAACCACCACTCCCTTAACAAAACAAAGGTACTTACCTATGCACTATGTCTATGTGCCATCATGTACCCCAGCGAGTAAACCCCTTCCCCACAAACAAAAAAATAGTTACCTTCATGGTTGGCCAGTGTTGGACACAAGATTCAGACTACAACATCTATGTTGCAGATGTCCAGCCGTATAATGTCATATGCACAAATAACTGAAAATCAATGGCAGACAATTACAAATATATTAGACTTTGAACAGTAGCAATAACCCCCCTCCATTACAATGAAAAGAAAAAAAAGTACTTACCTGTGCAGTATGTCTATATGCCATCATGAATCCAGGACCACACTGAGCAAGAGGCCATTCCTCTGACTTTGGAACAACAGCAGCACGTAGCAGCATCAAAGCACCCTCTCCATGCGGCAATAGTGTTTCTCTTGCAAGCTTCACATATGCTTTGCACTGCCTTCTCTGGTGTGTGTGGCAACAGTATTTCACTGAAAAGATGCGTTTTCTCTCTGGGGACACAACTTCACATTTCTGGCAAAGTGCTGGTGGTGGCGGCGGCGTGGCAAGCCCAAAAATGCTTAGTACGATAAATACGTTTATGTTCTCTTGCAAGCCTCACATATGCTTTGCACCACCTTCTCTGGTGTATGCGGCAACAGTATTTGACTGAAAAGATGCGTTTTATTTCTGGGGACACAACTTCAAATTTCTGGCAAACACAGTAAACATATTAAGTGCTTAAAACAGATATATGTTTAACTTCTCAGTAGAATAGCTCATGTTTGTGTCATGGTTTGCACTTTTTTGGGTGGTTGACGGTTGCACACAACACATCTACCACTTACACACCTTCACATACCACAGGGACACAACTTATGTAATGTGGCAAATACTTGCCATTTGTGGATAGAAGGAGTGAGTACACATGATGAACCAGCGACAAAAATGAAAGGAAGGAATATGGTTCATCATGTGTAAAAAAGGATTAAAGAAATAACAGAACTGGAGAAGTAAGGGACATCCACACGGAAAAAACAATACTAAAAAGGAGAAGAGAGAGAAAACAGACCTTAAAACAACAGAGCTTTTTTTTTTTTTTACTTTTTATATTTTTTGGAGTGTTTTTTTTTTTAATGGGGGACTAGAGAGTGGCTATATTAAGAACACAGATGACAGAATAACTACATATAAACAAGAATAAAACTTGAAACAGAACAACTTGGACCACACCACCAGTAGACGAGCCATGCCTACCACCAAAATCACACCACCAAAACCACTCAGCTTGGATAGGAGAGTGAGGATCCTCCCATGGCTGGACATGACAATGTCGAGCCAATCCATCACCTCCTCCCAGAAGGTGTTCAATTCTTGCTGCAGATCATTCACCTCAGCCCACAAAACAACAAGATGGTCATTTGTGGCTGGTGCCATGGGGTCATCACTGCCACTGTCATAACGACGCTGCTGAGGTACACCAGGAGTACTGCTACGGTTCACATCATGCCTGCCACGCTGTCACTGACTCGCTGCTGCACCGCCAACCTCATGCTGTTCCACATTTCCCCCAGGACCATCACCACCACCATTATGTGATGCAGCCACATCACGCTCTTTGGCCATCCACTCAGTGAGGTGGTGGATGCGGAGGTGCATCCTCTGGTCGCCAGTCAAAGACGACTCCCGGTTTTGCCATGCCTCACCCACCTCCCACACATGTTGAAGATGGCCATTGTCTCATCTGCAAGGTGCATATTGAAAAAACTCCACACCACAGAGTGCTGCGGGACTGGAGGAGCACCAGAAGAGGAGCTGGCAGACTCCTGCTGAGGGGAAGAACTTATGGCTGCTGCTGCTGCTGTTGTTCCTGCTTCTGTGGTTTATTGTTTTCTTGCTGCTGCTGCTGTTGTTCCTGCTCCTGTGGTTTATCTTTTTCTTGCTGCTGCTACTGTTGTTCCTGCTCCTGTGGTTTATCTTTTTCTTTCTGCTGCTGCTGTTGTTCCTGCTCCTGTGGTTTATCTTTTTCTTGCTGCTGCTGTTGTTCCTGCTCCTGTGGTTTATCTTTTTCTTGCTGCTGCTGCTGTTCCTGCTTCTGTGGTTTATCTTTTTCTTGCTGCTGCTGCTGTTGTTCCTGCTCCTGTGGTTTATCTTTTTCTTGCGGCTGCTGCTGTTGTTCCTGCTCCTGTGGTTTATCTTTTTCTTGCTGCTGCTGTTGTTCCTGCTCCTGTGGTTTATCTTTTTCTTGCTGCTGCTGCTGTTGTTCCTGCTCCTGTGGTTTATCTTTTTCTTGCTGCTGCTGTTGTTCCTGCTCCTGTGGTTTATCTTTTTCTTGCTGCTGCTGCTGTTGTTCCTGCTCCTGTGGTTTATCTTTTTCTTGCTGCTGCTGCTGTTGTTCCGCTACTGTGGTTTATCTTTTTCTCGCTGCTGCTGCTGTTGTTCCTGCTCCTGTGGTTTATCTTTTTCTTGCTGCTGCTGCTGTTCCTGCTCCTGTGGTTTATCTTTTTCTTGCTACTGCTGCTGCTCCTCTGCAGCAGCAGAGCTCCCTTCCTAAGCTGGGGAGGCACAGACCCTTTTAAAAAAACACACCTGCTAAGGCATGGGCACCTTACTGGTGATCCAGCACCACCCGGTCTGGACTCAGCCAAGTCCTGACACTGCCCCTTCATCACAAACAAAAATGTAAAGAAAATGGAAAAAAAAAAGACAGTAAGAACTCAGGAAAAAAAGAAGTATACACTAAAAAAATTCATAAGATCAGTAAGTACAAGTATGGTAAAGAAAGATAAGGATTAAAACTAAAAAAGTAGTAACATTTTCAACTATCTAAATGAGAATGAGATATATAAAATGCTCTGTCTCCTAGGTTCTGAGTCAATCACACTGTCTTCACTCTCTTTCAGGTACAACTGCTGAAATGAAAGTGAAACATTCACTTCCTGCCTGTCTGGAGTCTTCCATGTGACATGCAGTAAGTGAATCATGTGACAAACTATGTTTTTCATTAACTTCGAAGTTATAACAAAGTTGAAGTTGCCTTCGAAGTTAACCGGTGAAGTTTTGGCACCAGATTAAGACAATTACATTCAAAGTTAGTAAAAAAAGTCGAAGTTTCCCGGTGAAGTTTTAATGCCAGAGAGATCATTTTCGTGAAGTTTTTCACAGGGCGAATTTGGTGACTTCATGGGAACTTTGCCAGTGGATTTAAACTTTGGAACATCTCTATTCAGGAGGGAAATGAGGAGACACTTTTTTACAGAGAGGGTGGTGTCTAGGTGGAACACATTGCCAGAGAAGTGGTATCTTGTAGAACAGTGGGCTACTTCAAAAGGGGTTGGGACAGGGTAAGGGGGAAGGAGGAAGATCACTGGAGGGGGAGGGGAGGGAGGGGCAGCTGCAGTACAAGGGCTGCTATTTATTTATTTATTTAGTCAATCATAGGAATTACAACCCTTTGAGTCATAGACTAATTTACAAAGGCTCCACATCAGCATAGCCATACATTCAGAGATAGTACATTAGTGGGACATCACATTTCAAGTAATTGCATATAATAGCCAAAGTGGCTGAAAGTCTATACGTGTAGTAGCTACGGTACTGATATTATTACAGTGGAACAATTATAATACAAGTGCAGCCTTTGGGGCATTGTCGTATAGTAGTAACAGTGATCTATACAATAGTGAGACAACACAGTTTTAAGGAAGTATTTACATATAGTAGCCTAAGTGGCTGATTGACCTATACATTTAGTAGCTAGGGCATTGGTATTAGTACAGGAGGTATAGTTACAGTGTAGGTGCAGCTTCTAGGGCATTGTCATATAGCAGAGACAGAGATCAGCAGCAGAGATTTCCTATACAGTTAGTCTTATACAATTGGTGGCAATGTCAATGGGTAGCGGCCATAGTGCAGCTCTGTGCAGGTCAGTTAGGAGGATCTGCACTGGCATTGGCGCAAGGAGAGAATGTGTTTTTTTAGGATGGTCTTGAAGCGTCCTAGATTGGGAATGGAGGTTATGGCTGGGGGGAGCTCATTGTACCAGGCGGGAGCTCTATAGTGGAATGATCTCTAAGCAAGGGAGGTTCTGACCCTGGGCACGGTCCACAGATGCTTGCTGGCAGAATGAGTGGTTGCAATTCGGGAACATGACAGTAGTGAGGCTGAGACCCCCAATGGAGTTAACCCTAGGTAGATTTTTTTTTGTGAGGAGACAGGATTGTTACTGTAGTCTTTCCTCAAGGGTGAAGATGTTTGTAAGAGCATAGAGGGTGCAAGTATGGGAGCGTCCGTCTGTGCCTAGGAGGAGTTGGTACACTTTATTAATGGCTATGTGAATTTTGTTTAGGGTGGTGTTGTCCACAGCACAGTAGATAGGGAGCCTATAGTCAAAGAGAGAGAGAGAGAGGACAGAAGAGGTGACAGCCAGGTTAAGAGCCTCTGGTGTCAGGCAGTCTTTGTGCCGGTATAGGAGGCCGATACGGGTATTAATGGCTGAGGTCAGGATGTTAATGTGGGCATGGAAGGATAGGGAGGTGTCAAAGGTAAGGCCGAGGTATTTATAAGTAAGTACTTATTCCAGAGGGAGGTAAGCGTGGGAGAGGATTATTAGTTCAGTGTTCTTGGCCTTGCTCTGCCGGTGGGCAAATGGCATAGCTTTTGTTTTTTTGATGTTGACCACAAGTCTGTGACTGATGAACCAGCTTTCGATCTGGTTGAATGAGTGTTGAAGGGAGGACTGTAGGTTGTCAGGGCAGGGGTGTGCGGCGTAGAGAACCGCATCATCAGCATATAGCAGTAGGTTACCGGAGCAGGATTTGAGTAATGCATTTAAGTAGATACTGAAGAGTACGGGGCCCAATATGGATCCCTGGGGGACCCCCGGGCGGACAGACAGGGTGGAAGATAGGGTGTCATTTATCTTAACACAATGGGATCTGGAGGTAAGGTAGCTATTAAACCAATAGAGTGGTCCGCGTGACAGACCAATGTGGTGGAGTGTGTCCAGGAGGAGTGGGAGGGAGACCGTATCAAAGGCCTTAGAGAGGTCCACGAAGATGGCTCCAGCCAGATGTTTACGGTCAAGGGCAGAGTGAATGAAATTGGAGAATTCAATGAGGGCAGTGGTTGTGCTATGGCCTGATCTAAAGCCATGTTGTTCACTGCATAACAAATTGTGGGCAAGCAGATACTCAGTGAGTTGGTTGGACATGATTTTTTCAAGGGCTTTTGAGAGAGGGGGAAGGATGGATATGGGCCGATAGTTGTTGGAGTTGGTATTGTCTCCATTTTTTAGTATTAGGGTAATTGTTGCAGTTTTCCAGGCTGTAGGGAACTGTCCCAAGCATAGAGAGCGGTTAAGGAGGTTGGTCAGCGGAGAAAGAACAGTGTCAAGAACCTGGTAGAGGATTTTCATGTCAAAGAAGTCTTTGCAGTAGTTGGAGCCACCGAGAGCTTTGTAGAGGTAGGATTTTGCTTTCTGCTTCATAATGACCCTAAAGGGGGGCACTGGAGGTTTGGTTCAGAGGAAACTGGGATAGGGTCGAAAAAGTCACTCTGGAGGACTGTACTAAGATCGGAAAAGGGTGAGTTAAGGCAGTTAGTGATAGCCTGTGGGTCGGTTGAGATGGCATTGTTGATGCAGAGCTGGGAGGGTGGGGAGAGGTGGGATTTGCCATTAAGCTCTTTAATGTTGTCCCAAAACTTTCATGCACTCCCCCCGTGAGGAAGCCAGGGTGTCTTTATAGTATTCAGCCTTGGCCTTGTGTATGGCCCAGGTGCACCTATTGCATGCTGCTCTGTATGCTAGTCTGTCTGCTTGGGAGCCAGATTCAATGGCTCTGTGCCAGAGGTCATCCCTTTGTTTTAGTTGCTGCTGTAATGTGGGCATGATCCAAGGGACATTATGTGTTACAGTTTTCAATTTAGTCAGGGGGCCAAAATGTCACATGCTTTGTTGAAAGAGCACGTGAAGTAATCAAGGGCTAGGTCAGTGTCAGGGGTCTGGGTTATAGGGGCCCAGTCCCACTGGGCCAGGTAGTGTTTGATTTTTTGAAGGCCACCTGGTCACAAGCATCTGCGGGTGGAGACACTAGGTTGGGGTTTGGGCAGGTGACATGACCAGGAGCAGAGGATAGGGGAGTGGTCACTCATAGAGTCTGGGAGGACCAGCAGGTCAGAGATTCTATGTGGTCGGTTAGTTACTGTAGTAGTATGTCCAGTAGGGTCTGGGAGCTGTTTGCAGTGTTTACCCTGGTGGGTTGTTGGATCAGCTGAGTATGATCCAGTGCTGCAAAGGCGTTCTTGATGGCAGCTGCTGACTTGGCGAGCCAGTTAACATTTAGATCACTGACCAGGATATGCTCTGTTTTTGGGGGGAGGTTGGAAATATAGTTTGTGAGGGATTATATGGCCATAGCTTGGTTGTGTGGGGGAACATATGCTGCTGTGATGGTTAGGGGAGCTCTAGAGGGGTCCAAAGTAAGTTTTATGCATAAGGCTTGGATGCCGTGGTCTAGCGAGGGGATTGGGAGAGCTTGGTTCAGTAGGGAGTCTCGAACACAGAAAACACAACCACTGCCCCGTTTTCCCACTCTGTTGGCTCTGTGTAGAGTGAAGTCTGGGAGGCTGATGAATGAATCTGTTTTTTTTTTTTAAAGTCATGTTTCAGCGAGTGCAAGGATATCTGGCTGGTGTTGCGCTATCCAGCTTTGGAGAGATGCTGTTTTTTTGGGAAGACTTCAGATATTCATGGCAGCTATGCACAGCCCTTGGTGTAGTTTCTGTTGACTGTTAGTGGAGGGGCCTGGGTTGGGATGAATATTTCCAGATATGAGAAGTAGTAGGGCTAGGACCCTGAGGAGAACGAGGGACCGCTGTTTGGTGGTTGAGCGTAGGTGAGGCACATGTTTAGAGAAGAGTACTGAGGAATGGGTAAGTTGAGGAGGGCAGGAAAGGTAAGGCAGATTAGTTTGTAGGGGGGTTGGGGGTGCGTGTGTAGGTGGCAGATTAAGCAGGGGTGGATGCTTGTCAGGCATTGACTGGGTTGGTGGATGGTGGTAAAAGATAGGAAAGTAAGGGTGGGGTGGGTGTGTGGTGGGGATGGCTATCTAACCAGTAAGAGTATGATAAGTGTAATAGGTAGAAGACAGGATAGTCTGTTGGGGAATTGGAGGCTGGGCAGTGGACAGTGGGAGCGGCTATACCAGTTCCGGTTCAAGGGGAGCAGACTGACACCCATCATAGTGGTGTGTGTCTTTAAGATGAGACAGGCCAGGGTACAGAAAAGAAAAAAATAATAAAATAGTCCGTGTTGCTCAGTATGCAGCCAAGGGTTGAGGAGGACTTGAGAAATGGTCAGGAAACTATATGTATTTAATAGTGGCTGGGGTTGGTGTGGTGGTTTCTATTGCACAGTGGTAGGGTGACGGACTATGGTTTGTTGTGGCGTAATAATCTGCTTTAGGGAAGAAGGACCCAGGACAAGAAGTGCTTAGGGGATAGCAGTGGGAAGAGGAATGCAACTTCTAAGAGTTGTTGTCCTCTAGTGGCTTTGCAATATACTAGTATACTTTGCAAATGGAAAAGTAGACACAAAAAAACAAACAAAAAAAAAAAATAGAAAAAATGAACAATCCTGTTCCACTAACAGCTGGTACTGGTAAACTCAGCATTAACAGTTCTTGTACTAAAAAAGAGGTTTCAGGAAGGGTAGAGTCAGGAGCCAAGAAGAGAAGGGGGAATGACGTTCTGCCTAATCAGAGCTCAGCAGCAGTAGTAGTGCAGCCAAATGGCCTGAAAGGCAAAAAGTGCTAAGTTCAATCCTGTTGGTATCTGTGGGCTGCTCTTCAAAATGTGCACCTGGTTGTAGGCTGAGAGGCAGGCGGGTCAGTGCAGAACAGCTGCTGGGTTCTGAGCAGCTCCTGTGGCTTGCAGGAGGAGGCAGTCACCCGTACAGGGCAGGATGCCTGGTTGTAGGCCGAGAGGCAGGTGGGTCAGTGCAGAACAACCGCTGGGTGCTAGCTGCACAATCAAGCAGACTTGATAGACCATAGGGCCTATATCTGCTGGCAATTTTGTATGTTCATGTCTTACATACTTCTGATCCCCAGGGACATGGTAATGGGGTCAGAGGACAGACCAACAACCTATAAGGCTACAGAAGCCTGCCAGAGAGCCCCAGGGATTACAGGGATGGTGAGGGGGCTTCATTAATTCACTCTAGAGTGGGACAACTAATCAGCAACTGATTAACAGCCAGACAGAGCCTCCCAAGTGACTGAAAGACTTGACCAATTGGAGTTTGTCTCCTGCTTCTTCACTGAAGCATCTTCCAGAACATCCTCAGTCTGCGGGAATCTGCAGGAGACAGCAAAGGAGAGCAGACCTACCATCTGCAAGAGTGAGCAGAATCTGTGTAGACACTTGAAGGGAGAAAAGTGCTTTTACAGCCACTGAGAGGAGGAGGCTGGTATGCGCAGGACATTTGTGCTGACACTACCAAATCTGCTGCTACATGTACCAGTCAATGAGGGAGTTACCATATAACTAAGCCTGTTAACCAGACAGTGAAAGCGGAGAAGTGAGATTTTATGCCATTTAGGCTTCATGCATCTGAACAGGAACCTAGCAGAGATGGCACTGAAACCACCGTGCTAGCTACCCCCCCCCCAGTTGATGGCCTGCAAAGGGAGTTACCTTTGGACTTTCCAGAAGCAGAATGACAGAAGTCTGGGATCTAGTCATACAGCACAAGAGACCAACAGAGTGAGACTTCAGCCAACTTGCTTGAGGTGCCAGATAGCAACCAGCAGAGGAGAGCAGAGAGAGTAGTTGGAGGAAGGTCAGAGAAGTATGGGAAAGAGAAGGTACAACCAGCCCAGACTGCAGCTGCAGACCAATGCCTACTAGTCTGATGGTAACTGTGAGCAACTGAATGGGGCCTATGAGTCCTGCAACCCAGATGTTGTTTGCAGTTAGATACAGTCACAGATCTGGGGAAACTGTTTGTAATTGGACTAAACCATCAGGCCAGGATTACAGTTTTGGGTTTCAGTTTAACTATTTGTTTTAGCATGCCAATGCCAGCCAACCACATGCAATGAACGGGCCTGCATGGATCCAACACCTGTGTAACCGGGCTTCCCTGCAAGCTCCTTAAAAGGACTAAGGGGTCATTTACTGGTATTAGTAGGGACTGGAGCAGTGGCCCAACAGTGCAGCTGAGCCAGTCACTGTGTTATTTGGGGGAGGGCTTTGCTAAGGCCAGATAGTCATTGCTGTGAGGCAATTATTGCTAACTATTATTTGATTGCCTTAACTCTTTCCTTCCCATAGGACCTCATTTCTGATCACCCAATAAACCCGCCCTTTTGTTGTACATTTGTGACTTGGGGGCATCTTATTCATATTGTGAACATAGATACATAGAAACTGTTGGCAGAAAAAACCCAAATTGTCTATCGAGTCTATCAAGTTTGCTCGTGTTATACTACCTCACCCCCTGACCTAGTGTCATAGAGAGTTGTTACTCTGCACCCCACCCTTCCATGGCCATCCCCTTCCTTGTGTCCTCCTTAAGGATTATGAGTCATTTTGCTCTGTTCCAGCCATGTTTAAACCCATTTAGAGTACCTTCCTCTACCACATCAGCCGGTAAACTGTTCCACAGCTCTACTGTCCTGTCTGTGAACTAGAAATGCCTCACATCCCACCTGAATTTGCTCCCCCTCAACCTCCAGTTGTGCCCTCTTGTAACTGTGTCCCTATTTCTTGCAAATATTTCTTCACTCTTAAACCTTAGAATCTTTGTATTTCAGTCGGTTCTCTTTTACGCTTAACTCAAAGTGAGTACATATTTAGGGACATCAGTCATTTTTCGTATGATTTGCTTGCTGTCCCTGTATCATTTTGGGGACCCTTCCCTATTCTAACTGCAGCCTATCTAAATCCTTTCTCAGTGAGTGCTCTGGAACTGGGCACAGTATCCTAGGTGAGGCCATACCAGCATCCTGTACAGGGGAAGAGTTGCTTCACTTTTTCTGCTATCAAAACTTCTCCTGATACATCCCAGCATCCTCAGTCCCTTGTTACACTGGCTGGTTTGCTTGAGGGAGTCACTGATGATGATGACCTCCGAATCCCCCTCTTCTGTTGTAGTGGCCAGCCTAACCCCTCCCATCCAGTACTCCCTGTATGGGTTCCTTTTCCCTAGGTGCATCACCTTGCAGTTCTTGGCACTGAATCACAATGGCCAGATATTTCACGCCTCTCCAGCTTTTCTAGGTCTCCCTGATGTTCCCTAACCCCTTCCACACTATGTACCCTCCCAGATTGCTTTGTGTTATCAGCAAATATAAACATCTTTCCCCAGATACAATCCCCTGTATCACTACTAAATGAATTGAAAAGTGGAAACCAAAAAGGTTCACACTGGGACGGCGGTGTACCTGACGCACGTGAAAACGATCAACTCTAAAAAGTCAGGTGCTCACCACTTCTTCAAGTAAATGGGCACCAGTCTCCAGAAATCAAGCTTCATTGTTCATTTATTAAAATGACAATCCCAGCTGAAAAAATGCAGACATTAACTTTGCCAGCCTGACCAGTTTCTGACACATAAATCCTTTATCAAGGGTGGGGGGATTGTTTAACCAGGAAAGGCACACTAAGTTGAAGCTTGTTTCCAAGTGTGACCTGGGAGATCAAGGACGTTAAGTGACTTGGTCAGGATCACACAGTATGCAAGTGGGGCTGCGGGATTCAAACCCAGCTCTCCAAGATTGCAGCTCAGTGCCCTAAACCACTGTGCTATACTGACTCAAAGGCTGAGGCACATACAAAAAAATCCACAATAAATAGGTCAACTGACATGACATCACAGTGATGTAACATCTAAGAATTTCAAATTCATTGGACTAAAAAATCCGAGCCAATCAACATCAAGTTACAGCCAAGTAAAGCACAAAATTAAATGCAGGTGGAAAGGGTGAGAGAGATCATAATGGTAAAGTAAACAAAGCCAGAAATAAAGGAAAAAGATAGAGAGGGTGGGGGCAATTTAGAGTTGGAAGAATTAGAGAATATGGAAATGTAGAGAGGAAAAAGAAAAAAGTGTTGGTTAAAAAACATATGGTTATATTGGAATCCATTATTGTCATTATAAAAGTCAATATTAAACATTTACCCAAAATTACAGAATCATGCAGAACACTTGTTTATCCAAATACATAAATATACAGTAGTCTCTTAGCTGTAAAATGCAGTCCAAATGAATTCCCCTCAGGGTAGTCCACTGTAATCAGATACCTTGTGTTATGTCAAATTATTTTTTCTCAAAAGAATTTTGAAGACTGTATTTAATCATGATTTTATATTGGCTGCTAGATTAATAATCCAAAAGGCTTCTCTTTTTTAAAACTAAATCCTTGTAATTCCCACCCCTTGGATTGGGGTTTACCGTCAATTGCTCAAAACGTGAAATTATGTGGCCCTGATTTTTCTTTTCTGAGATATGTACTGCTGTCACATAAGTATGAGCTTGTCTTTCAATTGCTCTTACGTATTCACCCACTCTGGTTTTGAAGTTCCTTTTTGTTTTGCCTACATAAAATGCCCCACATTGGCATTCTGCTAAATAGATGACCCCGGTCATGCCACATGTTACAAGCTGACAAATCTCATATTGTTTGCCCATGGGCTGACTCATGAATTCCTTTTCTGCTGAAATATAGCTACAATACATGCACCTTTTACATGGGTAGCAACACATTGCATTTTTTTATACTCTATTTATCCCCGTCCTGGGCAGCCCACATTCTTATCGATCCCCCAGCCCCATCTACCTGACCGCGCAGTGCCAGCTCCATTCTTCCCCCACAGCTCACCCCCATGGCGAGGCAGCTGGGATCACTCAACCTGCCGATTTGGATCTAGTTCGGGAGGTGCCTGCTTTATTGGGGGCACCATCTGCGGGGGTTGACAGTCATCCAACACGCCCAGGACCTTTTTTCTTCTCCTATTTTTTGCCCCCACTGGAGGAGGAGGAGGAGCATGTGGCATTGGCAATGGCTGAGCTGTGTGCGCTTCCGCCCACAGCATGCTGGCCAACTACTCCACCTCTACCCATTACGTACAGGACCCAGGTGCTCTGACATCCAGCCGCCGCTAGGTGTCAGAGGTACACCAACTTCCATTTCCCTACCTCCCCGGGAGAGGAGCGCTGTCCTTTGGATGCTCAATCCTCTCCCACCCCAGCCAACCCCTGGCGACCCACTCACACCACAAACACAGGTCACCAGTGTGGCAGGAGGTAAGGTATGATGCCTCAGCCCTCCACGCCACCAGGCTGGCTGTTCCCCATTGCATTCTGATGTAACCATGTGGTGTTGCTGTCCTATAAGTAGTGACTATGGACTAGCTTATTTCTCTGAGTGGGTGCTCTATGGTATGGCATTCTTGGGGCAGGGGTTCTGTGTAGTAGTAAGTAGTCGTAAAAGTTTATTTTTATACAGGTAGAGATGGTTTATAACATCATTGGGTCAAGATCCTTTTTCAAGATGTACCTGTTTCCTTCATTTAAAAGGCACTTAAATTACACTCTAAACATTTATGTTACATACTTATTTCATACAAACCTACATACATGTTACACAACTTCACTAAACAGGCTTGATTAATATCAATCTGCATTTCGGAAAAAACATCACATTACCACATAAAACAATTCCTTCAAATTCATTATCTACAATTTATAATGGAATGATTCCCAAAAAAAACTTCTTTCATCCATTGCACATACACCTTATTTGCAACCCTTTATCAATGGCTCTCATAAAAAATTCAGATTTTTGGATCTGCTTCATTTCCAAGTCAATAGGTGCCCACAAATTTATGACCTTCATGCCAAAGGTCATCTCACCATATTTGTTATTTATTTTAGGCATCACATATTTACTTCCCCATTTGTTTCTTAAATTACATTGATGATTATATTTTAAAGATGGAATTTTATCCATGAGATATTTTTAGGATTTTGTTTATGAACTACCCCATGTATTTGTTTTAACCATTTTCGGTCCCTTTTTTGTTCTAAATGTTCCCATTTTAGGATCTTAAACATTTCACAATGGTGAGTATAATATTCACAATTTAATACAAATCTAGCCAAACTATTATAAAGAACTTGAACTGGCCTCAAATTTGATTTGCTTGACATACCATATATGTGAATCCCATATTCTATACAAGGAATGATCAGTTGATTTACTATATCTTTCCTTGTTTGATAATCCAGACAATATTTAGATCTACGAAAAGCCCCCAATTTATTTGTTTTATAAACAAGATTCTTTATATAAGTATTAAAACTCAAGCTACAATCTACAATAATCCCTAAGCACTGATATGACTCAACCTGATTTAAGGATTCATTTTTATCTGTTTTTCTTAAAATTTTTGGAAAATTGTTTTTATTTTTATTTCTTCCTGTACTATAGAATACCACTGAATTTGTTTTTTTACTATTCAATACCAACCCTGATCTATAACCATGCTTCCATCCTACTAAAGTCATTTTGAAGAATCTTCTCCATTTCTTGAGTTGTGGTTCCTCTAGTCAGCAGAACAGTATCATCTGCATACACACATACTCAAGACAGAATTTTGTACCACTGTTGGGAGTTCATTTACATACATTAAGAACAACAAAGGACCCAAAATCGATCCCTGGGGGACTCCCCTACTTACAAAAGCTGGTTTAGATGAAATTTCATCAATAAAAACTTGTTGAACTCTGCCTGTCAAGTAAGAATCAAACCAGGAAAGAGTTTCGCTATCTATTCCCAATTTTTTCATTCTCCCTAACAATTTACCATGGTCTATGGTGTCAAAGGCCTTGGAGAGATTCACAAACACCGCTCCCACTGATCCTCCCCCATTTAACTGGGAGGTGATGTTATCTACTAAATCGGTGAGTGCGGTGTCTGTGGAATACTCTTTATGAAATCCTGACTGGCAAGGAGACAGCAGAGAACCTGTTTCCAGGTACTTACTTAACTGCCCCCTTACAAGTCCCTCCAAGACCTTTGACAAACACGACAGTAGTGAAATTGGTCTATAATTTGTTGGTTCCACTGGGGAATTTCCTTTATAAATTGGTACAATCTTTACCTGTTTCCACTGGGTTGGAAATTTATTTTCCATCAGACTCCAATTAAAGAGTCTTCCTAAAATAGGAGCAATCACCTCCAGAGAATCTTTTAAAAACCTATTCTCTATTTTATCCAATCCTGAAGCTTTATTTACTTTAAGTTTCCTTAATTCTCTCTTTACCTCTCTACATGTAATTACTTTAAACCTGAACCTTATTTTATTTAATGGCCACTTATCCCCTTGACCTCCTTCTATATAAGGCTGTTTTGGAATTTCTATATCAGGTAATAAGACAAAATACTGATTTAACCTTTCTGCAGACTCAAATGTTGACAATAGAATATCCCCCTCCCTAAGTTGAATAGGCTGTCTATTCTCCACAACATTTTCAAATGACTTTATCAGTTTCCAATATTGTCTTGGGTCATGGCTATATTCAACCTTAGTTCTATAAAACTGTTTTTTTTAAATTTTAATTTCTTCTTTAAGCTTATTCCGTTCACTCTTATATGTAGTCCAATCATCAGGGTCCAGTGTTTTATTAGTCTTTTTTCCATAACTTATTCTTATAACGTATACTATGTTGTATTTTATCTGTAATCCAAGGAACATTTACTTTTTTACGGGCACCAGTTTCAAAGGGTGCAACCTTATCACAAGCCCGTAAAAGCATTTTAGAAAACTCCTCAATAGCCCAATCCAAATCAGGGATTAAAAACAGTCTATCCCACCTACATTTTCTTAATTCATACAAAAAGGCTTCTTTACTATATCTTTTAAAATTTCGATGCCTTACTTTCTTTGGAACTGGATTCACAGGTATTTCCTTCTTATTTTTCATTTCCCCCACACATACAACAGAGGAATGATCTCCAAATATAGGTTGTTTCACTTCCATAGAAATAACTTTAATACCATCTGAGGAAAAAGAAACTAAATCCAATATATTCCCCTCATTTGTTATATGTGTTTTCCTTGTAGAAACTGCAATATTATGGTGCAAATTTAACAGATTAAGACTTGTCTTGTGCTATTTCTTGTAAGCCTGAATCACTTGCTAAGATGTCCCAATTTTTTTTATTATTCTTTCCAGATACCCTGCGTGTGCGGAATATTGGTCAGAAAGTTAAACTTGTTCTCTGCCTTGTCCCTTCTCTCTCTCTGGTTTCTAATAGTGACTCAAGAACCTGTACTGTGGCAAATTCCCTAGCTTCAGCAATGTTTCTCGCACTATAGCCCCATTCTTCAAATCGCTTACATAAATCAGTACCTCTCCTTTGTAAACTCTCCTGTGTTCCACAATTCCTTCTGACTCTCAAGAACTGACCTTTAGGTATATTCTGTAGTGTATGATGTGGATGGCAACTCGTAGCTAGAAAAAAAGTGCTGCCATTTGTGTTTTTTATATACTGTACATATCAGTACTGATCGTGCCATTCGTTGTTTTATTAGGGTGATGTCCAGAAAATTAATCGAATGTTCACTTGCAGTATGTGTACATTTTAGATTGGGGTTTGTTCTATGTAGAAAGCAAATGAAATCATTCAAGTATCTGTTGTTCCCCCCGCCATACCATTATGACGTGATCAATGAAGCAACGCCATAGAATCACTTTATTAAAGAAAGGATTCTGGTTAGGGTCAAGCACATAGCAATTTTCTCTTTCCCCCAACATGTAGATTTGCTATAGAGGGGACATAAGTTGCCCAATAGCTGTACCTTTCACTTGTAAAAACATTTCTCTGTCAAATGCAAATAGATTGCTCTTTAATACATATTGAAGCAAGCTTAATACAAAGTCTATGGGTGGGCCAGAGTCTTCTTTGTGCAGTATGTTGGTATACAGTGCCTCAATATCCACTGTTACCAGAAGTGTTCAATTTCCCAGAGTCATCACACCTGCAACATTCTATGATATGGACTGTTACGGTGTCCTGTTTGGCATATCTGTGAACATGTAATTTGTTCCCATGGTGGTCCAGCTGTATTTTATGACATGTCACTGGCTGTCCCTGTGATACACACATTGTATCTAGGTAGACACCACCCAACACTGCGTGGCTAGATTGGCTATTGTTCTGCATTGTGACATTCAGCACTGGTTCATTGGACCATGTACGGCCACTGTCATGCAGAACTGTAACATGTCTAGGTCCTGCAGCATGAAGTGGTGAAGGTGTTTTCAGGCTCCTTAATCCTGATTACACTGGTTTTCTGTTTGCATAGCATGCTTCATCATGAACTGTGGTAATGGCTGTATGCTCACACAGGTACGGCATATTGCTGTCCACTACAGAGTTGTAACACTGTGCACTGACCATGGTGCAGACTCACACTGCAAATGTGAATGTGAACATCGTGCACCACTCATGCAACCATGTGCACCATTATGAGTCATATGGTTGTCAGTTGTTATCATCCATGTGTACACAGTCCCATTGTACCACACATCAGGTTCACTATCATACAGATGTTGTGGGTCTTCACACAGCTGAGTGTGTCCCTGTGTATTGTGTGACCATTGCAGGTTCCCTCCACTTTCATCACACCATGAGGGTTTATTGTGAACACTGTACATGATATAGGCTGTGTTCAGAATACAGAGACACATACATGTGCGTATGTGCACTTGTGTGTAATGGCACCACAGTGTGGAGAGAGATGACATGTCCAGGTGTGGTTATTTACAACCCATGCATGCCCAGTCATGCAGTGCTATGTTGTGTAGCATACTAATGTTAGTATGTGTTCCATGCCTTGACAGTGCCAGCATCATGGGGTGCAGATGGAAGAGAGCCCAGCAGGAGGACCAGCCTGGGTCCTCCAGGCAGCAAACTCATCAGGAATGAGTGGAGGAGGAGGAGGAGGAAGAAAAAAAACTGTAGCACCACCACTAAGAAGGATAAAGGGTCTGGTGCCAGTAGAAGATTCTGCTCTGCCAGCACAGAGGGCAGCATAGACTGATGTGTATAGGTGGCTCTGCAGCTGGTGTTGTTCTTTAACCATCACCACTCATATGTTGTACTGTGGTGTTGTCATGGGCTAGTCATGATACCACATGTGGCCAGCCTGAATACTGTTTCTGTGCAGTGGTGTAGTAATGCATACGCCCAATATGCCACTGCATGGAAATTGACTGTGAATGGGGTGGTATTCTTGGCCCTGACTTGATTTTGGATACTCCTCCTGTCTAATATCCATCCTCACTGGTGTTATCATATAAATGTTGTTCTGTTTGAATTAAACATGATGGGCCTCATATTCAGCCAGCAGGGCCTGTACTGCGATTGCACTGTGATTGTTCCTGCAATAGTGCCTGTACACTGCCATTGAGATATTCAGAAGAAATGCACCAGCGTTAACACCTCTGAATACTGGGTGTCAGTGCAGTGTACATGCGCAGTGCAAATGCACAGTGCTGACCCAGTGCATCATAGCGCAGGCATGGTGTAAGGCATGGTGCAGCACTGAATATAGTGTTGTACCCAGGTGCAGTGCAAGTAGAGCAGAGAATAGCAGAGGGGTGGGGGATGGGACAGGTAAACACCAAGGAAAGACATACAACACAACGGCATAGGTAGCAAAAATAATTTTATTGTACAAAATGAGCAACAGCCCGTAAACAAAGACAAATAATAATACAAGCAAAAAGGGCACCCTCTCACATAAAAGGAGGGGGCTGGACAAAAGGAATAGGACAACCACCTGTATAAAAAGGGGATGAGAGAAACAAAAGAAAAATTGCAACCCCCATATAAGGAGGGTGGAGAAACAAAAGGAAAAGGGCAACTTCCTGTATTAAAGGAAGGGAGAAACAAAAGAAAAGAGCAATCACCCATCAGCATAAGTGGAGAGGGGGGGCAAAAGACAAAGACAACTACCCAGTGAATATAGTACACCCCTCAAGGGCTGCAGCAGGTGGTGGTGGTGGTGACTGCTGCCTCTGGACTGCCACAGCCAGGTCCCTCACAGTCGTTGTGGTCTCCTCCAACCTCCTAGCAAGCAAGCATGTGAAGTAGGCAGACTTACCTATGGGTATGTTCATGAAAATGGTGTACCAAAGTGTGACATGAAGGTCAAATTTTTAAATTCAAAATATATCAAGTTTTAAATGTATTTTGAGATACCATGATCAAACCAGTAAAAATTGGCCATGTGATAAGATAACTGCCTTAATGGTTCCCGTGAACAAGACAGTTCGCTGTGGTGTATGTACAGCAGACACCATTGTGTATGTACAGCAGACACCATGGTGTATGTACATGGACACAAAATGGTTGTGATGTGTGTACATGGACACCAATCAGCTGCTGTAATTAAAAAACAAATGTTACTAATAATAAGCCCATTGATACATTTCAATGTGTTTTAAGATACCATGATAAAACTGGTTAAAAGTGGGCATGTAGTAAGATAACTAACTTAAAGATGACCGGTAACAGGACTGCTCACTGTGGTGTATGTACAGCAGACACCATGGTGTATGCACTTGGACACTGTGGTGCATGTACGTGGACACCATGGTGTATGTACGTGGACAGCAAACATTTCAAAATAAACATTTCTGAAAAAAAAACAAGAGGCAAACAGTACAATCCAGCCCCCCCCACCCCCACAAGCCAAACCGCATGGTGCATAAAATGGCCGAGCATCTCTGAGTAAATGCACCTGGACAAAGAACCAGAATTTGCAGGCTGCACTTTTAAATTAATTTGTCCAGGTGCACTTGCCCAGCAACAATCGGACATCATCATGGCAAGTTACTGAATACATCAAAAATCAATATTTCATCAAAAAAACAAAGGCAAATAAATAAATAAATAAAAAATATTAAAAAAGCATCATAACCATAATAGTATACAGCTGTGTTGTAACATCTTAATATCTAACTAACCCAAACAGCATAGTGTACAGCTATGTGATGAATTCACACTGGGACAAAAACTGCACTTTGAAATGATATAATATGCCCAGGTATGCTTGGCAATGAACGGTTAGCCATCATGCTGATAACAACCATAATCAACATTACTTACAATTACCAGTGCAGCCAAACCCTTCAACCACCAGCAACACCACCACCACCATCACAAAGACCTCATTGCAATTTATTTTCTGTTCAGGTGGTCAACACCAGGAATTTACGAGAAAAGCATACAAAAAACAATTTTTGCACTGAGGGCTCTGCTCAAGAAAATTTTATTTTAGCTCCATACACAAGCAGGTCCGTCAGTGCAAAAGTTGTGAGCAATATAGTTCTCCAAATGAGGGCTAGCACAAGGCAGGTGGTGCTGCTCAAAAGCTTTCAATTCAACAGCAATGTACTCAACCAAGACGACTGTGGAATACGCACAGAGACACCAAGCACTCATTGTGGTGTATGTACTGTGCTTGGTGTCCACTGCCATCATTTAGCTAATTTATTTATTTATTTCACTGAACTGCCCCCCCCAAAAGAAAAACATATCTTGACTGCTGTTCTGAATAAAAGACAAATAATCTCAGCACTCCTGGTCCTCCAGTTCAGCAGTATGACTGAGAAGCTCCCCGAAAAATGTGGCGTTTGTATGCTAAAGGCAAGACTGTGGTGTTTGTATGGTGGATGCTGCCAGTGGATACCATGCTCTTTCGGTGCGATAGTCCAGTGGTAAGAAGGGCTAAGAACTCTGGAGAGGAACCTTTTAAGCAGTGTTCTGAGCACTCCCTACGACATCACTGCAAGGCTTCCATAGGCTACTAAGGCCGGTTCCCAGCTCCTGACTGTGGTGTATGTACAGCTTCAAGAGCTGTACACCATGGTTGGGGTGTGTCAAAAGTCAGTCGGGAGAAGTTGGGGATTAGGATATTAAAACAACAGGGAGGGTGTTTACACAGTATGGGATGGGGGAAGGAGGGAGAGAATTGTAAAAAAAACCCTGCAATTTTAGAGCAAATGGCTGCAAACTAAATCAGAATAATGTCTAGCTTTGTGGACACCATCAATACAAATGCCACGGGGAGTTTGGCTGCAAAACATTAATATCCCTGTGAACACCATCGGGCTGTAATCAAAAATAAATAAAAAAACAGAAGACCCCTTGGATTTCAGCACTGGTTTATTTATAAATAATGATTATTCACAGGAGTAAGTACAATACAAATGTCATGGGTTTCAATGTCACATTTCAGACTAGAAATACATGACATCTTTTGCATATTGTGTGTAAATAACAAAAAAAGCTGCTGTGCTAGGATTTTCATTTTATCTTTTTGATCTCTGCTCAGTATCAGCAACAACCCAATATGGAAAGTTTTGCTACTAAGTACTTGTTGTGCCAGTTATAGGCTGGAGAAGTTAATCTCTAAGTTGGTACTCTGTTTCCATGAACATACCC
Organism: Neoceratodus forsteri; assembly: GCA_016271365.2. Taxonomy (NCBI): domain Eukaryota; kingdom Metazoa; phylum Chordata; order Ceratodontiformes; family Ceratodontidae; genus Neoceratodus; species Neoceratodus forsteri. The sequence goes on along the minus strand of CM028130.1, from coordinate 1,027,471,924 downwards.
CTATGCAGCAGGTTGTCTCTCACTTCCTGCAACATGGCATTAGGTTGAGCCCTCCTGCCTCCTGTGTCCCTTAGGGCACCCATGGAAAGAAAGTGAATTCAGCCAGCTGTGCACACAAGATGAGGGACACAGGAGTGGCACAATGTGCACAACAGATGTACAACCAGACAGTTCATGGGCCAACATGCCACACACAGGTAGACAGAGTCATACAGCTGCTATGGAATGTGTGTGGTATACCAGAGACAGCAGTGTAGACCCGAATAGTAGAGGACTGCAAATGCAATGAGTGTGCTGTGCTGCAACTGAGCATGTCTGAGCTGTGCAAGGGATACATGACACTGGCAGGCATGCCAGATGTGAAAACACAGCACATGCAACACCAGTGCCAAGCCAGGGCGCTATAGTCAGTGTAACGGCCCATGTGACTGTGAGTTGCATGCACATACCCAGTGCCCTGCAGACCAGGCTTCCTGCACGCAGGCCCCTGCAGGTGTGTAGGATGACAAACATCTATGAACCACCCTGTTCTGCAGCAGGAGCAGGGCCCAGGCACACACACGTGGTACACAACGCACAGCTGTATATGGACAAAACCATCATGCAGCACTGTGTGCTGCAGGCAGGGTAACATGCAAGTGTAGCAATGTTGTATGTTGGTGGGCACCTGACACACTGTACCATGGTCACCAGAACACTGGTGTGAGATCAGAGCCACCTGGAAGCACCCTCCATCCCAGCAGATGCTGGTCCCACCTGAAACAGAGGGTTTCCTCTCGTACTGAGCCAGTGCAGGAAATTGGCCCTGTGAAGACGTAGTTGTCTTGAAATGTGTGCATGGCTCGGCCTGTGTACCATGGTATGAGCACACTCTGGATATCACTGTGTTGGGGAGACACTACTGACTATACATCACAATGCCAAATAAATGTGGTAAGGTAGAATCAAAGCCCATCAATGGCTCCTCCTGCCATTGACCCCATGCAACATAAGGCCATCTCTGGTGAGATGCAATGGTGTGACAGACAGTGCATATGGCATTGAGGAAGGCACTGGTGCTGTTTCCTGCACATGGCAGGTCCCAGGAGTGTATCAGTACAACAGTGGTCCGTGCCTACCTCCACCAGACAGATACATATACCTGGTTCTGACCTTGTGGCACAACAGACCGGAGCTATACCACCTGGGGCTGTAAGCATTACTATCAATGCCCTGGTGTATCAGGTCTGCAGTACTGGGGACATGCTACTGCATGGTGTAATGCAAGCCAAGGCAGAGTACACACAAAGGGCAGCATGCCTGTTGCAGTGACGATCAAAACAGTAGACTTCACAGCCTCTGACACACCACAGTGTCAGTGGAGTGACAATGCCCCATGGGCCAGGTAAGTGTCCCCAACCACAGCTGCGAAGGTGCTGCCCCCACAAGCATGCATGCAACCTGTCAAGACTCACATGGACATCCCCTTCTCTCAGCAGAAGCATGCTGCATAGTGCATACAAGCAACCCAGACTGCAAAACACACAATGCAGGGTACTCACGTGGACATATGTCTGCAGACCATCCTGCTCCCTGCTCACACTGGGTCCCTTCATGGCTGGGCATCTCATCCTGCTGCCACTGGTCCTGGTAGCCCTGCTTTACTGGTTTGGCCCTGGGTTGGCCTTGCTGGACTCTGGTGTCTGTAGTGGAGGACAAAGGAGACAAAAATCAACAGCATGCAGCAGAACATGTGGCACCTCACCATGAACCCTAAACAGTACACACACTTATATATCAGTACTGTGCTGCTACAGACACGTGCATGGTGGGGATGGACAATACCGTACAGGGACTCATCTTACCATTGTGCACAGCCGTGGTGCACCACATAGACAGGTGTGACCATGAACTGGGCAACCAGTGCTGTAGCTATGGCCTAGCACTGTGTATTCAAGGCCTGTGTAGTACCCCAGTCCAACCTTCCTCATCACCCCTCTCCAACATACCTATACATGTCAGCTGCACACCATGTATACCTCATGTTATGTAGTAGGATGCATGTAGCCCCAGGTCACATTCAACATGGGCACAAGAAGAATACTTGTACAACAGTAGGGGTGGACATCGTACCATAGGTGTAGTCCAACACAATGGCAGGTCCTAGAGTGGCATACCACACCAGTATAATAGTATACCATGCATTACATGGTATATGCATACTGGCACCCATGCTACGTAACACGGACAGTGCCCTCTCAACAGACAGTGGCTTCAGCAAAATGTTGTTCATTACACCTACCACCCTGGCTACACATAAAGCCCATGTCACTTGCCATATTTGTCCAACCTGACACAGCAGCATCAGATGGACAGTGACCACATGTCACTGTGATGTCACACACCCTTGGAGCTCTGGCAAGTGCTTGACTCCAAGATCCACAGCAGGTCCTGTATTGTGCATGGCAGTGGGAGCATCTACTGGGACAGTGGTCCTATACACCTACATTGGTTATATAGGGCTATACAGCAGATCAGGTCCAATAGAACAGAGTGGGCACAACAGGGACACATAGGTACATTGCCCATTTCCTCAGAGTCAGTAACCCAAAAGTCCAGTATCATGGAAACAGTATCACGCACACCGGATACCACAGAAACCATGCATACAGCTGTCTGTACTCACCTGGCTGTGGCACAGTGCCACTGTCCTCCATAGCCCTCAGTTGTTGCAGGTGCCTCGGCTCCCTCCATGTCAGGTCACTGTATCAGTGCCTGCACTGGTTCCCCCTCCAAACGACTCCTGTACATAGTGCCAGGCGCCTCCCCACTGATGCCTAAATTTCATATCGGTGCCTGTCTCCCAAACGCTGGTCCTCCCTAGCAACCACCAGCTTGGTCTGCTCAGTTGCTATCCAGTGTTTATCCCTTTGGTGCACAGCCCACCCTTCTCCTATGTGCCATTTTGTGTTCTATCTCACAGCAGCTCTCACACCCGGCTAGTGACAGTTTCCTGGCTCTAAGGGTTTGGTCTGCCTTTAGTGCAGCATGTTTCAACGTTAGTGCTGCCATAGTGTTGAATAGTGCAGCATTATCTGCATTTCTGAGTGGGGGAGGGGCCATCTGCACGCGTCAGGAACTAAGTCTCACGTGTGCATGCACTGTACCATGCTGCACATGCGCAATGCTGTAGCACCAGTGCTATCACAGCACTAATGTTTAGCGCGTGGGGCAGACCTGCATTATTCAGCGTATGCAAATGAGCTAATCTGGCAGTTGGAGGGCAAATTCTACATTTGTGTGTCATTACTGGAATGTATTCATTCATTTACATACTTAATTGTGCCTGGAGCATATAAAAGGAGCACAATAGAAACATGGAAACATAGAAGATGATGGCAGATAAGGACTGCAAGTCCCATCCAGTCTGCCAATTTCTTTGTCTATCTTATGAATGTGTCATCGGCCCTTGCTCTGTCAATGGCCTATCTATTCATACTCATCTGTATTGCTCCCTTATGCCTAACTCATACCTGTCTGAGGCCCTGCACTGTATTCATATCCACCACTTCCTGAGGTAGGCCGTTCCATGCATCCACCACCCTTTCTGTGAAAAATAACTTCCTCACATTACCCCTTAATCGGCCTCCCTCTAATCACAGGCTGTGTCCTCTTGTCCTGCTATTTTTCTTACATTGAAACATGTTAGACTCTTTCACCTTGATAATGTCCTTAAGGTGTTTGAATGTTTTGATCATATCACCTCTCTCCCTTCTTTGCTGTAGGGTATACATATTGAGCTCTGTTAATTTATCCTCATATGTTTTCTGATGCAGTCCCTGCACCATTTTGGTTGCCCTTCTCTGGACTGCCTCAATTTAGTTAATGTCCGTGTGAAGGTGTGGCCTCCAGTACTGCACGCAGTACTCCAGAGGGGGCCCAACCAGTGTCTTGTAAAGAGAGATTATTACCTCCCTCTTCCGACTTGTGATACCCCTACTAATATACCCCAACATTCCCCCTAGCCTTACCTACTGCTTTAGTGGTTTGCTTGGATGATTTCAGGTGATCAGTGATGATGGTGCCCAAGTCTCTTTCTTCCCTTGTGGCTACCAGCAACTCCCCTCCCAGCCTATAGGTGGCTTCAGGGTTTCTCTTCCCTATGTGCATGATCTTGCACTTCTTTGCGTTAAACCCCAGTTGTCACTTTTCTGACCATTTTGCTAGTTTATCCAGATCTCTTCTCATTCTTCCCACCCCATCTGGATAATCTACTGTGTTGCAGATCTTGTTGTCATCTGCAAACAGACAAACCTTACACTCCAGTCCATCTGCAATGTTGCTGATGAAGATATTGAAGAGGACTGGCCCCAGGACTGATGCCTGAGATACCCCACTTGTGACTTGTATCTCTTCTGACTTTATACCATTTACCACCACTCTCTGTTTTCTGCCTGTCAACCAGTTTGCCACCCAGTTGACCAACTTCTGACCCACCCCAAGCCTACCCAGCTTATTAATCAATCTTCTATGTGGAACAGTGTCAAAAGCTTTGCTGAAGTCAAGGTAGGCTTGCATCAAGCTGCCCCCTTGTCCACCACTCTGTTACCCAGTCAAAGAAATCTATGAGATTAGTTTGACAGGACCTTCCTTTTGTAAACCTATGCTGTCTTGGATCCTGTGCTCTTACGGATTTAAGGTGTTGCACTATCCTTTCCTTAAGGTGTGCCTCCATAATCTTGCCCACTACTGAGGTAAGACTGACTGGTCTGTAGTTCCCTGCCTCCTCCCTGCTACCATGCAGGATCACATGAGCCCTTCTCCAGTCTTCTGGGACCTCTCCTGTGCTCAGAAACTCACTAAACAGTTCTGATAATGGCTCTGCTAGTTTCACCCTTAGCTCTTATAGTACCCTGGGATGTATGCCATCAGGTCCCATTGCCTTGTCCACCCTGAGCTTATCAAGCTCTTGTAGGATCCTTTCTTTTGTGAAGGGACTAGTGCACACCTCCTCCCCCCTTGTCCGTGGTGCTGAGCTGTGGGCCCTGCCCTACCTTCCTTCAGTAAACACTGAGCAGAAGTATCTATTTAGGATAGCTGCTTTTACATGGTCCTCCTTCTCACATGCCCCCTTATCCCCTTTGATCTTAGCAATACCCTCTCAGGACTTTCTTCTTTCACTGATGTAGCTATAGAAAGTCTTGTCACCTTCTTTTACTGTTTGTGCTAGTGTTTCCTCGGTTTGGGCCTTTACCTGCCTTACTGCTTTCCCTGCTTCCCTTAGGGAAGTTTGGTATGCCTCCCTATCTTCACCCTGTTGTGTTCCCTTATATTTCCTGAAGGCCAGCCTTTTGGCTCTGACCTTTTCTGCTACTGTTTTTGAGAACCAAAGTGGTTTCCTTCTTCTTTTGCACTTCCTTTTCTCTCTAACACAATGGGATGTTGCTTCAAGTATTGCATCCTTAATGCTTGACCACTTTGCCTGTACCCCTTCACATGTATTTCTTTTTGCCAGGGCTAGCTTAACTCTGTTGGCCATCTTATCAAAGTCCCATATTTTTGCATTGGAATGGGATGATTTAGTTCTAGTGGCCAAATTGAACCATACCATGTGATGGTCACTGGCCCCCAGGTGACCTTCTACCTGGAGACCTGTGATCCTTTCCCTGTTAATCAGTACTAGATCTAGGATAGCCCTGTCTCTTGTGGGTCATTGTACCAGTTGTTTGAGGCCCTCCCCCTGCAGGGACTCCACCATGTGTCTAGTTCTGGCAGATGTTCCTGCTGGTATTGACCAATCTGTATCTGGCATGTTGAAGTCTCCCATTATCAGAACCTCCCCTTTAACTGTCATGTTTTGTATATCTTCTAACTGTAATGTGTCTATGTCCTCCCCCTGGTCTGGAGGCCTGTACACAACCCCAGTTCGTATAGCTGTCCCATCTCCTGTTTCCGGGGTGACCCACAGTTCTGCTGACTCCTTATGTGTATTCTGAATTTCTGTAGCTTTGATATTTTCATTGACATAAAGGGCCACTCCACTCCCCTTTTTGCACCTCTGTCTCTACTGAACAGTACATAGCCAGGTACTGAAGTCTCCCAAGTTTGGTTACTGGTAAACCATGTCTCGCTAATGGCTACTATGTACTGGGATCTTGTTTTCCAGACTGCAAGCATTTGTGCACATGATTTTCCATTGGCCAGATTTCGGTGTGTTAGTAGTTGGGTGAGGTCTGGCATTTCCCCTGTGCATCGTATGGGGAGCCAGACCTTATTACTTACCTGGTGATGCAAATGAACTACAAACATGCTGAACTCCTCTTTGACCACTAGCTGAGGGCACCACACAGATTCCACAGAGGTACTGCAGGCAGCTAGTGGAAAGAATGGCTTACAATAAGGACATGGATGATGATAGCATTGTGTTTATGTTGTATCAGGACTAGATTACTGCTGTATCTGCACATAGCCAAGGGCAGTGTTAGGCAGGCAGCTAGCAATGTATTGTTCCAGGTCATGCAGAGGGCACTGGGTTCTACATGCCACTGTACCTTTACTCTGTGCTACATAGAAGCATAGAATATGTCAGCAGATAAGGACCACTCAGTCCACCAATTTTATCCAATTTTGTCCCTGCCCATGCTGTCATCACAGACTCACCTCATCGCCGGTTACTCCACCCTCCAACTTTCCTACCAGGATTCCTTTCTGCTTATTCCATACATGCTTACAATCCACCACTATTTTTGCCCCCACCACCTCTGCTGGAAAACTGTTCCAGGCATCCACTGCTCTTTCAGTGAAGAAGTACTTCCTCACATCTCTCTTAAGTCCCCCTTCCAGCTTCACTGCATGCCCCCTTGTTCTTGTACACCTTCTCTTCTGAAAAATACTCCCCACCTATACCTTATTCCCCCCGTAAGGTACTTAAAGGTCTCTATCATGTCCCTCCTATCCCTCCTCACTGACAGGGTGCACATATTGAGATCCCTCAGTCTCTCCTCATAAGGAGTATGAAGCAGCCCCTGTACCATTTTAGTTGCTGTCCTCTGGACAGCCTCTACCCTGCCAGTGTTCTTCTGAGATATTGTTTCCAGAACTGAACACACTACTCCAAGTTTCTCACCAATGACTAAAACAGTGGTAACATCACCTCTCTCCTTCTGCTGGTGATTCCCCTCCCTATGCACCCCAGCATCTCACTGGCCCTGCCTACCACATTGTCACAGTGTCTGGCCACCTTCAGGTCATCAAATATGATAACCTCAAGGTCCCTTTCCTGTTTCATGACCATCAATACCTGTTCCCCCAATTTTGACACCATCTCTGGTTTTCTGTGCTCTAGATGCATAATTTTGCATAATTTTGCATTGAAACCCAGTTGCCATAACCTTGACCACTCTTAGATTTTCTCAGGTCTGTACTCATTCTCTCCATCCCCTCTGGAGTATCTACTCTATTGCAGATTTTTGTGTCATTCACAAAGAGGCATTCCTTCCCTTCTAGCTCCTCTCAATGTCATCTATAAAAACACTGAAGAGGACTAGTCTCAGCACTGAACCCTGAGGTACTGTAATGGTCAGTCTCCACTCATTAGAGTGAGTGCCGTTTACCAGAATGGGTTTAACCTTTTGTGAGCCCAGCACCAAAAAGTTTCGTGGGCCCCCATTTTCATTGGGGGGGCGGAGTTCAGATGACCTACCTAGCTAGGATCAGCATTACACAGGTGAAACCAAAATACTTAAAATGTGATAACCAAGGGTGGGTGCCATTTCAGATTTTAACAGGGCAGAGTGGGGCATGGGGCAACAACCAGTGGGGGTCAGGTGCCAGTTAGGCCCCTGGCACATTCGCACACAGGCACTGTGCTCTGACTGCTGTGCGCACGTTTGAGCAGCCGCCTGTCTACTCAAACATGCAAGCTGATTCATTACAGCAGAACTTCTGGTGGCAGGTGGCTGCTCAAATGTGTGCACAGTGCAGAACGACTTATTAAGAGTCAAGTAAATAAACACAACTTACAAGTGTGGATGGGAAGCAATTGCGATAACTTACTTACCTGGCCATCCAGCCAGAACCTCTGGCCTGCCACTTGCCACCAGCCCAAGAAGTCCACCAGTTAAGATCTCCTCCTTGAGTCCTCTCCTCCTCCTGGAACTGAACCATCTCGACTCCCATGACCCAAATGGTCCAGTGCTTGCTTGCAGCCAGACCCACTGAGTGTCTGAGCAAGACCAAGGAGACCAAAATTCTTTTTGATGCCACCAAGCAAGAGCTCACCTCATCACCGACTGAGCTGTAGCCTGTCTGTGGAGGTGGGAAAGTGTGTGTCGCACAGTTTGCACACTCTGCTTCTTCACATCACGTGATGTCACTGATGACCCAACTGCAGTGTCAGCTCATAAAAGGGCAGGCAAGGCACTTCTTGTGCAAAAAAAATATGTATAATGCCACACCAAAGAACAATCCACAACTTCCACAAGACATGCGGGTGGCGGCTGCCCCTGGGCTAGTGGGCCCCTTCTGAGTGTGGGCCTGCCTCCACAGAGCCATTGTTAATCCAGTATTGCTGTTTACTACCACTCTCTCTTGCCTATCCAACAACCAGTTGTGTACCCAGTTTACCACCTTGAGTTCCACCCACAAACTGCCCAGTTTCCTTATAAGCCTCCTATGTGGCACAGTGTTTAAAGGAGAACTGCGCTGAACTCGATAGTCTTTTTCCCCCAGTAGAATGTGTTTGATAAAGACTGGTTCCAATTCTTTTATTGTTTCATCTCTATGAGCCAATTATTTACCTCACTGGGTGTTTCTGGTTTATACTCTGGTGTTAAGTGCCATTTTAGAACTGTATGATGTAGTTTATGTCCCTATTAGCCACAGAGTTCTGCAATAGAACATGAATGCATTGTGCCAGTAATAGAAAACTAGAACAGGGTCATAAACTACATCATACAGTTCTAAAATGGCACTTACTACCAGTGTGCAAATCAGAAACATCCACTAGTACTACAAAAAGTCATGTAGAGGTGGAGAAGTAATGGGATTGGAACCAGTATTTAAAAATCAGCTTCTACAGGGGAAAATGACTTACATGCTCAGTGCAGTTCTCCTTTAAGGCCTTGCTGAATTCTAAGGAAGCCATGTCCACCGCCCCATGCTAATCTAGTTCTCTGGTAACGCAGTTGACAAAATTGATCAGGCTTGTCTGACATGACCTCCCTCCAAGAATCCATACTGCCTTGGGTCTTGTAATCTGCTGGATTCACGATATTTCTCTAGCCTTTTTATGGCTGCAGTAGGTGGAGCCTGCAGATGTTTTGCATGTACAAAAGGAGTGATGTCATGTGTTCTGTCTGTGGAACTGACTGAAGATGTAACTAGTCTCCTCCACCTTACCCTCCTCCAAGAAATGTTTTCCGCCCTCAAATAAATATACTTTCATGTTAGTCAATGGTTGCAGGGTACTTTTTTCTTTCTTAAATGGGTGGTACAAGAACTGGAACCTGAGTAGTGGGAGGCAGCATTCATTTTTGGGGGGGAGTAAGATCCACCCCCACCTCCACCTGAGAGGCTCCTAAAGATCCACCCCCACATTTTGTTTGATTCATGTGGGAGGGGCATGAGGTGTCACTATCATGCTGGAACAAGACACACTAGTTTGGGACCTGTAAGAAGCAACAGAACAAGTCTGTGGAGTCTCTGCATTTATTAAGGACTAGGAGAACAGAAGTTACTTAATGCCTTCAAATTGACTTAAAAACCCTTGGAACAAATGATTATCAGAGTCACCTGGGGCCTCAGAAGTAAAGAGTAATTAAGGACTAACACTACAGCTCCCAAGGACAACAATAGACACAACGTTCTAATTTAGGTTGAAAGAGCCACAGGTTTTTCTTAAACATTTATATACTAAAAACATAAAGTTCAGTTTTTGGGATTAACAATATTTGTTTACCATATTCAATCTCTCTCTCTCTCTCTCTCTCTCTCTCTCTATATATATATATATATGTATATGTGTTTGTATATATGTGTGTGTGTATATATATATATATATATATATATAGTTTATATATAGTTTGTCTTTTTAGTAGTTTCAAAACTTTGAAAGCATTGGTGTTAGTAATGCATTTAGAAATACACTTTTAATTGTCTTTACAGTTAAACATGCAGTTTCATGTGAGGGCACATTTTTAGAGGAGGGAGTTCAAATTATTTTAATCATGGGCACAGTACTTGGTAAACACAGCCTTTGATGATAAAGTGTATTTTTTCTTTTAAGTTTGAGAAGTATGCATTAGAAAACATTGAACAAGAAAACAATCAGTGATTTTAAAGGCTATTCTGATCAGAGCTGACATTAAAAAAAATCTCAACTGTATTTTTTATTTTATTTTATCAGGGACACTAGAAACAGGATGTTAACATTTACTCCCTGGAACCTGCTATTCAGTTTTTTTTTTATTGCATCTTGTCCCAGGCAATCTTCCCTCAGTGCAGTTTGTGCTATTGTTTAATAGCTTCCCTGTGGAGGCCAGTGTTTTGTTACATTGTCTTTTGTTTCAAATTAACCACAGACATCATGGCAGCCAAAGGAGGCACACTTTGAGTCTTAGGGTGTGTACAGCATAATTAATACATTTCATATGCATATTTTTTCTATTCATGTTATTGCTTGACATACTATAGCTAGCTTGGCTTGAGGAAGGGTGAACATGGTCAGGACCCCTTAGCAATTGAGATGCATATGCAGCAAATAAGTTCAGATGTGCTAACTTACCCTATAACTGTTAAGTGTCACAGTTTGCATTTTCTTCTTGAAATGGTTACTCTTGCATTTATGTTTATTTTAAAATATTTAATATTCTGACCGTGTGGTTATGTCATGACTGATCTCCAGCCTTACCCCCCCTCCCCGTGCTCCAACTTGCATAGAAGATAGTGTTTGTAGGCAAATCTAATCATTTTGCTGCTGTGTTCTGGTGTGTTCTAGTGTGTGTGTGTGTGTTTGTGTGTGCTTTTGATTCAATTGCTTGTGTCTTGCATGGAAAACAGTGCTTGTAGACAATCTAATTTTGCAGCTGTGTTCTGCTGTATGTGTGTGTGTGTTCCTCTGAGGCTGTTCTTGCAACCTAGGAAAGGTACTTCCTCAGACATAGCAGCAGTACATTGCACAGTAGATATAAAATGTCAATAAGCAGGTCATGCAACAGATGTGCTGAGCAGTTACTGAAGCAAGAAATGTACAGCTGTCATTTTTTACATCCTGTTCAAAATGTGTTTTTGTACCTGTGGTGCCAAATGGCACAGTCACTGTGCAAAGTCTCCTTTCAGCTAATGAACTGATAGTGTCACTGTTCATGCGGTGGGGTCACAAAAAGCCCATGCTGAAAATTTGGAGTGAAAATACCAAGAAACACCCAGGGCATTAGGGTTTCTGACCATAACACCCTGCACTGTAGGGGCTGACAGGCATCAGGGATGTGACTTGGCATTGTCAACAGTAATTCTCACACCATTCCACCCCATCCCCACCCTGCAGCCAGTGACAGGTATTGAGGTGTGCCTTTGACTCTTCAGCCCCATAGTTCACTACATTCTCTTATACTGTACCCATTTCAGCGTATTTCCTTATAGAATGGGGTTAGCATAAAGTCTGAAAACCCCAATGCACACCTCAACTCTTGTCTGTGTCTGCAGGGTAGGGTGAGGTGAAATGGAATGAGCGTTATGGGCAATGACCCAAAGGTACACCCCAATGCCTGTCCATGTCTGATGGGTGGGGGTGGGGTTGGCATCACTTCAGTATTTCACTGCCATTCCTATTCTGCCTGTCTGTCTGTGTGTGTGTCTCTCTCTATCTATATATCTATGTAATTATCTAACTTTTTATTAATTGCATGTATCGCTATTTTTACCTATTTCTAAAGCAAACCTACATATCACATTTGCCTGCACTCTGAGCACATACTTATGAAACTGTGCATATTTGTACTCTACTTCTGCGTAGACCTCATACTTTCCTAATATTCCCATTATCACAAGTATAACTACCTTGCCCTTATCAAAAGCGACCCCCTCTGAAAGTTAATATCACATTTTCTCTAACAGTCCATCATCATTACACCTGACTTCTTGACATCAACACATTGCTTAAATATAACTTACATCACCTCATGGACAAAAACCCTGTTTCTTTAAAAAAACAACAACAACAAAAAAAAACTCTGTAAATAATCCCAAGGCTGAACATATGCCAGCCATTACTTTTTCATGTATTGCCACCTTCTCTACCATCATGGGGATTTGCATGTGTTTCCCTTGATGCTTTGCATTACTGAGATATGTGCAATTGTGTTTTCTTTAAAATTTGGCTGTCTGGCCAATATTATCTGGGATAACACATACTGTACATCAGTAGCATTTGCTCTGGGGTTCTTTTGTAAGCTTCCTATTCCTTCCATTAAAATGTACACCTCCATATATTTTCCTAATAATGTGAATGCCTTTCTTAGAATAGACACTAAAACAAATCTTACTACTTACAAATCATTGTGTTGTTTCTCCATACCTCTTTAACAATTCCACACATCTTCACTAACTTCATTATGCAGCCGCGGTGGATCTGACCAGAATTTGTTTTAACAGTGTCTCCTTTGGATTCCCCTTGAAAATGATATGAAAACTAAGAAATTAAAGGAACATAGGTGGGACACAACTGACTATAGAGACAACTTTGTCTATACCTGAAAATTTAAAATGGGGAAAATGGTTACACTAGAAACTTTTTAAACACTGAAAGCTCTAAAAAGAGTGATAAAAATATCACAGCTAAAGAACAGGGAGTTTTTTTTTTGCCAGAGGAAACTATGGTGATGGAGAGAATGGCCCAGAGAGCAGACAGCGCAAGAGGAAACGCAGGACAGTGCAAAGGAAATTAAGATCCTAGATGAGGGTGCAGTAGGTGGGGAACATTTAATAAAGGGTATGGAAATAAAAAAATAAACAGAAAATACAAAAAGACAGAAACACAGAATGTAACAGCAGAAAAGGGCTGCTTGGCCCACCCAGTCTGCCTTATTTATTTATTTATTTTTGCTGTAGACCCACTTGATCTACAGTGCTGTCTCCCCCCCCCCCACACACACATTTCCTTAACCCTATGGCTTCTTTGTGCCTGTCCCAGGCATTTTTGAAGCCCTCCATTGTTTTCACCCCTAATACCTCAGCTGGAAGGCTGTTCCATGAATACACCACTCTTTCTGTGAATAAATATTTCCTCACATCTCTCCTGAAACTACCCCTTCCAGCTTCACAGCATGTCCCCTTTTTCTTGAGCACCTTTCTTTCTGAAACATACTCCCCTGCTGTACCTTACATACCCCTGTGAGATATTGAAATGTCTTTATCATATCCTCTCTCTCCCTCCTTTCCTCCAGGGTGTACTTATTCCACTGCTTTAGCCTCTCCTCATAGGGCTTTTGATGCAGACAGGTGCCATTTTGGTAGCCCTCCTCTGGACTGCCTCCACTCTGTCTATGTCTTTCCTGAGATGCGGTCTCCAGAACTGGGCGGTGGGGTCTTACTAGCAATCTCTACAGGGGTAATGCCATCTCCCTTTTTCTGCTGGTGATACCCCTTGCTATGCACCCCAGCATCCCACTAGCTCTCCCGATTGCCTTGTCACACTGCCTGGCCACCTTTAGGTCCTCCGATATTACTATCCCCAGGCCCCTTTCCTGCTTATCATTGTCAGTATCACTCCACCCATTTTGTATTCCACCCCTGTGTTTCTATGGCCTAAGTGCATTATTTTGCACTTTTTTGAAAGTAATCCAGCTGCCATACCCTGGACCACTCCTTAAGTTTTTTCAGATCTGTGCCCATCCTTTCCATCCCAGCCCACCCCCCGGAGTGTCTACCTTGTTGCAGATCTTGGTATCAGCTGCAAAGAGGCAGACCTTCCCTTCCAGATGCTCTGCAGTATCACTAATAAAGACATTAAAGAGGGCCAGTCCCAGCACTGAACCCTGAGGTACCCCACTGGTTATCCTCCCTCCCTCTCTTGCTCGGAGCAAACTCTGTTTACCACTACCCTCTGTCTCCTATCCCCTAACTAGTTTTTTACCCAGGTTACCACCTTGTTGCCCTCCCCTAAGCTACCCCAGCTTGCTTACTAGTCTTCTATGTGGAATGGTGTTGAAAGCCTTGCTGAAATCCAGGTAGGCCATGTCCACTGCTCCACCCTGATCTAACTCCATAGTCACCCAGTCAAAAAATTTATCAGATTAGATTGGCATGACCTGTAAATCCATGCTGCCTCAGATCCTGTAACCCGCTGGATTCCAGATATTCATGATCTTTTACTTTAGTAGCGTTTCCCTTAACCTTCCCACCACCGATGTCAAGTTGACAGGCCTATAATTGCCCACCTCTTCCCTGCTACCACTTTTGCGAGGAGGGACTACATCTGCCCTTCTCCGGTCCTCCGGGACCACTCCAGTCTCCAGTTATCTGTTAAATAGATCTGCCAGAAGTGCAGCTAGTACCTCCCTGAGCTCTCACAGCACTCTCGGATGCACCCCATCTGGCCCCATAGTTGTGTCCTAAAGTATTTGTGTTGGGCATCAGTCCTGGGTGAGGGGTGAAGCACTGCAGCTTTTGTTGCTGCTTGAGTGTAGAGGGTTCCGCCGTGCTCCATCCCTCCATGCTACCACAGTAAACACGTAATCACTGCTAAGCATTTTAAATGACAAAATGTAGTGAGAAAGAAATAATGTGGATTTAAAAGAAAAAGTTGTAAAAAGGGACCAAACAGTAGAAAACATAAAAACCCACTACTGTGTGTATACAATGCTCTGTGCTGTTCGTCCTCCCCATTTCCAACAGGCACCATGATGGACAAAGAGAAACAGAGGAAGAAAAAGTTCTCTGAGGAGAAGGAGGAGGTGTTGGCCTTGGCCCAGTCCTACATGGCCAATGAAAGCCTGATGTGCAAAAGAAGGAAAGTCCTGGACTCAGATCATGGAGGCCGTCAATGTGGTGGGTGGCAGATAGAGGCCAGACACTGAAGGAGATCAAGAAGTGGGCCACAGACCTGAAGAGATGCACCAAAGAGGTGACAGCCTGGACCAAAGCAAACACCCAGGCTATGGGCAGTGTCCTCAGTACAGTGGTGTCCCTAGCCCCTGCAGAAGTGGTGACAGCTGGAACATGTTCCAAGTGTAGCTGACTGGTGTCCCAGGAGGTGGCTTCAAAAGCCAGGTCAGACCAACACAAACATGTGAGTGGCCACATTAGCCCCATCACATTGGGCTTGTACATGTACCTGCAGGAGCAGTGTTGGGTATGCATGCCTTGGTGGGGGGGGGGGAGACCACAGTGACATGGGCCAAGGCCAGACAAGCATAGTGTGCAAGCACAGGATGTATTGCACAGACATGTGTTCTGCATAAACATCCTACTATAGCCTTATGCATTCATCCTGCATGGGCTGTGGGACACCATGCATGTGGGATATTACTGCTGCATGCCCTGTCTGTAATGATGTACACGTTGGTAGAGTTGGAAGAGCCCACCACTATGTGTTGACATTTTCATGGGTTCCTCCCCATTGGTGTACTGGGCTGGCCACCTTCTACACCGTATAGCTTATTGTATTTGTGGTACTGCAGATATATGTAAGAGGTAAACACAGAGCTACTGTATCACATTTACATGGAATATTGACATGCATGTGTCACCCTGAGCCCTCCCCTATTGTATTGTATACTGTCGCACAACTCAATTCCAAAGATCCTTTTGCTACAGGGCACCTTTGTGGATGAATAACCTACCCCCTCCTTGCGTCTTTACCAAAGCATTGGTCACTTCAAAACGCTCCTTAGGGCCCATCTTCAGTCCTCAAGTGACTGTGACTGTATGTAAATCAGTGCCCGGCCCTCTATTACTGACAACGGCCTCTGGCTTGCCTCTACACACTGCTCCTAGCCCACTAACTTAGGGATGTTAATCTCCCAGTCTATTTTTTTATCTGTCTCGAACTGAACTAGTTTCTGAATGTTTAGCCTTGCATTCCTGTTGTACATATCTTTACTATGTAACAATCACTTTATTTGTTTCTGTAGCTATGTCTGTACAAACTGTTGTTGCGTAATCTGATTTACTATATGTGACGTGGAACCTTTGTAAAGGAGTCTATGACTCAAAGGTATTTCTGATTCTTATGAAATAAATTTAATTTAATTTAATAATTATTCCCACATTCACCCCTGTATCTACTTCCCAGGTGGGCCCCCAGTATCCTACTCCGTCCCTGCTTGTTGTATGTGTTACACAATGGGTGTAGGCTGCATGGTGGTATCCAGGTGTCTTGGTGGTGTGGATGTCTGTAGGCTAATCAACTAATCACATACTGTGCCACATGTGTGTCATATACTTAGTGATTACTGGTGATGGGATGTGTGTGAGGTGTACAGCACTGGGGGCCTATGGGCACCTCACTGCATGGGTGGCATGTGTGGTGATACACAGTACACTGGGCTTCCAAGCTGCCATAGTGAGCACACTTGTATGTACATTAGTGCAATATCACTTTCCTCTGTTCTCCCAACAGCCAAATCCATAGTGGTGGACACCATCACAGAAGATGCCCTAGGCTCACCACGCCAGCTGCTGCCCAGAGGCTCACCTATGCTGGGGCTGATGATGACTCCAACACCAAGGAAGGGGAGGACAACAGTACTTTTGTGGAGGGGTGGAGGAGAGAGGGGTCTGGCTCAGAGGAGTTGCCTGTCCCTGCTGGCCCCCCTACTGATGAGGCCCATCTGCCTTGCACCCCCAGGACACTGCCCTGCCTCCCCAGGCCAATCCCACTGACCCAGCCACCCAGAACCCAGTTACCTGGTGCAGCACTGACCATGGTGCAACCCAGGACCACATAATGGCAACGTCAATTCAGGATATTGAAAGACATGCTGCAAGTAGCTATTAAGAGTGGGCATGTAAAAAATTGATGTCCGCGCTGGCGCTCTGTGTCACAGGCATGCTGTCAGTATATCACTGCTTCCGGGGCACTAGGTAGTTTCAGTTGGGATGTTGGAATGTTGAAACTTGCAAAAATTGAAAAATATGGTAAGCGATCACTGTTCTGGCATACATGGGGACTTTATTTGGGGGATAAGGCATAGATTGGTAAATTGAATCACACTGATGCAAGCAGATGTAAAAATAAGGGGTAAAGCTGACAGTGCCCCTTTAAGATCTGCCTTTTATAGTCCTTAATTTGTGGTGTGCTACATCATGCTACATGCCGCCAGTGCCCCTGCACCACTGGTGTGTGTGTGTGGCCATGAGATTTTCTGTTTCTGCACACTGTACTCCAGAAGGGGCCTGAGTGGAGCCTTGTAATGTGGTAGGATAAGTAGAGTAGGAGCGGCCAGAGCCATTATTTAATAAGTGCAGGACAAGGGACCACCTGTTGACTCAGTGGCCCCCACCACAACTGTGCATGCTGCTGGAGCAGAGGAGGAGAAGAAACCATAGGAGGAAAATGCTTACCACAGCAGGATTATTGCCCAGCCCTCCGCAGACTCAGCACCACCAACAACAGCTCCCATCTCAATAAAGATACTGACTCTGGATGACTACAAAGCCCATGCCAGTGGGTACCCAGTGAATATTTTGTGTGGATTATAGCGTAGTATAATCTGCATGACAAAAATAGCATACGACAAAATAGCTACAGGGACAGCACAGCACAAGTACATTACTGCTATCCCTGTAGCTGCTGTCACTCGAGACGAAGACAATAACACGTCCACTGCATGCTGCCTTACTGAGCAGCTGCTGTGGTGCAGAGGGTTAGGGCCATGAGCAGTAAAAGGCAGCAGAACGTATGGATGACCAGGGTTCAATTCCTGGTCTTGTGACTTCTTTTTTCTCTCTCCTCCCAACATTTATCTTTAATTTGTCCACCCCACCACCCTGTACTCCCCCCCGCCAGTTGTCTTGGTCAGTTCCCCCCTTCCCCCGGTGACTATCTCCCCTCTGACTTGCGACCCCCAACACAAATATGATCCCCTAAGGTTCCTCCCATCCTGAGTTGCCTCCCCAGAGATAATTATTTATAGTTTGGGGGTGGGGGGTGGGGAAGAGCCCGCAAACACTCATTGTAGCTATTCATTTTTCGCCATTGTAGTGCTCAATGTTTTTCCTGGGCACTACCTTTGGCTTCGCTGATTTTCGTGTGTGTATTTTTGAACTGCGCTATTGTGCGTTTCGGTGTTATGACCCAGTGCCATGCCAGAGAGTGAGCCACTATTTCTAGGAGAAGGGGCACGTCCTGGAGATGACAGGTGTCGGGGTTGGGAGAGTCAGGCTTGAAGGGGCAGGCAAGGAGTCTAAGTTTAGGCTGTGCCATCTTAGTGCTGGAGCGACAACATGTTGCATTGCCGTCTGGGAGACCAAGATCCTTGTAGAAGCCCAGAATTCCATTCTGAGGCCAGCTGGGTGATGGGTGCATCATGGAGGGGAGGTGCTCATGTTATAGGGATGGAGGATGCAGACAGCCTGGAATTTGTGAACCCCCCTGGTGGCCAATCACAAGGTGGAATTGGCATCGGCTAGAAAGACAACCAATTACCTGGCAAGAGGAAGGGTGTATTTATGGTGACCTCAGTCACTGGGATGTGGATCATGGTAACATAGTGAGCAAAACAGGGAAAACACAATAATAATAATAACAATAACCATAAAAGTACACCTTGTTAGCCATACTGCTCCCTGCACTACTAAGCCTTGAGATACAGAATTGATGTTGTTTGGGGTTGGTAGTATGGCTGCTGGTTTAGTTCCATCACTTGACTATTTGGTTTATTTTTGAGTTTGTTGCACTTTAGTTATCATTATCTTATCTTCACTTACCTATGTGGTGCCATGTGAGGAAAACCCACACAAAGTGCACTGCAGACAATAATATGTAGACAGTAAAACAACAAGCAAAACACAAAGGCTATCTCTTACTCCAACCTAAATGCTCTCAGTAACCATGAAGCTTTAAAAAGCTCGTAGTTCCAAAAATGGCAGACAGAAAATGTAACTGATTTCTAAAACTGGTCAGCTGTTACTTTTCATTTCTGAAGTGTTTTTTTCTTTTTTCCTTTTCTCATTAAAAGGTATTCTACTAGCTAGGATCAGCAGTGATGTAAAGAGAAGTACTTTACCTGGAGACTGGCATGTCTAGTTCTGTTCCTGTTCATACTTTGTCATTAAGACCTCATTCATTGTGACATCACAAGTGACAAGGCTTGCAGCAGGTGACTGGCTCTTATTGGTCAGTTGTGATATTACAGACAGTGAGGTCACAGGGCTGATGATGTAAGAGGAGGCATAAAACTAGATCTGTCTACCTCTAGGTAGAGTACTGTTCCACACGTCATGCCAAGTGTTGTGCAGCAGAGAATCTTCTGATTAGCAAAAGGGAAAAGAAAAATAAATGCTTCAGATACAGTATAACGGTAATAGTTCACTATTTTTGAAAGTTAATATTAATTTCAGGCAGTACACCAGAGCCCAGATATTCAAAAGGGTTCGCATGGCGCACACAATTATTACCTATGCACAACCCACTACATGTGCCTCAGCAGCGATATTCAAAGGGAAAAGTCGCCTCACAAATCCTGATGCGCCGGAGCACATCAGTAATGTATGCAGGCACAGGTGGGGGGATATTCAGCCCGGATGTGCAGAGTCATGCATGCACAACCCCACCTGTGCCTGCACAAAGTTAAGCCCCAAAAAAGGAACAAATGATGGCCACCCACAGGTGAGCGTCGTGATTGTAGGCACAACACCCGGCAGCTGCCACACGTAGGTGGCCACCCGAAGTTCCTGCTCACACCTGGCGGCACCCCCCATGCCCCATCATAGGGCATCCGTAAAGACACCCCTCCAATATCCCTGGTGGTCCAGTGGACTCCTAGTGCCCGATCGTGGGCATTGGTATATTACACCCCTCTCCAATATCCCTGGTGGTCCAGTGGACTGCACTCTGCCCGATCGCGGGCATCTGTAAACATAGAACAGTTCTATTACCCTGGTGGTCTAGTGTACCCCCTCCCACCCGCCCACTGAGCCCCACCGCCTTGCTCCCCCGTCAGCTGGCATGGCAGCACCCCACCTGCCTGCCGCCTCACGCCCACCGACTGACAGCTAGTAGACTGCATGCCCATTGGTTCACAGCATGAGCCAATGGGCATGCAGCCCATCACCGCACTACTCAGCCTAGATATCCACAGGTGGGGGAGGGGGGCACACTAGACCACCAGGGTAATAGGACTGTTCTATGTTTTACAGATGCAAATGGGGCCACAATGACATGCAAATGGCCTCATGCGATCTTGCATAAATTATGGCCCCATTTGCATGTCCCCTTTTGAATATCGCAGGTGCTGTGCATGGCACAATGGTACTTGCGCTAGCGCATCTCCATGCTCCACTCTGGCCACTGCACCATGCACAGTGGGGGTGGCCAGGGTGCGATATTCAAAGCTGCTGCACTATAGTGCAGCTCTGTTGAATATCGCCCCGGCCACACCCCTGCGCAAAAAAGTTGAGCTGCGCCCAGGCTTGCGCCACAGTCTGGCGCAGTTTGAATATCCAGGCCCAGATCTTTAAGACTGGCAATGAACATCTTGATGGATGGAGCAAACCTGACTCTAAAAGACAGAGCATTCTGGATGTGAGCTGCTGCAATTTTGTCCCGGGTCGTACCTGAAAATAGGCAGCCATGCTATCTAGAGTGCCTACCTGGTCAACAAAAACCAAATAAATAAATAAAGCACAATTCCCAGCAATATGCAGATGAGTTTTTTTTATAATTGAGGAGTTTAAACAAGGAGTGCACTATGAGTTTGGCTCCTGTTTTCTTTATATTCACACTGGTTATTCTCTGCTTTGCTTAGTCAGTTACCATGTCCTAAGTCAAAGAGCACTTCTTTAACTTGTTAAGTTGCACGTTATTATTTACTTAACTATGTACCTACACTGTCAACTGTAATCTTGTCAATCTGTTGTTTCTGCCTTGCATCGGAAGTCATGTGTACTTAAAAAATTGCCTTGGCCCAGCACATTTACCTGGTACACAAATAAATAAATGTATTTTTGAGAGCTAAATCGGGCTCCTACTATAGTGTAAAGCAATGCATTTTTAGCTTGTGTATTTTATCTTAATTTGAGGTTAGAACAAAAGATTGGAACATGCAGGGTATCTTTTGGGTAACCCTACTGTCTTCTTGTGCCTCTTCTAGGGAAGAAAATCTCAAGTCTGCCATGTTGTACCACTCCCTAGGAAGGAAGTTCCACCACTACCAGCAACTCTGATGTGTTTTGGGTCTGTCTTGGAAGAGAATCCCACAGACTGACAACACAACATTATACACTGATCCACTGGTGGGGGAAAACACATAACTGCAACCAAGTCGGTCATGTTGTGTTGCTGCCTGGAAGAAAATTGACCAGCTGGCAATGCATTTACTTTGCCCCTTGGTACTCTGTGGGAAACTTCTCACCTACTGTTGCCACTATATGATGTTCCACCCTCCCTGAACTCTGGGGTTCTCATTATATTTTTGGGGCACAGACTATAGCCCATTCTCTTCAGATACTGTACAACAAGACAGCAGCTGTACTCCGTCTGCTGCAAAGTGCTACTCCAAAGGAAAAGTCCAGGACCTAGAAGTGCCTTTCAGCAAAATATGTATTGCCAGTGCAATAACATAGAGGATAATATACGGTCAACTATCCACAATAAGCATGTTGCTGTGTGTAGCCATCAAGAGATAGCCATGGCAACCGTTTAAATCTCGAGAGTGAAGCTCGAGACCTGTACAGGCAGCTGGAGCTGAAAGGGAAGTACTTTCTCTGTGCTGTTTGTTTGCTTTCTTTTAGTATTGTAGTAGCATTTACTGAGAGGGCAATATGTGATGTGTGATTTAAACTGTGCAACTGCAAAATAAATGATTCTGTCTTGGGCTGGGAGGAGGGGGAAGTTGACTGAGGGAGGAAGAGGATGAGACTGCGCAGGAGGGGGAGGGGTGATCATTGACTCAGACCAATCAATAGCAGGGCTGGGACCTACTTATATGACAAGGGGGATCAAGCAACCCTGAAGCATGAGCAACCCGAAGCTTGAGTGCCATGAAGCAGGAGTATGGCATCTCGAGTAGCATCTGCAGGGTGTCAGCAGGGAGGACAGCAGGCAGCAGGCCATGCTGGGGAGGGGAGAATAGGACACAGGGGAGAGGAGTTTCTAAAGGGAGTGCTGACCAGATATAGCTCAGAAATATACCATATGGCAGGAAGCTCAAGGAGGAGAGGGGTCTCCGGGAGTGGGCCAGTAAGTAGGCAAGGGAAGGAAGGGTGTTTGTGGGCAGTCAAGAGGGATGGGTGGTAAGTTGTAATGGATGCGGGGCAGCCATATTCTTGGGGATTGCATGGAGGGCAGGGGGGTGTATGGTGTGTAGGCAGTTGATACAACTTAGGGAGGAGCTTGGATGGCTGAGAAAGGAGCTGGGTAGATGGGGGGCAGGGGTGGGGAGAACACCAAGGAAAAGGGGACCTGAGGAGGCCATCACCAGAGGTTGCAGCAGGCCAAAGAAATGATAGACAAGGCAGGGGAACAAGAAGGACAATCAATCAGGAGCAGCTGGAGGCAAGCACCAATGACTGGAGGGTGGTCAAACACCAGGGGAAGATACGAGCAGGGGCAGGGCAGGGGTATAAGTCACAGAGTGGGGTGGCTGAAGTAGCTCAGAGAAGGGAGAATGACAATAGGAACAGATTCTTTGTTTTGGCTAGCCTGGAGGAACAGGAAGGGGTGGTGGAGGGCACTATGAAGGGTAAGGGATACAACAGTGAGCTGGAAGGCAAAAGAGGTAGCCCAGGCAGCTGCAGATACAATGCAGAGCAGAAGGAAGGTGGCAAAGCAGCAGGTACGAGGGGGGGCAGGTCCAAAACAGACAGGGGCACAGCAGGCAGCCCTGGAAAGGATAGCACAGGGGGGAGGTTGGGAAACATGGAAGAGGAAGAGAACAGGTCAGTGGGGACACAGGGAGCCAGTGGCAAGGGGGGTGGAATGGCAGGCACAGAAAGGGGGGAGGTAGAGTAGAAGAGGAAGGGTACAAGGGTGGAATCTGATAGTCTGGGCACAAATGGTACAGGGGAAAGGACGGGGCAAAGAAAAGGGAACATACATGGCTCAGGGAAGGCACAGAGGCAGGGCTGAAGAAGGGGGAGATCAAGATGGGGGGCAGAGGATTAGCAGGCAGCAGGAGGGTAAAAAGGATAAAAGAGGGAAGGTCATTATGGTGAGAAGGTCAGTAGCTTTCTCAGAAATCCTACCAGTGCTAAGAGCGAGTGCAACCAGGAAGCAGAATCACTGAATTCAATAGATGGCTGAAGAAATGGAGTGGGACCATGGGGTATGGCTTGGTGGGGAGGGGGCAACAAGTGGGAGAACACAGACCTGTATGCAGAGGATAGGTTGCACCTTAGTAAGGAGGGCTCACAGGTACTGAAGCATAAGTTGGGGGAGTTTATCAAAGAAAATTATAATTTAAACTAGGCAAGGGGAGGAAGGGGGGGAATTCATCATGAGATGGGGAGTTATAAATAGTACCCAACCACTCTTGCTAGCACATTACACCCAATACTCTTTCTTCACATCATTTGTTCTTTCCTCTTCTTTTATGTGTTTAGTTTCATAATTTAAATACAAGTCTAGAGGTTGTATGACCTATTGAGACTCGCCACAATATCAATGGAAATGCCTACACCATTCATCATAAAACTATCCAACCTTCTCTGGAAAGTGTCTAAAGAGCCACTGTTTACTACTTCATTTGGTAAACTGTTCCATACAGACACCACTCTCTGACTGAACCAACCTCCCCTTTTATTAGTTTTGCAAAAAGTCCCTTTGAGCTGTGTATCATGTGTCCTAGTATCTACAGATCTATTACAGGATTCTAATCCTACTGCGGTCATTATGTATATGTTATCACAATTGCTGTAGACATAACACATGTCCCCTTTATGTCTCCTATATTTGACTGAGAACAGCCCAAGCTCCTCCAATTTATCACTATAGGGTTTTTCCCCCATACCATTTACCCTTCTCATCAATCTCCTCTGTACCTCCTCCGTAATAGTCTTATCCCTTACCAAATGTGGGGAGCCAAAGGGGGAACAATAATCTAGGTGAGGTCTAACAAGGGCAGTGTACAAGGGCATTAGGATACATGAATCACAACTTCTAATATTCCTACAAATGCATCCCATTATTCTATATAACTTTTGAGCAGTGCCCATGGAGTGCATATGGAATGACAGGTCGTTACTAGTAGTTACCTCTAAGTCCCTTTCCTGAGTAGTTTCTGGTATAATAGTTCCCTTTAGTCTATACTGAAACTGTGGGTTACCGTACCCTAGATGCATTACCTTACATTTACTAATGTTAAAGTGCAGTTTATTGGCATCTGCCCATGAGGAAAGCACATCTAGGTTTTCCTGTAATACAAGAGCTTCCTGTGCATTGTTGACTATAGAGCCAAGCTTGCTGTTGTCAGAATACTTACAGATCCAGGCACTCTGTGATACTTGCATATCCCACACATGTGCATTGAATAGTGTGGGCCCCAAGACTGACCCCCTGGGGCACTCCGCTCGTGACAGAACTCCATTCTGAAAGATGCCCTCTTACACTCACCCTCTGCCTTCTGCTGTCTAACCATGAATTAATCCAAGAAATTAAATTAGGGTGCAGATTGAGGGCTACGTGTTTTTCCACTAACTCTCTATGAGGCACAGAATCGAAGGCCCTAGAGAAATCAAAATATATAACATCAGCTCCCATATTTCTGTCCAATGCAGCACTTACTGGTTCAAAAAATGCAAGTAGGTTGTACAGGCAAGACCTCCCCTTACTAGACCCGTGCTGGGCTGGATCAAAAAATCCTTGTTCCTCCATATGAGAGATTACACGATCTTTAATCAAACTCTCAGGGATCTTCCCTAGCGGTGACGTGAGGCTTATCAGCCTATAGTTAGATATATCATTTTTGCTGCCTCCTTTATAAATTGGTGACACTATGACTTTCCTCCATTTGGACAACACTTGTCCAGTCCTCAGTGAGTTGTTAAACAGGACCGTCAAAGGACCTACCAATTCATTGGCCAGATTCTTAAACAATAGGGGGTGTATCAGGTCTGGACCCATCGATTTAGTTGTTTTATTTTTTAAATAAATTAATACTTCTGTTTCAGATATCCCAATACCCATTATGTCTTGTTTCAGTAATTCTGTACAGTGATTACTATTTTCCTTATTCTGGAATTTAGACAGAAAGTAGGCATTAAATGCATTAGCCATGTCAAGTCCTTCCTCTACACATTTATTATCTACTAGTACAGGCCTAATTACTTTTTGGTTACCTTTTAGTGAACTGATGTCACTATAACATTTTTTAATGTTACCCTTTGTTGAGCATGTCAATCTGTGTTCCACATTAATCTTTGCCCTTCTAATAAGTCTTTTGCATTTGTTATTCAAGCTTTTATATTTAGTTACATGCACTTCTGTAAGGTACTTTTTATATTTATAGTATGCCTTCTTTTTCTGACTAATCACTTTTTAAATATTTTTATTTAATCAAGTCGACAATCTCCCATTTCTACTTTATTTCTGAATAGTCGGAACATTCTGTGTCATGCAATAATCAGTCTTGTTCTTAATAATTCTCCATTGAGTGTCTAATTCTTTATGCATCAAGTCAGCCTTCCAGTCCCAGTCGGTAAGGTATACAGTCATACTATCATAATCTGCTTTATTAAAGCATTTATATTCAGTAGTCCCTGATACTTTAACCCATGTTAGGTCAAAAGTACACTATACAACATTATGATCTGAATTACTCAATGGTTCCTGTATTTGTACGTCTGTAAGCTGCTCCAGGAAGTTACAGAAAACCAAATCAAGTTTATTCTGTCCCCTAGTGTTACTGTGTACAATTTTGTCATGTTCTTATTTAGCATTATTTTAATTAGGGTAATTTCATGATGCGAGGTGCTGTGTAGCCCATCCCAGTCAATATCTGGGTAGTTAAAGTCACCCAGTAACAAGCAGTTACCATGTGGCTCCAAATCTCCAAGCTCATTTAAGAAGCTAATGTGCTCTTCATTACTCAGACCTTGTGGTCTGTAACATACACCCACCACTAGCTTGCCAGTAGGAAGGTGAACATCAGCCCAGATAATCTCGTATCAAGGTTCAGCCCATTCCCTGTAACCAACAGATCACTAGAACATATAGGGCAACTCCCCCTCCAGATTCATCCAACAGATCCTTATGAATCAAATTATATCTTGGGATATCTAGACTCCAGTCCCCCCTTCCTAAACCATGTTTCGGTTACTGCACAAATGTGTATGTTACCAGATATTAATCTATATTGTAGTTCCTTCTTCTACCATTCTTTACATGTTATTGGTTAACAAACTGGATTAGTTTAATATACCTTTATTAGAAAAATTAACAGGATGTGATTTATTGTTTATATTAACAGTAGTAGGTGTACCACATACTTTAGAAGAGAATTATTCTCCAATATCACTATGGTACTTATAGTATAGGATTGTTTATGATTACACTAAGATGTATATATGCATCTAGTATTGCTAATAGTTTGACTATGTGGTCTTATTAACTGAATTGAAATGAATGTTATATGTTTAAAATTAATAACATTTTATTGAAAAAAAAATACTCCTATGAATGTGGTGCAATGCAAATAACTGATCTGGTAGTGGGAACTACTGGGGATACTGCCTGCTAATATCCCTGTTGTCTGGTTACAGACAGAACTCTATGTAGCATAACAGACTGTGGAAGCATCATGTGATGATCATGGCCAATAACAGCACTTCCTTCAGTTGCATGTAAGACACTCTTGTTGCCATAAGAGGGTCTCAAATGCTATGCCTTATAAATGGGCTTTTGCTGGCTGCTTGTACCATCAACATTTTCAAGAAAGATACGTAATAAAAAAAACTAGTGTGATCTATGGTTTACATTATGGGTCTGGTGGGAGGGCCTCTTATGGATACAAAAGAGTTGCCTGTTGCTCCTTCAGACACCAGAACTGCTCACCTTTGATTCACAGTTCTCTCTTTCTAAGAACGTGCAAGGTGACACTCTTATATCCATAAGAGGCCCTCAAACCAAATCCAGAAACATATATTGCATATTTTGCAATGCTGCACTGTAATGTGACAACTGTGGTCCTGACCCCTACCCCACAGAACTCCAAGTAGTTCCTAGTGTCTCATGGAATCCCACCCATCATCTAATGCTGTCCCCACATGATTAGCAATCCTACCTCCATCAATAAAAATCCTATCCCTCATGTCATCCTTGGTGTACACTGGCACCACTCTCCCTTGCTTCATATCAGTTATTATTAGCAGTGTCCTGTGGTACCCACACTCCTTAATGCTGTCCTCCATCCTCCAGTACCCCCCCAGCTTGCATTATTATGAGCATGCTTCCTGAGTTACCACCAGCTTTTAGCAAGTAGAGTATGGTGAGACAGGGTCACAAACTTCCGGTGGCCACAAAGAAGTCTTTATGACCATTTTGTGTTTAACTTAGCATTTAAAAATGTGGGCTTTGGACTTTGAGTCTTAAATGCACTAGACAGAGAAATGAAGGTTGACTAAACTTATGATACCTTACTTGGGACTCTGTGCAAAGAACATCAGAGGCTTGATTCCCAAAGGGACTTTGTGTGACAATTTTAAAAGCAGTGGCTGTTCTCTCCTATATAGTCACCTTTCAGGCAACCATTCATGTTATTCTAGCCCAGCTCACTCCCTTCCTCTCTGATACCTCCTTTTTCACTCCTTAGCAATCTGGTTTTTGGAAGAATCATTCTATCACAACCTCCCTGCTTAGGCTCACTGACTCCATCCTTACTGGGATGGACAATGGCGTAATCACATCTGCAATCTCTGTTGACCTTGCAAAGGCTTTCAACACTGTCTCCCATTCTCTCCTCCTTGAATCCCTCACTACAGCTGGCCTGTCTGACTCTGCAAGAGATTGGTTCAGAGAATATCTTGTAGGTCAAATGCAATCAGTTAAAATAGCAGGTACTATACCACCTCCACTCCAAATTACCACCGGTGTGCCGCAAGGCTCAGTGTTTGGCCCCATATTATTCTCCATATTTGTAAACGACCTCCCGTCAGTATGCTCCTCCTCTAGTATCCATATGTATACTGATGACATGGCCCTTTTCACTTCTAGCCATTCCCCTCCTATGTTGCTGCCAGACTTCAGCATGACTTTAGCAAAGTTCAGCTCTGGCTAAGGTTACATCAGCTTTTTCTAAATGCCAAAAAGACAGTCTCAATGACCTTTGGCACCAGGCAGAGACTCTCTAGGCTACTCTCCCTGCCCTCCATCCATACCCTTGACGGGACTTCACTTGAGGACACCTCCTCATTCAGATATTTGGGTGTTTAGCTGGACCAACACCTCAACTTTTCTCTACGCGTGGACACCATCCTGAACAAACTGCACCCCAAGCTTGGTGCCCTATTCAGGAATCTTAGATGCATACCTCTAACGGCTAGGTGCGAACTTCTACAGAATATGATACTCCCCATCTTCGACTACTGTGATGTTGTCTATGGTGCCGCTCTCAAGTCTTCCTTAGACAGGTTGGATACTCTCTTCAATGCCTTCTGTCGCTTCGCACTGGACTCCCCCCCCACTCACCACTGCAACTTCTATCATTCCCTTGCCTTCCCTTCACTACATAACCAACGCCTCTCACACATGGCTACATTTATCTCTATATTCTGGTTGGGTTCTCTCCCCTCTTACCTCTCTTCTTCCCTATCTACTCACCTTCCCCCTCCACATGCTTAGGTCTACTGATTCTCATACCCTTGCTGTCCTGCTGTACCACCGCTATTGGTCAAGCTGCATTCTCCTATCACTTCCCAAAACTGTGGAACTCCCTCCCACCCCAAATCAGACACTCCTCTTCCCCCTCATCCAGCTCCTCTTCTTGCACAACTTCTACTCTACAAATTGTACCTGCCCCATGTCTTTTACACATCTCCTCCCACTACCACTTAAACCTTGTCAGTTCATTAGCTACTTCCTTGGACTCTTACTTGTCCCTCCTATCCCCAGCTGCATCTCCTTCATCTCGCACCTTATTGAGTTCTGTCTACTATTGTCCAATTATTGTCTAAATCCCAGTCTGTTTCCCCATCCTTTACTTATTCCGTTCCCCTACTTGATAGTCAGATCAAGTCAGCATGCAAACCCTTAAGTGTGTGGTTTTATATGAACTTAATATGTTTTAAGCACTTCTCTGCTTTTTTGCTCATTGTATAACTGTATTATTTCATTGTACTTTGCCTCATACATTTTAGCACTTCTCCAGATTTTATACTTATGTATAATTATGTTCTCCTGTATATACTATAATGTACCCTTGTCATACGTAATTTCTTGTTTGTGTACTCCACTCCCCTTTCCCTCAGAATGTTCCAGGAGACGAGCAACTTGTTGCTCAGTGTGCTTTTCTGGTGAAACTTTTCAATAAATAAAATAAAATAACCAGTTGGTTGTAATGTGGTTAAGATTGTAGACATAATAAAATTATGCGCTTCCCCGACCATCTCATTGTCTCTCAAATCTTGGGTTACTGCACATATCTACAGGCTTGATTGCTGCTTACTTGTATTGGCCCATCCTGAAGCTGAGGAGAAAAGCCTCAAAATAAAAAACAGTCCAAAAACCACCTGTCCCACTGCATGTCTATACTTTCGTCAGGTGGTCTGTCATTCTTGAGGCCAACTGTAGTACAGGTGGATTTTGCAAGGCAAAGTCAGGGTTAAAATACAGGATAGTTTTCTATTTCATTTGGGGTCCACAAATCAAGGGGCAGCAAGAGTGCCTGTTCTGAGCTTAGCAGCTAGCTGAAAGATTTAGTGTAGGTGTCAAGGATCTGAAAAGGTTCTGGTAAGACAAACACTGCAAAGTTGCATGGATGCTCATAACAATTTGTAAAGCATTATCATATGAAGGGACTAGAATGCACGCTAAAAGGAAGGCATTCAAAGACTTATTTCGTGTCCCGTGTCTCCTGTCTGCTCTCATCAGGGATGTCACTCCTTACCTGATATCCATAGAGATAAGAGGTTCTTTTTTCATTTTTAAGCTTTTTATACCACTTGGAGTTGTTTGGTTGGCTCTGTGTTCAAAGGGGGATCAGATCTCGCTCCATCCCCCACTCTGAGGTAAAAACCCAGCCCTACCATCGACGATCAGTGTGGGACCCGAGAGTGATGGAGGGAGATCTTCATCAACACAGGGATGGGAATGTAATTTTTTATGTTTTTTTATTTCATTATCGAAGTAGATATTTATTTTATTTAACATTTGGGTAACACTATAAGTTTCCTTAACTATACTGTAGTTACAGTGTAACTACACTGTAACTGCATCAAATTTGCAATGCAGTTACATGCAACAAATGTGTAACTACAGTGTATGTACCTGTGACAAAAATGTGATGACTGTAATAGGCCCACTGAGCCAGAGTTCATTTCCAGGTGCAAGCTGGGGGAAGGGATGCAGCAGGGAGTAAAACAGCAGTAACATATAAAGTGACAACATCGAATGCATGTGCATGAGTGCATGAACAATAAGGCAAGGTGCAAATAAAAAAAATCCAGAAAAACTATGATCAAAGTGTACAATGTGTGTATCAGTTATGGAGGTAGCAAGGGTGGGAACCAGGGGAGTGTGCCACCAACTTATGACAATGTTTTCTAACCGAAGCATGTTGGCATTAAAATTCAAATTACAGAGTACAACTGAGTTTTAATTTGTAGTACTGTACAAAAGGGTAAGAGGCAAAATGGGTAGGTAAATATTGAGGGCTGGGTAGGATAGATAGGGCATATCAACTATTAGCAGAGATTTACTGGGATCTGGTGCCTCAGAACAATTCACTTCCCCTTCGCTGGTGCAATTAAAAAATTACTGGAGGAATGAGGAAAAACTGAACTGTGGCTGTAAAGAACTTGGTATTAGTTTTTTCTTTACTACAGTTTATAAAACAGCTGCTTGTTTTCCACTTGGATCCTCCTGATTGGATGACTTCACCACTGCATTACTAGCAATATGCCCTTTATTTTTTCTGTATTTATGCTGTGATGCATACTTGCATCTGATTTCCTTTATTATTTTGATGTTATATTTAAGAAAAAACACTTACTAAGCTTATTAAGAGAAAGTTTAGAAAACTAAATTTTTGCAAACTGAGAGTGTGAGCCGTATACTTTGCCTTGAGTTTTGGATTGCTGTATATCCTGTGAAGATCCAGCTAATTAGAAGCTTGGTCTTACTCAGAAAAATATATACATTATTTCATGCATTTTTTAAAAGACAACCAACACTTTATGCAGGGCAACCATGAAACCCCCCAAATTAAATAAGACATATCATGCAGCTCATCAGTAGCTGCATCCGGTGGAGTTTGTGCTAAGTAATCTCTCTGGGAGGGCACACGGGTTCTGATGTCTGTGTTGTGCAGCTCTCTCAAACTCACAGGTTGATGGTGCTTGGGGCAGTTTGTTAGGGAGAGAGGCAGTGATGATAAGACTTGTAACAACTGGACAGACACAAGCATAGCCCCAGGCTGCACACCAAAGCCTCTCTCTAAGCAGCTGCTAATTAATTTCTATCATGCCATTCCAAGGAGTCCAGGGAGAATGGGGGGGGGGGTCTTAGACTGCTCGGAGTGTCTTACCTATTCCCTGATTCTCTCTCTCTCTCTCTCTCTCTTAGCTTAATGAGTAAAATAAGAACTACCGCAGAGCTGCCTTAGGTATGTGGGATGGGGTGGGCAGAGGGAGAGAGAGAAGGAAGGTGTTGGACAAGTCCACATCGGCATTCACCTACACTTCCAAGTAAACGTGGTCTGTTTACAAGATCTGTGGTGTACAAGCATATGTCTATTTTTCAGGCTATTTCAGAGCCCCTGATGAAGCACTACTGAAAAGGCCCCCAAATGAAGCTTTGCCAGGCAAAGTGCCAGAGCATCTGCAGACTGCTAATATCACGTGGCTTCCATTTGGGGTTTAGTGTGTTACATTTGCACTTTTCTATTTATTTATTTATTGCTTTGCACAACTGAGTCACCGTTTGCACCTGTCCAGTAAATTGTTCTTTCCACGGATTTCAGCAATGAAGCATTAAAGAGTGTCTTGAACTGCAACATGTGATGGTGGGCTCTGTGGTGATTTCACTCCTCTATGAGTTTGACCCTTTACAAGTGCGCCTACAACTTCTGTACTTTGAAGACTATTTGGGGTTGGCTGCTCCGTGGATGCACTGTGTCTCATCTGTTCTTGTTTGTTTATTCCATATTGAAGACTGCCTAACAGCTCATTTACTGAGAGATCTTGTTCTATGCAGGGGGTGAGGAAGTACATTTTTTTAATAAAGCCTGGCCAGTGCTCTGGGGTTGGTCCCCATGTATTTCCAGACACCCACTGACATTTTTAAATTTCACAAAATGAATAGGACCTCTTCTTATTGTCTCATCAAGATGATGTCAACTTCAATGCTACAGTTCACCCTATACACTGCGGTGAGGTATAGCACCATTACATACCATGCTAGGGTAAAGCACCTCTTCATACCATGTTAGGGTAAAGAACCTCTTCATACCATGCTGGTGCACAGCACCTCTACACACCATACTGGGGTATAACAACTCTACACACTATGCTGGGGTGCAACACCATTACACACCATGCTTGGGTACAACATCTCTACACAGCGAGCTGGGGTACAACACCTATACACATCATGCTGGGGTACTACACCTCTACACATCATGCTGGGGTAAAACACCTCTACACATCATGCTGAGGTACAACACCATTACACACCATACTGAGGAACAGCACCTTTATACATTGTGCTGGGGAACAGCACCTCCTACACACCATGCTGGGGTACAACATCTCTACACACCATGATGGAGTGCAACACCAACTACACAGCATGCTGAAGTATAGCAACTCCACACACTGTGTTGGGGTACAACATCTCTACACACCATGTTGGGGTACAGTACCTCTACACATTATGCTGGGGTACAGCACCTCTATAAACTGTGTGGGATACAACACCTGTACACATCATGCTGGGGTACATCACCTCTACACACCATGCTGGGGTACAACACCTCTACACACCATGCTGGGGTACAGCACCTGTACACATCATGCTGGGGTACAGCACCTCTACACACCATGCTGGGGTACAGCACCTGTAAACTTCATGCTGAGGTACAACACCTCTACACATCATGCTGGGGTATAGCACCTCTACACACCATGCTGGAGTACAACACCTCTACACACCATGCTGGGGTACAGCACCTGTATACACCTTGCTGGGGTACAGCACCTCTATAAACTGTACTGAGAAAGAGCACCTCTATGTACTGTGATGGGGTGCAGCACCACTATACACTGTGCAGGATACAACACCTCTACACATCATGTTGGGATACAACACCTCTACACACCATGCTGGGGTACAACACCTCTACACATCATGCTGGGGTACAGCACCTCTACACATCATGCTGGGGTACAGCACCTCTACACATCATGCTGGGGTACAGCACCTCTACACACCATGCTGGGGTACAACACCATTACACACTGCACTGAGGAATAATACCTCTATACATTGTGCTGGGGAAGAGCACCTCTGCACACCATGCTGGGGTACAACACCTCTACACACCATGATGGAGGGCAACACCAACTACACAGTATGCTGAAGTATAGCAACTCCACACACTGTGTTGGGGTACAACACCTCTACACACCATGTTGGGGTACAGTACCTCTACACACCATGCTGGGGTACAGCACCTCTATAAACTGTACTGAGAAAGAGCACCTCTATATATTGTGATGGGGTACAGCACTGCTATACACCGTGCAGGATACAACACCTCTACACATCATGCTGGGGTACAGCACCTCTACACACCATGCTGGAGTACAGCACCTCTACACACCATGCTGGGGTACAACACCTCTACACACCATGCTGGGGTACAGCACCTGTACAGATCATGCTGGGGTACAGCACCTCTACACACCATGCTGGGGTACAACACCTCTACACACCATGCTGGGGTACAGCACCTCTATAAACTGTACTGAGAAAGAGCACCTCTATATATTGTGATGGGGTACAGCACTGCTATACACCATGCAGGATACAACACCTCTACACATCATGCTGGGGTACAGCACCTCTATACACCATGCTGGGGTACAGCACCTCTACACAACATGCTGGGATACAGCACCTCTACACACCATGCTGGGGTACAGCACCTGCACACACCTTGCTGGGGTACAGCACCTCTATAAACTGTACTGAGAAAGAGCACCTCTATGTACTGTGATGGGGTGCAGAACCGCTATACGCTGTGCAGGATACAACACCTCTACACATCATGTTGGGGTACAACACCTCTACACACCATGCTGGGGTACAACACCTCTACACATCATGCTGGGGTACAGCACCTCTACACATCATGCTGGGGTACAGCACCTCTACACACCATGCTGGGGTACAGCACCTCTACACACCATGCTGGGGTACAACACCATTACACACTGTACTGAGGAATAACACCTCTATACATTGTGCTGGGGAAGAGCACCTCTACACACCATGCTGGGGTATAACACCTTTACACACCATGATGGAGGGCAACACCAACTACACAGTATGCTGAAGTATAGCAATTCCACACACTGTGTTGGGGTACAACACCTCTACACATCATGCTGGGATACAGCACCTCTACACACCATGCTGGGGTACAACACCTCTACACACCATGCTGGGGTACAGCACCTGTACACACCATGCTGGGGTATAGCACCTGTACACACCATGCTGGGGTACAATACCTCTACACACCATGCTGGGGTACAGCACCTCTATAAACTGTACTGAGAAAGAGCACCTCTATATATTGTGATGGGGTACAGCACTGCTATACACCGTGCAGGATACAACACCTCTACACATCATGCTGGGGTACAGCACCTCTACACACCATGCTGGGGTACAGCACCTCTATAAACTGTACTGAGAAAGAGCACCTCTATATACTGTGATGGGGTACAACATCGCTATACACCGTGTGGGATACAACACCTCTACACACCATGCTGGGGTATAACACCTCTACACAACATGCTGGGGTACAACACCTCTACACACCATACTGAGGAACAGCACCTCTGCACCAACTAGAAATACCTTATCTAGGGTAAAGGTATAAATAAATTGCAGTAAAGGTAGAGAGTGGAGAAATGGGAATTTTGGAAGTGGAGCAGTGCAGTGGTTGTGGGGCTGCAGATTTCATAGAGACCTTCGGGAGACTGAAGTGCTGCCAGAACTGCACACACCTCTCCAGGTTGAGGGAGGAGGTTGCTGGACTCGAAGCCGAGTTGGCTAGATGTGGGGCATCGATTTCCCAGCACAGGGGCCACTGAGTCTACCACCATTGCCTCAGAGGTTGCCTAGGAGAAGGAGAAGGAGAAGGAGGTGAAAGGATGGCTGTGGAATTTGAACCACACAAGGGTGAGGGTCCTGAACTTCAGGAGGGCAGATTTTAAAAAGATGGGTGAATGCCTCAGGGATGTCATAGCGGTGGGGGTATGATCTGACTGGCATGAAGGAACAGTGGACAAAGGTAATAAGGGCCATAGTGAAGGCAACAAACCTCTATGTCAAATACAGTAAGTGAGCAAAAGCAAGAGGAACAAGCATCAATGCCGAATGTTTGCCACTGGTATAGAAGCCCTGGGGTACTAGATAAATTGTTGTGCACTTTGTGGGTTATGATTTACCAACGTTAGGAGCCTGCTCTCGTAAATTTCAATGCAGGCTCATAACTTTGACTTTTTTTTATATTTTTGCCCCAAACTGTCAACATAGCCTTCTTATGACCCCATCTCATAAACAAGTGCAGAGAAAATTTTCAGCTCCTGCCCTGAAAGGTGCTTTTTGCACAGCAACTGTTAAGTCACCTTTCAGGATGGAAAAACACATTTTGGCTAGGATCTGGAAAATTACAGCTGTCACATTCATGA
Organism: Neoceratodus forsteri; assembly: GCA_016271365.2. Lineage (NCBI taxonomy): Eukaryota > Metazoa > Chordata > Ceratodontiformes > Ceratodontidae > Neoceratodus > Neoceratodus forsteri. The sequence continues at coordinate 1,027,435,651 of CM028130.1, read as the reverse complement.
GGTGCTGTAAAGAAATGGCTATGTTGAAAATTTTGGATAAAAATACTGAAATTTACCAAAGTTATGAGCCTGCATTCGCAAAATATAACATAGGCTTATAGCTGTGTTGTTTTTTAATATTGTTACACCAAATATTCAATATAGCCTTCTTATGACCCCTCCCCAACAAGGGCAGAGAAAACCTGCCCGGAAGGTGATTTCGCACAGCAACCATGAAATCACCTTTTGGGACAGATTTGCCTAATTTCAATGCAGTTGTTCATGAGGTGGGTTCCCAAAAAAAGGCATGTTGAAAATTTGGGGCAAAAATATTCAAAAATGGTCAAGTTACGCCACTAATTTCAACGCTTCATTGAAATACATTGACAAAAGTTAGGTGTGCACTGAAGAGACAGGCGGTGCTGAGAAATGGCTGCCAGACCCAAGTTTCAACAAATAAAAAAGAACTCAGCACTCATGGGGACCAAAAGTATTTGCAAACTGTGTGGTTTATTGTGGCCATTCACTCAGACAGCACCCTACTTCCCCCAGTGCTTTGATCCCACACAGGATCTTCCTAAGGGGGCAGGTATGCCCGCTGGGGAAATAGGATGCTGTCTGGGTGAACGGCACAATAAACCATGCAATTTGCTAATACTTTTGGTCTCCACAAGTGCCAAGTTCTTGTTTGTTTACTGAATTACACTGAACTGCATACCTGATTTCCTCAGTTTGCGGTCCGGCTTTGAAGAGTGAAGACGTGTCTGCAGTCTACAGAGGATTACGGTGTTGGATCCCTGGTGGGTAAGTAAAGGCTTGGAGGGGGTGTGGGGTGGTGGGTGATGAGTAGGAGGGTCGGGTGGGGGGCACTAAGGGCGCAACAGACATCAATGGACAATGTTATTTTTTATAGGGTTAAAAAAACAAAAAAAAGAAGACGAAGGAGCTTTTCTTTATTTCACATGGTGACAGCAACACTGAGGGACTGGGCACCACCAGTGTCAGTGTTATGTTTGTGGGGGGGGGTAGTGGATGCTGAGAGGGAGGGCATTACAGTTACAGAGGCGGCACTGCAGCAGCAACAGACATCAATGGATGATTAATGAAATGAGGGCTTAAAGTGATAGAAATTGGGTATTTTAACTCAAGCCTCGATACCGGGCACGTGCGAATGCATATGCATATTTCTAGAATATGCTTATGCATTCATGCATGCCTGGTATCACGGCTTGAATTTAATACCCTGATTTCTATCACTTTAATCCCGTGTTTCATGTTGGCTTGCACGTTCCCAAGTTCAGCTTTCTTCATACTTTTAAAAAATCTGTTTAGCTGAATTTGGGTGTTCTGAGCTGTGAACAAGCCTTCTGGCACTTCAGCACAATTTAGAGATGTGACCATGCATTGGAAGTGGTGCGGTAGACTCACACGGACCACAGGGATTTCACTTACGAAGAGGTGACACTGGGGGATTGAGCACCCCCAGTGTCAGTGTTATGTTTGTGGCGTTAGTGAGGTGGTGGGTGCTGAGAGGGAGGGTTGGGTGGGAGACAGTTACAGGGGTGCCAGCAACAGACATCGATGGACAGTTTTCTGTGTTACAGCTGGTGTCAGCGTGGGGTTCTTCTTGGACATTTGAAATTCCTTAGCAGGCTGATCATAATAGATCAGCTCTGCTTGCTGGTTGGTGTAGATCAAAGGAAAGAGCCAACCCATGATTGGGTCAACTTTTTCTTTTCAAGTACAGGATGTCTCCACCCAGCAAGCCAAAACTGTTTCATGATCAGTCTGTCTGATGATTGGTGTGGTACTGATGTGCCCCTTGAAGACTGCTCTGCATTGAATGGACAGCGTTGCACCTCTCAAAACCCAACTGTCATAACAAAATGTTTGCTGCATGCACATGCACATGGTTAACATAAAAAGAGATCACTATGGCTCAGGAAAGAGTTGGCTGAAAAGATAAAGGCTAAAAGGGTAGCATTCAGAAGGTTTAAGGAGATGGAGAGGAAGGAGGATAGGGAGGTGTATCAGGGAAATTAAAGGGAAACAGGAAAAGCAGTAAGGAACGTAACAGTGTAAACCAAAGAGAGAATAGCCCATGGGGTAATAAAAGGGGACAAGATATTTTTTAGGTATGTAAGTGAAAAGAGAAAGACCAGGGGTGGAATTGTATGGTTAAAAAGGAAAAGGGGGAAGGGAACTGTGCAGAATGGGACCAGGAAAAGACAGACATCCTGAACAAATACTTTTGTTCAGTGTTCACAGAGGTAGGAGAAGGGGAGGTGCCACAAAATAGTAACAGAAAGTTTTGGAGGGAGGGAGGGAGGTAAACACTAGTTCTTTTTCGGATAAGAGTTTCCTAAAAGACCTCACTAATCTGAAAGTGGACAAAGCAATGGGCCAGACAAGGTGCATCCAAGGGTATTGAGGGAGGTCAGGGAGCTACTGACTGCACCTCTGACAGTCCTATGTAACAGCTCACCGGATACAGGAGTGGTTCCAGGAGACTGGAGGAGGACAGATGTAGTCCCACTCCACAAAAGTGGTAACATGGAGGGGGCTGGCAATTATAAAGCAGTAAGCCTGACATCAGTGTTGGGAAAGTTAGTGGAATCACTGCTGAAGGAAAGGATTGTAGAATATCTTGAATCCAGTGGTTACAAGACCCAAAGCATCATGGGTTCATAGGGTGGAGGTCATGTCAAACAAATCTGATACACTTTTTGCATGGATGACAAAATAATTAGATCTGGGTGGGGAAGTGGACATGGGCTACCTAGATATCAGTAAGACGTTCAACACTGTTCAACATAGGAGACCAGTAAGCAACCTGGGTAGCTTAGAAGTGGGTCCAAGGTGGTAAACTGGATGAAAATTTGGTTAGAAGGTAGGCAACAGGGGATGGTGGTAAACGGAGCTCACTCTGAGGAAGGGAGGGTGACTAGTTAGGTGTCTCAAGGCTCAGTGCTGGGACTGGTCCTCTTTACTGTCCTTAAAAGTGGCACTGCAGAGCAGCTGAAAGGGAAGGTATATCTCTTTGTGGATGCCACCAAAATCTGCAATAGGGTGGAAGCTCAAAGAGGTGGAAAGGATGAGCAGAGACCTGAGAAAACTAGAGGAGTGGTAAAGGGTGTGACAGCTGGGTTTCAATGTGAAAAATTGCAAAATAATGCTCTTAGGACACAGAAACCCAGTGGCAGAGTACAGCATGGGTGGAGTGGTAATGACGACTACCAAGCAGGAGAGGGACCTGTGGTAATCATATCTGATGACCTAAATGTCACCAGGCAGTGTGACAAGGCAGTCTGGAGGGCTAGTGGGATGCCGGGGTGCATAGGGAGAAGTATCACCAGCAGAAAGAGGGAGGTGATGTTGCTTCTGTATAGATCACTGGTAAGACCCCATCTAGAGTACTGTGTCCAGTTGTAGAGACCACATCTCTGGAAGGACATAGGTAGAGTGTAGGTGGTCCAGAGGAGGGTAACTAAAATGGTTCAGAGTCTGCATCAAGCACCCTAAGAGGAGAGACTAAAGGACATCAGTATGTACACCCTGGAAGAGAGGAGGAAGAGGGGGATATAATAGGGACCGTTATGTACCTAACAGGGGTAAATAAGGTACAGGAGGGAAGTATTTTTCAGAAGAAAAGATGCTCAAGAACAAAGGGGCATACTATGAAGCTGGAGAGGGTAAGATTCAGAAGAGATGTGAGGAAGTACTTCTTCACAGAAAGAGTGTTGGATTCCTTGAACAGCCTTCCAGTGGAGGTGGTGGGGGCAAAAACACTGGTGGGGTTCAAAAATGCAGGGGATAGGCACACAGGAATCATAGTGGAATGGAAGGGGAGGAGGGAGAAAGAGCTGTAGCTCAAGTAGGGTCTGAGTTGATAATGCAGTTAGATAAAAATGGGCAAGCTGGGTGAGCCAAGTGGTCCTTATCGGCCCTCAAATTCTATGTTTCTATGAGAGCCAGCTGGTCTGTGGTGGGATCCAGGTGGATGGGGGATGGTAGGTCAAGGCACATTCCTCAGCCTGTGCCACTACAAAACTCAATCACCTCTCTGGTAGGATGGGACTACCAGGAGGATGCACTCACAGTACTGGCTGGGAAGGATGTGGGGGTTCTTCATAGGGGAGGCCCCAATGTGGGAGGCGGAGGTCCCCAGCAGAGGAGGAAGCAACTTCTGATGGGGGACTTAATCATTAGAGGGGTATATTTGTGAACAGGAAGGGAGTAAAAGAGGGAGGTGAGATGCTTACCTGGCACCACGGCTTGGAAGGATGGTAAACAAATCCTTAGAATTGCTAGGGTGGTGGGGCAGGAGAGAGAGCCAGATGTCATTGTTCACCTTGGGACTAATGACCTGGCTAGGGACAGGGCTGGGATTGTGCAGAGAGATTTTAGTGAGGTGAGTAGGAGTTTTAGGCAATTAGTGTGCTCAGTGGCTTTCACCGAGGTGCTGCTTGTCTACAACTGGGGGGAGGATAGGGTTCTCCACACCAGGGGCTTCAACTAGTGGTTGAAGGAATGCTATAGAGATGAGGGGTTTGGCTACATTGGGAACTGGGGATCATCCTGGAGGGATATAGGTTTATACAGAGGTGATAGCCTGCATCCATCTGGGAGGGAAACCTCAGTCTTCCGTGGATGGTTTAAATGTTACTGTGATGAACATTTAAAGTAGCTAGAGGGTGGTGGCAGGGAGGCATTAACTGCCCCCCCACAGACTGAAGCAGAGAGAAGGTAGGATCCGAGGGGTTGAGAATTCTCCAGGGTGCAAAATAAATTAAAAAGCAGTGTGGTAGAAAACAAGGGGGATGGGAATAACAGCTGTAAAAAGAAAGGGGAAATGGAGGCAGAGCAAATGGGAGTAGAAGAAGGAGGTAGCAAGCAGGGTAGGAACAAACTGTGGAAGGCCATGTGTGCGAATACAAGAAGTCTAAAAATATAATTCTAGACCTAGAGGCCATCATGGCGGAGGCAGACCTGGATATTGTGGCCATTACTGAGTCATGCTGCACAGGAAACCATGACTGGGACTTGGCCATACCAGGCTACACCCAGTTCATGATAGGGTGGGAAGGAAGGGAGGGAGGAAGGGTGGTGCTGTATGTAAGTGAGGATATAAAAGCAATGAAGACACAGGGAATTGAGGGGGGAATGAAGGGTTGAAGGTACTGTGATTCACCATGGAAACAGGAACTGGAGCCACTATTCGCACTGGCGTGATCTACAGACCTCCAACACAGGGGGAGAAACTGGATAAGGCACTGATGGAAGCCATTAGCACAATGGCAGAAAAAGGGAAGGTGCTGCTGGTGGGGGACTTCAGTCTATCAGGTGTAGATTGGACCCTCCCAGCTACAGCCTCAGCTAGAAGCAGGCACATCCTAGACTCTCTGCAGGGGGCATTTCTCAGGCAACTAGTCAGGGAGCCCACTCATGAAGGGACAATACTAAACCTGGTGTTCACAGTGGGAGGACCGCCTACTAGGAGGGAGGTGTTACATGGCGCTATGAGAGCAGCTGTGTGAGCGGTAGCTACATCGCTCTCCCCCAGGTCTCTGTCAATTCTAACCTGTGTTTTTTAACTTCATTTTCATTTGGATGCTATGTTCTGTGATGAAGAATTTCTACTAGAAAGCCTGGCTGTATCAGAGAAACGCAATTTAAAGCTCTACAATGCTTTCAGCATAATGGCTACCAGAAAGGATCACAGAAAGGTAACTGCCGGTACTAAACAAAAGGCTACTAAATCAGTATCCATTATTACAACTCGTAAGCAGCAAAACCTAATTGTTAAAGCCCCCCTTACTGAAGTTCTGGAGTCAAACTCACTGCGACTCGGCAGTGGTGTTCTCCCGGTGTTTCCCCTCTTTATGCCAGACAAAAATGCAGCTACTGTGGAGACTCGTGCTGGGCTCAAGGGTACGAGCCGGGTTGTTAACCCTCCTGGAACTGGAACAGACTTTTCTTTAGAGGGGAACGGAGCAACAGCACAATACTGCGTGGAAAGTTTGGGACAGCTAGAGTTACACTCTCACAAACAAATGACTGTGAAGGAATAATCGGCTACCCCTAATTTGGAAAATTTGGAGCCTGTTTCTCAAATTTTTTCAAAGGAGAAATGCACTGAACAAATGGAACCCGCATTTTAATGTCCTGATTTGAGACAGAAGGCCAATGCCGAACCAGGCTGGGAGTTAACCAAACAATCCGATGGGAACCTCAACGAGGCGGGAAGCAGCGCAGGAGAGAAAACCTGTCAATCTGAGGAATGGAGCCGAAAACAAGCAAGTAATAAGGTGATACAAGCTGTACAAATGAACGGGATTAATCTTACCCAGAGTGAAACTCAATTACAATATGGACTAAATGTGGTAAGAGAAGATTTTTTAACCTTTGAAAAAAATCAAAATACTAATGGGGACATTAACATGGCTGATAATTTCAGTATACAAACTGATGATCATATAAAACCTGCATTACATCTGGAAGTAAGGGGAGATATGGAAAATCTAGAAAGCTCATATGAATCTTGCTCTGAAGATGAAGTTGCAGATTACTTATTCGATTTTGAGGATCACCCCCCCCCGTGGGCAAAACAGCTTTTTGTTAAAATTAACACTGTAACTAGTACCCTGGACATAATGTTGAAGCACCAGACACAAATAGAACAATATTTTCTCTTGACCCAGAAACTTATAAAAGAAAACAAAACTATAAAAACTGACATTTTTGACATTAAAAAGCACCTGAGCTAGTTAACAGATGAAACTATGCCTATGACCAATAAGATAAAAACACTTGAATTGGCTAATATTGAATTAAAAGAGAGAATACTCAATCAAGAAGCAAGGTCAAGGTGAAATATTGTTTGAATTTTGGGAATTCCTGAAAACTGGGACAATATTAAATCCTTACATGACTCTTTTAAAATAACAGACCCAATGAATATAGAGTTTTCAGTAGAAAGAATCCATAGATCTTTACGATCTAAAGGAACTGATGATGCTCCACCAAGGCCAGTTATACTGTAGTTTTTGAACTAGGCAGATAAAGAAAATCTTATGTCTTATGTATACAAAAAAATAGAGATTGATGATTCTTGGAGCAAATATAGCACTATATAATAATGTACCACAACAGATAGTACTAGAAAGAAAAAAAGTTTGACCTTTTAAGGAATAAGTTGTGGGGGCTGGGATATAGAGCAGTAATGATTTACCCTGCCAAAATGAAGGTGATTATTGATGCTAAAAGCTATGTTTATGGAAAAGTTGAACATGCATGGGCTGAATTGAAAACTAAAATTCCAGAATTATAAAGTAAAAAATCAAATGCATTTGGTTTTCAAGTGACGAATTATAACCTTTTTTCTTTCTCAGCAACTGAATGAACATAGACAGAGAGGGGGAGACAAGTAATGTGGCTATATTCAGTATATAGGGATGTCCTTAAAAAAGGAATGTTTTTTGAATTTTATTAAGACAAAATAAAGATTTTGCTTGTATGATACATAAATGGAAGCTAGATTTACGTGAAGAAGTTTTGAAGTATAGAAAATATAGAATGGCATGGTTCAGAGAAAGAGTGAGACTATGGTTGGAATAACTGGGATAAATGGATAATGTGATAATAGCCTCTTTAAATGTGAATGGAATTCATTCCCCCAAGAAGAGAACTAGATTGCTAACTTACCTTAAAAGATTAAAAGCACAAATAATGTGTTTACAAGAAGTGCATTTGGAAGAAAAATAAATAGTTAAGTTGAAAGTGAGATAGGTCGGAGAGATTTACTACTCATTAGGTACTAAGAAAAGTAGGGGGTAGCGATATTAATAAAGAAAGGTAGTAATATAAAGGTACTAGAAATCTACAAAGATAATCAAAGAAGAATATTAATGTTGAAGCTTAGTATAGCAGGGACAGAAATACTACTGGAAACAGTCTATGCACCGTTTGATAAATATGCTGATTTTTTGGCTGAAATCAAACAAGGACTACAGAATATGCAAATCAACAGTGTTATATTGGTAGGTGAGTATAATGCTTTGCATAACCCGTTACAAGATAAATCTTTACCTCCAAATAAAGGGAACAATAATATATCAAGGAAAATAAACTCGTTTTTAGAACAAGAACAATTAATAGACATATGGAGACATAAAACCCTCTTACTTCTAAGTACACCCATTTTGATAAGCAGTATAAGGTGTTTACAAGGATAGATTACTTCTTTATAACTAAAGATTTGGTAAATAGGACCACCACTGCATTAATTGATAGCATTTGTATTTCTGACCATGCTGCAATATTAATTGGCCTCAATTTATTAGATAAAGATAGGTTTATTATAAAAACATGGACATTTAATAATATGCTGTTGAAATACCCTGAGTTTGTGTCAACAATTAGGGAAGCCATTAAAGAATATTAGTATTTTAACTATTCAGGTCAAAGGCCAATTACAGAAATATGAGATGCTTTCAAAGCAACAATTAGAGGACAAATAATTTCATATCAAATTAAGCTTAATAGGATTAAAAATAAAGAATGGGATGCAATAACAAAAAGATTGGAGCAATTGGACAAACTAATAGTAACTGTTTATTCAACTTATAAAGAAGAATGGTTTAATTTAAGAGCTAAAAACAAAATTATATACAACAAGAAGAAATTAAGAATGCAGCTTTCTTGAAAAAGTACAAATATTTTCATATGGATAAACTGGGAAAACTTCTAGCAAACTTATTGAAAACAGAGGAGCAAAAAACCTAATATTAAAAATTAAATACCAGCAAGGGAATAGTTACACAACTGATGAAAGCATAGCTAGAAGTTTTTTTGATACTTTTAAAATATATACCAAAAGGAATTAACACCTAATAAAAGAAATATTGAATCTTTTTTTGATAAAGCAAATATAGCCTATGTTCCTTTTGAATATATACCAATTACACTTCAAGAAATAAAAGAAGCCATTATGTCACTACCCATAAATAAGTCACCAGGCCTGGATGGCTTAACCAGTGAGTTTTACCAGGTATTTGTAGAAGTACTTGCATCCTGGCTAAAAAGGATAACTGAAGAATTATCAGAAAAGGAAAATCAAACACCCATACCTCTATCTATGAAAACAGCAAAGATAGTATTAATACATAAAGAAGGTAAACCTATTGATTCTACAGAAAGCTATAGGCTGATAGCATTACTCAATGTAGATTACAAATTAATAGCAAAGATCATTAATAATAAATTACAGCTTCATTTAGATAAATATATACATCCTGATCAATATGGGGTTATGAAGGGAAGAACTTTATATCAAGCTAATAAGAAAATTCAAACTATAATTCATTTGATAAATTCAGATAAAGAGTATGAAAGAGAAACTTTTTATGTCCTGGCTATAGACGCTAGTAAGGCTTTCGATCTTATAAATAGAGAATTTATATATTTAACATTGGAGAAATGGGGTATACCTTTTCAATGGATACTGTTAATAAAGAAGCTATATCATAGAACTACTGTTAGATTTTTGATTAATAGATATTTAATGGAGGAATTTTTGATGCTGAATGGTGTAAGGCAAGGTTGCCCCCCTCTCACCAACTCTTTTTATGTTAGCAATATAACCTTTCTTATCAGTAATTACGGGTGATAATAGAACTAAGGGATTTATTTATCAGAAACAGGAGACCAAAATCAGTGTTTTTGCAGATGATCTTTTGTTAATAGTTAAGGAAATAAATACTTCTCTTCCATACTTTTTACAATTGATGGATAATTTCTCCAAAATATCAGGGTAACAGTTAAATAAAAACAAAACAGTTATGATAAAGCTATCTAAATCAAATGGTGAGCATAATAATTACCTGACTATCTTTAAATCTCAGCAACAAATTAAGTATTTAGGTATTTACCTTTCTAATAATCAACAATAAAATATTAAAGTCAATTTTGATAAAGCAAAAGAAAAAATAAAACATCTGTTAGAAAATTGGAAAGATCATACCTTATCTCTGTGGGGGAAAATAGATACTATTAAAATGATGGCGATGCCACATTATATATTTGTACTTAATAACATTTTGGGGGCACCGGGAATCAAATGGTTTCAAGATATTAAAAGAATATTCCATAAATTTATTTGGAAGGGTGCTAAACCATGAATACCATGAAGTTTAATGATAACACCTAGAGCTCTAGGAGGGATGGGGTGTCTAAGCCGACTTAAATATATGGAAGCTAATATAGTGGCTAATTATTGTCAATGGTCCTTTTTTCCTAATAGAGATGAATATTTATACCAAGTGATGATGTTCCCTTTTAAACCCCACACTAAGCTATATCAAATATTTTTTGTTAATGAACATCATAATTGTAAAAATCATATGTTGGTCACATGGTTCCAATACGTTAAAAAATATATCAATAAACCATCTAAGCTTCAATTACCATGGTTGTTTTTCCCCACTGATTACAATATCAGGATATGGGGTAACTACACTAAATTTAGTTTTCAATTTTTGCAAAATAATCATATTGATAATTGGAAGCAATTATTAACAGAAGGGGGAATACCAACTTATCAGGATTTTATTAAAGATAAAGATGGGAAGGGATGGAATCAATTATTTCATCATACATTAGTGATTAAATTTCAAAATATGAAGAAGAGATTTTATAATGGAAAGGATAATATAATAACACAAATAAAACAACAAGAAAGATTATTACAGCTAGGAACCAGAAAACTTTTGGCTAGATTTAATAATTTATTGATAGATGTACCCAAACAAAATATTAAGAACAAGAATCATGTTTGGAACCATGAAGCCAATATGGACTTAACTTATGTACAGTGGGAATATTTAAGAAAAATCAACAATAAGAATTGTATATCTGCTAGGAATAAAACTATACAAGCCAAAATAATTAATAGAACATATTGGACTCCTGTTACTATTCATAAATAAACTTGGAATATTCAGACTCTTGTTGGCATAAGTGTGGCCTAAAGGGAACATTAACACATTGCTTATGGTCGTGCCCATATATATACGGTTGGTGGGGTAAGCTACCACAAATAATAAAAGTTATAATGGATATAGAAATACCAATGAAAATTGATGCATACTTATTTAATAATGCTGCATGTTATATATAAGATCATACCGCTAGAAGGATATTCTTGAGAATTGGAAAAATGAATCATTGTCAAAATTGGATTATCATAAATGGTGGTACCAATATAGTGAAACACTGAATTATGAAGATTTAATCACGAACACCGATCTGAATTTAGATGACCCTGAAAGAACTTCATGGAAAAACATAATAGACAATTTACCCCCGATTAATAGCTGTGTTTAGATTTAGAAGGAGCCCCTTTCCTCTTTGCATAGCTTTTAACTTTCTCTCTGCTGCCTTCTGTATCTGAACCAAGAAATGTCTATTGGAATTGACTGTAAACGTATAGTTATAAAATAAATCTAGCATACGTTATTATACAGTAACATAGTATAGCATTTTATTCTTGATAATCATACAAGATTAGTTGTAGGGAGAAGGGGAAGGGGATTATACAGTGAACTATTTGTATTTCTGAATTGTGAGTTATGTATTCTAGCATTTTATATTTATACTTTAGAGGTTTATTTTACACAGCTGTGAAATATTAAGTGTCTAATATAAGAAATGTTAAAACATTGCTGGAATATGGATGCCATTTTTGTTTTGTTATTAATGTGATACGCATACAATAAATATTGATATAAAAAAAACTAAACCTGGTGCTCACAAACAGGGACAATATTGTAGACGTCAAGGTGGGAGACTAACTGGGGAGTCGGGGACCAGTGATCACCATACAGTGTGGCTTAACAAAAAGACAGCAGAGGAAGCAAACCACACAAAGACAAGTGTCCTTGGCTTCAGGAGGGTAGATTTAATGGGCCAAGTGGTCCTTATCTGCCGTCAAATTCTATGTTTCTATTTAAAAAAACAAGCATTTGTCAATGCCGAAAGTTTGCTGTTGGCATTGCTGCTGTACATGCCTCCCATATTTTTCTGTGTATATTCCTCTGCCTTGCATTTTAAGGCATCACTCTCAACACAAATTTCTTATGTTCTTCCAGCACTGGTTTACTCCATTTGACGCCTGTCAGTCTGTGCAGGGTGGGCATTACAGTTGGAAACCTTAAAGCCACAGGCGTTTGTTGACATTTTTGCTCCAAATTTTCAACATGGGCTTTTTGGGACTCCACCTCATGAACAGTGGCAGTATCATTTTGTTTCTTAATTCCAAAAGGTGATTTCACACAGCGAGTGTGCCATTCAGTGCCACAGGTGCGAAAACACATTTCAGAAAGGATATGAAAAATGACAGCTGTACTGTTCATGAGGAGATGTGAAGAAATGGCAATGCTGAAAATCTGGGGTGAAAATATGAAAAAGTGACGAAGTTACGATTGTGTGTAGAAACTGTGCAAAGCGCAGTTGTAGTCTATGTTTCCCCTAAGGTGTGCACATGTGCGCCCGCACAGCAGTCAGAAATAACCCGCACACAGCTTCAGTAGTAGCGCACAAAGCAGCTGACAGGGATCCTCATGTTCATGAAATAGTGACTACAGTCATCACTCAGATTTAAGACTCAGACAGCAGGACATGAAAGTGAATGGGAAAGAAACATTGTATGCCCACCCCTGAGGCCATAACCCATTAACTTTAACAAGCCAGCAGTCTCGCTCTTGCTCCACTTATTGAACAATGGAACTGATCAGCAAATTCCAACCAATCGGCTTTGCAGTTACAGCTATGTTTTCGGCTTGACACCTCTTTTCAGTAAGACAGTACTTGATAATGAACAGTATTCCCCTGCTGTTCACAGAAATGGCATGTTTTATTTGTTTGGTAGATTCCCGCCAACAAAGCAATGTGAGAGATTCTCTGCCACAGGGTGTATATTATATTATTTCAGTTTTAAAGTTGCACAACTTCAGTGTAATCTGCCTCCTCCCCAAGCAGCGTCTCACATACAAAATGTGTTTATAATGGATTTAAAGCCTCACAGTTGAAAGCGTGTTCATTTTTTTTTTTAGTACAAGAAAATGGGAAAACTATAGTTTTTGTTTACAATAAAAGCATCAAAGCAACCTACTGTTTGTGTCATTTTTTTATGTATTTGTTGGGGGCTGGGATGGGTAAACCTTCTCAATTAGCAGGCTGAGACACTGACTGTACATATGTCTAGAGAGATGAGATTGCGCTTCTCTTTAAAACAGGGTCTCACATTATACACACATTTGAGATTCAATGAATCAGTGCTTGTAAAAAGTTGCCATGTTGGCTACATGGGGATAGTAATTCTAAAATGGACAACAAGAAATAGCACAAAAAATGTCCTCTTCATTTAATTTCATAAATTCAGACTGCGCTTAGTATGGATCCAGAATGGAAGAGAAATACAGTCTCCTAAATGTATCTCCTCTCTCATATCACACTGAATCACTCACTATATTGCAAAAATACATTTTAAAACCCCCACTGAGCTTGACAATACCCAGCATAGTTATTGTAAACCATACCTATGGTAAATGACATCACATACAATTATGCATGCATCCATCAAAGATTCCATTGCTAAGTACCGCTTTAAGAAGCTGTCCAACCCTAAATACCACATTGCCATAACAGTATTAAATGATGTACTTTTGGAGTTGGCAGAGTTGTCTAAGATGTTTCAGAAAGTGGTCTAACAACAGTTGAAGCTGTACAGATTGCTAGGCAAAATAAAAAGATCAAGCCAGTACCGGGTGAAACTGTCTACTGGACCCCACCAGTAAAACTGTTTTTGGCTAATTGCACAGCTGAAGTAAGCACAACAGCAATTTTGCAATTCATTGGCCTGTTATGTGACCATCTGGACAGCTGATTTCCTGCAGGTGAACTTTCTGACCGATCTGCCTTTGATTTTGCAGCATCGCCACATTGCAGTTTTGAGTTTGGCTTATCAAATATTGAGAGACTGTACAGTAAATATCAGGACTATTCATTTTCATCAGTGGACCAGGCAGAAATTGTTAGCCAGTACAATGACTTCAGATTTATAGTTGCTGAAAAAATAAAGGGAGGATCAGTAAAATCCTTTACTGACATGATCCACTTTGTTTTGACTAACGTGCAGTACAGCATGGTGACTAAACTTATTGATGTATGTGCTACACTCCAAGCTAAACATGAAGCTATCATGTATAGAGGTTCCTACACAGTCTTATTCTTCCCTAGAAGAGATTCTCCATAGGGAGGTGCAGAGTGAGAAGGCTACGATAGCACAGAGAAAAATCTTGGGAGAGATAGAGGATCACGTACTGAAGCAGAGAGAAGTATGGCTGAGTAGGACCATAACTATCTTTAGGGTGGAAGGTTTCACTCAAGGATTCTCATAGGAAAGTTAGGGTAGATTTGTTGCTGCTCTTGGAAAGAGCATTAGGATTTTATATCTCCAGAAACATGGTGGAGTCCATAAAGTTATATGGAGATCCTGAGCCCACAACACAGATTGATATTACATTTAAAAATCCTCATACAGCTAGCAGCTTGTTTTCTCTGGCCAGCAAGCTGGATTGTTTGGGAATACATTTAGTTAACACGTTAGACTTGGGTGAAATCTTTTCATGGTTTAAACAGACTAAGGATAGTCCAAAATCAATCTTAGAGGCAGATAACCCCCTGATTGACTTTGGAAACCTAATTGACCCTAATACCTACTCGCCACTGACAGTTATTGTTTAAGCCTGACAAATGCAGTCTGTAAATAATATCAAACAAATGAACTCTGAATGCCAGCTGGATTTGGATAAAGGAGCTGGGGATCGAGATGTGGATGCCCTTTCTATGCTTTCATGGAATATTGAGGGCATCCATCTTAAAATAATTGACCATGAAGTAGTGAGATTTCTGGATAATTTTGATATCACTGGACTGCAAGAAACATGGTGTACATAAAATGTAACTCCCAAATTGGCTGGATATTCTGTCTTTACTCTGCCAGCAACTAAAGATAAAAAGTTTGGAAGGTTTAAAGGAGGTATTTCCTTTTTTATCAAAACTTTGCTAAATTTTCAGATCACTAACATTTCTACTAAGTCAGAGGATATTCTGGCTCTAATGATTAGCAAGGGACAAGAGAAGATCATTCTTTGCAATATATACTTGCCCCCCTCGCAATAGAGCTACTGATCCAACTGACCTTTTCATATAGGATCTGAAAATGGCACTTGACGAATTGTCAGATAAGAGTATACCTTGTCCTATAATTATTTTGGGAGACTTTAATGCCAGAATTCCTTCTCATTTCTTGGAGGATGTATATTCAGATATGATCCATACAATGTCTATAATTAATTCAAATATCTCATATACTAGGACTGCTCAGGATCTAAAATCTAACCTCAGAGGTAGGGAATTGCTAGCGGGCTTGGCCAGTAGAAATTTCTGTATTTTGAATGGTAGAACTCAGGTCGATCTAGTCGGATCCTTAACATGTAGAGGATCTACTGGCTCTTCAACCCCTGCTCAGGTTTGGACCAATTTGGAAGCAGTAAAGTTGATCCAAAAGTTAGAGGTCATGGATAGATTGGAATCAGCACACTGTGCTATTGTAATTAACATCAAATGCCCTTTTGGAACTTTAGGGAGTGAGGCACAACAGGAGGAGAGTCTGGAAGTCATAAACAAGAGAAGGATTGGATGGGAACCGATTCATCAAGCAAGTTTCAAAGAAATTCTTAGTACAGGAGTCTTAGGTGATAATCATGAGTTGGTCCTGGACAAAAGTAAGGCCTTTAATATTTTGGAGAATTGGGAAGCTATTCATTCTTTACTTGGACCTAGATGTAAAACAACGTACCATCCTAGGTCCCTTTATAAAAAGTCTTAGTTTAATTCGGTATGCCTACAGGCACAGAAAGAGTTTGGAGGAAAACTAAGCATAAGAAGAAAAGAAATAAGTCTGCTGCAGATTTTAAATTGTTAAAGACTGAAAGAGAAAAATATAGGAAAATTCTTGAATGGGAGAGACATAAACATACTCAGGGACTTTGGGAAAAACTGAGGCAGGCTGTTTTGGATAGGGATGGAAGGCGATTTTGGAATACTGTTGCCCAGAGATATAATAGATATGCCAATAGGATTGAAGTCTATATTACACCCGAAGTTTGGGCATCTTATTTCTCCAAGCTCTATTATTCTCATGAAGAACAGGAGACACCTGATGCTTTCAAAATACAGGAGGGTGAAATTTTTCCAAGACCTATCTTGATCACAGAGGACGAATTCCAGATGGCACTGATTGGCCTTAAGGCAAGTAAAGCACCAGGGCCAGATGGGGTCCTGGATGATCTCTATAAGATTTTTACCAACTGATGGATTCCTTTTCTTCTTTTGCTGTTTAATGGCCAGGTTCAGGGGTACTCTTACCCTTCCAGTTGGGCAGATAGTGTTATCTTCCCAATTTTTAAAAAAGAGGATCCGAATGACCCAAGGATATATAGGCCTATTAGTTTGATAGATGTTTCACAAAAGATTTTCTCTAGAATAATTTTGGGCAGATTGCTGTCATGGGTCAAGGAGAACTCAGTATTGAATGAGGCACAGAACAGTTTCCGGAAGGACTGTTCTACAGTACAACACTATTATGTGCTTCAGCACCTGATCTGGAAGTATACTCAAGTGAGAAAAACAGATTATATTTGCTGTTTTGTGGACTTCTCCTTGGTCTTCAACAGCATTAGTAGAAAAATCCTTTGGGCTACATTAAGGGATCTGAAGTTGGAGGCCTCACTTCTTGATGTTATTAATAGACTCTATGAAATTATGTGGGCAAGGGTCCAGTATAATCAATATAGTCATCTAACTGATAGATTTGAGACAAATGTTGGGGGAAGACAGTGGTGTATTTTTGCCCCCACTCTATTTAACATCTACATTAATACAGTCTTGGATCAGCTAGGTAACCCAGATTTTCATACTCCAAAAATTAATGGTCAAAGGATTGAATGTTTAGCATATGCAGATGATTTAGTCTTGCTCTCTACTTCAGTCCTCGGTCTTAAAAGAAAATTGTCTCACTTTGAATCTCTCTGTTCTCAAAGGAAACTAAAAGTTAATCTCGGCAAGTCCAACATTGTAGTTTTTGGCTTTCAAACCAAGAATACGGTAGGCTTTAGGCTAAACGGTAACCATATAGACACTATTAAGTGTTATTACTATTTAGGTGCCCGTTTTGAACTATAGCCTATCTTGGACCAAACATTTGGAGGCTATTCAATTTAAAATGGGATCTTCTGTAAATGCCCTAAAAATATTTAACAGCAAGATGGGGAAGTCATCGGTGAGCAGGGTATTAAGAGTTGTTAATGCCAAAATAAGAGCAAGCATGATATATGCCTCTGAAATATGGGGTTATATTAAGGTTAGAGAATTAGAAATAATTCTGAATAAACTCTATAGATACATCTTAATATTTTTAAATGGAACTCCAAGCTGTATTCTTGCCTTGGAGGTAGAACAACGTCCCTTGACTTCTCTCATCTGTGAACGACAGATTCTCTTTCTGTTGAAACTTTTTCTTTTGTCCCAACAAAGACATCCCAGAATGTGTGTAGTGGAAGCCATCAAATTGACCAGCATAGGATATGTACATCCCTTTATTCAACTTATTAAGGAAACAATAATGCCGGCCAGATTGGGGCATCTCTTATATAAAATTTACACAAGACCATTTGAGGAGATAAGGCAGGATGTCAAATTGAGGCTTATTGACTTAAGACATAAATTCTTTCTATGTTCAACTCTCCAAGCTTAAGCTATATGGATTTTATAAAAAAGTAAAGATTTCATGGGGATATGAGCCATATCTCTCTTTTTTAACCTGTCCTAAACAAAGAAGAATCTATACAAGATTCAGAACTGAAAACTATAATGCTCAATGCATTCATTGCAGACAAAAGAGAGGGGGTACTTTTTCCATATTGTACATGTGGAGTGGGGACTATAGATGATCTCAAACATGTGGTACTCTTGTGTCCTAGGTACGAATCAACTAGGAAAAAACTGCTGGGGGGATCTCGGCCTCCCCCTGGAGGATCTTTTGGGATATTTGTTTACTATGAAAGAGAAGAACATGGAAGAGATCTTTGCAAAATGTTTAATCTCAACTCATTTGTAAAATTTATTAGGGAGACTTGAGGTCCTGTGGAGGTTTTTTATGTGAAAAGGTACTCTGTTAAATTGAATTGCACTGCAAATATATTTAAGTTCCTTGTTGATTTATTTATTGTCTATTTATATTTACTATGTATTTTGTCATGATTTTAGTATATTGTAACTGCTTTATGCTGAACAATAAATTTGTGCTACTACTACATTCCAAGCTTCTAGTGCCGACTGTGAAAGAGGCTTCAGCCTCATGAACTACATTAAGAGCAAACAAAGAAACCGCTTGGAAGAAAGCCATTTAGATATGCTGATGCGAACAAAATTGTTTTTAACATCTGGTGGAAAAATGGATCTTAATAAAATATAAGACCACTGGAAGAATGGGAAAGACAGGAGAGAAAAACAGTAAATGTTGATTTCTTAGCAATGCATCATCAGCAGCACCCCTTCTAGATGCATGCAAGACTCTTTAAAATGTACATAGTTTAAACATGTTTCCAGTTCATACTGTTATGGCGCACAATGCACATCCAAGCTTCAGACTGTGTCAGAATGTATATTTATACTTTGCATTGAGTATTTGACTGTTTGGTTATATTTTCTACTGTTTACTGGCAATAAAATATATCACTTGTTTGGGCCACCCAATTTGCGCACATGAATCCATTTTTTTGCACAAAGTGCCGCACACACATATCAGTCGCCCACCCACAGAGACTAAAAATAAGAGGGAACATTGGTTGTAATGCAGTCATGTTTTGGAATGGTTTCACCAGATTTTCAACATGGCTTTTTGGGACCTCCCCTCATGAACAGTGGCACTGGAATTTCATTATTCTGTCCTGAAAGTTGATTTCGCACAGCGACCATGCCATTCTGTGTCACAGGTGCAAAAACACAGTTCGGGAAGGATGCAAAAAGTGACAGCTGTACTGTTCATAAGAGGATGTGGTAAAAATGGCAATGTTGGAAATTTGGAGTGAAAATCTTACAAATCGATGACGTTACAAGCGTGTGTAGAAACTGTGCAACAGACGTTTGTAACATAGTCAGTTTTGGGATTTTTTTCACCAAATTTGCAACAAGGGTTTTTTGGGACACCACCTCATGAACAGTGGCACTTTTGTTTTGTTAATTGGTCTTGAAAGGTGATTCCTTTTAGGACCGAGAAACAAAATGACAGTGACTGTGTTCATGAGGTGGGGTCCCCAAGAACCCTACGTTGAAAATTTGGGACCAAAACTCCAAAAAGTGGCTGAGATATCAACCTAAGTTGAAACCACCCATTGATTGCCATTGTAGGGCTTACCGTGATTTTCTTCAGTTTGCAATCAGATTTTGAAGAGTGCAGATGTGTTCCCAGTCCACAGAAGATCGCTGCTCCTGACCTCAGGAGGAAAATGAGTGAGGGGTACAGGAGGTGGGAGTGCGCAGAGGGAGGGACGGGTTGGGGAGGGGCCGTGAGGGAACAAGGGACTGTTTTCTTTTTTTTTCAGGTATAAAAAAATACGTAGTGGGACTGTTTTTTACAGGTAAACATGGATTTCAGCATACTGGGATGGGCTTCCAGTGTGCCACAGTGCTGGGGGGTTGATACATGCTGACACGGAGAATGAGCACCCTGATTTGGGCAGGCAGGTTGGGATCCGCTAGCGCAATTGCGCTTAGAGTTAAAGTGCCTTCGGGCACTGTATACTCCCAGCCCATATGGAGCTTAGGCTGTGGCCTACTCTGCATGGGTGGGAGAAAACAAGCAAAAGGAGTCAGTGGAAAGTGGAGGAGGCAGGTGAGGAAAGTGCCTCCTCCCATCTTCCAGGAAGGGACCGGTGGGGTGGCGAAGGGGACGGAGATGTCAGCCAGGCTGATCGTGGCACAAACAGCTGATGAAAGGAAAAAGCCACCACATGATTGGTACTGCTTTTTCTTTTCAAGTGCAGACCAGTTCAGACAAAACAGTGTTATGACCAGCATGACTGATGATTAGTGTGATACTATCAAGCCCCTTGCGGAGCACTCTGCATTGGACAGACAGTGTCACACCCCTCAAAAGTCACTATCCCAAGGAGTTCAAAGGTCATACACAAACTAAAAAATAGGTGAATGCCTCATAGACAACTTAGTGGGGGTATCACCAGGGTGGGGGTGGAGGAACAGTGGGTCAAGTTAAGGAGTGGCATAGTAAAGGCAACAAACCTCTGCACAACAGAAGTGAGCAAAAACAATAGAAAAAAAAGAGACTGCTATGGTTCTCAAAGGAAGTAGCCGAAAAGATGACTAAAAGGGTAGCATTCAAGAGGTATAAAGTGTATAAAGTGATGTAGAAGGAAGAGGATAGGGAGGTGTGTCAGAAGGAACAGAAAGAAGCATGGAAAGCAGTGAGGAGCACAATGGCGTAAACTGTCGAAAGAATAGCTAAGGGGTAACTAAAGGGGACAAGATCTTTTTTAGGTAGATAAGTGAAAAAAGGAAGACTTGGGGAGGGATTGTGAGGTTAACAATGGCAGGGGGAGATTGTTCACAGGAAAGGGAATGGGCCACATAATAGCAGCAGGAACACTGGGGAGGAGGGGAGGGAGATGCAGGTCAGTTTACAGAGGAAAGAGTCCTAAAGGGGCTCACAGATCTGAAAGTGGACAAAACCATGTGGCCAAATGGGGGATATCCAAGGGTACTAAGAGGACTCAGGGAGATACTGGCTGCACCTTTGACAGTGCTATTCACAGCTCACTGGAAACAGGAGTGGTTCCAGAGGACTAGAGGAGGGCAGATGTAGTCCCGTTTCACAAAAGCAGTAACAGGGAGGAGGCTGGCAACTATAGGCCAGTCAGTCTTACCTCAGAGGTGGGAAAGTTAATGGAGTCACTGCTAAAGGAAAGGATTGTGGAGTATCTTGAATCCAGTGGGTTACAAGACCAAGGCACCATGGATTCACAGGGAGAAGGTCATGTCAGACAAATCTAATAGATTTCTTTGACTGAGTGATCAATGAAATATATCAGGGTGGGGCAGTGGATGTGACCTACTTAGATTTTAGTAAGGCATTCAGCATATTACCACATAGAAGACTCATAAGAAAACTGGGCAGCTTAGGTGTGGGTCCTAAGATGATAAACTGGGTAAGAAACGGACTAATGGATAGGCGAAGGAGGGTGGTGGTAAACGGAGTTCACTCCTGGGAAGAGAGGGTGACCAGCAGGGTGCCTCAGAGCTCAGTACTGGTACCAGTCCTCCTTAATGACTTTATATGTGACATTGCAGATGAGCTGGAAGGAGAGGTATGCCTCTTTGCAGATGACACAAAAAATCTGCAAAAGGGTAAACACTCCAGAGGGCATAGAAAGAATGTGCACTTGTGCAGAGTCCTGAGAAAACTCGAAGAGTGATCAAGGGTAGGACAGCTGTGTTTCAATGTGAAAAAGTGCAAAATCATGCACAAACCCAAAGGTGGAGTACAAAATGAGAGAAACGGTATTGATGGTCACCAGACTGTAAAGGGACCTGGGAGTAATCACATCTGATGACCTCAAAGGGTGAGACAGTGTGACAAGGCAGTAGGTAGGGCCAGTGGGATACTGGGGTGCATAGGGAGGTGTATCGCCAGCAGAAGGAGGGAGGTGATGTTGCCACTATATAGATTGCTGGTGAACTTAGAAAGTACAGTTATGTAGGAACTTACTGTAACAGTAGATCTTCGAGAGAGGTTCCTTCAGTAGGTAACCACAGATAGGACTGACGTTACCTGATAGGCCACATGGTAGACTTTTCTAGCAATCCCTGATGGAGGGACCGCCCACCCGACATCATGTGACCGACATCAGCATGACGGTATATAGTGGGCGGTCCCCACGCCCGCCCTCCAGTTCTCCCACCGGAGCCAAGAAGAGGCCTAACAGCAGGAGCGAACAGAATTGGAGACCCTGTAAACATTAAAATGAGGGGAAGGAGGGAGGGAAAAATATGACCTACTGAAGGAACCTCTCTCGAAGATCTACTGTTACGGTAAGTTCCTACGTAACTGTATTATCTTACTTCGAGAGGGTTCCTTCAGTAGGTCATCACAAATAGGACTGAGTCCCAAGCAGTCCCTCTAAGGAGAGACCAAGAGAAACTAGGGAGGGGGCCAAACAAAATCCACAGAAAAGACTGAGGTCCAAAAAGTACCCAGCCTAGGACAACAGACCCTGCAGGACAGCTAGGCCAAAGCCAGCCCTCCGCCTAGAAGCAATGTCCAAACTATAATGCTTGGTAAAGATATGGACAGAACTCCAAGTAGCGGCAGCATAAATATCCGCTGCAGAAACATTACTAAGTAAGGCTGCAGAAGCAGCCATGCCCCTAGTAGAATGACCCCTGATAACAACTTGGAGGGGTTTGTCATACTTTTGGTAACAGTATCTGATGCAGTTGCCCAACCATTTGGAAAGGCTCTGCTTGGAAACCGGTTTGCCTTGAGTTCGAGGTGTAAAGGAGACAAACAATTGGTTGCAAGAGCGAAAGTCCTTGGTTTGGTGTGTGTGTAATACCGGAGAACCCGGTGCACATCCATCATATTGAGGAGTGCCTCACCCCTGTTAGCGGGAGACGGATAATATACTGGAAGCTCTCCGATTGGTTCAGAGTAGCTTCCGACACCACCTTTGGAAGGAACCTCAGATGGGTTCTGAGAACCGCCCTGTCCCAGTGAAAAATAAGGTAAGGCTCCTAACAAACCAATGCATGAAGCTCCGAAATTCTTTGAGCTGAAGTGATGGCAACCAGAAACAACACCTTCCAAGATAGAAAGCATAGGTCAAGCTCATTGCTGGTTCGAAAGGAGGCAAGGTGAGCTTTTCTAGGACAATGAAGGATCCATAGACTGGACCTTCGCCTCCAACCTGGTCATAGTCTCTTTTTGGTGGGACGCCATATCGGCCACGTAACTGAGCAAGTGGAGTGCACACGTGGCCGAAGAATAGACTTTCTTGCCAAACTGGTCCATCTGCCTTGACTCCTTACCTGGAGGAGTGGTGCTCAAGTGCTTGGGCGCAGCGGAGCAATCATGAGCCGCTGAAATGACCACAGGCAATGGTGGGAACGAACTGGAGTGCGGGCGTGGGGACTGCCCACTATATACCGTCATGCTGACATTGGTGACATGATGTTGGGTGGGTGGTCCCCCCGTCAAGGATTGCTAGAAAAGTCTGCCGTGCGGCCCGACGTCAGGTGACGTCAGTCCTATTTGTGATGACCTACTGAAGGAACCCTCTCGAAGTAAGATCTCACCTGGAGTACTATGTCCAGTTCAGCAGACAACATCTCAGGAAGGACATAGACAAGGTGGAGGCAGTCCAGAGGAGGAAAATTAAAATGGTGAAGGGGCTGCATCATAAGCCCTATGAGGAGAGACTGAAGGACCTCAGTATGTACACCCTGGAAGAGAGGAGGAAGTGGGGACATGATTGAGACCTATAAATACCTTATGGGGTTGAATACGGTAGAAAAGTGTATTTTTCAGAGGAAAATGATGCACCAGAACAAGGGGACACACAATGAAGCTGAAAGGGGGAATATTTCAGAGAGATGTGAGGTATATTTAGAATAAATGTGAGAAAGCACTTCTTTACTGAAAGGATGGTGGATGCCTGGAACAGTCTCCCACCAGAGGTGGTGGGGAAGAAAACAGTGGTGGGCTTCAATCATGCTGGGGATAGGCACAAGGGAATCTTAGCTGGAAAGCAAGGGGGGAGGGAGCTAGAGATCAAGTAGGGTCTGTGGTGACAGTTAAGACAGGGACAAATGGGCAAATTGGATAGGCTAAGTGGTCGTGATCTGCCATTAAATTCTATATTACTATGTTACACATCTTGCTAGAGAACAGTACCCCTTAAATACCATGCTGGGGTAGAGCAAACTTTACACTCCACATTGGAAAACCTTGTTCATTACCCACTTTGTTGGGGTACAGCATCTCTACACACCTTGCTGGGGCACAGCAACTCTACACATCCTGCTGGGGAATAGCCCCCCTACATACTGTGCCGGGGTGCCACAACTTTTACACTCCATGCTGAGGGACCTTGTTCCTTGCACACCTTGCTGGGGTACCACACCTCTACACACCTTACCGGGGTACAGCACCTCTACAAATCTTGCTGTGGTACAGCACCTCTACACATCTTACTGGGGTGCAGCATCCCCTACATACTGTGCAGGGGCACTGAACCCTTTACGCTCCATGCCGGGGGACTTTGTCCCTTACAAACTGTGATGGGGTATGGTACTTCTACACACCATGCTGTGGTACAGCACCCCCTGCATACTGTGCTGGGGTACAGCAACCTTTACCCTCCATGCTGAGAGACCTTGTCCTTTACACACCTTGCTGGGGTACAGTATTTGTGCACACTGTGCTGGGGTACAGCACCTCTGCACATCTTGCTGGAGTGCTGCACCCCCTACGTACTGCACTGGAGTTCTGGACCCTTTATACTCCATGCTGGGGGACCTTGTCCCTTACACACTGTGATGGGGTACAGCACCTCTACACACCGTTCTGTGGTACAACACCTCTACAAACCATGAAGTGGAACAGCACCCCCTACACCCTCTGCTAGGGTACAGCACCCTCTGCACTCCATGCTGGGAACACTGCCTCTTACACACAGTGCTGGTGTGCACTATCCCTTACACAATGTAATGGGGTACAGCACCTCTACACACCATACTGCAGCCCCCTGACAAAGGGATCCGCTACAGTCCCAAAGCACCAGAGTTCTTTTGTGCCACATACTCATGCTGCTAGCTCATTAAATAAACTCCCTTTTTTGCATTGTAAGTGCTGTTTTCTCATGCCATTTGGGGAATTTGTACCTGTACATTTTGACCACATACCTACCTCGAGTGCAATTTTTTTCCTTTGTGTTTCTGTTCCCAGCCTTTTGTTTCTTGCATCCACAGTGTTGACGTAGGCACACGGCTCCTGTGCAGTCCAGTACAGCATCCCTTACACACTATTCTAGGGTACAGCACCCTCTACACTTTATAAACATAGATATGTAGAAATACGGCAGTAGATGAAGACCTCAAGGTCTATCCAGTCTACTCAATGTGGGGATGTTTGTCCTTCCTCACTGTATTAATCCCTTGTATTTATACCATGCCTTCTTGAAGCTCTGCATGGATTTTGAGTTCACCATCTCCTGTGGTAACATTCCACCCCCCCCCACCACCATTCCTTCCATGAAAATGTAAGCAGGGAAATGGACAAGAGAAACTCTATTAACATAATTTTCCCAGACTTTGCAAAGGCCTTCGATAAGTTGCCTCACTCAGAATTGGTTAAAACCTTGGGAGAACTCAAGTTGTGTACTAATATCACACATTGGATTGCCAATTGGCTGGAGGGACATCAACAGAGAGTGGCAGTGAATGGTGTTTATTCGGACTGGGCTAAGGTCACAAATGGTGTACCCCAGGGGTCGGTCCTGGGTCCCTGCTTTTTCAGTATTTATATTCTGTCACTAAAGTTGGACACACCAAACATATGGCTGTCAAAATTTGCAGACGACTGTCACCTGGGAACAGTGCTGAATGGCCCAGGCAGCACTGCTGCTTTACAGGAAGCACTAGATTACATCTCCACTTGGACTAATTATAGTAAATTAGCTCGCAATGAAGGCAAATGCAAAGCCATGCACGTAGGTATGCAAAAAAAACAGCAACGTATAAACTGAACAATGAACCTTTAAATGTAACACACCTTGAAAAATGCACCTTGGTGTACCCATAAGCCCAGACATTAAATTTAATATACACTGTAGGAATCAAGTGGAGAAGGCCAACCAGCTACTGAACTGTATCCTTAGGCATATTTCTAGCCAGGCCAGGGAAGTGATACTCCCCCTATATATTGCATTGGTCAGGCCCCACCTAGAATACTGCGCCCAGGTGTGGTCTCCCTATAGTAAGTAAGACATAATAAGGGTTGAAGGCGTACAGCGCAGAATTACTAGGTCCATTTCTGGATTAAAAGAGACACCCTATGAGGAAAGATTAAAAATACTTAATCTTTATTCACTACATTATAGTTGACACAGGGGGGACTTGGGTATGCTTTATAGAGCAATGGGGGATGACAATCTTAGAGCAGAACTTGGCCTTGTGTTTAATTATGGTAGAGTTAGTGGAAGGAGACATCCAAACCTACTGCTCCTGGAGAGACGGAACTCACTACCCAGGAAAAACTTGTATAGCCAAAGGGTGGTTACAGCATGGAATGGTCTCCCACTGGAAGTGGCTGACAGTCCAAATATGGATGTTTTTAAAACCAGATTAGATCAGGCACTGGGGGATGAGGCTAAATTTAAAAGTTAAGTTAATCTATAAGTGGTAAGCAGTAGCACTAAGAACATGAGTCTATCAGTGCTAGATCTAACCTATGAAACTTATGAAGCCATACTTTCTGGTGTCCCTCTTAAACTTACCCCCTGCCATTCTGATATTGTCTCCCCAAGTACTCATAATCTGAGTCTGAACAGTTCCTTGATGTCTACCTTGTTGATAGCTTTCATGTATTTTGAGTTTCAGTCATACCCTCCTTTCCCTCCTGGTCTCCAGCAAGTACATTTCCAGATTCATTGCACATAATGTTAGGACACAGCACCTCTGCACACCATACTAGGGTACAGCACTCTTTGCACTCCATGCTGGGGGACATAACCTGTTACACAACACACTGGCATACAACACCTCTTATACACTGTGAGGTGTTTTTTTGTCAGATGCAAGAAACACAGCTATTCCTCTGAGTAGGATACAAATCTGTCATCTGCTAGCCAGAGGCAAGAGTGCAACCTATTTACCCACCACCAGCCACTACGTAGCATCGGCTCCAGAGGGAACACACCATCAAAGAGATTTCGGAATCAGTTTATGCATACCTGTCTGCATGATTTTTATTGGGTGCCATTCAACAAAACTTTCTCTACGCCTCCATATTTATTTATTTTTTTTTATGCGCCTTCCCTGCACTCGGCCGGTCTCTCCTTCGGGCCCCCACATGAACTCCCCGCCGCAGCTACTCTCCAACCCCTACCACCCCATATTGCAGCCAACCCCAAGTAACCCTGGTGTATCCCTTCACCGGGCAGGTCTCTTACCTCCATAGGAGAACGGCCCTGGCGGCCAACCAATGATCCTGAGGTGCTGCTGGGATGGCATATGGAGGTCCGGTAACCCGGTGGTGAGGGTTCTGGAGAGCCTTCACCCTATCGGCCTGGCGCCATTTTCCACTTTGCTCCCCTGGGAAGCGACGTGCCACTGACATCTAGGCATACGCTGACGTCCGTCAATCCCCTTAGTGTGTTGTAGGGGATGTCCTGCCATACTCCCAGCCTCTGCCAAGAGTCAGCAGGTGCTGATCCACGTATCCACCCTTCCCCTGAGAAGGCGAGCCATTGTCGGACGCTCATTTCCTTCTCCCCCGGCCGGCTCTCCAGGAACCCGAGTCCATTCCTGAACCTGGGTTGCTGGCACTGAAAGTGGAAATCCAACCTCTGCGCTGGCAGGCTGGCCGTCTCCATATTTTAACAGGAATTCACAGGGTATTACTCCATTGATAATACTGAATGTGGCCATTTAATATGAGTTGAAGTCCTAGGTTCCAGTGGCACACAGAGAAGTCATGTGACTAGCACTGCAAGCTCTTACAATGAAACCAGGAGGGTGCAGATTATGAAATATAACAAGTTGAGAATCATTTCTTCTGGGGTCACAATGTCCCCCCGCCCCCCCAACCCACAGTTGGGGCAATAGCTGGCTTTTCAACTGATATCAGTGCTATTCCTTTGCCATCCAGCAGGAAGCATTAGATGGAACATGCCGTCCTCTAAGGAATAGACTGCCTCTGTGCCATTGTATGACATGCTGGTAATGTAATGTGCTGCACTTGTAAAATGGCCCCAGTGAAACAGCAGATCCAGTTTGAGGAAGCAGGGCAGACACTGGCTTCTACTGTGAGGTATAAGGCTCCAAAAGCCTTCATGATGGCCCTTTCAGAACCTTTGTCCTCTATAGGATGGTAAGGTACATTCAAGGGACAAAATTGGCATCTTTGTTCATGGCATGTAATAGATAACAAGTCCACCAGGATAAGCACAGTTCCTTCTAGTTATTTAGGCAGGGGGTTATTTTTTTCCCATTTTACAGATTTGGTTAACCAAATGACGCCACATAGTCACATTAGGGAGGTTCAGGCTAAGCTAGAGTCTGGGGATGTTTTTGCTTGGCTGCAGCTTTAAAAATTTCTATGGGGCATTGGGAAATTGGATCCCGTAGTCTCTTGGGGTACTGGAGCAAGAGATACATTTCTGCCACGAGTGTGGCTGGTGAGGAAAAGAGTTTGAAATCACGGGCAGACTAGATGGATCATGTGGCCCTCATCCGCCGACCCATTCTATGTTTCTCTCAATTCTAGTTCCAGATCTTGAAGAGAAGGGGAGCAGGGTGGGACAGGACCATACTATGTGGGCGAGGTGTGTCTTTGATTCTGCACACTGCCTCTAGCAGGATGCATCATGCATTGTCAAGTAATGTGCAGCTATTTCTGGTGTCCATTAGTACCTTATTAAGTGCTTCCATGCGTATTCCCTCCATTGGTGGGAGCTTCTGATTTTTAAGGTTAATTTGCAGGTCTTATGCTAGTCGGGTTCTGGAATGGCTATGTTCAGCTCCATCTCCCATTTCATAATTGTATCCAGGGGCATAATACCACAGGAATCAATTATGGACCTATAGAACTGAGACTGGTGCTGGCAGTATAGCCTAGATGTTGCGGTAACAAACTGTGAATGATCTTGGTGTATCCAACAGATCTGGGTTGGATTTCCACAACCTCCACTTGCATACTGTGTGACTCTGGGCAAGTCACTTAACCTCCCTAGTGCTCCTGGGTCACCCATTGAAAACAGGTTCTTGTGCTTAGAGGGTCTTACCCAGTTACAAAAGAATAAAAAAAAATGTGTATATATATATATATATATATATATATATATGTGGTCTGTGAGGAAGAGGAAGGAAGGAAGGAAAAAAATTTTGGACAATGGAGGGCTGGGAGTCCTGGGAGCAGACACTTAGTGGCAGGGTCCGAATTAGGTGCCTCAGCTGTAGATATCTATAAAAATCAGCCTGACAGAGTCCAAAAGCTGCCTGAAGCTCTGTACTGTAGGGAGTAATGCTCCCAGTTGTGACATGCAGGGTCTGTCCAGGCTGGATGGAAGTGCTCTAAGAGAGTGATGTGACAAACAAGAGTGAAATGGTGCTAGGAGGAGGCTTTTCTTGATCATATGCCAGAACCTGTTATGGCTCCTTAATCACAAGTTAAGTGGGGGCACACCCACAGTGGTTTTCTCTTAATGATACATAGCCTTTATAAAAGACTGATTGGGGCAAATCACTCGTTCCAATCTAAGCCATATAGTAGGTGTTCTACCCAGATGGCCATGGTGTACATACCTCAGATGAGAGGCCCGAGTTGCTTAAGCAAGCCAGCCTCACTCAGATAATCTCCTGCTACACATGACATAATAACCAATCCAAAAATCATTCCTTGCTTGACTGGATTATCATGAACAGGGAGGACAGAATCTCCACATCAGGTGTGCTAGCAGACTCCATTAGTGACCACTCCCCAACCTTCAGCACCTGGACTTGCAAGGCACCCCATCCCAGGTCTAAAACCATATCATTCAGGGATTTCACAACACTGCCCCCTTAGAATCTCAGAGCTGACCTTCTGGCGCTGGACTGGTCTGCACATTATTCCCTAGCAGATGTCAACTCAGCTCTCTGCTTACTTTCCTCCGTGCTCACCTCTCTTCAAGATAGATACTACCCGGTCAAAACCCACAGGGTCAGGGGTAACAACTCTAAATGGCTGTCCAGGGAGCTGCTTAGAAAAATGAAACAAAGGGACAAAGCCTGGAGCCAGTATAAAGCTAACCCCTCTCCAGCTTTGTGGAACTCTTACCATACTCCCTGTAATAGCTGCAAACAGGAGACCAAACTACAAAAAGCCTCCTATCTCAAAAACTAACAGTCAAACAACCTGAGAGATCCCCGCAGATTCTGGTCTTCCATCAACTCCCTAATAAAATCAGATACAAAGCAGAGTTCCATTAGCCTGCTCATGGACACAGGCGTAGCCACAGGACCTGGTATCATAGCAGATTTACTCAATCACAAATTTAGCAACCTCCAGCCCTACATTGGCAAACTGTCCACAAATAACAACACAGACCCAGAGGTCACCAGTCATCACCACTCACCTCCAATTGCATCCTTCCACGTTAAATGTACCACCCAAAAGGAGACTTATCAACTTCTTTTGGGATTGCCCAAATCTGGTAGTGAAGGCAGTGATAGACTTAGCCCCAGATTCCTGAGACTCGCAGCAAGTCACATTCCTTTACCCCTAGTCTATCTCTATAACTCGTCCCTAGCCATCTCCTAAGTTATGGTCCATTCTAACATGGACGTTCCCCTTTAACACACAACTGGTTCTCCACAAATAGATTACTGATTAATGCTAAGAAAACCAAGACTATGCTATTTGGCTCCAGTCAAAGGCACCATAAATTATCCGCAACTATGGTAAACTCTCTCTCTATCTCTGCCCCTGAAGGCACACCTCTCGAGCATGTCAAGAGTTACAAATATCTGGGAGTGACTCCGGACCCTTCCCTCACATTCAGGGAACATATAAGCTCAACCATCAAGAGAGTGCACCAGCAGGTAGGAGCATGCTACTGCCTGAAATGCTATCTCACCACTGAGGCATGATTAGCTATAGGAAGGGGTACGATGCTCCCCTTCCCAGAGAACTGCTCCCCTGTCATCTCACAAACATCATCTAGAGAACTTTACCAGTCAAAAGCACTAAACACTGCATATAACTGCATCTGTCATTTAATTCTCTCGGCCCTGCCAACTACCCATCACTGCTCTCTGTACGCCTCTTTAGGTTGGCTCCCTCCCCAGGCCCAACGTGACCTACAGTTGGGTGCTCTTGTCCACAAAATCCTTGTGGTGGGCTCAACCTCCCCTCTAAGTAAATTCCTCTGTAACAAGCAAAGCACTAGGACTAGGTCCTCGTCTCAACCTTTGCTAAGTGTACCTCACTCTAACACAAACATGGGTCTGAGAGCATTTTCAGTAGCAGCTTCTTCGCTTTGGAATAGCCTCCCCTCCTTCATCCTCAACCTAGGCTGTACACCGACCTTCAAATCTAAATCACTTTCCAACTTCCTATCCAAATCTACATGCACTTGCTCCCTATAACATCTTGACACCCACACTTTCTCCACTTCATAGCCACACCAGCTTTCTGCTCTATTATATTGTTCTTTTATTATTGAAATGTATACCTGAAGTGTTTCGGTAGCGTTCCTAAACTGTAAACCACAAATGTTTAATCCTAGCTTATCTTTGTATTCATGTACTCATGTCTTGTATTTTACTGTGATATCCTTGTAACTTTCACTTGAAGTATCTACAACTTTTGTATCTGTGCATACGTGCCACCTCTATGGCCCGGGTCTTGCCTGAAAGAAACGGTTCCTGGGACCAGTGTGCTCACCCAGTTAACAAATAAATAAATAAAATAGTAGAGCTTCAGCTATGGTAGTGCAAAGCCCCCTATGTCTCTAGGGAGGGGGAGGGTCTACAGTTGAATGCGGGGTCTGTGGCCCGCCCAAATGATGCTGATAACAATTTTATTTTTATATGGGATACAAACATTACAGATTCAAAATCTCTGTTTTCAAAGTAAGTCCTGTACAAAACATTAAAACAAATATAACAAACATTCATAAAGATTGCACTCTATCCATAAAGTAATAAAAGTTCATGCTGTCCACTTAAACTCAAAACAAACAGTATCTACTCGCTAAAATAGATGCAATAAACACAGTCATCTTAGCATTTACATTGTTTTTGTAAATACTTCCTTAGGGCTGTTTGGAATTCTGTTATAGAATTGCTTAATTGTATTTCTAAAGGTACCTTATTCCATGATCTGGCTAGGCTTGCCTGTACTGTTGCTTCACCTAGCCTATTACATACTCTCAGATAGACCAAATCAAGCTCGTTAACTCTTAAATTATATTTTTTATCCCTTGATAATGAGAATGTTACCAGGCCTCATAATGGATGTATGGCTTTGGCTTTTAACAAATCAAAGCTCCATGACAGCTAATTGCAGAATTTTAGAAATGCGAGATTTCTCAATTCCACTGTCTGAAGTTAGAAACAGTGAAATAGGGTGGGGTATTATGGATCAAGTATAGGGCTCATGGAAGAGTCACCATTCGAATTTCCTCTGTTCGATGAGAGAGGCTAAGGGGGAGTGTACTCCAGCTCGCTAAGTCCTGTGTCATTTGTGAGGTAAAGGGTAAATAATTTTTGGCATAGGCATCCTCAGGAGGCTTTGTGATACATATACCTAGGTATTTCAGTTTAGTCAATTTCCAATGAAAAGGGAAGGCCTCCCTGATAGGCTGGATCAGGGAAAAATTGAACCGGGTTGTCTGTTTTAGTAGTGTTGTGTTTGTAACCCAAGACTTTTCCGAAGTCTCGGAGAATCATAAAATTTGCAGGGAGGGACTACTCCAGCTGGCCAAGTTGTAGCAGAACATCATCCATATACAGGGCTATGTAGTTATGATATCCCCAGGGAAAACAGAAACCATAGAAGGGGGAACAGCAGAGGACAGGAGGAAGGAGGTTGAAGACAGGAAGGACAAACAGAGGAGGCAAAAAGACAGCAGGGGAATGATAAAAGGAAAAATGGCAGAACATGGAAGGCCAATTACAACAATGCCTGCAGCCTAGGGAATAAAATCCCAGACCTGGTGGCATTGATGATGGAGGCTGACCTGGATATTGTATCTACTACCGAGACGTGATATACTGGAAACCATGACTTGGATGTAGCAGAACAAGGCTATACTCTGTATAGAAGAGGCAGGGGTAAAAGGGTTGGGGTGGCTTTTATGTCGGGAGGATCTTAGAGCAACTGAGATACAGGGAATGTGGGGGGGCGGAGGTACTGTGGGCCACTCTTGAGATGGGCAGAGGCACTGCTGTTCGCACAGGAGTGATATACAGACCTCCAACACGGGAAGAAGGTGGTCAGGGTTCTAGTGTAATCCATCCATATGATGGCAGCTAAAGGGAAGGTGCTGCTGGTAGGTGATTTCAATCTGCCAGATGTGGATTTAATCATGCCAGCAGCTGCCTCAGCCAGGAGTAGGAACATCTTGTACTCTGTGCAAGGGACAGGCCTCAGGCAGCTAGTGCTAGAGACCACCAGGGAGGTGCAATTTTGGACCTGGTACTAACCAATGGGGACAGAATTGAAGAAGTCAGAGTGGGTGAACACCTGAGTTCCAGTGATTATCGCACGGTGTGGTTCAGCATGATACAGTGGCAGAGTCAAGCCACACAAAGGTGAGGGTTCTGGATTTCAGGAGGGTGAACTTTACTAAGATGGGGATATGTCTCAAGCATGCCCTGGCTGGGAGAGACAAAAGGGGGGGAGAGAGCAGTGGGCCCATCTGAAAGGAGCCATAGTGGAGATGACAAACCTTTGCATTAGGCAAGTAAACAAGGGCAAGGGAAAGAGAAAGCCACTATGGTTCTCAAAGGAAGTGGCCAGGAAGGTAAGGGCCAAAAAGATGGCTTTCAGAAAATACAAGGAAACACAGCAGGAGGAGGACAGGGTGGTGTACCTGAATAAACAGAGGGAGGCAGGGAAAGCAGTCAGGAGAGCAAAGGCACAAACAGAGGAAAAAATAGCACAGGAAGTAAAAAAGGAGACAAGACTTTTCATTGGTACATTAGTGAAAGGAGAAAAACCAGGGGTGGGATAGTAAGGCTTAAAGGGGAAGAAGGAGAGTGTGTGGAAGGGAACCTGGAAAAAACATCAACACTGAACAAATATTTTTGTTCTGTATTCACAGAAGAGGGAAAGATGAGGGACCACAGTTAGGCAACGTGAATAAATATGGGAGGGAGGTGGACACGAGTCCATTTACGGAAGAGAGAGTCCTAAAAGAAATTATAAAACTGAAAGTGGACAAGGCAATGGGACTGGATGGGATACAGCCTAGAATATTAAGGGAACTACGGGAGGTGCAGGCACCACTGGCAGCCTTGTTCAACGAATCACTCGATACAGCAGTGGTTCCAGAGGACTGGAGAAGGGAAGATGTAGTTCTTCTTCACAAAAGTGGGAGTAGGGAAGAGGCTGGAAACACAGACCAGTCAGCCTCATCTCAATAATGGGGAAGATGGGGCATTGGTCAGCTAACAGGGTGGGCAGGCTATACCAGACCGCCTAGGGGCGAATGAGCCCCGACGCCGTAGGGCGGAGGGCCTTATAGCCCGGAAGGTCTGGTATAGCACTATACCACCCACCCTGGAGGGTATTATTGCGCTTTAGAAAATGGGCAGTCAAAAATAAGTTTAATAAGAAAAATGTTGAAGAAAATGTATTTAAAGTAAGATTTTTAATAAAATAGTTCCTCCGCTTGCATTTTGGAGGTGGTTCATGGTTACACACACACACACACACGCTATCACACACACACACACACACACACACACACACACACACACACACACACACACACACCACTGGGCCCTTTGAATGTTATTTGGAGCCACTATTTTTTTTTCTCTTGCTTAGTGAGAGATACTGCTGCCTGCAATACAATACATCAGAATGGGGGCATTTCAAGTTAACTTTTGCTGATTTGTTTGTTTATTTTGTTGCTGCACATCCATGTCCCGACATTGCTACCACTTCTGAGAGCTGACCACGCTGTTGTGCCCATTCCTTCAGCCGCTGTATATTTTTTTGTTTTAAGTTCAGCACTTTAAGCTTACCTTTGCGACGCCTTTTTTCACTTGTTTATTGGTAAATGGAAAGGGTGGCATGCTCTACTATAACTGCGCTTGCTACAGCTTTTTTTTCATTTCTATATAGGTGGGTAGCAGAGGAGGAACTGGAGCTGCTATATGCAGCGACGTGACTTTTCCTGCACTTGGAATCCAGGTGAGATAGCAGTTTTCGTTACGGTAACGCCCTTTTTTTTTTTTGTGAAGAGGCGGGTAATGAGGAAAGGGGGACTGCAGTGAAGGCAACGATTTATGCTTGGCTTTTCTGACAATGAAATATGAGCAATACTATTCTGAAATGTCGCCTTTGATCTAGGAGAGAGGAGCGACAGCTAGGAGGACAGCAGTTGTAGGCTGACGTGTGGGGATGTGCTAGCGGCTTTCGATCGCTCCAGTTATTGTGTTTTTTTAAATTGCCAGATGGTTGACAAACTCAGGGAGGGTATGATGATTCACGGCTATGCGTGTTGTGCAAATGGTGGTTGTTTGAAACCGAGTGCCCAGTGCTCGCCTCGGGACGGAGGTATCACGGTTAGGAAAGAAGACTAGTCATGTCAGGGAAATTTGTGCTAGATGAACCCGGTCTGTTTCAGGAGATAGTGGGTTGCCATCTGATGGCGGAACGAGAGAAAGCACTCGGTTCAGCCTAGAATACCGCTGTGGACACTCAAGAGGCATAGGACAAGACGGTACTCAATTTAGACTCAGAGAAGTCGCTTTTGGGGAAAAGTGAACTTTGTGTGAAAAACGTTATGTTTTCTTTACACTGCATTTTAAGATTTTTTACTTATGATATGTCAGCCACTCAGTTTGTCACCCACTAAGTAACAGAAACAAATGGCGGACATTTGAATGTAAGTGAGGGTTTCATCCAATTGGAGAGCAGGCTGGGCACCAAGATCCTGGTGATGGGGCAGGCTAGGCTGGTCCTTTTAATAGGTGGGCATCTATTGTCTGATAGATGCCCACCTAGAGAAGTGTCTAAGCCAATCAGATGGCTCAAATAGTTTTGCCCATTTTCTAATATGTAATTACTACTTAAAGAAAGGATTGAGGAAAGCCTTGAATCCAGCAGAGCACAGGATTCCAAGACAGCATAGATTCACAGCGGGATGGTCATGTCAAACAGATCTAATTAATTTCTTTGACTGAGTGACTAAGGTCATGGATCGGGGGGAGCAGCGGACGTGGCCTACCTAGATTTCAGTAATGCCTTTGATGCTATTCCACATAGAAGACTTTTGAACAAACTGAGCAGCCTAGGAGTGGGTCACAAGGTGGTAAACTGGGTTAGGAACTGGTTGAGTGATAGAAGACAGAGGGTTGTGGTAAATGATGCTCAATCTGAGGAAAGGAGGGTGACCAGTGGGGTGCCACAGGGATCAGTCCTAGGGTCAGTCCTGTTTAATATCTTCATACATGACATTGCGGAGGGGCTGAAGGGGAAGGTGTACCTCTTTGTGGATGTCACTGAGATCTGCAACAGAGTGGACACTCCAGGAGGGGTGGAAAAAATGAGGAGGGACCTAGGTAAACTGGAGAAATGGTCTAGAGTGTGGCAGCTGAGATTCAATATGAAAAAGTGCAAAATCATGCATCTGGTGCACAAGAACCCAGGGGAGGATTACATGATGTCGGGGGGGGGGGGACTGATGGTCACCAAACAGGAAACGGATTTGGGGGTAATCATATCTGATGACATTAAGGTGGACAAACAATGTGCCAAAGCTGTGGGGAGAGCTAGTAGGATGCTGGGGTGCATAGGGAGAGGTATCACCAGCAAAAGGGAGGAGGTGGTGATGCCACTGTACAGATCACTGGTGAGGCCTCCTTTGGAATACTGTGTTCAGTTCTGGAGGCCACATCTCCATAAGGACATAGACAGGGTGACGGCAGTTTAAAGAAGGTCAACAAAGATGGTGCAGGGGCTGCACCAAAAGTCATATGAGGAGAGACTGGGAGACCTCAATATCTATACCCTGGAGGAGAGAAGAGACAGGGAAGATATGATAGAAATCTACAGACAGAAACATAGAAGTTGATGGCAGATAAGGACCGCAAGGCCCATCCAGTCTGCCCATTTCTTTTTCCCAAGGAGGGTCTTTTTTGTAAGGGTACAAGTAAGATATTTGAGGCGCTCGACGAGATCAAGTACCAGTGCTTTAGCATACAGTAGACAGGTGTGTGTCATCCTAGGTGCTCCAGTAATTAACCTGCAGGCCTTATTCAGAGTAGTGCCAATTTTATAGAAACATAGAAACATAGAAGTTGACGGCAGATAAGGACCGCAAGGCCCATCCAGTCTGCCCATTTCTTTTTCTACCTTATGAATGTGCCATTGGCCTTTGCTCTGTCAATGGCCTATCTATTCATTCTCATCTGTATTGGTCCATTATGCCTATCCCATGCCTGTTTGAAGCTCTGACTGTATTCATATCTACCACATCCTGAGGTAGGCCATTCCATGCATCCACCATCCTTTCTGTGAAAAAGAACTTCCTCACATTAACCCTTAATCGGCTTCCCTCTAATCTCATGCTGTGTCCTCTTGTCCTGCTATTTTTATTATACTGAAACATGTCAGACTCTTTCACCTTGTTAATGCCCTTAAGGTGTTTGAATGTTTTGATCATATCACCTCTCTCCCTCCTTTGTTCAAGGATATATATATTGAGCTCCGTTAATCTGTCCTCATATGTTTTCAGATGCAGTCCCTGCACCATTTTGGTTGCCTTTCTCTGGACTGCCTCAATTTGGTTTATGTCCTTGTGAAGGTGTGGCCTCCAGTACTGCATGCAGTACTCCAGGTGGGGCCTAACCAATGTCTTGTAAAGAGGAATTATTACCTCCCTCTTCTGACTTGTGATACCCCTACTAATACACCCCAACATCCCTCTAGCCTTACCTACTGCTTTAGTGGTCTGCTTGGATGATTTCAGGTCATCGGTGATGAAGACGCCCAAGTCTCTTTCTTCCCTTGTGACTGCCAGCAACTCCCCTCCTAGCCTATAGGTGGCTTCAGGGTTTCTCTTCCCTATGTGCCTGATCTTGCACTGCTTTGCTTTAAACCCCAGTTGCCACTCTTCTGACCATTTTGCTAGTTTATCCAGATCTCTTCTCATTCTGCCCACCCCATCTGGATCATCTACTCTGTTGCAGATCTTGGTGCCATCTGCAAACAGACAAACCTTACCCTCCAGTCCATCTGCAATGTCACTGATGAAGATATTGAAGAGGACTGGCCCCAGAACTGATCCCTGAGGTACCCCACTTGTGACCTGCATCTCTTCTAACTGTATACTGTTTACCACCACTCTCTGTTTTCTGCTT
Source organism: Neoceratodus forsteri (assembly GCA_016271365.2). Classification (NCBI taxonomy): domain Eukaryota; kingdom Metazoa; phylum Chordata; order Ceratodontiformes; family Ceratodontidae; genus Neoceratodus; species Neoceratodus forsteri. Next base: position 1,027,397,179 of record CM028130.1, on the reverse strand, counting down.
GTCAACCAGTTTGCCACCCAGTTGACCAAACTCTGACCCATCCTGAGCCTACCCAGCTTATTAATCAATCTTTTTATGTGGAACAGTATCGAAAGCTTGGCTGAAGTCAAGGTAATCGACATCAACTGCTCCCCCTTGGTCCACCACTCTGGTTACCCAGTCAAAGAAATCTATGAGATTAGTTTGACAGGACCTTCCTTTTGTAAACCCTTGCTGTCTTGGATCCTGTGCTCCCTATGGATTCCAGGTGTTGCACTATCCTTTCCTTAAGGAGTGTCTCCATAATCTTGCCCACTACTGAGGTAAGACTGACTGGTCTGTAGTTCCCTGCCTCCTCCTCTCTGCTACCACTCTTGTGGAGTGGGATCACATGAGCCCTTTTCCGGTCTTCTGGGACCTCTCCTGTGCTCAGAGACTCACTAAACAGTTCTGATAATGGCTCTGCTAGTTCCACCCTTAGTTCCTTTAGCACCCTGGGAAGTATGCAATCAGGTCCCATTGCCTAGTCCACCCTGAGCCTATCGAGCTCTTGTAGGAACCTTTCTTTTGTGAAGGGACTAGTGCACACCTCCCTCCCCCTGTGTCCATGGTGCTGAGCTGTGGGTCCTGCCCTACCTTCTCTTCAGTAAATACTGAGCAGAATATCTATTTAAGATAGATGCTTTTACATGGTCCACCTACTCACATGCCCCCTTATCCACTTTGATCTTAGCAATACCCCCTCTGGACTTTCTCCTTTCACTAATGTATCTATAGAAAGTCTTGTCACCTTCTTTTACCGTTCGTGCTTGTGTTTCCTCAGTTTGGGCCTTTACCTGCCTTACTGCCTTCCCTGCTTCCCTTAGGGAAGTTTGGTATGCCTCCCTATCTTCATTCTGCTGCGTTCCCTTATATTTCCTGAAGGCCAGCCTTTTGGCTCTGACCTTTTATGCTACTGTGTTTCAGAACCAAAGTGGTTTACTTCTTCTTTTGCACTTCCTTTTCTCACTACCACAATGGGATGTTGCTTCAAATATTGCATCTTTAAAGCTTACCCACTTTGCCTGTACCCCCTCACCTGTATTTCTTTTTGCCAGAGCTAGCTTAGCTCTGTTGGCCATCTTATCAAAGTCAACTCCTCTGAAGTCCCATATTTTTGCCTTGGAATGAGATGATTTTGTTCTATCTATCTAAAGGGCATAAATAGGGTACTGGAGGGTAGCATCTTTCAGAAAAGGAGCTGTCCAGGAACTAGGGGGCATCACATGAGGTTGGAAGAGTGTAGACTAAGAGGTAGCATGAGGAAATACTTCTTCATGGAAAGGGTACTGGATGCATGGAATAGACTCCCAGCAAAGGTGGTGCGGGCAAACACAGTGGGGGAATTCAAGCATGCGTGGGTTAAGCATAGAGGAACCTTAGCAATAGGAATGAGGAGGTAAAGCTGGAGATCAAGTAGGTCTGTGGCTTTTACAATGGGCAGGGAAAATGGGCAGACTGGATGGGCCTAGTGGTCCTTATCTGCCATCAGTTTCTATGTTTCTATGCAGTGCTCCTCACCACCCATCTGGACATTCCGAAATGTTGTTTCTCTAATGGTCTGTGCTGGGGTTCTATGTAAAGGGCAAAGAGCAGAAGGGTCAGGGGAGATCCCTACCTTGTGCTGTATTTAAGGGGGAAGTCTGCTTAATGGTGCCCATTTATCTTGAAACATGCCTGGGAGGATTTATAAATACTCTGGAGGAGACTGATGAAAGGTGCCAGGAAACACAATCATCCCCACACCATGTACAGGGACAGCCCACAGACCCTTTTTTTTTTTTTTTATTTTCCTCTCAGATTCCCCCTTATCCTCAGACTAGCCACTACCACTCGACCCCATGCCCAGGCTTGCCCCTCTGGGCAGGGCTGCCAGGGGGCTCCCCCTCCCAACAGACACCATTGGCAAGTCCCGGCTTACCCCCTGGGTCGGGGCCTTGGGAGCAAGACCCCCCCCCGGGAGAACATTGGAGGCAGTGGACGGCGGAGAAGAGCAGAGCCAGTCATCATGCTGGGGGGTGGTGGCTTTTTTTTGAATGCTTTTCTCCCCGGGGGTTGGGATGTGAAATGATGTCCAGCATCCACCCCACGCCCCCATTGTAACAGGGCTGGTCATGGTGGTATTCCCAGCCTCCACCAGGGGTTTGTAGGGTGCCAGACACACTTCCCCTCCCTTCCCCCAGAAAAGGAGAGCAGTCCTTAGGATGCTCAATCCTTCTCCCCTGGCCTGGGTCATCAGCGTCAAGAGCGGAAATCCAAATGCTGCACTGGTGGGACAGCCCTAGGGACAGCCCACAAACCCAGCTGAATGGCTTCTTGGCATCTAGGCTTAACAGCAGTGACAGGGTAACTGATTGCTGCATTTTATGTACTATGTGCAAGGTGCGCCTCATGTTATTCATCACTGAGCATGAACGCACAGACCCTCTTTGTTCTAATACAGTACGCCGGGGTGGGGGTGGAGGAGCAGTTGATCTAAGTGCTGGGTTATGATAGACATATAGGGCCAATTCTCAAAACCTCAAAGTTGATGCAAGGTGCCTCCAACAAACAGAATTGACGCAACGGGCACATTGCATCACAAAGTGTGGAATTCCCAATTCTGAAAGGCCGGCTGTGGCAAACTGGGGACCCTGTACACCAGACCAGCCATGTACCAGGTCTACCCCAAGGTTAGGGGTGCGCCAGCATGCTAGGGGGACTTGTGGTGAAGGCAAGCTGCACCATCCCCTTAAACAGGATTCTGACAGCTGACTGGACCCACCGGGCATTAGACCACCCAACAGGTGGTCTAATGGCCCTTGCGCCACCGCTGTGCTTGCCTGGTGCCTGGACAAGTGGGCAGCCATGGGATACACATGGTGGCAGATGTACAGGCAGGTGCTAACCAGACCAGAAATGTTGGCACCCAGTCCCCTGATGGGTGCCCTGCCTGCCTACTGGACCTGCAGCAGGCACACCCCATTGGTATCGCTGCCTGCGTCCTGGGCATGGCACCATACCCTCCCATCTGCCAATTGTCTCCCCTCTGGCAATGCAGTCTGCATCTGCTCCCTGGGAATCCAGCATGTCTCTGTGCTGTGTGGCGGAGTCATGGTCCATGCCTGCATGCCGCACCCTCCACCAAACTCCTTCTGTGTGCCATTTGTGTGGTGCATGAAAGTGCTTGCTGCAATCTGTGGGTGTTTGGCACCAGGACCTCTCCCGTATGGGAATTGGGTACAGGGTCCCTATCACATTGACTACTGGCACAAGGTGCTGTTTGGTGCAACTTGCGTCAATTGTACAAGTTTGACAATCGGGCTCATAGAATTTACAGTTGGTGTACAGTACCAAGATTGGGCAGTATGAGTGACATAGCTGGGAATAATTGCCTTGTTTAGGGATAACTGTTATGGATGTAAAGGACCAAGATGGGGGTGGAGTATCTCTCGTTAGGACGGCATTTATGGCTTGTAATAGTATGGTCAAAACTTGTTCCCTTGCAGTCTTTTAGAATTGTGAATAGTAGCTCTCTGGACCGGGGGCTTTCAGGGTTTTTGAGTCCCTAACAACAGCCTCCAGCTCATCATCTGTGACTGGGGTTAAGAGTTTTTCTCGTGGTTCAACTGAGAGGGTCAGCAGCATGAGAGAAGCCAGGACTGCGTTAATCTCCTTGTTAGTGGCCTCCTGTTCTGGAGTATACAGCTTTTTAGTATGTGCAGAATGCTTACGTGATGTGGAGTTTTATTTGTCTGGTCCCTGTTTCAGGATGGGGTAGAGATGGAATTGTGGCTGTTTCTGCTATTTACACAGCTGATAGGCCAAGAGCCTGGATTCATGGGGTCCTACCTCATGAAAGTGTTGTCTTAAAAAGGTCAGCGCTGTTTCACTTTTGTTGAAGGCAGAGAGCATTCAGATCGACCCTTACTTGTTTCAGCTAGGGTACAACTGATATGTCTATGTGCTGATGTGCCAGTTGTAAGAAATGCAACGTCTCCTCCAGAATATGCTAGCATTCCCTATGAGCTTTTTTTCTTAGGAGAGGTGTGCTGTATAACGTGTCTCTCAGGACTGCTTTCATAGTGTCCCACTGGATAAGGGGCAGCCCCTCCTTATGGAGATTGCCTGGACAAGTTTGTAATATTATCTTGTATAAATTCCCGAAATTTAGGAGGATTTTAAATTATTTGGGTTGCATCACCATCTAGCATCTCATCTCTCCCGATCAAGATTCCAGAGGCTTGAGACGAGGGTATGGTCAGAATGGACAATGGAGCCATGTTTGCACCCTGTCAAGTTACCCAGAGTTTCAACCTGGGTACAACAATTGTCAATGTACATATAGGTGGCACGGACATTGGAGTCGTGCATGTACCCACATGTGTGTGGGTTGAGGAAATGCCTAGCATCCACCCATCCCACCTCTCAAATGAATCTTTTGAAGAATTTGTGCGAAGGTGGTTGAATGCATGGTGGAGGGTTGGTAGAATCAAGTCCCAGATCTGGGGTGATATTAAGTCCCCCGCTAGCATCAGTTTGAGAGATGACGCGTTCAAACAGTTTTCTTAGCATGAGGGTGTTAATCCCAGGTGGGGGTAAATATTTGCTAATATGACTTTAATGTCAGTAGCTGGCCATAGTCAAATACCAAACAGCCATCTGAGTCCAACCAAGATAAATGTACTTGAAAGGGGGTATGTCATGGGATAAGAATGGCAACCCCTCACCTTCTGCTGCCCTCATATGAAGACAAAAATATAGATGGGAATCCAAATTTACTCACCTTGTCACTTTCAGCTTGGAGCTTAATATGTATACCCTTGAGGAAAGGAGGGAGAGGGTGGACATGATAGAAACTTTTAAGTACCTCAAGGGAATCAACAAAGTCCAAGAGGGTAGTAGCATCTTTCAGAAAAAGAGATGTGAAAGAACAAGGGAACACAATTTGAAGATAGAGGGCAGGCAGTTCAGGGGCAATGTGAGGAAGCATTTTTTTACAGAGAGGGTGGTGGAAACATGGAACAGCCTTCCTGAGGAGGCTGTGGGGTCTGAAACTGTGGGAGAATTCAAAAATTCATGGGACAGACATAAGGCAATTTTTGTGGGGGTAGGAAGAAATAGGCTGTTGGTTAACTAGGATCTGCAGCTTATCCTGTAGGTGGGGGGAAGGCTGACTGGATGGGCCAAGCGGTCCTTATCTGCTGTCAAAGTCCATGTTTCTATGATTCAAGGGTAGTTAGGTATGTTTCTTGCAAATAGAGGGGGTCTGGTTTAGTTTTTTTTTTAATCTGGGTGATGACTTTTGATCTCTTCACTGGGTTTGTGAGGCCAGTCACGTCAGGGAGTACATATGAAACTTGGTGTGGCCATACTGTACAGTAGTTACATTACTCCATTTTAGAACAGTTTAAAAGGACTGAGTCACATCCCTTCCCCCCAGCCACACACATCAGTATTAAACTGTGGTCAGAGTTCTGAGTGCAGGTTGGTTTGGATTGCACTATATGCTAGGCTGCACCTAAGTGGGGAGGGAAAAGGGGTATTAAAGCAGAAGCTGCAGGGGTTTATAGCAACAAAGGTGTGTTTAAGCTAGCTAGAGGGGGTGGCAGGGGGTCAGATGGTAGGCAAAGTACCCAGGGACCGTGCGAGCCTACCCCCCCAAGCTAGTAGGAAAGTACCGGGGACGTAGGACGAAGGGGCAAGGTGGGGAAGGGATCTGGAAATGGGGGGGAGTGACAGGCGAGAGTGGTCTCTGTGAATGCAGAAGCCCAGGCAACAAGGCGGTGAGCCACAGGCCTCTTGGCTGTGGAGGGTGGACATCGTGGCCATCACAAAATGTGGGCCAGGAGCACCGGACTGAGATCTGGCAGTCCCAGGGATTAGAATGTACAGAAAGGACTGTGGGGGGGGGTGTCTGTCTATGTGAGGGAGGGGATCAAAAGTACAAGGGATGAAGGGGAACAGAGGGAAACAGAGGCAATTTGGTTACAGCTCCTGGACTCCAGGGAAAGGAAGCTGAGGTTTGGAGTGGTGTATAGATCACCATCCCAGACAGTGGAAAGGGACAGGGAACTGGTGGAACAAATCAGTAGGGTATGTAGGAGGGGGAAGGTGATCACAGTGGGCGATTTCAACCTACTGGGGGTGGACTGGACCATACCGGTCACCTCCAGCGCTTGGGAGAGGGTCCTCCTGGACACTTTCCGGGGGGAGGGGTTCCTGACACAGCTGGTTGCTGAACCCACCAGACGAGGGAACACGCTGGACCTGGTACTATCCAACAGTGAGGCAGTGAGGGACATTAGGGTGGAGGACCTGTTAGCTGACAGCGATCATCAAGCAGTGTGGTTTAACATCACAATGAGCAGGGAGCCGGAGGGATCAGCAACAAAGGTGGTAGATTTCAGGACAGTAGACTTTGGGAGCATGAGGGATTTGCTGAAGAGGAGACTCGCGGGAATAAAGCAGGGGATGGGGACAGCGCAGAAATGGGACATAATAAAGCAAGGATTCAGAGAGGCAACAGAAACATGCACCAGGCTTAGGAGCAAGAAGTGGTAGGGGAAAGAGACCATGCTGGCTGAACAGGGAGGTGATAGAGGGGGTGAGGGCAAAAAGAACGGTGTACCTAAAGTTCACAAGGACAGGGAGGGAGGAGGACAGAGATGAGTACACCAAATGTTCTAAAGAGGTGACCAAGAGGGTAAGGGGTGCGAAAGTCACAAGGGAACTCAGATTAGCTCAGGGAATAAAAGGGGGGGGGGAGAAAGACTTTTTTAGATATGTCAGGGAGGAAAGGAAGTCCAGGGACAGTATAGTGAAGATAGCAAGCATTTGTCAATGCCGAATGTTTGCTTGCTGGCATTGGCAGTGGTAGTGTAGAAGTTACAGAGCTGCGTAATAGGAATGGAAGTGAAGTACTGAACTGAAGCCAACCCCATCACCACCCTGCAGAGAGTGACAGGCATTGGGGTGTGCCTTTGGGTCGTCAGGCATAACGGCCACCCCATTTCAGTACATCCCACCCTGCAGACACTGGCAAGTGTCACAGTGTTCCTTGGGGTCTTTGGTCCTTATGCACACCCCATTCTATTAGGAAATACAGTGGGATGAGTGCGATATAGGAGAATGGGGTGAACTTTGGGGCTGAAGAGTCCAAGGCATACCTCAATGTTTCTCACTGGCTGCAGGGTGTGGAATGGTATGAGCATTACAGGCAAGAATCCCAAGTCACACCCCTGATGCCTGTCATTCTCTACAGGGTTGGGTGTTATGGTTGGAAACCCTAATACCTCAGGCATTCATTGGTATTTTCACTCTAAATGTTCAACATGGTTTTTTTGTGACCCCACCTCATGAACAGGGGGAATATCAGTTTCTTAGTAGAAAGCTGCTTATGCACAGAGACTACGGCATTTAGCACCACAGGTGCAAAAACATTCCAGACAGGATGTAAAAAATGACAGCTGTACTGTTCATGGGGAGGTGTAAAAAATGACAATGTTGAAATCTGCAGTAAAAATATTTAAAAAAATGGTGAAGTCATGAGAGTACATAGAAACTGTGCAATGCACACCCGTAATATAATTAGGTTGGGGATTTTATTACAGCAGATTGTCAACTCAGGCATTTTCGTGCCTCCAATCATGAACAGTGTCACTGTGATTTTCTTAATTTGTCCTGTATATTGATTTAGCACACCGACTGCGCCATTGTGCACTACATGGGTGGAAACACGTTTTGGGTGAGATGTGAAAAATGACAGTTGTACTGCTTATAAGAAGGTGTGTAAATGGCAATGTTGAAAATCTGGAGTGAAAATATTGAAAATTTGCTGAACTTACGAGCTTTAGTGAGAACTGCACAACGCACGCCAGAAACAGTCATTGTTGAAATTTTTCCACCAAATTTTCAAATAGGCTTCTTGAGAGCCCACCTTATGAACACTGGCAGTGTAATTTCTTAATCGTTCCGAAGGTGATTTCGCGCAGTGACTGCAAATCACCTTCGGCCCGAATAATGCCAAGACAGTGACATCATTCATGAGAAGGGGTCCCAAAAACCTCATGTTGAAAATTTGGTGCAAAAATTCCCAAAAATGCCTGAGATATGCAATAAAGTTGAAAACCCCTTATCTAGCCCATTATACAGAATACCGGCATTTCCTCAGTTCGCGGTCGGCTTTGAAGAGTGCAGATGTATTCCCGGTCCACCAAAGATCGTTGCGCTGAGGTCCGGAGGTAAGTATGGGGTGAAGGGGGGCATGGGGAGGCAGAGTGCACAGTGGGTGGGTGCGGGTTGTGGGATAGGGCCAGGGAGACTATGTGGGACTGTTTTTTCTTTACAGGTGTTCTTTTTGTTTCCAATGATGACGCGGGACGTTTGCCATGCTGGGGTGGGATCTCAGCGTGGCACAAGGACGGCTGGGGGGTCATTCAACTGATGGGGATTGGGCACCCCTTCGCCCAAAGCATCGATTGCCACGCTGGGGTGGGCTCCCAGCGTGGCACCCAGTACTGGGGAGAGGACAGTGGAGCTGACGGGGATTGGGCACCCCGCGGCTAGACATGAGTTGCCATGCTGGGTGGGCACCCAGCATGGCATTTGGAAGGCTTTGTGGGGGCGGGGGAGTGCAGCACAGTTGACGGGATTGGGCACCCCGTGCCGGCTACAGTGTGTGCAAAGGGGGGGGCATGCGCACGTAGTGTGTGTGGGGGAGCTGCACATGAGCAAGCGATATCTTATCACTGCTCACTGAAGCATAGCTCCCCCTTTCAACTGTATGCCACTGCATTTTGGAGCTTGTCATAGACAGTTCCATCGTGCATTGGCTTACATGGGCCGAGCCTGCAAACACAGTGACTGAAGTGGAAGAGCGGGTGACATACCTCCGAAATCTTGGATGATGGCACTATGTTTCTTGCACGTGCGTGCAAGCAAACATAACAAACATAAAAAATGTATCAATTTTTGAAGACTGTTTTTTTTTTTTTTTTTGTGCATGCATATGTGACGTATGAATGAGGGATCCACTCACTGTAGATCAAGGGAGGATGTGAAATGGTGCAGGTACATGGGGGGGTGAACAAAGTGGTAGACAGTAAGCCCTACCTGAGCTTCAGGCTGATGTTGCACAGCTGGACTAAGGCACAAGCACCCACGGCATGTTCTTATAGTCCCCATTTATATGTCCATTTATGTTCTTACAGTGCTGATTTCCTAACTGAGCCAAGATGTAAAACAGATACTAAAATGTCAGGTTTATTTCAGGTGACCAGGATCGTAGTGGGCAGAGGGAGCAAGTGAAACAATGTCCTGAGAATGTGCTTAAACTTATTAACCGTTGCTGTGCCATGGAGTGATACACCAGTCCAGAATCCCTATACATTCAAATTATGTTGCAGCCTAAAGGTGCTTTGGTGGATTGGCATTTACATTACTCAGTGGCAAATCTTTTTCATACTTTTTGTGATCATCGGTTAAGATATAGCCACTAACTGATGAGACACTTGGGGGCATGAAACTGTGCTACCAGCAAAGTTGCATTTGCAAAGCCCTGAATATTTACCTGTTGATAATGAAATGAAAACTGTCAGCTGATAACATTCAGCCACTGTCCATTTCACAGAATAGACATCTCACTGATAGATCTGGAGCAAAGGGATATGCACTTGCCAATAACACCACTACAGCTCCAGACACTGAAGAAAGAAGTTCATGCATTTTCATGACTGTTAACTTTTTCATCATTTTAAAACAGTTACTTAGCATCTGCACTAAGATGTTACACGTTGCTGAACTGAATTGTGATACCAGAATCCCTGCGATCAACATTTGTCAGCAAAAGTGAATTGAAAAAATCAATAGATGTATAAAATGGTAAGTGACATGAGTCAATAACAACATATCTGCATGCAATACTTGGCTTAAAATTTGAGGACCACCATATTCGCGACCACAGCGCAAACAGGATGCCATTTGTAATTCAGCCAATGTCAAGCAGTTTCGAGCCATAAAAGGTATTACTGTATCAGTATGGTGGCAGTAACGGGATCAGGAAATTATGAAATAAAATGCAACAGCACCCCAGCGGCCATATGTCAGCGGTACAGGAGTGCATGAGCACCCAGGGGTGGGCTGTTAGGGGGCTTCAGAATCACTGGAGAAAGGGTGGATTTGATTGTGAGCTATGGTTGAATTTGTGTTTTTTTTCTATACCTAGTTTTTGCTATTTTGTTAGGGCACATGTCCAACCCTAAGATGTTTAGGGTCATAAGGTGATGTGACTTCATTGAGCACCTCACTTGAGAAAGAGCTGTGTGATTCTATCTAAATGCCAGCTCACGGCAATTCAGAGAAAAAAAAAATATTTTGAAGCTGCATTCTCAGACTGTGTGTGCAGTTTAGTGAATTACCACACAGGGGTGTGTATATGACAGCATTAAAAAGCGCATTAAAGTGCTTCAGTCATGAAAACCTTCCCCACTGGCTGCTGCTGAAATGCATAGCAGTATGTTCTTTGTGCATTCTGGCAGTTCTTTGCTTCAGCTGCAGGTAGTACAGTATGCTTAAGTTCGTTTGTATAAGTTTTAGCAGCGGGGAGTTCACATTGACAGAGTCTAGTAAGAGAAAACGCTTGGAATTCCACATACAACGAAGTCTGAGTTTTCATATCAAATGCTGAGGTAGTTTTTTCTGGAGGAATAGAACCCATGGAGTCCATGAAGGCGTGCTTTGGAGAGCTGGCATGATAGCAGGACTGTTAGGCACCCACACATTTTGGTGGTCCTGCTTTGGCAGGAACAGTTTATTAAAGTAATGAGAGTGTGGCTTGTCTCCTAAGCTAGACAAGACTGCACCATCCTATCAGGCAACAGACACAGTTAATCTGTGTGTGTGTGGAGGAGCTGCTCACTGAAGCGTAGCTCCCTCTTTCAACTGTATGCCACTGCATTTTCAACTGCTGTCATAGACAGCTTCAGCAGTGATTGGAGAACTGTGACCACGCCTGCAAACACACTGACTGAATTAGAAGATGCTGACACACCTCTGAAAAACTCAGATGATGGCACTATGTTTCTTGCACATGCGTGCAAGCAAACATAAAAAGGGGAGATGAGTGGGTGAAAAAGGAGCAGGAACAAGCGGAAGCACTAAATGAGTACTTCTGCTCAGTGTTCACAAGGGAAGAGTGGGGTCCACTACCACCCTGGTTGGGAACGAGGGGGGGATGGGGGGAGGCAACGGACAGCAGGATAGAGGGTGGCAGAGTTCTGGAAGGGTTGAGGGTGCTGAAGGTGAATAAAGCACCGGGGCCAGATGGTATCCACCCCAGGATGCTGCGGGAGATGGCAGTGGTTCTAGCGGAACCACTGGCAGACCTGTTCAGCACCTCTCTGGAAATGGGGGAGGTGCCTCAGGACTGGAGGATGGCCCACGTGGTACCATTACATAAAAGTAGTCCAAGGGATGAGTCAGGGAACTATAGACCAGTCAGTCTGATGTCCATAGTGGGAAAGCTCATGGAGATGGTACTAAAGAAAGGCTGGTGGCATTTCTGGAGGGCAGTAACCTACAGGACAGGAGGCAGCACGGGTTCATCTCAGGGAGATCATGCCAAACCAGTCTTATACGGTACTATGACTGGGTGACAAGGGAGTTGTGTGGGGGTCATGCTGTGGATGTGCTATACTGTCCTTATACAGTACTATGACCTGGTGATGAGGGAGCTGGGTGGGGGCCATGCTGTGGATGTGCTATACAGTCCTCGTACAGTACTATGACCTGGTGATGAGGGAGTTGGGTGGTGGCCATGCTGTGGATGTGCTGTACTGTCCTTATACAGTAGTATGACTGGGTGACGAGGGAGCTGGGTGGGGCCATGCTGTGGATGTGCTGTACTGTCCTTATACAGTACTATGACTGGGTGACGAGGGAGCTGGGTGGGGACCATGCTGTGGATGTGCTGTACTGTCCTTATACAGTACTATGACTGGGTGACGAGAGAGCCGGGTGGGGACCATGCTGTGAATGTGCTGTACTGTCCTTATACAGTACTATGACTTGGTGACAAGGGAGCTGGGTGGGGACCATGCTGTGAATGTGTTGTACTGTCCTTATACAGTACTATGACTGGGTGACGAGGGAGCTGGGTGGGGGCCATGCTGTACTGTCCTTATACAGTACTATGACTGGGTGATGAGGGAGCTGGGTGGGGGCCATGCCGTAGATGTGCTGTACTGTCCTTATACAGTTCTATGACTGGGTGATGAGGGAGCTGGGTGGGGGCCATGCTGTAGATGTGCTGTACTGTCCTTATACAGTTCTATGACTGGGTGATGAGGGAGCTGGAGCAGGGGCCATGCTGTGGATGTGCTATCTGTCCTTAGACAGTACTATGATTGGTGACGAGTAGCTGGCTGGGGCCATGCTGTGGATGTGCTATACTGTCCTTATACAGTACCATGACTGGGGTGACGGGAGCTGGGTGGGGGGCCATGCTGTGGATGTGCTATACTGTCCTTATACAGTACTATGACTGGGTGATGAGGGAGCTGGTGGGGGGGCCATGCTGTGGATGTGCTATACTATCCTTATACAGTACTATGACTGGGTGATAGGGAGCTGGGTGGGGCCATGCTGTGGTGTGCTATACTGTCCTTATACAGTACTATGACTGGGTGACGAGGGAGCTGGGTGGGGGGGGCCATGCTGTGGATGTGCTATACTGTCCTTATACAGTGCTATGACTGGGTGATGAGGGAGTTGGGTGGGGACCACTCTGTGGATGTGCTTCTCTGTCCTTATACAGTACTATGACTGGGTGATGAGGGAGCTGGGTGGGGGGGCCATGCTGTGGATGTGCTATACTATCCTTATACAGTACTATGACTGGGTGACGAGGGAGCTGGTGGGGGCCATGCTGTGGATGTGCTATACTGTCCTTATACAGTACTATGACTGGGTGAGAGGTAGCTGGCTGGGGGCCATGCTGTGGGTGTGCTGTACTGTCCTTATACAGTTCTATGACTGGGTGATGAGGGAGCTGGGTGGGGGCCATGCTGTGGATGTGCTGTACTGTCCTTATACAGTTCTATGACTGGGTGATGAGGGAGCTGGGTGGAGGCCATGCTGTGGATGTGCTATACTGTCCTTATACAGTACTATGACTGGGTGACGAGGTAGCTGGCTGGGGGCCATGCTGTGGGTGTGCTATACTGTCCTTATACAGTACTATGACTGGGTGATGAGGTAGCTGGCTGGGGGCCATGCTGTGGATGTGCTATACTGTCCTTATACAGTGCTATGACTGGGTGATGAGAGAGCTGGGTGGGGGGGGCATGCTGTGGATGTGCTATACTGTCCTTATACAGTGCTATGACTGGGTGATGAGGGAGTTGGGTGGGGACCACGCTGTGGATGTGCTATACTGTCCTTATACAGTACTATGACTGGGTGATGAGGTAGCTGGATGGGGGCCATGCTGTAGGTGTGCTATACTTGGATTTCAGCAAGGCCTTCAATCTAGTGCCTCATGGCCATTGGGTGAAGTTGGCCGGCAGGGTAGGGATAAAGATGACGTTTGATCTCACACTGGCTACGGGTCAGCTACAGAGAGTGATGGTTTGGGGGGGGGGGTCTTGGAGCCTAGACCTGTGACAAGCGGAGTACCGCAGGACTCAGTGCTGGGTCCGACGTTGTTCAGGCTATTCATCTTGGACATTGCGCATGGGGTAGGGAGCAGGATTAGCCTGTTCACTGATGACACCAAAATGGGTGCAGTAGTAGACGAAGAGGAGGGATGGATACAACTACAGAGGGACTTGACCAAGCTGGAGGAATGGTCTGGGAAGTGGCAGCTGGGGTTCAACACAAAGAAATACAAGGTGTTGCATTTTGGGGCTAGGAACCCAAGGAGAGCATACTGGTTAGGGGGATCAGGCTGGGGATCACCGAGGAGGAAAAGGGCCTGGGGTGTTGATAACAGCAAGCATGAACAATACTGCCCAGGGCAGGAATGCAGAGGCAAAAACAAACAAGATGCTAAGGTGCATAGCATGGGGATTCACGTCCAGGCGCAGAGAAGTGATCCTGCCCCTCTACAGGGCACTGGTCAGGCTGCACTTGGAGTACTGTGTGCAGTTCTGGGGGCCGTACCTGAGGTGGGATGTCAAGCTGCTGGAGGGAGTGCAGAGGAGGGCGACGAGGATGATTTAGGGATGGAGGGAATGGACTACGAGATGAGGCTGAAGGAACTGAATATGTACACACTGGAGGAGAGGCAGAGAGGGGGGCATGATTGAGACCTTCAAGTACCTGAAGGGTATCAACAAGGAGGGGCAGAGGGGATGTTGAAACTAAGGAACAGGAGGAAAACTAGGGGGGATGGGCTAAGAATAGAGGGAGGGAGATTCAGGAGGGAGATGAGAAGGCATTACTTCACAGAGAGAGTAGTTAGAGGTGGAACGACTACTATAAGGGGTGATAGCAAGCAAAAAAATGTGCCTGGCTTGAAATACAATGCTTTGGGATAGGGTACAGGGGTGAGTAAGGGTGGGTGAGGGGCATAACAATGGGAGGTCAAGGGGTGGGGGGAGGGGCAGCATCTCTGCTAGGGAGCTAGCTGCAAAATCGAGCAGACTTTGACAAACCAGTAGGTCTGTTCTGCTGGCACCTTTGTATGTTCGTATAAGGACTCACTCACTCAGGTTGCTGCCTCGAGACTGTCTGTGTTACTCACAGATAGGACTTGAGGGTTTTTTATAACAAGATAAGTGGGGTAAGTTGTGAAGAGTCTTGCTGAACTTGTGTTTTTCGTTTTTGTCTGTAAGGTAATTTGAAAGCACAGTAGCCCACATTTTAAGGGCCCTAAACCAGAACTGTGTTTTTGCCCTGTAGTTTACAGAAGAAAGTCTTTTTTTACCTGATTGTTTCTGTAAACACCACGTATCAAAGGAACAACCCCCCCGCCACCCACCCAGCTCCATTCCCCAACCTTCCCCGGGTACTCTACCTTTATAGTGGAAGGCCAAGCCACACCTACTTAAAGATGCAGGAACAGTTAGGCAGCACAGCACAAGCAATAGCCTAGCTGGTATATAGGCAGAATTACAAAGGGTGTAGCTAGTAACTAGGTTCACAAGGGCACATACAAGAGCAGGAGAGAGAAGCTGTAAGTCCCTACAGATGGAGAGAAATACAGGGAATGGAGGAGAAGGAAAAAAAAGGGTTAGGAGTGGAGGAATATCAGCAAGTGCAGGATGATGCAGTGAGTGGTGCAGTGCTCTGGCTGTGGTGCAGCAGTCTTCAGAAAAACATTCTGGTTACTGCAGTGCTGGCCCATTTGCAGGCACCTCTCTGGGCTGAGGGCGGAGGTTACCAGTCTCCAGGCCAAGTTGGCAGGAATACTGGGGATCTTCGCCCCCATCCAGAGGCCACAAGGTCCCCAGCCAATATCACAACAGCCACCCAGACAGATGGCTGGATGGACTACAGTGGGCTCAGGGAGATTCATGGGAGGAGGGCAGAGACACATCCCCCATCCAGTCCAGCTCATGAATTCCTACACAGTGTTGAAGGAACGGGACAGCCCTGCAATGGAACCCGAGGCTGAGACCAGGGAGGAGGTGAGGGTCCTCCAGCAGGGAGACCCAGTAGCGGGAGAAAAATAACCCCCCATATGAAGAAGCAGTTACTCCTGTTGGGGGACTCAACTGTCCGGGGAATGTATTTGAGCACAGATAGTAGAGAGATAGGAAGGTAAAGTGACATCCAGGAGGCACAGCTTGGAAGGAGGAGCGCATCCAGAGGATCGCTGAAGCTGTGGCAAGGAGGGGAGGGCTGGAAGTCATTATCCACTTGGGGACAAATGACCTACCCAAGGATAAGGATGCTTGGAGCAGGCAAAGGAGGACTTTATAGTGTTGGGAGAGTGCCTGGGGAAGGTAGCAAGCTCCGAGACATTTTTGGAGGTGCTGCCAGTCCACATTGGGGGGGGGGGAGATCTCTGCATTAGTAACTTCAACACATGGTTGAAAGGCTGGTGCAATGAGAAGGGGTATGGCTTCACTGGGGACTGGGGACCCACCTGGAGTGATGCAGCTCTGTACAGCGAGGATGGACTGCATCTGTCCAGCAAGGGAAAAGGTAGCCCTCAATGGATGGTTTAAATGCTTTGCTGACAAGCATTTTAACTAGCCGGGGGAGGGGGTAACAAAAGGCAGGGATTCTCAGGCAGCCTACCCTCACATGGTAGAGAAAGCAGAACAATGGAGCAGGAAGAGGAGTTGATATCAAGGTCATCAGGGTCAGGCAGAAAGGGAGTAGGAAAGGAATCAGAAACACAAGAGAAAAATATCAGGAAAGGGGGGAAGATGCAGGGGACCAAAAACTGAAAGAGAGAGAGAGAGAGAGAGAGAGAGAGAGAGAGAGAGAGAGAGAGAGAGGTCAGGCAGTAAAACTTGGAAGGTCATGGTGACCAATGCATGCAGCCTGGGAAATAAAGTCCCAGATGTGGAGGCCTTAATAACTGAAGGAGACCTGGACATAGTAGCAATAACTGAAACCTGGTACACAGCTAATCATGAGTGGGAAATAAATGTACCAGGATATGTTCTAATCAGGAGGGATAGGGAGGGCCAAAAGGGAGGAGGAGGAGTAGCCCTGTATGTCAGAGAGGGTATAATGGCAGCACAGGTACAGAGTAGGCAGGGGGAGGCCGAGGCACTGTGGGCCACCCTTCAACCAGGAAATGGCATAGCAATATGCACAGGGGTAATATACAGGCCTCCAGGACAGGGAGAGGAACTGGACAGGCAGCTAGTGGAGGAAATACATGAGATGGCAATGAAAGGTGAAATTCTACTGATGGGGGAGCTCAATATGCCAGAAGTGGATTGGAACACCAGTGTAGTTGCTTCAGCCAGGAGCAGAGGCATCCTTGATTCACTCCAGGAGGCTGGACTCAGGCAGCTTGTGCTTGACCCACCAGAGACGGGGCAATTCTGGATCTAGCAATGATCAATGGAGATCAAATCACAGATGTCCAGGTAGAAGGGCAACTGGGATTGAGCGATCACAACATTATGTGGTTCAGCATAGGGACAGAGACTCACTCAAGTCATAATAGGACAAAGGTTTTAGGTTTCAAAAATGCTGACTTCACTGAAATGGGGAGGGGTACCAAAAGAGCCCTGGAGAGAATGGGGGAAGGAGGGAGAGTGGAAGAACAGTGGAAACATCTAAAGGAAGCCTTACTGGAAGTAACAAAAGAATGCATCAGATTGGTATCCAAGGGCAAGAGAAGGAGGAAGCCACTGTGGTTCTCGAGAGAGGTGGCAGAAAAGGTCAGGGCAAAAAGGAAAGGGTTTAGGAAATATAAGGAGCCCCAAAAGGAGGAGGATAGAGAGGAGTACCTACAGTGTCTAAGGGAAGTGGCAAAGGCAGTAAGGAGAGCAAAGGCATGGACTGAGAAAGGTTTAACACAATCAGTTAAGAAAGGGGACAAGACATTCTTCAGGTGCATCAGCGAAAGGAGTTAAAACAAGGGGAGATTGCAGGGCTCACGGGAGAGGGAAGGGAATGCAAAGAGGGTGACATGGAAAAGGCAGAAATACTGAATAAATATTTTTCTTCAGTATTCACAGAAGACGGGGAGGGATAGAGGGCACAGTAGTACAGCAGTTGCCAAGGGGGTGAAGAGGTGGACAACAGTCCATTCACAGGGGAAAGAGTCCTGCAGGAGCTCACTAAACTGAAGGTGGACAATGCGATGGAACTAGATGGCATACACCCAAGGATATTAACAGAACTGCGAAGGGAGATATCAGAACCTCTGGCAGTCATGTCCATAGAGTCATTGAACACAGGGGTGGTACCAGATGATTGGAGGAGGGCACATGTGGTCTGTCTACACAAATCCGGCAGCAAGGAGGAACTATAGGTTGGCCAGCCTCCCCTCAGTAGTGGGGAAGATCATGGAGACATTTCTTAAAGAAAGGATAGTGGGGCATCTAGAAGCCATTGGAGTGCAGGACCACTGGCAACATGGATTCACAGCGGGGAGGTCATGTCAGACAAATCTGGTTGATTTCTTCGACTGGGTGACAAAGGAAGTAAATCAGGGTGGTGCAGTGTACGTGCTTACCTTGATTTCAGCAAAGTATTTGACACCGTCCCACATAGGAGGCTGATAAACAAGCTGGGTAGGCTGGGCATGGGGAACAGTGAGGTAAACTGGGTTAGAAACTGGCTAACAGACAGGAGGCAGGGGGTAGTGGTAAATGGGGTGCAGTCTGGGGAGAGGGAGTAACCAGTACAGTGCCTCAGGGATCAGTTCTGGGGCCAGTCCTGTTCAACGTCTTCATTAGCAACATTGCAGAGGGGCTGGGGGGAAAAGTCTGCCTGTTTGCAGATGACATCAAGATCTGTAACAGAGTGGATACCCCAGAGAGGGTGGAGAAAATGAGGAATGACCTGGGGAAGCTTGAAAAATGGGTAGAGAACTGACAATTGAAGTTTAATTCAAAAAGTGCAAAATTATGCACCTTGGACACTGACACCCTGAGGAAAGCAACAGGATGGGGGGGGGGGGGAGTTGCTGACAGTCACAGAGGAGGAAAGGGACCTGGGGGTTATTATTTCAGACGACCTGAAAATGTCAAAGCAAAGTGCTAAGACAGCTGGGAGCGCAAGTGACATGCTGGGGTGCATAGACAGGAGTATCACCAGCAGAAGGAGGGAGGTAGTGATGCCATTATATAAAACCATGGTCAGGCCTCACATGGAATACCGTGTGCAGTTCTGGAGGCCACACCTTCATAAGGATATTAACAGGCTGGAGACGGTCCAGAGAAGGGTGACTAAGATAGTACAGGGCTTGCAACACATGACTTATGAGGAGAGATTAAGGGACCTCAATATGTACTCGCTGGAAGAGAGAAGGGATAGAGGGAACATGATAGAAACATTCAAGTACCTCAAGGGTATAAACAAGGTGCAGGGGGGACATTTTCCAATATAGGAGGAGCACAAGAATGAGGGGCATGACCTGAAATTGGAAGGTGGGAGGTTAAGAGAGAATGTGAGGAAGTTCTCCTTCACAGAGAGGGTGGTGGACACATGGAATGGTCTGCTTCAGGAAGTGGTGAGACCGAGCACTGTGGATGGATTCAAGCATGCTTGAGACAGGCATGGGGAACCATAGAGGTACAGCAGCAGGTGGGTCGGAAGCAGTAATCTAGTACAAAGGCTTATGGGCAGACTAGATGGGCCAGGTGGTCCTTATCTGCCGACAATTTCTCTGCTTCTATGTGGCTGCAGTGACATTTTACATACAGCAAAGAGAAAAACCTTAAACTTGCAGCTAGCCAAACTTGATTGCCAATGGAGCAATAGTGATTTACCAGTCCTGGGTATAGAGGGTACCAGCTAGGTGCTTCCCTGCAAATTTGGGAAAATCTTGTATTTCCAAGGTGGGAACCCATCCACTATTGGTCCTTTGTGGCTGGATTTAGGAATCCACAGGTCTTGCCTCAAAGAGGGTCTCTAGATGAAGCAATTGTCTTGGGAAGGGGGGGGGGAGTTGAGGTCAGCATCATGACCACGTTTTGGTCTTGGGTTCCTCGGTTGGACTTTGGTAGTGTTCTTGGGAGGGAGTATTAGCAGGGGTATACAGTTGCTGGAGGGAGAGAACTGAAAAGAAATGAGGAGGAGAGAAGCTTGAGGTCATCCTGCCTGGTCCCAGAGGTGGGCGGGGAGAGAGAACCCACATGTGGAGAACTTTATCTCCTTGAAGAGGGAAAGACCATGAGGGTTTTTGTCATACCAGGGACAGCATCTGGGAGAGGGGACGCAAATAAGCCCACTATCAGGGTGGCAGTGACTCAGAAGGAAAACCTCTCATCTACTAGTCTGGTTCTCTCTAGAGCTAGACAAATTACCCTTCAGATAATTTCAGGGAGTATATAGCACAGACAGCATTAATGCTCCATTCATTTGCTGGTGCTTGATATTTCAGGTCACACTTCTGGCACACATATTACCTCCCCCAAGTTTCGTATTTAGACCTCTTAGAGCCAGAGGGGCTTCTGTGGTTAGCGTCAGCAATCACCCACACCGTGAGGGTGGAATCAAATGTCTTAACTGTTACTCTATTGACCCAATAAACTCGGCCATGATGTTGGTTGTTCTGTGCACCTCTCGGTACAGACACTGGAGGACATATCCCCTGGCAGTACATTTCACTTATAATTATTAAAGAAAAGAGTGACTCCTGTCTCTAAACTAACTGTAGGGAGGCAAGTCACCCCAACACCATAATATGAAACAGCACAGTATTGTGGCCATATGTGGAGCCAGTTCTCTGCTAGGAGTAGGCACAATGGCTATAATGGCTCAGAGTTCTTTCATTTCCTAATGAGTATTATGTTTTTGTGGCATGCAGTCTTCTTACATTTTTCAATTCAAATTATGCCAGCGCACTTTCTGCACTTATTTCATTATATGTTTATTACCAGATGGGACCCTGCTCGCCTTTGGCCTCTGTTCTCAACTCCCACTCTGATATTTTAGATTGGCCAAGCTATCCTTTAGCTGCACCCCTAGCATCTTAACCCTATAATGGGCCCTAATTCTCCCTAGGATCCAAAGAGGGGGGCACGATGTTCCAGCAACATCGTCAGGTACTGGTGTACGGGCAAGTTATGGACATCATTCTGCCTGGTCCAGCCTGGATTTCCCAGACAGCAGTCTCACTCATCCCCATCACATCACTGACAATGTGATGCCTGGCTTTGGGTTAGAGAGCAGAGTTCATGTGGTCACTCATGACATCTTTGTCACTCATGCTCCACACCAGAGACACTCATGCACCGAGGTATGTGGCACCCTCCTCATGGAGTCAGGGCATGCTGACGCCACAGGATTCTCTAGACTCCACTTTTATGGTGTGGGGGTTACAGATGGGATGGGCCCCCTGCATGGCAGCACAATGTCATATCTCCAGCGCCACTGGGCCACCTTCTTCACTTTGATTAACTTTGATCTCCAAGGGTGTGTCAAACTGCTTCTGATGAATCAAGGAGTGTGTATGCATGAGTGTACCAGTCCTTCTCAGTCCATTCAGATCCTCAAAGGGGTGTTCAAACAACAAGTCTTGATACACTCCGGGAGCCCCAGAGCTATTCAGGTGCTTCAAAATTCACTAAAACATGCTGTCTATAGGCACTAAAACATGTCTGTGGGCACTAAACACTTCTGTGGGCACTGTAACACATCTGTGGGCACTGAAACATCTGTAGGATGGGACACTAAAACTGTCTCTGAGCAGCGAAACATGTTTATGGGCACAGCTGTAGACCCTAAAACATGTTTGTAGGAATGAACACATGTATATGGGCACAAATACATATCTGTGGGTAGTGAAACATGTATTCAGGCACTGAAACACATTTGTAGGCACTGAAGCATGTTTGTGGGCTCTGAGCATGTCTGTGGGCACCGAAACATGTCTGTGTGGGCACAGACTGAATACTAAAATTCTATGAACACTAAAAGACATCAGTGGGCACAGACATGCTTAATGGTAGCAAAATATGTATGCGGGTACTAAATGCTTATTTAGGTGCTGAAATGCATATGTGGGAACTGTCATATGCCAGTGGGTATTGCAACAAGTTTATGGGCATGAAACACCATCTCTGGGCACTATACCACATCTTCAGAAACACATTTGTAGACATGGAAACAAGTGTGTGGGTGACCGAAGCATGTCGGCACATGCTGAAACATGTCGGTGTACTGTATATCAATGTAGGTCAATATTCTAGAACAGAATTACTGCCCTGAGAGTTCATTGAGCTCAGCCTCAAGCCCCCTAGCCCCAAATGTCTCAAAATGCACTGATGAATTTACTGCTCTGAGGATGCATCAAACCAGGGCTTGACACTCTCACAGAATCCCACATGCAGTCGAATGTGTTCATGCACTTTACACATAGGCACAATATGCATTTGGTGCCCTGAGGGTGCACTGAGGGACTTCAAGCTTTGACTTCCCTTCGGAGTCCCAAATGTGTCAAAATGCATTGACCTGCTTTGATGCACACCAGTGCTTTCTGTGTTTGGGAGGTCTGCAGGCAGTATATTTAAACAAACTTCAGGAAGATAAAATTTAAAAAAAAAAAAACAAACAAAAAAACCAAATTCCTCCTGGTGACTAGGAAAGATGTGTTTTCATTTACCCACATGCTGTAGTTTCTGAGACATTCCTATTTCAAAATGGGACACTTCCTTGCTTTAGAATGACAGACAGCGTGACTGTAAAACAACTACTTAGGCTGGGCTCATTACTTTCTTATGTCAGACAATGTCAATGTAAAATCAGAGTTTCCACCCAGAATCTGATCTCTAGTGAAAGCGACAGTTTTGAGGTTTACATTTACGTTAGACACCATCATTATGAAACCTGCTGGGATCAATTAAAACTGCTGCATTCCTTCTGCCTGGTGTTTATGCAGGGATGCAGATTTAGCAATTTAAAAAGTTAGTTGCTTGCTGTACTTGTCGTTCTCAAACTGTTAATTGAGCCATATATGCCTGCGGCAGTCTGTTCAAAGTGGGATGTCAGCAGCTGGAGTAGTTTTGTACTGTCTTGCTCCTGCTGTTTATCTGGATATCATTCTTTCTGAGGGGACCCTTTTATCCTTTCACACAGCCACACATTCCTGACCCTGGCCAGGCGATCTGCTGGGGTTGGAGTCCCAGCTCCACATCTTGAAAGGAGAGTCTAACATGTTGAACCCTCACCCACAGGCCAGCCTTGCATGGGAGAGTGTACTCACATGTGTTTGTGTGTATATAAATACATCTATGCGCGTATGCGCAGGCGAATGTACGTACGTATGTGTATGTAGGAACACAGGAACATAAAGAAGAAAGATTACCTGTGGTCCAGTAAGGCTTTCTCCTACAGACTCAGCAGGCGTATTTAAGTATGTGCAAGCATGTGTACAGGTATACATACTAAGGAAAGGAATTTGGTTTTATAAAGCATCTTTTATAATAACTGAATCCCAAAGTGATTTACAATCTGGTGTGCATTTTTTTTTTATTAGTTGCTCCAAATTAAGATCTGCAATTTAAATCACTGAGAAAATCTTGTTTACAGTGAGGTCCAGGCATGCATGTATGTAGAGATATATGTATGTGAATATGTATATGTATGTATACTGTATGTGGGATACACAATGGCCAGACTTAGAATATGCCATTTGTCATCATACGTGAGGGGTCAGGACCATAGCTCAGACATGGCAGAGCCACAAGTAAGTTATGAAAGTCCTGCCCCTCACAAGTAATGAGAAGTATCATATTCTAAGTTAAGGTACACCTACATTGTATAATTACTATATACAGGCATGTATTCATGTGTTTATATGTGTATGCATGTACGTATATTTCTATGTGTGTGTACATGCATGTAAGTATATAACCTTTATGTATATGTATTGGCACATGTTTATGAGCTAATTATTTATAGTCGCAGGAGGACCCTGAAGGGACTTAAAGGAAAACTACATGCAAAAATGATAAAAACACGTTGTGCTCTGTTGGTTTTTATGTTTGCTTGCTCGCATGTGCAAGAAACATAGTGCCATCATCCGAGATTTCGGAGGTGTGTCACCTCCTCCTCCAATTCAGTCAGTGTGTTGGCAGGTGCGGCCCTGTAAGCCAATGCATGCTGGAGCTGTCTATGACGAGCTCCAAAATGCAGTGGCATACAGTTGAAAGGGCTCACAGCTTCAGTGAGCAGCGATCAGATATCGCTGCCCGCGCGCACTCCCCACACACACACACACACACACACACACACACACACGCCTTACGCATACTGCGTGCTGCCCTCCCCACGCACACACTCTATAGCCGGCAAGGGGTGCCCAATCCCCGTCGGCTGTGCTCGTCCCCAAGCCTCCCAAATGCCATGCTTTGGGTACCCCACCTCAGTGTGGCAACTCGATGGTATAGCCCGTAAGGGGTGCCCAATCCCCGTCGAGTTCACTGTCTCTCCTCCCCATGCTATCGCGGGGTGCCCAATCCAGTCTGGTTCCTCCTCCCCAAGTACAAGGTGCCACTCACAGGGCCCACCTCAGCGTGGCAAGTGATGCTTGGCGACAGGGGTGCCCAATCCCCGTCGGCTGAACACCCCCACAACCGTCCTTGTGCCACGCTGGAGCCCACCCCAGTGAGGCAAACGTCCCGTCATCACTATAAAAAAAATCCTGTAAAGAAAAACGGTCCCACGTGAGTCTCCTGGCCCCTCCCACAACCTGCACCCACCCACTGCGCACTCCTGCTCTCCTACCCCCACCCCCACCCCATACTTACTCCCGAGCTCGGCGTGATGATCTTCGTGGACCGGAACACGCCTGCACTCTTCAAAGCCGACCGCCAACTGAGGAAATGCCGTAAGCTGTATAATGGGCTAGATAGGGGTTTTCAACTTTATTGCATATCTCAGGATTTTTGGAATTTTATCATTAACATGGGTTTTGGACCCCTTCTTCATGAATGATGTCACTGTCATGGCATTATTCGGGCCCAAGGGTGATTTCGCAGTCACCGCGTGAAATCACCCTTCGCCTGAATAACGCCTACAACAGTGACATCGCTCATGAGAAGGGGTCCCAAAACCCCATGTTGAAAATTTGGTGCAAAATTCCAAACAAGCATTTGTCAATGCCGAATGTTGCTTGCTTCTATGTGCTGTTTAGGTATTTGGAAGTCATTGGAGTGTAAATATTGAAAATTTATGAACTTACGAGTGCGTAGGAACTGCGCAATGCACGCTCGAAAAACAGTCATTTTTAGGATTTTTTACCAAATTTTCAACATAGCCATTTTAAGACCTCTGCTCATGAACAGTGTCACTGTGATTTTGTTAATGTGTCCCATACATTGAGTTTGCACACTGACTGCGCCATTGTGCGCTACATGGGCGGAAACACATTTTGGGCAGGATGTGAAAAATGACAGCTGTACTGCTCATAAGGAGGTGTGGTAAAATGGCAATGTTGAAAATCTGGAGTGGAAATATTGAAAATTCGCAAACCTACGAGCGTGCGTGGGAACTGTGCAACGCACACTCATAAAACAGTCATTTTTAGGAATTCTTTCACCAAATTTTCAACATTGCCATTTTAAGATCTCTGCTCATGAACAGTGACACTGTGATTTTCTTAATGTCCCATACACTGAGTTTGCACTACGATCATGGCTATTGTGCCACATGAGCAGAAAACTGCGTTTGGGTGAGATGTGAAAATGGCAGCTGTAGAAAATGGCAATGTTGAAAATCTGGAGTGGAAATATTGAAAATTGCAAACCTACGAAGGCATGTGAGAACTGAGCAATGCACGTCAGAAACAGTCATTTTTAGGAATTTTTTCACCAAATTTTCAACATAGCCATTTTAAGACCTCTGCTCATGAACAGTGTCACTGTGATTTTCTTAATTTGTCCGCTTACTGATTTCTAAGACACCGACTGGCCATTCTGCGCTACATGGCGGAAACACATTTTGGGTGAGATGTGAAAATGACAGCTGTACTGCTCATAAGAAGGTGTGGTAAAATGACAATGTTGAAAATCTGGAGGAAAATATTGAAATTTCGCAAACTTACGAGCCTTGCGAGGAACTGTGCAAAGCACGCCAGAACAGTCATTTTTTGATTTTAATAATTCAACATGGTTTATTTCTTCATGAATGATGTCAATGTCATGGTGGTATTCAGTCCAAAGGGTGATTTCGCAGTCAGTAACGAATCACCCTTCGGCCCGAATAACGCCATGACAGTGACATCATTCATGAGAAGGAGCCAAAAACCCCATGTTGAAAATTTAGTGCAAAATTCAAAATGGCTGAGATATGCAATAAAGTTGAAACCCCTATCTAGCCCATTATACAGCTTACCGCATTTCCTCAGTTCAAGGGTCGGCTTTGAAGAGTGCAGACGCAGCCCCGGTCCACCGGCTCGCCGAGCGGAGTCCGGAGGTGAAGTATGGGGTGAGGGGGTGGGGAGGCTTGGCGCAGGTGGTGGTGCGGGCTGTGGGAGGGGGGGTCAGAGACCACCGCGACCGCTTTTTGTCTTACAGGTAAAAAAAAAAAGACATCATGGGACTGCTTGCTATGCTGGGGTGGCTCCCAGCGTGGTACAAGGACGTTAGTATTCCAGCCGATGGGGATTGGGCACCGCCGTGGCAAAGGACTGATTGCCATGTTGGGGTGGGCTCCAGCGTGGCACCAACTACTGGGGACGACGCAGTTCAGCCGACGGAGATTGGGCACCCTGTCAGCTATACAGTGCGTGAGGGCCGCATGCGCCTGCGAGTGGGGAGCTGCACGGAGCAGCTTCTTATCACTGCTCACCAGCGTAGGCTCCCCTTTCAATGTATGCCACTGCATTTTGGAGCGTGTCATAGACAGCTCCAAAATGCATTGGCTTACAGGCGCGCCTGCCAGCACACTGCCTGATGGAGGAGGAGGTGACACACCTCCGAAATCTCCTATGATGGCACTAGGTTTCTTGCACATGCGTGCAAGCAGCATAAAAATGACTGTTTTACGAGCGTGTGTTGCGCAGTTCCTACGCAGGCTCGTAAGTTCGCGAATTTTCAATATTTTCACTCCAGATTTTCAACATTGCCATTTTACCACACCTTCTTATGAGTAGTACTGCTGTCATTTTTCACATCTCACCCAAAATGTGTTTCCGCCCAGGAAGCGCAGAATGGCGCAGTCAGAGTGCAAATCAATGTACAGGACAAATTAAGAAAATCACAGTGACACTGTTCATGAGCAGAGGTCTTAAAATGGCTATGTTGAAAATTTGGTGAAAAAATTCCTAAAAATGACTGTTTTACGAGCGTGCGTTGCGCAGTTCCTACGCACGCTCGTAAGTTGGCGAATTTTCAATATTTTCACTCCAGATTTTCAACATTGCCATTTTGCCACACCTTCTTACGAGCAGTACAGCTGTCATTTTTCACATCTCACCCAAAACGTGTTTCCGCCCATGTAGCGCACAATGGCACAGTCGGTGTGCGATCAATGTACGGGACAATTAAGAAAATCACAGTGACACTGTTCATGAGCTGAGGTCTTAAATGGCTATGTTGGAAAATTTGGTGACAAAATTCAAAAATGACTGTTTTACTTAACGTATGTTGTACAGTTCCTATGCACGCCTTAGATACATAGATACATAGACAGTGTCGGCAGATAAGGGCCTATGGCCCACCCAGTCTGCCCATTTGAGCTTGTAAGTTCAGTTTGTTTTCCTAGAAGTCTGTTGCCCTTACCCCTGACCTCCAGAATTCCTTTATGTCTATCCCATGCATTCTTAAATCCTTGATTGTTTCAGCCCCACCACTTCTCTGCCAGGGTGTTCCACTTGTCCACCACCTGCTCTGTGAAGAAATTCTTTCTCATGTTTCTCTGAATCGTCCTCCTTCAACTTCATCCCATGCCCTCTAGTCCTGGAACATCTTTTTGCTTAAAATAGTGTTTTCCAGCACCCTGTTCCTCCTGTAAGATACTTGTATGTCTCATCATATCCCTCTCCTCCTCTCCTCCAGGGAGTACATGTTCAGTTCCTTCAACCTGTCTTCATAGGACTTGTGATGCAATCCATGCACCATCTTTGTTGCCCTCCTCTGAACCTTCTCACCCTGTCTATGTCCCTTACGTAGGTATGGTCTCCAGAACTGTACACTGTACTCCAGGTGGGGCCTCACTAGTGTCTTGTATAGCGGAATTATGACCTCCTTTCCTGCTGGTGATGCCCTGCCTATACATCCCAGCATCCTATTTGCTTTACCTGCTGCCTTGTCACACTGTTTCCTACCTTGAGGTCATCAGAGATGACAACCCCAAGATCCCTTTCCTGCTTGGTGCATGCTATATCCTCGCCCCCAACTGATATATTGTGCCAGGGTTTTGTGCCCCATATGCATTATCTTGCACTTCTTTGCATTGAATTTCAACCAAACCCCTGACCATTCTTCTAAGTTTCTGCAGGTCACTTCTCATTCTGTCTACACCTCTGGTGTGTCTACTCTGTTACAGAGCTTTGTGTCATCAGTGAACAGTGAAATTCTGCCTCTAGGTCCTGGCAATGTCACTGATGAAGATGTTGAATAGGACCGTACCAGCACTGATCCCTGTGGTACCCCACTGGTCACGCTTCCTCTGTGAGTGACAGCCATTTACCACCACCCTCTGTGTCCTGCCACCCAGCCAGTTACCTACCCACCACACTACTGTCCTGCCCACACCCATATTCCCCAGTTTGTGTAATAGTCTTCGATGTGGCACAGTGTCAAAGGCCTTGCTGAAGTCCGGATAGGCAATGTCCACTGCCCTCCCCGATCCACCTCCCTAGTCACCCAGTCAAAAAATTCAATGAGGTTGGTCTGACATGACCTCCCCCTGGTGAAACCATGCTGCCTTGGGTCCAGTAGTCCATTGACAACCAGATGTTCCACCAATCTCTCCTTCAGTAGTGCCTCCATGATCTTCCCCACTACCGAGGTGAGGCTGACTGGTCTGTAGTTCCCCGCCTCTTTGTTCGCACTTTGTATAAGGGGACCACATCTGCTGTCCTCCAGTCTTTGGTACCTCCTGTTTCCAGTGATTGGCTAAACAGGATAGCCAGAGGTTCAGCCACCACCTCTCTTAGTTCTTTAGGACCCTGGGTGCACCCCATCTGGCCCCATTGCTTTATCAACTCATTACTTCCAGTTCCTTCAGGACCCTTTCTCGTGTAAAGGGACTTGTGTCCATTTCTGCACCATTCTCACCCTTGTACTCCCTTCAGACCCATTACCTCCTCTTCCTCAGTAAAGACTGAGCAGAAATACCTGTTCAATATGTCAGCTTTACTGTTGTCATCCTCCACGCGCCCCATCCTCCCCCTTCAGTCTCACTATCCCTCCTTTGTCTTTTCTTTTTTCACTTATGTACCTGTAAAGGTTTTGTCCCTCACCCACTGATTTTGCAATGTGTTCTTCTGTCTGAGCTTTGGCTTCCCTTACTGACCTCCCTGCCTCCCTTGCTTCTCCTGGTACTTCTCCTATCCCTTCTGCCTGTGTCTTTTGTATTGCCTGAATGCAATCTTTTGGCTTTCACTTTCCTTGCTACCTCTTTGGAAACCATAATGGTCTCTCTTCTTTCCTCTTGCTAACCTGCTTAATGCATAATTCTGTTGTTCTTGTAATCCCCATTTTAAATACTGCCCACTGTTCCTCAACCCTGATTCCTGTCCCATTCCCTTAATGCCTCTTTCAAGTATCTCCCCATTTTCCCAAAGTCTGCCCCTAAAATCCAGGATACCGGTTTTTGTGTGATTTGGTTCTGCTCTTTCTGTGATTTCAAACCACAATGACTGGTGGTCACTGTTTCCCAGGTGCTCCCCACTGTTACCTCTATCACACTGTCCCTGTTTGTGAGCACAAGGTCCAGTATTGCCTTCTACCGAGTTGGTTCCATGACCAGTTGCTTGAGGAAGGCACCCTGAAGGAGTCCAGGATAAATCTGCTTCCTAGTTGATGCTGCTGCTGGGATGCTCCAGTCCACGCCTGGAATATTGAAGTCTCCAACCAGTACTACCTCACTTTTGTCTGCCATCCTTTGATGGCTAGCATCAGCTCCCTATCTGTTTCTTCCTCCTGGGCTGGTGGTCTATAGACCACACCTGTGCGGATGGCTGTCCCCATTTTCCTTTCCAGCTTAACCCATAGTATCTCCCCATTTTGTTCCTCCTGGATCTCTGTGGTCCTTATGTCATTTTTCACATACAGTGCCACTCCTCCTCCCTTCCTGCCTCCTCTGTCTCTTCTGAATATGTTGTAGCCAGGTATGGCCATCTCCCAGTCGTGTTTATCATTACACCAGGTTTCAGTGATGGCCACAATGTCCAGGTCTGACTGTACCATGACAGCCTCCAGATCTTCCATCTTGTTGCTAAGGCTCCTGGCATTTGCACACATGGCTTTCCATGATTTGACTAGACTGTTTCACT
The DNA here is from genome assembly GCA_016271365.2 of Neoceratodus forsteri. Taxonomy (NCBI): domain Eukaryota; kingdom Metazoa; phylum Chordata; order Ceratodontiformes; family Ceratodontidae; genus Neoceratodus; species Neoceratodus forsteri. The sequence continues at coordinate 1,027,367,100 of CM028130.1, read as the reverse complement.
GTTCTACTCCAGCCCCTTCCTTGGTTGTCATTTATCCCTGGTTCTCCTTGCTGTCTGCCCTTCTGCTGAATTTTGCCCCTTTTCTGCTTATCCACCTCTTGGGCACTAATCTCCATCTTTGCACACTGCTTTGCAGAGATAGCCACTCCTCTGGTTCACTGGTTTCACTGCTAGCTGTGGGGGGTGAGCAATAGGGTACCCTCCTTGCTGGCCTGCCACCCCTTTGCTAGTTTAAATGCTTGTCAATGTAGCATTTAAACTTATCATTGAGTGTTGATTCCCTCCAGGATGGATGCAGGCCATCAGGCTTGAGCAAACTCCATCCTCCAGGTGGGTCCCCAGTCACCAATGAATCTAAACCTTTCTCGCAGCACCAGTTCTTCAACCATGAGTTAAAGTTCTGGTGCATGCACTCCTATGTTCTCCTTGCCTCTCACAGGTAGTACTTCTGAGAAAGTGACAGAAGTAGCTACTTGCTTGAGACCCCTCCCCAGTTTCCTGAACTCTTCCTGAACTTCCTTTGGCTCCCCATTTGCCAGGTCATTAGTACCTAGGTGGATAATGACATCCAGCTCACCCTCCCGTCTTGCCTTCCCAGTGATCCCCAGGATGTTTCTTCCATCCCTCCATGCCGTGGCACCTGGTAGGCACCTCACCTCCCTGTCCTCCCCCTCCTGTGTTCCTAGCTGGATCCCTCTTATGATGGAGTCCCCCACCAGGATTCACTTCCTCCTCCTCTGGGGTCCACTGCTTTCCCCGCTGAGGTCACCTCCTTGGCTAACCTACACATCCTTTCCTTCCACTTCTCTGGTACTCTATTTGGTTGTCCTCATTTGCCAGTGTGGCATATGAGTTCTTGAGTGGAATAGGATCTGGGATGTGCCTCTGCCTGACTGCTCTAACCTCCCTGAGCCCACTGTCATCCAAGTGCTCCCTCGCTCTAGGCATCCTTTGAGGCAGTTGCATTGGACTGGGTGGTCCTGGATAGGGTGATGGTACTCCTGACCCAGTTTACTTCCACTCTGAGTCTGGCTACCTCATCCCGCAGTCCAGAGAGATGCATGCAGATAGGCAGCACCTCAGTGTCCAGAAGGTCTGCCTGAATATGGCTGCCCCACAGCCACGTGCATTGCACCACTCCCCACATTATACTGCAATTCCACTACTTATCTGCTACTGAAGCTCTCCTAGTTCCCTTTTTATTAATTTACTGTACTAAAAATCCTGCCACTGATCCTCAGATAATTTTTTTTTTAAAGAAAAAGAAACCAATAAATAAATAAATGAGTCAAAACACTTGTCGTGCTGAGGGTGGGCTTCTTCCCCTTATGCCCTCCTACTTCACACCCTTACTATACACTGTGTTTAGCTCCTATCAATCAGATTTAACAGGGCATATAATTAAGAGTTGGGGAAGGGAGGGGAGGAGTGGGGGTGAAAATTTGCAGCAATTAAAGACAGCACAGAATTACACCACCACTATGTTTTAAATTTTCAACAGCCCAAAAACAATTATAAGTAAAGACAACAAAGAAAGTATAGTGTCATTAAAAGCCCACAATCTAAGTTTAAAAGAAAAATAGCAATTACCAGTTACTCTAAAGCACTGAATTGAATATGTTTCCTTCCTTCCCCTTCTGGCTTCTTCTGAGAAAATAAAACTCTGCTTGCTACTTTAACTCTGACTAAGCCCCACCTCCAGTTATCACATAGCTGAGGTCAGAGGCCAGACAATTAACACCCTTCACCCAACTACAGGGCAGTCAGACAAGCCAAGATAAAATTTGCAGCAATTAAAGACAGCACAGAATTACACCACCACTATGTTTTAAATTTTCAATAGCCCAAAAACAATTATAAGTAAAGACAACAAAGGAAGTATAGTGTCCCTAAAAGCCCACAATCTAAGTTTAAAAGAAAAATAGCAATTACCAGTTACTCTAAAGCACTGAATTGAATATGTTTCCTTCCTTCCCCTTCTGGCTTCTTCTGAGAAAATAAAACTCTCTTAAGTTTGCAAATTTTCAATATTTTCACTCCAGATTTCCAACATTGCCATTTTACCACACCTTCTTATGAGTAGTACTGCTGTCATTTTTCACATCTCACCCAAAACGTGTTTCCGCCCATGTAGCGCACAATGGCGCAGTTGGTGTGCGAAATCAATGTACAGGATAAATTAAGAAAATCACAGTGACACTGTTCATGAGCAAAGGTCTTAAAATGGCTATGTTGAAAATTTGGTGAAAAAATTCCTAAAAATGACTGTTTTACGAGGGTGCATTGCGCAGTTCCTACGCACGCTCGTAAGTTCGTGAATTTTCAATATTTTCACTCCAAGGGCCAGATATTCAAAAGGGTTGCACCATGCACAATAGGGTTGTGCCTGAGCAAGTCCAAACTTGCTCCATTCTGCGATATTCAGCAGAAGGCAGTTGCGCCACAGAAAACATGCTGAGCAACAGCGCAATGCAAATGAATGCATGCTGAACTGGAGGGGGAGGAACCATGCATAAACTGCACAGCCTGATGTTCAGCCGGGCTGTGCAGAGTTGTGCAGGCGCAACCCCCAACCTGCGCCTGCAGGACTTTGAGCCAAAAAAAAAAAGGCTTAAGTCGAGGTCCACCCACAGGCGAGCTGCTGTATTGCAGGGCGTAACACAGCAGCTGCCACCTGTGGCTGGCCCCCAACCCAGTCCCTGTGCCCCTGCAGCCTGATTGCATGCATAGGTATCTTCCACCAGCCCGATCGCGGGCATCAATGGCTCCTCCTCCTCCCACATATCCCTGGTGGCCCAGTGGACCGAATGTGCGATCGTGAGCGGCGTGTGTGGGGTCTCATTCTTCCCGCATTGGTGGTTCAGTTAATAGGCCTGACGAGTCGCGCGTATGCGTACAAAATTATTTCGAATATATCTTCAGGGTTCAGTGATCGGGTCGCCGATCGCCGGCATGCAAAAACTACCTCGGAACATAGTTCGGTGGCTAGTGTCCCCACCACTTCCATCACGGTGTTTCACCCACCTGCCCCCGGCAGCTGGTGGCGGCAGCATCCCACCGCCCGCTGCCCAGTTATCTACCGACCGGATCGATCGAGGCTGCACACCATTGCGCAGCAGCTACTGCGTGTAGTTTATACCGCATGACAGTCCAGATTTGGGGAAATGATGTTCATTCACAAATCTGGATTGTCATGTACGGTATGGGCTGCACCCCATTGGCTCTTGCTCTGCACCAATCGGGCATGCAGCCCCACTGGGCAGTCATCGGCGGGTGCAGGGTGGCAGGCGGGTGGATGCTGCCGCCCGCCGCCGCCGGGGAGCGGGGCAGGAGGCTTCGTGGGTGGTGGGTGGGGGACACCAGCCACCAGGGCTATGTTTGGGGGTAGTTTTATTATACATACCGCTGACAGCATTTCGTCCACTGACCACCAGGCTATGTACTGAAGGGTGGGATTTTCACACATACCACCCGCCGATCGGCATTTCGCGTCCACTGACCACCAGGGATATGTACGGGAGGGGGAGCTACATTGCGCCTCACGATCGGGCTGGTGGGGGTACACTATGCCTGCGATCGGGCTGCAGGGGGCATCGGTTCCCGACGGCTGCTGCCTGGCAGGGCACCAGGCGCAAGTCCTCAGGGATCGGCACACCTACATGCTAATGGCATGCAAATGGGGACATAATCACATGCAAATGACCCCCTCTGCACCTTGCATGAATTATAGCCCCATTTGCATGTCACCTTTTGAATATCGTGGTTTTGCGCATGGCGCAATGTTACTTGCGCCACCGCAAGTTGAATGCTCCACTCTGTCAACTTGCGGTGGTGCAAGTTCCACTGAGCCATGCACAGTGGCTGTGGCTGGGGGGTGATATTCAAAGGGGTTGCTCAATAGCGCAACTCCTTTGAATATCGCCCAGGACACACCCCTGCGCAACTATTTTGCGCAGCTCAAGGGCTTGCGCCTATGAATGGCGCAGTTTGAATATCCAGCCCCCAATTTTCAACATTGCCATTTTACCACACCTCCTTATGAGCAGTACAGCTTTCATTTTTCACATCTTGCCCAAAATGTGTTTCTGTCCATGTAGCGCACAATGGCGCAGTCGATGTGCAAAATCAATGTATGGGACACCTTAAGAAAATCACAGTGACACTGTTCATGAACAGAGGTCTTAAAATGGCTATGTTGAAAATTTGGTGAAAAAATTCCTAAAAATGACAGTTTTACGCGCATGCGTTGCGCAGTTCCTATGCATGCTGGTAAGTTTGCGAATTTAATATTTTCACTCAAGATTTTCAACATTGCCATTTTATTACACTTCCTTAGGAACAGTACAGCTGCAATTTTTCATATGTTGCCCAAAATGTGTTTTCGCACATGTAGCGCACAATGGTGCTGTTGGTGTGTGAAAGCAATGTTTAGGACAGATTAAGAACATCACAGTTACACTGTTCATGAGCAGAGGTCTTAAAATAGCCATGTTGAAAATTTGGTGACAAAAGTCCATAAAATGACTGTGTTACGAGTGAGCATTGCGCAGTTTCCATGCACCCTCATAAGTTCATGACTTTGTACTATTTTCAGTCCGGATTTTCACCAGTGGCATTTTTCCACACTTCCTTATGAACAGTACAGCTGTCATTTTTCACAACATGCTGAAGTGTGTTTTCACACTTTCAGCGCAGAGAAGTGTGGTCGCTGTGGGAAATCATTGTTCGGCACAGATAAAGAAAACCACAGTGACACTGTTCATGACTGGAGGCACCAAAATGCCTGAGTTGATAATCTGCTGTAAAAAATCCCCAACCTAATTATATCACGGGTGTGCGTTGCACAGTTTCTATGCAGCTAAATGACTTCACCATTTTTTAAATATTTTTACTGCAGATTTGCAACATTGCCATTTTTTACACCTCCCCATGAACAGTACAGCTGTCATTTTTTACATCCTGTTCGGAATGTTTTTGCACCTGTGGTGCTAAATGCCGTAGTCACTGTGCATAAGCAGCTTTCAGCTAACAAACTGATATTCCCTCTGTTCATGAGGTGGGGTCACAAAAAAAAAATGTTGAAAATTTGGAGTGAAAATACCAACAAATGCCTGAGGTATTAGGGTTTCCAACCATAACGCCCAACCCTGTAGAGAACGACATGCATCAGGGGTGTGACTTGGGATTCTTGCCTGTGATACTCATACCATTCCACACTCTGCAGCCAGTGAGAGGCATCGAGGTATGCCTTGGACTCTTTGGCTCCAAAGTTCTCCCCATTCTCCTATATCGCACCCATCTCACTGTATTTCCTAATGAAATGGGGTGCGCATAAGGGCCAAAGACCCCAAGGAACACCGTGACACTTGTCAGTGTCTGCAGGGTGGAGTGTGGTGAAATGGCATGGCCGTTATGCCTGACGACCCAAATGCACACCCCAATGCTTGTCACTCTCTGCAGGGTGGTGGTGGTGGGGTTGACTTCAGTTCACTACTTCACTGCCATTCCTATTACGCAGCTCTGTAACTTCTACACTGCCACTGCCAATGCCAGCAAGCAAACATTCGGCATTGACAAATGCTTGTTTGTTTTTTTCCTCTGGTGGTCCCTGGTGTTCTATTCCACATGTCTGTGGCACGTTTTTTTTTTTCCACTTTTCACTGCCAGTTTTATGATCCATGGGGGTAGCCATGCAGGCTTTTTTATTGCCTTTGACCTACTGGAATTTTCACAGAATGCCTCTGGGAATGATGTCAATTAGACCCATGATCTTCAAAGGTGCATTGGCTTTATTACCACCCAGTGATAGCATTTCACAAAGAAAGTTGCCACACATCCATAATAACAACACTTGTCACTTAGAGAACCCTGACTTTGGCTGGGGGGGAGGGGTAAACACTTTTCAAAGTGGCTAACTTTCACAAGCAGTTGCAGTTAGATGTTGTCACTAGATTATAACTAGGATCCTGGGCTCTTAGTTCTAGTCCTAGGTCTAATTGACACAATTCCTAGAGGCATCACTCGGAAAATTCTAACAGATCAAAAGCAATACCAGAAGCCTATGTGGCTACCTCCAGGGACCATAAAACTCGCAGGAAAAAGTTAAGAAACAGACATACAAACAAAAAAATCCCACTTGACACGGACACAGGGAACAAAATGCCAGGGACCATCACAGAAATAACAAGCATTTGTCAATGCCGAATGTTTGCTTGCTGGCATCGGCAGTGGTAGTGTAGAAGTTACAGAGCTGCGTAATAGGAATGGCAGTGAAGTATTGAACTGAAGCCAACCCCACCACCACCCTGCAGAGAGTGACAGGCATTGTGGTGTGCGTTTGGGTCGTCAGGCATAACGGCCACGCCATTTCACCACACCCCACCCTGCAGACACTGACAAGGTGTCACGGTGTTCCTTAGGGTCTTTGGTCCTTATGCGCACCCATTTCATTAGGAAATATGGTGAGATGGGTGCGATATAGGAGAATGGGGTAGTTTGGGGCCGAAGAGTCCAAGGCATACCTCGATGCCTCTCACTGACTGCAGAGTGTGGAATGGTATGAGCATCACAGGCAAGAATCCCAAGTCACACCACTGATGCCTGTCATTCTCTACAGGGTTGGACTTTATAGTTGGAAACCCTAATACCTCAGGCATTCATTGGTATTTTCACTCCAAATTGTCAACATGTTTGTTTTGTGACCCCACCTCATGAACAGGGGGAATATCAGTTTGCTAGCCGAAAGCTGCTTATGCACAGTGACTACGGCATTTAGCACCACAGGTGCAAAAACATTCCGAACAAGATGTAAAAAATGACAGCTGTACTGTTCATGGGAGTGTAAAAAATGGCAATGTTGCAAATCTATAGTAAAATATTTAAAAAAATGGTGAAGTCAATAGCATACATAGAAACTGTGCAACGCACACCCATAATATAATTAGGTTGGGGATTTTTTACAGCAGATTGTCAACTCAGGCATTTTGGTGCCTCCGACGATGAACAGTGTCACTGTGATTTTCTTTATCTGTGTCGAACAATGATTTCCCACAGCGACCACGCATCTCTGCACTGAAAGTGTGAAAACACACTTCAGCCATGTTGTGAAAAATGACAGCTGTACCGTTTACAAGGAAGTGTGGAAAAATGTCACTTTTGAAAATCTGACTGAAAATATTACAAAGTCATGGACTAACGAGGGTGCATGGAAACTGCGAATGCTCACTCGAATACAGTCATTTTATGGATTTTGTCACCAAATTTTCAACATAGCCATTTTAAGACTCTCTGCTCATGAACAGTGTAACTGTGATTTTCTTAATCTGTCCTAAACATTGCTTTCGCACACCAACAGCACCATTGTGCGCTACATGTGCGAAAACACATTTTGGGCAACATATGAAAAATTGCAGCTGTACTGTTCATAAGGAATTGTAATAAAATGGCAATGTTGAAAATCTGGAGTGAAAATATTAAATTTGCAAACTTACCAGCATGCATAAGAACTGTGCAACGCACGCTCGTAAAAGTCATTTTCAGGAATTTTTTCACCAAATTTTCAACATAGCCATTTTAAGACCTCTGCTCATGAACAGTGTCACTGTGATTTTCTTAATTTGTCCCGTACATTGATTTTGCACACCGACTGCGCCATTGTGCGCTACATGGGCAGAAACACATTTTGGGTGAGATTTGAAAAATGACAGCTGTACTACTCATAAGAAGGTGGTAAAATGGCAATGTTGGAAATCTGGAGTGAATATTGAAAATTGCGAACTTACGACGCAAGGAGGAACTGTACAACACACGCCGTGAAACAGTCATTTTTGAATTGTTTCACCAAATTTTCAATATAGCCATTTTAAGACCTTTGCTCATGATCAGTGTCACTGTGATTTTCTTAATTTATCCCACAGATTGATTTCGAAGACAATCGACCGCGCCCATTGTGCGCTACATGGCAGAAACACGCTTTTGGGTGAGATGTGAAAAATGACAGCTGTACTACCATAAGAAGGTGTGGCAAAATGGCAATGTTGGAAATCTGGAGGAAATATTGAAAATTCGCGAACTTATGAGTGTGCATAGGAACTGTACAACGACGTCAGAAACAGTCATTTTTGGAATTTTTTCACCAAATTTTCAACATAGCCATTTTAACACCTCACCTCATGAACAGCATTACTGTGATTTTCTTAATTTGTCCTGTACATTGATCTCACACACCGACTGCGCCATTTTGCGCTACATGGCGGAAACACGTTTTGGGTGAGATGTGAAAAATGGCAGCTGTACTACTCATAAGAAGGTGTGGTAAAATGGCAATGTTGAAAATCTGGAGTGAAAATATTGATAATTCTCGAACTTACGAGCCTGTGTAGGAACCGCACAACCGACATCAGAAACAGTCATTTTTTGATTTGGCACTCAATTTCAACATGGGTTTTTGGGACTTTTCATGAATGATGTCACTGTCATGATTCATGGTTCAAAGGTGATTTCGCAGTGACTGTGCAGTGACTCGAATCACCTTGGGCCCGACAACGCCAGCAAGTGACATCATTCATGAGAAGAGGCCCCAAAACTCCATGTTGAAAATTTGTAAAACAATTATAAAAATGCCTGAGATATGCAACAAAGTTGAAAACCCCTATCTAGCCCATTATACAGCTTACTGGCATTTCAGTTCGGCGGTCGCTTTGAAGAGTGCAGACGGTTTCCTGTCCACCGGCGATCATCGCGCCGAGGTCCGGAGGTAAGTATGGGGTGGGGGGTGGGGAGGCAGGGTGCAGTGGGTGGGTGCGGGTTGTGAGGGGGGCCAGGAGACTACGTGGGACCGTATTTTCTTTTCAGGTAAAAAAAAAAAGGACGACGTGACGCTTGCCACGCTGGGGTGGGCCCCAGCGTGGCACAAGGATGGTTGGGGGGCGCTCAGCCGACGGGGATTGGGCACCCCTGCCGGCCTAAGAGTTGATTGCCATGCTGGGGTGGCCTCAGCATGGCACTTACTACTCGGGAAGGTGAGGGATAGTGGAGCTGACGGGGATTGGGCACTCGCCGGCCAGCCTATGGTTGCCACGCTGGGTGGGCACCCAGCATGGCATTTGAAGGCTTTTGGGGACGCAGCACAGCCAACGGGTATTGGGCACCCCCGTCGGCTATACAGTGTGTGCGTCCATGAGGGGGACGGAGGGCACGCACGCCTGAGTGGGCGTGTGTGTGTGGGGGGGAGCTGTGCATAAGCAGGTGATATCTTATCGCTGCTCACTCAAGCAAGCTCCCCCTTTGAACTGTATGCCACTGCATTTTGGAGCTTGCCATAGACAGCTCCAGCATGCATTGGCTTACAGGGGCCGCGCTTGACAACACACTGATTGAATTGGAGGAGGAAGTGATACACCTCCGAAATCTTCGATGATGGCACTATGTTTCTTGCACATGCGTGCAAGCAAACATAAAAACCCAATGCACAAGATGCATTTTTATAATATTTGCACGCGGTTTTCCTTTAATGAAGATAAATAGAATCAGAACATTATCTGTGATTGTAACAACTGTTATATAATTACTGGCAGGCGCTTTTTCCCATAGGGAAACCAGGTTATAATTTGCCGTTAGCTCGGCTGGTTATAATGGCAAACACGTGCCAGGTTTCCCTCTGATCAAGCATGCGCCAGTCACAGTGCTCCCTTAATACGTACCGTTCAGTTCATTCTTCCGAGAAGCAATGCCGCTCGCTGTCCGCGTTTTTTTTTTCTTCTTTGTATTTGAAAAAAAAGAAAGAAATTCTCACAAACAAAACCAGGAGAAAAGGAATACACCCGCCTGGTTTCCTTCTCCAGACACGAGAGCTGGGAGTCTCTCCTCATCACAATCAAGAACACCTTTAGCTCACGCAACTGCTGTTTGCCGTAAGTAAGAATACCGGAACAGAAAAAATATACACACAGCTACCAAGCATTTCTCCACTTGTTACCTCACATAAGCGGAGTGCTTGAACTTGTCAGACCACAGAACACTAAGACTTTGACTGCTCTGGTTGCCTAAAGCGGATCATTTTATTTTCTATGATTGCTGAGGCAAAAAGCGCATGCCAGCAATTATAAAAATAAAATAGTGGTAGTGTGTGAAACTGGGATTTTACACACACCCTCGTTGTAGGATGCAGTTTATAAACCCCTCAGGCTTCACCCTCGGGGTTTATGAAGCATCCCACAACTCTGGTGTGTGTAAAATCTCGTTACACACACCACCCTACATATTATTCTCTATGTTATTAACTACTGTAACTATGTTCTTCAGAATGTTAATAAGTAACCATATTACTCTGATTCAGAACTTTATTTGTGATGGCCATTTTTATGTTGCTTGCACGCATGTGCAAGAAACATAGTGCCATCATCGGAGATTTCGGAAGTGTGCCACCTCCTCCTCCAATTCTGTCAGTGTGCTGGCAGGCGCGGCCTCTGTAAGCCAATGCATTTTGGAGCTGTGTATGACACGCTCCAAAATGCAGTGGCATACAGTTGAAAGGGGGAGCTACGCTTGAGTGAGCACTGATAAGATATCGGCTGCCTGGCGCGAGCCCCTCTCACACGCGCAGCCGCAGTGCTCCCCGTCAGACTGTATAGCCAACGGGTGCCCAATCCTCGCCGGGCCGAGCCGCGCCCCAGCAGTAGGTGCCATGCTGGGAGACGCACCCCAGCGTGGCAAGCAGTCTTTGGCCGGTGCTGTGCCCAATCCTCCGCCGGGCCGAACGCCCTCGTTTTGTGCCACGCTAGGAGCCTACCCCAGCGTGGCAATAATTCCATGGCCGGGGGAGTCAATCCCCGCCGGCTGAACGCCTCAACGTTTCTTGTGCCACGCTGGGAGCCCACCCCAGCGTGGCAAACGGTCCCATGACGCCTTTTTTTTTTTACCTGTAACACAAACGTCCCGAGGCTGCCTCCCAACCTCTCCCACAACCCGCACTCCACCCACTCGCGCACCCAGCTCCCCACACTCCCCACCCCATACTTACCTCTGACTCGCGCGACGATCTTCGGTAGACCGGAACACGCCTGCAATCTTCAAAGCTGACCGCGAACTGAGGAAATGCCGGTAAGCTGTATAATGGGCTAGATGGGGAGGTTCAACTTTGTTGCATATCTCAGGCATTTTTGGGAATTTTTGCACCAAATTTTCAACATGGGGTTTTTGGGACCCCTTCTCATGAATGATGTCACTGTATGGCAAGTATTCAGGCCTCAAGGGTGATTTTGCAGTGACTGTACAGTGACTGTGAAATCACCCTTTGGGCCTGAATACCACCATGACAGTGACATCATTCATGAGAAGGGGTCCAAAACTCCATGTTGAAAATTTGTGCCAAAATTCCAAAATGACTGTTTTATAAGCGTCGCTGTGTATAGTTCCTACGCTGGGCTCATAAGTTCTAAAATTTCAATATTTTCACTCCAGATTTTCAACATTGCCATTTTACCACACCTTCTTAAGAGCAGTACAGCTGTCATTTTCACATCTCACCCAAAATGTGTTTCTGCCCATGTAGTGCAGAATGGCAGTCGGTGTCGAAATCAATGTATGGGACAAATTAAGAAAATCACAGTGACACTGTTCATGAGCAGAGGTCTTAAAATGGCTATGTTGAAATTGGTGAAATTCCTAAAATGACTGTTTTATGAGCTATGCGTTGCGCAGTTCCTACGCAGGCTCGTAAGTTTACGAATTTTCAATATTTTCACTCCAGATTTTCAACAGTGCCATTTTACCACACCTCCTCATGAGCACTATAGCTGTCATTTTTCACATCCTGCCCAAAACATATTTCCGCCCATGTAGCGCACAATGGCGCAGTCGGTGTGTGAACTCAGTGTATGGGACACATTAAGAAAATCACAGTGTCACTGTTCATGAGCAGAGATCTTAATATGGCAATGTTGAAAATTTGGTGAAAGAATTCCTAAAAATGACTGTTTTATGAGTGTGCGTTGCACAGTTCCCACGCACGCTCGTAGGTTTGCGAATTTTCAATATTTCCACTCCAGATTTTCAACATTGCCATTTTACCACACCTCCTTATGAGCAGTACAGCTGTCATTTTTCACATCCTGCCCAAAATGTGTTTCTACCCATGTAGCGCACAATGGCGCAGTTGTGTGCAAACTCAATGTATGGGACACATTAACAAAATCACAGTGACACTGTTCATGAGCAGAGGTCTTAAAATGGCTATGTTGAAAAAATTCCTAAAAATGACTGTTTTACGAGCGTGCATTGCGCAGTTCCTACGCACGCTCGTAAGTTCGCAAATTTTCAATATTTGCACTCCAATGACTTCCAAATACCTAAACAGCACATAGAAGCAAGCAACATTCGGCATTGACAAATGCTTGTTTCTTTAGGACTTTTGTTTTCACAAGACACGTTCTTACCACATAACCTTTCCAATAGCAGATGCTGTAGATTCTTCAGTGTCATAAAAAGCAACAGCTTTCCCAACTTTACACTGAATAGAATCGGGATAGAAGAGAATCTGGATTTATCTAGTATCTTTCACACTGTAATATGGCAAAATAGTTACTTAAGGTCAGAAGGACATCTAGGTCCATCAAGCCCACCACCTTATATCACAGGCAGGTACAATATAAACAAGCATTTGTCAATGCCAAATGTTGCTTGCTTGTATGTGCTGTTTAGGTATTTGGAAGTCACTGGAGTGAAAATATTGAAAATTCGTGAACTTATCAGTGTGCGTAGGAACTGCGTAACGCACACTCGTAAAACAGTCAGTTTTAGGATTTTTTTCATCAAATTTTCAACATAGCCATTTTAAGACCTCTGCTCATGAACAGTGTCACTGTGATTTTCTTAATATGTCCCATACATGGATTTCACACACCGACTGCGCCATTGTGTGCAACCTGGTCGGAAACACGGAACTCATTCACAAATCTGGACTGTCTTATGCGGTATGGGCTGCACACCCATTGGCTCTTGCTCTGCACCAATGGGTGTGCAGCCCTACCCGACCAGTCAGTCGGTGAGGCGGTGGGGTGTGGTAAGGTGGATGCTGATGCCCGCCGGCGCGGAGGGGGGGAGCGGGTGGGGCTTCGTGGGTGGGTGGGTGGGGACACTAGGTCACCAGGGATGTGTTGGGGGTTGTTTGCACACTTCATCCCGCGATCGGGATCTTTTGGTCCACTGGACCACCAGGGATATAATCGGGAGGTGGGGGTTAATACTCAATCCTGCGATCGGGATCTTCGGACCACCAGGGATATGTTGGGGAGACACTTTGCTGCCCACAATCGGGCTGGTGGGGGGATTAAAAGCTATGCCCGCGATCGGGCCAGTGGGGGTGGTGGTGGGGATTTTACTCTCTTGCCCGCAATCGGGCTGCAGGGGGCACAGGAGGTTGAGGGCCAGCCACAGGTGGCAGCTGTTGTGTTGCACCTGCAATGCAGCAGCTCACCTGTGGGTGGCCCTCGACTTAAGCCTTTTTTGGCTCAAAGTTGTGCAGGCGCAGGTTGGGGTTTGCGCTGCATCCCTGTACAGCCCGGCTGAATATCGGGCTGTGCAGTTTATGCATGGTTCCTCCCCCTCCAGTTCAGCATGCATTCATTTGCATTGCGCTGTTGCTCAGCTTGTTTTCAGTGGCGCAACTGCCTCCTGCTGAATATCACAGACTGGAGCAATTTCAGACTTGCGCAGGTGCAACCCTGTTGCACATGGCGCACCCCTTTTGAATATCTGGCCCATTGTGTACTTTTGTCCAAATTGTGTATTTTTTTAACTTGTTTGTAAAAAAAAAAAAGTGCCAAATACATGAAATTGCACTCTTTTTCAAATCACAGATTTTAAAACCCTTTTTAAAAACAAATAGTTTGGAAAGTTTATGTGCAAAATATGTGAAAGTACAACATTTTTTCTAAGTTTCTCCTTTTGTTCAAAAACAGGGGTTTTGAAAACTGTGCAGATAGGATTTTTTTAATGTACAAAATACAGGAAAGTGTTCCTTTTTTTGTCCAGATAGCATACACTTTTAAACAAGGTTTCTAAAAATGTAGTTTTATTATGTGCAAAATACACAAAGGTTTGCATTTTCACATAAAAAAGATGCTATTTATGAAACTGCATGTAAAGTTTCACATGCTAAATGTGTGAATTGCAGGGAAATTGTGTTCAAAATAGAATGTGCCAGTTTCCCCCATTTTTATGCAGGTCCTGGTCATATTGAGTCACACGTGTATACTTAGAGAAGTTGTAGACCCTCCCACCCAACTCAAGTGTCTCCATTATGACACTTTAGAACAGAAATAAAAGTCATAATCTTTGGACTACAGCATTTTTTGTTCTGATGTCACGTGTGTTACTGGGGCACTCGACCCCAAATCACTGTGATCTCTAGAGGTATCCACCACCACTTATCTCTATTTTATAGAGAGTAGTGACTGGGCTCAAATTTCCATCTTTTTTTAATGTATAACCCTGAGAAGTAAGCAACGTTGTTCCTAAATGGAGGGTGGTTAAATATTTTAATAGGTATGTTGAATCTGGCCTCTGAAAAGGGGTAGCATATCTTTAAATGACCACTCAAAAGGAATTTAAGATTATTATTGGGAGGGGGTGCTGAAAAGAAAGGAGGGCCAATATATAAATCTCCAGAAAAAAAAAAGAGCGAGAGACAGACAGCGGGGAAAAAGGGAGAAAGGAAGGGGGGAGGGAGAGAGAGAGAGAGAGAGCGTGTGTAAGAAAGAGAGAGAGAAATGGCTATTGCTTAGTGCAGTTAGTAAATTACAATGACGACATGGACTTGAAGGGAACAAATTAGAAACATAGCTCAGGACTGCCTGGAATTAGTGCTGCTGACATGGGATATGATGGAGCAATTTACAAACAGCAATTGTAGGGAAACTGGAATCAATTGAGGGTTTTGCCATTTAGCTTTAATATAAGAAATTATTTGCCATTTAGGGAGCCGACCTTTAGATGGGAACACGCCACTCAGTTTAAGAATGCTGATCATGCATATCTGATTTTTTAAAAGAAGGAAAAACAATTTTGCTCCATGAATCATCTCTGTTTTCTTTGGGTGGATAGGTGAACTACTGTTTAACAGACTCTGTTTTGATATTTCTAACTGCTGCATTGGAAACTCCTTCCTGAGGGAAAATAAAGTGGGGGACTGCAAAATCGTTGCCAGGCCCTCTGGGGGGGGGGGTCAGTATCTCAAGTGAAACAATGGGGTACTGAGTCAATATTCTCAGTACTAGTCCCTGGATGATGGGAAACTCAGCACCCATAGTTCTGCTGGCCCCCTGGAAGATGAGGTACTCAGAATCCCCAGCCCTTAAATGGTTCCACCCACTGAGCGCACCGGCGTTAGTGGACCCAGCCATCAGGGCATCAAGTTGGGATTTCACTGACCCCTGTTTTTGTAGGGGGATACAACCCTGGTGCCCCCCCTTTCTTAAGATTCTAACTCCGAGGAGGGTCAGGTCTCAGGGAAGGGGCGCCAATCCCGAAATCAGCACCCTGATGTGCCAGTGCACAAATGCCTGCGCTCTAATGGCCGGAAGGGGCCTCAAAGCATAGAAGAAGGAGCACTCAGTTTTCCTAGTCCTGCTACAATGGTTATTGAAGAACTCAGCACCCACAGTCCTGGTTATACAGAACCTGTGTACTTAGCACTACTATTAATGACCTCCTGGAAGATGAGGTATTCAACACCCCAGCCCCGGTCTCCCAGGAAAATGATCTACTCAGCACTCTGAGTCCTGGTTCCCTGAAATATGAGGTACTTGGCCCTCTACTCCTGGTCCCATGGGAGATGGGGTATGCAGAATCCCCTGTCCTTGCCCTCTGGAATATGGGATACTCAGAACCACCAATTCTGGTCTCTTGAAGAGCAAGGTACTCAGCACCCCCAATCCTGGTCCTCTGAAAGACAATTACATTGCACCCCTTGTCCTAATACCCTTGAGATTGGGGTACTTTACACCCCAGTCCTGGTCCTAAGGAAGATGGTGTACTCCCCTGGGAAAATGGGGTACTTATCATTTATTTTATTTAAACATATCATAGGAATTACAACCCTTTGAGTCATAAACTTATTTACAAAGGCTCCGCGTCAAACAAAATCATACCTACAGTGAGACAGTACAGAAGTAAGACAACACAGCTTAAACAAAGGTATTTTCCATATAATAGCCAGGGTGGCTGTTGATCTATACATGTAGTAGCTAGGGTATTGGTGTAAATACGAGTGGTACAGTTACAGAGTAAGTGCAGCCTCAGAGGCATTGTCAGAATAGCAGTAACAGTGATCAGTAACAAAGATGTCCTACACAGCTGGTGGCTAATGGTTGTGGTACCATGCACTGAATAAAGATTCAGAAGTAATAACAGTTAGGATTAGTACATGTTGGTATAGACAGCACAGCCCTGGAGTTGGCACTTAGGTCTGTTTGAGAAGTCAGTGGATAGGTAGGTATGACTGAGTAAGGGGTGCAGTCTAGAAGAAGACATTGTCAAGGACCAGCCTAGGGCAGCTCAGTGATGGGCCAGAGAGGAGACTTAGCAATTACACTGGCATTGGTGCAAAGAGAGAATGCATTTTTTAGGGTGGCATTAAAGAGCCCTAATTTGGGAATGGAGGTTATGGCTGGGGGGGAGTTCGCTGAACCAAACAGGGGCTCTATAAGGGAATGATCGCTGAGCTAGGGAGGTTCTGACCCTGGGCACGGTCCACAGGTGTTTGTTGGTGGAATGAGTAGCGGGGGGGGCATGAGAGTAGGGAGGCAGAGACCCCTAGTGGAGACAACCTCAGGTGGATTTTTTTGGTGAGAAGACAAGTTTGGTATTGTAGTCTTTCCTCCAGGGTGACAATGTTGGTGAGGGCATAGCAGGTGCAAGTATGGGAGCATTTGTCAGCTCCTAGGAGGAGTCGGCATGCTTTATTAATAGCTATGTGAATTTTGTTTGGGGTGTTGTTGTCAGTGGCTGAGTAGATGGGGAGCCCATAGTTAATGAGAGAGAGGACAGAAGAGGTGACAGCCAGATTGAGTGCTTCTGGTGTTAGGCAGTCCTTGTGCCGGTAGAGAAGGCCGATGTGGGAATTAATGGTTGAGGATAGGATATTAATATGGGCATGGAAGGACAGAGAGGTGTCAAAGGTAAGGCCAAGATATTTATAGGTATGTACCTGTTCCAGAGGGAGGTGAGCATGGGAGAGGACTTTTAGTTCAGCATCCTTGGCCTTGCTTTGCCAGTGGGCATCAGCGTCCTTTGCCTTGCTTTGCCAGTGGTTAAAGAGCATGGCCTTTGTTTTTTTTTATGTTGACCATGAGTCTGTGGTTGGCGAACCAGCTTTCAATCTGCTTGAATGAGTCTTGGAGGGAGGACTGTAGGACAACAGGGCTGGGGTGCGCAGCACAAAGAACCGCATCATCAGCGTACAGCAGTAAGTTACCGGAGCAGGATTTGGGTAGCGCATTTAAGTAACTGCTGAAGAGTAGAAGGCCCAATATGGAACCCTGGGGGACTCCCGAGTGGACAGGCAGGGTGGAAGGTAGGGTGTTATTTATCTTAACACATTGGGATCTAGCGGTAAGGTAGCTATTGATCCAGGAAAGGGGGACCGCGTGATAGACCAGTGAGATGGAGTGTGTCTAGGAGGAGAGGGTGGGAGACCATATTGAAGGCCTTAGAGAGGTCTACAAAGATGGCACTGACAAGATGTTTACGGTCCAGGGCAGAGTGAATGAAATTTGAGAATTCGATGAGGGCAGTGGTTGTGCTATGGCCCAATCTGAAGCCAGGTTGCTGTCTACATAGTAAATTGTGGACAAGATCATCCCCTGCTGTACTTAGTGCCACTAGCCCTAGTCATCTGGAAGATGCTGTACTCTACCCCCCAGTCCTAGTTCTATGGAAGATGATGTACTTAGAACCCTGAGACAGGAAAGTTACTGTGCTAATTATTCTTGGTCTTCTAGAGAACTTCCTCCATTTAGCCACATTCTTTGGTCTTAGCTCCAGAGGTACTAGGACGTTGCAGGAACATAGAACCTTTGGGTCTGTAACACCACGTATGGTGCTAGTGCATGGTACCCTGTGTATGTCGGGCTATATATGACATCATTGGTCCTATGCACTTCAGTACCTTTTTTAACTGCCCAGAGAAGGGAAGCAGCAGAAAGAGAACAAATAGGTTAAAAGAAAAAACATCAAAAAGATAACACGTGCACTAATTTGAAAGGAAAAGAAAAAACAATGTAAAAGAAGAAAATGACAGGGGCTGTAACATCTATAACACCAACAACATCCTGATCAGGGGAATAAAAAATATCTAAGGAAAAGAATTATGTTGTACACTCCAGGGGCAGAAAAAAGGCAACAAGAAAAAAACTTGAGGCTTAACCGCCTTTCCCTACGTGGTGTTGCCTCAGCATCTACAACAAAGGACAGGCTGACCACAGGAAAAAAAATGCTACATAGAAAATAAACTTATTAAAAGGATTTTTCTCCTTCTGTAATTTTTTAGAGCACTCTAAGGTGGCTATGAACAGAACATGTAGTGAATAAGCCTTCTCAAGGGCAGGTTGCAAGGGTGGTGCCACCACAGAGGTGGGATCAGATGGAGTTAGAAAGTCATGAATGTTTTTCTTTGCAACTTCAACAGTAAGCCAAGGGAAACCCATGACTTCCTGCATTCTTGCCATGAAGGTGAAGAATGTGGAATCCACCAGTGAAGGAAGTGCTCTGACGATGTGTTTCCAAGGACATAGAAACATAGAAACATAGACTTTGACGGCAGATAAGGACCGCTAGGCCCATCTAGTCTGCCCATTTCCCTACCTACAGGATAGGCCGCAGTGGGGGTGCAGAGCTAAGTTCACCTCCCTGGCCAACCTGCTGTATTTGGTCTATAGTATGTTGCAGGAACACAGTAGCATGCAGACTGGGCAGAAGCAGGAGCTGCCACAAAACATACCAGAGACACCTAGCCCTTTGCTTGATGTGCAAGAAGTGCAGGAGCAGATCCAAAATGACTTTTAAGGAGGGTAGCAATTTTTTCAAGGAAAAACACTTTCCCCTAAAGATGCAAATTGTTGCCTTATTTCTGTCTTTACCATCACTTGTCACCTGTTGTACCTCAGGTTAACATCTTTGCAGCTACCATCAATTTACTGCCTATATCACAGAAGATGTCCTTGACACTGTCTACACTGTTGGCCATCAGGTCATTGATACCTAAGTGAATCACCATGTCAGGCTTCTGATCCCCCTACCTTGATGAGCATCTCCAGCCAAGGCTGCAACTTGCTCATTGTTGCTCATGGCATACAGTCGACCAATTTCTCCTCCCAGTCAGTGGTGCACACCAATCTCTCTGTGTCTCTTTATGGATTCTCCCAACACTAAAATCCTCATCTTGCTCCTGTAATGTCTTGCCCCCATTGGTGCACTTATTTCAGGTGCAGACTCCTTTTCCAAGAGTTTCCAATGCTGCTTTTCTTTTTAGGGTCAGCAACTTGAAACCATTCAGCTAGTGGTACAACCCAGTTCATGGTTTCCACCCTGGGAGTCCCTACCCACTCAATGGCATACCTCCCACTTCCCTTTCCACCACAGTCCATCCACGGGCATGGACCCTGAAGATCTCTGATGTAGTGGTGCTGCAAACATACACTATGTCACCCTGCCTTGAAATGCTCTTAAGGACTGTCACTTTGGCCCTGAGGCAATGACCTACTCATCAAGGGCCCCAAGTCTTCTATGCACTAAGCATCATCCATGCATCCAGAGCAGTCTCTGGAAGATGAAGGCACAGTACCTCTGCAACGGACCAAATCTCCCTCACATCAGCCTGCCTGCTAAATCATGGCGATAGTAATGTTTCTGATGTGTGTGAATGTGGAGTAAATATACTTCTTACATCTACTGTTTATGTGGACAATAGCCATATAACTTTGGGTAACCTCACAAGTGGCATAAGTCATGAGTTAGGTGTCCGAGGTAAAACTGCTCAAGTCCACATAAATCATTTATTTAACTCCTCCCCATTGCATATTCCACTTATGCAATGTGGACTCCATTTATGGTGCAGTTTTGATGTATTTTTTTTATTTATTTTGGAGGTATTTTTTTAATAAAATACGTAGGATTTTTTTGGGGAAGTGCTGTGTGTTAGTGTGCTGTTTTAAATAGGTTGCTAGGGCCAGTGCATCTGTCCATTTGAGGTGAGCAACTGCATTAGTTGGGGTTTTGTGTGTGGGGAGGGCCAAAGAGTTTGGAAAACATGGCGGACCATTTCTCGCTTAGCAAGTGTTCGAGGGAGCTGCTCTGATTTCAGTTTTTTTGTTAGATTAATTTATCTGGTTGATCCTGTGTTTAGTGTCCAGTCCTGTGTGCGAACCCCAGGAAGGGAGTGAGATGGAAGAATCATGACAGCACCAAGCTTTGCAGGACTGTGTAATTGCCCTGTGGAATGAGTAAAACAGAGCGGAGTTTTGCTGGAGCCAGAGGGAAAGAGAGTACTGAGGCTGTGAGAGGTGAGCCGGTAATGTGGCAGCTTGGAGGAGTGGGTGGAGGTGCGTTTTACTGTTTTGTCAGGAGAAGATGCAAAATGACAGGCTGCTGGTTTTCAAGGGTCTTCTGAGTGGCAAGGTGGCTGGACTGTACAAAGTGAAACTGCAAGTTAGGTAGGCAGTAGTTCTGGCTGGCCTGCCAGCTGGGGGTTCTCTGATGATAAACTATGTATATAAATTGATCATGACATATTTACTCAGTGTATAAATCTTGATGACGTAACTACTATATGTATAAATTTTATAGAAACATGGAAAATAGAATTTGACAGCAGATAAGGACAGCTTGACCCACCTAGTCTGCCCATTTTTCCTGCCTACTGCAATACTGCAGACCCTACTTGATCTCCAGCTTTACCCTCCCCTTCCTATCAACTAAGGTTCCCTTATGCCTATCCCATGCATTCTTGAAACCCGTAACAGTTTTTGCCCCCACCATCTCCACTGGGAGGCTGTTCCAGGCATCCACCCCTATTTCTGTGAAGTACTTTCTCATGTTTCCCCTCAGTCTACCCTCCTCCAGTTTTATAGCATAATCCCTTGTTCTTGAGCATCTTTTTTTCTGAAAAATGCTTCCCTCTTGTTCCTTATTTTATACCCATGAGGTATTTGAAAGTCTCTATCATATCTCCCTTCTCCCTCCTTTCATCCAGGGTGTACATATTGAAGTCCTTTAGTCTCTCCTAATAGGGCTTGTGGTATAGACAGGCCCTGAACCATTTTAGCTGCCCTCTTCTGGACTACCTCAACTCTGTCTATATCTTTCTAGAGATGTGGTCTCCAGACCTGGACTCAGTACTCTAGGTGAGGTCTCATCAATGATTTACACAGCGGTATCATCACCTCCCTCCTTCTGCTAGTGATACCCCTCCCTATGCACCCTAGCATCCCACTAGCTCTCCCCTCTGCCTTGTCACACTGTTTGGTCATCTTTAGATCATCAGACATGATTACTCCCAGGTCTCTTTCCTGTCTGGTGGATGCCAATACAACTCCCCCCATTTTGTACTCCACCCCTGGTTTTCTGTACCCCAAGGGCATGACTTTTGCACTTCTTTGCATTAAAACTTAGCTGCCACACTATTGACTACTCCTCAAGCTTTCTTACGTCTCTGTTCATTTTGTCCCATCCCCCTTGAATATCTACCCTTTTGCAGATCTTTGTGTTATCTTCAAAATGGCATACCTTCCCTTCTAGCCCACATACAATGTCGCTAGTAAAGACATTAAGGAGGACTGGTCCCAGTACGGATTCTTGTGGCACCCTGCTTCTCACCCTCTCTTCCTTGGAGCGAACTCCGTTTTCCACCACCCTCTATTTCCTATCCCCCAACCGATTCTTTACCCAGTTCACCACCTTTGGACCCACTTCCAGGCTGCTCAGTTTGTTTCTGGGTCTCCTATGAGGAACGGTGTTGAAGGCCTTACTGAAATTCAGGTAGGCCACATATTTCGCATCTCTCTGATCTAATACCCAGGTAACTCCGTCAAATAAATCTATCAGATATGTTTCACATGACCTCCCTATTGTGAATCCATGCTGCTTTGGATCCTGTAAGCCACTGGATTCAAGATATTCCACAATCCTTTCCTTCAGTAGTGATTCCATTAATTTCCCTACCACTGAAGTAAAGATGACTGGCCTATAATTGCCAGCCTCTTCCCTGCTGCCACTTTTGTGAAGTGGGACTACATCTGCCCTCCTCCAGTCCTCTGGAACCACCCCCATCTCCAGTGAGTGGTTAAACAGGACTGTCAAGAGGTACAGCCAGCACCTCTCAGAGCTCCTTCAATATCCTTGGATGTATCCCATCTGGCCCCGTTGCCTTGTCCACTTTCAGATTTGCGAGTTCCTTCAGGACTCTGTCCTCCATAAATGGACTAGTGTCCACCTCCCTTCCTTTGATGCTCAAACTAGAGGGCGGGGAGGAGGCAAGGCACCCAGCGCAGCACACACGAGTCACCATCTGCCCCTTCCCCATCAATTCCTTACAACAATCCATCAGTAAAGCAATATAAACATACCGTCAAGAGCAACAATCATCATATTTCCATTCAGCAGGTACCTACACCAACAACAGTCCCTGTCAACCAATCGAGTGCAGGAACAGGTCAGTATTCCAACAGAAACACCAATGATCATATTTCCATCTGGCAGCATCTCAGCCCACAAAGCCACACAAAACCTACAAAATACAAAGCCCCCGGGGGGGTTCCCCCTCAATGTAGGCAAAATAATCATCCAGGTGGTTCAATAGTTCAGGAGTGGAAGGCAATGTGCATCAACGCACGCAGCCTTTCAAACAAAATCCCTGAGCTTTCTGCCATTATAGCAGAGGAACAACTGGATTGGGTAGCAATCACTGAAACATGGTTCTTTGATAACCACACCTGGGATATTAGCATACAACCACACCTGGGATATATGCACTTTTCCGCAAGGACCGGAAAAATAAGAGAGATGGGGGGTGCGATATATGTCAAGGAAGGAATAAAGGTAACAGAGATTCAACAGGAGCACAGCAATGCATAAGCCCTATGGGTCACTCTGGGAGCTGGTGGCAGGTCTCCTATTCGCCTGGGTGTCAGTATAGGCCCCCAGCCCAGGACTCTGAAGTTGACAAGGAGCTCCTTAAGATCATTTACTCAATGGCTGACAAAGGGGAGCTGCTTCTGGTTGGGAACTTTATTCTACCAGATGTAGATTGGTCCACAAGTGCAGCTTCCACACAAAAGAGCACAGAATTTCTCATCACTCTTAAGGAAACTGGGTTGAACCAACTAGTGGACGCACCCACCAGAGATAATGCAATCCTTGACCTGGTTCTCATTAATAGCCCCAGAATATCCAACATCCATGTCGACATCAATCTGGGAGCCAGTGATCATAAGTCTGTCTGGCTACAGATCAATAATATGGTGGTTCCAGGACACACCAGACTGAAGGTTGTTGACTTCAAAAAAAAGCTGACTTCCAGAAAATGAGATCTAGCATTAAAACACTGTTGAGAGAAGCTTGATGGAAAACTTAAAAGACTCACTGAACGTGGTAACAGCAGATTGCACAAAGCTAGTAACTAAATCTAAAAGGAAAGAAACCCCCTCTGGTTTACTAGAGAAATAGCACTAAAGATAAGAGAAAAGAAACAAGCCTTTAGGCAGTTCAAGGAGTCACAGAGGGACGGGGATAGGGAGCTCTACAAGGAGAAGCTCAAGGAGGCTGGAAAGGCTATCAGGTTAGCACACACCCAAACTGAGGAAACAATAGTGCTGGGAATCAAGAAGGGGACAAAACCTTTTTAGATACATTAGCGAAAAAAGGAAGAACAAAGGGGGGATAGTCAGAATGTAGACAAAAAATGGTCAGATAGTGGAAAAAGAAAAAGACAAAGCTGAAGCACCCAATGCATTCTTTTGCTCAGTCTTCACAAATGAGCAGAACAGTAGTGGTTTAGTACTAAACAGAACAGAGCACCCTGCACGGGAGGCAGACACAAGCCCCTTCACAAGGGAAAGGGTGCTGAAAGAACTAGAAAAATTGAGGGCAGACAAAGCCATGGGTCTGGATGGAATTCACCCAAGAATACTGACAGAGCTTTGAGAAGAAATAGCTGCACCATTAGCTGAGCTATACAATGAATCTCTGGAAAGTAGCAAGGTGCCACTTGACTGGAAGAGGGTTACCATGGTACCCTTGCATAAAAGTGGCAGCAGGGAGGAGGCAGGAAATTACTGCCCAGTCATCTTGACCTTGGTGGTGGGTAAAATCATGGAGACACTCCTTAAAGAAAAGATAGTAGACTTCCTAAAAGAGGCAGGAAAACTCAACCCCAAACAACATGGATTTATTGCAGGTAGATCATGTCAGACTAACCTGATCAAATTCTTTAACTGGGTAACCAAAGCAGTGGATGGGGGCACAGTGGGTGTGGTGTACCTGGACTTCAGCAAGACCTTTGACACTGTCCCACACAAGAGGCTGATCAATAAACTGGAACACCCAGGTGTCAGTCATAAGATAGCAGCTGGGTACTGCATTGGCTGCAGGACAGACCTCAGAAAGTTACAAAAAATGGCACCATGTCTAAAGAGGGTTTTGTGACCAGCAGAGTCCATCAGGGATTGGTGCTGGGTCAAGTCCTCTTCAACATATTCATCAGTGACATTGCTGATGGTCTTGAGGGTAAAGTCTGCCTGTTCGCAGATGACAGAAAACTATGTAATAGGATGGACAATCAGAAGGGAGCCTCCAGTATGAAGGATGATCTCAAGAAACTTGAACAGTGGTTCAATGATTGGCAACTTAGATTTAACGGCTAAAAAATGCAGAGTGATATACCTGGGAAAACAGAACCCAAGAACTCAATGCTCCCTAGATGGGGATTGACCTGAAGAGACCAGGACTGAATGGGACTTAAGCATAACCATATCGGATGACATTAAGGCAGAGAATCAATGTGAAAAAATGGCATGAAAAGCAAGCAACAATCCTCAGATGCACAGGCAGGGGAATAACTAGCAGGAAACAAGACGTGGTCACCCCACTCTATAGATCCCTGGTGAGGGCACACCTGGAGTACTGTGTCCAGTTTTGGAGGCCCCACCTGAAGAAGGACACAGAGCACTTGGAATCAATTCAGAAAAGGGCCACAAAGATGGTGCAGGGCCTCCCTCACAAGCCATATGAGTCTAGACTCCATGACCCAAACTTATACTCCCTGGAACAGAGAAAGGACAGAGGGGATATGATAGAAAAGTTCAAATTCATGAAGGGTATAAACACTGTTCAGGTAGACAAACTCTTCCATGCAAATGGAGAGGCACGTACAAGAGGGCACGACCTACACCTGAGAGGAGGAAGGCTCAGAGGCAATATCAGGAATTACTTTTTTACGGAGAAGGTAATAGACACATGGAACAGCCTGCACCCAGAGGTGGTTGCAGCAAAGACAGTGAATGCATTTAAACATGCATGGGACTGGCACTACAGTATAAACAAAAACAGCGAAATATAGGGGATGGGGTTAGGTTCATGGGCAGACTACATGGGCCTCTTGGTCCCCATTTGCCATCAAATTCTTATGTTCTTATGTTCTGATGTTCTCTCACTTATCTGTGGTCCCTTGTCTTCCCCTTCCTCTGTGAACACTGAACAAAATTATTTGTTCTGGATGTCTGCTTTCTCCAGGTCCCCCTACACACACTCCCCCCTTCCCTCCTCAGCCTTACAATCCCGCCTCTGATCTTTCTCCTTTCGCTTACATACCTGAAAAATATCTTATCCCCTTTCTTTACTGCCTGGGCTATTTTCTTCTCCATTTGCACTGTTATGTTCCTGACTGCTTTCCCTGCCTCCCTCTACTTCTCTTGATACACCTCCCAATCCTCCTCACTCTGTGTCTCTTTGTACCTCCTGAATGCTAACTTTTTTGCCCTTATCTTCCCAGCTACCTCTTTTGAGAACCATAGCGGTCTCTTTTTCCTCTTGCTTTTGCTTGCATGCCTGATGCAGAAGTTTTTTGCCTTCACTATAGCCCCTTTTAGTTTTGTCCACTGTTTCTGCACTCCACCCAAGTCCTCTCCCCCAACCAGGCATCCCTGAGGTATTCTCTCATTTTTGCAAAGTTGGCCTCCTGAAGTCCAGGATCCTCACCTTGTATGGCCCCCACAAGATTTATACATTTATATATTCATTATTACATATTTGCTTAGATAATGAAATTTATCACAGTGCATTTATCTCCACCCCTATTTCATAATCATAGTGGCGCGGTAGTGCCACTATAGTTAGGGTTGAGTAGGCTGTTTAATGTTAAACCTCTAACTTGTACTTTATAACTTCACCCTGTTCAACAGATTTGCAGAAACATTTACATGCATGGTCGTGGGGGCAAGTTCTCTTGACATGCCTAGTTTCGTTCTGGTTGGATGTGTGGATTTCTAGATCCAGAAAGTGAAAAAAGTGAAAAAAATGTTGTTGTTTTTTTTTATGTTTGTCATCACCTA
Source organism: Neoceratodus forsteri (assembly GCA_016271365.2). Taxonomy (NCBI): domain Eukaryota; kingdom Metazoa; phylum Chordata; order Ceratodontiformes; family Ceratodontidae; genus Neoceratodus; species Neoceratodus forsteri. Next base: position 1,027,340,500 of record CM028130.1, on the reverse strand, counting down.
GCATCCAGATGGTTTAGAATTTTGGTCTGAAATGTTTAGGGGACAAAGGGCTTGGCCCAGAGTGGTGCCTCTCATTGGTTTGAAGAAAAAATATTAATCCATTCCAGAGTTATAAGGAGTTGAAATTTTGGTTCTGAGCATGCTCAGTATGCTCTTTTGGATAGCTGTTTCATACAAAAAAAGAATTTAGTCATATGAAAAAAAGATTCAGTTTCATCTTGGGCGGGGGTAATCCTACTTCATGATAAAAAAAGTAATTTTTCGTATGGCCATCATCTTGTTTCTATGTTTAAAATTTATTTTTTGAAAATCCATAAAAATCATATCATATGTATCTTGCTAATCAGGACTCCATTAGGTAAATTCTGCAGTTAGTTTTTGGGAAAATTACCCAGAAATGTGTTTTTAACATATTTGAAAAATCTTCTTTTGTGAGGCAATTTTCTTTTTTCGTATGGCCATATGAAACAGAAGTGGGGCCATACGAAAAAAGATTACCTTCATATATAAAAAGAATTCTGATATAGTTTTTTTCACATTCTTTTTTCATATAAAGGAATCTTTTTTTTGTGAGAATGATACAATCTCACAAAAAAAGTATTCCTTTATATGAAAAATAATGTTTTCTCACATTTCAAATTTAACAAACCATAACTCCATCAATATTTACAGTTAAGGGACAATCTATATATCCACATAAATGTCTTCATGAGTGCTACAAAACTAACACATAATACCCTACAAAAGAATTCAGTGGCCATATGAAAAACATAAATACAAATTACAATTCCCATAGGACAACTTTGCAACTTTAACAAGTTGTAAGTCTGTCAGTCTTTGGAATTAAGGGACAATCTATACAAGAAAATAAGGGTCTCAATAAGTACTACAGCAGTAACATGTAACAACCCCTGATTCAGGGGCCAAATTAAAAAAAAAAAAGCCATCCCCCTGGTGCAGCTGTATGGTTTCCACTCCTGACATTAACATCCCGGATTTGAGAATGTACCCAAGCAGTCAGAGGGCTGGCCAGGGGGAGGAGGATTGAATGTCCTATGACCTGCTCTCTTCCTCCAGGAGGGAGGGTAGGTGAGCATCCGGCGCATGACTGACCTCTGGCTGAGGCTGGGTGGTGGAAGTTGGGGGAGCCAGCTGCCAGATCCTAAACTGTAGGGAGGTGTGCCAGATGTTGATGCATTGGGCCCCACATAATTGCACACCATGCCTCCCATTGAGGCTAATGCACTGAAAATGCTGGTCCTCATGAATGAAGTACCATGTCACTGGTCCCCCTCTGTCTGCCTGTGGAACTTGGCTGGTAACTGAGTTTAGTATTCTGTTAGGTGACTTGACCCCACGGCTCTGACCTAGAAGGTAAGCCAGGGAGGTATCCTGGTAACTGGGAAATCTGGTTCAAAATTTCATTGGTGGGGCATGCCTGCTCGGTGACCCACCCTGGGGGGAAGCCTGGGAGGATCATTTCCTGAAGTAAGTCCCGTGGACTGAGTGGGGGACCAGGGGTGTAGGGCTGAGACTACTGGGGGGGTCCAGCACCAAAACAAAAACCATAAAAATTAAAAAATTAAAATTCCCATAGGCTAACACTGCAACTTTAATAAGCCATAACTCTGTCACTCTGTGGAGTTAAGGGAGAAACTATGTTTTTCCAATTGTTTAACCAGGTGAGACACACTAAGCTGAATGCTTGTTTACAGGTGCAACCTGGGAGCACAGGGAAGTTAAGTGACTTGCTCAGGGTCACACAGTATGCAAGTGGGGGCTGTGGGATTCAAACCCAGGTCTCCAGATTTGCAGCTCAGAGCCTTAAACCACTGTGCTATACTGCCTCCCTATGTATTAAAAACATGACTGAATGATTACTACAACAGTACCACATAATACTCTCCTCTCCCCCCCAATTTAGGGCCCATATAAAAAGCCATGAAGATAAAAAAATGAAAATTCCTATAGGAAAATATTGCAACATGGGGCAAGGTGGGGGTGGGGTTTTTAAGAAAGAATAGAAAAGTAGAAAGTTGCGTAAGTTGGTAGGAGTGCCCACCAACTTATAAGTGCCAAGCCACATTACACACCCAATGACTAAAAAGCACATTCTCAACAGCAAGGCCAGCCACCACACAAATGTTAATCTAGTAGAACAATAGAAAATGCTGTCCACAAAACGTAAACTGCGCCACACAATATCTCCACAAAAAATATATTTTCCAACACATAAACACCTCTATTAACATCTACAGGACATGCTGCCAACACCCTCCAAATTTCAAGTAAAAAAAACAAACCGTGTCCAAGATATAACATGTCACAATTTGAAATTTTCATTCGTCAGAGTGGCACAGTTCCACACCTGTTGACATTTAACACACACAATGACTGAAAACTACATCCATGACACTAAGGCTAGGTATCCTATCAATTTCAAGCCACCACCACCACAAGCAAAACGCTGTCCGCAGAATGTAAACTATGCCATGCCATATATCCGACTAAAAAAAATTTCCGACATGGAAACACTGTAATTTACATTCACAGGACATGCCGTCAACACCCTCCAAATTTCAGGTGAAAAGACCAAACCGTGTCCGAGATATAACATTTTAACATATGAGATTTCATTCGTTAGACTGGCACAGTTCCGCACCTGTTGACATTTAACACACACTACAACTGAAAACTACATCCATGACACTAGGGCTAGGTATCCTATCAATTTCAAGCCACCAGCACAAGCAAAACACTGTCTGCAACACGTAGAGTGCACCACGCCATATCTCCAGCAAAAAAAATTTTTCTGACACATAAACATTGCAATTTACATCCACAGGACATGCCGTAAACACCCTCCAAATGTCAAGTAAAAAGACCAAACCATTTCCAAGATATTGAATGTTAAAGATTGGTAAAATTTCCCTAGCTATTCCATTATGAAAAATCTGGCCACCTTGTCTTGCCCTCACGATCAAAGATGGCAATCAAAGAATCTCACGATCAAAGAATTTGCAGGCTCATGAACAAAGAATAAAAAATGCTATAAATAAATAAATTGTGGGAGTTCCGGCAAACCACCACAATGTTTCGACAGAATGAAGCCCCGTGAGCAAAACCCACCCTCATTTGACTTCCTAGGGCACCCCTGGGCTGAGAAAATAGATTTTTTAATCCGGCCATCTCGTCCTCCCCTCACAGTGCGGTAAACACCAACATAGTGGTGTCGATAGGGAGAAGGGCAGGGGTAAATGGAGAAAGTGACAAAGGTAAGAAGGACAGGGATGGGGCAAAAAGGAGTAAGGCAATCAGGAAATGGAGGGTAATGAGTACCAATGCCCATAGTCTGGGCAATAAGCTCCTGAGCTGGTGGCCTTGATGGAAGAGGGATGTCTGGATATCGTAGCAGTCACAGAAACATGGTACACAGAGAACCATGACTGGGATGTTAACATACCAGGGTACATAACCTACAGGAGAGACAGGCAGGGGAGAAGAGGGGAGGAGTAGCCTCATGTAAAGGAAGGATAAAAGCAACTGAACAAAAGAGTAAACAGGGAGGAGAGAGGCACTGTGGGTCATCTTGAGACTGGAAAGTGTACACAATCCGCACAGGGGTTGTGTACAGACCCCCATGTCAGGGAAGGGGAGGGGAGGGAATGGACAAGGATATGATAGAAGGCATTCTTAGAATGGCAGAGAAAGGGGAGATACTGTTGATGGGAGACCTGAATATGCCAGATGTTAACTGGAGCACATTTGCTGCAGCCACATCCAAGAGCAGAGCCATTCTTGATGCCCTACAGGTGGCAGTCCTCAGACAGCTAGTTTTGGAACCCACTCATGAGGGAGCAATCTTAGACCTCGTACTCTCAAATGGGGGCAGGAGAGGATCTCAGATCTAGAAGTGGTTGCCATCTGGGAACAAATGACCATCAAACAGTGTGGTTCACGTTAAACTCAGCTACAGAGTCAGCCACAAAAGTGAGGGTACTGATTTCAGGAGGTTGACTCTGGCAAGATGGGAGAGTGCCTCAGAAAAGCACTCAGCAAACAGGCTAGAAGGAGGTATGGAGCAACAATGGGAATCATCAAACTGCCATCACAGAGGCAACAAGCCTTGTGTGAAGCAAATAAACAAATCAAAATGAAAGAAAAAGCCACTATGGTTCTCAAAAGAGGTGGCTGTGAAAGTCAGGAAGAAAAAGCTAGCATTCCGGAAGTATAAGGAAACACAGAAGGAGCAGGACAGAGAGCTGTACCAGTTAAGGCAGAAGGAAGCAGGGAGGGAACTAAGAATAGCAAAGACCCAAACTGATGAAAAGATAGCCAACTCGGTTAAGAAGGGGGATAAAACCTTTTATAGATACATCAGCGAGTGTAGAAAGACAAAGGGAGGGATAGTAAGGCTGAATAGAATGAACGGTGGGTGGGCAGAGGGGGACAGTGAAAAAGCAGAGATACTGAACGAATATTTCTGCTCAGTATTCACAAAAGAGGAGGGGGAAGTGTCTAATCCACTTAACAGAAGCACTCTTGATAGGGGGGTCGATCCTAGTCCTTTCACAGAAGAAAGGGTTCTGCAAGAACTCCTAAAACTGAAGGTGGACAAAGCAATGGGGCCTGATGGAATTCACCCAGAATTCTAAAAAGAATTAAGGGGAACTAGTGAAACCACTGGCTACTCTTTTAATAAATCATGGGAGGATGGTGTGGTACCCGAGGACTGGAGGAAGGCGGATGTGATTCCCTTCACAAAAGTGGGACCAAGACAGAGAGGCAGGAAACTACAGACCTGTCAGTTTGACCTCTGTGGTAGGGAAAGGATGGTCACTTCTGAAGGAAAGAATAGTTGAGTACCTAGAGGCCAGTGGGGGTACAGGACCCAAGGCAGCATGGGTTCACAGCGGAAGGTCATGTCAGACAAATCTAATAGATTTCTTTGACTGGGTGACCAAAGTAGTAGACCAGGGAGGGGCTGTGGACATGGCCTACCAAGACTTTAGCAAGGCATTTGACACAGTCCCACACAAAGATTAAAAGTCAATTAACCAGCCTGGGAGTAGGTCCCAGGGTGGTAGTCTGTAAAACATTGGCTGGACAACAGGACACAGAAGGTAATTGTAAATGGAGTCCACTCTGAAGAAAGAGGGGTTACTAGTGGGGTACCACAGGGTTCAGTATTGGGTCCAGTCCTTTTTAATGTCTTCATAAGTGACATTGCAGAGGGACTGGAAGGAAAAGTATGCCTCTTTGCAGATGACACAAAGATCTGCAATAGGGTTGATACACAAGTAGGTGTGGAAAGGATGAGAAGGGACTTGGCAAGGTTGGAGGAAAGGTCAGAAGTATGGCAGCTAGGATTCAATGCAAAGAAGTGCAAAATAATGCACCTGGGAAACAAGAACCCAGGGGAAGAATACACAATGGGGGGTAGTAACAACAACAAAAAGGAAAGGGACCTGGGGGTAATCATATCAGATGATCTTAAGGTTAGTAAGCAATGTGAGAAGGCAGTAGGGCGGACTGGGGGTATACTGGGATGCATAGGGAGAGGCATCAGCAGCAGAAAATAGGAAGTTGTTATCCCTCTGTACAGACAGTTGGTGAGACCCCATCTGGAGTACTGCGTCCAGTTCTGGAGACCCCATCTCCGCAAGGACATAGACAGGATAGAGGTAGTCCAGCGGAGGGCAACTAAAATGGTGCAGGGTCTGCAAGAGAAGCCATATGAGGAGAGACTAAAGGAGCTTAATATGTATACCCTTGAGGAAAGAAGGGAGAGGGGGGACATGATAGAAACTTTTAAGTACCTCAGTGGAATCAATAAAGTCCAAGAGGGTAGCATCTTTCAGAAAAAGAGACATGCAAGAACAAGGGACACAATTTAAGAGACGAGGGGGCGGTTCAGGGGCAATGTGAGGAAGTATTATTTCACAGAGGGTAGTGGATGCATGGAACAGCCTTCCTGAGGAGGTTGTGGGGTCTAAAACTGAGGAGAATTCAAGAATGCATGGGACAGACATAAGGCAATTCTTGTGGGAGGTAGGAAAAAATAGGTTGTTGGTTAACTAGGAGCTGCGGCCTATCCTTTAGGTAGGGAAATGGGCAGACTAGATGGGCCAAGCGGTCCTTATCTGCCGACAAAGTCTATATTTCTATGTTTCTGTCACGATCAAAGACTCTCACTATTGAAGAATTTGCAGGTTCACAAACAAAGAATAAAAATGGTTGTAATTTTAACAAGCATTTGTCAATGCCGAATGTTTGCTTGCTGGCATTGGCATTGGTAGTGTAGAAGTTACAGAGCTGCATAATAGGAATAGCAGAGAAGTACTGAATTGAAGCCAACCCCACCACCACCCTGCAGAGAGTGACACGCATTGGGATGTGCCTTTGGGTCGTCAGGCATAACGACCACGCCATTTCACCACACCCTACCCTGCAGACACTGACAAGTGTCACGGTGTGCCTTGGGGTCTTTGGCCCCTATGCACACCCCATTCCATCAGGAAATACGGGTGAGATGGGTGTGGTATAGGAGAATGGGGTGAAGTTTGGGCCCAAAGAGTCCGAGGCACACCTTGATGCCTCTCACTGGCTGCAGGGTGTGGGTGGGGGTGGAATGGTATGAGCATGACATGCAAGAATTCCAAGTCACACCCCAATGCCTGTCATTCTCTACAGGGTGGGGCGTTATGGTCGGAAACCCTAACACCTCAGACATTTGTTGGTATTTTCACTCCAAATTTTCAACATTTTTTTTTGTGACCCCCACCTCATGAACAGTGGCAATATCAGTTTGTTAGCCGAAAACTGCTTTTGCACAGTGACTATGGCATTTGGCACCACAGGTGCAAAAATACATTCCGAACAGGATGTGAAAAATGACAGCTGTACTGTTCATGGGGAGGTGTAAAAAATGGCAATGTTGAAAATCTGCTGTGAAAATCTTAAAAAAAAACTGATGAAGTCACGAGCGTGCGTAGAAACTGTGCAACACACACCCGTAATGTAACTAGTTTGGGGCTTATTTTACAGCAGATTGTTAATGCAGGCATTTTGGGACCTCCGATCATGAACAGTGTCAGTGTGATTTCCTTTATCTGTCCCGAACAATGATTTCCCACAGTGACCACGCATTTCTGTGCTGAAAGTGTGAAAACACATTTCGACCACGTTGTGGAAAATGACAGCTGTACTGTTCATAAGGAGGTGTGGAAAAATGACACTGATGAAAATCTGGACTGAAAATATTACAAATTCATGAACTTACGAGGGTGCATGGAAACTGCGCAATGCTCACTCTTAACACAGTCATTTTATGGAGTTTTGTCACCTAATTTTCAACATAGCCATTTTAAGAGCTCTGCTCATGACCAGTGTCACTGTGATTTTCTTAATCTGTCCCAAACATTGTTTTCGCACACCGACTGTACCATTGTGCGCTACATGTGTGGAAACACATTTTGGGCGAGATGTGAAAAATGGTAGCTGTACTGCTCATAAGGAAGTGCGGTAAAATGGCACTGTTGAAAATCTGTGTGCAATATTACAAATTCGCAAACTTGCCAGCGCATGAGGAACTGCGCAACATGCGCTCCTAATACAGTCATTTTTGGGAATTTTTTCACCAAATTTTCAACATAGCCATTTTAACACCTCTGCTCATGACCAGTGTCACTGTGATTTTCTTAACATGTCCCATACATTGATTTCGCACACCGACTGCGCCATTGTGCGCTACATGGGCAGAAACACGTTGTGGGTGGGATGTAAAAAATTACAACTGTACCACTCATAAGGAGGTGTGGTAAAATGGCAATGTTGAAAATCTGGAGTGAAAATATTGAAAATTTGCAAACTTACAAGCGTGCGTAGGAACTCTGCAATGCACGCTCGTAAAACAGTAATTTTTAGGAATTGTTTCACCAAATTTTCAACATAGCCATTTTAAGACCTCTGCTCATGAACAGTGTAACTGTGATTTTCTTAATGTGTCCCCTACATTGATTTTGCACACCGACTGCGCCATTGTGCACTACATGGGAGGAAACACATTTTGGGAGAGATGTGAAAAATGACAGCTATACTGCTCATAAGGAGATGTGGTAAAATGGCAATGTTGAAAATCTGGAGTGAAAATATTGAAATTTCGCGAACTTATGAGCGTGCGTAGGAACTGCGCAACGCACGCTCATAAAACAGTCATTTTTAAGAATTTTTTCACCAAATTTTCAACATAGCCATTTTAAGACCTCTGCTCATGAACAGTGTCACTGTGATTTTTCTTAATGTGTCCCGTACATTGATTTCGCTTGACTGCGCCATTTATGCGCTATATGAAGTGAAGCACATTTTGGGTGAAATGTGAAAAATGACAGCTATACTGCTCAGGTAAGAAGGTGTGATAAAATGGCAATGTTGAAAATCTGGAGTGAAAATATTGGTAATTCGCCAATCCTTATGAGCTTGTGTAGGAACTTAACGCGACACTGTGAAACAGTAAATTGTTAGGAATTTTTCCACCAAATTTCAAAATAGGCTTTTGAGAGCTCACCTTATGAACACTGGCAGTGTCATTTCATTAATCATTCCAGAAAGGTGATTTCACAGTGGCTGCAAATCATCCTTCGGCCTGAGTAACGCCATGACAGTGACAGCATTCATGAGAAGGGTCCCAAAAACCCCATGTTGAACATTTGGTGCAAAAATTCCAAAAAATGCCTGAGATATGCAATAAAGTTGAAAAAACCCTATCTATCCCATTATACAGCTTACCGGCATTTCCTCAGTTTGCGGTCGGCTTTGAAGAGTGCAGATGTGTTCCCGGTCCACCGACGATCGTCGTACTGAGCTCCGGAGGTAAGTATGTGGTGAGGGGGGTGTGGGGAGGCAGGGTGTGCAGTGGGTGGGTGCGGGTTGTAGGAGGAGGGCAGGGAGAAGCGCTGAGGGACAGTTTTTGTCTTTACAGGATTTTGTTTTATTTCCTACGATGACGAGGGACGTTTGCCAGGCTGGGGTGGGCTCCCAGTGTGGCACCTGGATGCTTTGGGGCGTGGAGCCAACGGGATTGGGCACCCCATCAGCCGTATAAATGTGGGGAGGAAGGCGCATGAGCACACAGGCAAGGCGTGCGCCTGTGTGTGTGTGTGTGTGTGTGTGTGTGTGGAGGGGAGCTCTGCTCACTGAAGTGGAGCTCTCCTTTCAACTGTATGCCACTGCATTTTGGAGCTGTCATAGACAGCTGAAGCAGTGATTGGCACACTGCACCGGGCCTGCAAACACACTGACTGAATTGGAAGAGGCTGACACACCTCTGGAAAACTCGGATGATGGCACTATGTTTCTTGCACATGCGTGCAAGCAAACATAAAAATTGAAAGAATTGCAGCAAACCACCACCATGGTTCGACAGAACGAAGCCCCCTGAGCAAAACCCACCCTCATTTGACTTCCTAGGTAACTCCTGGGCTGAAAAAATAGATTTTTTCATCCGGCCATCTTGTCCTCCCCTCACGATGCAAGATCGTGATCAAAGAATCTCACGATGAAACAATTTGCAGGGTCACGATCAAAGGATTTGCTCGCTCACGAACAAAGAGCGAGGGGCAAGATGGCCAGATTTAGAATCACTTTTCACAGCCCAGGGGTGCCCTACAAACACGAATGAGGCTGGATTTTGCTCAGGCGGGACTAGATGACCAGAACCCCATGCTTTGTTAGCAAAACATACATAAAAATTTTCCCATTGACTTATAATGGGAAGTTAAAAGTGGCATAACTTTTGAATGTCTTAATGTTGTTTCACCAAATGAAAAGCAGCATGTTTGGCCACCAAAGTTCTTTCAAATGAGCCATCTTGCAGAGTGGCATGCCATACAATGGCTGTGCAGGACCACATCCAGAATCCCAAAAGGTGCCTCCAAAAACGGATAATTTTGCATTTTGAATTTTTCAGCACTTTTGTATGCAAAGACCATAAGTCCAACCAAAACGCAATTTGGCAGATCAAGAGATCCACCACGCCCCACTGTGTGTACCAAATTTCAGGCAAATCCGTTAAACGGGTCCAAAGTTATTAACATCCAAACTTTTGGCTTTAGTATGTAACTGACCGCTGAACCCTAACTATAGTGGCGTGACCACGCCACTATAATATATGCATACATATATATATATATATATGTATGTATATATATTCATTGCAAAAAACTTTGTTAATGCATCAGTTAGGGTTAAAGTGACAAAAGTGGGGAAATGAGATGTTAGGGTTGAGCCCCTAGCCCCCCCATCCTCCACAGAACGACAGATGCCGGGCTGTGCCATGGGGTCATCAGGCCCAACTCTCACCCTATTCCATGTGTAAACAGGTAGACATACTACAGTAAAGGAGAATGGGGTGAGAGTTAGGTCTGACCACCCCATGGCACAGTCTGTGGAGGATAGGGGTGGTGGTGGGGTTAGGGACTCAACCTCTACATCTTATTTCCACTTTAATACTTTTAATCCTAACTGCTGCATTAATGAAGTTTTCAGCAATTAATATTTAATGTATATATATATATATATATATATATATATATATATATATATATGTAAAATCATTGCAAAAAACCTTTTTAATGCACCAGTTAGGGTTACACTGACAAAAGTAGGGAAATGTGGTGTTAGGGTTTCCAACCTAACACCCCACCACCACCCTGCAAGCAGCAAAAAGTAAAAAACTTTATGGTTTTGGCTGTACTGATACTTGGCAAATTAAGCCTATTTATTTATTTATTGTCAGAGATCGGAATTACAATCGTTTGAGTCAGGGACTCATTTCCAAAGGCTCCACGTCATATTACACAGTGAGGACAGATACATACAACAAATATACAATCAATTTTTGGAACGAGAGATATGAAAACAGTACAGTTCATTATGTACATTAATGTAACCTGGTGCATATTAAATACAGGGCAATGCTATTGTCTACAGGAGAGGCAGAGAGCCAACACAGAAGCTTATGCAGTGGTTTAGATAAGCATTTATTTCATATTGCTACAGACACCTGACTAGAAGGACAATTTACAGAGGCAGTCTAAATGCAAGACTTTGTCATAGGAAATGACCTGGTCACAGTTCATTGTAGGTGGGAGGGTGGCCCAGTGGCTCTTTGGCTCACCGCTGGGAGCATCTACAGGAATGGGTTGTGAGAATGTGTTTCATAAGGGCTACTTTGAATGCGCCAATTCTTAGCAAACTGGTGACCGTTGCGGGGAAGGAGTTGAACCAGGATGGGGCCCTGTAGGAGACAGTCCTCTGAGCTAGGGAGGTCCTCACCCACGGGACTGTGAGGGAGGATTTGTAGGCACCGCGAATGGAGATGGAGGGGGTTGAGATATAAAGAGATGACACAACACCAGGGGGCATTAGCCCGAGGAGAATTTTTTTGGCCATGAGGCAGGACTGGTATTGGAGCCTTTCCTCAAAGTTGAGCACTTGAGTGAGGGATTAGAGTGTGCAGGTGTGCGTTAGCAGATCAGCACTGGACAGGAGCCTGCACGCTTTATTAATAGACATTTTTATCTTGCAGATGGCGGTGGCGTCCGCAGCTGCATTGACCAACAGGCCATAGTCAATTAATGACAAAACCAATTAGGTGATGGCCAGACAGAGGGCTTCAGGTGGCAGGCAGTCCTTGTGGTGGTAGAGGAGGCCAATACGCGCATTTGTTGCAGATGAGACAGCATTTATGTGGGCGTGGAAAGTGAAGGCTGAATCAAAGGTTATGCCCAAGTATTTATAGGAAGTGACCTGTTCAAGGGGATGGAGGGAGCCGGACAGTATCCGCAGGGGGGAGTCTTTGAATTTACTATGGTGGTGGTCAAAAGCTTTGTTTTGTTTTTTTCAGGTTAATGATCAGTCTGTGGTCCAAGAACCAGCGTTCGGTCTGACTGAAAGAGTGCTTAAGGGTGGCCTGGAGGCTGGTGAGGTTGGGGTGGGAGGCACAGAGCACGGCGGGGTCAGCATAGAGGAGAACTTTGCAGGCACAAGAATTGGGCAGGACATTGAGGAATTGACTGAAAAGTGGTGGTCCCAGGATCGAACCCTGTGGGACTCCTGAGAGGACAGGACGGGTACTGGAGAGGGTTATATTGAGTTTGATACATTCTGCCTGTGAGGATAGGTAGCTTATAAACCAAGCTAGGGGGCCTCAGGAGAAGCCCACTTACAGGAGGAAGTCCAGCAGGTGGGGGTGACTGACCATCTCAAAGGCCTTGGAGAGGTCGACGAAAATGGCTCCAGCTAGATAACCCTTGTCAAGGGCAGTGTGGAGGAAACTAGAGAATTCAAGGAGTGCTGTGGTGGTGCTGTGGCCTGAGCGGAAGCCATGCTGCTCCTTGAAGAGCAGGTTGTGGGTTGCAAGGTAGTCAGCAAGTTGGTCCGCCACTACCTTTTCCAGGGCTTTGGAGGGGGAGGGGGGAGGATGGATATCAATAGTTCCCATGGGACAAAATTTCTCCACCTTTGTGTATGGGCATTATCACTGCAGTCTTCCAGGCACTAGGAAACTGCCCAAAGCAGAGGAAGTGGTTGAGCAGGTCAGTGAGTGGGAGGAGTAGTACTGCTAGGGCCAAGCGGAGGAGCCTTATGTCTAAAGGGTCACTACTAGGGCTAGAGCCATTGAGGGCTTTGGCAAGGTAAGGCTTGGCTTCTTGAGGAGTGATTGTCCAAAGGTAGAAGGAGGGGTGAGAGAGGGTGGGTGGTTGGGAGACAGTTATCGGGTTGAAGAAATTGCTGAGGAGAACTGAGCTAAGGTCAGTAAAGGTAGTATTGTGGCTGTCAGCGATGCAATTTGGGCCGGTGGAGATGGTATCATTTATAGTGAGCTGAGATGGGGGGGGAGCCCGGGATTTACTGTTGAGCATTTTTATATTATCCCAAAACTTATGGGCTAACCCCCAGGAGGCGGCTAGAGTTGACCTGTAGTATTCTGTTTTGGCCTTACAAATGGCCCAGGTGCATTTGTTATGTTTGGCACTATATGCCTGTCTATCAGCTGGCTTGCCTGAGTCAGTGGCTCTGTGCCATAGATTATCTCTGTGCTTCAGCTGTTTGAGGAGGGATGGGGTGACCCAGGGTGCTTTGTGTTGTTTAAAGTGGATCTTAGTGAGGGGGCAAAGATGTCGCAGGCCATGCTGAAGGAGCTGGAAAAGTAATCAAGTGCAGCATCAATGCTGGTGGCAAGGTTTATAGGGGACCAGTCCCAATATGCAAGATGCTGTCTGAATTTAGTAAGGTTACCCGGGCAGAGGTGCTGTTGAACTGTCACTCTAGGTACAGGTTTAGGCAACCTATAGGACCATGAGAAGATCACTGGGGAGTGGTCGCTGAGGGAATTTGGAAGGACGAAGATGTCCACGATTTTATCGGGGCGGTTGGAGAGGACGATGTCCAGCAGGGTGTTCACTCCTTTAGATGGGTTGTATCTGGTTAGCTGCGCTACTAATTTGGAGGGGCGTAAGGCTGCAAGGGTATCCTTGGCTGAGGTAGCAGAGCTGGCAAGCTAGTTTATATTGAGGTCAATCTGCTCAAAGGTTGGCGAGGTATTCAGAGAGGGAGAGGAGAGCGGGAGTTTGATTCCGTGAGGGAATGTAGACCACTGTGATGATAAGGGGGGCTTTGGAGGGATCAGGTGTCATTTTGAGTGACATAGCTTGGGTGCCATGGTCCAGTTTTGGTGGAGGAAGGGCTTGGCCCAGCAAAGTATCACGTATATAGATTGCACCACCACTGCCTCGCTTGCCCACTATATCCTCCCTGAATAGTGGATCTTCCTTGTGGTTATCAAACCTAATGCTCCCCCAATACCATCAGCAAATGAGCTCAGAGGTGTAGACTATATGACTATATAGACTATATGAGAATGGGGTGAGCGTTAGGGTTGATAATAAAAAGAAAATACAAATTCCCATAGGATAACACTGGAACTTCAACAAGTCATAACTCCCTCAATATTTGGACTTGGGGGGGGGGGAACTAAGTACAAATTAATTTTTCGTATGAAGCAATCCTTTATCGTATGGACCAATTCTTTTTTTAGTACAGTATGTCCATAAGAAAAAAGAAAATTGGCTCTTGAAAAAGGATTTTTAAATGTTAAAAAAAATAAATTTCTGGGTAATTTTTTCAGAAACTAAGTGCACAGTCCACCTAATGGGGCACCCATGAGAAAGATACATGTGTTGGTGTGTGTGCAGGATGTCATTTTTGTGGGGTTTGAAATATCAAAAAAAAATTTCCTAATGAAACAGGATTACCCCTTACAAAAAAGGATCCTTTTTTGTATGGATCAAATTCCTTTTTTGTTCCAAGCAGCTACCCAAAAAAGTGTAGTGAGCATGCTCAGAACCTACATTTTCAAAATTCCATAACTTTGGGAAGGATTATTTTTTTTTTCACCAAGCCAGCGAAAGGCGCTTCTGTGGGCCAAGCCCTTTCTACACTGAAAATTTCAGACCAAAGTTCCAAACTGTCTGGACACTAGCTGAAGACAAAAATCCCCAGCAAAAAAACAAATATTTTTACGTTTTTCGCTATCTGCATGTTGGAATCTGCACATCTAACTAGATCGAAATCTGGCACATTAAAAGATCTACCCTCTGAAACCATGCATGCAAAATTTTGAACAAATTGTTGAATGGTTGCAAGATATTAAAATGCAAAGTTTGAGGTTTAACACAGAAACCCCTGCTGAGACCTAACTACAGTGGTGCTACCTTGTCACTATTATAGGGTTGCGGTAGCACCCCATAGTTAGGGTTGAGTAGGCTGTTTAATGTTAAACCCCAAATTTTTCACCTTAATAACTTTGGCATCATTTGATGAAATAGACCCAAATTTGGGAAGCATGGTCAGGCTGTCAGTCTCAAGACGTGGAAAGTGTCATGGTGGCATCTGTTACGGTTTTCGAGATACAGAGTGCCAAAAAATGGAAAAAAATCATGTTTAGTTTCCCTATACTTAACATTGGGTATTTTTTACTCTAACCAACAGCCAATACCATGTGGAATTTTTTATGACATTTTCAGGGTTAAAGGAGCCCATGCCAAGGGTGTGCCTTTGAAAAGTTTGGTGAAAAAACATTGCATTGTTTTAAAGTTATAACGATTTTTGAGTTAACATTCCAGTGCGACTGGTAAAAAAAAAACTATTGCAAAACATAACAAAATATATTGCAAGTGGTTATTTGCATGATTTACTTGCCATGGGGGGAAAAACAGTCCAGATGGCCGCCATTTTCTTTTTACTGTTTAAACTTGCAAATGGTAAAAGTACATACAAATTATTTGCATTTAAAAAAACAAACACATGAACCTAGCTAAACGGGATCTGTTTAGCTAGATTCTGGTGTTTTTTTTTTTAAGTTGCCAGAAATCACTTTTTGGGGCACCCAAAATCCAGAGGAGCCATTCACCTGCATTCTGTGTATGGGAACAGTGGGACGTTCTTGACTTCTGCAGCAGCAGCTGGAACTAGCACTGCGGGCTGCAGTGACAGCAGTGAGACACTGTTTTTCTGGTGTCTAGTGGTGCCCCTGCCATTGCTGTCCCTTTATGCATGTAATGTTGCCCTGGTGTCTAGTGGCACCCTTATCCTCCAATTGCTATCCCCATATTTATTTACTATGTCCCTGGTATCTAGTGGCACCCCCACCCTTAATTGCCATCCCCATAATGAATTTGTCTTTCCCTGATGTCTAGTGGCACCCCCCATCCTCCAATTGCCATCTGTGTAATTTATTTGTCTTTCTCTGGTATCAAGTGGCACATCCCACCCTCCAATTGCCATCCCTGTAATGTACAGTATTTGTCTATCCCTGGTGTCTAGTGGCACCCCATACTCCAGTCATCATCCCCGTAATATGTTTGTCTTTCCTTGGTGTCTAGTGGTGCCTACCACCCTCTGATTGGCATGCAAATAATATGTGTGTCTTTCCCTGGTGTCTAGTGGCACAACCATTGTTGTTCCTGTAATGTATTTGTCTTTCCCTGTTGTCTCGTCGCACCCCCCACTTTACGATAGCCGTCCCCCTAATATTTTTGCCTTTTTCTGGTGTCTAGTGGCATCCCCTACCCTCCGATTGCCATCCTAGTCTGAAATAAAGAAAACCATCCCTCAATGTTTTCTATTAAACCTGCAAAAAAGAAAATCGTCCCTTGCCAATCTGGACCCCCACTCAGCACCCACCACCCCACACCACCACTACACCCCCACACACCCTCACTCACCTGAACAGGTCACAGGGTGAAGATCCACTCTCCGATTGAAGACAAGTCTTGCTGCTGGAACTGCCGACTGCAATATGAGAAACTAAGGTAAGTGCGGCTCAATGTTTTTCAATGGGGTTTTGAACTTTGATGCTATTTTTGCGTATTTTGACCACAGATTTTCAACATGGCCTTTCGGGGACTCCACCTCATGGCCAATAGCAATGGAATTACGGAAACCAAGCCCAGAAGGTGATTTCATGGTCACTGGGCAAAATAACCTTTACGCTCACTCTTAATTTGGTAATTTTAAATATTTTGCTCCCAAATTTTCAACATAGCCATTTTTTTCACACCACCTCATGAACATGATGTAATGATTTTTCAAATCCTGGCCAAAATGTGTTTTTGCACCTTTGGCACGGAATGATGTTTCAATGCCATGGAATGACAATTAGGTGGGGATTTGAAATTTTTCACAACTGGTTTCATGAGGTTGGGTAAGAAAAAGGCTATGCTGACAATTTGGTGTACACATACAATAAAATGTCCAGGTTATTTGTGGATGTTGCAGTATTTCAACATTCACTGATAACTTCACTTATTTTCAGTATTCCAAACTTTCAACATAGCCTTTTTTCCATACCACCTCATAAACTGAATATGTGTAATTTTTTAAAGTTCTGGGTGAGATACGTTTTCCCACTTCTGGTGGGAAATGACATTTTGGCCAGTATACTATAAATGGTACATGTCGTGCTTATAGGGCGAATCATAAAATTAGTATCTTGAACATTTAGGGTCAAAATTGAGAACAAAGAACAAAACAATATATAATTGTTAACAAACTATGTGTGTCGTGAGACTCTTGACCCCAACGGGTATGTTTTGTGATCCCATAATGGTGAGCTGAGTTCAGGGGTGAGCTCAGTGACCCATCTGGATGGTGTGAGGGTGGAAGGATAGTGCTGTTATGCAATACCCCCCCAGCCAGGTAATGAAAGGTGCAGGGTTGCCCGCATGGGCCTGGGTACCATATAGTGAAGACAACTGTTCCTTTGGCTTAGGGCCCTGCACCTCTCCCCCTTGGGTAGCAGAAGGTCCTGTGTATTTGCTGACAGATGCACTCTTTGCCCTGTGCATTTGTAGCTGTGGCTACAAAGAAGTGCAGGGACCACAGGGCCCTGCACTTCCACAGCCCACCAGAAAGCCCCATGAATTCCTCACATCTGTCGCTGCACCGAACTGCAGGGCCTGCAATTTGCAATACTGAAGTGATCTGCGTGAATGAGGATACAATTCCAGTATCTCAAAAAGAAAGGAAATTCTTTGCAAAAAAACCTTTGTTAATACACCAGTCAGGGTAACTTAATGCCACAAAAGTAGGGAAATGTGGCGTTGGGATGTCCAACCCTAATGCCTCACCCCCACCCCCGAAGCAGCAAAAGGAAAAAAATTTGGATTTTGGGTCTCCGGAGTCTTGGCGAATCAGTGGTAGGGTCTTTCTTAGGGGTTGTCAGCCCTAATGCTGACCCCACCTCCAGCCCGTAGCCTCAAATCCGAAGCACAAGGTACAGCTCCAAGCCACCGCCTCATAATGATACACTCTTCAAAGGTAGAAAAGTGTGTTTCGCTACAGGTTGCCAACACAATTTGTTTTATCGTGTGTGATGTTTGCTCATAGAATGGGGTGTGCGTTAAGGTTGATAACCCCCAAGGAAGACCCCACCACTGATTGGCCAAGACTCCGGAGGCCCAAACCCCTAATGTTTTTTCCTTTTGCTGCTTGAGGGTGGGGCATTAGGGTTGAAAACCCTAACACCATATTTCCCTACTTTTGTGGTGTTAAGTTACTCTAACTGGTGCATTAACGAAGTTTCTTGCAAAGAATAATATAACAGTGCCCCTATAGTTAGGGTTGAGTAGACTGTTTAATGTTAAACCCCAGATTTGCACCTTAATAACTTTGGTGTTGTTTGATGAAATAGCATAA
The DNA here is from genome assembly GCA_016271365.2 of Neoceratodus forsteri. NCBI lineage: Eukaryota > Metazoa > Chordata > Ceratodontiformes > Ceratodontidae > Neoceratodus > Neoceratodus forsteri. The sequence goes on along the minus strand of CM028130.1, from coordinate 1,027,322,242 downwards.
CATTTGGCATACGTGGTCAGGCTGCCAGATTCTCAACATGTGAAAAGTTTCATGGTGCCATATTGTTCAGTTTTCAAGATACAGAGCCCTAACAAATTGGGGGGGGGGGAGTGTTTGGCTTCCCTGTGCTTAACATTGGATATTTTGTGCTCTCATCTACAGCCTAGATGGTGGTGTATTTTTTCAAGAAATTTGCAGGGTTGAAGGGGCCCATGCCAAGGGTGTGTCTTTGGAAGGTTTCGTGAAAAAATATTACAGTATATAGTTCCAGAGTTATAATAATTTTAGTGTTAACATCCTGACACAAACAGTTGCTGCTTATTTTCATGATTTACCTCTTGTGCTGAAAAAAATACTGATCGTGATGGCTGCCATCTTGCTTTTTATTTTACAATTTAAAAATGATATTAAGAAGCTAATATTGAGGTAAGTTAGACCCCAAAACCTGTATCTTGCTAAAGGACAGTTCTTTAGTTAGATTCTGAAATTTTATCTTAACCCCCCGGCCCCAAATCTGTCTTTACACATCCTGATTACCTTCACTCATTCCTTGGAAATTTACCAGTTGTAACATGTAATTTTACCATTCATGCAGAAATTTACCAGTCCTCACATGTAATTTTACCATTTGTGCAGAGATTTACTAGTCATGACATATAATTTTACTGTTCGTGCAGAAATTTACTAGTCGCAATATGTAATTTTGCTATTCATACAGAAATTTACCATTCCCGACATATAATTTTGCAGTCTGTGCAGTACTTTACCAGTCATGACATATAATTTTACCATTTGTGCAGTAATTTGCAACAGGTTTTTATTTACCATTCAAGCAAGTTAGCAACCACATTGTAAACCGGCATAATAAGGAAATATTGAGTACAGTCAAACCCCAAAGGTAAAGGACAGTTCTTTAACTGGATTCTGAAATTTAATTTTAACAACTACCACCCAAAACCTATCTTTACCATTGTGATTACCTTCAGTCGTTCCTTGGAAATTTATCGTTCGCAACATATAATTTTACTATTTATATGGAGATTTACCAGTTGCGACATATAATTTTACCATTCGTGCAGTAATTTGCAACAGGTTATTCTAATTTATCATTCGAGTGACACGATTTACCAACAGCATTGGAAAATGGCATAATGTGTGTGTATGTCTGTTGGGTATGGTGCTGTGTCTCTGCAGGAGTACCATGGCCATTCGGAGCAAATGGTACTCCAGTATGTGGAGCTGCCTATCTCCCCTAATTCTTATCATGGAGGTTGGGTTCCCAGAACATGTGTTACAAGGATGATGGGAGCTGCAGGCCATTGAGTAGCCCTCCAAAGTATGTACTGGCAGTGTTATGGGTAATGTATGCTCAAGCTGTGCATATCTGCATTTCTGCATTTACAGACCACTCATGACTGTCCTCTTTTGCTTGTGTAAGGGATATCAAGGCCCTCTCCACTGGATGGTACTGATACTGTGCTGGTACATGCTCAGTACACTAAAGGGGTCCAGTGAGGACTCTCAGGATGAGGACGATTGAACATAGGGTGATGGTGGCAGCACAAGCTGGTGCAGCCCATTTGGACCTGCTGTGTGTGAAACACTGTTCTGTATTTAAGATATTTTTCTATAACCACTGTTGTCATTATTCCAGGTGGCGATACACTGCAAACGTCTGGGTAGGGGTGCCTGTTGTGGGGGGGGGGCACTGTGGCCAACTGCCCATTTCACCTCGCATGGTGCTCTGGTTATTGGTAAGGGGATCTATCTAGTCCTGTGCTCATGGGGCCATGCACAATGGACATGCTGTGCTGCAACATGTGTGTCTGTATTGCACACCTGCTACTCCATGCGCTAGGGTGACAGTGTACGTCTTGCATGCGTGTAGGTGTGCTGTGCACAAGCAGGTATGTGGCCGTGCTCCCAGACACATGCATGGTGTGGCTGACATGTAGCTATGTTTGTGACTTATTTGTGCACTACTGTGTGCCCTATGTGTATGCCGCTTGGCTGTGTCGTATGCAGTATACATATGTGTATCCTTACGCGCACATGTTGCACACCACACAACAGCTGCTCTTGGTTTGTGCATAGACCCCAATGTGCTCTTGTGAACATATATGTATTGCTATATAAATCTGTAAAGCACAAAATTCCGTGGTGCACTAACATGCATTGTTACATATGCAGCACACAATATCCTTGTGCACAGATATGCACTCTCACATGTGCGGTTATGCACACTGTGTCCTTGTACACTGATATGCATTGTTAAATATAGGGGCTATTCCATGGGCAGTGTGAAAATAAACTATTCATTTTTTGCATCAGGTTTTGACTTCTATTGACCTCACAAGTAGCGGAGCCGCAAGTGAGGTCTATAAAGGTCAAACCCTGATGCAAAAAATAAATAGTTTATTTTCACACTGACCATGGCATATTTCGTTAATGCAATGGGCAAACTTCTGGATGGGCATACAGTGTCGTTCCATGTCCAGGTTGACTCTGAGAAAAAAAATTGCCATTTGAATATCAACTCGGGAATCAGTGGCAAACAAAAAGATTGTGCCGATCTCTGTATTGTTGATGATGCACCTGGAGTGTAATTAAATTATTTATTTACTCTCTGGGTGCATCATCACTGTAAATAAATATGTTTATTTGGTCATTTTTATTTTATTTATTTAGTTTTTGTTTAGCAGGTAAGGTGCACTAGGCATACATTTGCCTATTTTTAGGCACAACCCGGGAGAGCACAACCAATCTACCTTATACATTGCTGATAGGAAGAACACAAAGCCCTTTCATGTTGCAGACTGGGCTAACACAAGCATTAGCATAATGTTCAAGTGAGTACATTTGTAGGTGCGATACAAAAACATAAGAGAAAATTCACTGGAGAACAATACAGACACTGTGCAATTCCATACAAAACTAAGGTGATGACTATACCTTATAAGCAGAGTGTAAGAAGTAAGGAAGATGTAGCAAGAAACAAATCTAAGGCGAGGAGCATAAAATGAGTAAATTGACAGGTGCATAAGACAGCAGACAACATTAAGTAAGTACCATTAGCTGAGAACTGTGTGCAGGAAGAGTAGCACTATTGGTAGAGGTCAGGGACAAGAACAGACTGAGCTTTGGAGCAGGTATAATCGATATTGACACTGGAAAGTGTGGGCAACTGGGAGTTGATATATATGGGCTGGTATACTATTCCATAGTTTAGGAGTAGTGTAAGTGAAAGCCATCTTGCCATGCTTCGTTCTAGTCCTAGGGATGGATAATGAATCAAGGTCAGAGGATCTAAAGATGTAGGCATTGTAACAGGCATCAGGATGGAGTCTTGGGATTGGGGTGCTTGGTTCAGCAATGTACTATGGATAAAACTACCAAGTGAGAGGTCCCGAAGAGCAGAAGGGGAGGGCCAGCCAAGTTTGGAGTAAAGGGTACAATGATGAGTAAATCAGTTACTCGCAAGGGCAAAACGACATATGTCATTGTATGCCACTTTCCACTAATGCAGAAAGGAGATAGAAGCATTAGCAAAGACTGGTAGGCCTTATGCTAATTTGGAGAATAGAAGTCCACGCGCTACAGCAAATCATGCTGAGGAAGAAAGATTTGAACTGGCTCAATAGGCTAGTCCAAGACTGATATTAGCATCCTTGCAAGTGGATGTCAAATGTAATGAGAAGTCAAGGGAGGAATCAAGAGTTACACCAAGGTACTTGAAGGAGTTTACAGAGTCCAGGGGGGATCCGTTGTCACAAACCACACTTAGAGTGCAATTGTTTTTTATTCGGTGGTCCATTCCAAAAGCATAGCTTGAGATTTATCAGGGTTCTTCAATAGCTTATTTTTCTTAAACCAATTTTGAACAGCCTGCGGATCTGCAGTAAAGGTGCTATTGATGTCGACGACATTCTGTGCACTAGTAAAGAAGACCATGTTGTGCACATAGAGAAGAGAGGTACTGTTTATAAAGCAGTGGTAAACTGTGTTGATATGGAGGAAGACAAGTAAGGACCCAAGTAGGAAGCCCTGTGAGACACCAATGGAGGAGGGTAGGTTGTCTGAGAGAGTAGTGCCGACCCTGATACGTTGTTTTCTATTACTAATGTAGCTATGGCACCATGGTAGGACAACACTCAGCTTACTGCAAAGGAGAGAGTGGCTCTCCATGTCAAAGACCTTCACGAGGTAGATGAAAATTGCTCCCATATACTTGCCCAGATCAAGGAAGGAGGACACGCCATTAGAAAGAGTGAGCAGCGCAGTAATAGTACTATGGTTCAGGTGAAAGCCATGCTGATGAGGGCAAAGAAGACTGTAGTTAGAGAGGAGGTGAGTTGGGCAGCAACGATTTTCCCAAGTATCTTGTTTAGCACCGATAAATGCTCTGTGATCCATCTTGGAATAAAAAATGCCCACATAACATATAGTCTCAGTGGAAATAACATAAAACTTGTTTTAGTGGAAAAAGACCTAGCCTCATGATACCACAGTAGAAAAGTGGCTCAAACAGGTAACCGCATTGTATCAGCCATAAAAAAGACCTTTATGGGGGAGCCAGAGAGCCAGCTTCCAGGCAAGAGCTGTCTTCTGCAGCTCTGCACATCCTGCTCCCATTTTGCCGATCAAAAGCTGTTATTTTCTTTGAATTTCTCACCATACTTGATCTCAGCGCAACTAGCAGATTCCCAGCTTTCTAACGATACTGAACTCTAAATGGGGTGAATGAAGCAAAATCAACCTCACTCATCTGCAAATTTGAGGCCTACCACTGCACTGTAGCCTCTGCTACCTAGTCTAGTTCAAGACCACATGTCAGAGCCTGCTACTATAAAGGACCCTCCATGGCAAGTGTTAGTGGAATCGGTAAGGGGGATGGATTCCAAACTCGAAAAAACCCTCACTAAACTGGAAACCACAATGTGACGATAACATCTCTGATCTCAACTGTCACTGATGTGGACAAGAGATCCCTAGTGGCCGAGACTACCACAACCACTTTGGTAAAGGAGAACCAGCAACTACGATATCGTCTGGAGGGAGTGGAAAATGCAATTTGGGCTGGGAATGTCTGAATAGTTGGTATACCTGAAGGCGCTGAAGGGGTGAACCTTTTAACTTTTTTGAAGCAATGACTGGCTGAAAACCTTGCGATCCTGGAGGACTTTGAATGGGCAGCTCTGCGACAGGCATATCGAGCAACCCCGAGGGTACGGCCTGAAGACGCGAGTCAACCGTGAACTGTGATTTTAAAAACGATGGGTTCCAAGGTCCAGGATATTCTTATTGGGGCAGCCCAAGCATCTTCCCCCTTAGAGAGCCAAGATCTGGAGATTAAGCTTTTTCCTGACCTTTCCTTCCAGACTCGTTTGAGGAGGAAACAATTTGATGCAATCCATCAGAAGCTTCGGTCGCTGAGGATAGCACACTCTTTCCTACTACCAGCCTGCCTAAGAATTACTTATGGAGGTCAGAGCTGGCAGTTTACAGACCCAAGGGATGCGGGTCGCTGGACCAAGAAAGCTGCAACAGAATTTAACACCAAGCTGGGGATGGACAATGTGGTGGCCAGCTCTGACTCAGAAGAAGGATGAGTACTGGTTCTTTGTTTTGCTATTCATTCTATTAAAGTTGAAAGTTGACAGTTAGAGACTGGGACATTATGGTTGGATAAGCATTTTGGGGGAAGGGCGGCTAGTTTTTGCCTCCTCACTGTTGTAGTTACACAGCACAAGTTATATTAAATATAAAGGCTATGGAGTTGCTCTACTGTTAATGTTTTCCCTTGTCATGTTCATGGAAATGCTTTCATTGAACTATGAGATCTGTTCTACATTTAATACATGTATTGGTGGGCAGGGAGGAGCGGGAGATAATGGAGTGCATGGGGACCAAGATTCTCTTTGACATATTTTTTCTTTACAAGGTTACAGCACTACCGGCTAGTGCAGTTTAACTCTCCTGGACATTCTACCTAGTAAGTGGACAATTACCTTAGCCATTTCTCATTATCTGGGACATTTGGTGGTTTTCTGCCAATTATCTATGTGTTTTTCCCCTATTCCTGCTGTATATGCATGTGAGAGCTAGATTAAAGTGATATCCCATGTTCTTGATATTGTAGTCAATTGAATCCTCTTGCATGAGGATAATAGTTGTAATGTCTTTTTAGTAATGCAATAAAAAGAAAGTACAAAAAAAAGAAGACCTTTATTACAAGGAACGAACATTGTATCCTACTACTCTACGAAGCTTTTACCCCCCCTCCCATACCGACTACACTGTCTCTTACTGGGCCCTGTACCTTAATAAAGACAAAAAAAATCATTGAGAGCATGCAAAGAAAAATGACAAAGCTAATCCCCAGAGACAGCAATTTCCCATATGACTCTAGATTGACCACTCTCGGTCTCTATGACTTACAATTGAGAAAGGACCGGAGTGACATACTTCTGTTATTTAAGATATTGAGTGACAATTCCCTTACTAAAGAATGCAATATAGTAATGGCTGACAAGCCTGAGAATTTAAAGCGCCACAATAAACAGATACGTATCCCTAGAGCACTGACTAACAAATGTCAACATTACTTTACGGTCAGAGCAGCTACATATGGGACATGTTGCCCTATGAAACAGTGAATGCAGCTAACTTTAATACACTCAAGGCCAAATTAGATAAACATCTCTTGGGAGAGCATTTCAAAATAATCCCCACTTGTGTGGGGAGGGTGGTCTCGGTGGGCCTAGTGCTTCTTTCCACCCTTACACTACCGAGTAATACTGAGTAAGTGCAGGTGGGATGGCAATAAGTCTATATTAGTGATTATCTTGCAGTTCCCTTTTTTAAATATAGGCACTATGTTAGCCATTTTCCAGTCAGTACGGAGTCAGGTAAGGGAAAGACTAAAGATTCTGCTAAGGGGAGATGGAAATTGACATGCAGCAAGTTTAAGAGTTTAGGTTCTACACCATCCGAGCCTGCTAACTTAGATACAGGGATCTGCTTCAAGAGATTATAAACCACAGGGGCAGTAACACGTTTGAAGAGGAAGGGGGGGGTTGCCCTGAGGGAGTAAGTGGGAGATGGGTCTGACTATTCCAGGGGGTTGTAAAAACATCAGTGTATGCAGAGAGGTAATAAAACAGCGTCTTGAGAGCGTTGGAGATAGTATGGAGGTTATTGCAACTGACACCCTCGATCTCAAAGTCGGGGGGGGGTGGAGTGGCAGTTATGTCAAAGGGAGGCAGTTCCAGTATTGCTGGATGTTGCGGAAGGAGACTAGTTGAGCTCAAAATATGCTACTCTTGCTTTGCCAGATGGTTGGTTTGCATTTATGTCTGAGGACTCTGTAGGTAGTCAAATCAGAGAAGGAATCTGAGGCCTTGAAAGTGGCCCAGCTTCCATCTCTTTCTTTCATTAGGAACAGGAGAGGACAAGTTAGACATGTAGTTTTAGGATCACAGACTCTTCTAGTGGTGACAGGAGCATATTTATCCTGTAGGCTGGAGAATTAGGTATTAAAGTAACAGACTGCCTTGTCAATGTCGGCGGTAGCCCACAGGTAAGATAAATCAAAGCAGGCCACCTCGGATTGAAATTGAAAGGGGTCCAATCAGAAGAAATCATGAAAGTGAATTAGATGAGGTGGGACTTTAGGGATTTGGGCTCGCCACACACAGAAAACTGGGGAATGATCGCTTATAGAGTCTGGGGGGACACCAGAACAAGCAATTTTGTCCACGCTGGGGACTAACACCCAATCAATTAGGGTGGCACATTGTCCATGTTTAGGGAGCCTGGTAGGATCGGCCATTATTTGGTTGAGGAGCAGATTGTTAAAGGAAAGTTCCGTAGTGTGTCTATTACACCTTAGCCAATCTATATTGAAATCACCTAGGATCATCTAGGATAACAAATTCATTATTATTTACACAGGGCCCAATGATGTTCATTAGGGTAGGGAGGCTCTGGAGGCTGGTAGCAGGAGGGAGGTAGATGCAGAAGATGTGGAGTTTCTTAGAAGTACCTAAGGTTAAAGTACCATGGTACAGTTCAAGGGATGTTCCTGAGGAAAATAGGGGGAATGAGAAGTAATGAAATTAAGGTGGGACTTAAAGTAGATCATTGTACCACTGCCACGTTTAGGAGAGGCCCTGTCACACCTAATGAAGTTATACCCTACAATACTACAGAGACTATTGGATGTTGAAGACTTGAACAATGGCAAAAGCCGCCCCAATGACCAGGTGGGCTATAGAGTAAAATGCAACAGGGTAAAGAAATAACTGAAGCACTACCAACTGCAAACAAAATGAGCTAAAGCTTAAAATAAGCTCAATCGGCTGGGCCGGCGGTGCTGAGGGTTGAGGTGCTGGATGCCACACCACGCCGATGACCCGAGAACAAGCTCATGTCATCGGGGTCGGCAGGGACAGGAGAGGATTGACCATCTGGAGGACTGCTCCTCTCCTGGGGTGGGTGGGTGGGTGGGTAATGCATGATGCAGTACCAGCAGCTCCCAGTGGAAACTGGGGGCAGCACAATTTGTGGCACGCTCAAAAACAGGGGATGAGGCTGTCAGCAGATGCCTTATGCATGGGTGTGAGAACACACCTGTCACATGCAGGGCATCATTGCACATCCGTACCCCCCACCGGAAAAAGTGGAAATTCCCTGGCACCAGGACAGATGATGGTGGGATCCACGGCACAGTGCCTACACTCAACGCCGGGCTCTTCCAACTGGCCTCCGACTCTCACCTCCCCTCCGGCCGCCTACTAGACTGTAGAGCGGCAGCCCTGCCTCAGGGGGTTGGTTAGGGCAGAGCAAGGGGGAGAGAGCTTCCTGGGATGGAGGTCAGGTCGGAGGACCTCAGCAGAGTAGGAGAAATGCCATAGCCCTGTAATCCACCCCGAGAGAGAGAGGTCTAAGGGGCCAGTGTTTAGGGGGCATAAACATAGTTCACAAAAACAATAAATAAGCGCAATGCATTTTATTCAGAATAAATATATGTGAATAAAACATATCATACGAGGTAACACAGAGACCCCCCCCCCAAAAAAAAAGAACAACACAGTGAGACCCACTGACCTCCTATTGGTTTCGCATCAAGGCATCTTCAGTGCTGACAGGAAGACACTTTGATGCAAAACCTTCTGAATAAAATGCATTAAGCTTATTTTAAGCTTTGGCTCATTTTGTTTGCAGTTGGTGGTGCTTGAGTTTTTTCATTGAAGGCTTAAGCCATGTCTCAGAGATGCACAGTATATTAGGTTGATAATGGGAAGTCCAGCCAGTAAGATCATCCAAGTTATTTATTTATTTTTTGGTCTGGAATCCCCCCCTTATTCTTGGACCTAGTCACCCCCATGCCCAGGCTTGCCACCCTGGGTTGGGCTGCCGGTGGGGGGCTCCCCCTCCTGATGGACACTATTGGCAAGCCCTGGCTTACCCCTGCCGGGTCGGGGTCATGGGAGAGGGACCCCCCCCTGACAGATGTCAGAGGCAATGGGTGGGGTGGAGCAGATTGTCATGCCGGGGGGGTGGCTTTTTTGTGAATGTTATCTTCCCTTGGGGTGGGGATGTGCAATGACGTCCAGTGTCTGCCTTGTTCCCTAACATTACGGCACCTGTCGCGGCAGTACCCACAGCCTCTGCCAGGGGTCCATAAAGTGCCAGACGTTCTTCCCCACCCTCCCCCCACAGAAGGAGAGCAGTCCCTAGGAAGCTCAATCCACTCTCCCCCTGGCCAGCTTTCTGACTCCTGAGTCCGTTCCTGAACCCGGGTCATCAGCGTCACATGCGGAAATCTAACCACTGTGCCAGCAGACTGGTCAAGATCATCCACGTTATATAGGAGGCTCCAGATATTGAGGTGGGCTAATCTGAGCCCCTTAGCCCCTTGCCAGGGAGGGACTGAGAGAGTAGGAGATGTAAATTTGGGTAATCCAGGATTAGGCTCTATATCTTTTTTTTTTCTCATATTTAATAAGCTTTAATGATCTTTAAATTTGTGAGGGAATAATAACAGTAACATCTAGAAAACAAACCAATGTGAAGTATCTAGAGAAAAACAAGTAATCTAGTAGACAAAGAGGTGGAACAACACAGTGTCAATGAACAGAGTGTAGAATACAACACCTAAAGGTTTGGGATAAACTCCTCGCCCTCCCAAAAACCCCCACTCCCACCTGCCCATCCACCGGAAGAGTAATTACTTCACTAAAAAAATAAATATAGGAAAGAACCTCAGGAAGTAGTCCATTATAATTATTTATTGTCTCTAGTACGTAGGGTGCATTAAGAGTCCCGCAGGAATAAAGTATGGAGGCCCAGACATATCACTCATACAGTTAAAAGAACATATAATGGCTCCCAGACTTTCTTATATCTGGAAAGACAATCCACCATGCGGGCAATAATCCTCTCCACTTGTAGGGTGAACACGATTTCTCTATACCATTCTAGAAACTGGAGGGTAGCATGGTCACATCAGTGTCTAAGGATTACTTTCTTGGCACTAGCTGAAATTAGAGACATGTGAGGCTTTTGGTTACCAATCAATTCATCACCAAATTCACCTATCAGGCAGATTTCAGGAAGGAAAGCTCCTGATAAGCCCAGTACAGGGTCTAATCATGACTGGACACTGTTCCAAAAAGGGGTGACCTTTTCGCAGGACCACAAAATATGGAATAATGTACCTGGCTGCTTATTACATCTAGGACAAATATCCGAGGAGAGTCTGCCCATTCTGTGCAATTTAACAGAAGTATACTAGAGGTTGTGAAGAACTTGATACTGCATGAAGTGATAGCCATCCCATTTTACAAATTTATACGTTTGATTCCAGATGGCTGGCCAAGCACGAGGAGAGTTAAATTTGGGAAGTATCTGATCCCAATAGTAAAACAGCTCACCCTCCCTATTAATTAAGGCCTCATGTAGTTTATGGTAATAATATGAAATGATATGAGGTGAGGCTCTATATCTCCAGCAGTTAATGGCAATAGTCGCAGCAGGAGGACAAGTATAGTTACTTTTGAGCAAGTAAATATTGGAGGGAGGAGCCAATAGAATTTGCTACTGTAACCTGATAGGAGATACCTGAATTTTGGGGCACATAAGCCTAGCATATTATAGAACCACCTGGTGCATACTAGAGCATTGGACATGAAAAAATCTAAGACAGGCGAGTGGTTACTATTGGAAGGTATAGAGGCAGGTATGGTATCTGTGTTTAGAAGGAGGACAGGAACAGTTAGAATGGAGACTAGTAGGCAGCAGAGGTGTGCCATGGTGCAATGTATAAGAGTCCCTGGGCAGGAGAATAGAGGAGCTAAAAACTCATGCAGAAGCAATGTAATTGAGGAAGAGGAAGTAATAAGTCACAGCATTAAAGACGGTAAGAGTAAGTGACCAGGCCTTCCCTACAGTAGAGTGTCAGGTTACGTCCACAAGAACTGACAATAACAAGATTCAGGCTACAATAGTAATAGGAGGCAGCAACAGCAAATTTCAGGCTAAACTAGCAACAAGAGGCTGCAGAACAAATGACATTGTATGCTGACATTTACAGGCAGCAATGAAAACCAAAGGAATGGGGGGGATGGCTGGTTCCAAAAGAACTGGCAGTATCAGACTTACAAGCAAGCTAGCTTTAAAATGCAGCAGCAGCATACAATAGCGAGGGACTAGAAATGCACTGGCAATTTAAGGTTGCAGGCAAAATTACCCTCGATTGGGCGGGTTCAGGAAACTCCAGTGAGGTCTGGTTAACCACAATAGAACAGATAGTATCTAAGTCCCTGGCTACTCACACTACAATACAGACAGTAGCACCATACATATATGTAGATGTAGATTTACAACTAGGGCAAACCCTAGGAAGAGTGTTTTACTAACCCTCAAACGCTGGTAGACTGTAAGTCCCTGGCTACACTTCTGAAACAAAGGCAGTAGAAACATATGTATGTAATTATTTATAGCACTGGCATACCCTATAAAGGGTGTATCATTTACCTCCTATAACACTGGCTAACACTAGCACAACACAGTTCAACTAGCTTGTCCTAGGGGAAGTGATCATTTAACAATAAATAAGCAGTCACAAGAGACTGTAGCAAAATATGGCAATCAAGACTTACAGAGGTGTTTGATACATTGGTGTCTTTGCGTGCACTGCAGTAGGAGTACTGAAGTGTGCTGAGCAGAGTGGCCGGCCAAACGGCTGGCTACCATTACTTACCCATTGCATAAATACAGTTATGCACAGTGCCCTTATGCACAGACATACACTGTTACACATACATGTATGCACACAGTGCTCTTGTGCACAGGCATGAATTGTTACATGTACAATTATGCATACAATGTATTTGTGCACACATACACAGTATCACATGTACAGTTAGGCACACAGAGTCCTTGTGTACAGACATGCCTGGTTACATGTAAAGTTAAGCACAGAGTGTCCTTGCGCACAGACATACATTATCACATGTACAGTTATGCACACAGTACCCTAGTTCATTGACATCCATTGTTACATGTTCAGTTTTGCACATAGTTTCCTTATGCACAAACAGGTATTGTCATATGTACAGTTATGCACACAGTGCCCTTGTGCACATGCATGCACTGTTACATACACAGTTGTGTACACAGTTTCCTTGTGTACAAACATAATTGTCACATGTACAGTTATGCACATACTGATTTTGTGCACAAACATATTTTTATATAACAATGCATATAGTGCTCTTGTGCATGGATATGCATTATTACATGTGGTTATGCACATAGTACTTTTGTGCAGACATTCATTGTTGCATGTACAGTTATGCACATTGTGCTCCTGCACAAAGACGTGCATAGTAACATGTACAGTTAAACAGACTGTATCCTTGTGCACAGATTTGCATTGTTACCTGTACAGTTATGCACAGTGTCCTTGTGCACAGACATTCATTGCTACATGTACAATAATATGCATTGTCCTTGTGAACAGACACACATTGTCATATTTACAGTTATGCACACAGTGTCCTTGTGCACAGAGATGCATTGTTACATGTACAGTTATGCACAGAGATGCATTGTTACATAATGATACATGAGATCTCCTGTGCACAGAGATGCATTGTTACATGTACAGTTATGTGCAGTGCCCTTGTATACAGGCATTCTTTATCACATGCACAGTTATGTGCACAGTGCTATTGTGTGAAGACATGCATTGTCCAATGTACAGTTAACCACATAGTGCATGTTTGCACAGAAATTCATTGCTACATGTACAAGAGTGCACACAGTGCCCCTGTGCAGACATTCATTGCTACATGTACAATAATGCACACAGTGCTCTTGTGTGGACATTCATTGCTACTTGTACAATAATGCAGTGTCTGTATGCATAGGCATGTATTACCACATGAACAGCTATGCACACAGTGTCCTTGTGCACATAGATTGCCACATCCACAGTTAAGCACACAGTGCCAGGTACACAGATACACATTGTTACATGCACAGTTTTGCACATAATGCTCTTGTGCACAGACATGCATTGTTATATAATGATGCATCAGTGCTGCTGTGCAAAGACATGCATTGTTATGTGTAGTTGTGTACACAGTGCTCTCATGCACAGGCATGCATTGTTATGTGAATATTGATGCACACTATGCCATTGTGTACACACATGCATTGTTATATACATAGTGATGCACACAGGACCCTTGGAGACAGACTTGCATTGCTCTATAAATAGTGATGCACACAGTTACCTTATGCCCCTACATGCACTTACATGTACAATTATGCACACAGTGCCCTGGTGCACTGACATTCATTGTAACACGCACAGCCATACACACATTGTCCTTGTGCATTGACATGCATCGTCACTTGGACTTTCATGCACAGAGTGTCCTTGTACACTGACATACATTGTCACATGTGGAGTCATGCACACACTACTTTCGTGCACAGACATGCTTTGTTACATGTACAGTTATGCACACACTGGTATATGGCTAGCTCCTATTGTGCATGCATTTCTATACAAGCAATTTTCTTGTTGTAGGACAGTTCAAAGGTCACCAAAAGATGCAGCAGTGCAGTTCAAAGGTCACCAAAAGTTGCTGTAGTATAGTAGTGACATCATTACCACTAAAATAGCTTTGCCCTTTAAAGCTTGTTCCAACAGTCTTTTTGTGAGGCTCACCTGGTCCCCACCATCTCCCAGAACCAAATCTGCCATTCATATTTTGCATTTTAGATTTTTAAAGTAATTCTTTCTTGTCTTTCACTAGGAACTACCACCAACTCCATTTTAAAACCTGTATACTATAAAAAATAATATATGGGCAACCAGAGCATCTTCTTGGCATGTGATTCCATCTCAGGTTGAAATGACATCAGTGACCTTTCAAGCTTTGCTCTTCAGGTCCCTGTGCTGTCAACTCAACCCCTTGGTGGAAACACAGCCTTGTTGTCTGTGATTTCCCGTTTATTATTCTATATGTGTCTTTGTGCACAGACATGCATTGTTTCATGTATAATTATGTACACAGTGTCCTTGTGCACAGACATACATTGTCATATATACAGTTATGCACACTGAGTCCCTGTGCATGGACATGCACTATCACACTTACTGTTATCCACACAGGGTCCTTGTGCACAGACATGCATTGTCACATGTACAGTTATGCACACAGTGACCCAGTACACAGGCATGCCATGTTACTGAATATGCACTGTTTTTCACACAGTGCTTTTGTACAGAGACATGCATTCTAACCTTTAGTTATGCACATAGTGATCTTGTGCGCAGACATTCATTGCAACATTCAAATACATCAGGGGAATTAACAAGGTTCAGAAGGGCAGCATCTTTCAAAAAAAAGAGATGTGCAAGAACAAGGCGTCACAATATGGGGGGCAGAATCAGGAAAGATAAGGAAGTATTTTTTCACAGAAAGGGTGGTGGATGCATGGAACAGCCTCCCAGTGGAGGTCATATAGGCTAAAACAATTGGTGAGTTCAATAATGCATGTGATAGACAGAAGGCAACACTAGTGGTAGGAAAGAGAGTGTAAACTGCTGATCTTTTAGGATAAACAGTTAATGATGTAGGGAAATGGGCAGACTAGGTGAGCCAGGCGGTCCTTATCTGCTGTCAAAATCGATGTTTCTATGTTTCATGTTCAGCAATGCACACAGTGTCCTTGTGCCCTGACATTCATTGTCACATGTACAGTTATGCACAGTGTCTTGTGCACAGAGATGCATGGTTGATGTACAGTTATGCACACAGTGACCTTGTCAATCAATCAATCAATCAAAAATCTTTATTTTACCAGGCAAAGCACCTTTGAATAAATTCATTTACAAGATGGACCTGGACAGGTACATGATCAAACACAGAATAATCTTCTATAAATTAAAATAAAGACATTACATACAATAGAGTAGGATACATTTGTAAATATGTACACTAAGAGAACACGTATAGATAGCAGTCACATAGCAAAATATACATTAAACATACCAGCAGAACAAGGCAGTGTGGGCAACCATGCAGGGAAGGACAGTGGTTACATGGAACAACTAAAGGTGGAGAAAGGAGGGAGGAGGATAAGCATGAGTAAAATCACATGGAGGGGGTCAGTGGAGGTCAAACAGAGGGTACAATGTCTGAGGTCAGTATACTTTTAGCCAAAAATCAGGGACACAGACACACATTGTCACATGCACAGTTACACACACAGTTACCTTGTGCACAGACATGCATTGTTACATGTGCAGCAATGCACTCAGTGCCCTTGAGCAGAGATTCATAGCTACATGTAGATCAATGCACAGTGACCTTGTGCAGAAATACATTGCTACATGTACAGCAATACACCCAGTGCCCTTGTGCAGACACACATTGCTACATGTGTAGTAATGCACATAGTGCTCTTGTGCATTCACTGCTACATGTACATTAATGCACACAGTGCCGTTGTGCACAGGCATGCATTGCCACATGAACAGTTATGTACACAGTGTCCCTGTGCACAGATATACAGTACATTTTCACATCTACAGTTAAACACACAATGCCTTATCCACAGATATGCATTATAACATGCATAGCTTTGCACACAATGCTCTTGTGCACCAGCATGAATTGTTAGAGTGATGAACCCAGTGCTACTGTGCAGACATGCATTGTTACATGTAGTTATGTATACAGTGTTCTCTTGCACAGAAATGCAATGTTATGTGAATACTAATACACACCATGCCCTTGTGCATAGACATGCATTGTTATATTCATAAGTGATGCACATAGTGCCACTGTACACAGACTTGCATTTTTATATAAAGAGTGATGCACACAGTTCCCTTATACACCTACATGCAGTTGCATGTACAATTGTGCACACAGTGACCTTGTGCACTAACATTCATTGTTACATGTAAAGTAATGCACACACTGTCCTTGTGTGCAGACATACATTGTCACATGTGCAGTTATGCAAACAGTGTCCTCATGCACAGAGACGCATCGTTACATGTATAGACATGCACACAGTGCCCTGGTGCTGAGATATCTAGTGTCACATCTATTGTTTTTCACACAGTAATGTTGTTCACATACATGTATTGTTATACAGTGATGCACACAGTGCTCTTGGGCACAGATCTGCATCGTCACATGTAGTTATGCACCCAAGGCTCTCGTGCACAGACATTTATTGCTACACGTACAGTAATTCACAGTGTCCTTGTGCACAAACATGCATAGTCAAATGTATAGTAATGCACACGGTGTCCTTGTGCATAGACATACACTGTCATATATACAGTTATGCACACAGTACCTTTGTGCACAGACATGCATTTTTACATGTACAGTTATGCACACACTGTCCTGTTGCACAGACCTATACTGTCACATGTACAGTTATACACACAGTGTCCTTGTGCACAGACATACATGGTTACCTGTGCAGTTAGGCACATAGTCTCTTTGTGCACAGACATGCATTTCACATGTACTGTTATGCACACAGTGACCCGGTGCACAGACATGCAATATTACTGTACATGTACTGTTTTGTTTTCCATGTAGTGCTCTTGTGCTCAGACATGCGATGTTACATGTCATTTTGCAGTCTCGTGTGCACAGACATGCATTTTCAAATGTACAGTTATGCACACAGTGAGCTGGTGCACAGAAATGCATTGTTACTGTACATGTACTGTTTTTTCATATCATGCTCTTGTGCTCAGACATGCAACGTTATATGTAATTTTGCATACTGTGCCCTTGTGCCCAGACATTCATTTTCACATGCACAGTTGTGCACACAATGTCCTTGTGCACAGAGATGCATGGCTGATGTACAGTTATGCACACAGTAACATTGTGCACAGACACATACAATATGGTCACCTGTACAGTTATATACACAGTGCCCTTGTGTAGACTTCATTCTTACATGTATAGTTATGTACACAATGTCCTTGTGCACAGACATTTATTGTTACACGTAGTCATGCACACAGTGCTCTTTTGCACAGAAATTCATTGCTACATGTTCAGTAATGTACAAAGTGGGCTCAATTTTCAAAGACCTGAGAATGATGCAAGGAGTAAGCTGCATCAAAACTTGTGTCAGTTCTGATTTTCTAATGCCTCAATGCATCAAAAGCAGAACTGCCTGCACCAAAATGGCTTCCATCAAACAAATATGGGTGCGCCATGTAGCACTGGGGCTTGTGTGTGTAAAGAAAAAAAAGATGTACCATCCCCTTTTTTTGATTTTCTAAGGTGGAAGCTGTTGACACTGTGTCAGAAATGCATGCCATTATTTGACCAGCCAGAGGCGGTCTAACTGACACTTGCGCTTATACAGAGGCTCACAGCAGGTAGGCAGACCTGACTAATGGTGCTATGTATGGTACTCTGCTGTAAGAGTACTGCATTTTAGACATCATAATGCTGTTTGTAGCATGTAAAATATTGCTTCATGAAACCATTTCAGCCGTCGTAATTTTTGACTCAACTTGCATCATTTTTTGCTCCATCTCAATCATGCACTGTATTTTTCACTCAACTTGCATCATTTTTGCTCTGTTTCACTCATGCACTGTATTGTTTATTCGACTTGCATCACTTTTGCTCCATCTCACTCATGCACCGTATTTTTGATGCAGCTTGCTAATTTTTGCTCCATCTTACTCCATGCATTGTATTTTGAACTCACCTTACGTCATTCTCACCTCATGTGTCATATTTTTTGACACAGTGGTCCTCTTGCTTCATTTTGGTGGAATTTGCTACAGAGAATGCTTTTCTTGCAAAATACAGTGCACAGTATTTGGCACACCTGGATTTGATGCAAGGTGATTGTTTGACATACCTTACGTTGGTCTAAGGACCCTTTTAAAATCCATCCCAGTGTCCTTGTGCATAGACATTCACTGTCACATATACAGCTCTTTACACAGTGTATTTGTGCACCGACATGCATTGTTGCACGTACAGGTATGCACACAGTGTCCTTGTGCATAGACATGTATAGTCACATGTACAGTTAAGGGCGCAGTGTCCTGGTGCACAGACATGCATTGTTACATGTACAGTTTTTTATACAGTGCTCTTGTGCACAAACATGCATTTTTTATGATGCACATGATGATTTTGTGCACACACATGCATTGTTACATGCAGTTGTGTACACAGTGCTCTTCTGCACAGATACACATTGTTATATAACTAGTGAGGCACACAGTGCCATTGTGCACAGCAGTGCATTGTTATATAAATAAATAATGATGCACAGTGTGCTCTTGTGCACAGACATAAATTGTTATATGAATAGTGATGCACAAAGTGCTCTGCAACACAGACTTGCATTGTAATATAAACAGTGATGCACACAGTTCCCTTTTGCAATATATGCTTTGTTACATGTACAGTACAGTGATGCACACAGTACTCTTGTGCACAGGCATTCATTGTCACATGTACAGCAATGCACACAGTCTCTTGTGCACAGACATGCATGGTTACATGTACAGTCATGCACACAGTGCCCTTCTGCACAGACATGCATAGTTACATGTACAATTATGCACACAGTGCCCTTCTGCACAGACATGCATAGTTACATGTACAGTTATGCATACAGTGCCCTTCTGCATAGATATGCATTGTTACATGCACATTGTTTCACACAGTGCTGTTATGCACATGCATGCATTATTATATAATGATGCCCATAGTATTGTTGTCCACAGACATGCACTGTTACATGTAGTTATGCACACAATGCTTCTGTGCAGACAAATTCATTGCTATATACAAAATAAAGGATGGGGAAATGTGTGACAGGAAAACTTAATGCACCCCAAGGTATGGGACACTACATGAACCTCGAGGGTGAAGCCTGAGGGGTTTATTAAAGCATCTCACACCAAGGGTGTGCATTAAATATGAGCATCACACACTTCCCCATCTTTTATTTTATATAATATCTGGAGAGCAATTGTTTTCCCGACACAGTCCTGTGTCAGACACACACACACACACACCCGCTGTCTCACTGTCTTGCTTTTGTCCATCATTTATGTGTTTATTTATTTAGATTTTTTTCAAATTTACAGTTGACAGCGTGATTGCTCTTACATCTGACTATATGCAGTCAGGTACAGACCCATTCCCATTCGCAGCGCATATTGCTTGAAGCTGCCAAAGCAGAGGATCAACCAGATAAGGTTTTTTTTTTTGTTTATTTTAATTTAAATGCCGGATCAAACAGATAGATAAAAAATGTTTACGAGATGCTGTGGAGTCTTGTTGTGGTGGATCCTCATTAATGGAGTTACAGAGACATCATGTTTGAGCATCTGTTCAGCCCACCTATAGAGAGAATGACATCCAATGATGGAGCGCTTGATTTTGAGTGATGGGTTATTACGGCAAATATCAATTGGCTGAGCCCTAAGAAAAAATTGCTCACCAATTATTAAATGTAGTTATGCACACTGTGCTCTTCTGCACAGACATTCATTTTTATATAAATTTGTGAAGTAAACAATTCCCTTGTACATAAACTTGCATTGTTACATGCACAATTATGCACACAATGTCCTGTGCACAGACACGCATTGTTATATAAATCTGCAAAGCAAACAATTCCCTTGTACATAAACTTGCATTGTTACATGTACAGATATGTACACAGTGTCCTTGTGCACAGCCATATATTATCCCATGTGTAGTTATGCACACTGTGTTGCACACAGACATGCATGGTTACATGTATAGTTAGGCACACAGTGTCCTTGTGCACATTCATTGCCACATGTACAGTTATGCAAACAGTGCCCTTATGCACAGACATGCATTTTTACATGTACAGTTTTTTCACACAGTGCAGTCCTCAATAATCATTTCGCAACCACTGGGCTAGCATTTGACACATCCCCTGCTAATGCCAGCCACACTCAGCAGGGATTATTGTTTCACAAGTCTCTTGCTACCAAAGAGGCCTTCTCCTTCCTGCCTGCCTCTCTAAAAGAGGTTGAAGATCTAATGCTGCAGTTGGATATCAAGAAGGGTGCAGGTTCAGACTCTATAGAGCCTTACTTTCTGAAATGTGCATACCATGTGTTGGCAGTGCCAATCACGCACCTCTTCAACTTGTCACTATCCCAGGGGAACCTCCCCTCACAATGGAAAGTAGCCCATGTCATCCCTCTGCTCAAATCAGGTGACCCTTGCAACCTTAATAATTATAGACTGATCTCCCTCCTCCCCATTCTGTCTAAATTATTGGAAAATATAGTGAGTGGTCAGCTAAGGGCGTACCTTGAATCCAAGAGTCTGTTAAACCCAGTGCAGTCTGGATTCAGAGCAAAGCACAGCACCATAACTGCCATAGCAAAAGTGACTAATGATTGGCTCCTTGACCTTGACAATAGGAATTTTGTCTGTGCCATGTTTTTGGATCTAAGTAAGGCCTTCGACACAGTCGACCATAGCCTGCTTCTTTCCTCCCTATGTAACCTAGGTCTGGATCCTAACTCTATGTGCTGGTTTGCCAACTACCTCGCAGATCGGAAACAGCAGGTTAAAGCTGAAGGTGATCTTTCACCACTTAAACCCCTACAGAGAGGTATGCCTCAGGGGTCTGTCCTTGGTCACCTGTTGTTTGCGGTTTACATTAACAACATCGATGACAACATCAATAAGGCCAATATCCACTTGTTCGCCGATGACATAGTACTTTATTTGAGTCGTCCTACGCCGGAAGCAGCCTGTGAAGACCTCCAAGCCAAATTTAACCTATTGCAATACCAGCTCATAAGCAAAAAGCTTCTGCTTAATGCGAGAAAAACAAAAGCGATGCTCTTTTCCCCTTCCTCCTATACGGCAAACCCTGCTTGCATTGGGGCTATCCCTCAGATTACCACAGTACTTGGAGAAAATCTAGAGTATGTGCCAAAATTCAAATATCTGGGTGTATGGCTTGATCACGAACTCTCCTTCTCTGAACATCTCGAAGAACTACAGAAGAAACTAAGACAAAGACTAGGACTATTCTACAGAATTAACCACTTCCTTACTAGGGATGCCAAGCAGCGGCTGGTTCAAGCCACCTTCCTTTCATTAATAGATTACGCAGACCTTCTCTATAGCCATTGTACTGATTCTGCCCTGGCTAAGTTGGACACCCTATACCACAGAGCAATCAGGTTCATAACGGGCCTTCCACTTTCCACACACCATTGTTCCTTGTACACTGTGGTGGGCTGCACTTCTCTTCATCATAGGAGAAATAGAAATGCCGCTCTATGGGCTTTCAGAGCGGTTACCAACAAGCTCCCCCTATACTTCT
Source organism: Neoceratodus forsteri (assembly GCA_016271365.2). NCBI lineage: Eukaryota > Metazoa > Chordata > Ceratodontiformes > Ceratodontidae > Neoceratodus > Neoceratodus forsteri. The sequence goes on along the minus strand of CM028130.1, from coordinate 1,027,300,318 downwards.
CTGATTGTATTCCCCTGAGTGTGATAGGTGCCTATGCTCTAAAAAGCTATTCCTAATTGTCTTGCAATTACCTAAGAGTCAAATCTCGTTTGGCAGAGCTGCCATAAGTTTCCCATTGCCTTCCTTGTGGAACAATATGCAAAAAAACTTGAAGCTGAGCTGTCCTGTTAGCCTGAATATTTTCAAGTCACTCTATGACCGCTCCGTGAAGGAATCCTGCAAATGTTTCCCACATTGCTAGCTCACCTATTTTCCAGTTTCCGTCCTGCCCATCTTGCCTCCCGTGCTGCCTCTGCCCCTGCCTCTCTCTCCCTTCCAAAATACCGGCTTCTCTGCCTCTCTTTAGCCATGACCAAGTTCCATCCCCTTCCCTGAAGTATGCCAGTTAACTATTCCAACCCTGCCATTTCTTCCTAAGCTGGTATCCCTCTTCTTGCCTTTTTCTCTCCTTTTAAGTGAACATTCCGGTTGTACCCAGTTATGAGCCTATCTGTTGTAAAGGCCCTCTCACTCAAATGTTGATGTACATATGTATATTTTTCTTCTTTGTATAATATTGCATTATGTTTTACCATGTTACTGTACTATAATTTTTGTATGACCAGGTCCATCTTGCAAATGAGCCCTGCTCAATGGTGCCCACCTGGATAAATAAAGATTTTGATTGACTTGATTGATTGATTGCTGTTATGCACAGACATGCATTGCTATTTTACGATGTCCACAGTTCTCTTGTGCACAGGCATTCATTGTTACAAGTATAGTTATGCACACAATTTCTTAGTGCACAGACATACATTGTCACATGTACAGTTATGCACACAGTGTCTTTGTGCACAGACGTGTATTGCTACATGTACAGTTATGCACACATTGTCCTTACACACAAATATGCATTGTGAAATGTACAGTTTTTCACACAGTGCTCTTGTCCACAGACATGCATTGTTACATAATGATGCACACAGTTCTTTTGTGCGCAGATATTCATTGTTACATGTACAGTTAAATGTCATGTCCTTGTGCACAGACATTTATTGTTACATGTACAGTTACGCACATAGTGCTCTTGTACACAGACATGTATTACTATATAAATAGGGATGCACGCCATGTTCTTATGCACAGCGATGCATTGTTATAATAGTGAAGCACACAGTGGCCTTGTACATAAACATGCATTGTTATATAAATAGGGAAGTACACAGTGCCCCGTTGCACATACGTGTATTGTTACATGTACAGTTTTTCCCACAGTGCTTTTGTGTATGTACATGCATTATTATATAATGATACACAGTGTTCTTGCACACAGACATGCATCGTTATATAAATTCTTGAAGCACACCAGTCCCTTGTGCACAGACATGCATTATTACATGTACAGTTATGCACACAGTATTTTTGTGACATTGTCACATGTACAGTAATGCACATGGTGTTTTTGTGCACATAAATGCAGTGTTACATATACAGTTATGCACACATGTTTCTTGTGTAGTCATTCATTGTTACATGTATTGCAATTCACATAGTATTCTTGTGCAGAGATATGTATTGTTTCATGCACAGCTATGCACACAATTCGCTTATGCACAGACATGCATTGTTACATGTACAGTTTTTTCACACAGTGCTGTTTTGCACAGACATGCATTGTTATTTAATGTTGTATACGTGCAGGATTGTTACCTGTACAGTTAGACATGCACTGTCCTTGTGCACAGACATACATTGTCACATACGCAGCTATTCACAGTGTCCTTTTCCACAGACATGCATTGCTACATGTACTGTTATGCACATATGCATTGTGACATGTACAGTAATGCACACCGTGTATAGACAGGCATTATTACATGTACAGTGTTTCACACAGTGCTCTTGTGCACAGACATGCATAAATGATGCACACAGTTCTTTTGTGCAGAGACATACATTGTTACATGTAAAGTTGTAGTGCCATGTCCTTGTGCAAAGACATTCATTGTTACATATACAGTTATGCACATAGGGCCCTGTGCACTAATGGGCAGGCTGTACACATGAATTGTACATACAGAGCCTGCACAGCACCGCACCCATGGACAGGCATGCATTGGCCAGTATTCACCATTGCCAGCTGCCTGTCCATGGTCCCTGCCCTTCCTGGCATGCAACCGCGTGGTACTGGATCAGGGCTGCATGAGGGTGGAGTGCAGGATGCAGGCAGGCATCCAATAGAATGCTTGTCCAAGGTCCTGAAGTGGATCCCCTACTGCACCCATGCAGGGGATCCTGGGAAGGGTCGAACCCTATCCAATATTAAACTATGGGTGAGTGTCCAAATGGGTGCTGTAGCCCTCCCAGGCAGCCCAGTGGGCTGGGGCAGCAGTGTGGCAGGGGTCCAGGTGCTGCTGCTGGCAAGTGTCTGTTGGTGGGTCATGTAAAGCTTACAGCAGGGTCCCCTGTCACATAGCCCCAGTATGGCACTCTGCACCTTTGTGAATGGTGCAGAATGTGGGCACACCCCCTGGCACATCCCCAGACCACCCATGGCATGCAGCTGCTTGGGCAGCCAGGGCATCTGATGCTAGCACACCTATAGTGAATGCCCCCTGGGGCTCCACTGGACCCCGCTGCACAGCATTCTCACATAGGGTTGTCTATGCCTCAGATATGTGGTGCATAGGCAGGCCGCTCATTAGTGCACAAAGCCAATAGTGCTCTTGTACACAAACATGCATTGTTATATTAAGTGATGCACACAATGCCCTTGTGCACAGACATGCATTGTTATATAAATAGAGATGCACATCATGTTCCTGTGTGCAGCCATGCATTATTATATTAATAATGAAGCACACACTGACCTTGTGCACATACATGCTTTGTGATATAAATGGTGATGCACTCCATGTCCTTGGGCACAAATATGCATTGTTATATAAATAGTGAAGCACACAGTGCTCTTGTGAAAAGACATGCATTATTACATTATGTATGAACATACGAATCTGCCAGCAGATATAGGCCCCATGGTCTATCATGTCTGCTCAATTGCGCAGCTAGCTACCCTTACGCATCTGCCTCACCCTCCCCTTCCCACCTCCCACTGCCTCTCCCTCTCACCTTGTCCCATCCCATTTTTAAACTACCCACTGTCTTACAGAGTACCATCTCCTTTAGCAGAGCATTCCACAAAGTCACGCCATTAATGGTGATGCACACAGTACCCTTGTCCACATACATGTATTGATATATAATGATGCACACAGTTACCTTGTGCACATACATGCATTTATATATAAATAGTGATGCGCACAGTTCCCTTGTGCACAGACATGTATGGTTTCATGTAGTTATGCACACAGCGCTCTTGTGCACATAGATGCATTGTCACATGTACAGTTATGCACACAGTGCCCTTGTGCACAGACATGCATTGTCACATGTACAGTCATGCACACAGTGCCCTTGTGCACAGACATATATTGTCACATGTACAGTTATGCTCACAGTGCTCTCGTGCATGGCCTTTGCATAGTTAAATAGTGCAGCTTCTAGTGATTTTGTGCACAGATGTGAACTGTTACAGCTACTGTGATGCACACAGTGCTCTCACTGACAGCTGTATAAACATGGTACAATCCTGTCAACCTGGCTCCAAGCTTTTTTAATCATTTGTTTTTTTCTTCCCTCTCATCATGGCTTCCCCTTTCATCTGGTAGGACGCAACCTGTCCCTCCACATCTCCAGTAGTAAATTACACACTCTGGGCCCTGTGCACTAAAGGCATCCTGGCCCTACACAACTCAATACATGGCACATCAGGCCAGGATATTTAGAACCAGGGTGTCTGATGGACACCCATGGATAAATGAATGGCACGCACCTGCTCTGCACCCCTGTTCTGGGCCTTGGCAAGGGGATCTCGTACAACTACATGGCCAGTCCGGGCAGGGGGAGGGATGTGGGCACAGCAGGTGGAGCACAGCATTCACAATGGCTTTCTGTTATGCCAGCCAGAGGGCTGCCATAATGGCTGCACACCCCCTGGCTGAGGGCCACAGGGCAAAGTGGCACTCTGCAACCATAGAGCCCCAGCCCCTCTCAATGCCACAGAGAGTTAGGGGTGGTTGCAGGCTATGGGGAGCCTACTTCCAAAACTGAATAATTTACTGTGGCCTGTTGGTGACATGGAAATCCATATGGTGGCCACCATGTCCCATTATCCTCTGCTCCCACATAGCAGGGGACTCACTGTGGGGCTCAGTCGAGGCTTCCGATTTGAAGCACCCCCATCCAGCCTGAGTTCTTTCCCCCAGCCAGACCTGCCCTTTGTGTGGATCTACGTGGTCACACATCTGCCATGCCTGAGATTGTGCATACCAGCCCCATGCATCCTGTGGGAGCTGGGTACACAGCACACAACTGTTGAGCCAGTATGCATCCCTACTGGTGCATACTGGGCTTTTTAGTGCATAGGGCCGTCTGACAGCATGGTCCTATAGTGAGACCTGGATACAGCCAGACTTCGTCCTTTGCCACTCCAACCAACTTGGTGGGAGACACCTCCTGCAGAATTAGAGTGGGTGGTAGCAGACAATGGAGCCTAAATGCATTGGCTATCATGCTGCTCATTTAAATGATTTTGCTAGTTAGGTCCTCTCATATTCCTGGGACACCTGCCAGTGGGCACCCCCCTGGCACCACCTGTAGACAGGCAGCTGCCGACGCTGCTTGTTCATATACAGTACCAAGGCAGTCCCACTTCCCACATGCAGGTGGTGCTTAGACAATGGGTTGCTTATCACTGTCAACCTAGGGTTGGCACACAATGGCTCCCCATTGTGCTCCAGACTCCACTGACCTAGGCAGGGGAGCTGGGACTGACGATCAGTTCCAGGTCTCTCATATACAGTAGCGGAGCAGTGCTCCACCAGCTAATGCCACTGGGCCAGGTGGGACAGAGATTTGACAAAAATGAAGTTCTTAACATAATTAATTGTTCAAAGATTAGCCTTTTCAAAAGAAAATTGCAATGAAATGGAACAACTTTGAAAATGTTACAGCTTGGAACTTCATCTTAAAGGGGAGCATTCATCACTAAATGCCTCACACTTCAGTGTGGGACTTCCCCAATTAGCCATTGTAGTGCAAAACTAATATTTTACTTTATTTTGTTGTGTACTATATATTTATCTGGTTGATCCCACCATCCTTCCAACCCAATATCTTAGGCCACATGCTATCAGGGGTGCATCCCAGAATTTCCCATTTCTGACAACACATCCAGGGATCAGCCGCAGGGGATTTAACTACCAGCTGTAGTTACTGGAGCTATTAATCACCCTGTTTTGCCAGCCACTGGTCCCATTGTCCTACAATAGCACAGGGAGTGGTTCATCGAAAAAGTTCCATCCAATTACCCCATGACACAAAAGTCCACCGCTGCAGTTATTGACTGCTTCCCTCCTATTCACTGGGCATGGTGGTAGAGCTGCCTGGTGGAGGGGGTGGGGCTTGTGTACATAAATATGTTAATGAGCAATGGACACAGCTCTAACCCCTGTAATACTCCATTCACCACATCCCTCCAGTTCAAATGGTGACCATTCACCATCACTCTTGGCTTCATATTTGTCCACCAATTTACTGTCCTCCTCTTGTACACTCCTTGAACTCCATACTTTGCTGTTTTCTTGCATGAGTTTTCCAGGTGGTACAGTGTCACATGCCTTACTGAAGACTACATCCAATGCCCAGACCCTGTCCACCTCCCTAATTAACACCTTGAAGAAGGCAGTCAGGTTAGTTTGATAGGATTAACCTTTTGTGAAGCCATGCTTTGTGCACAAAAATTACAGGCTAATTTGAATAGTATATCCAACTGGGCTAATAGCCATAAATTAACCTTTAATATAACTAAATGCAAAATAATGCATTTTGGAAAAAATAATAGAATGTTTGAGTACTTCATAAATAATGTACCATTAAGTAAGGAAACCTCTGAAAAATACTTGGGTGTCTACATTACAAATAATTTAAAATTTTCGGAACATACAAATAAAACAGTTAAAAGATGCCATCAATTAACTAACTGTATTTTAAAAAATTTAAAAAGTAGGGAGCAAGAAGAATTAATACCATTATATAGCAGTATGATCAGATCCAATTTTGACTACTGCTCTTCCTTCTGTGCTCTGACACTACTGAAGGACAAGAGCTCCATGGAAAAAGTACAGAGAAGGTTTACAAGGCATATTAAACATTTAAATTGCTTGTCATATGAAGATAGATTAAAAACATTGAACTTTTTCTCCTTGGAATACCGTTCGAAAAGAGGAGACCAATGTCTAGTTTACAAAGCCACAAGAGATAAGGCCTTACTTGAAACATTATATTTGGATTGGTATCATTTCATAAGTAATACTCGATCACATAAAATGAAGTTAGGGACAAACATAAATAGGACTGTTAAAAGAAATCATTTTTTTTTTTTACACAAAGGTTAGTTTCAACATGGAATTCCTTACTACAGGAGGTAGTGGAAAGCACAAATCTAGAGCAATTTAAAAACAAATTGGATATATATATGGGGGAATCTAAATACTTTGCCCACCCAAGTTAAGGGTGGCAAGGTCACAATGGGCTAGTCCCTCGATCTCGTATTCACCTATGAATAGCCCATTTTTATCCATGTACTGAACTGTCTAATCTTGTGTGATTGACTCAACCTCTTTGCTGATGCTGAGCAGTGATGTAAGGTGCACAGGCCTCTAGTTACTTGGGTTTGGCCTTGTCCCCCTCTTGAACAGATGGATGTCACTGTCTGTTTTCCAGTTCTCTGGCACTATCCTTGTCTGCAAGGAGTCCTGAAAGATATCAGAGAGGGTCCCAGCCAGAACCTCTTTTAACTGCTAGTACCATTAGGTGGATAACATTCGGACCATGGGATGTTCAGATACTTCTTAACTACTGTAAGTATAATTGCATATTCATGCACCTGCCAAGGATCTTGACTGGCTACTGGATCAGTCACTAATATTTTAGTATGACTGATCCAGCAGACAACTGACACAGTGTGGCACCCAACAGAAGATCTTCTCATGCCACACTGCTGAAACCCAACAATTAAGTAAAAAAAAGAAGAAAAAGAAGCTGTTAAACCAAAGTCGTTATTGTGATTAGACATTTGGAACGCTACAACCTGTAGTTCAAGGGGGCAGTGCAACTGGCCACACCCCTGTTCAGCCTATTTAAGGGCTGCTCTCCTCACTGCACACACAAGAATTTTCTCATTGCAGCCAGAGGCTCTGCCCATCATCTTTCTGGGCCCAATCTTTCCCTGAGTCCTGCTCCCCTCCACTGTGTTTGCCTCCTCCCTTCCTTCCTGTTGGACTCTGCTGGCTGTGCTAGACTCCCTGCCTGATTTGTACTTCTCCTGCTTCTGGGTCAGTACTTTTGTCTTTGCCTTCTGCTTCTCGGTCCATGTTTTGCCTGTGGTTGCAGTCTGTGCTTCTGTCTCAGTTATTTGTTCTCCCTTCTGCTCCTGTGGTCCTGTTTGCTTCGTTTGCTTTTTGGGCTTTTCTGGTATGCTAGTGCCCCTCGGTTTGTAGTATTATATCTAGCTGCATTGCTAATCAAGCTCTCAGTTCATGTATCATATTCCAGCAATCTCGCTTTCTCTGTACTAGGTACCTGTGTGCTCTCAGTTCCACTTGCTGTTTCCATGTTGTAGTCACCTTAATTGTTTGCACCTCTCTGAAGTACTGGCTCCCCTTAGCAGCTATCACTCTGTCTCATTCCCCTGCCTGCTCCAGCAGTATCCTGCCCTACTGCATCACTCCTGACTTCTATATTTGTGTTATTTAGGCTCACTTATTGTTCATTTATTGCTACCCCCACTTTTAGCAAACCCATAGTAGTCTGTTTCTGATGATAACTGAATCCTGCTTTCATGGCTGTCATGTGTTTACCTTATTTCATTAGCTGCTTGGTGTCACGGTGCCATGTTCGTGGCTTCTTTGTTTTTCCTACGGTGGGGGACTGAGGAGTCACAGCGGGCATTGTGAGCCGAGGCAGCAGGAGCAACTTCCTATTTGTTGTGTATTGTACAAGCCCCTGGCTCGCCCGGCCTCCTCCTGCTGCTCTGCATAGCCTTTATGGCACTACACAACCAGCGATTCCAGGCAACTCTCTACCTAAGGGCTTCTGGCTCTATCCAGCCTTCTACCAGCCCTTCCCTAATATTATGCACCTGGTTTACACTGTCATCCCAGCCTTTCTGTCCCTTGCACTAACAGCAATGCTCACCCCCTTCCAAGTCTGGCAGCATATCATATTTACTTATTTCAAACAACACCTACTACTGTACTGGCTTTGCAGCTTCCTCCTACTTAACCCGGCTTCACAGCCTCCTCCTCTCCAACCATTGGCCCTGGGCTTCGCCAGATATTGTCGTTCTGCTACTCATAATATACAATTCAATTCACTCTCAGTTTGGATTCTTAATGGACTTGGTTGGCATGCATTCCTGTGGTTGATAAATGCTATTTGCCTCACCTGGACCCACAAGAGGGTCCATATCGCTCAGCCTGATCTACGTACAGGTTTCTCCCTGTCAGCTGTCATCCAGTCAAGACCCACGGGAGGGTCCACAGTGCTCAATCTGACCTATGTACAGGTCTCCCCATGTCTGCTATCATCCATCATGACCCACGTGTGGGTCCCATGCTCATTACAACTCACTCCTCCACATTTTGGAGACATGCCAACTGTATCCATTACTTCCAGGACTCAGGGCTAGCCCTATGGCTGACAGTCTCTCTCTCTGCACCCCGAAGTCTGCATCTTGAGCATGTGAAGCTTGGAGCAAGGTCCTTCTCATCTGGCCCATAGTTGGGACTGTCCTCTCTCCAGGTGAACCTTCAGTCATCAACCATACCAATGGCACCTCTCAATATAGCATTGAAGACTTCAATGGCAAAGGGGTGGGGGCTGTCATGGGAAGGGCCCCTTTAGCTGCCTGAGCGGGTTTGGAGATACCCTTTAAAGCTAGTCTCCCTACAACCATCTCTGGTTCATCTGGTTTGTTCTTAGATTGGTAGGCCAGCTGAGCACCTTGGCAGTAGTTACTCTCCTCCTCCCGACTTGGAGGTTGGCACTGAGATGCCCTGGTGTTGCAAAGTTCACTCACAACCCTCCACGGCATTCCCATTAGAGGGACAGAGCAAGAGTGTTCCCTGTAATTGCAATTCCCCTGGATTGGTCTACTAAATTACAGTAGCAGAGATGTCACTAAACAAAACTGTTCCAAAGCCTGGCGGGAAGGTGACCTAGGCCTTGGATCCCCAGAAGTTTCCCCCACAAAGGTTTGTTTTCTCTCCTCCGTGCCAATGGTCATAATACTAGATAGACATAGTTGTAGTCCCTAGATCACTTAGCTAGGTTTCCGCTGTTGGATGGAGTTGGTTGACTGCCTCGTAATTGTCCCTTCTCCCCATTTGGCTGTTCTCTCTCTCTCTCCTTAGGAAGCCAGGCCTCCATGCTTTACAGTCAGATCTCCAAGCAGGTCACTATTCACCTGTTGTTTCCTGCCTACTCTACTTAAACAATACAACCAACTAACCCATGCTACCACCCGAACCCATACTACCAACCGACCTACGTACAGGTCTTTGACCCCAGTAAGTATTCACTACCTTGTATGCTTTGCGCGACACTCTTTTGGGGTTTCTTCCTAAGGTACCTTTAGCCAAGGGAATTACTCCCATGGCATCTTAATGGGTGGAACCTTCCCCTAGGGTTCCTTGCCTTCGCACCCCTACAGGGTGGTATATCCCACAGATAGAGAGGCAAACAGCCAAAGATTATCTATGTTACACAAGCATGAAACCAGTTGCACAGGTGCATTGAATTGGAAGGCTACAGCTTGTAGTTCCAGGGGGTGGTGCAACTGACCACACCCTGTTCGGCCTATTTAAGGGCTGCTCTCCTCACTCCACACACAAGCATTTTTTCCTTGCCCCTCCATCCACCCCCCCTCCTCTAGTTGCATGCCTCTCTCTCCCGTGGGCTTCTTCCTAAAGTACCTATAGTCAAGGAAATCACTCCTGCGGCACCTCAAGGGGTAGAACCCTCCCCTAGGGTTCCTTGCCTTTGCACTCCTACTGGGTGGTATATCCTACGGATAGAGAGGTGAACATCCAAAGATTAACTATGTTACACAAGCATGAAACCAGTTGCACAGGCACATTGAAATAATTGCAATTACAGCCTCAAATTTCATATCCTTGGATTAATGACAGGCTGGAGAGAGGTAGCTTTTGGCCATGCCTTGGGCGACACATCCCCCAAATGGTAACTAATCCCTCAGAAATGTTTATTTTTTTTTAACCAGGAGAGACACTCTAAGCTGAAGCTTATTTACAGGTGCTACCTGGGAGCACAAGGAAGTTAAGTGACTTGCTCAGGGTCACACAGTATGCAAGTGGGGGCTGTGGGATTCAAACCCAGGTCTCCAGTTCAGAGCCTTAAACCACTGCACTATACTGCCTTCCAGCTTCTTGGTCGTTATAGTTTATATTTTGGTAGGATCAACACTTCCTCCTGTTCAGCCTTTCCTCTTCCATAACTTCCTAAAAGGCCGTGTGTTCCTGTGGTTAGAGCACCATCTTGGAAACCTGGAGAGCACATGTTCAAACCCTGCTAGAGCAAAATACTCATTGTGACCATGGGCAAGTCTTAACCTCTCAGTGTTCCAGTCCACCCAGCTGTGGAAATGGGAGAATGAGATGTTGCATCTCAGCTAGGCATTTCTGGGCAACGTAACAATAAAAAAAAACTTTCTCCATCAGGTGGTCATGTTCCTAGACTTCCTGGCTGAATATTGAAATAAAGTAGTTACTCAGTGCCTCAACTATTCCCCCTGCCTTGCTCAATGGTTTCTCCCGCTCCTCACCTTATCCCTGTCTCTTTTTATGTTTGCTTGCACGCATTTGCAAGAAACATAGTGCCATCATCGGAGTTTTCAGAGGTGTGTCAGCCATCTTCGGATTCAGTCAGTTTGTTTTGCAGAAGCGACGCAGTTCTCCAATGCCTGCTGGAGCTGCCTGCAACAGCTCAAAATGCAGTAGCATACAGTTGAAAGGGAGCTACACTTCAGTGAGCAGCGATCAGATGTCGCCTGCTCGCGCAGCGCTCCCACACACACACATATGCTGCGTGCTCCCCCAGCGCACAGACTGTATAGCGTGGGGTGCCCAATCCCGCATCGGCTGTGCTGCCTCCCGAAACACAGTTTCATATGCCACGCTGAGGCCCACCCCAGTGTAGCTACCCGTCTGTCTCGCGGGGTGCCCAATCCCCGTCGGCTCACTGTGTCCCCCGCCGGTACAGGGTGCCATGTTGGAAGCCCACCCCAGCATGGCAACAGATGCCATAGCCGACTGGGGTGCCCAATCCCCATCGGCTCCCTTCCCAAGCCATTCTTCTGCCACGCTGAGCCCACCAGTAATAAAAAAATTTGAAAATCAGCGGTCCCTCACCTTGTCTGCCCCTCCAGCGCCACCCACTCGCCCCTGCCTCCCCACCCCCCAACCCCATACATACCTCCAGACTTGGCACAATCTTGTGGACCGGGGTTTCGTCTGCACTCTTCAAAGCCGACCGCGAACTGGGAAATGCCAGTGCTGTATAATGGGATAGATAGGGTTTGTTCAACTTTGTTGCATATCTCAGGCATTTTGGAATTTTGCACCAAATTTTCGACGTGGGTTTTGGGACCCTTCTCATGAATGCTGTCACTGTCATGCGTTACTCAGGCCTGAAGGTGATTTAGCGGCAGCTGCGTGAAATCACCTTTCGAATAATTAATGAAGCGACACTGCCGGTGTTCGCATAAGGTGAACTCTCAAAAGCCTATTTGAAAATTTGGTGGAAAATCCTCGACTGTTTCTGAAATGTGCGTTGCGGTTCCTGCGCCGCTCGTAAGTTAGTGAATTTTCAATATTTTCACTCCAGATTTTCAACATTGCCATTTTACCACACACTTCTTATAAACAGTACAGCCATCGTTTTCACATCTCACCAAAATGTGTTTCCGCTCATGTAGAGCACAATGGCGAGTCGGTGTGCGAAATCAATGTACAGAACACATTAAGAAAATCACAGTGACACGGTTCATGAGCAGAGGTCTTAAAATGGCTATGTTGAAGATTAAGTAACGATCTAAAATTGCATTTTATGAGCGTGCGTTTGCGCGGTTCCTACTCATGCTGGCAGAGTTTGTGAATTTGTAATATTTGCACACCAGGTTTTCAACAGTTACATTTTACGCACTTCCTTATGAGCAGTACAGCTACCATTTTCATCTCTCCCAAAATGTGTTCCGCACCTGTAGCGCACAATGGTACAGTCGATTGTGCGAAAACAATGTTTGGGACAGATTAAAAGAAATCACCAGTGACACTGGTCATGAGGCAGAGGTCTTAAAATGGCTATGTTGAGGCCCAGTGATAAAACTCCATAAAATGATTGTGTTACGAAGTGAGCATTGCGCGGTTTCCACGTGCCACAAGTAAGTTCATGAATTTGTAATATTTTCAGTCCAGATTTTCACCAGTGGCATTTTTCCACCTCCTTATGAACAGTACAGCTGTCATTTTCCACAACATGGCGAAATGTGTTTTCACACTTTCAGCACAGAAATGCGTGGTCGCTGTGGAAATCATTATTCGGGACAGATAAAACACACTGACACACTGTTCATGATCGGAGTCCCAAAATACCTGTGTTAACAATCTGCTGTAAAAATCCCCAGACTAGTTACATTACGGTGTCCGTTGCACAGTTTCTACGCGCGCTCATGACTTCACCAGTTTTTTTAAGATTTTCACAGCAGATTTTCAACATTGCCATTTTTTACACCTCCCGTGAACAGTACCGCTGTCATTTTTCACATCCTGTTCGGAATGTGTTTTTACACCTGTGATGCCAAATGCCATAGTCACTGTGCAAAAGCAGTTTTCAGCAAACAAACTGATATTGCCGCTGTTCATGAGGTGGGGGTCACAAAAACAACATGTTGAAAATTTGGAGTGAAAATACCAATGAATGCCTGAGGCGTTAGGGTTTCCGACCATAACGCCCTACCCTGTAGAGAATGACAGGCATCAGGGGTGTGACTTGGGATTCTTGCCTGTCATGCTCATACCATTCCACCCCACCCACACCCTGCAGCCAGTGAGAGGCATCAAGGTGTACCTCGGACTCTTGAGCCCAAACTTCACCCCATTCTCCTATACCACACCCATCTCACCGTATTTCCTGATGGAATGGGGTGCGCATAAAGCCAAAGAACCCCAAGGCACATCGTGACACTTGTCAGTGTCTGCAGGTGAGGGTGTGAGTGAAATGGCGTGGTCGTTGTGCCTGACAACCCAAAGGCACACCCCAATGCCTGTCACACTCTGCAGGGTGGTGGTGGGGTTGGCTTCAGTTCAATACCTCACTGCCATTCCTATTATGCAGCTCTGTAACTTCTACACTACCAATGCCAATGCCAGCAAGCAAACATTCGGCATTGACAAATGCTTGGTTTATTTCCTATGTATTGAAAAAGGGGATTTATTATTTCCCTTGATTCCCTGTGCAATCCTATCTTTCACACCAGCCATAGCCCGAGTAATCTTGGCCCTGTATTCCCTCTGTAATGCCCTTATAATCCACTTCCATTGCTCAATCACTGGAATAATTCCACTTATTATATTTTGTACACTCTTGCTCTTAGGGCGCTTGGAATTATGCAGCAATGCATGCTGATGTTCAGTGTTCATGTTTAGGTTACTGGGAGGAGAGAGAGTCTAGATAGAAGCTCAGCTTGTACAGTACAGTCCTCATTTAATGTCTGACACCAAATAATAGAAACATAGATTTTGACGGCAGATAAGGACCACCTGGCCCACCTAGTCTGCCCATTTCCCTATCTACTTAACTCCTGATCCTAAATAATCAGCAGCTTACCCTCTCTTTCCTATCACTAGGGTTGCCTTCTGTTTATCCCATGCATTCCTGAACTCACCAATCGTTTTAGCCGCTACGACATCCGTTGGGAGGCTGTTCCATGCATCCACCATCCTTTCTGTGAAAAAATACTTCCTCACATGACCCGAGTCCCTCCCCAGCCTCATATTGTGACCCCTTGTTCTTTCACATTCCCTTTTTTTTGAAAGATGCTGCCCTCCTGGAGCTTGATGATTCCCCTGAGGTACTTGCATGTCTCTACCATATACCCCCCTCCCTCATTTCCTCCAGAGTATACATATTGAGGTCTTTCAGTCTTTCCTCATATGTTTTCTTCTGCATTCCTTTCACCATTTTTGTTTCCCTTCTCTGCACCACCACTATTCTGTCAATGTCCTTCTGGAGATGCGATCTCCAGAACTGGACACAGTATTTCAGATGTGGCCTGACCAATTGTGTGTACAGTGGCATCACCACCTCCTGTTTTCTACTGGTGGTGCCCCTTCCTATGCAACCCAGCATCCCTCTGGCCCTCCCCACTGCCTTTTCACATTGCTTGGCCACCTTCGAGTCATCCATTATGTTTTCCTCCAGGTCCCTTCCCAGTTTTGTTGTTGTTAGTATTCCCCCCCCCCCCATTTTATATTCCTCTCCAGGATTCCTGTGGCCCAAGTGCATGACTTTGCACTTTTTTGTATTGAATTTAAGCTGCCACTCTCTTGTCCACTCCTCCAATTTGCCTAGGTCTCTTCTAATTGTTTCCACCCCATCTGGCCCTATTACAGATCTTGATGTCATCCGCAAAGAGGCTTACCTTCCATTCTAGCCCCTCTGCAATGTCACTAATGAAGACATTGAAGAGGACCGGCCCCAGAACCGAGTCCTGTGGCACCCCACTTGTCACCCCCTCTCCTGGGATTGAACTCCATTTACCACCACCCTCTGTGTCTTCTCGCTCAGCCAATTTCGAACCCAGTGTCCCACCTTGGGAACTACTCCCAGACTGTGCAACTTGTTTACTAGCCTCCTGTGTGGAACTGTGTCAAATACCTTGCTAAAATCTAGGTAAGCCATGTCTACCACCCCTCTCTGATTCACCACCCTGGTTACCCAGTCAAAGAAATCTATCAGATTTGTTTAACAAGATCTCCCAGCTGTGAATCCATGTTGCCTTGGGTCTTGTGCCCCACTAGCCTCCAGGTATGCCACAGTCCTTTCCTTTAGCATGGAGTCTATGATTTTCCCCACCACTGAGGTCAAGCTGACAGGCCTGTAATTTTCTGCCTCCACCTTGCTCCCACTTTTGTGTAGTGGTACCACATTCACCCTCCTCTGGTACTTTGGTACCACTCTCTCTTCTAGTGATTTGTTAAAAAGGGCTGTTAGTGGTGCCCCTAGTACCTCCCTGAGTTCTTTCAGTATTCTGGGATGCATCACATCCGGTCCCATTACCTTGTCCACTTTTAGTATCCAGAGTCCTTTTAGGACCCACACCTCCCGTGAATGGACTATATTTCTACCCCCTAAATTTGGTCCCTTCCCTCCCCCTTCCCCTTAGAAACACTGAAACATAGACTTTGATGGCAGATAAGGACTGCTTGGCCCACCTAGTCTGCCTATTTCCCAACCTGCTGGATAAGCTGCAGATCCTAGTTAACCAACAACCTATTTCTTCTTACCCCTCACAAGAATTGCCTTATGTCTGTCCCATGCCATCCTGAATTCCTCCACTGTTTTTGACCCCACAACCTCCTCAGGAAGGCCATTCCATGTGTCCACCACCCTCTCTGTAAAAAAAATAATTCCTCACATTGCATATTAGCCATTCCCCCTCTATCTTCAAATTGTGTTCCCTTGTTCTTTCACATCTCTTTTTCTGAAAGATGCTGCCCTCTTGGACTTTGCTGATTCCCTTGAGGTACTTAAAAGTTTCTTTCATGTCCCCCCTCTCCCTCCTTTCCTCAAGAGTATACATATTAAGCTCCTTTAGTCTCTCCTTGTATGGCTTCTGTTGCAGACCCTGCACCATTTTAGTTTCCCTCCTCTGGACTACCTCCATCCTGTCTATGTACTTGGGAGATGGGGTCTCCAGAACTGGATGCAGTATTCCAGATGGGGTCTCACCACTATCTGTACAGCGGGATAACAACTTCCTGTTTTCTACTGGTGATGCCTCTCCCTATACATCCCAGTATCCCACCAGCCATCCCTACTGCCTTCTCACATTGCTTGCTAACCTTTAGGTCATCTGATATGATTACCCTCAGGTCCCTTTCCATTTTTGTTGTTGTTACTACCCCTCCCCCCACACACTGTGTACTCTTCCCTCTGGCTTTTTGTTTCCCAGGTGCATTACTTTGCACTTCTTTGCATTGAATCCAAGCTGCCATGCTTCACGCCATTCCTCCAACCTTGCCAAGTTCCTTCTCATCCTTTCCAGCCCCCGTGTATCAACCCTGATGCAGATCTTTGTGTAATCTGCAAAGAGGCATACCTTACCTTCAATCCCTCTGCAATGTCACTTATAAAGACATTAAAAGGACTGGACCCAGTACTGAACCCTACGGTACCCACTAGCACCCCCCTTTCTTCAGAGTGAACTCTGTTTACTATTACCTTCTGTGTCCTGTTGTCCAGCCAATGTTTTAGCCATGCTATCACCCTGGGACCCACTCCCAGGCTAGCTAATTTGTTTATTAATCTTTTGTGTGGGACTGTGTCAAATGCCTTGCTAAAGTCTAGCTAGGCCATGTCCACAGATCCTCCCTGGTCTACTACTTTGGTCACCCAGTCAAATAAATCAATTAGATTCATCTGACATGACCTTCGTGCTGTGAATCCATGCTACCTTGGGTCCAGTGCCTCACTGGCCTCTAGGTATTCAACAATTCTTTCTTTCAGAAGTGATTCCATCATTTTCCCTACCACTGAGGTCAAACTGAAAGGTCTGTAGTTTTCTGCCTCTGTCTTGCTCCCACTTTTGTGAAGAGAAATCACATCCGCCCTCCTCCAGTCCTCAGGCACCACACCATCCTTTCACGATTTGTAAAAAGGGTAGTTAGTGGTGTCACTATGTCTCCTCTTAGTTCTTTTAGAATTCTGGGGTGAATCCAGTCAGGCCCCATAGCTTTGCCCACCTTCAGTTTTAGGAGTTCTTTCAGAACCTTTTCTTCTGTGAAATGACTGGGATCAACCCCCCCCCCCCATCCAGAGTGCTTCTGTTCAATGGATTAGGTACCCCCCTCCTCTTCTTTTGTGAATACTGAGCAGAAGTATCTGTTCAGTATCCCTGCTTTTTCACTGTCCCTCTCTGCCCACCCACCATCCTTTTTATTCAGTCTCACTATCCCTCCCTTTGTCTTTCTTCACTCCCTAATGTACCTATAAAAGGTTTTATCCCCCTTCTTAACCGAGTTGGCTAGCTTTTCCTCGGTTTGGGCCTTTGCTATTTTGACTGCCTTCCCCGCTTCCTTCTGCTTTAACTGGTATAGTTCTCTGTCCTACTCCTTCTGTGTTTCGTTATACTTCCTAAATGCTGTCTTTTTATCCCTAACCTTCCCCGCCACCTCTTTTGAGAACCATCGTGTTTTTTTCTTTCATTTTGATTTGTTTATTTGCTTCACACAGGGGCTTGTTGCCTATGTGATGGCAGTTTTGATGTTTCCCCATTGTTGCTCCACCCCTCCTTCTTACCTGTTTGCTAGTGCTTTTCTGAGGCACTCTCCCATTTTGACAAAGTCAGCCCTCCTGAAGTCCAGTATCCTCACTTTTGTATGGCTTGACTCTGCAGCTGAGTTTATCATGAACCACACTGCTTGGTGGTCACTTGTCCCCAGATGGCTACCCACTTCTAAATCTGAGATCCTCTCTCCATCCCTATTTGAGATTAACAGGTCAAAGACTGCTCTCTCCAGAGTGGGTTCCAACACTAGCTGTCTGAGGCATGCCCGCTGCAGTGCATAGAGGATGGCCTTGCTCTTGGATGTGGCTGGAGCAAAGGTGCTCCAGTTAACATCTGGCATAGTCAGATCCCCATCAACAATATCTCCCCTTTCTCTGCCATCCTAAAGGTGCCTTCTATAATTTCTTTGTCCATTTCCTCCTCCTGAGACGGGGATCTGTAAATAACCTCTGTGCAGACTGTGGTGCCATTTGCAGTCTCCAGGGTGACCCACAGTGCCTCCTCTCCTCCCTGTTTACCGTTTAGTTCTGTTGCTTTGATACCTTCCCTTACATAGAGAGCTACTCCTCCTCCTCTTCTTCTTCCCTCCCTGTCCCTCCTGTAGATTGTGTATCCTGGTATGTTGACATCCCAGTCATGGTTCTCTGTGTACCATGTTTCTGTGACTGCCACAATATCCAGGCATCCCTCATCCATCAAGGCCACCAGTTCAGGGACCTTGTTACCTAGACTATGGGCATTGGTACTCATTATCCTCCATTTTTTGATGGCCTTACCCCTTTTTGCCCCATCCCTGTCCTTACTGCCTTTGCCTTTTTCTCCATTTACCCCTGCCCTTCTCCCTATCGATGTCTCTATCTTGGTGTTTACCTCACTAACTACCCTGATTTTTGACAGAGGGCTAGGATTTCCCTGCTCCATTTCAGTGCCTCCCCCTTGGCTAGTTTAAATGCTTACCAATGAAGCATTTAAACCTATCACCTAAGATCACGGTTCCCCTCCTGGACAGATGCAGACCATCACACCAGTATAGGCGTGCATCCCTCCAGGTGGACCCCTAGTCCCCAATGAAGCCAAATCCCTGAGCTCTGCACCAGTTTTTCAACCACTGATTGAATCCCATGGTGTGGAGTACCCTAGCCTCACCCATGCCATAGACAGGCAGCACCTCCAAGAAGGTTACCTTGCGCACTACTTGTCTAAGGCCCCTTCCCAACTCCACAAACTCCTCCTCCACTGTTCTGATCACTTTTCCAGCCAGGTCATTTGTCCCTAGATGGACAATGACATCCAGCCCCCTCCCTGTGCAGCTGCTCCTGCGATACTGAGGATTCTCTCCCTGTCCCTCCAAACCATGGCGCCAGGCAGGCACCTTATCTCCCTCTCCCCTCCCCTTCCTCGCTCCCCCAGTTCTACCCTCCTAACAATGGAGATCCCCACCACCCTTCCTTTGTAAACACTGAGCAAAGTATTCATTTAGAATTTCTGCTTTTCTAGGTCCCCTCTACACCCCCATTCAACCTCACAATTCCTCTTTTGGTCTTTTTCCTTTCCCTGATACACCTGAAGAAGGGTTTGTTACCTTATTTTACTGATTTTACTACCCTTTCTTCAGTTTGTGCCTTTGCACACCTGACTGCCTTCCTCACCTCCTTTTGCTTTGCCTGGTACATTTCTCTGTCTCCCTCCCTCTGTGTTTCCTTGTATTTTCTGAACACCTGTTTTTTTCCCCTAACCTTCTTGCCACTTCTTTTGAAAACCATAGTGGTTTTTCCATTCTTTTTGCTTTGTTTACTAGCTTTACACAGACGCCTGTTGTCTATGCTATGGCTCCTTTAAGTTTCTCCCACTGGTCTCCCATTTTTGAAAAGTCTGCCCTCTTAAAGTCCAGGACCTTTACCTTTGAGTGGCTTGACTCTACTACTGTCTTCACCTTAAACCACACTGTATGGTGATTGCTGGTCCCTAGATGGCTGCCGAATGATAGATCAGTTATTCTTTCACCATTTATGAGAACCAGGTCTAGTATTGCTCCCTCCCGTGTGGGCTCCTTCACCAACTGCCTAAGGCACACTCCTTCCAGGGCATCCAAGATGTCTCTGCTCCTGGTAGTGGCTGCTGCATATGTGTTCCAGTTAACATCGGGCATGTTTAGGTTTCCTACCAGCAACACCTCCCCTTTCTCTGCCATTTTGTGTATAGTTTCCACTATTACCCTGTTTATTTCTTCCCCCTTGTGCTGGAGGTCTGTAGACAACTCTAGTGTGGATGGTGGTGCCATTTCCCATCTCTAATGTGACCCATAGTGCCTCTTCCCCTTCCTGTCTTCCCCCTAACTCCATTGCCTTGATTCCCTCTCTGATGTACATAGCCACCCCCTCCCTCTATTTGCCCTCCCTGTCTCTCCTGAAGATTGTATACCCTGGTATGGTAACATCCCAGTCATGGTTTCATGTGTACCATGTTTCAGTGACTGCGACAATGTCTAGGTCCTCCTTCACTATCAAGGCCACTAGGTCTGGGATCTTGTTTCTCAGGCTCCAAGCATTTGTACACATGGCTTTCTATGTTTTGATGCCCCCGCCTGTACCAGCCCCCCATCCTGATCCCTATGCCTTCCCTCCATGCCTCCCCTGCTATTACCTCTGTTTGTGTTTCCTTTTGTTGCTTCCACAGCCATAGTATCAGCCTGTTTGTCTACCTTTCTCTATGGGAGGGTTAGCTGTTTTTCCCTGCTTAATTCTGCCATCCCCCTTGGTTAGTTTAAATGTTCCTTTCTCGGCGCTAGTATTTGTCTGTTTGTCTACCATAACCTGTGAGGGGGAAGGGGCAGTTGATTCTTTCTTGCTTAATTCCGCCACCCCCCCCCGGCAAGTTTAAATGTTTGCCAATGAAACATTTAGACCTCTTACTAAGAATCCCCCAGATGGATGCTGGCTGTCCTTCCCTAATGATGATCTCATTACTCCATAGGTTGGATTTTTGAAAGCTAAAGACTGCCACAAGCCCTGGGTGCACCAAAGATGTGGTGCACTGGGCTTACGGCAATCTGAAGTGATTTTCTATCCCTTGCAGCAACTGATGCAAGCTAGACCATCTTTTTGCGGTCTAGCTTGTGTCAATACCATGGACCATTTTCATGGAGCTTGTGCCTGAGATGTGGCAAAGCTGCCGTAAAGTGGGTAAACTGTCATAATTG
The DNA here is from genome assembly GCA_016271365.2 of Neoceratodus forsteri. Lineage (NCBI taxonomy): Eukaryota > Metazoa > Chordata > Ceratodontiformes > Ceratodontidae > Neoceratodus > Neoceratodus forsteri. The sequence continues at coordinate 1,027,279,430 of CM028130.1, read as the reverse complement.
CGCCCGTCATTGTAAAACCGGGTGTAGTTGTGGAAACAGGTATGGCACATGAAAAGGGTTTGACATAAGGCTTGACGCAAGCGCTGCACCACCCTTTGAAAATCTGGCCCCATGTGTTGTCTGAGTTACACATTAAGTGTCAGTGTCAGTGGCTCAGCAGGTAGCACACTTGCCTCTGAGGCCGGGAGATCAGAGAATGTGGGTTCTATCCCCACAACGGGCACCTGGGTTAAATCCCAATACTGACACTGTAGTGCAGCATGAGGGGGGTGCTGCACTTCTGAGGTGTCGTCTTTTGGATGAGACGTTAAACCAAGGTCCCATCTGCCTGTTCTGGTGGTAGTTCAGGTGGATGTTAAAGATATCATGGCACTTCTCGAGAAGAGTAGGGTGATATTTTATTATTATAACATCAAAGCCAAACCATTACAAACAGTGTAAGTCACACAAAATAATATACGAGTATAAGATACAAGAAATCGGATAAGTATTACCTTCATACATTTGTCCAAGTTAAATTTAGTTAAATATGAAGAGCCCCAAATTAATCTGATGATAATATGAATAACAATACATTTCAACCTATGTTAATGCACAGCCAGACAATATAAACTATAACATAAATAAAATAGCTACACCTCTGTGTTAAGACACATAACAAGGGAGGGGGAAGAAAAAAGAAAAAAAAAACACAAAAATAATAATTACAAACCCAAAAGATAAATTACATCATACACTCAGCATGAATTCTCATGATCGCTCCAAGGGACCATTTCCTAGCCAATCCCCCTTTACACAGAGTAAGATCCTTATTCTTTAACGCTGCTATTCCTGGTTTCCAACTTGATCTTTCCGGGTAATCTAAAAGAGGTTTCACTCCCCTAATGGATCTTTCGCTTCTAGGGTTTTTATTTAAATTTAATAAAACCCATCAAGCCCTTCCACCACTTAAGGACCTCCCACATTGTTGAAGACCCCATATCTCTCATATACACCTTATTTAATGCAGATTCTACCATGGATTGGAAGGTGACATGAGACATCCTCTTCTGCTGTAGCACCCATTGGCATCTTGCCTGCCACAAATAGTATTTTAAATAACAAAAAAAGACTTCTAAGGAGCTCTGATCATATTTCCTGTGAAGCATGGGGCGGTGGGACAAGACTAGTTCTTCGTAAGTCAAAGAAGGTAACCAAGGTAAGCTCCACTCTCTGGCTAAGAAGACCATAGCTGTTTTGCAAATGAACAGGTGAACAAAAAGTGTTACATCATCTCCTCTAGACTCTGACAATCTGGATATGGACAATTCCTTTGTTCTAAAACGTTATGCTTGGCATTTCCTCTAGTCTGCAATCGGCCATACACCCCAACCTCAAAATTTCCCACGTATGGACCGGTATCTTTTTATTATTTAGCTGTTTTACAACCCCCTTATTTAATACTTGTGGGCAATTTTTAAAGACTGGTTCTTTTGGATGGATAACACTCAGTATATAGTGGTACAGCTATTTTCCTGTCTTATCTCTAATAAGCGACTTAGATAAACCCCAAGGACACAGTTTCCTCACCACTAGCTTAATATACTCCAGAATTCACCATCTAGTGTTATATTTTGGCAGGCCTTCTTCTACCCAGATGTTAAAAAATGCTACCATAGTCCCACTGAACCACCCATAATGCTGGCTACTCAAAGGGTTAAGTTCTATTTTCAAGTTCTGTGTAATAAATAAGCTTAGGAGAAAAGGGATTGGATCCACCATACTCAAACCTCCCTGGGTCTGGGGCAGATATGTGAAGCATTGTTTAATGGGGTTCAATCTGCTGCCCCAGACCATTTGAAAGAAACAGGAATATATCCTAGTTTCCATGTTAAGGGTACAGGAAAAATCATAGCTATATACAGTAATGAGGGTACCAAGAATCTTTTAATAATCTGTATTCTCTTTATTTTGGAGAGCCTCCAAGCCTTCTAATGATTTACTTTCAATTCGACCCTTTTTAAGGCTAAATCCCAATTCTCTACAGAGAAATTTCAGGGCCCAAATTGGATTCCCAGGATCTTTTGCAGGTTTGAAGAAATCTGGATTTGGTCCCATACTGCTAGAGCTTTATTCTCCCCCACCCCCAACAAGATGTCTTTACATTTTCCCAAGTTTATTTTGGAATTTGCAACTTTGGCATACTCTTTTAACTAACCTAACGGCCTCATGATCTTTTCTGGGTTTGTCATGAATAAGCAAATATCATCTGCAAAGACTTGAACCTTTATTTCTTTTGTACCAATGGGCCCTTGCAAACCACCCCAACGTTGGGCATTGTCCAAGTTCCTGATTAAGAGGTCCAATGAGAAGCTGTAGAGTAAGGGGCTAAGGGGGCACTCTTGTCTAACCCCTGTGTGCACTGATATTCCTTCCATCACCTTTCTTTTTATTACAGGCCAAATAGTTGCTCCTTTAAAAAGTAACTTGATTTTATTAATAACCTCCATTGGGATCCCATAATGCTGCAAAAATCAAGAAAAGAAAGGGCAGGTGGACTCTATTGAATGCTTTAGAGAGAGCCATAAGATAAAATACAACCCCGTTTTACTTTTCCATTGGGACTCTCAATCACATCTCGCACTACCATTAGGGCCTGCTGAATTTTTCTTTCCGGTACCCCACTAAACTGGGCGGATTGATCAGATTGTGTGCCGCTTTCTTTAATCTAGCATTCAGTAATTATGACAGTATTTTAAAGTCTGCATTTGGCAGGGTGATTGGCCTCCAATTCCCCAGCTCCTCCCTTGTCCCCCCCTAAATAAGAAGACCAGTAGCCCTTAAGTAAAGGGGCCTGGCACCCTCCCTTCCTTGATAAAAGAAGAAAAAATTGCTAATAGACAGTTAGCTAATACTGTTGGGAATACTTTATAAAATTTAAAGAGAATACCATATGGTCCTGATGATGCCCCAGTTTTCAAGGATGTAATAATTCCTTCAATTTCTGCCACCGTTACAGGTTCTGTTAATTTATCTCTTTCTGCTATTGACAGCTGGACTTTTGTACCCTGCAAATACTTGTGCTTATCATGTTCCAATGGTGGGCTGTGCATATCATGAGAATCTAAAAAATGTTTCACTCCTTTGTATAACCCTTCTTCTGAATCTACCCTCCTTCCCTGTTCAGTGATTAACTGGTCCATGGCCATTGTATCCATTTTTTTTTTTGCAGGCTTCGTATGGGTCTCCCTTGGGTGATTTTTGTGTTCCATATTGCATTTCTGTCATCAATGTTTTTGCCCTATCATATTGACATAACTTCATAGCACCTTTTATCTGCTCAATTTCTGTATTGTCATTTAAATTGGCCTCCACTGAATATAATGCTTGCAGCCTTGCCCTTAGTTTTAGATATTGCAAAAATGTGTTCCGTTCCCTCTTTTTCCCAAACCACTGAAACCATTCCTACCCATGCCCAAAGTAAATTTAATAGTTTTTTCTGAACCTCTGGCTCCTCCAGTGATGAGGTATTCATCTTCCATCTTTTGTGCTGACCTGTTGTGCTAAGTGCTGGTTGGAAGGTGACGTTTTAAAAATAGGTGGTCTGAAAATTCTACTGGACTTATTTGTAGGTTTGGGGGGGGCTTAGGTCTTTAGAAACGAACACATGGTCTATTCTGGAAGTTAACTTTCCCTTACGAAAGTATATTGTGGTTCCAAGGACTGGTACTGTGCGCAGTCCACTAGATTACCCCTGTCTATGCATTTCTTCAAGGCCATTGCTTTACAATATGTCTTAGTCTTGCAAGCTTTATTTAGAGATGGCATGCTGCAATTAAAGTTTCCTCCCCAGATTACGCTGGCGGTGGTACATAAGTATGGCTGTGCCAATGCCAGTAGAGCTACTCTGTCCACTTTTGTCTTTGACCCATAAGTGTTTATCAGTCCATATGGGAGCTGATTCCAATACCCATCCACTTTTAGAAGCCTCCCCGGTACCAGGTCCATGATTCTGGACATCTGGAAGGGGAAGGAGCTAAAGACTATGCCTACACCATCTGCCCTATCAGAGACCAAAGGACCAGAAGGAGGGGCCTTCCCTCCATTCTGCTTTAAATCTTCTAAGTTGGTCTGCTGTGCTCATCCATGTCTCCTGGAGAAACCCAATATCAATGCTTAAGTTCTTAAAGTGTCCAAAAATAGTCTGCCTCTTAAGAGGGTTCAATAAACTGTGGCAATTGCAAGAGCCTATACGTAATTTAAACTCTGGAGGTGTTTAAGGGCCTTTCTTATTCTTTTTCCCTTTATATTCCTTCAACTCGACCCTTCCTCCTTACTCTACCACTGTAGAATGATCAGTCTCCACCACCTCCATATCCGAGTCCTGCTCCATAGGCATTAGAATAGTGAAGGGGCTATGGACCTCCATTTTCTGAGCTTCTACTGGGAGCAGCAGGTTTGAATTCCTTGTCACCCTCCTTTGAGGTAATGCCTGGCTGTTGCTGACAACTGGTTCTGTCACCACCAGAAGCTGTACAGGGTCATCATTATAGCAGACCGATAGATGATCTGCCCACTGCAAAGTCCCCACAGAACTCAGGGGTTCTGCCATTACCCTAGATTTCCCCCTAGGGTCTTTTTGCCACAAACTGCTTTAACCACTTTTATTGTATCCTCAAGCTGTTTCTCTATCCTAGGGGGTAACTGTGGAGGGCCCCGGGGGGCCTGGGCAGGGTCATGACCTTGATCTTCCCCCTTCCTGTTGGGGCATTCATAGCTGCTTCCTGTGCTTTCTGGATTAATAATTCAGGACTACTCACTGATGACTTATTTTTTGCTGCCCAAGGGCATTCGGGGAAGGTGTGATCTAGATTTTCAGAGAGGTCACATTTTGTGAAATTCATACATTGCATGGAAATATGACCCGCCTCCCCACAATTATCACACTTGGACCTGTTGCAAATGCTAGGGAGGTGTGTTCAAGTGCCACACCTGTAGCATGCTCGTGGCTGACCCAAATGAAAACATACCCCCTATCCCTTCTCAATGAAAAGGAGTTTGGAACATGCTCTATATTGCCTTCCTCCTGCCGGAGTTTTACCCTATATTTCCACCCACCTGTCCAGAACTGCTCTGAATCCAACACAGCCTCCGGCTCACTTAATACCTCGCATTTCAAGGATAACCAGTATGAGATGTCATCTACATGTACCCCCTCATTGCGGAACATTATGGTAACATACTTTATCAGGGGCTTAGTTAAGGGTATAACAAAAATGGGGACCACAGAGGAGAAAACATAACTGCATTATAACGCGACCAAAACATTTTGAATGCACAGGCTGCTCTAAAGCTTATGTTGAAGTTGTCTTCTCTGGATATGTTAATAAAAGCAAATACTTCTTTTGGTATAAATTTCAGGGATTCCTTAATGTTCACCCCACATACTGTTGGTCAGGCCTGACTTCCAGTCCTCTTCTGTAGTGGATCCGCACAGCATTTCTTCTTGGCGCTCCTTCCTTCCTGGAGTTTGAAAAGAGATCGATAATAGGGGTTTCTGGAGAGGGGGGGTCCATCCCTGATGTGCTTTCCTTTCATTCTATTATAGCTGGAACACCTTCCTTATTTGTGTTCGTGTTGTCTTTTCCACTTATATGTTGGGTTGGAGGTGGGGTGGGTTCAGGTTCCATAGTTTTTCCCATGACCTAAGTATTTTCCATTCCCAAATTGTTTACTGCTAATGTCTTGGGCCGGGGGTAAATGTTCCATTTCTTTTGGAACTGGAGTTTGTTCCACAGATATTTGTTCCTGCACCCTTGGACACCATTCTAGGGTAATGGTTAATATGGGGTCTTGCCAATCTGGGTCTGGCAACCACTGGCCTGAAGGCATTTTTTTCCAGCCCGCCTCTGAAAGGGCAGTCTCTGGTGACCATTGAGCAAATGGATCAAAAGATTTAAAAGGGTCTTTTTGCAGGGTAAAAGCCCTTTGAATTGCCTCTGATGTGGAGAGACCTGGAGGAACCACTTTAGTATGAGAGGCGCCTTCGTGAGTCGTTTTTGAAGTGGCATAGGGTGACTTTCTATTAGCTAAAGTCGCTGCTTCTCTTTTTAATTTGCTCTCTTGTCTGGATCCCGCTTTCTTTCCTCTCCCTGAGAAAGAAAACACTGTTGTGTCATTCTGCATGTTTTCTGACATTTGGAAAATAATATTTCCTTTCCCCTGAAGATCTTGGTCCTGAGCTTGAAGCTCATTGTGGGATTCCATTTGTTCAGTTGTTAGCCCCACATCTTGTTCTTGCAGCTTTATTCCTCCTTAATACCCTTCCTTTCCTTGGCCCCCCCAAATCAGACCTTGTTGCACATTATCAACCAGCATTTTTTGTGACCCATCCCCACTCATGCTGTCAACAATAATTTCTTCATTCTCTAAACCTTTTTCCTCGTTTAAACCCTGCGGCATTTGGCACATGCCAGCCGCACTACTGCTGCCTCTATAGTTTGCTTCATGGAACAATGTAAAGGTTGCTTAGGTACCTGTAAATTAGGTGAATCCATTTTCTCGGCCTTCTCTGTAAAGTTAACTGCATCATTCATCCCACTGTCATTCTGGCCAAGCCCACTGTCAAGGCTTTTTGCAGTTAGCAGCTCTTTCCATTCCAGCTGCAGTTTCCTTTTGTATTGCTCAAAGGACTTCTCTGCTTCCGCGAGCTGGTCTTGGATTTTTACTTTCTGTTTTTTTAACTCAAGGTTTACTGAAGACTCAGTAACAATTTCTTCCATCTGCTCTTCATTTAAAGAACTCAGGTCCTCTAAAGAGACAAAGATATCTTCTGTAATCCCTGGAGATCCATGAAATGTACCAATCCATTCTGAATCCTTACAGTTTGCAGCCTCTTGCAAGACAAGGCCAGGGGATGAGGCCTGTTCCCCTGCCTCTACAGCAGCCATTCTCTGCCTCTCCACTCCATTACTGGCCATTTCCAAGAATGGCCAAAGGTTCCCCCTAAAGTTCAATGGAGGAATTTCACCGGTGCCCTGGCCAAATGTCCCACCATTCACTAAAAATACCACCAACAGCTTAACCTGGCTCAAGGTCAGTTGGCATTCATCTGTTTTCCCCTCCCCCGAGTCGTGCCTGAAAATAGACAGAATCTGTCTAGTGCTCTTACCTGGTCAACAAAAATGAAATAAATAAATAAATGAAGTGTCGCTTAACCACACTGTTGTTATATTGTAACTACACTGTAGTTATAGTGTAACTACACTGCAACTGCATTGCAATTGCAATGTACTCTTGCTGGATTCAGTACATAGCCTTGAAAAAACTGTTAAGAGAGGTGCAATCTCGTTTTGTGTAATACTGTGTCAGAGTTGCAGCAGCCTTCCAGGTGAGCTGTAAACCTAAACACATTTCATCAAAAAGTTGCTTTGAAGCTGGCTAAGTGAAGCAAAACAACATAAGTTAAGTTGCAAATCCACTGCTAACTTTAAAGAATGCACAATTTCAAAACTATGCAGTAGGATTATAATGAGGTCTGTACTGTCATGGTGGTTAGATTCTATAGTAGCAGAGGGTTGTGCTTGGAGTTAATCTGGACTGCCATGGACAAAGAGTAAGGTGGCTCACCCCTTGATCATAACAGCTTGGTTTCCCAATACAGCTGCGTGTTGACCTTATAGGCTACCAACGCCACCCTCGTTTAACTAATGAAAATGTCTGGGAACTTGCAGCAGCCAAGATCCAGTGGCCTTACACTGTGACTCCCACCCTGTCAAGTGCAGAGTTATATATTGTTTCCGAGAGCTGGGGGTGAGTGTTGAAGGATTTTATGGCACTGCAGATGAACAAGGGGGGTTTGCCTGAGAAAATAAATTGCTACTATTTTAATCAGCACCAAATTGACATATTTATTGTTTTTTTATCCTTGGGATGTTACAGGCTTGTTCCTGCTTCTAGAGACAACAGGCGTACAGTGACCTGCCTGGCAATCAGAGGCAAATGAACATGGAAGCCAATCAAATCTGCAAGATCGTGTTTATTTTTATGGTGTCAAATTATAAGGGTTGACCTGCCAAGCCATCCACTCTCCAACTAATTCAGGGCTAGTGAGTGTTGATACCGGTTCACTGGCATAAATACATACACTGCATAAAAAAAATCACAGCTATTGAGATGTATTTTAAAATTGGGAAGGGAACTAAAAGATAGTACCCCCTCCCCCCACCTGGAAATCAATTCCCCTATTTTTTTATGAAACTGCCTCCTGTTTCAAAAATGAGCTGCAAGCCTGCAGCTACAGAAGTCTGCTGTCATGCTCTGAGCCTTCCAACCATTCTCCTGGATAATATTTCCAGTGTTCCTAGATGACAGAATATACTTCGATAAGTCTGACTAAAGGCATCTCTGGTTCATTTTTTTGTATTTTTCCCCATTGTTACCACCCTTTCTTTCTAGCCATGTCCAGGACTGTTCACAGAGAGAGTGGTAGCAGGACGAAATGGGCTACCAGAGGTGGTTATCAACCAGAAAATGGTTGGAGGATTTAAGAGGGGGTGTGAAAAAGACAAGGGGAGGGTAAGAGTGTAGAGGAGGGCAGAGTACCATGTAACAACAATTACATGAGCTCCGCATTGAGCAGATTCAATAGACCATTATGGCAATGTTCTGTTGCAAATTTCACATTCCTTTATGTTCATATGTCACAGCACTACTCCTTGGCAGTGAAAACTGAGGATGAGTGGTTTCTTGGAGGATCCGGTCCAGTCCTGCTTATGAACCCACTGTCAGGGGTCTAGTTTGGTAACATATCCAAGACCCACCCCATGCAGTGTGAACATAGAGAATACTGGATGGGCAACTATGCATAACCAGTGTGCTCTGTCACAGAGGGCTTCTAATTCCCTCTGACCTCAAGAGCTAAGCTCGAGAAGTCCATGGGAATCAGAATCCCAAGGTGGCAGAACACACTGGTTGTGCATAAAGTTGCTCATCCTGTATTTTTTACAGTGTATAGTATTTGGCAACATATCCAAGACCCTTCCCATGCAGTATGAACATAGAAAATAGGGTTGATACAGGGAAGGGGGTGGAGGGTATGAGAGAAAATCTGGCTTGGCTGGAGGAGTGGTCAGAAAGGTGGCAGCTGCAGTTCAATACAAAAAAGTGCAGAATTATGCATGTAGGGTGTAATAACCCAAAGGCAGAATACTGGCTTTGGGGGGGAGGAACTAGAGTAACAGAACAGGAAAGAGACCTGGGGATCACTATTTCAGACAACATGAAAGTCCAGAGTAAGTATGACAGAGCAGCAGGAAAGACACTCAGAATGCTGGCATGCATAGGGAGGGAATTCACATGAGGAGGAGGGAGGTGATCATGCCACTACACAAAACCATGTTCAGACCACACATGGAATATAGGGTGCGGTTCTGGAGGCCATACCGGCAAGGGCACAAGGACAGGCTGGAAAGGGTACAGTGAAGAGCAGCCAAAATGGTGAAGGGGCTGCAGGGGAAGTCATAGGAGGAGAGACTGGAGGAGCTGGGCCTGTACACACTGCAGAAGAGGAGGGCGAGGGGGGAATTTGGTGGAGACATTCAAGTGCTTGAAGGGCATAAACAGGGTAAGGGTTAACAGCATCTTCAGAATGAGTAAGAACAATTCCACTAGAGGGCACACCTACAAACTGGAGGGGGGAAGATTCAGAGGGGACGTCAGGGGGAAGTTCTTCACAGCGAGGGTGGTACAGCTATGGAATAGACTGCCAGAATGGGTGGTGGGGGTGGATACAGTGGACAAATTCAAAAGAGCCTGGGGTACACACACATGGGACTAACCGACAGAGGGCAGGCTGAGGATGGAGGGCGGGGTCTTCCTAGAGGAGGTGGTTTCGGGCAGATTGGATGGGCCATGGGGTCCTTTTCTGCCGATAGATTTCTATGATTCTATGATAGTATTATGTGAAATGTGTGTGCATCAGTTCTTTAGCTTTCAAAAGGAAACTGTCTCATGCAGTCTCTAGAGGTTTCAGAATGCTATTGTACCACAGAAGGGTACAATCACATTCCATGACCTTTGAACTGTGGTACAACAGCATTTTGAAAGGGATGGAATTCTATAGAGAATAACACTCTACTATACACTATAATGCACCGCTGCATGAGGCTAGGGAACAAGAGAACATCCATGATGCCACCAGGTTGTACACTTCAGGCTGATTTTGTGGCTAACCTTAGTAATGCCCACCCCTTCTTCCTGTGACCTTCATTTGAGTAAATGATCAATCTTCTGTCTCTGCTTGATGCACCAAGTGGCAGCATTGCAAATGTGCAGCTTTGAAACATCATTGAAATGGTCTTTAGGTGGAAGAAAAGATCTTCAAAATGAAGGCAGTGTGTTGCAGTGGTTAGAGCACAGAACTGTGAACAAGGTGATCCAAGATTTGAATCCCACCACAGGCACTGGCTCACTGTGTGATCTTGAGCATGCTGCTTGGCCTCCCTGTGCATCCACTATCCCAGCAGTAAACAGGGATCAAACTGAAACACCTACACCCACCCAACTGTAAATGAGATGTTACAGCTCAGTTGCAATACCTTGTATGAATAAACTAGAAACAAAATGCTAATATTTCCCCACCCATATCAGAGGTAGGGTTCACCCAACCCTCTAATCTCCAGACCTGGAAGTGCAACCGGGACTAGCTGTAGATGGTGACCCCTACATCATATCATACCATACCATACCATACCATACCATAGGTGCCAGAACAGTGGGGCCACTAGAGCCATAGCCCTATTACTTTCATAAGTGGTTGGGCCTGGAGCTATCAGTTTTTGAAATCATGTTAATTTATTACTAGGGAGGACTGTGCCTTTAAACTGCAGCATGTGTTGTAAACAGTGTTATTTACTAATCCCTCTCTTTGTGGCTTGCAGGGTGTCGGCAGAATTTTGGAAAGTGAAGGCCTGAGTAGTGTTTGTGGGGGCAGGCTGGGGTCAAAGCCTACTGAGTTAAGGCACAGCAGTCAAACTTTAACAACGAAAATGAAGGGCCAGGCCTTTGGGGGTAGAGGGTGGGGGGTATCAAGGAACTAGGCAGAGGGAGATGTTGTCAATTGGAGTGTGGGGGGAGGAGTTACTTCACATAGCACAAATTTGATCAAGGAAAAAATAAGGGTGTGGGTGAACCCACTCAAGGGGGTTTATCCCTTATGTCATTGGCCCTACAAATTTTTAGACCCTTCCACCATCTATGTACCATACCATAACGTACCTTATCTTACCTTACCCTACCCTTTTATACCTACCCTACTGAAACATATCATACTGTACCGTATCACCATAACCTTCCCTACCCTACCCTACAGTACCCTAACATACTACACCCCACCATACCATACCATGCCAAGTCATACCATACCATAAAATACCTACCCTACCGTATCCTACCCTAGCATACTATACCCCGTACCATACCATACCATACCATACCATGCCATAACATACCCTAATGTACACTACCCTATCCTACCTTACGCTACCATGACCTACCCTACTCTAACATACTACACTCCACCATACTATACTGTACCGTACCATACCATACCATACCATACCATGCCAAGTCAAACCATACCATAAAATACCTACCCTACCGTATCCTACCCTAACATACCATACCATACCATACCATACCATAATGTACACTACCCTATCCTACCTTACACTACCATGACCTACCCTACTCTAACATACTACAACCCACCCTACTATACTGTACCGTACCATACCATACCACACCAAGTCCCATACCATACCATAAAATACCATACCATACCCTACCGTATCCTACCCTAACATACTGTACCCCACCCCACTGCACCATATCATACCATGCCACGCCACACCATACCACATACTACCCTCACATACTATACCCCACCCCACCCCACCATACCATACATCCCATACCCTACTTATCCTACCCTCATATATTATACCCCACCCCACCATACCATACCATGCCATGCCAAACTATGCCATACCATACACACATTTCATATTCTACCCTCACATACTATACCCCACCATAGCATACCATATCCTACCCTTACATACTATACTCCACCCCACCCCACCATACCATACTATACCACACCATTTGCATTAATATAGAACCTTTCATGTGTGCCTCTCAAAGTACTTTACAGTACTTCAGCGCTCCCAGCTGTGAAATTGGGTAGTAGCAAGATCCCACTGAAAACAAGATACTGCATCTCAGTTGGGCTTTTCTTGGTAAATTAAACTGTAAAATAACTTTACAAAAAACATACAAATTGAACACCACCAAAACAGAGGTGCTGCCCATATATTCAGTTCCATCATCCTTGCTGAGGAGGCAGTTCCCTTTCAGGTGGGACCTCTGAGAAAGAAGTTATGTACTTACCGTAAGAGCAGATCTCTGAAAGAATCTCTTCCATTAGTCCATGCCTTTGGAACTATAGATGTCAGGCACTAGGACCACATGGAAACATTTGTTAGCTGGGGGCTGCCCATAACAACATCATGCGTCAGCGTCTATATAAACATGGGTGGCCCCATCACTCCTCAGTTCCCACCCAGAGATTAGACACAGAGGACCTACAACTATGGGGAACCAGGAGATAAGACCAGCACTAGGCATACAAGGAGAGGCATGGAGCTGAATATAAGATGCATGGATTAGGTTCAGACACCGTAACTAATGCAACCCTCACAGAAGTAGAAGGGGGATGGAGGGAAGGACAGCATAGTCTAATGGAGTAGATTCTCTTGAAGATCTACTGTTATGGTAAGTACATAACTGTTCAATCTTCTTCGAGAATATCTCCTCCGGTAGGCCATAGCTTTGCAACAATTCCCAAGTAGTGTTGCTCAGATAGTGTTTTTGTGGATTCTACCACTATCTGTCAGATAGTGCTGGTATCCTACCTAGGATCCTACTAGAAATCCTACCAAAGACAGATGTAGGATCCAGGGTCAGATAGTGATGGATCCTAGTTAGGATCCAGGGTCCTAGGTCAGATAGTTAGGATCCGGGGTCAGATAGTGATGGATCCTAGGTCAGATACAGGGATTCTAGGTTAGATAGTTAGGATCCAAGCTGGATCTGTTGCTAGGATCCACATGATCCACAACGTTTGTAGGATCCATGCACTGGATCCCAGAGGGTAGGATCCGTGGTCAGATAGCACTATTATTCTACCACAGCAACTATCTGGCCAAATGAGAGGTATCTGTTGGTATCCTGATTTCTAGGATACTGTCTGAGCAGCACTGTTCCCAAGCAGTCCCAAATAACAACTGGGATGCAGTTTCAATCTGATATATATTCAGGATAACAGGCCTTGCAGTACAGCAAGCCCAAAGCCAGCACATCTATGAGAGACTATGTCCAGACTGTAATGTTTAATGAAGGTGCGGATAGTGCTCCATGTGGCTGCAGCACAAACGTCAGCAGCAGAAACATTTCTGAAACAAGCAACAAAAGTGGCCCTGGTGAACTGACTGTGAACCACACCAGCACCGTACTTCCTATAACGGAACATAATTTATTTTATTTAGCTTTTGTTGACCGGGTAAGTGCACTAGACAAATCCTGCCTATTTTCAGGCACGACCCGGAGGAGGGGGATACAGATGAATGCCAACTGACCTTGAACCAGATTAAGCTGTTGGTGGTATTTTTTTTAGTGAATGAGGGAAATTTGGCCAGGACACCGGGGAAATTCCCCTACTCTTTTCGATAAGTGCCATGGGATCTTTAACATCCACCTGAACTACCACCAATCCAGGCAGATGGGACCTCGGTTTAACGTCTCATCCGAAAGACGGCACCTCAGAAATGCAGCACCCCTCTCATGCTGCATTACAGTGTCAGTACTGGGATATTAACCCAAGTGCCAGATGTGGGAACTGAACCCACAGCCCTCTGATCTCCCGGCCTCAGAGGCGAGTGTGCTACCTACTGAGCCACTGACACTGCTAATACTATGTGCCAACTATTCTGACAGGCACTGTTTACACACAGGAGCAATCTTTTTCCCATGGCCTCCCATGGCAAATGAAACAAAAAGCTGAGGGGACTTTCTGCAGTCCTTGGAGTGATTCACATAGTATCTGAGTATTCTGTGCACACCTAAAGTATGGAGCAATGCCTCACCCTGATTGGCATGCTCAGGGGGGTAAACAGGAAGGTGTATTGTTTAATTCAGTAAATTCAGATACCACCTTCTGTAAAAACTTTGGATTTGTTTACAAAGAAACTCTGTTGTAACGTTGTAGAAAATCAAATAAGGAAGCTCACACATTAGAGCCTGAATCTCTGAAATTCTTCCAGCAGAAGCGATTGCAACTAAAATAACGTTTTCCATGACACATAAGCCACAACTCACGGCTGGATGAAAAGGAGCCAATGTCAGTTTCTCAAGCACAAAATTCAAGTCCCAAAGTAGGACTATATTATGGCCAGGAGGTTTCATATGCAGAATACCTCTCAAAATAGGGGAAAGGGAAAGGAGGGAGGGAAATTTGTTTAACCAGGAAAGGCACACTAACCCAGAGCTTGTTTCCAGGCGTGACGTGAGAGCACAAGGAAGTTAAGTGACTTGCTCAGAGTCCCAGATCATGCAAGTGGGGGCTGACTGGATTCAAACCCAGGTCTCCAGGTTTGCAGCTCAGTGCCCTTAACCACTATGCTATACTGCCTCCTCAAGAAGAGTACAAGAGACCTCTAATTGGGCCACTATATGACCCTCAATAGGGGCATGGAAAGCTGATATTTTATTTATTGATTTATTACTTTATTTATTCATTCATCTGTTGATCAGGTTGGTGCACTGATCCAAGGACCATTTTCAGGCACAACCTGGGCCACAGAGATGGCACAAGAATAAAGTGATACAATACATCAGGGAGCAAATACATCAAAGTCAATACATTACACTAGATATGGCATCCAAACACACCTTAAGTGAGGAATACTGTAGACCAGAGTCTCACAGGGACAGCAAGTATTCCAACACAGCATTGATAGGACATGCAAATGGGTCCAGATTTCTGGAAGCAGTCCACAAAGTGAACTACTTTCATTTCAAGGAATAAGTTTGTGTGGCAGAAGGCTTTCTAGCCACAAACAGTGCATCAGCAACCTTAGGGGATGCCCCAAAATGTGCAATGGCTATGTCTTCAGGAGCCATTTTTGCAAATGCAGGTATTTTAGGTCTGGATGGGCCAATGATCCCTTATCCTGATACAAAGGTAAGGGGACAGGAGGCCCACTACCATCTGTTGTAGAAGAGGAAACCATATCTGGTGAGGCCATAATGGAGCAATGAGGATCAGAGTGGTATCCTCCATCCACAGCTTGAGCAGCACTCTCTGTATTAGAGGAATTCAGGGAAATGCATATAGAAATTTTTCTTTCCAAGAGAGGGAAAACATGTCTCATCAGAAAACTCCAGGCCCTGGAATGAGACAGCAGAAATGCGACCATTTGGGGTTGGGCGGGGATGCAAAAAGGTCCAACTCTGGATGACCACATCCTGCAAAAAAGTTATCTTCCACAGAGGTCAGCAGTTTGCATTTGTGAATCTTGGACTGTGATCTGCTTAGCTGGCCTGCTAAGATGTTTTGGAGACCTGGGAAATGCATGGCTGACAATTGTAGGCCGTGGGACAGAGCCCAGTACCATACTCTCATTGCTTCCCTGCATGGGGGATAGGAATAAGTGCCCCTGGTTTATTGACGTAATGCATCACACTGGATTGTCCATCTGTATTAAAAGAGGACCAGGGCACAGATGCTCCTGAAATGCCTGGAGGCTGTATGTAACCTGGCCTCCTCCTCCTTGGTCCATGATGCCTGCTTCTGGTAAGGGCCAAGATGAGCAC
Source organism: Neoceratodus forsteri (assembly GCA_016271365.2). Lineage (NCBI taxonomy): Eukaryota > Metazoa > Chordata > Ceratodontiformes > Ceratodontidae > Neoceratodus > Neoceratodus forsteri. The sequence continues at coordinate 1,027,263,518 of CM028130.1, read as the reverse complement.
CCCAACCAGAACCTTAGGTATCTGTGGTTAGGATCTGTACAGGTGCTGGTACAAGGAATGGAATGCCAATTAATAGATTTTCATGATCCATCCAACATAGCAATGCTGCACGAAGCAGGGAGGTAATGAGAATCATTTGGTCCATCTCATCCATCAGCTGATTCCATTGGACCCTGAGTGCCCACTGAGGGATTTTCATATGGTGGTGGATCAGTGGCACTGTCACAATGGCCACAGCCATGAGACCTATGAGCTGTAACATTGTTTTTGCAGAGACATAGTGACTCCTGTATACCAACTGTGCTTGGGCAATCAGATTTTCTGCTCTGTCCTGTAGCAGGGAAGCACAACCCTTCTCTGTGTCCAAGACTGCCCCTGTGTACTGCAGTCTTTGTCTAGGGAATCAACCCAGATTTTGGCACGTTTACTGTGACCCCCAAGTCCGGAAACAACTGACTTGCCTGGGACAAGGTATGTAGGAGAGCTTCCCTGGAGCTGGCCTTCAGCAGCCAGTCGTCCAGATAAGGCAACACATATAGACCTTCCATGTGAAGGGCTGCCGCCACTGCTGCCAAGCATTTATTAAAGACCCATGGTGTAGAAGACAAGCCAAAGGGCAACACTCTGAACTGGTAATGTTCCCCCTTCAACACAAAGTGAAGGTATTGCCTATGTGATTTTCTGTTCCTGACATGAAGGTACATATCCTTCTTGTCCAGAGAACAAGCCCAGTCCTCTGTTTACAGAAAGAAAATCAGAGCTTGCAGGGATACCATTTGAAACTTCTTGTATTCAGTGTAGACGTTGAGATCCCTGACAGCCAAACAAAGATCCCCTGTCCATTTTGGGACCAGGAAGTATCTGAAATAGAACCATTTTTTTCCTCTGTCGAGAAAGAACTGACTCTATAGCATGTTTTTGGAATAATGGCCAAACTTCTTCCTTCAGAAGGGACAAATGGCCTGGAAGATAACAGGAAACAATTGGAGGATGATCTGGTGGGGATTCTAGCAGCTCCAGAGCATGCCCCTTGCAATTAATCTCCAGGACCCCCTCATCCACTGTAATCTCCAGCAATTATTTGAGATGCAGGGAAGGTCTGCACCCACAACCACCCCTGGGGGTAACAGTGGAAGTGAGGGTGTCTCCAGAAGAAGTGCCACTGGTACCGACTGCTTTGGGTGCTTTTTCATACACACTTGGAGGAGGTCTCCCAGCAAGGGGCCACCTCCTCTGCCATGACCTTGCTGATAGCAGGTACAGCCACCGCTGGCAGCAGGCTGATGAAAGGATCTCCTCTGACAATCCCTGGTAGGAATGGAATACAGGGATTTGGCAGACCTTAGAGTCGCTTTTGAGGTTTAAAGGCCTCTCAAGGTCTCTTCAACTTTACAGTTGAATAATTTTGTCCCTTGAAAAAAGGGGCATTCAGAACTGCTTGTTGCACATCATTGGCAAAACCAGCATCTCTGAACCAAGAATATCTTCTCATACAAATGCCAGAAGCAGCAGCTCTGGAAGAAGCATCAGATACATCATAGGCTGAATGTAGCAAATGCTTGCCAACCTCAGCACCAGAAGTTAAGGTTTCAAGTAACTCATTCTTGGCAGAACCATCCAGCAAAGCCTGAGCTGCAGTTTTTTGCAGCTTTCCACAAGCTGTTCTGATATTTTATCATATGGGCCTGGTAGTTTGCAATCTTAAGGCCCAGTGAGGCAGAGGTATATGTACGCATACCAATCACATCCAGCCTCCTAGATTTTTTTTTATCAGGAGACAAAGTACTCATATGTTTAGGTGCTCTAGACCGATCATGATCCTGAGTGAAAGATTTGAATGTTTCATAGGCAAACATTTAACGAGCAGTTCCTAGTATGACCTCCCCACCAGTGTGGTGCCGAAATGTGGCATGTAAATTCCTTATGTTGTGAAAGTTACATCCCTCATAACATTGCTGTTCTGCATAGTGCCAAGAAAAGGACCGACTTCCCGGTCTGAACCCCCCCCCCCGTACCGGCCCACGCAGCCCTGTTTTGTGATGTCACAAAATGAAGGCTGCGTGAGCGCGCCCCATTGACTTCTATGGGAGCAATATTTCCAGACCTTTTTATACTACTTACTGTTCGATTTTAATTAATCAAAGCAACCAATCGACTAATAGGGAACCACGAAAGAAGGGGAGGGAGCGGGACCAGAATTATCCAGCAGACACACACAGGGAAGAGGGGTGGACACCAGACCATTCACAGAAGAGAGAAGTTCTAAAGGAACTCTTGAAACTAAAGGTGGACAAGGTGATGGGGCTGGATGGGATACATCCCAGAATACTAAAAGAACTCAGAGAGGTGCTACTGACACAATTGATAGCCCTATTCAACAAATCATTGGAGAAGGGAGTAGTACCAGAGGACTAGAGGAGGGCGAACGTGATATCACTTCAGAAAAGTGAAAGCAAGGTAGAAATGGGAAACCATAGACCAGTCAGTTTGACCTCAGTGGTGGGAAAGATAATGGAATCACTGTTAAAGGAAAGGATTGTGGAATATCTAGAAGCCAACGGGGCACTGGACCCAAGGCAACATGGATTCACAACAGGAAGGTCTTGCCAAGCGAATCTGATAATTTTTTTTGGCTGGGTGAGAAGGGAAGTAGATCAGGGAGGGGGCAGTAGTGATGGCCTACCTAGGTTTTAGCAAGGCATTTGACACAGTCCCACACAAGAGGTTAGTAAACAAGTTGAGCAGTCTGGGAGTGGGTCACAAGGTGGTAAACTGGGTCAGAAATTGGCTTAGCAACAGGACACAGAGGGTGGTGGTAAATGGAGTTCAATCTGAAGAAAGGGGAGTAACCAGTGGGGTGCGACAGGGTTCAGTACTGGGGCCAGTCCTCTTTAATGTCTTTATTAGCGACATTGTGGAGGGACTTGAAGGAAAGGCATGCTTCTTTGCAGATGACACCAAGATCTGCAACAGGGTGGACACTCCAGGTGGAGAAGATGAGGAGAGACTTAACCAAGTTGGAGGAGTTTTCAAGAGTGTGGCAACTCGGATTCAATGCCAAGAAGTGCAAAATCATGTACTTGTGAAACCCAGGGGAGGAATTCACAATGGAGGGTAACTAACAACAACCAAACTGGAAAGGGACTTGGGGGTAGTCATAACAGATGATATAAAATTAGCCAAACAATGTGAGAAGGCAGTGAGGAAAGCTGGGTGGGATGATGGGATGCATAGGTCTTGATTTGCTGTACCTGTATGTCCTAGCTCTCTGCAAGCACAGAAGCATCGTATTATTTGTCATGAACTTGTTTTTTATGTCCTCAACCCCTTATTTCAGGATATGATGTTTATGTATCACTGTTTCCGATACCACTGTACTCACTGTATTATGTGTACCTACTGTATTATAATTTGTACCTACTGTCTGTGCCACTGTATGGCCCGGGTTGCAACTGAAAATGGTCCTTTGGATCAGTTTGCTCACCCAGTTATCAAAAACATAAATAAAAATAGGGAGTGGTATCACCAGTAGAAAACATGAGGTGGTGATGCCACTGTACAGGCAGCTAGTGAGGCCTCATCTGGAGTACTGCATGCAGTTCTGGAGACCTCATCTCCAAAAGGACATTGACAGGGTGGAGGCAGTCCAGAGAAGGGCAATGAAAATGGTGCAGGAGCTACACCAGAAACCATACAAGCAGAGATTAATGGAACTCAGTATTCATACACTGGAGGAAAGGAGGGAGAGGGGGATATGACAGAGACATTCAATTACCTCAAGGGTATCGATAGTGTTCAAGAGGGCAGCATCTTTCAGAAAAGAAGATGTGCAAGACCAAGGGGTCACAATATGAAGCTGGAGGGGGGAAGACTCAGGGGCATTATGAAGATGTATTTTTTCACAGAAAGGGTGGTGGATACATGGAACAGCCTCCCTGAGGAGGTTGTGGGGACAACGAAGGTAGGCAAATTCAAAAATGTATGGGACAGGCAGAAGGCAACATTAAGGGTGGGAAGAAGGAGGTAGGCTGCAGATCAAGTAGGATCTGGAGTTTATACAGTAGGTAGGGAAATGCCTGGGCAGACTAGGTGGGCCAGGTGGTCCTTATCTGCTGTTAGATTCCATGTTTCTATGAGCAGCCATGATGACTGCAGAATCAGTTTCTGATAGCGTTTAGCAGATGGAGCAGGATACTGCTTATCAGTTTTTCTGGGAACCACAGGCAGTGAGTTTGGTCTGTACCATGCAGCAAAGGTAGCATCCTCTAATGCAGGGTATATCAGTGGAATTATAATGGAGGGTGTGCAAGGGACCTCCAAAAATTCCATCAGGTTTCTTTTTGTGGAATCATCTTCTTCCACAGCAAAGCCCATGGCAGTTTGCATTTGCTGCATCATGGCTTGAAAGGTAGGGTCCTCAGGAGGAGACCTCTGGTGTAAAGCACTAAGTCCTCACTGCATGATGAGAGGGTAGAACTAGAGTAGGGCACCATGTAGTGTTCTCCCTCATATTCCTCCTCTAAATCCTTCTATAACACCATGAGGTCAGGATTATATTCAACCTCATCGTCAACGTCTCTACTGACAATGGGTGCTGCAGAATATACCAGTGAGATTGGCGGTGGCTGAGAGGCAGGAATGTGTGTCATGCTAGTAGAAGCCATTGAGGGGGGCTGTGTAGCATCAGGCCCTATTGGTGGAATAACTGCCTGTAATGGTAGTCCAGGTAGAATGTGTCTGATCATTTCTGAGAATGACACCAGCACAGCCTGAGAGTTGACTGCACCCTGTAAAGGTGCTGGGACTACTTGCACTGAAGGGCCTTGATCTGATGACGATGGCATCGTACCATCCATAGTATGTATGGCAGAGCTTAAGCCAAGCCCTGACCTTGGTGTCTCATCAATAGTCAGGGTGCTGTCGTCAATGCCATCAGAGCAGGTGATGATGCAATAGATTTACCTTGTCTCAATGGTGACCAGGATTTCATTGACAAAGCAGATCTCTCTTTTTTTCTCTAAGTTCTTGCTTGCTGCCTGACGATGAGGAGGGCCATGACACTGACCATTCCCTGTCGTGGCTTTTAAAGTTTTAAGGCTTTCTTGTGATGTTGCCTTGTAGCCTGGATGAAGCTCTGTCAAATCTCACAAGTACTCACGTTGTGAGACAAGCCCAAGCAGTACACACAGACCGTGTGTGTGTTTTCTTTGTAAACTCTCTCTCTGAACTTACAGTACCGAAATAAAGGCAGTTTTGACTTCAATGGCATGTAGAGATGATAAAATTAAACTGTTAAGTAAAGTGAAAGGATACATGACAACAGCTAGTTGACAATGTTGCCTTCAGCAGGTTTGATGAGAAAGATAGACAGCAGGAAAAGAAACAAGTGATGTAGAGATGTAACAAAGCTTTAATTAGCCAGTGTATTTCCAGCAAAATCACGAAATCCGCCTCCGAGGTTCATTTTGCTAAGTTTTCCTATATGATAGGAAATTCACCACTTGTAACTTCGCCTTGTTTTTCTTTTTTTAAAATGGAAATTGCACTTAAAAAAACCCAAAAGCAAGGGGAAGTTAGAAATGGTGACCACCACCCCCCGCCGATTGCAAACCCAATCTTTCCTTGGTGTCTAGTTGTCCTTCCCCTGACTGCCGATCGCCGACCTGACATAGATGAAAAATCTCCTGGTGTCTAGTGCCCCCCTCACCCCGCTGATCTCCAGCCCCATGTAAATTAAATTTCGTGCTCCAGTGCCCCTCCCCTCATCAATCGCCAGCCAATGTGACATTAATTTCCCGGTATCTATGCCCCCTCCGATCACTGGCCTGATATAAATCATAAAGTTTCCTATCAGTGGTCCCTCCCCATTGGCACTCATGCTAGATTAAAACATTTTCCTTGGTGTCTATGAGTCCCTCCCCACCCACACCCATGTCTGATGTTTCAAACCTTTTCCGGTGACCAGCGACCCCACCACCACCATCACAGGTCGTGCCCCACCACCCTGCCCCTCTCCACCCCGCCCCGAGCAGGTGACCCACACCACCTCCGCCTCCACCACACCAGCCACCTGACTGAGCTGTCAATGAATGAGTGTGTGCTTGTACAAGACGCACTCATTCACTGATGAAACAAGCTAAGTAAATCGGCATTCATCATTCTTCGAGTGCAGACCAGAGCAGAGGGCTGTTACGTCTCGCAGGGGGCTTTGATTAGGCACAGCATTATGGACCCCCTTTCAGAGGTCCACAATGCCATCCTCCCATCCCGACCCCCCATGGGTGACTGGAACAGCCCTCCACTCTTGTCCGCACTGCCAACAGAATGAATGAGCTCAGTGAATGAGTGCGAGCTGCCAATGAATGAGTGTGTGTTTGCACAAGTGCGCACTCATTCATTGACAGCTCAGTTGGGCAGCCAGCGTGGTGGGGAATAGAGAGCTGTGCTGGTCGCCCACTCAGAGTTGGGGGGGGAGAGGTGGTGGGGCACTACTTGCTGGGGTGGGAAGGTCCCCTAGACACAGGGAAAACGTTTTGAAACATCGGGCATGGGTGCAGGTGGGGTAGGGACCGCTAGACGCTAGGAAATATGTTTTGATCTGGCATGGACACCAGGGAAACTTTATGATTTACATCGGGTCAGTGATCAGTGGAGGGGGGTACCAATAGACATCAGGAAATTAATTTTTACATTGGGCCATCGATCAGAGGGTGGGGGCATACTAGACACATTGGGAAATAGCATTTTACTAATATGGCTGGTGATTGAGGGGATCACTACATACAAGTGAAATAAATTTTACATTGGGGCAGCGATTGGGGTGGGGGAGGAGGAGGAACTAGACACCAGGGATATTAGTTTACATCTGGCCGGTGATCGGCGGGGGGGGGGGGAGCGGTGTCACTAGACACCAGGGAATTTTATTCTACGTGGGGCAGTGATTGGCAATGGGGGGTAGACCACTGACACCAGGAAAAAAAATCTGCAAAATGCAGAGTTTAAACTCTGCTGGCGAAGTTGCCAAACTCTGCATTTTGCAGAGTTGTTTGGAGGGGTGAAGCTGGGACTTCACACCATGGATTAACTTCATGAACTGAGGGAAATCTGCAAATTAATTAGCGTAGTGGAGTTTCCCAACTTTGCACATCTCTAAAGTGATGGGGCTGCCCACGTTGATACAGACGCTGATGCCATTTGGTCCTAGTGCCTGACGCCTATAGTTCCAAAGGTTTGGCCTAATCAAACAGATATCCTCAAAGAAGATCTTAAATTCCTGGGTATCAAACAGACTGCATCTATGGACAGACTATATGAGGCTAACTTTGGCTCATTAACTGGTCAGATGATTACAGATCTGTGACAATGGCACAGCCTAGTCCTTAGCTTGATCGGGAGGGTAGTTAGGGTTTGCGTGATTACATTGGCACGCTTCCTGTACTTCTTCCAAAATGTGCCCCTGCCCATTCCAGACAGAGAGAGAGAGAGTGGAGGAAGTGGCAAGTGTCCATTTCTAGGTTCAAATGGCAGGGTCAGTGACATAGATTCAGATTCCTCATCCTGATGCTCCCGAAGCTGGGGTAGCATAGCCCTACCTGACCTCAGGACGCATTACACAGCCTCACAACTATGGATTATTTTTTTGCTGGCACCATTCAAGAACAGGATCTCAGTGGCCCAAAACAGGACCTCAGTGGCCCAAAACTGAGCATACTCTCCTCTCCTGCTGGGATATGACCCGTTATGTATCTGGCCCCCCTACCCAGGAATGGGATGGGGTAGCCAAACCACTGGATACCAGGTCTGCCAGGCTTGGCAGGAGATGGTAACCTCTTTGAACCTGACCACAGCAGAAATAGAAGTTAGAAGTAGTTTTTTACTATAATTTCTTATAATATGGAAAACAGACTTTCTCACATCCTCTTAAACCCAGAATGTATGGATACCATGAAATACAAGAATTAAATATTTTGCTGAATTCCACTGGAAGAAGGTTGACCACACACACACACACACACACACACACACACACACACACACACACACACACACACACACAGAAACTTCATAAGACACCATGGATGCAGTTCTATCTGTGTCAGGGTATGCAGCAGAGATCTGCCTGTAGCAAATTAGTATGGATAACGAGGATTTTTCATGGTCACCAAGGAAACACCAGAAATTAAAAAACTAAAACTTAATTGTTTTGAGTAAAAAATGTAAACTTAATTTTGTTTTAAATAAATTGAGTTTTACTCTTTAGGACCTAATGGAAGATGGCAGCCATGACTGTGCGCAATTAGGATTATTCAAGGCCCACACTACCTATGTCTGCTCATGCCCCTAGTTTCTTCATTCCCCTCATTTGTGCTCGATACAGTACCCTTTATTTACTCAGCTTCACTAATAGTATTTCTTTCACTATTTCCAGTAGTCCCTTGACACAGTACTACAATACCTCAGTTACTCATAACATTATATAGTATATATAACGGTCAGCCCCTATTGTGTATGGATTTCCATACATGCAGTTTCTTGTGCTACAGTTCAAAGGTCATGAAAAGTTATTGTGGTATTTTGTTCTGACATCACAACAATACCACAACAATTTTTCAGCCTTAACGTCAGAGTGTGGACAGTGATTTGCTGAAGATGTGGCATTCTCCAAAAAAAAAAAAAATGGAAAAATGGCGGCACCATTTAGTAAGCAGGTCACCGAGGCTGATTTCAAACAGACAGCCATAGATGGCTGTGTTGTTTTTTTGGGAACAGTGTTTATTTGTTGCAGTTTTATTTATTTATTTATTTATTTAAAACTGTGACTGTGGCTTATCGAACATTGGTTTTGGAGGGTGAGGAGCCAGGTGGCATAGCCAGTGGGAGCACACTGGTTTTTGGTCAGTGAGGCGCTGGAACAATCGGACAGTGAGGCGCCAGAACGAGCAGGAGTACTGCAATGTTCAGTAAGAATTTTTTAATCTGGGTATACCATATACTATATAAAACAGTGCAAGGTTGACCATACACAGCTAAGGCTGTGTTTCCATCTAGGGCATGTGATGACATCATAGATACCACTCAAGCATTGCTCTTGAGGTCTGTATGATGTCATCACATACTGTCAATGGAAATGCAGCCTTGTAGTGTATGGTCACAGATACACTGTTCTACATATTATATTACTCTGGTTCATACTGTACATGTGTATTGTACTGTTCTTATGTTGCTTCCCTATGTAACCCCCCACACACACACAGAGGATGCCTCTGGAAATGAGCTGTCTTAGCACAGTAAGCCATTCATGTGAAACACACTGAATAAAAGATAAATAAATAAATGAAATAATAAATAAGTAATCATGGCAGCCATTGAAAAGGGTCACCATTCTGCTGCAGCCCACCAAAAACTGATTGTGCCAGGCATCTACTTGTTTTTATAGTTTATTTCCTTTATTTTATTTATTTATTTTTATTTTATAGTTTTTGGCCAGGAAAGACACACTAAGCCGAGGCTTGGTTCCAAGTGTGCCCTGAGAGCACATGGAAGTTAAGTGACTTGCTCACGGTCACACAGTATGCTTGTGGTGGCTGTGGGATTCAAACCCAGTTCTCCAGGCTTGCAGCTCAGTGCTCTCAACCACTACTCCGTACTGCCTCCTTTTCATTGGCATAGCCCTGCTGAAAAGTAGCATCTCAGTGGGATTCCTGCTCCCACTCAGTTTAACAGCCAGGAGGGCGTGAAGCGCAAGGAGGACTAATGACTTGCTCAAGGTACAACAGTGAGTAATGGACTGAGGATCAGAATGACATTGCTCTGCTTTTTCTGAAGTGGCACCACTGATCAGTGGTATTGGAGAACCTCGCTTCACACTGTGGGGGTGGGGTGTTCCCACTGGTTATGGGCCTTAATGAACCATCCTTGACTGAGTTTGGAACAACTTGTGTACCCTGGCTAGAAGACTGGATAGGGAATCCCTATCAACTGGTATATGTTTGCACAGCTTACTTTTTTGATCCCTGCTTATAAAGGGGGGCACGGGGTGGGGGATGGCCCGAGATGCCCATCAACCTAAAATTACTATTTTATAACTTCATAAGGTGAGGCAACTGAGTTCTTGTGGATTCTGGCTCAGTTTCACTCCTGTTTCAGTCTCCGGTACTGTCACACTGTACCACATAACTGTGAACTTGGGAATCAGTCTCAATTTATGTCGAAATGTACCCCGTAAATGTAAACAGTGTTCACTACAGTCACAGTGTAACCCATCACTATAAACAGGGGTATTCCATTTCATTACTATAACAATGTACCACCATATTGTAAACATGGACTAATCATTCAGAATTGTTACAGTGTACCCCAGTACTATACACTGGGATTTCAGTCTGCAGTACTGTCACACTGTACCCATACTGTAAATAGGGGGTCAGTCTCAAGTGTCGTCACAACACAGCCTCACAATAGAAGGGGACTTTACTCTCCAGTACTGTCACAATTCATATTCCACAGAGTAAACAGGATCTTCCGTATCCAGTACTGCCCTAATGTACCCACATACTGTATAAAAGGGGCTCCAGTTTCCAGTACTGTCACAATGCGCCCCCTACTAAACGAACAGGTGGCTTTAGTCCTCAGTGCTGTGATAACATATACCTGTAACCCCCCTGCAAATGGGGGTTCCCAAAAGACTTCCAGGAGCTTGCTTGAATGCTCCAAGCCTGAATGGTGTTTGGCGTTTAAGCCATTTATCAGTGAGTGTTTTTAGAACCTCTGGTACTGTCTCTTTAAGAGCTGTCTGCTTGCAGACATAATTAGTTTGTATGGGGGACTGTGTGTTTCTTTGATTGAGTACCACTCAAGCTGCTGCCAATTCACTCCATTTTTGCAGTCACTAGAGTGCAAAGGAACCTATCTGAAAGATGTAACTGTTTGCCAGAAACCATTTAGAGTAATAATGAAATTACAGTTTGTCTAACCCGCTTTTGCAGTCGGAACAGTGTCTGCCTAGTTCCCCATTCTGGTTTTGAACTGCTGAACTGGACCAATCAGTGTGGGGTAAGCTAGCTCTAAAATGGTGCCTTGGACGAATCAGAACTTGGACTCATAATCTGAGCCAGACACAAGAGGATTGTATGGGCAGTGACTCTGGGAGATGTAGTTTAGACTTCGGCGCCTCTTTGGACCAACAGCAGCAGTCTATTGTGAGTGACAGCCAATCCAGTCAAGAACTGGGAGGAACTCAAAGGAAGTGCCCGGTTTTGTCTGTTGGAGTTTCAGTTTTGATCTGGCAGTGAAGGGGAAAGAAACCCTGTGCTCCTTCAGTGCACAGTTTCAGTCAAAAACGTGTGTAAGGCCCAGAGTTCCGGTCTGCAGCTTGTGTAACTGCTTGTTAGGACTGAATCCGTCCTGTGAAAAGAATCAAAGGATCTCTGAAGAGTAGAAACCAGGCTCACCCTGTAGAAGACTGGAGAAATTGTTGAATTGCACTCTGTCTGTCAGGAACTGAATCTGCTGTGGTTCTCCGGGTATTGTGCAGTAATTGCGATCGGGATAGAGAAGCAGCCTACCTGGTATAGTACTTTCTTTTACCATATAAATGTGTGAAGAGTCTAGTGGAGCTCAAGAGTAGCCCTGCTGACGTTGAGAGGACCCTATCTTGTTTGGAGGTCGTGAGTACTAATTCAGGGTGTCCCTGTTGGTGCCACATTAAATCAACTGGAATCACTGTACTGCTGACTGTTTTAAACTAAATTTTCTTTTCACTGTGAAAGGCCCTACCAGCTGCCACGGTTTGGACTAGCCACTAGGGCTTGGGTACCCAGGGACAGTAACTGGTAGGGATAGGCCTATGCACAGAGCCATAGAGTAGATAGTAAAGTGATAAGCTAATTAACCTGATTTCCCCTGTCCTTGTTATATTCCCCTAAATAAATCAGGCTGCTTGTTTCAGCAAAGTCATACTGCCTGAGGTATTTGTCTATGTTAAAGTACTGTACTGTGATTGTTGCACTGTATCTTATTTCACAGGAGGTCCCAGTGCCGGAACTAGTCCTGGGGGTAAGTGTATACGGTGAAGGTAATTCTGATATATTGTGTGGGCCACTAGTGGGAAGAAAGGGGGGTTGCAGTGTCCCAGAGGGCTGTGACCAAGTAAGTTTAACTATTGCAAACCCTGACCTCTGGGTGGAGGCACCCGCCATTGGATCCAGGCCCCTCAACCTGTTAGTGGCAAATCAGGCAGGGGTAGTAGCCCCTGGGATAGCGCCATCTAGGGGTTACATACCCCATTAAGAAAATGTGAGAGCAGTGTGATAAGCAGTTGAACTTGTCCAAAGCATAATATTTTAATCTTCGTTTGTCTTCAGCAGAAAATCCAAAGGAATATTGGCAAATTATTAAGGATTTGAGAGACCCTGCTAGACAACAACCTCAGATTAATTCATCTAAGGACAGAGCTTTTATAGAAGATCCTTGCATGGTGGCAGAGGAACTAAATATATATTTTTCCGAACTACCCAACACTGAATTTATGCCAGAAGATAAGTTGAATAATTTGGTGGGAGGGGGTAGACTAGGATGGAGTAATGATAGTGAATACAATGTGGAGGAGGAAAAGAAGTTTATATTTAGGAAACTGTCAAACAGAGAGCTGTACAGAGCTATATAAAATCTAAAAGTGGGGAAAGCTAGTGGACTGGACCAATTAGAAACCAAATTTCGTAAGATCTGTGCCTGGGAGACAAGCACAATTATTTCAATCCCCAAAGGAGGTGGTAGTCCAACCCCTTCAAATCACTGGTCAATTTATTTCATCTATCTTGTCAAAGACTTGAAAAAATGGATGCATGGTCAGTTATACAAATTTCTGGAAACTACTAAACAAATCATTCCATCTGGCACGGTTTCCATCCTGGCCACTCTACCAACACAGCTGTGTTGTATTTTAAAAATTTGATTACATCAGGACTGGAAGATAGGAAAGTTACTGGAGCAGTTTATGAAGACTTGACAAAAGCTTTTGACCTGGTGAACCACTCCATTCTGCTGGATTGGCTGACTGGGTTGGCATGCATCCTGATTCTGTGGAGTGGTTGAGGACTTGTTTAATAGGGACAATAACAGAGGGTGCAGGTGGTCAACAATCTATCAGGTCCCAGTGACCTCGACAGAGGACTGCCTCAAGGTTCTATATTAGGCCCTCTATTATATTTGATTTACACAAGTTTTCTCCTGTAAGTCCTATGCCACTCTGCAGTCAGGATGTACACCAACAATACTGTATTGTTAGCAAGTGATAATACAGTAGTGCAACTCCAGCATAAATTAGAAGCTGATTTTAGAGTGGTGCAGCAGTGGTTCACCAGGTTGACGTTAGTCATGAGTACAAAAAAAACAGACCCAATGCATGGGTTTTGGGATGGCTGATAAAACACAAACCAAGCTATGTATTAGAGACCTTGAAAGTTTAGAAATGGTACAGGTTCAGGGTGGCTGTTTGTGTTTGTCTGTGTCTGTAGATTAGTTTTGTGGATTTTCATGTTTTTCTGCTTAGAGTAACTGTGCCATTCTTGCACACAACATCTGTGAAAGTCTCTTGGACTGAATTTCTGCAAAACATCACCACCAGGTATCAGCATTTTCATTTTAAATTAACTTTTTGGAAGCTATCCAACGGAAAACTAAGACTAGCAACTAAGCCTGACAAACTCTTTGATGCTGGGTCCTACACTGAATCCACATTTTCGTCTGACCTGCTCCTAAAGAATCTGTACTTGTCTCTGAGGGCTATTCAGCAACCACTTTGAATAACAAAAGAAAGATACAGACAAAAGGTTTCCACATCTTTCATATGTCCAGACCACAGATCATCACCTGCAGGAATCTCTGCAAAACATCACCACCAGGTATCAGCATTTTCATTTTAAATCAACATTTTGGAAGTCATCCAAAGAAAAACAAAACTCCCTTGTTCACTACCATTCTATAGCCTGAAGTACATTAGGGTGTGTGTGTCAGTGCACTGTCTGACACACAAGAGGGGAATTTATATCAAGAACTGAAGGGGCTATCTCTCATGTTTTTTTTCAGAAAATGAGTGTCTATACTTCAAGGGGCTTTTCTGCAGGGGTGGGCCTGCTATTGGCACTAGCTCTTGCGGCAAACATTTCACTGAAGGAACCTAGATGGGAGGATAGACTCTAGGATGGGACAGCCTTCAAATACTCCAACCTCCTGCTTAGCTCCGAGTGAATCACCCCTGGACTTTGGTATTTGAAGCTGTTATGGACTGCAAGGCTAGGGTACTACCTACGCTTCTAATCTTTCCATGGAACTAAGAGACACAGGTACTGGCTAAAGTATGTACTTGAGTTATGACTACACTTACTTAGACTTGCAAAGTCGGATGATGTTGAAAGTAACCCTGGACCTAATCTGGATACAAACCCATCCATCACTCCTCAGTGGAACATGGCCAAGGGGATGAAGATGGCACATATGAACATCAGGAGTCTTACAGCTAATTTTGTGGCACTGGAAGCATGGGTGACACAATATTTTCCTGATATACTTGGGCTAACAGAGATGTGGTTGAAGCTGAATATTCCAGACACCATATGTACAATAAATGGTTATGAACTTCTCCGTAGAGGTCGCTACTCCTCCAAGGGGGGGAGTTTGCCTTATCATGAGAGGATCACTTAGTGATACCTGCCCAGCCTATGGACATAACTGGTTCTTTGGAGGCCCTTCATGTGGTTCTGACTCTCGGTAACACCAAAAAAATCAATCTGATATGTGTCTACAACCCACCCAAAAGTGGCATCACTGGCTAACTAACCTTATGGATCACCTGGCATCACATAAGGTAAAAGGAGAACTCCTCCTCATGGGGAAGTTCAACCTGGACTGGACTGGGAAATACTCAGGACTGTATGATGCCGCACTCGGCAAATTGCACCTGGCTCAGCTGATAAAATGTCCAACAAGGCCATCGCTACAGGAGAGCCACAACTCCCCCCTGGACTGGATTACTACAAACAGAGAAGACCATATACAAGGTTTGGCCTCTCTACCCAATGCTATCGGTGACCATACCCCGATTTATTGCATATGGAGGGCACACATCCCAAAGCCTCCCCCCAAAGAAATACACTTTCAGGACTTTTCCAAAATTAACAGCTGCAAGTGACATGTGGATCTCTGCCACAGACTGGTCCCCAGTTTACCAGGTGGATGATGTCCACATTGCTGTATCCTACCTCATAACCAACCTACAGGAATCTCAAAATAAGCACCTTCCCATGAAAAGAAGGAGGTCCGAGGTACAGCAACAAGATGGGTGAATAGTGAGATCCTGACCAGCATGAGGAGCAGGGACAAGACCTGGGTTGCTGCAATGAAAAGTGGCCAACAAGCTGACTGGAATGAATATCGTAGGCAGAGTAACACATGCAAGAGAGAAATTCGGGCAGCAAAAAGGGCTTACTCTCTTAAGTGACTACAGAAATTGGCCAATGACATGTGAGGTTTCTGGAACCACATTAAGACTTTCTTGGGACAAGGTGGGTGCTCGACAATTACTGATGTGACTGTTAATGGTGCCAGCTGCAATAACACCTATACCAATGCGAACGCCCTAAACATCTACTTCTCTGACCTCTCGGACTATGAGAGGCTGACCGGTCAACCCTCTGTCTCTCCAACTGTGTTCCCAGCCCAGGTGTCCACTTCACTTAGTTTTAAGCAGGTCATCACACTTGAGGTTCTGAGACTTTTGAGGAAACTACCTGAGCATGGATTTCTTAAACTAGCAGCCCCTGTTATAACAGCACCAGTTGCCAGGATCTACAACCTTTCCATCAGTACACAGGAAGTACCATCTCTCTGGAAGATAGTGCGAGTTGTCCCCATCCATAAGAAAGGGGACACAAAAGACATGAACAACTATCGCCCAACTGCAAAATTATCAGCACTAAATAAAATTCTTGAAAAACTCGTAGCCGACCAGGTCAGAGACTACATACAATAAAACAACCTTCTCACTCCCGCCCAACATGGCTTCAGGAAGGGGCACAGTACAGCCACGGCGCTTATCAAACTCACTAATGACATCAAGCTATTGATGGATAAAGGGCTATACACCGGAATGTGTTGCGTGGATTTAACTAAAGCATTCAATATAGTGAATCACACATTGCTACTAGATACACTGGCCACACTTGGATTCTCCCAAGGTTCCTCAACATGGTTCAGCAGTTACCTATCTGGGTAGACGCAATTTGTTCAGATTGACAATTGCAAATCTGATTTCTCTCCTACCAGCATCAGTGTACCACAAGACTCAATTCTCGGATCACTACTTTTCTCATTGTTTGTGAATAGGCTTCCTCAAATGTTGGGTACTACCTCTACCATCTTATACGTGGATGATATGGTGTTATACACTAGCGCCAAGGACATCACCTCCATTAATACCACACTTGAGTCAGGCTTTGCCTGTCTACATGAGTGGCTAGTTCAAAACAAACTTCTTCTGAATACCAAAAAAATGGTGGCAATGCTGTTTGGATTAGCACTAAGGGTCAAAGCCAAGGCCCCGTATTTTCCACAATTTCGTGGCTGTGGAGATTGCCTTGGAATTTAATGTAAACCACAGAAAATCTATGGAATAGTATTCTGCATGAAATGTGGAATATTATTTCACAGTTTACACTGAAGTGTCAATATTTAGCCTACCCACTGGCACAGTAGTACCACTCATGACACTGACGGCCTGGGTTGGAGGGCTGGCTGGGGGGAGGCGCATTGAGCATCCTATGGACTGCTTTCCTCCTCTTGAAGGGGGGGGTGAGGAAGTCACCAGTGTTCATGCAACCCCTCGTGATTGCCTGAGCTATGACAGCCAGAACTGACTATGTTTGGAAGGCCTGTCAGACGTTTGGTATGCCGCTCCAATGTCACTGCATGACACATTTCCCAGGGAGAAAATGGGAAAATGGAGGAACCACCACTCCACGATGACATTCACCCCCACACTGCAGACTCATGCTGTCATTCAGTCTCCATCAGCCCCACCCCTGGGGAGTAGGATGGGGGTGTTCTGGAGTGAGGTAAGCCCCGGGTTGTGTGGCAGGGCTTGAGCATGTGTTTATTGGACCAATGGAGCTGGCAGATGAGGCGATAAAGCATAATAAATTTTTAAAAATGAAGTCAGTATAAACTGTGAGTAAAACAAATCTGCAGTTTACATGGACTCCAACCAAGGAAAATGATTTCATGGATCATATATACTGTGGTTATTCCATGGGTCATATAAATCCCAGAAAACTATTTTGCAGTTTCCATTGAATTCCACAGAATGCTTTTTTGGAATTCTGTGCAATTTAAAAACCAAAATCTGAAAAACATTTTGGAACAGCCCCTGACTATTAGTTTATCTACTAGAGCTTTACCCTAAAAATCAAAACAGGTGCTGACCTGGTGGCTCAGAGGGCTGAGGCGTTATGCTGTACCTCACACTACGCTGGTGACCTGGGTTTGGGAACAACCTCGGGGTACTGTCATGGGGAAAGGGAGGGAACCGGATAGAGCAGTCTAACGGCAGCTTTCCTCTCCTGGGGAGGTTGTCCCCCCTGTAGTTCCACTGCCACGGATAGAGGTCCAGTGGCCACACAGATGGGGGCGTGGCAAGTCAGGAGGTGTCTCGGACATGACATGCGCCATGCACCAAGTAAGAGTGCGGGTGAAAATTGGGGCACAAAAATACCAAAAAATGTAAATAAAAAAAAATCAAAACAGGTAAATCCCCCCTTCCAGCTCAGCCCCACCATCCTCCCTACCCCATCCTGAGAATCTCATTGAGTCCCTTTATTTGAAGTAGAAATAATTTTATCAGGTCCCATACCATATTGCAATCCTCATCCTTCTAATTTCACTGCCAGGCCTGAATTCTGGTTTCATGTCTCAGAAGTGCTTTGAGCAAAGCACTACTGGAATGAGAAATTGGCATTCTGGCTTAGTGGCAAAACTAGAAGGATGAGGATTGCTGTGCAGTGTGGTAGCTGCTAAAAATATTACTCATTCAAATGTGGTGGATCTAGGGAATCTCAGGCTGGGGTGGAGAGGGTGATGGGGCTGAGATGAATGGGGTGGATTTTTTACTTTCTAATACTAAGAATTCAGGAGTTAATTGACAACCTTCTCGGGTTTATAGTCCTCAGCCCAAAAACTAACATTTCCCCCCCTACCTGGGTGCTTGGGGGAGACGTTGCTGACTGCTAATGAAGCCCCCAACTGCTGCCGCAGAATTTCTGCAGAAATAGGAAACTAATGACGCAGATGTTCTGAGGCAACAAGAGGATCTGCAGCAGAATTTTAACCCAAATTGCTGCAGAAAAATCAGGGCCTTGGTCAAAGTTAACTATGCAACACTGGCCATACATGGCTCGGATGGCTCACTCCTGGATTTGGTGCACTCTTTCAGATACCTGGGTATAACCCTCAACCCTTCGTTGGATTTCAGCCTCCATATCACTAACACTTGTAAGGTGGTCAGTATCAAGCTGGGGCTGGCCTACAAAGTCAGAGCATCCTTACACTCTAAGGCAAAATTAGCCATCACGCAGAGGGTACTGTGACCCAGCCTGACTTATGGAATCACTTCCTATAAAGACGCGAACAAGGGACTATTGCAGAAGTGGGACACCTGTTATAATAGTATCTGTCGCTTTGCACTCTCAGTACCTAGGCACTCCCACCATTGCGTACTTTACTCCAGTGTGGGCTGACTCTCTCCTGACTCTTACTGAGTCTATACCACAGGATGCACGATTGACAGTTATCATTAGAATTGGAGCACCAATGTCCCTTGCATGCTTGATGTACCCTGCCCATCAGACTTACCAGCTGAGATCTATTGAAAAGTCGCTCCTTAATACACCCAAATGCGCCACTAGGATGGGTGAGCAGGCATTTGTGGTGTCCGCCCCAAAGCTATGGAACTCCCTGCCTTCAACTGTGAGGCACTCCACTACACACCTGATCTTTAAAATGAGCTCTTTGTCTACCTCCTGGCCTCTGACAGATGCACTTATAGATACACGACCTAACCCCTGGGGAGGACACCTAGTTAGGCTTCCTTTGCATGTCCCTTCAGCACATATTCAGGCACTTATCACTCTTGCCCGCTTTTAAATAGCAGGCAAGACAGGCTATGAGGTCTGCTACCACAAGACTGTCTGGAATAGTTTCTCCATTTATAGTCTATCTCCTTGAAACTGTATTGTGTATTCCCCAGTATTTATGGATAGCCTAGTGGAATGACTAATTTCTCCTGTACAGTAGGTATCACCGTGTCTGTTTATACTGTAATGTGTTTGACCCAAGTCTGTATTATGTAATAGTAACCCTTGTGATGTGATGTGATGTGCTTTTACCTATGTCTGTAACTCTCCCTGGTTGTAACTTGAAAATAGGCAATTTCTTTGTCTACAGCACTTACCCGTTAATCAAAAACTAAATAAATAAATATAAAGTATAAGTACCTGAGTGTGGTATTTGATGATCATCTTCCATTCTTAAGCCATATTCAAAATATTTGTCTCAGAACAACAACAAAACTGGGGGCATTTGGGATGTGTCTGAAGGTGTCTCACAAGGGAGGCATGTCTCAAAATCGTCAGTACACTTTTGTTACCAGTGTTAGAATATAGGAGTAATGCCTACATGACAGCCCCTCAAAAGGGTCTGGGGAAACTAGATAAAGTATATAACAAATCGGCACATTTCATTTTCAAAGCTAAACACCTTACCCACCACTGTGACCTGTATGTTCAGTTAAGCTGGAATAACTTGGCAAATAGGCGTGCAATAAAATAATCAACTTGAATTTTTAAAATGTTGAAAGTGGAAAGCTAACATTCCCAGGGGGGTTCAGTATCCAGTACTGTCACAATGTACCCCCACACTGTAAATAAGGGGTCTTCAGTACCCAATACTGACACAATATACCTCCATACAGTAAACAGGGGGTTTCAGTATCCAGTACAATCACAGTGTACCCCCATACAGTAAACAGGTGGTTTAGGTATCCAGTACTGTCACAATGTACCCCCATACTGTAAACAAGGGGTCTTCAGCACTAGTACTGACACAATATACCCCCATATAGTAAACAGGGGGTTTCAGTATACAGTACTGACACAGTATACCCCCATACAGTAAACAGGAGGTTTCAGTATCCAGTACAATCACAATATACCACCATGCAGTAAACAGGTGGTTTCGGTACCCAGTACTGTCACAATGTACCCCCATACTGTAAACAAGGGGTCTTAAGTACCAGTACTGACACAATATACCCCCATATAGTAAACGGGGTTTCAGTATCCAGTACTGACACAGTATACCCCCATACAGTAAACAGGGGGTTTCAGTATCCAGTACTGACACAGTATACCCCCATATAGTAAACAGGGGGTTTCAGTATCCAGTACTGACACAGTATACCCCCATACAGTAAACAGGGGGTTTCAGTATCCAGTACTGACACAATATACCCCCATATAGTAAACAGGGGGTTTCAGTATCCAGTACTGACACAATATACCCCCATACAGTAAACAGGGGGTCTGTCGCAGTGTACCCCCATACTGTAAACAATGGGCCTTCAATATCCAGTACTGACACAATATACCCCCATATAGTAAACAGGGGGGTTTCAGTATCCAGTACTGACACAGTATACCCCCATATGGTAAACAGGGGTTTCAATATCCAGTACTGACACAGTATACCCCCATACAGTAAACAGGGGGTTTCAGTATCCAGTACTGTCACAATGTACCACCATACTGTAAACAAGGGGTCTTAAGTACCAGTACTGACACAATATACCCCCATATAGTAAACAGGGGGTTTCAGTATCCAGTACTGACACAGTATACCCCCATACAGTAAACAGGGGGTTTCAGTATCCAGTACTGACACAGTATACCCCCATACAGTAAACAGGAGGTTTCAGTATCCAGTACTGACACAGTATACCCCCATACAGTAAACAGGGGGTTTCAGTATCCAGTACTGACACAATATATCCCCATACAGTAAACAGGGGGTATGTTACAGTGTACCCCATACTGTAAACAATGGGCCTTCAATATCCAGTACTGACACAATATACCCCCATACAGTAAACAGGGGTTTCAGTATCCAGTACTGACACAGTATACCCCCATACAGTAAACAGGGGGTTTCAGTATCCAGTACTGACACAATATACCCACATAAGGTAAACAGGGGGTATGTCACAGTGTACCCCCATACTATAAACAATGGGCCTTCAATATCCAGTACTGTCACAATGTACCCCCCATTGTAAACAGGAGGATAATCAGTCTCCAGTACTGTCACCATGTACCCCATACTGTAAACAGGGTGCTTCAGTTTCCAGTACTGTCACCTTGTACCCCATACTGTAAACAGGGTGCTTCAGTTTCCAGTACTGTCACCTTGTACCCCATACTGTAAACAGGGTGCTTCAGTTTCCAGTACTGTCACCTTGTACCCCATACTGTAAACAGGGTGCTTCAGTTTCCAGTATTGTCACCTTGTACCCCATACTGTAAACAGGGTGCTTCAGTTTCCGGTACTGTCACTATGTACTCCATACTATAATCAGGGGGATAATCAGTCTCCAGTGCTGTTGTAGTGTACCCCATACTGTAAAGAAGGTGCTTCAGTCTCCAGTGCCGTTGTAATTCATTGGTGGGAAGGAAGGAATGTGATTGTACTGTAAATAGTGCCTTTCACACACTCCAACTCCAAGTACCTCAGTGCCATGAACAGTTTACATCAGGTATTAGGCATGTGGTACAGAAGATGAGAGAATTAAGCACAGACTGAGTGGTTAGGCTACTTGTTCAGGATCATGCAGTAAGTGGTATTTATAGGATTCAAACCCAGGTCTTCCAGTTTACAGCTCTGTGCTCTCACCACTAAACTAAAATTACTTCTTATAACCCTAGCTAAGCTATTTTCCTAACACTGGTTATTTCCAAATCCTAGCCCCCTAAAGCACTATCTCCATAAGGCACTGCTTTAGAGCTCAGAGAAAACTACACAGCCAGCATCTCCACATCCAGGATAACTAATGTAGATGGTCAGTACACTGTTTTTCCCGAGTTCAGGTCCAGACAATGATGAACTGGGCAGCAATCCCCTCACACTGATGACACACGCACTGCACAGTACTGAAGACAACCAAGCAAGAATGAAAACACATCCATCTCGCATTAACAGCGCTGCTGTATTTTCAGATTTAACTTGCCTCCAAAACAGAAGGTTGGTGTTCTGTTTTTAATCTGCCTGTATTTTATTATTTTTACAAAGGTTAAAACTCCAACTTTTGAAAAGGGAGGAATATGGTTTTAGAGTCTCTTTCAAGCACTTAGAATTTGGATGGACTTTATAAGCTATGAATGGTTGGAAGCAGCCATGAGGCATGCACTGAGAGAATGAGTGAGAGACTGTGACCACATTTGATTGGACGAGCATTTGTCTTGGCGTAATAATAGGCATGTTTACACTGGATGGGTTGCTGCGCTGCAAAGTTGGTAGTGTAGACGCTCTCCAGACTGTGCTAGGACTGCTTTGGATCCATTTTCTGTACTGGTGCAGGAGTGGGTAAGTTTAATAGACAGAGCGTATTACATGGCGGTGTAAATGCACTGCCATGCTTGCTCCGATAAAAGGCATGACACACGTGCAGTTTTCACACAGATGTGAGCTTGTATGTTTCACATGACAGATCTGGGGTTGAAATGCAGAGAAAACCTTCCTATTTGTGATGCATTTGTCTAACTACTGTATGTGCCCCCATAGCATGCGGATCAGTCAGTGACCATAAAGGTTGCAAAGTGTTGCCGGGCTGTTCCACATTTAAGTTTCAGTGGTGTCCAACATTGCTTTTTATTTTTTGTTAGGTCGCTCCCAGACTCCTCCACTGCTCTCAGCCTGGCCCCACAGCTCTTGTCTGGTACAACCTGCATCAGCGGGAGGGAGGGCTGTGTGAACAGTGAAATGGCCCTGCTGATGAGACTATAGCAGGAGCGGAGCCACACAAATGTTATATCGCTGCAGCTGTGTAAACACAGCTAAAGTAGACATGGTATTGGAGTACCAAGGGCTCTAAATGCTGGAGCTGAGTAAGAAGAGAAGATGTGCAACAATCTCCTCCTGCCACTAGGGGGTGGGAGATAATTTACCAGAGCGCCAGACCCACAGACTACTTTCTAGTAGTGACTGTGACTTAGATAGCTCAGTGGGCGTAACTGAGTGATAGAAAGGAAAGTGCACGGGGACCCTCAAGGAGCTTTTGCCCTGAGGTGGCGAGAACCTCACACCTCTTAGTTGTTGATGGATCCAGACTTTGAGACCAGAAAACCTGGATGCCCAGTTATCTGGTAGCCTCCAGGGACAGGTGCAAGACAGAAATGTAGACCCCAAGCAAAGGATTTGGAGACATTTATTTAGATTGCTGTTAATTCTTGGGATCATATAAACGGACACACCATGATGGTGTGGAAACCCTGAGTGGCTTTCCCTAAGGGAGTTCCTGGCAGCCTTGTGGCACAGGAAGGGTCCCCCAGAAAACAATGTGTCCTTGTGGGGCATTTGTGGTTCTGTGCTAGAGTGAGGCTGCCAGTCGAACTGATGGTGAAGAGAAATCTGGTGACAGAGACAAGACCACTGACTAGGGTAGGAAATAGATCTACGTTGTCTGATAAGAGATCCCAGGCTGGGATGGGTAATGGAGCAGCTTCCACTGGTAAAAGGGCTGCAGTGATGGCCAGCAGCTGGCAGTTGGCAGGCTGGGGTTTGCGCTGCTGCACTGTGCCCAGCACACCACCCAGTGAGCAGGAGAAGCTATGATATGAAGCAGCTGACACAAGGGTGACCTCTGGGCCCCAGAGGGGAAACTGGTCAGGCACAGACCAGCTGCCCTCAGGATCAGGGGACTGCCTCCTGCACCATTTCTGACCATGAGGTACAACGGTGCTTGAGAAGTGTGAAACTTATAGTAACCATAATGAATACAGAACAGTGGAAAAAACATAATAAGCTGTGCAGTATAGAGCAGCCTCTGACCCAAGGTATAACCTCACCCACTGGTGCGTGTGGATCAAAGTGAGAAAAGGAACAGGAAACCATGTGGCTCCTGCTGAGATAGTGGGGTAGAGCCTTTATTAAGGGACTCAAAGGTCAATATTCATGTCCGAGGTTAGGCTTGAATATGTCCATACATTGACAACATGGAGAGTAACCACGGACTGGTGCTCCCACATGTAGCTGCTGACTTGTCAGTGAAGTGTGACTACTGCTTATTACTCAGTGTAGAGTGATTTATTCCTGTCAGAGCATACAGTAGGTTTGAGCTTTGTTCACCTCATGGGGGGGGATCCAGAGTGCATGCAGTGACTAAGGGTATTATTGCAGGTGAGTTCGCTGTTGAGCAATCCATTATGCCACTGGACACAGGTCATCTTTCTGGCCCATGCCTGCTCTAGCTAGCGCCCAGATGGAAGGAAGGGTTACAAAGTGTGTGCTTATTATAAAGTGTACCAAGTGCCATTAGGAGAAGATAGGGCTGCAGACACAAAAGACACTGGATCCAAAATCTCAGAATCCTTAGGGAGCCCAGCAAGATGAAGAGTCACTCTTGTTTGCCTGAAAAGTCTCATGTTGGCAGGTGTAACCCCAGACAGGGGAAATACAGTTTAGGGCGGGGCAATAACAAAATTCCAGTGTATGAATAAAAAATTAATAATGAAGTGCTGGAAGAACAGCACAAAACGTTAATTCAGTAGTCATGTAGAGAGAGATAGAGAGATTGAGAGAGAGAGACAGATAGATAGATAGATAGATAGATAGATAGATAGATAGATAGATAGATAGATAGATAGATGGAGAGATAGAAAGATAGGTTGATAGGTAGATAAAAGGACTCCAAAAACTAGCTTTTATTTACCAGGAAAATGCGCTCGGCAATGGTCTGCCTTTTTTCAGGCACAACCCTAGAGAGTATATTTCAGATAGGATTACAGATAACAATACAAATATTTCAAAATAGAAAATGGTATTCAGAACAGTAAATGATAACAAAGGCTGTAACCCTGGGTTCGGGAACGGACCCGGGTCGTCGGAGGGCCGGCCGGGGGAGAAGGATGGAGCATCCTATGGATGGCTCCTTCTCGGGGTGGAGGTGGGTGGGGAAGTGCCCAGCGCTCTGAGGACTCCTGGTGGAGGCCGGAACACTCATGCTACGGCGCTCGCTCACAGGGAGGCGGAAGTGAGGCCAGAGTCATTGCAGGCCCTGGTCCCTTGTGCCACCTCCAAACTGTTCTATGAATCGGGCCCATTGTCTTCTGCCCTGCAATACATTTATTTGCTTGAGGAAGACAACAAGAAAACTCCTTAGCAACTGTAGGTGCTTAACAAGCACAGGATGTACTGAGGAAATTGACAAGCTCCTAGAACACATATGTCTTTGCAAAATGGTAACAGGAACATTTCATATACATTTTTAACTCTTTTTCTAGACTGAAAACTTTAAAGTTAAGTTCCGACCTACTGCCATAAGGTATTGGGCTTCATAGGCCAATACCTTATGGCAGCATGAGCTGATGGACTGTAAAATTTTAATTTAGAAGTGCTTCCCTTTAGCAGTGGAAGGAATCATAATTGGTGACGAACCTGCAGCCAGCAAATCCCTTCCAGCTTCCTGGTGCCTCCGCTTTGTCCTCGCTCCACCCCCACACTCTGAGATTTTGTGATGTATGGGCAGAGAAAGCCCCATACAAGTTGATAAGAACTATTTTAAAAGCCATTTTTTGGTAATTTTAAACATTCTTAGAGGAAAATTAAAACCATCGCTCAACTTGTAGGACCCCTACAAGCAATGGCTTTAATTTCCCCCTAGAACTATTTAAAATTACTAAAAAATTACTTTTAAAATAGTCCCAATTGACTTGCATATGCTTCACCCCCACCCCCGCCCTCTCCCTGCTCTCACTTCACAAAATCTCAGAGCACGGGGGGGTGGAGTGGAGGCAGAGCAGGCTCACTAGGAACTTGGAAGGGATCGAGTGGCCGTGGGTTAAGCACCAGTTATGATCCCTTCCCATACTAAAAGGACATTGTTTTAAATTAAAACTTTGGCATCAGTCAGCTCACGACGATATAAGGTATTGGGCTATGAAGCCCAATACCTTATATCAGAAATTTCCTTTAACCCTTTACTACACTGGGGCTGCTCTGGGATTAGCATAGTCCTAGCTGAGGTAAACCCCCAAATGCACTGCATGGGGGGTGCCCAAATGCTTGATGGCTTTGTCAAGCCTGGCATTATGGGTGAGGTGCAATAGGATTTTCACTTATCAGCAATACATGTACATATGACACATCAAACATCAACATTGTACACAGCGGTTCAGGGCATTATGTACTTACTTTGCAATGTCTTCGCTTCCCAAATGAAGCACAGAGTCACAATTATAAGATATGAAGTCCCTTTACATTGAACGAAGGGAAATCCTGCTCAGTTCACAGAGTTCAGATGCTCCATAGCTCGGGGACAAGTCCAAGGGCAAACAGTGCACAGTCCCTTTGGACAGGATGCCAGTCCCAAAATTCCAGGACATCACTCCCTATGGCCAGTTACAAGACAACAGTTACAAAAGTTATTGCCTCTGGCCCAGTCACGAGCGAGTCCACAAAATTGAACAATCTGGTCCCTATCAAAGGCTCAGTCTGAAAAGGAAAACAAAGTTAGCATAATAAAATACTCATTCTGGATGGAAAATGTGCTGCTATCTGGACTACTAGGTAGCTCTCTTTCTGGGATGCTAAACAGTGGTACTCCCTGTCTGGAATGCTGAATAGTGACACTCCCTGTCTTGAACGTCAAACAAAAGTAGCTCCCTTTCTGGGATACCAAAATACTGGTTGTTTCCCTTCCGGTATGATGAAATAACTGGGAGCTCTCTTTCTGGGATGCTAAAATACCAGGTCAACCATGACTATGTGAGGTTGGGAAGTGGGCACCACAAAATTGGCAGTCCCAATTCTCATTTAATTGCCCATAACTTATTCCATTATCACTATGTTTGAAGGCAAAATTCAAAACACTTTTCTCCCCTGCTCAAATAGGGATCCCCAGGATGCCAAACAATTGAGCATGGTGAAGTGTAGACCCCCCCAAATCCCAGACGTGTCTCCATGGTATGCGACCACAGGGATCATGGGCACCAGTGCTAACACTCCTGGCAATGGTGGTGGTGCCAGACTATCTGTTGGCAGCCATACAGAGGCCTGCTGGGAACAGTGCATCCCATTACAGAGGGGGGCTTACCAGGGCTCTTTCACAGTTCTCAGGGTACATGACAAAAATATGACAATATAATTATCATAGTGCCTACACTAGGGGAATATTATGGAGAGTGCCCCAGGGCACTTGAGCCATCGGGCAAGGGAGCGTTAACGCTAGATGGTACACTGCTCTGACATTGATTGATTTCTGGGGGAAACCAGGCAGTGGAATGGGAATAAGGTTCCATGCAACTAGAAGCAACAAGTCTGATATTTGTTAACACTCCTTGGTCCCTCTACCTGAACAATAACTCCAGAACACATGGCATTTTGCTTGAAAACAGTTGAAGAGCAACAATACTTTATCTACACAGACATGAGCACAGTCACTAGTTAAGCAAAGGATTTACACAGATGGCATCACAGGTTAGATAATCCTCCCATCTGGGCCCCAGACAATTCTTAATTAATACATGCCCAGAGGCAACAAGATCATTAGCGTAACTGTCTGCTGAGAGGCAATAACATCATTAATGGTACTACATGCCCAGAGACAACAAACTAGGGCATATGCCCTCCTAATCTATAAACTAGCCGTACTCTCGTAGAATACAAAGTCATGGAACTCATTGCATCTTACAAAACCCTCAGGTCTTGGGGCCTCAGAAATGGCCCAATCCTCAAGCTAATGGTCCCCACTCACTTCCCTTCTCAGATGCTGGTACAGGGTGGAATCCATTGTCTATCTTATGGACCCCCAGGATTTACCAACAATTGCCATTAGGCCAGCCACCCCCTTTGAGGTAGAGCTGCCAAAAGGCCCTCACCATCCCAACTCTGAATCTCATCCATAATCTAGCCTCTAGAAACTCAGCCCTGAGAGGACAAGTACCACCCCAGACTCTGGACCCTGTCACACCCCGAACCTGGGAACCACCTTCTGACCAGTCACAACCAGAGTCTGGTACAGTGGAAACATCATTTCTTCTAAATGAAATATTAACTTCATTTTTATTCCACCCTCTGACATCTGCCTGGCTACCTATGGGTATACTTCTAAGGGCAGGCAACCAGAAAAGCCTGGGAAACTGCAGGTGCTAAACGAGCATAGGATGTACTCTGGAAATTGACAAACTCTTAGTACACAGAGATCTTTGCAAAACAATAAACAAGAAACATTCAGCTACATTGTTCTCTCTTTTCTACACTGAAAACTATAACCCTTCTCATATTTTTACCCCAAATTTTCAACATAGCCTTCTTATGACCCAACGTAGCCTTCCCATCAGCCCGCCTCATGAACAAGGGTGGAGAACATTTTCAAAATTCTGCCCAAAAGGTGGTTTTGCACCACAAGTGCAAAAACACATTTTGGCCAGGATTTCAAAAATGACAGCTGTCACATTCATGAGGTGCTGTGAAGAAATGGCTAGCCTGAAAATTTGGGATAAGAATATTGAAAATTACCAAAATTACAAGCCTGCATTTGTAAATGTCACCATAGGCTCATAACTTAGTTGCTTATTTTAAATATTTTTATCCCAAATGTTCACAATAGCCTTCTTATGACCCCACCTCATGGACAAGGGCAGAGAAAATGTTCAACTCTTGCCCAAAAGGTGATCTCGTGCAGGGACAGATTTGCCTCATTTCACTGCAACTGTTCATGAGGTGGGGTCCCAGAAAAGGCATGTTGAAATTTTGGGGGGCAAAAATATTCAAAAATGACAAGTTATGCCACTAAGTTCAAAACCCCATTGAAATACATTGAACCACATTCCTGACTTCCTCAGTTTGTGGCCGGGCGTTGAAGAGTGAAGACGTGTCTGCGGTCCAGACAGGATTATGGCGTTTGACCCACGGTGAGTAAGTAAGGCCTTGTGTGGGGTGGTAGGTGCTGAGTGAGAGGGTCAAATGGGGGGACAATAATGGCAGCAACAGACATCGATGGACAGTTTTTTTGTTTACAGGGTTAATAAAAAAACTATGAGGCACAGTTTTCTTCATTTCGAGGTGGAGACACTGGAGGATTAGGAGCAACTTAATGGGGTGTTATGTTTAGGGTGCTGGGTAGATAGGGTCGGGTGAGGGGGACAGTAAGGGTGGGGCAGCAACAGACATCGATGGACAGTTTTCTTTTGCAGGGTGAATTAAAAAACACAGTGAGGGATTGTTCGTTTTCTTTATTTCAGGTGGCGACACTGGGGGATTGAGCACCCCCAGTGACAGTGTTATGTTTGGCAGCACTAAGGGGAGGGGTGGGTCCCTGGTGCTGCATAACTAAAACAGGCAGGGTGGGAGGGGTAGCAGCCAGCACAGGGGATTGAGCACCCCATGCTAGAATATTGAAATGGGTTGGGCTTGGGAGGGATGGCAGTTATGATGGCAGCTGTAACAGACCCCAATGGATGTTTTTCTCTTTTGCAGGGTGTATTAAGAAAAGCACTACAAGGGATGGTTTTCTTTATTTCAGGTTGTGACACTGGGGGATTTGGGCACCCCCAGTGTTGGTGTTATATTTGTAGGTGCTGGGTGCTGAGTAGGAGGGTCGGGTGTGGGGGGATGGTATGGGCAGGGAAGCAACAACCATTGATGGATTTTTTTTTTTTGTTACAGGGTCAGCCTCAGCAGGCTGATCATGACAGGTCAGCTGTGCTTGCTGGGCAGCATAGATCAAAAGAAAGATCCAACCTATAATTTGGTTAGTGCTCCCCTTTGAAATACACAAAGTTTCCACCCAGACAGCAAGAACAGTGTCATGATTAGCCTGGCTGTTGATTGGTGTGACACTGACAAGCCCCACGCAGACCACTCAGCATTGGACTGACAGTGTCACACCCCTCAAAAGCCAATCTTCTAACGAAATGTTTGCTGCGCATGTGCACACGGCAAACATAAAAAGGCCAGCAGGCATGGAAGCATTCTCAGCTGACTGACATGAGCATAAAAAAGAAGCTACCTCACCAGTTTATGAAGAAAATAAAAACATTTCCATATACAGGTGGAGTCATACAAAAGTTGATCAGTACTGAGGTGATGCTGAAGCACTCAAATTACAATTTGCATTGTAATGCGATTCTGCCTCAGCATACTCCATCATTACCTGAGTACTGGTCAACTTTTGTGCCACTACCACTGTATTACAACCGACATTGGACAGGTTCCCTGAAAGAACTCCTAAAACTGAAGGTGGACAAAGCAATGAGGCCTGACAGGATTCACCCCAGAATTCTAAAAGAACTAAGGAGAGAACTAGTGACACCACTGACTACCCTTTTTAACAAATCTAGGGAGGATGGTGAGGTACCTAAGGACTAGAGGAGGGTGGATGTGATTCCCCTTCACAAAAGTGGAAGCAAAGAAGAGGCAGGAAACTACAGACCTGTTAGCTTGACCTCAGTGGTAGGGAAATGATGGAATCACTTCTGAAAGAAAGAATTGTTGAGTACCTAGAGGCCAGCGAGGCACAGGACCCAAGGCAGCATGGATTCACAGTGGGAAAGTCATGTCAGATGAAGCTAATAGAGTTCTTTGACTGGGTGACCAAAGTAGTAGACCAGGGAGGGGCTGTGGACATGGCCTACCTAGACTTTAGCAAGACATTTGACACAGTCCCACATAAAAGATTAATAAACAAATTAGCCAGCCTGGGAGTGGGTCCCAGGGTGGTAGCCTGGGGAAAAAATTGGCTAGACAACAGGGCACAGAGTGTAATAGTAAATGGAGTCCCCTCCGAAGAAAGGGGGGTTACTCGTGGGGTACCACAGGGTTCAGTACTGGGTCCGGTCCTTTTTAATGTCTTTATAAGTGACATTTCAGAGGGACTGGAAAGAAAAGTATGCCTCTTTGCAGACAACACAAAGATCTGCAACAGGGTTGATACACAAGGGGGGTTGGAAAGGATGAGAAGGGACTTGGCAAGGTTGGAGGAATGGTCAAAAGTATGGCAGCTTACAATAAATGCAAAGAAGTGTAAAGTAATGCACCTGGGAAACAAATACCTAGGGAAAGAGTACACAATGTGGGGTGAGATACTGGCAACAACAAAAATGGAAAGGGACCGGGGGGTAGTCATATCAGATGACCTAAAGATAAGCATGCAATGTGAGAAGGCAGTAAGGATGGCTGGGGGGATACTGGGATGTATAGGGAGAGGCATCACCAGTAGAAAACAGGAAGTTGTTATCCCTCTGTACAGACAGTTGGTGAGACCTCATCTGGAGTACTGCGTGTAGTTCTGCAGACCCCATCTCCACAAGGACATAGACAGGATGGAAGCAGTCCAGAGGAGAGCAACAAAAATCGTGCAGGGTTTGCAATAAAAGCCAGATGAAGAGAGACTAAAGAGCTTAATATGTACACCCTTGAGGAAAGGAGGGAGAGGGGAGACATGATATAAACTTTCAAGTACCTCAAGGGAAATCAACAAAGTCCAAGAGGGTAGCATCTTTCAGAAAAAGAAATGTGC
The DNA here is from genome assembly GCA_016271365.2 of Neoceratodus forsteri. Classification (NCBI taxonomy): domain Eukaryota; kingdom Metazoa; phylum Chordata; order Ceratodontiformes; family Ceratodontidae; genus Neoceratodus; species Neoceratodus forsteri. Next base: position 1,027,231,687 of record CM028130.1, on the reverse strand, counting down.
AAGAACAAGGGGACACAATTTGAAGATAGAGGAGAGACAGCTCAAGAGCAACGCGAGGAAGTATTTTTTCAGAAAGAGGGTGGTGAACACAAGGAATGGCCTTTCTGAGGAGGTCATGGGGTCAAAAACAGTGGGGGAATTCAAGAATGCATGGGACAGACATAAGGCAATTCTGGTGGGGGTAGGAAGAAGTAGGCTGTCGGTTAACTAGGATCTGCAGCTTATCCAATAGGTAGGGAAATGAGCAGACTAGGTGGGCCAAGTGGTCCTTATCCGCCGTCAAAGTCTATGTTTCTATAATGGAAAAACAGCCTCCCATCTCCTCCCTAAATGCCAAAAACACTTCTTTTATGTAGCTGTGAGGCAAAACACATATAAGGAAAACATGTTTTATTTGTAGTCTTTACACAGAATGGCACCTCGCTCTCATTTTGGCGATTTATATAAGGATCTGAGTACTGGATTCAAATGCTAAAGAGCACATAATTGTCTGGTCTTTTCATATTTCATTCTGTCCTGTGTGCCTGAGGTTTTGTCACTGAACTGATTTACTCCCATTACAGTTTGTTGAATTTTTTTTCAGTGTAGTTTCTGTCTGTTTACTTTTAAGTCGAAATGTCTTCACTAGAAAGGGTAGGTTGTCTTCTGGTAGTGAAAGGGCATTTATGAAAATGTCGCATAAGAGTCATAAACAAATCCCTGGTTGATTGAAAATGCTCATGATAAAGTGCTGCAATACCAACAGATCAAAGGGTTTTCTACCTCATACCATTTCCTAGAGTCCATTCTTCAACGTACAGTCACAGACCCTTATATTAATTGTGGACAAACCTTCATTTGCAAGAAAGTTTGCTGAAATGTGGTCTGTACTTGTTTTGATGCCTTTTTACGTCTGCCTTTTTTGCACTTGTGGCACGAAATCACCTTTCAGGCAGGGTTTGAACATTTTCTCCACCTTTGTTCATGAGGTGGGGTTAAAAGAAGGCTATGTTGAAAATCTGGGCTACAAATATTACAAAACAACAAAACGCTTGCTTGAAACTTTGGTAATTTTCAATATTTTGACCCCAAATTTTCAACATAGCCATTTTCTCACACCACCTCATGAATGTGGCAGCTGTCATTTTTCAAACCTTGACCAAAATGTATTTTCACACTTGTGGCGCAAAATGACATCTTTTGGCCACTATTTTATAAATGATACCTGTCACGTTTAGAAGGAGTGGTCATAAAAAGACTACTGTATGCTGAACATTTCGGGTCAAAATGTGAAAAAAAACAATAAGTTATGTAGAAACAATGAATTGTTCCTGTGTCTTCTCATAACTTTATTTTTGCAGATTTTGGCCCTTAATGTTCAACATATTCCGTGTGTTACCCCACCTCCTGAACATGACAGGTGTAATTTTTCAGCCCCCCCCTCCCGAAACTTGTTTTCACAGTCACACTGCAAAATCACCTTTCGGTTGGGATTTTAAAAATTCCATCTGTCTTGATCATAACATCAGGTCATAAAAATAATGTTGGACATTTGGGGTAAAACTGTGGGAGCCCACTGAAAATTAGATATTGCATCTCAACTGTCCTATCCTGAATAAATAAATGTGCAAAAGTAGGACACCACTGAAAATGAGATATTGCCTCTCATCTGGTCTAGCCTGGGTAAATATATAGTACAAATGTGTACAAGTAAGACCAGATTAAACAGCAATGCAAGTGGCAAACATTCGACACTGACAAATACTTGTTTTGTTTGTTTTTGTAGACTGAGAAACGAGGGCTAGGAAACGTTTTCCTGTTTTCAGCCTCATTCTGGGGGTGATGTGTGGATTAAGGGAGAATTGGCTGATATTTAGTCAGGTTAACTGGTTGGTGGTTTAGTGAATAGGGGGGATTTGGCCCCAGCAAACTGGGGAAATGCCCCTACATTTTTGGAGAAGTGCAATGGGATCTTTAAAGAGCACCTTTCCCAGTCATTTTGACCTTCATGTATAAATTTTCCCCTTCTTGCATTGATTCTTGAATTATAGTTCATTAATGTCCCATGCAGTTACTATTTACATTCAGAGCTGCTAAAAACTGCAGGGTGTACCACAGCTGCTATAGCAAACCTGGTGTTGCTGTGGACCCAGAGCTGTACTGCTGACATCACTATATGGCAGAGGAGTGACTCACACTGCAGTTCAGTGAAGTTGCAGTAGTTCTGAAAGGGGAAAACTAACATTGCTAGCTGTAAATACTGTGTTTCCCCTTCCCCAAGACACCCTGTTACCAATGTACTATGCCGCACAGCGCAGAATCCCAGTTTCACTTTTCAAATAAGAATTTCTCTGGAAATAGCCCTCGGTTTACAAAACCATCTCTGCTGTGCACATAGCAAATACAGCACATTTGAATTCAATGTTTAGATTACATGCAACTGAAATTTGACTTCACCATTTGGTTCCACTAAATTATGTCGATGTCAGAGAGGCACAGGATGGAGGAGCAGAAAGTGTTTTCGAGCGTGGTGACTGCAAGACAGTTTACTCCAAAAAGTTGCAGAAGGCACAAGGATGGCATGGCTAAAGAGGCTTTACTGCTTGCAGATGATAAAGGTACAGAGAGACTGCTTCCATGCATAAATGACAATTAGCTATCTCAACTGACAGCAACTCCATCTTCCCTCTCGCCACATGCTTTGTTACAAAGGCACATATAACTCTGTTTTACAAAATAAAAAACTGACAGGGCATTTTGTTTGGCATAATACATTGGTAACAGGGTGTCTTGTGGAAGGAGGAACACAGCATGTATAGCTAGTAATGCTAGTTTTCCCTTTTAGAACTACTGCACCTTCACCGTACTGCACACTGACTCACTCATCTGCCATATAGTGAAGTCAGCTGGAGCCAGCAGCCCAGCAGCTGAACGGCAAAGGCAATTGCAGCAAGGTTAACCCCGGAGCTCAAAAATAAACCCAACTTATGTAAGGCAGAGTACACGTTGGGCAAAAACAACAAATGCACATTGCACACAACCTTTCAGGTCTAGTACAGCATATAATGACTACAAGCGATAACATTTTGGATCATCATGAAAGGTGCTCTTTAATGTTCCAATGAATGACCACCAGAACAGGCAGACTGGACCTCGATTTAATATCTATTTCAAAACACACTGGGCAGGATTTTCAAAAAAGATCCATCCAAGATGCATCCACTACTACTGTCAAAAGGATCCGTCCAAGATGCGTCCACCACTATTGTCAAAAGGATCCATCCAAGATGCAACCGCCACTATTGTCAAAAAGATCCATCCAAGATGCATCCACCATTATTGTCAAAAGGATCCATCCAAGATGCATCCACCACTATTGTCAAAAAGATCCATCCAAGATGCATCCCCCACTATTGTCAAAATGATCCATCTAAGATGCATCCGCCACTGTTGTCAAAAGGATCCATCCAAGATGCATCCGCCACTATTGTCAAAAAGATCCATCCAAGATGCATCGTCACTACTGTCAAAAAGATCCATTCAAGATGCATCCGCCACTATTGTCAAAAGGATCCATCTAAGATGCATCCGCCACTGTTGTCAAAAAGATCCATCCAAGATGTATCTGCCACTGTTGTCAAAATGATCCATCCAAGATGCATCCACCACTACTGTCAAAATGATCCATCCAAGATGCATCCGCCACTGTTGTCAAAAGGATCCATCCAAGATGCATCCACCACTATTGTTAAAGGATCCATCGAACATGCATCTGCCACTACTGTTAAAAAGATCCATCCAAGATGCATCCGCCACTATTGTCAAAAAGATCCATCCAAGATGCATCTGCCACTATTGTCAAAAGGATCCATCTAAGATGCATCCGCCACTGTTGTCAAAAAGATCCATCCAAGATGTATCCGCCACTGTTGTCAAAAGGATCCATCCAAGATGCATCCACCACTATTGTCAAAAAGATCCATCAAAGATGCATCCGCCACTATTGTTAAAGGATCCATCCAAGATGCATCCACCACTATTGTCAAAAGGATCCATCCAAAATGCGTCCGTCACTGTTGTCAAAAGGATCCATCCAAGATGCATCCTCCACTATTGTCAAAAGGATCCATCTAAGATGCATCCGCCACTGTTGTCAAAAAGATCCATCCAAGATGTATCCGCCACTGTTGTCAAAAGGATCCATCCAAGATGCATCTGCCACTACTGTCAAAAAGATCCATCCAAGATGCATCCTCCACTGTTGTCAAAATGATCCATCCAAGATGCATCCGCCACTATTGTTAAAGGATCCATCCAAGATGCATCCACCACTATTGTCAAAAGGATCCATCCAAGATGCGTCCGTCACTGTTGTCAAAAGGATCCATCCAAGATGCATCCTCCACTATTGTCAAAAAGATCCATCCAAGATGCATCCGCCACTATTGTCTAAAGGAAAATGCATCCAAACCTGCTAGACCAGCTATCACTTGGCCTAACAGCCTCCAAAGTTTGCATCCAAAAACAATGGCATGTGCATCCAAACTGCATTCAACTCACAATTGCTACTGTTTTCTGCCACAAATCATGACTTTTTGACGTAAATGGATGCATCATCTGGTGTAAGCCCCATCCCAGTGTCTAGGGGTACCCCTGATGTTACTTTGAGGGAGGGGCACACTTGCAGCCAGCAAACACAATACAGAAAAAAAATAAATATGCTTGTTACCTTGTTCAGCTTCATGGTGGATAGTATGGGGGGGGCAGGTGCAGGCAGGTGCTTCACTTCTTTCCAAGGGGCACAGACTGCAGGGTGGGGGGCAATGTCGGTTAGCATTTAACACCATAGCAACAATTTAGTGATTAAGTCCACTATCCACACAAGAATCAAAGTGCCATAAACTGATTTAATATAACTGATTAAATTAATGGTCCACTCCATGGAGCGTGTGGGTACAATGATTAAACAGTGGGATGACCTTTACAGGCATAGAGCCTGCCAAACAAGGTCCACAATGGAATTTTCCAAATGACTCAAGAGTAGCTTTTGCAGTGCTTCCTCTATTAGCCAAAACAGGCTGTTTTTCCTGACAGCGCATCTTTAGCAGTGTGCCTGTAGTACACATTGCTCAGACTGACATCGCACAGTTTTTATCCGCCTTTGGCAGCTTCCCAAATCCATCCACTCAGCATATCACTTAGTTCCTTTTTTAAAAAAAAAATACTCAAAATGCATAATAGGAGCTGAGACAGCACAAGACGTTTCTACTGCCCGATCCCATTCTGTTCATCCTGCTTTTTTTTTTTAACTCCGCTTCATTGCATATAATCATACAATAGCATTTCTTACATTCACTCATATAACAGCATAAAGAAATGAGTAAGTTGATAACATCAAATTGTATGTGTCCTTAACTTCAGTAACTCGTATCTCATTTTGACTACGTTCTGTTCAATTATGAGTGGCTAATTTATCTTGCAAATAAACATGCATATATATAAAAAAAAGGCATACAGGTTGCTGTCATTCACCATGTAACAAAGTATATCCAAAGGTCACCCAGTTACCTGGGAGTGGATCATACCAAATAACTGTACTGTTAAAAAACGTAATCAATGAAAACTAAGCAGTAAACCTTGGACCCAAACTGAGGCACAACTACTGACTGCACGTATCTTCCCTGTTCATACTGCTTTAAACTGGGTGTACATGTCATTTAAATAGTGGTCTTAATTTTAGCATGAGCCAACCCCACCAAAACCCATCCTGGCACCCTGCAATCACTGATGCCGTACCTGCTCTGAGCATCCCAGGGAGTTTTGTCTATCTCTGGCGATCCTGGAGACTCGGGGCACATCCCTCATGCAGAGATTCCAGTCCAGCATAGCTTTCACCCCGAACCCGGCCTAAGTACCACACAGAGCACTAGTAACCCGACACTTTGCTTGGTGTCCCATCAGCCAGCACCCCATGCAGAACTTCTCATGCCTCCACAAGCGGTCCAACCTCAGGAGCTTCAAACTCTGCAGTGGCACTCAGTCCAGGGGAAGAGGATAGTCTGCTACCGCTATCCCATCAATGATCCAGGCTGCCACTTCTGGACTGCACCCCAGACCCATCCTGCCATACCAGTCCCTGCTGCAGTCCTCTCTATTTGCACTAGAGACTGCACTTGCCCACGAGCAAGAGTTTCACTGTCTGGGATACCCTCCAATGCCTGCCTCAACCAAGGTGCCGGAGTTCACTTGCTGGGCTCCTTTGTTTTTTCCTTTCACGGGCTCTAGCTATGGGCTCCAGCTCCCAAAGGTTGGCACCAGAGGGACCCCAATACTTGCTCCACACACTCACTACTGGTCCATACTGCCAACTTTTCTGTCTTTCAGGGTGGAGGGCCGGGATGGTGGACGGTCCACTCTGGCCCTGCTGCGGCCCTCACAGATGAACTAAAGGCCAAGCTCTGACTCTATCTTTCTCTTCCCCAGAACTTCTCCCTCACACCAAACCTACCCCTTTTATACTCCTAGGGATGGGCTCCCCCTAGAGTCAGCAGGCAGGCCCAAATCCTAGACCTATCAGCACCAGCCTTCTCCCTCTCTACACTTGCTACCAGGACCATTAACCCGCAGGCTCTCGAAGGGGTGCTTACACTGGGAACAGCAGCAGGGCTGCCTGAACACAAGTGGGTGGACATAGATGCAGATGCAGCATGCCTGAGTGTCTACATCAAACCCTTTTGAATATCCCCCCTTCCCGCTGTCTCACAGGGAGATTCAAACATCACATATAGATCAGTGAGAGATTACAGAGAAGATATAGTGACAAAATACACAGAATAGTTGGAAACATTGGGAATGTTACTCAGGCATTGTATTTTATAGTGTATGGAAAAACTAACCACAGTGGGGAAAAAAACAACATTTTTTTCAATGTGCATTTGTTCCCCTGCTCGTCTATGAATGCCTCCTGGTTTGAATGTTGAGAAACTGAAGTGCTGAAATTAGCTATTGCGATCTATACTGCAGCAGGTCTGTAACTGTCTGAATGGAATGTGTGTGTTTTGAATGAATATCCAAGCAGCAGATCACCCTTCCAAGAAATTAGACAGTTGGTGACATTCTATCCTGTAATCCCATCATTATGACATAGTTAAGCAAGGTTTATAGCATACTGATGTCATAACAATGGGATTATCAGGTTATAAAATGACTGAAAACAGGGGTTAATAGACACTGGCCGTACATTCACTGGCCTACGCAGCCAGTATAGTGTTATGCTACTGCAACTGTGTTAGTTTGGTTTTGGCCATTCGCACTCTCTATTCCAGAGGAATTACCACCCTGTAGGGGTAAGAAGGTAAGGAACCCTCGGAGAGGGTTCCACCCCTAGAGATGCAATGGGACAGTTCCTGTGGTTAAAGGTACCTTAGGAATACCCCTAAAGAGAGAGTGCTGCTGCTAGAGGAGGAGGGGAGGATGGTGGGGCAAAGAAAAAATGCTTCACAGTGAGGCTTAGAGGAACTGCTTATATAGCTCAGGAAGTGGGAGTGACTGGCTGCTTGGCCACCGAACTACAGGCAAGCCTTTCATTTCACTGGCCTATGCAGCCAGTATAGTGTTATGCTTGTGCAACTGTGTTAGTTTGGCTTTGGCCATTTGCACTCTATTCCAGAGGAATTACCACCCTGTAGGGGTACAAAGGCAAGGAACCCTCGGAGAGGGTTCCACCCCTAGAGGTGCAACAGAACAGTTCCCGTGGCTAAAGGTACCTTAGAAATCCCCCCAAAATGTAGAATCATCCCCAAAAAGGAGGCAACATGAAGCATATGAGCAAGTAGTAACTGAGACATGGAGTAGTAACTGTAATGTAGTAGTAGAGAAGTATAGGCAGTTTGATAATGCAATGATGCTCAGTTGTCATGACTGCCCAGGTCTGCGTAGCATGATACTAATGGTTTGCTTTGAGAGTAGGGGATCCCCCAAGGAGAGAGTGAACGGCAGGACATCCTCCACCTCCATCCAACAATGGAACCTACCTAAGAAACTAGGGGAAACAACTAAGCTAACTAAGTATGACCTGAGGCAATGGAGGAGAGAAAAAACCTATGAGGAAGAAATCTCTGGGGTTCCAAGGCCTAGGTTGCCTTCCCTCCAGGCTTGGGATAATTTATTTAGTGACTGTTCTGATGCTGCAATTTGGAAAACCCAATTAAAGGGAGGTGGAAAATATTTCAATTTGGTGGAAGGTTCTCACTCAAACCCTCTAGCGGGAATGCCATGGAAGGTTGCGAGAAAACTCTGCAACAATACATGCAGCCAAGGCACACAAGGAGAGCAACAACTGCTGAGGCACTCACCTGGTCTACCCACCCTAAATCAAACCAGGTGAACCAGAGGCAGTCGTAGGGAGGATGCGGTGAAGGTGCCTCGCTAGGGAAACACTATATAGTAAAACACTAGAGTCAAATGAGATAGTTGTAGCCACCCTTCACTGCTAGTCTTAAATTCTACACCAGGAGCTGCAGTCACATAGCAGGCAGCTAAAGCCAAGCCTGGGATGAGGACATTCCCAGCTATGGGCCAGATGAGAAAGATCTCACCCCAAGTTGGACACGATCGAGATGTGAATTAAAGCAGAGCGAGACCGTCGGCTGCAGGAACCCCACACCAAAATAGAATGGCTGGCATGCCCCAGAAATTGATTGAGAGCTGAAAAGCTGGTGAGCTGAATGAGCACGGTGTGCTGAGATCATAGTGAGCACTGAGTGCTGAGACCTTGCAAGGTTGAATTCAGATTGAGTGCAGCAGAATCCCAGGCTGAAGCTGAGGGGATGGCAGTAGGCATGAAGCAATGGTTTGCGTAAGCAAGGAGCAACTGTTGCATAAGCAAGTGTGGACCTGATAGGTCAGTAGGCAGTAGTAGTGATAGGTGGACCTGCACAACATACTGTAGCAATAAACAGCACTGAATTGGGGCAAGCCAGCCAGACAGTACAAAGCCAAATCAAGGTGACAAACTCTAAGGATTTTCGGCGGCGAAGACAGGATTTAGAACAGAATTAGCCAGAGAGGCCACGACCCCCCAAACACTTCCCAGTCCCCGCTGTAGGACAAACAAGGAAGTGATGGAAGGGCCGAGAACCACATGCAGATATAAGGCTAATTTAATAGCCTGAGCAGGAGCACCAGCTAACCTCAGAATAACACAATGTACAATAGCAATAGGAGTAAACAAGCAGTAGCAGGAAGCAATTAGGCCTGTGCAGCAGTAGCGAAAACAAATGAATACACTGAGTTGTAACTGCAATAAATAAAAAGAGGCATAATGCTCTTAAAGCACTGTCACCAGGCAGTGCAAAAAGACTGCTTCAATGAGGTAATTAGAACAAGCATGAGTGAGCTGTAGAGCTAGGTTGTAAAACAGAGTCAGGTGAAAGTAACAGAGTATGCCATGGAATAGCTAGTTGAGCTGAAACACACAAATCAGGTTTGCAGTTGCAGTGCAAGTAATTTGAGAGTTGTGAGTAACTGAAGCAAGCAGTATGAGCTCTGAACAGCAGCAAGCTAGGAGCTGAGAAAAGCACCCCCCCAAAAAAAAAAGAAGGAAGCACACACAGCCAAAGGCAAAATACAAACCAAAGCAGGAAAAGAAACACAGAAGCCCTGCAGAGACAAGCAGGACCAACCGGCAGAGCCTTTGGCTGCAAAGAAAAAATGCTTCGCAGTGAGGCTTAGCAGAACTGCTTATGTAGCTCAGGAAGTGGGAGTGACTGGCTGCTTGGCTACTGAACTACAGGCAAGACTTTCATTTGTAATGAACTATATTGCAGCAGGCAGTGCTCCCTGAACTTATGGAACAATAGGTGTTCAAAAAACGTCTGCAAATACTGAAAACCTGGTTCGAGCCATATTAAAAGGAGCACTCCTTTTATTATTTAAAATGTGAAAAAACAGTACTAAAGCAGACTCAGAATGGAAAAAGAAGGGTATATCATATAAGTCTGGAGATAAGGGGCTATCTAAAACAGCATAAACAAGCATTTGTCAATGCCGAACATTGGTTGCTTGTTTAACGCTGGCACTCCCCTGAGCTCCCTTTATACCCCGCAGTGTACCTCATCTGGTCCCACAGCCTTATGTACTTTCAAGGCAGCAACTTCCTTCAGTAACACCGATTTAAATCCCACCCTCCTATGCACCCAGCACCTGCATTTTTTTTTCTGCCGATAAAAACCTTTTAATGGGGACCAGCAAAATCCGTCCACCTCCACGGCCCGGCTCCATCTTATAAACTACATAGAAACATAGAATTTGATGGCAGATAAGGTCCGCTTAGCCTGCCTAGTCTGCCCATTTCCCTACCTAATGGATAAGCTGCAGATCCTAGTTAACCAACAGCCTACCTCCTCCTACCCCATTAGAATTGCCTTATGTCTGTCCCATGCATCCTTGAATTCTCCCACTTTTTTTGACTCCACAACCTCCTCAGGAAGGCCATTCCATGCATCCACAACCCTCTCCATGAAAAATACTTCCTCGCATTACCTCTGAGCCATCACCCCCTCTATCTTCAAATTGTGCCCCCTTGTTCTTGCACATCTCTTTTTCTGAAAGATGCTACCCTCTTGGACTTTGTTGATTCCCTTGACGTACTTGAAAGTTTCTATCATGTCCTCCCTCTCCTTCCTTTCTTCAAAGGTATACATATTAAGCTCCTTTAATCTCTCTTCATATGGCTTCTGGTGCAGACCCTGCACCATTTTAGTTGCCCTTCTCTGGAGAGTCTCCATCCTGCCTGTGTCCTTGTGGCAATGGGGTCTACAGAACTAATTTAAGTGAGAGGCAGCAGCACCAAGAATACAGAGTAATCCCCCAAATTTAAGTGAGAGGCAGCAGTGCCAAGAATATAGAGTATTCCCCTACCCCTGCAACAACAACAACAACAGTGACCTGACCACTCCGGCCGCACCCCCCCGCACCCCGCACCCAATTCTCCTTATTAAGAGAAGGCAATTGCCACCACTGCCCACCAGTCCAGCACAGCACAACTCTCCCTCCTCCACTGCCAAGTGCCGGCTTCTAATGAATGAAACCGCGCTGTTTGTTGCTATAGTACAGCCAGCAGATCACAAAAGTATATTAATGCATCAGTTAGGGTTTTTATTAAATTGTCAAAAGCTGTAAGAATTCAATGTAGGAGTTCCCATCCTACTATCCACCCCCTCCACACACACCAACAAGTGTCAGGGTGTGCCATGGGTTAAATCAGACCAACTCACACCCATTCCATGTGTAAACAAGCTGACATGGTACAGTATAGGAGAATGGGGTGAGAGTTACCAACGACCCCATAACACCCGCCTGCTGGTGTGAGGTGGTGGAGAGAGGGTGGTAGGGGTGGGAACCTTATATCAAATTTCCAGCTTTTGATGATTTAATAAAACCCTAACTGATGCATTAATGTATTTTTTTGCAATGAATTTCCCTTCTTTCTGAGATAGTATAATAGTATCCTTATTTTACTGTGGGAGCGCAGGGTCTGAATCCCACAAAGTTATGTGCGTGCGTAGAATAAATTCAATGGACACACATAACTTGGGTATTTTCAGGAATTTTTCACCAAAATTTTCAACATGGCCTTTTGGAGACCACACATCATGAACAGTGGCACTGTCATTTTGTTAATCTGTCCCGAAAGTTGATTTTGCAAAGCGGTTGTGCTATTCTGCACAACAGGTACGAAAACATGTTTCGGTCAGGATGTGAAAAATGAAAGTTGTATACTGTTCATGAGAAGGTGTGAAAAATGGCAATGTTGAAAATCTGGAGTAAAAGTATGAACAATTGTCGGTTGCGGCTCATCGTAGAACACACACAATGCATAAATAGCAGCGGACATGTTTGGAATTATATCACCAAATTTTCAACATACAGTTTTTTAGACTTCCCCCTCATGAACACTGGCACTGTGATTTTGTTAATTCATCGCTAAAGTTGATTTCACACAGTGACAGCGACATTCTGAGCCACAGGTGCGAAAACACATTTTGGGCAAGATGTGAAAATTCACAGCTATATTGTTCATGAGGAGGTGTAAAAAAATAGCAATGTTGAAAACCTGGAGTGAAAATATTACAAATTGGCAAAGTTATAAGTGTGTGTTTAAACTGTGCAATGTGCGATTGTAACACGGTCATTTTGGGACTTTTGCATAAAATCTTCAACATGGGTTGCAGGACCCCACCTCATAAACACTGGCACTGTCATTTTATTAATCAGCCCCAAAAGGTGATTCTGTGCAGTGGCCATGAAATCACCTTTTGGGACCGATTAATGAGATGACAGTGTCAGTGTTCATGAGAGGGGGTCTGAAGAACCCCATGTTGAAAATTTGGGGTCAAAATTCCTTAAAAGGGCTGAGCTATCAAGATAAGTTGAAAGCACCAATTGACAGCCATTTTATGGTTTACCTTGATTCCTTCAGTTCGCAGTTCAATCAATCAAAAAATGCAATCAATCAATCAAGATCTTTATTTAACCAGGCGATCACCGTTGAGCAAAACTCTTTTTCGAGGTGGACCTGGGGTTTTCAGGATAAACATATCGGAAAGATACAATGAACAATGTACAAGGCAGGAATATATACAATAATTAACAATAAAAGGCATGGACAGTAATGAGTGACAGTTGGGATATAGGTCAAGAGATACAAAATAGTAACACGTCATAAAAAGTATATACGAGAGTATGCATGTATAAATATAACAGTCAAATGGGTACAATAGATTAAAAAGTGCACGATATACAGTATATGTAGAGGTCCTGGATTGAGGCGAAGGTTACAAGGCTACTTTGGAAGGTATTTTTAAGGAAGGGATATAGACAGGTTAAGGGTACTGTCAAGACCAGGATCATAGGGGGACTGAGTGAAAGAAAAAGCATACGGAGTTGATGTGTGGGCAGCCACAATAGCAGGTATTCAAGGTTCAGCCAACAATGGGATTCAGGAGGAGAAGAGAGGTATGAGGGGATTGGAGAGTGGCAAGTAAACAGAGTTCAGGGTTGTACAAACTGGAGGTGATAGATGAGGCGCGAGTGAGAGCAGAGGGTAAGGGGAGGCAATGGGGGAGCCCCAAATTACTAATATCATCACAGTGTATCTGTGGTAGCAAGGACTCGTATGAGCTAGGGTGAGAGGAATATCAGGAATCAGGTAAAACAGGTGCATGGCTCCTTGTTGTGACTTAGGTAAAGAGATTTGAAGGTAGATAGGGTGATAGGGTGGGTTAATTTCAAGGTATTTTGCAGCTTGTTCCACATCTGAGGTAATACATAGCTTACAGCTGCTCTGCCAAAACGTGATTTTGCCTTATATACATATGGAGAAATGTAGGAAGCACATCTCGGGGCATACTTGCCAAGATCACATATCAGGAGGCAGACGGAGATGTATTGAGGCAGTTTTCCTGAAATCGCTTTGTAAGTCCAGAACACATTTCTCTGTCGTCGGCAGCTAAGGGATGTCCATCCTACTGCTGTGTACAGGGAACAGTGATGGGTAGAATATGATAAACCTGTGACAAACCTTAAGGCATGGTGATAGAGTGTGTCTAGTTTTGCTAGAGCACCTACAGTACCCTGGCCATATAAGAAATCTGCATAATCAAGTAAGCAAGGAAAGGTGGTTTGAACAAACTTCAGTTTGGCGTCTCTGATGAGTAGGTTGTTAATCCTAAAGAAAAGACCAAGTCTCTGCCTAAGTTTCTTTAAAAGCTCTTCTACATAATCAATGAATGAGAATTTGTTGTCTAACCAGACCCCCAAGTGTTTGAATTTTGTTGCGTAATCCAAGTGCTCCCCAAGAATAGTTGTGATATGTGGAAGTATTCCATCGGTAGCAGGGTTAGATGCATGAGAAAGTGGCAAGAGGAGCATTGCTTTGGTTTGTTAGCATTTAGAAGTAACTTCTGGTTTAGAAGCTGTAGCTGCAGTAGGTTGAATTCACTTTAAAGGGTTTTCCAGGCAGCATCAGGGGAAGGGCTGCTGGTGTAAAGCACTGCGTCGTCTGCAAATAAATGTATTTTAGCTTCATTGATGGTAGCGTCGATGTTGCTGATAAAGATAGCGAAAAGCAAGGGTCCCAGAATAGAACCTTGTGGTACGCCCCTCAACAAATGTTTTAAAGGAGAAACTTCTCCATCAGCCTTTACTTACTAAAATTGGCCATAGAGATAGTTTGTGAACCATCTTAAGGTTAGGGCATCTAAGCCAATATTCCGAGGGGTTGAAAAAAGCAAGCTGTGATCCATGGTGTCAAATGCCTTATTTAGATCCAAGAACACTGCACAGATGAAGTTCTTATTATCCAAATCTGTTTACCAGTCATTGGCCACTTTAGCGAGAACAGATATTGTGCTATGCTGTGCTCTGAAGCCTGACTGTAGGGGATTGAACAGGTTTTCTGATTCCAGATAGTTCTGTAGTTGAACACTCACTGTTTTCTCCAGCAACTTAGACAGGATTGGAAGTAAGGAGATTGGCCTGTAGTTATTGAGATCACTGGGATCTCCTGATTTAAACAATAGAACCACAAGAGCAGTCTTCTAAATGGGGTGGGAGTTCACCCTGTGACAGGGATAGGTTAAAAAGATGTGTAATTGGGACTGCTAGGACATGGTTACCAACCTTTAAGAAGTAGGGGTCTATAAGGTCGGCTCCGGCACTTTTTTTGGAGTCTAACTGAAGGAGGAGGTCTTCAGCTTCTTCAAGGTTGTGGGCCGGAGTGAGAATAATGGGCTACAGATAGGTTTATCTTGAATATCCTCTCCAAGTTGTTGATGGAGAGAGCAGGCAGGGGAAGAGTCAAAGACTAGGCCAGCAGTAGCAAAATGATTCTTTAAACGAGTCAAGGATAGTTGGCCTATCGGAAATTGCAGTATCGCCAACTAATATTTTAGCAGGAAGGCGATTTCCAAAGGAATGGCCTTCAATCACTTTGATTGTGTTCCAAAATTTAGAGGAACGACTGGAAGTTAGGTCTAGCTAAGCACGGTAAAAATGTGCTTTTGCTTCTCTGACCAACTTGGTACAATGGTTCCTTGCCCTTCTGAATAGATTCGAGTCATTAGAGAGATTGGATTTCCTGGCAGTTTTCCAAAGCACATCCCTGCTCCGCAGGGCATCCATCTAGTCCTCCGTAAACCATCGGCAGCTTTTTTCCCTGGTACGGACTTTCACCAGAGGAGTATATTTGTTTATAGCCCCTAACACAATTTCCAAGAAAACATCATAAGCTGTGGTCAAGGACTTTGCTAAGTAAAAGTCCTGCCAGTGCAGGGAGTCCCTTATACTATATCCACAAGGATCAAAGTTAGGAGTACATCTTTTAATAGTGAGCTTGGGAACCTCTGTAATTTTGTGAGTTGACCTTACACATGCGATGAAGCAATGGTCACTAATGTCCGAGAAGAAGACACCAGCATGAGAAAATAGGAGAGGTTTGCTAACTAAGATAACATCTAGCAAGGTACTTTCAATAAGGTTATTTTTGTTAGGACGAGTAGCCCCATTAATCAGCTGGGACAGTCCGCAGGAGTTGCAGAATGTTTTAAGGGGAGTGGAGGCGCTGGTAAGTCAATCTAAATTGAAATCCCCTAGTATGATATACTGTGAAGCGACTAGACCCATGATATTTCCAAGGTGTTTCAGCAGTTGCAGTCCAGCTGACGGAGGCCTGTAGCAGACTGTTACATAGATTGAAGCACCATTTGCAATATCAATTTTTAAGGACAGACTTTCAAATTCATTTTTGACTGAGGTAGAGTCGACAATGGAGACAGCAAATTTATCCTTGTGTATATGGCTACACCACCACCTCTGGTCCGCCTGTTGGCTCTGAATAAAGAATAGGAGAGAATGTTTACTTCAGAGCTGCTGGTTTCTGGTCTAACCCAAGATTCCGTGACTACCAACATGTACGGGGTGGTTTGACAAACCCAGGCCTGTTATTTTTTTTAATCACATGTTGACATGCAGGAAACTTAACCCCTTCAGGCTATGTAGGTCAGCTGGTGCTTCTATGACTGCAGGGGGGCCTGGATTGAGCTCAACATGACCTGAACACAGCAGGAGTATAGTAGAAGCTTCCTACATAAATGTGCGAAGAGTTTGTACTGTTTAGTCCTTTTACTTATGTAAGGTTCATGGGAGTAGACTGGTGGAGCCCTAAGGCTAGCTCCTTGTTGACCTAAGGCTGCATATAACAGTATCTTGGCAGGAAGCAGCCAGGAAGGCTGGTGAGTGAAGTTGGAAAGGGATGTACCCCTTGGGGACAACTTTGTAATAGTTCCTGCATGCCAAGATGGATGATGGGCTAGCTGCAAGGAGGGGAATGTTAGGGTACATGCAAGCTGTTCAACAAGATGGCATATGTTCAAGCAGGTTGATATAGTATGAGAACCACAGTATGTCCTGGGAGACGTCTGGCCAACTGAATTTAACCCAGGAAGCATGAGATGAGCAAGGACAGGCAAAGACGATGATAAAACACCCTCATTATACGAAGCTCACCCAGCATACATTGGAACATTTACTGTAGTACTGTGTGCCTAAATTCAGGATATAACTTCTCAGGCAGAGGGAGTTTGACTTTGAAGAGTGCAGATGTTTCCCAGTCCAGAGAAGATCACAGCTGCCGACCTCTGGAGGTAAGTATGGGGTAAGGGGAGGTGGGTGCGCAGACGAAGGGTCAGGATGGGGAAGGGGGATATGGGGAGACATCGGAGGACTGTTTTCTTTTTTACAGGTACATTATACATTTGGGAACACTGGGAGTTGGTTACCCAGTGTCCCACGTTGTCAGGGGGAGGGTGGCTACTGCCAACACAGAGATTGGGCACCCCGCTGTTGGAAAACATAAGGGGGGAAAATGGCACCACTGCTGGGGGGACATACTGGGAACACTGGGAGTGGGCTCCCCAGTGTTCCACAGCAGTAAATGGGGATTTTATACATAACGGAGGACACTGGGAGTGGGCTTCCCAGTGTCAAACACTGTCAAGGGGGGGGCTACTGCCGACATGGGGATTGAGCACCCCACTGTCAGTAAACTTTAGATCAAGAAGGCACACTGCTGGGGGGGAAGGGGGCTACTGCTGACACAGGGATTAGGCACCCCGCTGTCGGCAACCTTACATCAAGTGAGGGGATGGGGGCCTGTTTTTGTTGGTCTGGGGAGGAGATTTGTTTTTTTGTTTTTTTTTGGAAGCCATTGTTGCAAGACTTCCCCTTTCGCTCCACAAGCCAATCAGCTGTTTACTAATGTGGGCTTCATGCAAATCAAAGGACTGAAGTCCTCTCCGATTGGAGTAGCTTCGGTCCTTTGAAGTGCATGACCGTTCAGTCCTCCTGGCAGAGAGTTGCATCAGGACCACACTGAGTGGTCACTGGTGCCAACTGCCGAGCCCATTACAAGCCACTGGTTTTGTGTACAGCAATGGGCTTAGCAGCAACACACTCAAAATCCCATATTGCAACAATACATTGGTTTGCGCATGCACACAACGAACATAAAAAGTGTAGGTCAAAATTTTCACAGCATTCATGCACTGCTTAAAGTGACAGTGTGGGTAGGTTTAAGTTCTGTTGAGTGTGTTTTTTTGGGGGGGGCAGTGCTTTCAAATTTTAGTAGACAGTGTTAGGAAATTAGTTGGCTAGAATATTACAGCCTGTTGTGGGCTGAGTGGTAAATAGCTGTGAGGAAAGTGGCTGATTGAGGAGGTGCTGAACAAGCTTCGTGCTTTCAGACAGGGGCTCACTGCCATATCAGTCAGACACTGAGAGAGCCAGTGGCAAATGAACCCAGCGGCAAAGGGTCAGGACAGAAGGCAAACAATGTTGGGGTTTGGTTGTTTGGAAGTGGGTTAGGGAAGTTTCTAAAAGTGTGGAAAGATGAAAACACACTTGGAGTGCTGCCAGTGTTGCATGATTTATGCCTAGCTGTCTGCAGAGGGCAGGGAGGGCTACATGTGCAGTGGCTGTGAGCTGGTCACTGCTCTGGAGAAGCAGGTTGTTGGTTTGGAATGGAACTGGCTGCACCATGTGGAACAGGAAAGAAGGATGGCAGTATGGGGAGGGGAGGGGGGAGACTCAGAGTGGAGTGGGCATGTTAGTGTTCAGGGCACTGGGAGGGAAAGACACTTTATATGCTGCTACTGCCAGTGTTGAGCAATATACAATACCCCATCCTGCCTCTTGAGAGCAAGGGGGATACATCTGCAGCCACCACAGGATGGTAAACACTCCAAGAAGGAAGGTAGACTGCTAGGCTTGAGTAGCAGATGGAGGTATAACAGGGGCACAGGGATGTGAGCAGGCAGCTGAGATGGATGGGTGCAGAGGAGGCTAGCAAACTGGGCACTAGACCTGGGGGTGGGGTCCAGTGGCAGGGACAGGTAGGGTAGGGTAGTGGAGAGGGTGGCTGGGACTGTGATCTCTACTGGAATGGATGGGGGATGGATCAGAATGAAGAAGGCAGACAGTAGGCATCATGGGGAGCCCCATCACCAGTGGATACCAACAACAGGTATCAACTTCTGGCTGGCCAGGTTGAGGGTGGCCAACAGGCAACTGGGGCTGGTGGGGAAAGTCCAGGCACCAGGATACTGGAATGGCCAAGGAGGAGGAAGGAAGAGGTGGCAGGGAGGAAGGTAGCAGTCACTGGGGATTTGACTGTCAGAGTAGTGGATGAGGCGGTATTGCTGGACCAGGGTGGTAGCTTGGATGAGGTTTTGTGCCTAGAGCACAGACAAATCAAGTGCTGTCCAGGGCCAAGTAATACTGCTGGGGGAGAAGCAGAACAATGTTGCCCATGTTAGCATGAACCACATAGTGAGAACAATGGAAAGGAATAGTATCCAGGGTGATCTTTTTTGGGATCCTCCCTGTCCTGGAGGCTAATGAGGACTGGCAGTAAACTGCTAGGCAAGCTAATGCCTGAGTAAGAGTCTGGTGCAGGAGGGAAGGTTTTGTTTCTTTGTCCAACTGGAAAGCCTTCTGGAGCAAGGGATGCCTGTATGCCCAAGATGAGCTGCACCAGTTGGGGTTGGAGTGCTGGCCAGGAGAATGGACAGGGCAATCTCAGGATATTCAAACTATAGAAAAGGGGGTTGGGATGGTGTGGAGCACCAGCAAGATGTAGATGCAGAGAAACACAGAGGCAGAACAAGAGAGCACCAGGAGAAGAGGCTCTGGGG
Source organism: Neoceratodus forsteri (assembly GCA_016271365.2). Lineage (NCBI taxonomy): Eukaryota > Metazoa > Chordata > Ceratodontiformes > Ceratodontidae > Neoceratodus > Neoceratodus forsteri. The sequence continues at coordinate 1,027,212,458 of CM028130.1, read as the reverse complement.
GAGTGTAGCACAGAAATCTGACTATCCTCACTTGTTTGCAAGCCAATATGAAGAGCACACCTGGAAAATGGGTGTGCTTGAGGCCTTAATGCACTTTGAAGACCAGGCCTTAGTGGCTGTTACAGAGACATGGTGGAGGGAAAATGAATGAGACAGCAGAACAGAGGGCTACTGACTATTCCAAAGTGATAGGCCTGACAGGAAAGGGGGTGGTGGTACTCTCTTTATTAGGGAGGGAGTCAATATATAGGACAAGGAGGCCATCAGGAAACAGACAGTATTATTGAGTCCATCTGGGCCAATCTATGGGAAAAAGAGAGGAAAAGAGCCACCCTGGGGGTCTGCTGTAGGCCCCCAAACAGTTCAGTAGAACACAATGCTCAGCTGGTTGGAGAAATTACAAAAGCAGCCAAATGAGGTACAGTGGGGTTGGCCATGCAGTCCTTACCTGCAGACAGATTCTATGTTTCAGTAGTGTTCATTGGGATTTCAATCTCCTGCTTATAGACTGGCATCTTAAATAAATAATAAATAATAAAACTTTATTCATGAAGCGCCTTTCAAGCACCAAGGCACTGCACAAAATTAACATGAAACAAAACCATATATAAAATCACTATAACAGCCATCCTAATTATTAACAAAAAAACCAAGAGCATATTTAAAATCAGAACAACAGCACCCTCAAGTCATAAAAGCTTGAGTCCAAAGATGGGTCTTAAGCTCGCGCTTGAAAATCTCCACGGTCGTGCATTCCCAAAGCTGACGAGGCAGAGAATTCCAGAGGGTTGGGGCAGCAAACATAAAAGCCCGAGCCCCAAATGATTTTAAAATAACCCTCAGAACCTCCAGCAACCCCTCGTCAGCCGAACGGAGCTGTCCTACAGGAATATAGGGAATCAAAAGCTCATTCAAGTAGTCAGGGCCAAGTCTATGCAGGGCTTTCAAGGTCAAAAGACCTACTTTAAAGGTGATCCACCACTGTATAGGCAGCCAGTGGAGATTGTGCAAGACAGGGGTAATATGCATCCTTCTTGATACCCCTGTTGACAACCTAGCAGCAGCATTCTGCACTAGCTGCAAGCGGCAGATATCAACCCCAGGAAGTCCCAGGTAAAGGGAGTTGCAGTAGTCAAGGTGAGAGGTCATGAAGGCGTGGACCAACACAAGTAAATTGCAGGACGGAACAAGGTGCTTCACCCTGGCAATATTCCTAAGATGGTAAAATGCAGACTTAACGACTGCTGACATCTGATAACGAAGGGTCAGCCTGTCGTCAAGTACAATTCCCAGGTTACACACTCGTTCAGAGGTAAGGAGCTGATCTCCCCCCAGGAATAAACCAGAAGGCAGATCTTGAGAAGGCTAATGGCAGGCTGAGACAGAGTTCCTGTCCATTATCAAGGACTGCTTCCTACAGAAGCATATCAAACAGGGTACTTGGTTTGAGGACATCCTTGACCTTGCACTCAACAGTTTGGATAGGGTCATCTCCAATGTGAACATCAAGGTTCTGGTGGGGTGGCAGTGATCACAGCTGGGTAACATTCTCCCTGATGGCAGGGAAGACTAGCCGTGCCTCAGCCAACCAGACCAAGAATTTCAGAAAAGCAGGCTTTACCAAGATGAAGGGCCCATTGTCCAAGGGCCTGAAGTAGCTGCTTGAGACTAGTAACTGCAGAGCACATGTGGAATTTGTTAAAGATGGTACTCAAAGTAGCCACAGAGGCCTGCATCCATGAATGCAGTAAGGGGGAAATGGACCCAAAATGGTCTCCTCCCCCCTGCTCAACTGGGACCTAAGGAAACCAATCCTGAACAAAAACAAAGTCAATGACTGCTGGAAAGACATTAGCAGTCTCTAGACCAGAGACATACAGAACAGTACTGAGAGACTCCAAGGCTAGAATTAAGGAAGCCAAGGAGACCTTGGGAGCCAGGAAAGCAGTAGGAGCTGCAGACAGCCCCTTAGCCTTCTTCCAATACATAAATCAAAGGAGGAAGATGAATAAGGCATTTGACACTGTGGCACATGACAAGCTTCTGGGCACAAACCATAGTACACCAATGTGGTATACATGGGATAGATTTCTAACTGGCTTGGGGATAGAAAGCAGAGCATTGTGGTTGACGGGCACTACAGGGGTATACGGTGGTGTTCCTCAAGGATTAATGCTGGGGCACTGCTGTTCAACACTTTTATCAACCATCTGGAGCTTAGGTCTCTAGCAAGCTGCTTATGTTCATTGGTGACATTAAGCTGGCCAGGTTTTCAGGATGGGTACACACTTCAGGAGAACTTGAACAAGCATGGTGATTGGTCAAACTCCTGGAGTCTCAGAAGCAATGTAGCCTAATGCAAGGTGTCAGTGGCTTAGTAGGTAGCATGCTTTCCTTTGGGACCAGAAGATCAGAATGTCATCACCACACCAACTACTTGGGGTAATGCCTGAAACTGGCACCATAGTGCAGTATGAGGGAGGTGCTGCACTGCTGAGGTACCATCCTTCAGATGAGAGGCTAAACTGAGGTCCCTTTTACCAATTGCACGTCACTGTGCAGGTGAAAGTTAAAGATCCCATCGCATGAACTGAAGACAAATAGGGGAATTTTTATTCAGATAGAAACAAGACAGAATGTATTCACAAAAAAAACAAATACAACATGTAACCCTGGCATCATTATATCAAAGGCTACTATCTCTGCCTGCTTACCTGACTGCAGGTTGAGGGGCCTGGGTTCAGAATTAACGAGTACTGTGGTCTACCTACCAGCAGTACAACCACAATAATAGTGCCTCCACCCAAAGTAGTAATTAAGTGGGTAATAACAACCTAATCTAAAACAGCCCTCTGGGAAGTTATAGTCACCCACAGTCCCCGTTAGTGGCTTGTCATACAAGGTTTTACAATCACAGTATATGACCTTCAGTGCACAATTGCTCAAAAGCATTACTGATATGCTCAGGCGTACCACACTTACCAAAAGGATCTGGTCTCCTGACATATGCCCTGTGCCTTCTGTAATGAAACAGTTTCAGCAATGACCATTTACTTTTACAGTTACTTTCAAATAGTTCAGTAAAGGCAGATCAGGTAATGATATGCTCATGGGTCAGATTAACCTTAAACAACGAATCAGATTTACTAAGGGAACTTGAACAAGGGAGGGGTGAAAATTTAGGCAAATGATTATTATGCTGAAATCAAATACAGTCAGTGCCACTTGTATGCCATTGCTGCGGACAACTGAAAAGTGGGCATATATCCGAAACGGCATACAAGCGGGAGAGTGATTTTCAAACAGCTGCTACTATTCACGAGAATCAACCACACACTGTTTCAATGGATAATTGCTTTTATTTATACAAAACCCACCTTGACAGATGAGATTAGATTTAAAATAAAATCTGAAATAATTAAGTACAGTACTTTAAGGCATTTTAAAATATCACAGTCAATGCAGTTCGTCTGTGCTTATAGCAGTGTCATTTTCCGCAGCAGTCCGCTTCGGTACCATGCTTGAGCCACTTATCTATCGATTGCTGTTTTGTTCCTCTACTTACTAACATTTCTAGCCATTTTTCAAATGAGTAAAACCACTCATATTCTTTAATTTCCCTCGCCGCAACATAGTGCCGTATTGCTTGAACCATCTGCCATACCTCCGTCGTGGTTGCCACTGGCTCCTGCTCCCCCTCCTCATCTTCTTCCTCTGCAGTGTGTGTGTTTTCATTCAGGATTTCATTGCAGATTTCTTCTTCGGTCACAACCCCTGAAGTCGGCTTCTTTGCGTCCATGGTTACGTAAACCGCAAATTCAGACTCCTGCATTCCGGTTGGTGGATCGATTTCATCTGTGCCCTGGGTCTCTCCATGAATGACACAGGCTTTAATAAAGCAGTTCTGGATTGCTTGTGGTTTATCTTCTTTCCACGCATAGTGGATGAGGTGTATTGCATCCAGAATTGTCATTTTTCGTGCTTTGCCGTTAAACATGTCCATGGATCCATCGATGTCGCTCAGGAGCCGATTCACAATAGATTTCCTTTAATGAACCTTTAGGTTGTGTATCACCCCTTGATCCAAAGGTTAGATAACAGCAGTGCAGTTAGGAGGAGGGAAAATGAGACTGATATGAGACAGGTTAATTGATTTATGGGCAGGACAGTTGTCAACCACCATAGCGATTTTTCTTTTTCTAAACCTCATTTTTTTGTTAAGGTCTTTTAGCCATTCGTGGAAAATGTCAGCCGTCATGCAGGCATTTGAGTTGGCACGATAGTGAACTGGTAGTGCCTCTACATTGATGCTTTTAAAACATCTGGGTTTTTTAGAGCTGCTGATAACATGGAGTGGGAGCTTTTCTGTACCGGTGCTGTTTGAAAACACCATTATGGACACACGGTCCTTAGCTTTCTTGTAACTGGCTGGTGTTTGTGTACGGAAGGACAGTGTGCCATCAGGAGTTGCTCTGAAAAATAAGGCAGTCTCATCGCCGTTAAAGATGTCAGTAGAGGCGTATTCGTGTAGTAGGGTGGGCAGAACAGTATGGATCCACTCCTCGGCAGCTGCTGTATCATTCTCTGCTTTTTCACCATGGATCCGTCTGTAACAGATGTTGTTATGCTCCTTCCACCTGGAGAGCCAGCCTGTAGTTGGTTCGAACTGTACACCCAGTGTTAGGGACATGCTGCGGGCTTTCTCCATCAACATTATGCCAGACACAGGAACACCAAGGTCACGGGAGGCAGTAAACCACCTGAGGAGCGTCTCTTCTACCTGAGGATCCTTGCCATTTTTTTTTCTTTTGCGGTTCGTGTTGCCACTTCGACTCCACTCATGCATGATCTGATCTCGGCAGCGCAGAAAGCGCCCAACACTTAAAATGTCCACGCCAAATTCGGCAGCTAGATCTTTTCTTGTAACTCCAGGCATTTTTGATGTTTCAAGCAGCTCGGCTTTACGAGTAAGAGAGCACATTTCTTTTGTTCTTCTCCATTGATGCATGAGGTGTCAAGCTCCCGTGCTCTATGATGATGTTAGTGTTAAGCTGCTGTATTTAAGAGGAAACCGCTAATGGCAATTACCCGCAATTAACACGTAATCAGCTTCACTTTAGACACAGCTGCAGTAAATAAAGCAGGCATATAACTGAAATTGTTAAGGCATACATCAGGACACATTTATATTGGGGGAATAGGAAGGGAACTGGGACTGTTATAAAACAGGCATACAACTGAAAACGGCATATATCCGAAAGACATACAAGTGGAATGGACTGTAGATTGCAATTACTGTTTGTCAGTTTAGCCTCTGACTTAATAAGTTTGTCACACAGCTGGGTACCCAGGGTGGAAATGGGAGCAGGCCTGACGCGTTGCCATGGGTAGGCCAGCGTTGCAGCTGGTTGGGGCCCTTGATGGAAGAAAAGGCGTTATTACACAGATGAAACAACTTTGCATTTAGCACACACACGTAATCCCAGGCCGGATGGTCTGTAATCACAGTTAACTCTAACACAAACCTAAGGAGCAAATCAACTGACATAAACATTTATTGGCTTGTTGCAGGGGGCTACCCTGGTAGTACTCACTGCACCCATACAGGCAGAAGACCACTTGAGTTGCTGGCTTTCCAGAATGCTGATGTGGACCGGGGCTCATATGACTCACCTCCGCTTCACGTCCTTTCCCTATAGGTGGAGGCAACCTGCAATTTTATTCTTCACAGGAGCTGAATCTCCAAGGCTGGTCTCTCTCCTGGAAGATGATTGCACTGGTGCAAGAACAGTCTCTCTGGGCTGAGAGTGGCATAGGCCTAACACTGGAAACAAAGTGATGAACAGTTTTAAACTTGCTCTTTTGGTTGCTTGCAGTCTTCACTGCAGTCGCTGAGGAAAACCCACGGTGGTCTCTCCCTCTTGGACGCTTGGCAAGAGACAATTTTCACAGAGGTAGGTTCACTTTCATTCAATCTCTTACAGCAGTCGGTCCTACTTTGGGACAGTTCAGAAACAAGTATTTCCTTTCTGGTGTAAAACAAGCTTTCCGGATCAGCATACATGGCTAAGAAACCCACTGTCTACTTTTAGGCAGTACTTGGCCAGATTGACCCCCTCAGGAATCAAAATCTACCGCAGGGAGGCAAGTCAGGATTTTTCCCTGTGTTCCTCTCAGCCCACGTGCTGACTGCTTTCTTCTCGGTGGCTCGAGCTGAACTCCCAGTTTAACTGCTGCAACAGTCTTTTTCTCTCTGTGTTTAGGCAGTCTGAGTTCCCCAAGTCCTGCACAGAGGTAAAACAGGCCCTTCCCCTGAGAACTGCAGCTACGACACACTTTACTCTCTTCAGCTTGAGAGCTCGAGAAGGACTGACTTGTTAATGTACAGTTCCGGTTGACTGTCTGCACTGTCAATCACAGTCCAAGAGCTCTAATTGGTTAATTTAGGTGCCAACAAGGGAAGTTCACAGTTTCACCCACAATGCACTGCAATAAGGACCCCTTGAGGACCCCGTGGTTCTGATTGGTCCAAACACAGAGTCCAGGACCAAAGATGGCAGCTCCCATAGTGGTGGAATAGATAGACAATATAACAACATATTTATTTAGTAACAGTAAGACTTAAAAAGTAAACATTTACAGTACCTGAATGGGCTCCTTCCACTCTATAATCAAAGGCAGAATGGAGTAGATTAGGGCTTTGCCTGGCTGGTCCCAAACTGCATTGTGCTTGGACCCAGCCCAGGCTATTTGGACACTATACATACTGGCTGGCTCTTAAAGGGATAGCACAGTGGCATGGCTCTGCACACCCACACAGGACAACATCAGAACATCACTGTACATTAGCTTTGCTTCCTCTTTCTGGATGTCTGCCAGGCAATGAGCATCAACGGAGCCCAGAGAGTTACTCAACGTAAACCCCCAAATCTGGGGGGCCGGGGTTACAAGCAAAATATATACAGCAGTTCAGAATAACAAAAACAGAGAATGGAAGAAAAGCAAAATTCAGCAAATCATATGTAACCCCCTTGTTACCCGGAGTTACTAGAATCCCAGTAAGACCTAGTGGTAGGCAGGGAAGGCAGCTTGTGAAACTCCAGTTAAATGGGTTTCACACTGTCTCACTCTGTCTCAGTCACAGCTGAGACTGAGAGATGACATCACCATAGAACTGTCGCAGCTGCATAAGCCATATTGGAATCTGCAGCACAGGGAGTGAGTTAGAACTTTGGGAGTTTTCAAAGTCGGTTTGCTGTTTACTTCCTAGTGAGAAGGAAGTCTTCTGTTTACCTACAAGCAGGAAGGAAGTGTTTTCTGTTTACCTCCTTGGGAGAAAGTTAGTGTCCAGTTTAAAGTGGTGGAGACCGCTGTCCAGGTCTCAGTGCCCCCTCCCTCCGGGGGGGGGTGGAAGAGAAGTCCCTCTGTGGATTCCAGGGGCAATCCCCTAATTTCCACTACAGAAGAAAGCTGCCTTTTTACAGTTTCTGTTCTAGTTTGATAACAGTGAAAGAAGTGGTACTACTGGGGCACCTGCAATGAAAGGGTGAGTGTTGTGCCTATTTGAGACGGCAACAATATGTTTCTTCAGTTTGGAAATATGAAGAAAGCTGGGATGTGAACTACTATTTGGGAGGCCTATTGTACTAGGACAAACAAATGGAGTAGTTTAAAATTTAAAGTCTGAATGGATTTCAAGTATGTTGTAGAGGGGGTGCTACAGGTCATCCACCGTTTAATCTACATTTCAAAGTTTAAGTTTCTGTTTGTCCAGAGAAATGGCCAGGTATGGGCTGTGAGAGCTGGAGGTGGGAACACCTCCCATCTTTAGTAACCAGGTCCACCTCTATGGATTTCTACTGTGATTGCTACTTGCCTCATGCGCCTGGCCAGTGATGAGGTAGGTACCCAGACGTGGGTCGCAAATTGGAAAATCTCTCTAGGAGTCGCAGACTTTAAGTGGTGTAGGGAGCCACAGTTTGGGAAATCATACTCCTTGTTTGATGGGAGTCCAAAGGAAGTAAGAAAACAAATCTCTCTAAGAGTTGTAGACTCTAAGTGGTGTGGGGAGCCACAGTTTGGGAAATCATTCTCCTTGTTTGATGGGAGTCTCAACAAGTAAATTGGGTCCATCCCAGCTCCAATATGCTCTGCCCCTCCTCTTTGCTGCAAACTCTGCTACACTCCACAAATGGGACACTGTCTACAACAACATCTGTAGATTCGCCTTAACTGCCCCATGTCTTACCCATCATTGTCTCCTTTACGCTGGCTTAAATTGGCTGTCACCTAAGGATATTCGAGCCTACTCCCTGGGCTGCTTTATCGACTCCCTGTCTAGACCTCCCTGCCCTGTCTATCTTGCCAACCTCCTGACTCCTGCCTCACACACCCATACCCTCAGGTCTTCCTCTGTCCCCATGCTCTCCACTAGACCTTGCATGACAAAAATGGGTGAACAGGCATTTGCCCATTTTGCTCCCAAATTCTGGAACTCACTCCCCCTTATGGTGAAAACTTCAGCCTCCCATCGAGAATTCAAAAACTCGCTGTTCACCCACCTTCTAGCCTCTGGCCAGTGCAAATGCTCTTAATTTGCTTTGTCCCACTGCAGGCTGTCGGGTCTGACCCTGAGTACTACACTAATGTTCTCCCATGCAATAGGCTTGTCTAGGTGGCTATGAACCTTGATGTCTTTACTGTCCTCAGCTGTCTTATGGTTACCCTAATTGCTTTATTTTACATCCTTATTATGATCTATGCCTAAAATGTACCCTTATGTAACTATTACTGTCCTACCCAATGTATATCTTGTTTTGCTCCTGTACACCTATATTATGTCTGTGCATTTCTGCATATTGTAACCAATGTCCTGTGCTCTCCGGGTCGTGCCTGAAAATAGGCAGGTCTGTTGCCTAGCGCACTTACCCGGTTACCAAAAGCTAATAAATAAATAAATAAATGGACCGTCAGTCAAGTGGCCGGCAGGGGAGCCGGGCCAGTCGGGCTGTGTATCCAAAGTGCATAAAAGTCCGGGCTGAGTGCCTGGTGGGTCCAGAGCCAGACAACAGTAGAAATGGGTTCATTCTTCAAGTGGACCGCCTTGTAGTCTCTGATCTGCATTTACAGTGAACGTAGCCCTTTGGGGTCCATCTATGCTTTGTTATGTTCAGCTAGTTTATGAATAAAAGCCACACTGAAAAATCCCAATCCTGGTTCTGGACATTACAGTTATTGCTTCCTGTAGTTGGATTTACTTGGGTGCCCCTGTGCAGAGTAGCCAAACCTAGGTCCCTTGTGCCAGGTAACCTCATCCTCCCCGAACCCAGGTCCCCACCAGGTATTGCTGCCAACGCCAACAGCACACCACCTGTCATTTTAGTAAAAAGGCAGGGGTGAGGGGTTACACATAAACAAAAATTTAAAACAAGAAATCGAAAGTTACAGAGACTCATAAAGAAACATGTAGACATATGGTCATCACTCAGGCCAGTTAGCTTACCATATGTGTAACCCCTAGGGGGCGCTACCCTTAGGGCTACTACCCCTGTCTGCCCCTTCTGAGGCAGGGTAAGGGGCCCAGATCCGTGGACTGGTGCCTCCACCCAGAGGTCAGGGTTAGCCCCAGTAAGACTACCTTGGTTACAGCACTCTGGGCTACTGCAACCCCCCTTTGGTCCCACTAGTGACTCACCCTGCTGGCCCACAATTCTGTCCACCAATGCACTTACCCCGTGGCTGATACAATTCAGCTCACTCCAGAGACCCCCTGTAAAATTAGATACAGTTATATTGCAATCACCAGGCAGAAGTTCACCATTAATGTACACAATAGCCAGGATGGTAATTATAACGCAGCAATCTGATTTATTAGAAGGGTAGATAACAAGGGGGGGGGGATCAGGTTAATTGGCTTACACTATACTACATACCTATGGCTCTGTGCACAGGCCTAACCCTACAAGTCACTGTCCCTGGGTACCCAAGCCCTAATGGCTAGTCCAATCGTGGCAGCTGGGTGGGGCCCTTTCACACAGAGAAGAAAGAAGAATTGATTTTTACAGTCAGCAATACAGTACTTCCATTCACGCATTTATATGGCAATCTCTGAACAGGCAAAGTCCTTTAATGACAGTAGGATTAACTTGAGCTCACAAGCCTCCGTGCACATTTATATGGTTATTTCTAACAAGGCAAAGTCCTTCACTGGCAGCAGGATTAACTTGAGCTCACAAGCCTCCTTGCACATTTATATGGTTATTTCTAACAAAGCAAAGTCCTTCACTGGCAGCCGGATTAACTTGAGCTCACAAGCCTCCTTGCACATTTATATGGTTATGTCTAACAAGGCAAAGTCCTTCACTGGCAGCAGGATTAACTTGAGCTCACAAGCCTCCTTGCACATTTATATGGTTATTTCTAACAAGGCAAAGTCCTTCACTGGCAGCAGGATTAACTTGAGCTCACAAGCCTCCTTGCACATTTATATGGTTAACCGCAACAGAGGAGTACCACCCCAGGCAGCTGCTTCCAATGCTCCCACAGACTCACCATTACTGAGATACTGCAAACGGCAGCTTCCACTTGTCTTTGGACCAAGTGCGATTTATCAATTTTCTCCAGTCCTCCTTCAGGTCGAGCCTGGTGGGTAGTTTTACAGAGCACAGCCTCCTCTGACCGCCTGCCGACGGATTTAGTCCGCTGGAGCCGACAGCACAAAACGGCCACTTCAGGCCTTCACGCGCTTCCTGCATGAACACTCTTTAGTGCAGAAGCACACAGCTCCTCACTCCTCACTAGCCACAGCGCATCTGCTCTCCCACAACTTGGGGCACTCCTCTCCCACTCAGAGGCGTGACCCGATCCAATTGGCTGGTTGAGCCTGCCAGTCACTTCCTCTGCCTCTCACTGGTGCGAAAAGTTTATGCCCATAATGCCTTTCCCAAATACAAACAGTTCCTCTATTGGTCAGCCGACTCTGTAGGGTCCCGAGGTACTGATTGGTCCAATTCAGCAGTTCTGGACCAAAATGGGGAAGACAGTCAAAACAGTCCTGGCTGCAAAGGAAGGCAGGTTAGAATAACTACAATATCATTACTATTTTAATAGATAGTCAGCAAACAAGCACATCTTCTAATGAAGCTCCCCCTGCCCAATTAGCGATGGCAGAAACGGAGCGATTATTCTGCAGCCCGGGTGGGAGTCAAGCATAGCAACACTCAAACCCCCTCCCATGTCAACTAACTCTGACTGCAACAGGCAGCCGCTAAAGGGACAGAATACGGAGGCCCTAAAAGAGCACTCACCAGGTCCCCATTTAGGTGGCTTTATGCCGATTACCAACCAGGCATAAGGCACATTAGGAACCCCCATTCGCAAGGGGGTTACACCCTCTCTGGCCTGGAAAATCTTGGCGTCCATGCCAAATAATCACCCTTGAAGCAAAGTAGGTGAATAACCCAAGTAACACCATATCACATTCTACCTTACATACAGAAATATTACATCTACAAAGCACTATAGTGTATATACATTATACATATGACATCTCACACTTTTTAACTCAGGGCATAAGGTCCTACCCGTGACCCCGGGACTAAGGGGCTCCCTCTTCTGTTAGCTACTAACTGGTCCCCCGGGGCAGGGGCACCACACTCAAAAGGCTTTACTAATAGTCTGGAGTTATCCCCCAAGGCTAACTTAGGCAAAGAACTTGGGGACACATATACTCCCTTGTGAACCACATTTAAAGGCAGGTCCACGGGCTGACCCAGAGAGTCATAACTCAACTTGATTACTGGCCGTATCTGTCGGCCAGATCGCCTAGGGGTCTCGGGATTCTGAGCCAGGCCCTGACTCCCCTCCCATATCAGAGACATTAGCAACAGGAATCCCTGCAAGGGGATCTGGCTCGTTGCTCATAATACTATCAGGGGCTTGACCTTCTATCCCTGAACCCACCCCACTGGGCTCATCTGGGGGCTGTGTAGGTACTAGGGGGGAACCATCAGGGCATTCAAAATAGTCTTCCGATTCGGGCATATCACTGGCTTGTTCCCCCATCTCACTCTCTTCTTCTGAAAAGTCAGATAATTCAGCCAGGCCAGACAGTTCAGCCAAGCCTAAGGACTCAGCCCCTTGAGTTCATCTGCTACCCCATTCATCTTCTGGAGGCATTTCCTCTGGGGATAAAGTAGAGGGCTCAACTAACACAGATGGGCCGGCTTCAGTTCCTGCATTAACAAGGGGATTGCCCCGAAACAATTGACTTAGTTCATAAGAGGGATAGTATTCAATATCATCTTCGCTGTCTTCTGACACTGAGTGTTGATCATCTCCTTCTGCAGGGAGAGTTGGACAAGGCTCCCTGGGCGGACTTGCTGAAGGCTCCACGGGCTTGGTTCCTTTCTTAGTAACAGATCTAGTCACGGGCCTGAAAGGAGGGGTAGAGGAAGGTTCAGCTTCAATCAAGATCTGCCCAATTGGCAACAGATGATTTCAGTGTATGGTTTTCACATCTTTCGAATTGTTTTCAGGCCGCACTTTATACACAGGTAGGTCTGCCAACTGTCCCACAACAACATGAGGGAGGTGATGCCATCGGTCGGCAATTTTATGTTTGCCATGCAGTCCCAGATTTCTCAATAACACTCTATCCCCTTTTCTCAACTCTACTGTTTTCACTTTTTTGTCATATCTCTCCTTGTTAGCCAGATTTCGCTTAGCTGCCATGGTCTGGGCCAGTTGGTAGGCATGATTTAATTGAGCCTTTAATTTCTGTACATACTGTAGATGGTTCTCTGCTCACTCCCATCAGAAACCCTGAAACACACATCTACTGGCAATCTAGCCTCTTCCAAACATTAGACGATAAGGGGAGAACCCTGTGGCATCACTTTTATTACAATTGTAGGCGTGAACTAGCGTGCTAATCTGTTGGCTCCATCTCGATTTATCTTTGGATTGTAAGGTGCCCAGCATGTCGAGCAATGTACGATTGAACCTTTCAGGCTGAGGGTCTCCCTGCGGTGGTAGGGTGGTTCGTGATTTGCGCATTCCACAGAGATAGCATCTCTTTAATCAGCGACTTTCAAAGTCCTTCCTTGATCGGAATGAATCCGCTGCAGAGCCCCATAGTGGATGAAAAAATTCTCAACAAGTATCTTAGCCACTGTAGTTGCTTTCTGATCCTTGGTCGGGAAAGCCTGTGCATACCGGGTAAAATGATCAGTAACCACCAATATGTTGCTAACACTTCTCAGATCAGGCTCTAGACTCAGGAAATCAATACAGACCAGTTCCATAGGAGCACTAGTAGTAATGTTGACCAGTGGAGCAGCTCGCTGGGGTAACGCCTTTCTTTGCAAACAATGACCACAGGTTTTGACATACTGTTCCACGTCTGCACTCATCTTTGGCCAATAGAATCGAGCCTGTACCAAGTCAAGTGTTCGATCTATGCCCAGGTGCCCCATCTGATTATGCAATGACCTTAGAACTAATTCTCTGAACACTGAGGGCAGCACCAGTTGTTGTCGCTGCATCCTGCCCTCCTTACTCACAGTTTCTCTATATAATAGTTGGTTGATCAGCTTTAATTTAGTCCCTTCTTTGTACAACAAGATGATCCGCAAGTCAGTGGAACATAGTTTGGATACATCTCTTCCAGCCCGCAAAACCTCTACAACCGGTCTTATCATAGGGTCACAGGATTGAGCCTGTTGGAGATCATCACTGTTGAGTTGGGGCAGGGAGCTGATGTCCAATGCAGAGAAATGGCAGCAGGCGGCAGGTATACAGTTCTCTGGTGGCTCCAAACAATCTACCACACAGTCCACTGCGTCAGGAGACACCTGCTCTTCTTTATCAAATTTCTGGCACAGGGCTCTTATGTCAGGCTCAGACAACCGGACCCATTCAGTCTGGGACGCAGGCCTCTGAGAAAGAGCATCTGCATCTATATGGTTTAAGCCCGCCCGGTATTCTACAGCGTAATCGTAGGTGGCCAAGGCAGAGAGCCACCTATGCCCAGTGGCATCCAATTTGGCTGAGGTTTGTACATAGGTCAGAGGATTGTTATCAGTGTTTACTAATATCTTGGCACCATACAAATAGTCATGGAACTGATCAACAGTGGCCCACTTCAGAGCCAGAAACTCTAATTTGTGCATGGGGTAATTCTTCTCTGACAGTGTCAGACTTCTACTGGCAAACGCTACAGGTCTCAGCCCATTCGAGTGCTCCTGGTATAATTCAGCCCCCAATCCTTGCAGACTGGCATCAGTACGAAGAGTGTAAGGCTTGGCTGGGTCAGCATAGGCCAACACGGGTGCGTGGGTAAGTTGATATATGATGTCATGGAAAGCTTCCTCACACTCAGCAGTCCATCGATCCTCGAACATATCGTTTGGCCGAAAATACTTCTTTTCTAAGTCAGTGTGCACACCCTTCTTATATTTTTTATGAGTAGGCGGATACCCCTGGGCAGTGCTTAATTTGTAAAGAAAGAGTTGCCAGGGCTCTGAGTCCAAACACCAAAAGCCGGGGGTCTGGGGGCCACCAGGCCCCCAGAAGCTATGGGTTTTTAGATGCTCTGTGGTGAGTTTGGGGGTTATATTGCAGATAAAACACATTTCTATATCAGGCTCCCTGCCCCTGAATCCATGGGAAGAATTTTTTTTGGGGTGGAGTCAGGTTGGAGAGCCTGGCTGACCGGGCACTGATAAAGGATCATGGCTGGGCATGTATAAGTATAATGCAATGGCAAGATGCTGTGAATTGGCTCCAATGCCAGGGGTCTGGGGCCGGTAGGCCCCAGAAGCTCTTTGGTTTTAGATGCTCTGTAATGAATTTGGGGGGTTATATTTATATTCCAGATAAAACACATTTCTGTGTCTGGTTCCCTACCCCTGAATCTGGGTAAGAATTGTTTTGGGGGGTAGAGTCAATTATTGTAGAGTCTGGCTGACCACTGGTAAAGGACTGTGGGCTTGTATAAAGGGCAAGATGCTGTGAATTGAACCAAAGGCCAGGAATCTGGGGGCCGGTAGGCTCCCAGAAGCTCTTTGGTTTTAGATGCTCTGTGGTGAGTTTTGGATGGGTTATATTGCAGATAAAACACATTTCTATTCTGTGCCAGGTTCCCTATCCCTGAATCCAAGGGAAGAATTTTTTGGGAGACAAAGAATAGAAATGTGTTTTATGTGCAATATATAACCCTGGCCAACACTCACCACAGAGCATCTGAAACCCAAGAGCTTCTGGGTGCCTACTGGTCTCCAGACCCCTGGCCTTTGGCTTTGGGTCAATTCACAGCATCTTGCCCTTTATACTCGGAGTTATGGTATTGGAGACTGTGGCTGACCTTACTAAGCAACAAAATGTACCACATAACATCTAGCATGGTACAAGTAATAGAAGAACCAATTAAAACTGAAGCATGAAAAGGTTTTTATAGCTAAAGGATCATGGGCATGTAGAAGCTATGGCAAGGTACTGTGATCCAAAGGCCAGGGGTGTGGGGTACGGAAGGCCCCAGAAGCTCTTGGGTTTTAGAAGTGCTGTGGTGAGCTTTGGGGCTTTAATTGAAGATAAAACACACTTCTGTTACATGTTCCCTGATTGAAGATAAAGCACATTTCTGTTATAGGTTCCCAAAGTGTGCTTTATCTTCAATAAAAGCCCCCAAACTCACCACAGAGCATCCAAAACCCAAGGGCTTCTGGCCTACCTACAACATTAATTATGCTCCTGCAATTAATTTGTTAGAATGGGAGGTTAGCTGCTGAAGTAAGAACATTTTATAATATGACATTGACATGGTCTAATACTTATCAAACCCCAGGCCACCGTGCACACCATACAATACCAGGCATTGGGCAAAGTTGTACCCTGCTAGATGCCATGTGGTATATGTTGTTGCTTAATAAGGTGAGTAAGCGAGTCTCCAATATCCTGACTCTGTCCAGATGAAAAAAAAAATGTTTCCCTATAAGTCAAGGGGATGCTCCCCTTGACTCCTAGGAACATTTTTATCATCTGGATGAGTCAGGATATTGAGACTCCGTTCATCTTATTACAACAACATGGAGGTACTAGGGAACCTGTAACAGAAGTGTGTTCTATCTTCAATAAAAGCCACAATACTCAAAACAGACCATCTAAAACCCAGGAGTTTCTGGGGGCCCTCATCAGAACAGGATATTAAAATGTCTAGCATTGCACCATCTGTCTTTTTTAAAAAAATATTTTCTAGAAGATTTTATTTAGTTACCTCTCTTTTATTTTACAGGTCTTGACATGTCTTAATTGCCTTATCAGATAAGTATAAAAACTTTTTTAATCTGATGATTTACAAGTGGTTTAAATCCAACCCTTGTTTCTTTGTGTCCTGTTTAAATTTCTTGTTTTCCTTTGCAGGAATTCCTCAGGAACAGACTCAGTTTTGATGAATAGCTAATCCCAGCTTGGATTGACCAGGTAAAGACACTAATGTAACAATGTTCCTTAACAAAAGTTACTATAATATTTTGTGCAAGTATCCATCATGATGTAATGGATGGTGGTGGTAGCTAGGCCACCATTACTTTATGATGGATGCTTGCACAAAATGCTACAGTAATTTGATGTGTGTGTGGTAATGCATGGTGGAAGTGTAGCACAAAGAAAAGAGTATATAACGCACTGTTTCAGCTGCTGCCTGCTAGCCAAAATACAGTTTCTGTAGCTTACAAATACCATTAAGTAAGCATCCATGTTGCTACACCAGTTTTGTAGGTTGCAGAAAGAAATTCTGAGTTTGGTTTGGTTTGTTCTCTACATATCGAGAAAAGACCATAGAATTTCCATATTTCTCTGGCTATCCTCATGTTTTCTTTCCTTACTTTGTGTATCATTGGCTGATCTGTGCCCTTTGGCAAGCCATGAGCGAACATAAGGGATGGGATTGAATTTCTTCAATGGTGGGCCGACTAGATTGAGGGAATAGTAATGATGAAATAGTTTCAATAAGCATTGATGCTCGTGTTGATGTGCATATGAGGTTCATTTGGGGAAAAGCCTCGCTCACACTCGGCACTGGAGATAGCAATAGTGCTCATGGCTGTCAAGAGGTACTTATATTGCTCCTGAATTTCTTTACCACCTGACTCCTTGTACACCCTGTATGCCCGAATGGTTTCACGAGTAGTACCAATAGCAAATCTTCTGCAAAGAGATTCAATCTCACTTTCTCCATACAGTGTAGGTAGCTCATCGGGCCAGTACTGCTTATATAGCACTTTCATTTCGGTGATCAGATTCTTATATCCAGTCTTGTCACCAGTTGTGCCTCCTGTAGACAGCATACGTTTTTGTAAGTTGTCTGCTAAGCTGCGGAAAAATTGTCCTGGGTGAATCTTCTTGTCACAAACATTTCCTTCATGCAATAGGACACCCTGAAACATCCTTTCTTCTATGGCTTTCTCACACTGTGACAAAAATTTGCCTTGTTTTTCTACCATTGCTTGAATACCGCTATTTGGCGGCAGATAGCTCAGTGTGCATCAACAATTGTACAATCGTGATGTTGCAATTCAAGAGATATCTCTGACAACTCCTGTAGGGCATCATACATAATTCCAAGGTTGCTGACAAACTGAATAGACGACAACCGTTTGCTTAGACCAGAGTAGGTTTTGCGTGTTATGCTGTCACGAGAAATGTCACTAGCCGCAGATGTGAAGTGCTTATAGAGAGCAGGGTAAGCATTCCTAACAGCCTCTACTGTTCTAAAGCTCGACGCAACCCACCGGGTGTCTAACACTCTACCTATCTTGCAAAGCTGAATGTCAAGTGCTTTAGCGCATTCCTTCAGCTCTAACCTATTTTTCCCAGATGTGCTATAAAGAGAATATAGCTTGTCTAACAAACTTTTAAAGTGATTAGTAGCTCCAACATCTTTCATGACATCATTGACTGCAAGCTCTAGGCGATGAGCAGAGCAGTGCCATGCTATGATATTTGAAACATGTCTTGCAACGCTTCACGACACCTGTATTGCATCCAAACATCACTGAAGCTCCGCCATAAGCAACTGCTACCAGGCACTTGGCAAGAAAGTTTTCATTTATGTTAATTTTTCAGCGCAGACAATAAACTGTTCACTATTCCTCGGCAGTCAGATCCTGCAGCTCCACAAGGTCCACAAATAAATTAGCAGGAGACTCCATGCCAGGTAACATCAGTCGCATGTACACAATTAAAGTGCTCTTCTTGTTTAAAGCAGTAGCTTCATCAAGTAAAAGACTCACTTTAGGAGCAATCGCTGTGATTTGGGCAAACAACTTTTTCTTCATCTCAGACGAAATGTGATGTTGAATGTTAGAACATGCCACATTGGAATGCAAAATCCTCCCCATGTCTAGTCCATTCAACTGCTGACAATCTATTTCTACTTCAAAACCATATGACGGGCGGTTATGCTTCGCTTCTTTATGAGCAGTTCTGAAGATTCTGGCCGTACTTGCAATTTGGGCAGACTGTGCATTTGCAGCTAATTGCAGCAATGTGTCTTTTTTTGACTGCTCAAGAATGCGAGAAGCCGCGACATGTGACTTCGTTTGTGCATGTTCTCCTTTTTTCTGTAGTGATTTCTGTTGCTTTGCTTTATTGGTACTGTATGAAGTAACACAGGTTTAGATCCATTCTTTAGCCAGCTTCATTCCAGCAGATTTTCAGGACCCAAGTTACTGACTTGCTGACACACACTGCAACGAGATTTGATCCGTTGATGACTAACCACGGTATTTGCTCTGAAAAAAATGTTTTTGTTCACACGTCCATCCGGCAGGAAGTAAATGTTTGCTGTGAGCCACAACTTGTTCAGGTAATTCATCTTCACTACCAGAGCTCTGTGATTCAGAGTCACTATTGGCACAACTGTTTTCGACAACACTATTCCCTTCAAAATCATGAACTTGCTTTTTTTTTGTAGCACTGCTGACACATGTAACAGTGGCACCTGATACATCTTCAGATTCATTTCTGTAGTTTTTATCACTCTCCTTTTTCTTCCTCTTAGTCACTGGCTCACCCTCATTCATACTACCTCCTGGCTTAAAAAATACGACCATATTTTCTTTTGACCATGAGACATTTTTTTGGTTATGTGTCAGCTGTCTGCCTGTCTCCAAAATGAATAGAGATCTAACCTGCTCCTCTGCCTATCTCACTTAGCTTTTTTATTCAAGCCCCAGCCCTTGAAAGAGACAAAGACAGTTACTGTCACTGTCACGCTAGTAATGTGCTATATGTAAGTGGAACTTGTGAGAATTAAACCAAGCTGCAGTCCTTACGTGCTCCTCTGCCTGTATTAGCCTTTTTTATTCAAGCCCCAGCCCCTTGAAGAGACAAAGACAGTTACTGTCACGCGCACATAATGTGCTATATGTAAGTGGAACTTGTGAGAATTAAACCAACTGCATGGTCCGCACACGTGCTCCTCTGCCTATCTCACTTAGCTTTTTTTTATTCAAGCCCCAGCCCCTTGAAAGAGACAAAGACAGTTACTGTCACCGTGTCACGCACAGTAATGTGCTATATGTAAGTGGAACTTGTGAGAATTAAACCAAGCTCGCAGTCCGCACACGTGCTCCTCTGCCTGTATTAGCCTTTTTATTCAAGCCCCAGCCCCTTGAAAGAGACAAAGACAGTTACTGTCACGCACAGTAATGTGCTATATGTAAGTGGAACTTGTGAGAATTAAACCAAGCTCGCAGTCCGCACACGTGCTCCTCTGCCTGTATTAGCCTTTTTTTATTCAAGCCCCAGCCCCTTGAAAGAGACAAAGACAGTTACTGTCACCGTGTCACGCACAGTAATGTGCTATATGTAAGTGGAACTTGTGAGAATTAAACCAAGCTCGCAGCCCGCACACGTGCTCCTCTGCCTTAAATTTTGCTCTGCCTCTAGTCTCTGGCTTGCTTGAAATTGTTGCTTAATAAGGTGAGTGAGAATCTCTAATATCCTGACTCCGTCCAGGTGACAAAAAAATGTTTTTCCTAGAAGTCAGGAAGGCCGGAAGGGAGTTATTTTTACTTCAGCTTGTGGAGAACTAGGAAAACCTTTAAGTAAAAATAATAGTCAAATCCAGACAGACAGACTGCTGGCTGAATTTACCAAGTTCAATAAATACACACAACTAACTAAGATGATTAGCTCTCAGCTTGTCTTGAGCCAGCTCAGGCTCCAAAACCTATCAGCTTTAATGCAGTCTGTCTGCTTCTTCACTTTACTGTTTTTTTTTTGTTTTTTGTGGTTTACTACTTATTTATTTCTGTTTATTAGGTAGGTAGTAAGTGAAGTCTCAAGTCTTTTGCCTGAAGCAGAGGCTGCTTCTTCTGTTCTGCCCTGCAAATGCACTGTGCACTTCTCCTTGAATCCCAAGTTAAGTTGCCTTAATGCTGCCTGCCTGGCCCTTCTGATTGTTCTTCCTAAATTGCTTCAGCTTACTAAGCTGCCTTCTTCACCACTCCATTTTAGCACCCCGAATCAAATTTTGCTGCCTCAGTCAGCAGCCTGGCTTCCAAGTTCCTTGAACCTCCTCCTCTCCTCCCTCAGGCTCCAGCCAGAAGCCCAGCAGCTACTTTCCCACCACCGCCGCAGCTGCAGTTTCCCGACCTCGGTCGGCCCACTCGTTCTGTTCCCAGCCTTGCCCACCACCCCACCCGTGATGCCCGACTTTCCTTTTAGCAGCCAGCAGCAACCAACCACTATTCCCTAACTTCAGTTCGCCCTGTCGCCCAAGAACATTTTTTTGTGCAGAGAATATGTGAGGAGCCGGAGCGTATGTTAAACGTAGCCACAGCTTGGCCCGCTGCAACAACACCAGCGACCGGCAAGCGGCAGCTGTACTAGTCACTCCTGACTCCTCCCGTCCGTCCCACTACATTTACGCTGCCTGTATACGCAAAGAACAGATGCACCTGACCACAGAACAGTTGATCAGGTGATGCATGTCTGAATGAAGCGTGCTGCCGCGCCCGCCGGCATCTGGAACTCACCCCCGGCCCCCCCCGGGCAAGTAGCGAGGACGAGCACAAGTCAAGGAGGTGGATCTGCACTGCGCGGCAGCAAAGTACACTGAGTCTGAGTGAGTACTGTCTTTCTGTCTACTAGACGCTTTAAAGGGCAGCTGCGAGCTGCCAGTGTCACAATGTGAGTCGGCTCAGTCGGAGAACTTAGAGGTGCCGGGGCTCAGCCCCGGAATGAAAAGAGGTGCCGGGGCTGAGCCCCGACTAGCACCGGCACAAATTAAGCACTGCCCCTGGGTGAGATTAAGGAGAGGGCAAATCACTTGTGAATAGTCTCTGACAAACCGCCTATAGTAGCCACAAAACCCCTGGAATTGTTGCAGCTCTCTCAAATTTCTAGGTTGGAGTCAAGTGGTCAACGCCTCCACCTTGCTAGGATCAGTCTCTTTGCCTTCAGTGGACACTATGTGGCCCACATATTTCACAGAAGTCTGGAAGAATTGACACTTGTCGATAGACAACTTGAGGCCGAAATCCTCCAATCGATCCAGGACTTTGAATAATCGTTGCTCATGTTCTTCCAAGGATCGGCCAAACACTATGACGTCATCTAGATAGACCAAACACTCGAGTAGGTTTATGTCCCCCACAGCTTGTTCCATCAAGTGCTGAAAAGTGGCTGGGGCACCCGAAATTCCTTGAGGCATCCAAATAAATTCATAGAAGCCTAACGGGCAATGAAGCAGTCTTCCCGATCGTCTGAGCCATCGGATCTGGTGCAATATCCGCTCCAAGATCCAATACAGAGAACCACTTACTACCATTCAGACAATCCAAGCGCTTGTATGCGTGGCATGGTATATTGATCCGGAATGGTCCACCTATTCAAAGTACGATAGTCCACACACATCCAAACTGCCCCATTTTTTTTTCTTACTACTACAATGGGGGAGGCATAGGGGCTTCTAGACTCTTGGATTACACCAGCAGCCAACATTTCTTGCAAATGTCGCCGTACATCATCTATGTCCGCAGGAGCCAGACGTCGGGATCTCTCTCGGAAGGGTCTTTCGTCGTGCAATCGAATGTGATGTTCAGCCCCTTGTACACATCCTACATCTCACTCTTTCAGGGAGAAAACCTGGTTCCTCTCAGCAAGCCTCTCACTGACCCTGTGCTTCCACTCAGTCGGCAGCGGAGAGTCACCAAAGTCAAACAGATCAGGAGCAACTCTATCACCTGTCCGGGGACTCTTTTTATTTGGTAGGACAGCAGTATCCGCACAATGGACGCTAGCCAGGGTACACCCTCTTTTTATTCGAATCTCTTTATCAGACACATTGTGCACTTGAACCATCACCCTTTTAACGTAGGCATGGGCCCTGGCTGGCAGAATGCTGGGTTTGAGCAACAACCCTCCGGTAGTTCTCCCTCCATAGGCGCATCCAACATCAACAACTTATTCTTCACATCTGTTTTTAATCGTATCTCTCCATGAAGAACACACTGAGCATTTGGGGCAAGCACTACAGGGGCCGGATCCTTCTTCCATGCCACTCCCACAGGACCTTCAGGTTCCTCCGGCCTACCTTTCTTCTGAGTGGCCCTGACCGTTTGAATTACAGCAGGTACACTCAAAATTCACCCAGTCTGAAATGCTCGCTTCTCTGAACACAACTGGGCCAATCATCCAAACATGTGTGCATTTGTTCCAATCAACAGGGGCACCCCATCATACAGTCCAGTGGGTGGGCAGACCAAGACCAAGGTTTTCACTTGCTCATCTGTTCCATTCACAGCTGCAGGGAAAGATAACCATACATGGATGTACCCCAAATACGGATGAGCCTTGTCGCTCAACTCCCACACATGTAGACCAGTTAGAGGCTGCAGGGGCACTTCAGATAAGTGTGCTTGGTACCAGTCTTGAAACATGATGGTCACCTGGGAGCCACTGTCCAATACAGCTCTAGTGGGAATTCCATTCACCTGCACCCGGGTCTCCATAGACGGCCCGACCACATCAGACCAGTTGGGGGTAGCAACATTGTTAGCCTGGCGGGCATGGGCCTGAGTCACAACTTTTCTTGGGGCCCGAGACTGGGTCTGATGGTATTGAGCAAATCAGTCTGCTGTTAACTTTCCTTAAATTCTCCGCCTCTGGCAGTCAGGCTGAAATGCCCATCTTCCCACCGTAACAAAACTTAGGGTCCCGGGATCACTATTCTGAGGGGGGCCCTGAGGGAGGGAGAAAGCTCTCTATTGCTAGGGTTCGGGGCTCACATAACTCAGGGCCCCGGCCAAGTAGAAGTACACAGTAGACTGCTTTAAATCCCTCACCAATCCCGTAAATTCCTGATCTCAGCCTCACCTCATCCTCCATGTAGGGTCAGAGTAAACAACCCGCATCCCACAGTACCTGAAATCTGGGGACCTCGGACCCTCCGGGCGAAACCAGTCTCCTCAGGGGTATTATACTCAGGGGCCCACTAAGGTTCACTGCCCCACACAGGGTTCCCACCCTCTTCATCAGTCTCCACTTCTCGAATTTCCTCAGCAATTGACAATATTCAGGGGGTGGCCCGCCGATCATGCAACTGGAGTTTCAACAGAGTTACACTAGAGAATCTGGCAGACCTTAAAACATGTTCTAACCGAACCTGATTTAGGCTGTAGCAGTGATTCTCCCTTTTCTATAGGCTTTCTGCAAGGCCCTCTCCACTCTAGTAACAAAAGCGGACAGTTTTTCATTTCTCCACTGCTTAGCAGACCTGAATTTCCATAAAAAGTCTTCACCAGTCTCTGTACTCCCAAAAACCCCTTCTAAAGCAGAGAGATACTCTGCAGCAGTGGCTTCCGAACAAGTGGCCCGGAAGAATCTAATGGCTTCCAAGGCAGGACCCCACAAACTCTCCATCAGCCTCTTCCTTTTCTCCCCCTCGGAGCATTGCCACTCCTGAACTAAAGGGTGGCATGAGTCCATCCACGCCTCCAGGTCATCCTCCGGAAGGCACTGGTACCATGCCAGAGAAAGCTTCAACTACGGTAGGAATCAAGCTGTATGGATGGGACTGCCAAGGGCAAGAAGCAACCGCAGAGCTTTTGGTCGGGCCAGGGAGGCGCCTGGAGAACCTCGAGGGTAGTATCATCGGACCGATCCAAGGCTTGTAGCAACTCCTGGGTAGTTCTCCTTCCACAGCTAACAATTTAAGCAGTTTATCTTTAAACTGTTCATTTGAGGAGACCCCCAGGAGTGATCAATCTACTCGGATATGGATTAGCCTCCACCCGGGACACACCCTCCGGTAAGTACAGGAGGACCTTCTCAGGGTCGATGGCCACACTGCATAGGAGTAGCACCTGCAATGTCTGGTCAAGCAAATCAGCCATACGCCCTTTCACTTCAACCTTACCCAAACACTTTACTCGTTCTGCAACAGAGACAATATCAGCAGCCGAGGTCCCCAAGGGCACATCTAACAATAATACAATCTTCTGGGAATCTAGCTCTTCTGCTTCACCCACCCATCCAGTTTATGTACCATGGTTTTGATGGGTCCCAGCTTAATTTTTCCAACATATCCCTTCCATTTTTTCCATCTTTGGGGTATCTCCTCACTGAGCCACTAGGGGACGCTGATCCCAGTGGTGCCTCCAATTTGTAACCCCTAGGGGCGCTACCCTTAGGGCTACTACCCCTGTCTGCCCCTTCTGAGGCAGGGTAAGGGGCCCAGATCCGTGGATGGTTGCCTCCACCCAGAGGTCAGGGTTAGCCCCAGTAAGACTACCTTGGTTACAGCCCTCTGGGCTACTGCAACTCCCCTTTGGTCCCACTAGTGACTCACCCTGCTGGCCCACAATTCTTTCCACCAATGCACTTACCCTCGTGGCTGATACAATTCAGCTTCACTCCAGAGACCCGTGTAAAAAGATACAGTTATATTGCAATCACCAGGCAGAAGTTCACCATTAATGTACACAATAGCCAGGATGGTAATTATAACGCAGCAATCTTATTTATTAGAAGGGTAGATAACAAGGGGGGGGATCAGGTTAATTGGCTTACACTATACTATATACATATGGCTCTGTGCACAGGCCTAACCCTACAAGTCACTGTCCCTGGGTACCCAAGCCCTAATGGCTAGTCCAATCGTGGCAGCTGGTGGGGCCTTTCACAGAGAAGAAAGAAGAATTGATTTTACAGTCAGCAATACAGTACTTCCATTTGAAAATCCACTGTTGTAATTCAGCAGGGAGCTACCCTGTGTTAGTACTCACAACCTCCAGACAAGATAGAGTCCTCCGAAGTCAGCAGAGCTGCTCCTGAACTTCTCAGACCTCTTCACGCATTTATATGGCAATCTCTGAACAGGCAAAGTCCTTTAATGACAGTAGGATTAACTTGAGCTCACAAGCCTCCTTGCACATTTATATGGTTATTTCTAACAAGGCAAAGTCCTTCACTGGCAGCAGGATTAACTTGAGCTCACAAGCCTCTTGCACATTTATATGGTTATTTCTAACAAAGCAAAGTCCTTCACTGGCAGCAGGATTAACTTGAGCTCACAAGCCTCCTTGCATTTATATGGTTATGTCTAACAAGGCAAAGTCCTTCACTGGCAGCAGGATTAACTAGAGCTCACAAGCCTCCTTGCACATTATATATGGTTATTTCTAACAAGGCAAAGTCCTTCACTGGCAGCAGGATTAACTTGAGCTCACAAGCCTCCTTGCACATTATATGGTTAACACGCAACAGAGGAGTACCACCCCAGGCATTGCTTCCAATGCTCCCACAGACTCACCATTACTGAGATACTGCAAACAGCAGCTTCCACTTGTCTTTGGACAGAGCGCGGTTAGTAATTTTCTCCAGTCCTCCTTCAGGTCGAGCCTGGTGGGTAGTTTACAGAGCACAGCCTCACTCTGACCGCCCGCCCGTGGTTGGTCCGCTGGAGCGACTGGCACAAAACGGCCACTTCAGGCCTTCACGTGCTTCCCACGCGAACACTCTTTAGCGCAGAAGCACACAGCTCCTCACTCCTCACTAGCCACAACGTATCTGCTCTCCACAGCTTGGGGCACTCCTCTCCACTCGGGCGTGACCCGATCCAATTGGCTGG
The DNA here is from genome assembly GCA_016271365.2 of Neoceratodus forsteri. Lineage (NCBI taxonomy): Eukaryota > Metazoa > Chordata > Ceratodontiformes > Ceratodontidae > Neoceratodus > Neoceratodus forsteri. Next base: position 1,027,186,321 of record CM028130.1, on the reverse strand, counting down.
TTGAGCCTGCCAGTCACTTCCTCTGCCTCTCACTGGTGCGAAAAAGCGCCATAGCCCATAATGCCTTTCCCAAATGCAAACAGTTCCTCTATTGGTCAGCCGACTCTGTAGGGTCCTGAGGTACTGATTGGTCCAATTCAGCAGTTCTGGACCAAAATGGGGAAGACAGTCAGAACAGTCCTGGCTGCAAAGGAAGGCAGGTTAGAATAACTACAATATCATTACTATTTTAATAGATAGTCAGCAAACAAGCACATCTTCTAATGAAGCTCCCCTCGCAATTAGCGATGGCAGAAATGGAAGCGATTATTCTGCAGCCCGGGCGGGAGTCAAGCATAGCAACACTCAAACCCCCTCCCATGTCAACTAACTCTGACTGCAACAGGCAGCCCTTAAAGGGACAGAATACGGAGGCCCTAAAAGAGCACTCACCAGGTCCCCATTTAGGCGGCTTTATGCCGATTACCAACCAGGCATAAGACACATTAGGAACCCCCATTCGCAAGGGGGTTACATATGTACATACTTAAGTTATACCAGCAGGAAAAAAGACATGACCACGGAATACTGACTCGTAACTTTTGAAGCTGCAAGCAAGAGTATGTCTCCCTGTCTTTTGCATAAACTCTACCACAAGCTGAAGAAACAGAATGAACCAAATCTGCATATGTGATCACCTTCTGTTGTAGGGTATAGGACAACAAGCCTGCAATAAATAACAATTGATTATTATGAAAAGCACCACAAAGTATCCATTTGCATACCATGCCAATCTGGAGACCTAAGACCAAAAATCAGGCACTCATAAGGGATAAAAGCCAATCCTGGCCACTGCCACTGCTGAGCCAAACCTTCCTGAAATACTATGGCATATGTCCAAGAACAGATGAAGGAAAATAGGGGCATTTCCTTGGTGTCATGGCCAACATTCCCCAGTATTAAAACAGGTCCATGTAACCCTCACCCCAACCTGGAAAGGGGTATATCACAGCTCAGTGTGCCTTTATTGGTCACTAATTACAATCAATCAATCAATCAACCAAATAACTGTACTATACTTGGGGAGGAACAACAGAGGAAAGGACCTATGTATTGTATGGGGCTCTTCCGGCTGCAGTGGAGGAGGAAAAGGACCTGGGGGCCATAATAGACATGGGAATGGAGCATGCCAAGTAGTGTTTGGTGGCTGTCAAGAGGGCTGGCAGAAAAATGGGGTACAGCCAAAGTGTGGGGGAAGGGTGGATGACCAGCATGGCAGGTAAAGTATTTCTGCCTTTTTACAAGGCCCTTGTCAGGCCCCACCTGGGGTCCTGCATGTGGCTCTGGGCTCCATGATGAAAAAAAAAATTGAGGAAGTTTAGAGGGTGCAAGGCCACCCAAAGGAACAGGGTCATGGATGACAAAAACTATGAGGGGGCGCTGGTGGCCCTTCACATGCTCAAGTTGGGTAAAAGGAGGCTGAGAGGGGACATAATCTCAGTTTTAGTCATACTCTAAGAGTATCAACAAGACTGAACAGGCAGATATGTTTGATCTGGCACTCTCCAACTGGACACTGGGACATACCTTGAAGCTCAGAGGAGATAAATTCAGGTGTAGCAATGGGAAGTACTTCTTCCAGAGAGGGGAGAACTTACAGAATAGCCTACGGGTGAAGGCAGTGGATATGAAGACAGTTCCAACTCTCAAGGTAAGCCTAGAGAAATTTCTGGTTACCAAGGGAATTGATAGATTACCTGGGTAGTAGAGTGGGTAGGGAACCCCTTTAAAGCAGCAGTGCAATGAAACAAATTTTCCCAAAAGGCTGGTTTCAGCTACAGCTAATAAAAATATTAGCATACTTGTCAGATATACGTTTCTAGTTACCTCCTGCTGTGCACCATGATTTTCATTTTCATTTTCACAGTTCCAATGCTTGCTAGGTCTACAATGCCATTTCTAAGCCAGATGTAGAAGGTTTCTTTTTTTCCTGAGAAACAATGTAATATAAACATTTATGAAACACTCAGATTTTGGTGGGACTAGAACATTTTACCACCAAATAAAACTGGAAGATGCCTGGAATCTTTTATAGTGAAAAAGGGCAGGGTCAAAAGTTTTGCCCAATTTCGTTTCACTGCTGCTTTAAGTTAGTATATTTTTACCCAGCATACTAAGTTGTACCTGCTTATGAAGCAGGGGTGGACATGATGGACCTAGTGTCCCTTCTGATCTGCAATTAGTATCGTGCTATGTTCACTGGGACAGGTGTGATTGGTTGGCATGTATAGTGTCTGTATGGCATTCTTTTGGTGGATACTCTATACTGTATTTAACTCCATGTAGAGGTGTCACAGTAGCATAGCCTTATGGCTAAAGGAAATGCCTGTGGTATTGGACCACCATCCCCCAAATAACAAAGAATTACACAACAGATCCATCTCCTCCAACTCTGAGAATACGTTTCTAAAAGCCCTAGGCATGGAGTAGATGAAAATCCCTTTTGGAGGTGATCTCTGGGTTTTCAAGACCTTGGGCTGTCATGTCTCCAGGCATATTAATATTGGGAGGACAGAACTTTGTGAGTATGGCAGATTTTGCTGATTGGATTTTGCATGTAGGTCTCCAAACAGGCAGAGGACCACCTTTCTATGTCTTTAATGATATGAAGAGGGATTTGTCTTTTGGAGCCTGTAGTGGCTGCTCTAAATACTCCACAGCGAAAAGAATGACAGGAAGAGTATGAGCTGCAATCCAAGCCTGTGCTGGTAAGCAACAATCTGAGATGCAGGATGAACCATGTGGATGACATCACTGATTCAGTTTCCATACTAAACAAAGGGAGAGCCGGATACCTCTGTTTAACTGACACAAGGTAATTATTGAATTCACTAGTAGGCACCACTAATTGTGGGTAGCAAAATTCTGTGTCTTATCTCATTGTTGAAACTGGTCCATCTTTAACTGTATTAAGGTAAGCATGTGACTATTTTCTTATGGAACACTAGATATCATTCTTCGTAAGGTAAAGCCTGCAATTTCCCCTTTTCTGTAAGCTGAGTTGTTTTGGGCACTGGGAGAGCAGGGAGGTCTGCTGCCTGTAGTGGAAATCAAAGGCCACTTTGGGTGGAAAGGAAAGGACTATCCTAGGATCATGGATATGCTGTTCTATCCACACTTGTTGGCATGTCCTTTCCCCTTTAAATCTTGCCTGAAGGTCTAAAAGCTGGCTCCTCCCACCCATCTGGGTGGTATATCCCTTGGCTCCACTCCTTGATGCCAGATCTTCTTTTCCATTGGAAGATTCAGGTTCCCTCCTTATCGCTCACGCATTTAGTAGGCCCTGGCGAATATATCTCTGGATTTTCTCAAACTTAAACTTGTCCGAGTTTCTTCAAATCACTTTGTGATTACGACCACGATGGAGGACAAGTCCTCGTCCAGTTTCTGCCAATGCCTGTGTGGGCAAAAAATGTCCTGAACCGACCCACACACTTCGTGCGTCTATTGCCTGGGCCATGCCCACGACACCCAGGCTTGCGATTTTTGTTGCACATTCCAACCTAACGTTCTGGATGTTTATCTCGCATGAGTGCAACTGGGCAGACCGGAGAAATAGAACCTGCCAGTCAAATCCAAAGAGGCCCGTTGAGCGGTCTCTGCTGCTGCAGGGTCCGCTAAACAGTTGGAACAGATGAAGGCCTTCAAAGAGGAAGTGGCACGGGCCACTGATCAGTCCTCTTCCCTGTCAGTCTTTGTTCTACTAAATCTGGGCCCTTCCTTTTCTGGCATCTTTAAGGAGATGTGTCAGTCTCTCCCTACTAAAGGAGAGGGTCCCTCAGGCACGCACGTCTCTCGTTCCTGTAAAAAGGAAAAAGAGCAAAAAGAAAGCTCATCTCACCAATGATGTTCTTGGGATCATGAGAGATCTCAGTCCCAGGAATCTGCTGTCTCAACTTCAGCCGAGATTGCAGCTTTGGCTGCTGGCTTCTCGGTACCTCTGTCAGGCCAGCCGGCTAAGATGTGGGACGACAATCCAGTTGAGATTATTCTTGACCCTGTCGACCCATTGTCGTTTGATGAGGCCAACAATTCCTTATTCAGGACCCCGGTCCTGACTGGACCTACTGAAGAGGAAACCCAGCCCACTGGGAACCTCTTCACAGTCCCAGTCCCTGACCTGGAAGAGCCGTGGATTTCCCTGGCCCCTTCCGAACAACCCTGTTGGTCCCCCCGATGGTCCAAGTCGAGGTCTCAGATCCCTTTGACAGATAGGCTGTAGAAAGCACATAAACACTCTAAGACGTGGCACCACCATTCTTCCTCGTCCTCCTCAGAAGAGGAAAGGCTTTGACACAGGCTGCGTTGACATTACGAGGACTAGATGCGACAGCAGCTGATTATGGCTGGCCCAAAGTTGACCCCGGCTTCCACTCCAGCCATCACTTGGATCTCACCTTCTAGGCTGACGCCATCTCCACAGGAGCTGGTTGATACCATCCCTCTGCCTGCTGAGCCGTTTAAGACCTTCCTGGCTTGGCTGAAACTGGCCTCCCCACCAATTCGGGTGGAACTGCCACCTAAACAGCCTACCTCTGGGGCTCCTTCCAAGGAGTCCTGGCCTGTTAAGGGCCTTCTTCATAGGCTGTCGGTCACTCTCACTCCCGACCATTCCAGGAAGGTAGAAGGTGACACAGGTGGCTAGCCGATCTATCCGGACTCCTCAGAGTCTGAGGACTCTGACCTGCATTCCTGTCCCTTGGATGACGAATCCATCAGGAATCTCTCAATGGAGAAAGGTCCCACGTACTTCATGGGCATCCTCCATTTTATCTCCGAATCTACAGGGATGCCCTTGGAGCCCATCCAGAAATAAGCCGAATATCCCTCACTGATATTCTCAAATGAGGGGATTCTCCGACAAAGGCCTTCCCTATGGTTGAGGCCATTGTTGGTCTGGCCTTGGGGCTTTGGCAGCACCCAGCCTCCTGCTCTGCGCCTTCAGCCCGGATGGCCCACAAGTACGTGGTTCCCATCGGTTCCCTTTAGGGATTCATAGAACACCCCTCGGCTGAGGGGTTGGTGACCAAATCTGTGTTCCGGCACTAGGGAAATTCGAGAGACACTGATAGACCCCCGGACAAAGAATCCAGGAAACTGGATAACTCTGCCCGGAAAGTCTATGCTGAGTCTTCACTTGACGTATGTCAAGCAAGTTCGGCTGTCATCATGGCGCACTTCTCTCACGCCCTCTTGGGCTCCCTCGATGAGGTCCTTCCTCATCTCCCCACAGACCTCCAGACCACGGTCAAGCAGGTCCATGACCAGGGCTGGGCAGTTGCAAAGTAGCAACTCCAGACAGCCCTGGACATTGGAGAATCTTGCGCCCGCTCAGTGGCGGCTGCAGTTGCCATTCACTGCAGGGCCAGGCTGAGGGTTTCCACCTTCACTGTGGACACTCAGCACAAACTGATGGATGTTCCCTTCCTGGGCATCAATCTTTTCAGTCCACGAGTAGACAGTCACCTCCAGCACATAGAAAAGTCCAACACCACCATGGACACTGTGAGGCCTGCCCAGAAGGAACCCCAGGGTTCCAAAAAGCAGAAGAGAAAGCCTTTTCGTCCTTTTGCCCCTGCGGCCAAGCAGTTCCACTTCCAGCTGGGGCAGCAGAAACAGCAGGCTCAACCCTGGTGCCCTCGGCCCAAGTCAGGGCCCTCGGTAGCCCGTAAGCCCGGAGGAAAAGGTTCTGGTGGTCCCCAAGCCAGATCTTCTTCCTCCAAGCCTGCTCAGTGATGGGATGGGGGTCGCCAAACCCATTCCCATCACACTGACTCTGGGTCCTCCCATGGGGGGCTGGCTCCATCACTTCCTTTCCACCTGGTCCATTATCACAACGGACAGATGGGTCTTGGAAGTGGTCAGCCAGGGGCTGCCTCTGGAATTTGAGCAGTACCCACCAAGCCAAGCCCGCACTCCACGGGAGGGAATGGTTTCCGTGCACACTCAGTCAGCTCTCCGAGATGACATCGCCCAACTCCTCTGCAAGGAGGTAGTGACCAGAGTTGTGGATCACCCTGTCAAGCCAGGGTTTGTTTCCAGGTCCTTCCTGGTCCTGAGACAGATGGAGGGGGGGCTGGTGCCCCATTCTAGATCTGCACAATCTGAACAAATTCCTCAGGTCTCGCACATTCAGGATGATAACTGTGTCTCAGATCATACCATCTCTCAAGCATAACATGTGGTTTTGCTCTCTGGATCTGCAGGACACGTTCTTTCACATCCCGATGTGTCTGTCTCACCAAAGATTCCTCCGCTTCCAAGCAGAGGGCCATGCCGTTCGGCCTGTTATCAGCCCCCTGGGACTTCACCAAATACATGCAGTGGTGGCAGCCTACCTTCATCATTGGGGGTCAGAGTGGACCCCTATCTTGATGATTGGCTCATAACAGGTCCCTCAATTCAGGAGGTGGAGAGATCCAGGGATCTGGCTCTCCAGACCCACCTCAAACTTGGTCTCCTAGTCAATGAGACCAAGTCGGAACATGTGCCTTTGCAGGAGATCTGTTTCATCGGGGCAGAGCTCGACTCTTGCTGAACCAGAGCCAGAGCCAAGCTCACAGCGGACAGGGTGGAGGTTTTCTCCTCCTTTGCTTAGTCAATTCTGGTTGGGCACTTGTGCCCTGCCCAGGACTTCCTGCACCTTTTGGGTTACATGGCAGCCTGCACCTGCGTGGTCCAAAGGGCCCGGTGGCTTATGCGCTCCCTTCAATGGGAGCTGGCCAGCCAGTGGACTCAGCAACATGGTCACTTTGACCAGCTGGTCACTGTGACCCAGAAGATGTGGGACGCTCTCCAATGGTGGACCATCCTAGAACATCTACAGGAGGGGATCCCGTTTGTCCGCCCCAAGCCGATGCTCGTCCTAATGACCAATTCCTCTCTCATGGGCTGGGGTGCCCACATGTAGAATCACAGAGTCCACAGCCTCTGGACCCCGAAGAATCTCAATGTCATATCAACCTGATGGAGCTCCAAGCAGTTTGACTGGCGCTGACTGCATTCGCTCCATTCCTTCAGGGTCAGGCGGTGCAGGTCCAGACAGAGAATACCACGACCATGTACTATATCAACAAGCAGGGCGGCACGCACTCCCGGCCTCTCTGCAGGGAAGTGCTCCACATCTGGACTCTCATGAGCTGTCTGGAGGCAGATCTCCTAGCCATCCACGTGGCAGGAGCCTCAAAACAACCGGCAGATGCCCTTAGCCGTGTGGGTGAGGCGTCCCATGAGTGGTCTCTTCATCCAGAGGTAGTACACAGCCTGTTTTCTCACTGGGGAAAACCTCAGTGCCCCATTCTAGAGCTGCACAATCTGAACCAATTCCTCAGGTCTCGCACATTCAGGATGATAACTGTGGACCTGTTCACCTCCAGGGAGAACACAAAGCTGAGGCTGTTCCATGCCTGCCCCTCTCAGCAGGGCTCGCTGCAGGGATGCCTTCTCAAGGCTGTGGACCCCAGGCCTCTTCTATGCCTTCCCTCTACTTCCCTTGGTTCACAAGGTGCTCCTCAAGGTCAGAAGGGACAACGCAAAGGTGATCCTGGTAGCCCCAGACTGGCCTCATCAGTTCTGGTGTCCAGATCTCCTCAGCCTCAGCACCAGGCCTCTGAGGTATCTTCCAGCATGCTCGGACCTGCTCTCGATCAATCAGGGGAAGGTATTCCATCCAGAACTTCAATCCCTGACAGCCTGGTTCCTGAGCGGCTAGAGTTCCAGGCTTTGGGTATCTCTGATGATGTCCTCAACGTCATTGAAGCCTCTAGAAAGGAGTTGGTCAGGAGATGTCATACCTTCAAGTGGAAGAGATTCTCCATTTGGTGTCAGAGTAGGGCTGGACCCTTCATTCTGTCCTGTGGCTAACATCTTCGACTACCTTTGGTCTCTCTCCAAAGGGAGTCTTTGGTATACAACCCTTAAGATGCACCTGGTGGCCATCTTTGCTTACTGGGCACAGGCCAGTCAGCAGACAGTGGCATAGGAGAAGGTGATCTAGACCTCGACCATATTTTCCCTCCAGTGCGTGAACCACCACCACCACCATGGGATCTACTGCTGGTACTGGAAAAGCTCATGGGCAAGCCATTCAAACCAATGTACAGGTGTGAGATGTCACACCTGTCATGGAAGACCACCTTTCTGGTGGCTATCACATCAGCCAGAAGGATTAGGGAGCTCCAGGCACTCTCTGTTGAGTCTTCTTACCTGGTCTTCCACATGGACAAGGTTGTCCTGCGTCCCCATCCGAAGTTCCTTCTGAATGTGGTGTTGGAGTTTCACCTAAACTAGGTGTTGACTCTGCTGGTGTACTACCCCAGTTACAACTCGGAGGCCTAGTACAGGCTCCATACTTTGGACCTGAGATGAGCGCTCTCTTATTACAAAGGGCGCACAGCTGGAATTTGGGGAGAGGTGTTTGTCATCTATGCTGAAGCCGCACCTGGCAGACCTGCAGCAAAGCGAACGATTGGCAGATGGATTACATCCTGCATCGGTCTCTGCTATTGGTTGGTGGGCAAGGAACCTCCCATAGGGATAACTGCTCATTCCACCTGCCGGACAGCTGCAGTTACTGACATCAACATGGTGAATACTCCTGGAGCTGATGTCATGAAGTAGCTGTTTAATGTTGTCTAAATAAGGCTGGCAACATGAAGATGCTGAAGATGTTTGTCAAGCAGAAAAGTATCTGAAGCAGAAGTAAATTCCCTGGGCCTTAGGAAGTCAAAAAATGCTAAAGACCTAGCAGCTTGCTGAAACTGATTTGTCTCTGGAAGACAGATAATAGAACAGAGAAGCATATATAAATTTTGCCCTGATGGCTATTGTATGTCAGTGATAACTTAAGCAATGGAAAGCTCAGACTTCAAAAGCTGCCTAGGTAGTTAGGAGATAATGAGTTTTTTATATACATCAATGTCAGTAGGTTTTAGACCAGAATTAGCATTAGGTGCTGTTTTCTTAGGATCTAGTAGAAAATATTTTATGTGTGATCCAGAAAGGAATGTTGGGCAATTCAGATAGCTATTTGGGGGCTTCCCTTATGAGCCACCAGAGGCTCAAAGTGGGTCCACCATGCTGCTTGTGTTCTCCAACTGGGACTGGTGTTAGAGGCCAGGTAGTGAAGAGGAGAAAGGAGCTGTTTAGTAATCCAATGCTCCATGCTATGGACAACAGGAGTGCGCCTGCACTCAAAGTGGATCAACTGGACCACCATCATCAGTGCAACTGAATTACAGTACCAACAAGGCCAACCTTGAAAGTGAAAGTATTACAGCATTTGGGCTAAACAACTGGTAAATCAAGAGCTCAGCTGTCAGTGCCTGTGTAACCAACATGGACATCGCCATCTTGATGACCTCAGCATTAGCCAATCAGAGTAAGAGGGTCACAGAGAAAATTCTAAAGCACTCTGGGAGCCAGAGGGGCAGAGTGATTGATGCCTTTTTTGCAGCAATAGGAAAGCAAGAACAGTGACTGACAGCCAGGTCAGTCAGTTGGGATCTGAAATGTCTTGGTCCTAAACTGGAACCTTCGCATCAGCTAGGAAAGATTTCCGGCAGTCCAGCTCAGGCATTCAGAGGAATCAGATGTGCTGAGGAGGAAGAGTTGAGGACCTAGCAGGGCTTAGAGTCAAGTGGTATTTGTGCTGTACAGAGCTGCGGAAGTTCAATCTAAACTGAAAACTAGCTGTGTTTGCTACTGTGAGCATCGAGAAAGGTGCTGCTGAAAGAGAAACACTGCAAAGAGAGGGAGAGAATCCAGAACTGCTGCTAAAGTGAAAGGTAGGAGATAGCACCTGCTACCGCTGTCTGATGTGACTGACAGAAGGGTGGTGTAAGGAGCCTAGTCTCCGGGTGCTGTGGTGCCTCCAATTATGAGTACACCCAAGGGTGAGGTGGGGAACACTTTAGTCTAGGCACTGCCTGGAACTTGATCACTGACATATTCCTATGAGAGCTAAGCCAGAGGTCAATGTGGAAAGCCAAGGCCTGCTACTTTTCCATCTATACACTGCCTACTGAAAACCATTGGTGTTTGCCTGCACCCAGGGCCTGCTGCTGAAGACTGCTCCTGTGTTCCTGCTCCAGACCAGCTGCAAGATGTCATCAGACGCATGAGACTGGCCTAGCCAATCAGAATTGCAACAAATCCATTTCCTGTTGGATTATAATTGTTTTCCTTGGATTACAGCTGTGCTGGAATACAGTTGCATTGTTCAAAAATGCTATCCAAAGGTCAGTTGGGTGATGTTTCATTTAATTGCAAACTTGCCTAATTATTTAAGGGCACCAATGCAAGATCCAGGGCACTGCAACATCTGGCCTGCAACTGTTAGTTAACCTGGGTACCCACTAACTAGTTCAACTGCAATATAGTAATTATTTTCTGAAAGTAAAATTCTAGTGGAAATCACTATTACTGTTGGAGACAGTTACTGGGGGGTCCCAACCATACAGCTGACCAACATATACTCTACATGTGGTTGCAGGGAGTATCACATCTTTAGGGCCAGTACATTAATACTGAGATTGCTTGCTATTACACAGCACTGTTTTGACTGTAAGTGGTAGCTTTTACTGCTAGATGGCACTGTTTTGCACAGACTACCTTTTCTCATATACAACACTGACCAGGCTCTGCTGCTGTACTTAATACAGTGTATACCTTTTGAATTAATGTGACACTTCTCAGTCATTTAAGCTATAATGCAGTGATTTCTTGCTTTCCTGCTCAGCCTACTGCTTGCTGGTGATGTCCACCCTAACCCTGGACCCCCCACCATGAACTCCCCTACCCCCCCAGCTCACCCCCTCCACTCCACTAACCCTCTTGAATGGCCTTAAAATTATCCACCTAAATGCCTGCAGCCTTACCAGTAAACTACCTATACTGCAGGTTATGGTCCTCAAATATACAGTAAACCTGATGTCATCATCATCTCAGAAACTTGGCTCTCGGGTCATATCACGGACCAAGAAGTCTCTATTCCAGGATTCACTATACCTCGGATGGAAAGACTCGGATGAGGAGGCAGAGTGGCGATCAACTTTTCTGCCTCCCTACAGTACACAGTTGTGTTAAAAGTCACCTCTCCTTCCTCTCATGAAGCTATCCTCCTCAACCTGAAGCTACCTTACTCCTTCCCACTATTTATTGCAGGAGTTTACTGTCGTCCTGGCCAACCCACTTCCCAAGTCATGGAACTGATCAAGAAACTAACGGCTCTTGCTCACTCAGGAGAGCTGTACATACTGGGCGACCCTAACATCAACTGGCTCTCTAACACGTTAGCTAAAACTCGCTCCTACATAGAGTCAGTAAACTTGACACAGTTAATACAGGAACTTACTCACCTGAACAACAAAACTAAAAACCATTCCCTTCTGGACCTAATCCTCACGTCGCATCCCCACAGGGTCAAGGCCCCCGGCCTCCTACCTGATGCACTAAGTGACCACCGTCTACATGGTGCGCAAAATACACAGGCAAAAAATACCACACAAAATCCTCCTACTTCTCTCTTGATACTCTACCTCTTCATCGTGATCTCACCAACACTGATTGGTCACCACTTAGCGTTTGCTTTTCAATTGACACTGGGCTCCAACTGTTCAGCGATAAGTTCCTTCACATTTGGAATCAACACGCCTCCCTGCGTAAAACCAGAGTCCAAGGAAACCATCTACCCTGGGTAACCCCTGAGCTCCTGTCCTGTCAAAGAGCCCGGGACATTGCTTGGCATAAACACAAGGTAACCAACTGCCCCAGGGATCTCCAATGATACAGTGAGCTACGAAACTAGTGTACCAAAACTATTCGTCTGGCCAAAACTGAACACTACCAGGCTACCTTCCAAGATAACACACAAACCTTCTAAATTCTGGAAAGTTGTTCAATCCCTCTTTTCCCCTTCCACCAAGTCCCTCACTCCTACCCTTAGGCAAAATCTCTCAGTCATCTCAGATCCTATGGCTGTTGCAGAATGCTTTAACTACCATTTCATGTCCTGTGCCGCAGTGCTCCAAGCGGCCCCCCCGATGCCCATGCAACTCTTCGGTTGCCTCCCCTCCGTGGTTGACACCTGCCCGCCTGCTCTCACCCCATCTCTCCTCGCAGCCCCTCTCTCATCATCTAGCCACTCTCCTTTGTCACCTGCCCACCTCTCTTCATCCCTGGCTACTTCCCCCTTTCTTTCTACTACTTTAATGACTACATGCCCCCCCAACTCTCTCTGCTCCATCACCTGCTACCCACTTCTCTGCTTCCCCTTCCTCTACTCCTATAGCTCCCTCTCCTTCTCTTCCCCCCTTCTTCTTCACCCACATCTCCCCTGCTGCTGCCTTACAAGCCCTTCTGTCTATTAACCCTGCCAAAGGCTCCTCTCCAGATGGCCTGGACCCTAGGCTCCTTTCTCTGTCTGCTCCTGCTATTGCCTATCCTATCTCCCTCTTGCTAAACCTCTCCTCTGTCTCTTCCACTGTCCCTACAGCTTGGAAGCACACTACAGTTCTACCTCTCCCTAAAGGGAGTGATCCCTCCTCCCCTAGCAGCTACCACCATATCTCTCGCCTTCCTACAATGGCTAAGCTCCAGGAGCACATAGTACTTGAACAACTCTCCTCCTATCTTACTGACTCCTCTTTCTCACTCCATTCTAGTCTGGCTTTAGAAAACACCACTCCACTGCCACTTCCCTGTTATGGCTGACTGACACTGTCTCCACGGGCATGGACAATGGCCTCATAACCTCTGCTATTTTTATTGACTTGACCAAGGCCTTCAATACGGTCTCCCACCCTATACTCCTGTCCTGGCTCAGGTCAGCTGGTCTCTTCCCTAATGCCACTGATTGGTTCAAGTCTTATCTATCAGGCAGAACACAATCTGTCCATATGGCTGATTCCATCTCCTCACCCCTCCCCATTACCATGAGAGTTCCTCAGGGATCTGTACTTGGGCCACTCCTTTTTTCAATGTTCCTCGACGATCTCCCTCTGTATTGCATATCGACTAACATACACATGTATGCCGACGACACTGTAGTGTTCACAACTGGCAAATCGGTCCCTGATGTCACCGGCGGGCTCCAGCTGGATTTCAGCAATGTACAACGCTGGCTTAGTGAGCACCACTTCTTCCTAAACTCAAAGGAAACAGTCTCTATGACTTTCGGTACTAGGCAGAAGTTGGCAAGACTCCCCTCCTTACCCACTTTTTACACCATTGATGGGACAGTATTAGAAGACACCTCCTCCATCCGCTACCCCTGGGTTTGGCTGGTCAGGTACCTAAACTTCTCTGTCCACATCGATGCCATTCTAAAGAAACTCCAGCCTAAGCTAGAGGCCCTCTACTGTAACAGAAGTAGTATCCCTCATTCGGCTAGGCGCAAATTGGTACTTAAAATGATACTGCCAATATTCGACTACTGTGACATAGTTTATGATGCTGCCCCTCAATCCTCCTTATCCAGGTTAGAGCCTCTCTTTAACTCCTTCTTCTGGTTTGCCTTGGATGCCCCTGCTCTGGCACACCACTGCACTCTCTACCGCTCTCTAAATTTTCCCTCACTTGCCAACAGGAGAACCCTGCACGCTGCCAAATTTACCTAAAAATTCTGGCTAGGTTCTCTCCCCCTTTACTTCTCCACCTCCTTATCTGCCCCTCACCCCTCCAAATATACCCTCAGATCTGACGACTCACGTTCTATGAATATACCGTACAGAAGCACTACGTCAGACCAAATGACATTCTCCCATCACCTACCTAAACTCTGGAATCAACTACCGACCCAAATCCGCCACTTCTCTTCAGTCTATTCTCTCTCTACATCCCTAACAAACTACCTAGTGAAGAACAGCAACTGCACCTAGCCCCTCTGGGCCCCTGTCAAGCTGCTGGTCTATACCTCCTCCCCTCTAGCTGGGCCAAATATGTGTCCCCTATCCTAACCCCTCCTGCAACCTAGTACTTTCTGTTACCTCTCCTGTACCACCTTCATCCTTAGTCTCTAATTACTGTCCTTCCTGCCAGACTCCCTCTATGTATTCTAGTCTAGAAATGTTAATTACTCATGATCGTTGTAATCTTGTACTGTCTGTCTATATACAGCTAAGCTATTACCTGATTTATGTATACTGTATGTATTATATAAGTTCCCACTCCCCTTCCCCCAGGACGTACCATGAGACAAGCATTTGTTGCTCAGTGTAATTTTCCTGATGAAACATTTCAATAAATAAACAACAGGGAATTTCCTAGCAATAAATGCCTGGCTGGGAGGTGTTGATGGTGTGAGGTGCAGCTGAAGGCCATTAACCTTAGCAAGGGTGTTTAGCCCATGGAAATGCCTAGTTGTAAGGGCATCCTTGCAATTATAAGTCTAATCCCATTAGTTAAGGGAAAAATGGCACATTTAAAAAAAAGTTGCTGCTCTGAGCCTTACCACCATTTCCAGTGGATTAACACCCAGTACAGCAGCCAATCAAAGAGCTTGTTGGCTTCATGAATAATTAATTACTCTTATAATCTTCAGTAAGCAATGAATTTGGAATGCTGTTCTGCAGTGACTGTATGTGGGAAAACGCAACAGTCAGTGTGCTCCAGCAACATCCCATAGACAGCCCTGGGTGACAGCAATGCCATCTCTTTATTGATCTGGAGAGAGAATGGTAGCCACAACACCAGAGTGTTCTTCACTTCCTTTTGAGCAGGGACTTGGAATTGTTTTCTTCTAGGTGAGTGGTAGCCAGAAGTGGGCAGAAGAGAACTCGGCTTAATGTCTTATTCGAAAGGCAGTGCCTCTGGCAATGAAGCAGCACCCCCTTGTCCCAGTATTACCATGCTATACTGACAGTACTTGGGTGTGAATCCAAGATCCTGGTGTTGTATTAGAACCCATGAAAGGGGACAGAGGGCTGCCAACTGAGGTGCACTGACACTTACAAGCTTGGCAAGCATGACTGCAACCCCATCATTTACTTTTTTTATTGTAAGGGAAAGGCACACTAAGCTGAACCCTGTTTCCAGGTGCATCCAAGGAGCACCAGGAAGTTTAGTGACATGCTCTGGGTAACACACTATGCAAGTGGAGGTTGTGGGAATCAAATGCAGGTCTGCTGGATGTACCATACCAAGCTCATTCACAGCTCGTTACTCTAACCTCTATACTACCAGTCCATGGTGACTTGCAACAGAAACACAGTCCTAAATTCTGACTTTGTAAATTCATACAAAGTCAAGTGATTTTACCAAATCATACCCAGTATCTTTATCCTGCACACAGAGACAGATTTAGGAACGGAAAGGATAGGTAAAATAAGGTAAAGTTTATTTCTAGAGCATCCAGCTCAGGGTGCTTTACAGAGACACTATGAGGCAAAGCAGGAACTACACCAAAATGTATCACTTACTTAAATAAATGTCCCCATAGATAACATAGACCCCTGTGCAAACAAATTATTGGTTGTTCACTCAGCAAAGGTGGCTCTAAACAAGTAAGATTCAAGCTCATATTTAAATGCATCTGCCGAGGGACATAAACCCAAGTGACCTGGCCAGGAGTTCCAAAATCAAGCACGTGGACAATGCAAAGACCCTTTCTCTGGACATTTCTAAATGAGACCTGGGGACAGCAAGCAACTTAGCCTCTGTAGAACAGATAGAGTATGATGGAGAATAGAAGGCAAGGAAATCTTTTACGTACCCCAGACCCAAACACTGAACTGGCAGCCAGTGAAGGTGCAGCACAGATGTGATATGCTCAGACCTTTGTTTCAGAAATCAGCCATGTAGCTGTATTTTGTACCAGCTGCAGGTGGCACATCACCCCCCAGACAGCCCTCCGTATAGAGCATTATAGTAGTAAAGCTGAGAGGTCACAAAGTCTTGCACCAACGTAGCCAGGTTTCCATACGTATGTGCCAGTGATCCCCATTGTCGCTCCAGCCAGAGCCAGTGTACATTATAATTAACTGTAAGCTTTTTGGGTTTTACTTGTCTTTTTAACTATTATCTTGTTAAAGCAGCAAACAAGGGGTATCACTGGACTGGGTAGAGCATTCTGATGTGGCATCATGTCATCCAAATGCTAACCAAGTTAAAAGCCAGTCAATCAGAGAGAGAAGGACACTAATCGATCTGTTTGGGCAGACGGACTCCAGGGACTAATGTTGCTGCTCGAGCTGTATGGAATGGAATATGCTACCAGCCTTTTGGAATTTCTTCTTGAATTCCATGGAATGCCAAAAAGGCTTTCTATGTAAACAGTGTACTTTCCATGGATCACGTAAACCACAGAAAGATTTTCCATGGATTGCTGAAAAATAACCCACCATTTATGTCAAGTAAAGATTATTAATCCATGAAAAACATTCTGCTTTTGAAATTCCAGATTCCTGCTACTGACAGAACTCTGCAGAATTAGGTGGAATTTTCTAAAATTCCACGTAATTCTGTCAGAATTTGAAAGTTCTGCACTGCTGTAGTTGCTGCCCCTCCTCCAAAAATAAAAAAGATAAAGACTTTACCAGTTGTAATGGAAATACAATTGTATGAGGCAGAGTTAAAGACACGTGGCTGCAGTAAGTAAGTAGGGGCTCCCATGAGCATGCTCACTAAGAGTCCCCTAAATCCTTAAAGGGACAGTGTCAGACCTTTTGGCATCATACAATTTCTAGGTGAAAACCCACATTTTATGATTACTTACCTTCGCTAACATTCACTGATACTGCTGGTGGCCTTATCAGCTTAAATTCTTAGTAAAACTGAAATGCTTGCTAGTAGAGTAATTATACCCAAACTTGTTTTGTTTCAAATCCTTAAGCCACTCTTACTGCACACTTCCTGAACATTAGGAACACTCCCAAACAGTGCAGTCTGTCATTATTAAATATGTTCCTCTCCTCCCACTGCATTATGAGTGGCTAGACTGTGTTGAGGGTCTTCTCAAACCCAGGAAAGTTGCAGCGGCAGTTGATCAAGGACTGTAAACATGTTTTTGTGTTGTACCACTAATGTGGTAGGCAGTTCCCCAAGGGGGTTAACAGTGTTCCTCTAAGGGAGAATTTAGATCCTCCTTCTGTGATACGTACCTTCCCACCTATTCACAGCCTGACAGCCTACATTTCCCTCACAGCTCATCCCTCCATAAATCCTGCGTGTCTCTTTGTCTGGCAAATTATCAGTCCCAGCTTAATCTGTTGTAGCAGACAGCAGACAGCAGCTGCATCCAGTTTACAGCAAGCAACCGCATGTCAGAAACTAACCCCAATGTCACATGTGAGCAGAACTCTGATTTATACTCAGCAATGTACAACCACAAACTCTGCTGGGGAATGAGCAAGGCATCCCAAAGCGTAGCCTGTGGCAGGCTTGTACTGCAGATCCATAGTAAGATTTATCTCTGGCAACCATGAAGGATTCTCTAGATTTCTCCCACACCTCATCTGCAACAGGCTACTTCTCCTGCAGCTGTGCTCTAAGGTGCAGCCCTTGGTGGCTATGAAGAATTACTAAAAAATGCCACCCGCAGCAGGCTGCTTGTCCTGCAGCTGTGCTCTAGGATTCAGCCATGGTGGCTACAAAGAATTACTAAAGAATGCCACCTGCAAAAGGCTGCTTGTTCTGCAGTTGTGCTCTAAGGTTCAACCCCAGCTGCTATGAAGGATTACAAACAAGCATTTGTCAATGCCGAATGTTTGCTTGCTGGCATTGGCAGTGGTAGTGTAGAAGTTACAGAGCTGCGTAATAGGAATGGCAGTGAAGTATTGAACTAAAGCCAACCCCACCACCACCCTGCAGAGACTGACAGGCATTGGGGTGTGCCTTTGGGTTGTCAGGCATAACGGCCACACCATTTCACCGCACCCCGCCCTGCAGACACTGACAAGTGTCACGGTGTGCCTTGGGGTCTTTGGCCCTTATGCGCACCCCATTCCATCAGGAAATATGAAGAGATAGGTGCGGTATAGGAGAATGGGGTGAACTTTGGGACCAAAGAGTCCAAGGCATACCTCGATGCCTCTCACTGGCTGCAGGGTGTGGAATGGTATGAGCATTGCAGGCAAGAATCCCAAGTCACATCCCTGATGCCTGTCATTCTCTACGGGGTGGGGCGTTATGGTTGGAAACCGTAATACCTCAGGCATTCGTTGGTATTTTCACTCCAAATTTTCAACATGTTTTTTTTGTGACCCCACCTCATGAACAGTGGCAATATCAGTTTGTTAGCCGAAAGCTGCTTATGCACAGCGACTACAGCATTTAGCACCACAGGTGCAAAAACACATTCTGAACAGGATGTGAAAAATGACAGCTGTACTGTTCATGGGGAGGTGTAAAAAATGGCAATGTTGCAAATTTGTAGTAAAAATATTAAAAAAACTGGTGAAGTCACGAGTGTGCATAGAAACTGTGCAACGCACACCCGTAATGTAATTAGTTTGGGGATTTTTTTACAGCAGATTGTCAACAGAGGCATTTTGGGACCTCCAATCATGAACAGTGTCACTGTGATTTACTTTATCTGTCCAGAACAATGATTTCCCACAGTGACCACACATCTCTGTGCTGAAAGTATGAAAACACATTTCAGCCATGTTGTGAAAAATGACAGCTGTACTGTTCATAAGGAAGTGTGGAAAAATGCCACTGGTGAAAATCTGGACTGAAAATATTACAAAGTCATGAACTTACGAGGGTGCATGGAAACTGAGCAATGCTCACTCGT
The DNA here is from genome assembly GCA_016271365.2 of Neoceratodus forsteri. Classification (NCBI taxonomy): domain Eukaryota; kingdom Metazoa; phylum Chordata; order Ceratodontiformes; family Ceratodontidae; genus Neoceratodus; species Neoceratodus forsteri. The sequence goes on along the minus strand of CM028130.1, from coordinate 1,027,167,549 downwards.
AAAACAGTCATTTTATGGACTTTTGTCACCAAATTTTCAACATAGCCATTTTAAGACCTCTGCTCATGAAAAGTGTAACTGTGATTTTCTTAATCTGTCCCAAACATTGCTTTCGCACACTGACTGCACCATTGTGCGCTACATGTGCGGAAACACATTTTGGGCGACGTGAAAAATGGCAGCTGTACTGTTCATAAGGAAGTGTTATAAAATGGCTATGTTGAAAATCTGGAGTGAAAATATTGAAAATTCGCAAACTTACGAGCATGCGTAGGAACCGCGCAACGAATGCACGCTCGTAAAACAGTCATTTTTAGGAATTTTTTCACCAAATTTTCAACATAGCCATTTTAAGACCTCTGCTCATGATCATTGTCACTGTGATTTTCTTAATGTGTCCCATACATTGATTTTGCACACCGACTGCACCATTGTGTGCTACATGGGCGGAAACATGTTTTGGGCAAGATGTGACAAATGACAGCTGTACTGCTCATAAGGAAGTGTAATAAAATGGCAATGTTGAAATCTGGATTGAAAATATTGAAAATTGCAAACTTACAAGCGTGCATAGGAACTGCGCAATGCAGCTAAAAAACAGTCATATATAGGATTTTGTCACCAAATTTTCAACATAGCCATTTTAAGATGTCTGCTCATGAACAGTGTCACTGCAATTTTCTTAATGTGTCCCATACATTGATTTCACACACCCACTGCGCCATTGTGCGCTACATGGGCGGAAGCACATTTTGGGCAAGATGTGAAAAATGACAGCTGTACTGCTCATAAGGAGGTGTGGTAAAATGGCAATGTTGAAAATCTGGAGTGAAAATATTGAAAATTTGCGAACTTATGAGCGTGCGTAGGAACTGCGCAACGCACGCTCGAAAAACAGTAATTTTTAAGAATTTTTTCACCAAATTTTCAATATAGCCATTTTAAGACCTCTGCTCATGAACAGTGTCACTGTGATTTTCTTAATTTGTTCCTTACATTGATTTCGCACACTGACTGCGCCATTGTACGCTACATGGGCGGAAACACATTTTGGGTGAGATGTGAAAAATGACAGCTGTACTACTCATAAGAAAGTGTGGTAAAATGGCAATGTTGAAAATCTGGAGTGAAAATATTGAAAATTTGCAAACTACGAGCCTGCGTGGGAACTGCATAGCATGACGCCGTAAAACAGTCATTTATTTGATTTCCGCATCACTTTCAAAATAGGCTTCTTGAGAGCCCACCTTATGAACGCTTGGCAGTGTCGTTCATTAATTGCTCAAAGGTGATTTCGCACAGTGACTGCGAATCACCCTTCGGCCTGAATAACGCCATGACAGTGACATCATTCATGAGAAGGGGTCCCAAAAACCCCATGTTGAAAATTTGGTGCAAAACTTCAAAAAATGCCTGAGATATACAACAAAGTTGAAAAAACCTATCTATCCCATTATACAGCTACCGCATTTCCTCAGTTTGCGGTTGGCTTTGAAGAGTGCAGACGTGTCCCGGTCCACCAAGATTGTCGCGCCAAGGTCCGGAGGTATGGGGTGTGGGGGTGGGGAGGCAGGGTGCGCAGGGTGGTGTGGGTTGTGAGGGGAGCAGGGAGAAGCGCCGAGGGACACTTTTTAATTTGCAGGTTCTTTTGCCAAAATGACGACGGGACGCTTTGCCACGCTGGGTGGGCTCCCAGCGTGGCACAAGGAAGGCTGGTTGGGGGGCATGGAGCTGGACGGGGATTGGGCACCCCGCCAGCCATAGCATCAGTTGCCACGCTGGGGTGGGCTCCCAGCATGGCACCCAGTACTCGGGGAGGACAGTGCAGCCGGCGGGCTGATGGGGGATTGGGCACCCCCGTCGGCTATACAGTGTGTGCGAGGGGAGGCGCACGCAGCGGCGAGGGCGTGGCGTGCGCGGTGTGTGTGTGTAGGGGAGCTGCGCATGAGCAGGCGATATCTGACCGCTGCTCACTGAAGCGTAGCTCCCCCTTTCAACTGTACGCCACTGCATTTTGGAGCTGTCATAGACAGCTCCAGCATGCATTGGCAGACTGGGGCCGCGCCTGCCAACACACTGACTGAATTGGAAGAGGGGATGACACACCTCCGAAAACTCGGATGATGGCACTATGTTTCTTGCACATGCGTGCAAGCAAACATAAAAATGCCACCTGCAGAAGGCTGCTTGTCCTGCAGCTGTGCTCTAGGACTCAGCCATGGTGGCTACAAAGAATTACTAAAGAATGCCACCTGCAAAAGGATGTTTGTTCTGCAGCTGTGCTCTAAGGTTCAGCCCCGGCGGCGATGAAGGATTACAAAAAATGCCACCTGCAGAAGGCTGCTTGTCCTGCAGCTGTACTCTAGGATTCAGCCCTTGGTGGCCATGAAGAATTACTAAAAAATGTCACCTGCAGCAGGCTGCTTGTCCTGCAGCTGTGCTCTAAGATTCAGCCCTTAGTGGCTATGAAGAGTTACAAAAAATACCACCTGCAGCAGGCTGCATGTCCTGCAACTGTATTCTAGGATTTGGCCCTGGTGGATATGAAGAATTACTAAAAAATGCCACCTGCAGCAGGCTGCTTGTCCTGCAACTGTACTCTAGGATTCAGCCCTTGGTGGCTATGACGCATTACTAAAACATGCCACCTGCAGCAGGCTGCTTGTCCTGTAACTGTGCTCTAGGATTCAGCCCTGGAGGCTATGACTCATTACTAAAAAATGCCACCTGCAGCAGGCTGATTGTCCTGCAGCTGTACTCTAGGATTCAGCCCTTGGTGGCTATGACACATTACTAAAACATGCCACCTGCAGTAGGCTGCTTGTCCTGCAGCTGTACTCTAGGATTCAGCCCTTGGTCAGGCTATGACGCATTACTAAAAAATGCCACCTGCAGCAGGCTGCTTGTCCTGCAGCTGTACTCTAGGATTCAGCCCTGGTGGCTATGACGCATTACTAAAAAATGCCACCTGCAGCAGGCTGCTTGTCCTGTAACTGTGCTCTAGGATTCAGCCCTTGGTGGCTATGATGCATTACTAAAAATGTCACCTGCAGTAAGCTGCTTTTCCTGCAGCTGTGCTCTAAGATTCAGCCCTTGGTGGCTATAAAGGATTACTAAAAAATGCCACCTGCAGCAGGCTGCTTGTCCTGCAACTGTATTCTAGGATTCGGCCCTGGTGGATATGAAGAATTACTAAAAAATGCTACTTGCAGCAGGCTGCTTGTCCTGCAGCTATACTCTAGGATTTGGCCCTGGTGGATATGAAGAATTACTAAAAAATGCCACCTGCAGCAGGCTGCTTGTCCTGCAGCTATACTCTAGGATTCAGCCCTTGGTGGCTATGACGCATTACTAAAAAAGGCCACCTGCAGCACACTGCTTGTCCTGCAGCTGTACTCTAGTATTCAGCCCTTGGTGGCTATGAAGAATTACTAAAAAATGCTACTTGTTGCAGGCTGCTTGTCCTGCATCTGTGCTCTAGGATTCAGCCCTGTTGGCTATAGCAAATTACATAAAAATGCCACCTGCAGCAGGCTGCTTGTCCTGCAGGTCCACTATAAGATTCAGCCCTGGCAGTTGCAAGGAAAGACTCATCTGGGTCAGGCTATGTGAACTGTAGCTCTACAGAAGGATTCAGACCCAGTAGCTCCTGCAGGTAAGCACTTAGTAAGTAGATACAGAAAAATCGTTCTTATCCCTTGAAGAATGGAGCAGCAACCCACAAACAGCCAAGCCTAGTGCTGGATGGCAAAGGGGACCTGCCCTGTCAGTGTTAGAGTTTGAATCACTGAGCCCTATTGTGCTGGTACATTGACCCTTGTGTACAGATACATTGACCTTCAATTGTAGAGTCCTAGTGTGCTAGTGCACAGATCCTTGTGTGCAGATATCGTGAATTTGAATCACAGTGCCCTAGTCTGCTGGTGCACAGATCCTTGTATGCAGATATCATGAATTTAAATCAAGGTATCCTAGTGTGCTAGTGCTCAGATCGTTGTATGCAGAGACCATGAATTTGAATCACAGTGCCCTAGTGTGCTGGTTCACTGATCCTTGTATGCAGAGATCATACATTTGGATCACAGTGCCCTAGTTTACTGGTGCACAGATCCTTATATGCAGAGGCCATGAATTTAAATCAAGGTATCCTAGTGTGCTAGTGCACAGATCCTTATATGCAGAGTCCATGAATTTAAATCACTGTGCCCTAGTTTGCTGGTGCACTGATCGCTGTATGCAGAGACCATGAATCTGAATCATGGTGCCCTAGTGTGCTGGTTCACTGATCCTTGTATGCAGAGACCATTAATTTAAATCACAGTGCCCTAGTGTGCTGGTTCACTGATCCTTGTATACAGAGATCATGAATCTGAATCACAGTGCCCTAGTGTGCTAGTTCACCGATCCTTGTATGCAGAGATCGTGAATTTAAATCACAGTGCCCTAGTGTGCTGGTTCACTGATCCTTGTATACAGAGATCATGAATCTGAATCACAGTGCCCTAGTGTGCTGGTTCACTGATCCTTGTATGCAAAGATCATACATTTGGATCACAGTGCCCTAGTTTGCTGGTGCACAGATCTTTGTATGCAGAGAACATGAATTTGAATCACGGTGTCCTAGTGTGCTGGTTCACCGATCCTTGTATGCAGAGATCATACATTTGCATCATAGTGCCCTAGTGTGCTGGTGCACTTATCCTTCTATGCAGAGACTATGAATTTGAATGACAGTACTCTAGTGCACTGACCCACTGCTCCTTGTATGCAAAGACCATGAATTTGAATCATGGTACCTTAGTGTGCTGGTTCATCGAACCTTGTATGCAGAGATCATACATTTGGATCATAGTGCCCTAGTGTGCTGGTGCACTCATCCTTCTATGCAGAGACCATGAATTTGAATGACAGTGCCCTAGTGCACTGACTTAGTGCTCCTTGTATGCAGAGATCATGAATTTGGATCACAGTGCCCTAGTTTGCTGGAGCACAGATACTTGTATGCAGAGATCATTAATTTGAATCATGGCATCCTAGTGTGATAGTGCACTGAAGTACCAGGTCAATATGCTGCACCTGGAACAGCACGGCAATAACTGCGCATGGTACACCGCATGTGCATGTAGAGTGACAGGGGTATGATAGCTCATGGGAAATACTGCTACCCCTGTTACTCTGCATGTCTATGAGGAGAAGTGAAGTAGCTGTGTGCTGAGGGCCTGGCCGAGCCACTCCATGGTGGAGTGGCTAAGGCGCTAGCACATGGTGTAATCAGTACATCTGGGACCGTGGCTCAGTCCCCAGTCTCCCCTGCTACCACTTTTTTGGATTAAAAAGCACAACCCCCCCCCCCCGAGTTTCTCCCCATCACCAAAGATCCCTCCCAGAGTTCTTTTTTTAAATTCCGGGGGGGGGTGGGTGCATGGGGCAAAGACCCCACAAAAAAAATAAAGTCCCATTGTTGTCAACAGGCACGCTGTTCCCGGCAGGTTGGTGTTTTGCCCAACTCTGTTTCTGATCAGCTGTTTTGGCTGCAGAGTTTGTAGCCATGCTGTTTTTGTATACGGCATAATGATCCCATGCCGAGCACTGATCCTTCTATGCAGAGACCATGAACTTAAATAATGTTGCCCTACTGTGCTGGTGCACTGATCCTTGTATGCAGACCATGAATTTAAATCATGGTGCCCTAGTGTGCTGGTGCACTGATCCCTGTATGCAGAGACCATGAATTTGAATCATTGAGTTATGGTGTTCTAGTGTGCTGGTGCACTGATCCTTGTATGCAGAGACCATGCATTTGAATCATTGAATCATGGTGCCCTACTGTGCTGGTGCATTGATCCTTGTATGCAGAGACCATAAATTGGAATCCTGGTGCCATGGGGTGCTTATACAAGGATCTTTGCATGGTGAGGCAGTGAGTTTGAATGATGGTGTCCTAGTTTGCTGTATGCTTAGACTGTGAGTTTGAATGTTGGTGTTCTAGTTTGCTGGTGCAATGATCCCTGTATAAAGAGACTATGAGTATGAATGATGGTGTCCTATTTGCTGGTACACCGATCCTTGTATGCTTAGACTGTGAATTTGAATGATGGTGTTCTAGTTTACTGGTACACTGATCCTTGTATTCTTAGACTGTGATTTTGAATGATGATGTCCTAGTTTGCTGGTACACTGATGCCTGTATAAAGAGACTGTGAGTTTGAATGATTGTATCCTGGTTTGCTGGTACACTGATCCCTGTATAAAGAGACCAAGCCAGAATCATGGTGCTTTAGTTTGCTGCTACACTGATCCCTGTATAAAGAGACTATGAGTTTGAATGATGGTGTCCTAGTTTGCTGATACACTGATCCATGTATGCTTAGACTGTGAGTTTGAATGATGGTGTTCTAGTTTGCTGGTACACTGATCCCTGTATAAAGAGATTGTGAGTTTGAATGATGGTGTCCTAGTTTGCTGATACACTGATCCTTGTATGCTTAGACTGTGAGTTTGAATGATGGTGTTCTAGTTTGCTGGTACACTGATCCCTGTATAAAGAGACTGTGAATTTGAATGACGGTGTCCTAGTTTGCTGGTACATTGATCCTTGTATAACGAGACTGTGAGTCTGAATGATGGTGTCCTAGTTTGCTGGTACACTGATCCCTGTATAAAGAGACTGTGAGTCTGAATGATGGTGTCCTGGTTTGCTGGTACACTGATCCCTGTATAAAGAGACTGTGAGTTTGAACGATGGTGTCCTATTTGCTGGTACACTGATCCCTGTATAAAGAGACTGTGAGTTTGAAAGATGGTGTCCCAGGTTCCTGGTACACTGATTCTTGTATCCTTAGACTGTGAGTTTGAATGATGGTGTTCTAGTTTGAAGGTACACTGATCACATTTTTTATTGGTTTGCCCTTTAGCCAACAGGCTACAATTAAAATCTCCTCCCAAAGTAATCTTATATGAGGCGACTAAATATGGTTGAACTGCTTTCATACAATTCATTCGATCTGCCTTATTTTGTGGGTTATAAATATTAATAAATCTACAATCCATAGAATTCCATTTACCATCCAAAATTAAGACCCTACCTGGAATTAAATCACTCAATTTATAAAGCAAAAAATGAAAGGCATTAAACAAAATACCCACACCATCTGCCCAATCTCTACCAAAGGACCAATAAGAGGGTCCCCATGGCCAATCCCTTTTAAAAGAAGAAATTTGCTCGAAGGAGTACATCCAGGTTTCTTGTAGAAAGCAGGCAGAAATGTTATTATCATACAAGGACTGAAATAAAGCCTGCCTTTTAATAGCATGTAATATACTGTGAGTGTTCAAAGAACCCCATTTTTGTACCGCCATTTTTTATTTAGTTAAGCAAAGATGACCCTTTTTTATTTTTTCCTTTTTTTCTTTTTCTTTCCTTTATATTCCTCAGCTGGCAACCCTGGGGTCTCCTGTACAGATTTTTGAGAATCAGAGTCAACAACATCCATTTCAGAGTCTCCCCAATTTGTAAATAAAGTAGCATAGGAATTAGGGGTTTTGATGCTTGTAGTAGAAGGGGAAGATATAGCTCTAATATTCCTAGAGGATCTCCTTGTGGGTAAAGGAGAATAAAGGCGGTGTTATAGCCAGGGAGTCTTGTCTGAACTCTCTGGGTTTCTATAACACACAGGTTCCAAAGGTCCAGGATTGAAAGGACATTTGTCTAAGTCTCCTTTTTCATCTAAACCAAATTCACTAGCTATAGAGATCGAAACCTCAGGACACAGAGTCGAAGGGGGGGGGTTCAAGGGATGCTACCCATTCTTAACCACCTGTGGCTGGGAAAGGGAAGTGTTTTCAGGGGGGAATTACTGGTTTGTTTAAATAAGACTCTTGGGGTTTCTGAATCAGTAAATCAGGACTAATGCAAGACGACTTATTCTTCGCCGCCCGGGGCATTCACGAAAAACATGACAATACCCCTCACACAGGTCACACCTAGCGTGGTTTGCACATTGCATTGTTACATGCCCAATATCCCCACAATTATCACACCTAGGTTGATCACAGACACTAGACAAATGGGTTTTTGATCCACATTTATAACAAGCCCTGAGCTGACCTCCATAAAAACATACTCCCCTATCCCTCCCCAACAGAAAGGAATTAGTAATGTGTTCCACAACAGAATCTGATTGTTTTAATTTAACTTTATATTTCCAACCCCCCATCCAAAATTATTCAGAGTCAAGGATGGCTTTGGGTTCACTAAAAACTTCGCATTTTTGTGCAAGCCAGTAAGTTATGTCCTCCACATGGGCTCCCTCATTCCTAAACATCACAGTGACACATTTAATCAAAGGTTTTGTAAGTGGAATTACCAAAAAGAGAGTCCATGTGGGGGGAAACTTTACTGTTCCGTAACACTCCCAGGTGGTTGTATAGAGAGGTCGCGTGATGGCACGCCCTCTGGAATTTTTCTTGCCAGAGTGTCACTTCTGACCTCTGAACGGATGCGTAGCCTTGGGATTGTCTTAGATGACAGACTGACCTTACAGTCTCAAGTGTCGGCCATTGTCAGGACTTCCTTTTACCATCTTAGGAATATTGCCAGGGTTAGGCACCTTGTTCCGTCTGACTCTCTGCCAATGTTGGTCCACGCCTTTGTGTCCTCACGTTTGGACTACTGCAACGCCCTATACTTTGGGCTTTCTGGGGTTGAAATCCATTGCCTACAGCTGGTGCAGAACTCTGCAGCCTGGGTTCTGACTGGGACAAGTAGGTCCTGTCATATTATCACAGTGCTGCGCGAACTGCACTGGCTTCCTATACGGTGACGGATCACCTTTAAAGTCATTTTATTGACTTTTAAAGCCCTTCACGATCAGGGTCCAGCCTATCTGAAAGAAATCCTGGTGCCTTACTACCCTGGCCAATCACTCTACTCGGCTGACGAGGGGTTGTTAGAGATTTCAAGAGTGAGTTTAAAATCTTCTGGCAGCAGAGCATTTTCTTATGCTGCACCCACTCTTTGGAATTCTCTACCACGCCAGTTACAGGAGTGCACCTCCGTGGAGGAATTCAAGAATAATCTGAAAACTCATTTGTGGCGAATGGCCTTCTTGGATGGTTATTCATAGGTTAATTTTTACTGTGCTGAGATCTTATTTCATATTTTATTAACTGATTTTAATGTTTGATGTTATTATGTTATGATTTGATTTATATGTATTATTGGATTTATATTTGATGTCATAGTTTTAATGTGTTCAGCGCCTTGGTAAGTTGAAAGGCACTTTATAAATAAATTTATTATTATTATTATTATTAAAAATAGGTCTAAAGCATATGATGTTCTAAAACTTATATCGTAATTATCCTCCCCTGAGATATTTAAGAAAGCAAATACGTCTCGTGGGGAAAAATGAAGAGAATCTTTTATTAAACATTTACATAATACCTATTGGGATGTTCAGCGAATCCCCCTTTGTAATGGATGTGCACTGCACTTTGTCTTGGAGCTGCTTCTCTTTTGGAATGGGAGAATAGATCAGACATTAAAGTTTTTTTTTATTTCGGTAAAAGACCCATCACTATCAACATTAGGGTTATCAAGTTTACGCGGATTCACTATGACTTGTCCAGGATCAATAGTCTTAGATTTACTGGAGACCACTACAGTATTAGACACTTCTTTATTCTCTACAGGATTTTCTAGAAGTGCCCTAGTGATGGTCTCAGTGTCAAACAGTGCTAACACAGGAATTTTTGGTTTTCAATCTGGGGTAGCAGTCTGTAGATCAAAGGAGGGATCCCACAGTGGGTCAGGTGTCCAAGAACCAGTAACTGTCTTCTCCCAACCTACCTCTAGGAGCGCTTTGTGTGGCGACCAATTTTCATCATGTGAGCCATTTTGTAGCAAGTCATTTCTTTTAGATTGGTTTACTGTTTTACTTTTAAAGTCTAGATAGAGATTTTCACAGTTCCCCCCTAACTGTGCGCTCACAGGAACAGTAGCAGATTACTTAGCAAAACTAAACTCTGTAACTCTGAACTGCTGCTTTCTGTCTCCTTGAAAAATCACAGGGTTTGATTTCTCTGCTGGCTTTTCGTGGGAAACCAGCAACTTAAACACAGATCCTGCTTCTTTCGTTAAATGGTGCTTTGATTCAAAAGGAGAGCTTTTAGCCTTTAATGCATGCGCTACACCAACTTCATGCCAGTTAATCAAGTTCTTAGTACAAGACTCATTAAATACAGTTCCTTTGCTGGAGAAGGAGGGCTTTAGGCACTCACTATAATCTGCGATTTTCTTGCCAGCAAATTTAGGAATAAGTGTTGACTCACCCTCAGATTGCCAGCACTCCTGCTGTGCTGCGTCACCATCACTACTGTCAGGCTTCTCTACTGGCCTGTCAGATGCTGCAGCTGATAACTCGGCGAGCTGAGGGATCGCTTCTTGCAGAGGTTTCTGCGGTTGTGACTCATGAAGATTCGCTTGAGACTCAGCACGTAAAGCATTCGTTCTATTGTTGACCAACTTTACATCAAGAATCTGATGCTCACTGTGAAGTCCCAGCTCCTCTGTAGACACAAATGCTTTGTGAAAAACTTTTTCTAGATCAATTTCTAGTTCCAGGCCATCAGCCTGAACAGCCTCTGCCTGTAGTATGGTGGAAGGTGAGGCCTTTCCTCCCACCACACACACATCCTTCTCCTCTGGTTTCTCTCCCAAAGTGACCATAATACAGCCTGATAGTCCATAGGAGAGTAGTGGAAGTTTTTATTTAAGAAAACAACTGAAAAAGGAAAACAATCAAAAATGCAAAAACCATAAGAATCATGTAACAGGAAAATCAGAGTCAGTAATCCATGGCATCTGCTTCCACAATTCTAATAAAGACACAAGTGGCAAAAGTTTCAACTCAGAAGTGTAAACATCTGTTAAATCCCATTCAATCCCTAAAATAGTGTAACAAAAGGCACATCCTGTTGTTGTAAAGTAAAAAGACATCTAGCATTCCATATATGCCATTTGATAATTACAAAAAGAAGAGTCAATGTATTCACATTCCAATGCTTCCAAGAATTTGGAAAGGAACCATATCTTAACATTTCATAAGTAATAGTAGAAAACAAAGGTTCTTGCCATCGTGCCGCTAACAAAGTCCAAAATGTAGTTATATAGGAACAAAAAAAGAAAAGGTGTGTTATGGATTCTTCCTGCCGTTGACATCCTGGTCTAGAACAAAGCGTCTCCTGTAGCCATTTGTGTTTGTGATTGCTTTTAACATTAATACGTTCATGGCAACTTAACCAATACAAATCCCACAATTTTGGGGGGAATCCTGGAAGTACACAACAGGGCATATAAATCACTGAGGTGCTGACTTGGACATTTAGTAAAAGCTACAATAGCCAAACAGATACAATCTATTAGGTATCTGTATAAGGCTTTCCTAGAAGTAGTAGCCAGCATATGGCTAGTAACATGCCATTGTTAGAGATGAAAAAAGGTGTCTCTAACATAGGCAGGAGCCTGGGGGAAACGTTTCAGAGTTGTCAGATTATTCAGTTCCCATTGGCGAAACCAAGGATCACAGGAATCAAGAAACTAAGGTTCTCACCCCCTGCCGGTATTGACTAGCAGGGGCCTAATATTAGACATAAAAAAAATACTGATGTAAAAATAAAGAGGTTGGATCATGGCAAGGCCACCATCCAGGATGGGTAGATATGTAACAGGACGTTTAATGGGATTGAGATGACTACTCCATAATGCCTGAAAAAAATACTAAACTGTTTTGTCTCAAGATGTCTGGGGGGAGACATATGCCAAAAAAAAAAATAAGAGGAGCAGAAAAGTTTTAATCATATAAATCCTCTTTTTTGCACATTTTCCAGGTGTTCAAACAGCAGACCATGGACTGAGCATATTCTAATTTAGGAGTCCAGTTAAGGACGTCTAAAGGACCGTCCCCATATAAAATACCCAAAATTTTTATTGGCTCAGTATTAACTGTAAGGTTAAATGTTATCCAGGTCATTCACTATTGGGATACCCAATCTGCAACCAATACATTTCTCCAAATTAAGTGTTGTACCATAAACCGCTCCAAAAGCAATGCAATACTGAACGCAGAGCGTACAGATGAAACATCTGCCACCATCAGACTCATATCATCTGCATAAGCAATTATAGAATGGGGAGCAGAGGAAAGTGGTATAATAGTTTGTGCCATATTAATTGAACAGAGCAAGGGATCTAAAAAGAAAACATATAAAAGCGGGCAGAGAGGGCATCCTTGTCTAACCCCTCTATGTACAGCAGGGTTTTAAATAAGTGATTAGCAGTTTTTTTCTTGGGAGAATGCTATCTGTGCAAAAAGTATTTATATAGGTTTTCTAGAAGTGTTGTGTTTCTTAAACACAGTGAGGCAAGAGCTATGCATTTTCACAAAGTTTTAGCACTTTTATGAGCAAAACGCTAATCAATTTTTAGAGTTAAATAATACCCTATAGAGGTAGCAAAGGACATTTCCAGCCATTAACCAAAGGGACTATGGTAGCAGTTTTATAAAGTACTTGAAGTCTGGAGAGGGTACATTCAGGGACTCCATAATGTCGTAAGGTATGCTATAAAAATTTGTGATGTACGGAGTTGAAAGCCCATTGCTGATCCAGACAAAATAGAAAACCTTGTAATGCATTAGAATTCCTATGTTCAGTCAGTTCACTAAGTAAAATAACATGATCTTGTATACACCTCCCTGGGACACTGCTTGATTGGGCAAAAGCGATCACAAAGGGGGACATCTTGGAAAGCCGAATTGTCAAAACTTTAGTCAAAATCTTAAAATCAGTATTCAGGAGACATAAAGGTCTCCAATTGGAGAGTAGCCTCCTGTCCCCTTTCTTATATAGGTAAAACAGACAACCCATATTGAAGTCCAAAGGGAGGTGCTCATCCTGTAGGATTGAATTATACACTGTTACTAACTCAGTGCATAAGTCAGCAGAGATTATTTTATAGAGTTCATTAGGGAGACCATCCAGGCCTGGTGTTACCCCTGGGTGTAGAGATTTGATCACAGCTTCTATTTCCTGGGCATGTATATCACTCTCCAACATTCTAAAATAGAAGTTGAGACTGCAGAAATTTGAATATGGGAACGATAGTCTGCTATACTAGCAGAGGAAGTAGGCATAGGGCCAAACAACCATTCTGTATAACAGGCAACTTGATGTCTGATATCCGAAATATTTGTAAGTTCACAGGAGTCATCATTTAAAAGTACATCAAACGTTTTGCAATCAACCCCTTTCCTAATAGTGGTGTATGGACAAACAACATCACTGGGGCCAATGGTCCCAAAACACTGCTGGTACTGGATGGAAGAGGCTTTTGAGAGGTGATATTCCATTAAAAGGTGTTTTAAGCTGTGAATTTGGTCAGAAAAATTATGACTAGTTGTGTAAGATAAGGTAAGAAGTTTTTGCAGATGAAGTCTAGTTTTTTGGTAATGAAAGTATAAAGATTTATGGTGAGTTTTACTATAATGTTTGAATAATGATTGAAAACCAAGTTTTGTGTCATGCCACCAATTCCAAGGATTATCATATAAGAAAAAAACTGATTTCCTATTTTTCACATAATCAAGTAACTGGGACAACAGTTGCGTATCTTTTAAAAAAGAAGTGTTCACCTTCCAGGTACCAGGACCAAAAGTCTTAGTGATGGAAGGGCCTAAGGAGATAATAAATTATGGTCTGAAAATTCTGCAACCTGAACTACAGCAGCAGAGAGTTGTAAATGTGACGAAATAAAGAAAAAATCTATACGGGTTGCTAAGGGTCCTTTATGAAAAGTGGGAGTGTGCTGACCAGTAATGGATAAATATGCATCCTGTAACTTTGCAGAATGAATCAATTGATTCAAGAAATTTGTATCACAAAATAATTTTGTGGTTTTAGAAGAAGAAGAAGACCTATCCTTGGTGGATGAGCCACAATTAAAATCACCTCCAAAAATTATATTCATAGATGTGTACAAGTAGGGTTGTATGAGTTTCAGTAACTCAATCCTGTGAGATTTAATCTGGGGAGCATATACTGTATATTTATTAATCGAAATGGGAGAGAAGAAATCAAAATATCAAATAAGAAGAGTCAGCCAGGGTACAAATCTAATATTTTAGGAATGGTGACATTCAGTATACTAAACAGTATACCCAAACTGGAACTGGGTTCTGATCCAAAGGACCAATAAGAAGGTCCAGAGAATGAAGCTTTTTGAGCTTTATAAATTTCTGGAAGGGTGTGGAATCTGACATCCTGCAAAAGAATGATGCCTTTAGCCAGACCAGACAAAAAGGGAAAAACTGCTTCTCTTTTAGATTGCTTCATAATACTGTTCACATTAACAGTATGTATGGAAAAAGCAGAAGACATTATAAGCAAAAGGAAAAATGAACCAAGTCCGACGGTATGAACAGGAATCATCTGGGTCTACCTTTCCTGGGAGTACCTTCCCTGTGTTTCAATTTTACTTTCACCTTTCTCTTCTGAGATCCTATATTATCAACAGCTACTTCTGTATCAGTAGTTACCTCAGGATGGGATGATAAAAGCGAAGAAGTGTCGGAGTCTGTGTTGTCCTGAGGGTGTCGTAGCAACTCATATTTATTTGCTTGAATTATATTGGTGGATTTCAGACTTTTGAGGAAGGTGAACTACCTCTTTTGGACCCCCTTGTGACTCTAATGAAGGGTTCGGGGGGATGGGGTTCTATAGAAGTGGTTGATGTGCTAGGAGATGGAACAGCAGGGGTTACCGTCTGCATGAGGTCAGCATGCAAGACCAAAGGAGGAGGGTGTGCTATACCATGCTTGGGTGGCTCAAGGATCTGAACAGGAGTGGACTGTTCCGTATCTAGAGAAGGGTTAGTAATTTCAGGAGCAGGAGTTGGAGGAGGGGGAGGAACACAGTGGGGCATGAAAGATATGCTAGTAAGCCTAGAACGTTGTGCAACTGTAATGAGCAGTTTTTGTTCCTCTCCATTTGCGAGAGTCGGGGAGTTGTGGGCTGCCCAGGTACAAGATTGAAAAGTATGTCCTAATGTGTCACAAAGGACGCAAAGGGGTTCCTCCACACACTGTGAACCCATATGTCCAATGCCTCCACAGACAGAGCACTTTACCCTATCACAATTGCTGATAATATGGTTAGGTGAGCCACATTTGTAGCAGGACTTTGGCTGACCAGGGTAAAAAGCACTCCTCTATCATTCCCCAGCATGAAACTATTGGGTAAATGCTGTATCCCACTATCTGAAGTCGGAAGCATAACCCTCGCTTTCCACCCTCCAGTCCACAAGTTTTCCGAATCAAAAATAGCCTCAGGATCAGAAAGTAAGGTACACCTCTGTTTTAACCATACTGTAACATCATGAAGACTCACACCCTCATTACAAAATAACATGGTAACAGTTTTCATTGTGGGTTTAGTCAAAGGAACAACATTAAAGGGAGCCCACAAGGGGGATGTTTTTAACTCATGATATTTCCTCCAAAACTTTTCTAAACCAGCTAAGGTTTTAAAGCTTACATCAAAATGCGTTTCTGAAGAAACATGAATCAATGCATGTATGTCATAGGCAGCAAATTTCATTGAGTCCTTCAGCAAAGTACGTCCTACAAAAAAACGATCAGGCAGTTCAGATAAGCCTCCCACATACTGCAGTCGTACTGCATTATGTCACTTTGCTTGCTGTACTGGAACTTGGAAGCAAGAAGCATATGACTTGGGAGGTTGTGCAGAGGAAAAAGAAGTAGATGCAACAGGTGGAGGGTGAAACCTTGGGTCTTGGGGGGTCCGGTCAGAAGAATGTCCAGTAGTCGAAAGTCTGAAATGTAGAGCAGGATTTTGTGTGAGTTGCAGTTCAGCAGGTAGAGATAGATTGAAGGAATCGCTTGGCTGTTCTGTACCATGGGAATCTACAAGGTCCGCTTTCTCTGGTAACTGCATTCAAATAGGGGAGGAACCAGAATGCCAATTTCCAGCGACTGGCTCCTTCTCCCATCCCGCCACCTCCAGGGCCGAATCAGTGGACCATTTTTCATCTCCGGTGTAACAGACATAGTTGGCAAAGGTAAAGAGTTAGGTAAAGTAGAAACTGAACAGTTACCTGAGGCAATTAGAGTGGGAGGTTCAGATTGTGCAGGCATCTATAAGCAGGGAGAAGTTGCTGGGACTGCCTCGGAATGTAGAAGTGTCAAAGTCGGCAAGGAGGCATCAAAAGCTACAGCATTGAACGGTGAGTCAGTAGGAGATTTCACATGTTGGGAATTCGGCTGAGTTGTGAGGGACAATAAACACTGCCTAGTTGTAAGGTAACGTTGTTCTTCAAAATGGAGAAGCATATCCACATCAGTAGAGGAAGAAATCGAGTAGATGATCCAGATGGAGTGGGCACAATGAGAAGAGATCTGGATAAACTAGCAAAATGGTCAGAAGAGTGGCAACTGGGATTTAATGCAATGAAGTACAAGATCATGCACATAGGGAAGAGAAACCCTGAGGCCACCTATAGGCTGGGAGGGAGCTGTTGGCAGTCACAAAGGAAGAAAGAGACTTGGGCATCATCATCACCGATGACCTGAAATCATCCAAGCAGATCTCTAAAGCAGTAGGTAAGGCTAGGGAGATGTTAGGATGTATTAGTAGGAGTATCACAAGTTGTAAGAGGGAGGTAATAATCCCTCTTTACAAGACACTGGTTATTGCCCCATCTGGAGTACTTCATGCAGTACTGGAGGCCACACCTTCACAAGGACATTAACCAAATTGAGGCAGTCCAGAGAAGGGCAACCAAAATGGTGCAGGAACTGCATCAGAAGACATATGAGGACAGATTAACAGAGCTCAATATGTATACCCTTGAGCAAAGGAGGGAGAGAGGTGATATGATCGAAACATTCAAAGACCTTAAGGGCATTAACAAGGTGAAAGAGTCTAACATGTTTAAATATAAGAAAATTTGCAGGACAAGAAGACACAGCATGAGACTAAAGGGAGGCCAATTAAGGGGGAATGTGAGGAAATTCTTTTTCACAGAAAGGGTGGTGGATGCATGGAACGGCCTACCTTAGGAAGTGGTGGCTATGAATACAGTGTAGGGCTTCAAACAGGCATGGGATAGGCATAAGGGAGCAATACAGGTGAGTATGAATAGATAGGCCACTGACAGAACAAAGGCCGATGGCACATTTATAAGGTCGAAAAAGAAATGGGCAGACTGGATGGGCCTTGCGGTGCTTATCTGCCGTTAACTTCTATGTTTCTATGTTAGAAGCAGAGTCAGTAGATAACGTTACCTTATCAAGGGGAGCAGAGGAGGTATCCTGAGCTGAACTCTTCTTGCATTGATCCACAGAAACAGTAGAAGATATATTCAGTTCCACAGAAGAAATCCTTTCAGAAGTAACAGGATAGAGCTTTCAGCAGTTGTGGTCTCTCTCAGGACAGAGACAGGGGAGGAGACCATCTCCTCTGCCTCTAGCACTTCCATGTCCACCTCTGCAGCTCCAGTGACCGCCATCCTGGCAACAAGGCCAGGAAGTAAGGGGGCCCCATGGGAGAGTAGGGGTACTTTATTAGGCAAGAAACACAACATCACACAAAAAGGGAAAGAAAAACAGAACATTTGAAATGTTTACAAATACAGATCTGATAGTGTCAAAGAAAACAAAAAAAAAAAAAAATCAACAAAAAGAAAAATCTTTCCATAAATAGTTAACATAGGATGTAGAATATTTTTTACCATCCTGGCAACGAACAGTTTGTAAATCAGTAACAACAGCAGAGAGAATAACATCAAAATCTGTATGAAATTGTTGTAACACAAAAGAACAACGAGCTTGCCATAAATAATATTGCAAGAGCGCAAAAAAAACATTCAACGTGCTTCTATGATATCTGTCCCAATCTCCAAGATAATCACCTAATACCAGAGTACAGTAAGAAATTGACCGTAAGTGAGGCATATGCCAGCTTCTAGCCGCAAAGTCCCAAAACTTCTGACTATGAGGACATTCAATAAAGAAATGAGACTGGCTTTCTTCAATATTAATACAATCCTGTCTTAAACAATATCTTTCAGTTACTGGTTTATACTTTAGATTTCCTCGAACTCCTAACCTACCATGAGCAGATATCCATATAATGTCCCAAACTTTAAACAAAATTCTTTTGTCAGTTAATTTGCTGAGTACATACTTCATATTAGATGGGGAGCAAGATAGAAAAAGTAATATCACTTTCTGCACATCATACACAATGTATTCATAAAAGGACTTCCTGTGTAAAGACTGTAATTTATGTAAAGGAATCTTCCATTGATGCAATTTCTTCAAAGTCGAGATGCCATATTGTGGTATATCATCTGATAATAATATTTTAGGGGGAAGAAGGGACCATTTAAAAAAATATTTATGCCATATAGATTTGATCCAGAATTGCCAAGGAAGGGACGGTACCTGCCAAATGAATGAAAAGGAAGAAAAAAGAAAGACAGAATGAAAAAAAATTATAGGATTAATCATATGTAATCCCCCTTCTCTGTATCGGAAATATGTATACTCTCTCTTCACAGGGTTCAATCTATTGCCCCATAACATCTGAAAAAAAATACTATAAAGTCTAGTTTCCAACGAAAGCGGAGGTGGAAAAAGGTGACTTAAATAAAGAAAAATAGGCAAAACAAATTTTTTAATGATCAAAACTCTTTTCTTTTTCCCAAATTTCCAGTGTTTCCACTGATTAACTTTAGTTTCACCCACTGCTAACTGCTTTTCCCAATTATAGAACTCCATATTATTTATCCCAAACCAGACACCCAGTATTTTCTGAGGCCCAGTGACAAGGGGAATATCAAAACAATGTGATAAGTCTGGAACTAACTGACCCAATTGCATCACAAAACTTTTTGTAATATTAAGAGAGGCACCAGAGTATCTGCCAAAGAAAAGAAAAAACTCTAAGGCTCTCCGCAAAGAGAATGAGTCAGCTAAAAGAAGGGTCACGTCATCTGCAAAAGCAGTAACTTTAACCATTTCCAGACCCGCAGAAGGAGCAATACCTGAAATGGAGGTGTCACCAATAATGCTTCTAATTACTGGATCCAAAATAAAAGTGTATAATAAGGGGCTTAAGGGGCATCCCTGCCGAACACCTCGGGAAATCATAATTTTCTCCCCTAATAGTCCATTCACTATTGGAACTGAAACTGCAGATGTATACAACTGTGAAATCCATTGTACAAAAGTATCAGGAATTCCATATGAAGAAAGCACAAAGTACAAATAAGGATGACTAACTGCATCAAACGCTTTGGATTGATTCAAAGCTGCTATGAGTTCAGAGGAAAAAAAACTAGGTTGACAAGCAAAAAGATCTCTAAGTAGAAAGAGGTTGTGCTGTATCTTCCTATTTTTGATCGCACATGTTTGTGCAGGGTGAATCAAAAGCCTAGCCAATTTCTCTAACCTATTATTCAAGATTTTAGATAAAATCTTATAATCACTATTTAGCAAACAAATTGGTCTCCAATTTGAGAGTAGTTTTTCCTTTTTTATAAATGAAGGTCATCAAGGATATCGAAAAGTCTTGACAGGAGATCTCTGATGATAGGTAACAATTAAATACAATGGGAAG
Organism: Neoceratodus forsteri; assembly: GCA_016271365.2. Lineage (NCBI taxonomy): Eukaryota > Metazoa > Chordata > Ceratodontiformes > Ceratodontidae > Neoceratodus > Neoceratodus forsteri. The sequence goes on along the minus strand of CM028130.1, from coordinate 1,027,147,851 downwards.
AAAAAAACCCATATATTCTATACACTTTTTATAGAACTCATTGGGTATCCCATCCATACCAGGGGAGGATCCGAGCTTTAATTGTTTAATTACTTCAATTACCTCAGAAGAGGTGATAGGTAATCGTAAGGACTGAACCAAATCACGAGGCAGTTGAGGAAGAGAAGAAAAAACCGTGCTTGAGAGGGAATCTGTATGTAACACTTGCGGGGATGAAAAATAATTCTGAATGTAATGCTGCACAACCTGTAGCATACCTACATCAGTGGTAATTAGTTCATCATTAGCATTAAGCAAGCCAGTCATGAAAGTATCTCTTAAGTGTGTTTTACATGCATGGAAAGGGTCAGCCATTGGAGAATTTTTACAGGAAAAGGGGAATTCCAAATCCAAAGATTTGGCTCTATTGAAATGATAAGTTTTCATTTCTTGCTTAATATTCTTTATTTGGGAAAGATAGCGAACATGGTCGTGCGGAGGGAGGGACATGAGCCTATATAACTGGTTCCGGAGAATTAAATAGTTCCTATATTCATCCTGTAGCTTTGTTTTACCCCAGGACTGAAATAAATGTTTAACCTCAATCTTAATTGCCTCCACCATTCATATGCGGAGGAAAATAGGGCCAAAGTGGAGGATTTTGCAGCTAAGAAAATTCTAGTTTTGAAAAATGAACGGGTCTGAGAGAAAGGAAGTATTTAATCTCCAGCGTGATATACAAGAATATAATCTAGGAGGAAGAGTCGTAGAGATAAGGTACAAAATAAAATGTGATGATCACAGAATTCTACTGGAACTACCACACAAGACACAACCTGAATATAGTGTGAAGTAAAAAACATATCAATCCTAGTGGCAAAGGTGTGCCTATGATAAGTGTTCCCACCTGTAGGGTGTAAGCTGTGGAAGACATCCGTAAGCCCAGCATCTGTTACCACCTCTAATAATGCATGGGAATCACAATAAACCTTTTTCCCCTGTATTTTACGGAACTGGATATCAAGAGAGCAGTTAAAATCCCCTCCCCAAACTAAATGTCTCCTGGTAAATAAAAAGGGTTTATTTCTGTAAGTAAAGCAATACGGTCTGTTTTAGTCTGTGGGCCATAAACATTAAGAAAACGAAAAAAGTAATCACCCCATGCACAGTCCAATATTAGAGCTCTACCCAGTAATAAATCTGTCACTTTCACAATTTTAAATGAGGAGTTACCAAACAAGATAGCCACTCCATCTGCAAGTTCAGTACTAAAAGACCAAAAAGAAGGGCCACAAGTCCATAGTCTTTTTAATCTTTGTTCCTCAGAAATAGAAGATACCCTTGTCTCTTGTAAAAAAATGATATCTAATTTCAAAGATGTGAGATATGAAAATATGGATATCTGCCTATGAAACGTCTTTAAACTGCATCCATTTAAGGAAGCAAACTTTAAAGCAGCCATGAAAATACCTAAGAGCTATGCTTTTGACTTACTTTCCTTTTTTTTCCTTTTTTTCCTTTCCTATCTTTAGCAAGTTCTGTAGATTTGCTGTCTTCATCGTCTGTCACAATTTCAGAGAGATGAGAGATCTCAGACTCCATATCTGAGTCTCTAACCTCATCCTGAAGGGGAAAAGAAATTTTCAGTCACCACCGACTGATCTGGGACTGTTTCAAGGAGGCTCTGTAAACCTCCTGCTTTTAACAATTTCAAAGGGGTGGCATACTGGAGACCTGACTCTGACCCTCTCCTGAAGGAGGGGAACCGGAAGTACAGCATCCTGAGGTTCAGTAGCCACAGTTTGCACAGGTTTAGCAGCATCTGGGAATGAGGGGGGTGGGACAGGGTCTTGCCTTGGGGGAGCGGGGAAGGGGGGTTAACTCTTTCACCTGGAGTTTGCAATTTAGCCTGAGCTTTTCGAAGCAAACCGTCTTGGTCTAGACCTTCAGAGCAATTATGCCTCGCCCACGGACACTGATGGAAGGCATGGCCTTATCTCCTCACAAAGGTTACATTGAAAAATATTGGTACACCGGTCAACAGAATGCCCAAAACCCCCACATAAAGGACACTTCATCATATCACAGACACTACTAATGTGTGTTCTATCCCCACATTTATAACATGCTTTAAGTTGCCCCACATAAAAACATACCTCTCTGTCTTTTCCCAAGAAAAAACTATTCGGCAGATGAACAACCTCAGAATTGACTTGTGACAGTTTCACTTTAAATTTCCACCCCCCTGTCCAAATGCCCTCTATATCTAGAAGAGCTTCAGGTGGCTCCAACACCTCACATTTGGATTGCAGCCAGCGATAGATATCACTAACATTCACCCCCTCGTTTCGAAACATTATTGTGACAAACCTAATTAATGGCCTAGTTAAAGGGATAGCAAAAAAAGGCAGCCACACCGGATGATTTTTTTGATTGGCATATTTGTCCCAGAATTTGTCCATAAGAGCAGTAGTTTGAAAGCTGACATCAAAGGAATCCTCCCCAGAAACATGAATGAGGGCATAGATATCCTTAGCACAAAACCCCATTTTAGATTTTAAAAGTTGTTTGAAAACATAGTACCTATCAGGGTGTTCCATCAAACCACCTCTATATTTTAGATGCACAACGTTGCGACGAGGGGCTTGTTCCAACTTCGATTTGAATAAGTCCGACATTGTAGGTTTGGAAGTGTGGCTTGATAAGGGGGTAATAGGACCCGTAGATCCAGAAGAAAGAGTAACAGGGGGCACAGTGGAAAGTTCAGGCCCAAGACCACCTCTACCCTCCCTCGAAGTAGATGGCTGAGGGGAACGTTGCTGTACAGGTTCAGGAGTTGTCCTACCTGAGAGCGGAGTCCAATCCAGGTCAGGAACCCAAACTCCCGATTCATTTCTCTGCCATCCCGCCTCCAGAAGCGCCATTTCTTCAGACCAATCTGTGGTACCATCACGACTTCCTCCTTCCTGTAGCCCGAATTGTTGCTGCACTAAAAGCGACGTGCGCGGTCCGACGCTATTTGCGGTCCTCCCGGAAACCGTGTCTCGAGAAAACAGGTCCTGTGCTAGATTTAGCAGCGTATGAAGATCTCCCATGGTTGTATCTCCGTCGCTGGGCAGAGCAAGACCAGGCAAAGGCTCCGGAATTGAAGGCACCGCAGTAAGTGAAGCAAGCTTACTTTCATCCAAATCTGGTAGCTGGGGTGAATTAGCGACCGTTGAAGAGGAACTCCCAGCAACGTTATTATGTGGCACAGTGAGAGCAATGGAACTCTCCCTCCTGTAATCTTCCACCTCCTCCTCCATCCCGACTTCAGGAATGTCTGCCATGTCGGGCGCTGATGTCAGCGAGAGTCCCCACCAGCCACTGACCAGCAGCCAGTAGGGGAATTTCCCTGGTGTCCTGGCCAAATTTGCCTCATTCACTAAAAATACCACTAGCAGCTTAATCTGGTTCAAGATCTGTTGGCATTCATCTGTTTCCCCCTCCCCCAGGTCATGCCTGAAAATAGGCAGAATTTGTGTAGTGCACTTACCGGTCAACAAAACTAAATAAATAAATATATATATATAGAAATATATATATATATATAATATATATATATATATATATATATACACACACACATATATATATACACACACATATATATATATGTGTGTGTGTGTGTGTATTTTCTAGGTGGGGTTGACATATATGGACATGTGCTAATATTGTTTTCTATCACAGGTCACACATACTGTTGGTGTGCACATTTCAGTGCTTGATGAGAAAGTTTGGCATTGAAATTGGAAATGGAATACTCTCAAGCCAATGAAGGTAAGTACTTTTTTTTGGGGGGGGGTAAGCATATTTGCAAGTAGGTCTCATTAATGGTTTATTATTTGGTTACTTCTTCACAGATTTCATCTGAATCCTTCTCCAGTCTGGTAATGATGTTCATGGTCATCGATTGAAATGACTTCTGAGTGTTGCATGTCTGCCCTAGGGGGACCTGATGTTGAAGAAGTTCTTTGGATAAGGTAATTATGACACAATAAAGCATCTGGAAGTTTCCTAAAAAAAGAAATGAAGGACTTATTACAACTTGATTGCAGCAGTGAGACATAATGTTTAAGTTGTGGCTGTTCCACAGGTATCTGGACTAACACAGATAGCAAGCTGTCCCACTGCAATCATCAGATCGCAACTTAATTTAGTACCAGGCTGTGTAACAAATACACTGTGTCAGTGTCCCTGCATCTCAACTCAAGTTATATTTCAAAACCACATCTTGTCAAGTAAAACAACCTAGGTCCAACTTTTTCAACACTGGCATGGCTGCACAGCTGCAAATTTGGAATACAGTGCATGATATGTTGCAGAAATATTTTTTGTGATGTACACGTCACCTAGTTTATGATTCCTCAGTCAGATTTGTTGCACTCTTATGAAAAAAACAAGGAACAGATGAAATAATATTGATACACTTACCAGTATGGATTGGAAATGGATATTCTATAGGTTCCTGTAAACAGTACTGCTGCTGTACCATTGATACAGACCTACAGCGAAGGAGAGTCATTTGTTGTTAACCTGTAAAAAAACAAAATAAGTTGACTGTATGTGTTTGACCACTGCAGCTCAGAAAAGCAACAGAAAACAAAACACACAGCTAAAGGAAGTTGAATAGCATAAAAAACATTAGTACACATACTCACTTCATAGTTTTAATAGTAAAAAGCCTTGTGCCTGTGGCTGTTGGATGTGGTCTCCTGTTCGACTCCCTCTGCCTTGGCATGGTCAATGTAATGGGAAAACATTGTCACAATGGCACTGGTGGTGGGTGCTGGTGGTCATAGCTGCGGCACATGATGACGTTCCCTCTCACACATTCCTGCATCTGGTGGTGGTGGTGGCAGTGGTGAACAGCGGTCTTATGGTGGTGGTAGTCCGGGGGAACACACGGTTACATTCCCTATGGTGGAAGTGGAGAAGAGCAGTCTTATGGTTGTGGTAGTCTGGGGGAACACACAGTCACATTCCCTATGGTGGCAGTGGAGAACAGTGGTCTTATGATGGTGGTAGTTCAGGGGCCAGGATATACTGTGCTCTGTGTTATAAATGTGATTATGTGCTATATGGAATTTGAGTCAGTATAAGTGGGATAGTGATTTAATTTTATGAAAAAGATAACATGTATCATATAAGACACGTGACAGCCTTTTAACCACTTAAGTTAAAACCTGCCAACATTAACCTCATCTTCATTCATCATCATCATCCTCAGAAAGAAAGCTGCCCTCGCAGTCTTCTATGTCTGAATTTGGACCACGGGGAAATTTTTTCTCCATTGTATTATCATCTACCTCAGTGGTAGGCAGCTTCATACTGTCACTGCCACCAGGATGGTACCTTTCTTCAACATCAGCAAAACCATGAGTAAGCCGGGGTATGAATACTGAGGTTACAGTCTGAGCTGGTATGTGCCTCTGATTCATTTTTATGAATGTCAGCAAACTGACATTTGAAGGAGAGAGGTTTATATGATGATCCCGAGCTACTGCACCTGCTGAGCTGAATACCCTCTTGACACTCACACTGGAGGGTGGGCATATCAGGTACTTTAGTGCCACAGTGGTCAGCTCTGGCCATTCACTGACCTTTCCACTCCAGTATAAAAGGGGATCATCAGTGATTGACAGAGGCTGTTTTCAGACACATATGACTCAACCATTCGCTGTGTTGCTCTAAGTCCAGTGGTTGATGCATCATCCTGTTCTCTGGAATCATTTATGTCACAAATCCCCACTTGGGACAAAGCCTCCCAAAGTGGGTTAACTCCAGCCGCTTTTGATGACAGATCACCTGGAACTGCAGTCCCCTTCCCCTTACAGGATATGCTTGATACTACTCCTCCAGGTTCACCTTCAGCCTGATTATGCTGCTCAGGTTTCCTGACCTTGGCATGTGACTTCTGTGCGCCATGAACCAAGCACACCTGTTGCCCACTGACATTTTTTACCTGTTCAGGCCTGCCCTCCAATACTGAGGCAATTCCACGTTTGTATTGTGGCTCCAGCATTGTTGCTATTGCAAACTTGTCACTGCGCTGAATGCTCAAGATGTGACGATTCTGGTCAAATACTGTCAGCATATGTTTCAGCAACATACTGCTAGCACTGTCTCCATCAACATCAAGGCTATGGTGTACATTCATCAGTGTCTGCCTCAGCACTGGTAGCAGTGGAATTGATTGGCTAATGGAGGCAGACTATCCATTCACTGCCTGTGTAGCATGTTCAAAAGGCCTCAAGATTCTTATTACAGAGTCCATGAGGTGCCACTGTTCAGTCGTCATAGACATGGAGGCCCCGGAACTGTCATGGCTAGTAGTGTGCATGACAAGATAGTCTGAGATGGCTTTGTACTGTTCATACAACCTCTCTGCCATGTATAAAGTGGAGTTCCATCGGGTGACAACTTCCAGCTTCAAGCAGTGCTGCGGGAGGCTGTTTCGGATCTGCAACTGCCGAAGTTGGTCACGGGCCTTTGCAGAGCGTGAAAAGTGAGAACGGATATGGCGTGCAACTGTCAGCATTTCCTTTATATCAGGGTGCTGCAGAAACTCCTGCACCACAAGATTTAAACAGTGGGTCATGCATGGCACCCGAAAAAAGCATTATTACTGTTTTGTACGTTCATATGTTCTTTTGTATGGTTTTGGACATGTATTGTAATGTACCCAATGTTCCACTACTGTTTATTGTACAATACCTTGGGTTCCAACAGTTGCACAATCTTACAATGTTGCATTGTTTGTACTACCCACATACTATTGTAAATGATCATCCTTCACAACCCTATATAACCCCTCCCCCCAGGTTGCACCGTGAGATGAGTAACTTTTTTTCAGTGTGCCCTCCTGGTGAAACATTTCAATAAATAAATAAAAAGCCACCATTTGTGATGCATTTCACAACTTTTGACCCATTGTCACTTGCTATGAACCCAGCTCTCAGGGACAGGAGGTTCAGCCACTTGTCAATTTCAGTCAGTACCACGTCCAACAGGTTTTCACCAGTGTGTGAACAGGTCACATTGTGCATAGCAATCGTTGCATGCTGTCAAATTCCTGGAAGATTGCTACCGTGACAATCCACCTTACTACACTGATTATTCACACTACCAACATCACAAACAAACCCTGGCACCTGCGCCCAGTGTGCAGTTATACACAAATATGAACTCCCTGCTGTTTTGCCACTTGTCCACATATCCATACTTAAATGGATGAACGGAGAGGAGGAATGTTGAAGGACATCTCTTACTGAGTTGGACACAGTACGATACAACTCGGGGACAGCACAGGTCAAAAAGTATGTCCTGGATGGGACTGTTCATTTTGGACAGGCACGTGCGCAAACCACAGGAACTCAGAATTCTCCACAAAGGAGAAAGGCAAAAGATCAATTGCCAACATTTCAGCAACAGCAGCAGTAAGTCCACGTGACACTGTATGACTGGTAGCCTGTGATGTGGGCGACTGAATGTCGGTGACCGGTCATAAGGGTGACTGTACAATGGCGCCGACAATGTAGGTGACCTTGGATTTCACCTCTTTCCCTGAGTTGCGCCTCCCCCAGGAGTAGGAATCCTAATTAAGGAGGGTGTGGGGGGCGAAGCCCCACACGAGGGGTGGTGCATGGGGCAATGCCCCCTGCATTAAATAACATACTGTTTTTCAGTCGCCCTTGTGGTTTTGTGCCCTTATGACCAGTCGCTGACATTCAGTCGCCCTTGTCACATAGAACCGTATGATTAGGTTGGTACTTCAGCTTATGCGCAAAAACACTCTGTAACGTGGGCTGACTTAAACGTTTTACATGGCATGTGATGGCAAATAGTTCTGCTCTGCGAATGACAGGGGGTGGAGTGTGGATGTGTGATGAAGACAGTTGCACAGGTGATGATAAACCCAGAAATGCAGTTATTTTCTCAGATTTAGCAACAGGGGTTGATGTACCACTTGCACTACACATACTGCATTGGCCACCACCACCACCACCAAAACTGCTACTCTCACCACCACTGGACAAGACTTCAAAATCATTCTGCTCTTCCACCTCATCATGCCTGTAGTAATCATCTGCTGTTATTTCATCACTACTGTACACATTTAATTTTCTACTTGATTCTACAGTCATGAAAAGGGGATAACATGCTCGTTATGGTTGATGACGAGGGTGAACACCCCACTATGGTACACTTATTAGCTGCCATCTTGTGCTGAGTCCACAGTGCCATGTGCCTATTCTTAAGATGTGCATGCTGTCCCCTTGTCCAGATGACTCACCTTTTTATCTCCACTTACACACACCTGGCAAACCTGGCAGATTCCAACTGGCTCATCATTTGCATCTTCCACAAAAAAATCCCAAACAAGGGACTTTGATGCTCTAGTTTTAACATGCCCCCCCGATGCTGCTTATTGGACTCCATTTTTTTAAGCCATGAAGTGGGGGGTGTGCTACATGATTTTTCAGGCAGGACACACTTGGACTGCAACTGACCACCACGAGTACCTATCATTATTACTGGGTCATCATCATCAACTGAAACTGGTAAATCACAACTTTTTACGGGGGGGGGGACACAAACAGACCCAGACACAACCACCTTGAGTTTCTTTTTCTCCGGTTCCCAACAGGGGTCACTGACATCATCATCATATTCATCAACACCATTCACATCTTCTGCTTGGATGCTGGCATATGGACTCCATGTTGCAACTACAGCAACATTATCATCATCAGCACCACTATCACCCGAAATTTTTTCACCACACTGTGAATCACTGCATGGCAAATGCATGACCTGAACTGCAGTGGAAGAAATGTCACTTTGTGTGCTATCGTTGACATGATGATTAGAATCCACATGTTCAGTTACTGGGATGTTACTGGGGAGTATGACATCATCTACACTGTCACTCACTGCCACTGCTTCACACTCCACTATATTTTTGGACACGGCAAACTGGTCAGAACTGGAACTTGAGGCAGCAATACTCATACCACCAACAGCAACTGCACTAACACCAACAGCTGGGACAACATCATCTCCTCCAACTATGTGTGAAGCTACTAATTGCGATGTAAAAAACATTGAAAGAGAAATACCTTTCCTCACATCAGCAATGCACTTCTGTGACTGCGTACTACTACCACGCCCCCCAGACAATCTTACCACTGGCTGCAGTGCCATGGCAAGAACAGTTTTGCTTGCACATCTCTTTGTGGGCATTTTGGGGTAAAACAGGAATATTCTAAACAAATTCAGATTTTGGAACATTCACTCTGGGTGGGGGCCGGGGGTGAGCACTGGATGTGAAGCCAAAAAAACAACTGTGGCTTCAAAAATAGATACATAAAGTCACAACAAGTTCAGCAGCACCTTAACTAACCAGTGGTGTTTTCAAGTCACCAAACAATCCAATCTGGAAAAGAATAACTTTTACCGGTGGGGTGGGGGGCACTGACTGCAGATTACTGCAGTGCAAAACCAAGAAAAGATACCACAATGGCAGTACAAAATCACGCAGCTGCAGTGGATAGCAGGTTCACACTGCTGTGCCTGCAATTACACTGTGACACTATAAAAGGTATATTATTTGATGTCACGTCACGCACCACACATACACACTCACACATGCACACAAAATTTGTCTACAAGTAATGTGTACCAAATTTAAAACTTCAGTAATATAGAAGGTTTTTTAAACAACCTCAGTGCTGCACCAGGTCCCTCCAGACCACAACACACACAATCAGCAAAAAAAATGTCAACAGATACTGAAAATATTACTGTGTGTACAATAACACAGTCAGTTATACAAGAAAAATATAACCAAAAAACAAAGAACTCCCTATTTCTCCAACTTAAATCTACCTACACCAGATATACCCCTCCCCCAAAGCACACTTCCACTGTCTCTCAGTACACAGACTGAATGTTGTACATTAACATTCAAAATCCACACACAAACAATAAGTGCTTGATGATATGAGCACAGGAGGGTTTCCTACAATCGATGAACTAAAGTTTCAGCAAAACAAAATGACTAAAAAATACTTTTTTAGCAGCTTTTAGAAGGTTTGAATCACAGAGAGCTCTCAGAGCAGACTGTCTCCCATAGCTTCCTACACACACTACCATGAACCGAGATTGTGCAGAACAATCTAGAGCCCTTGTGACCTGAAATCCCATGAATCATTGCAAAATTCGCCTTTGGAGCCTTAAAACAAGGCAAAGTGAGGTGAAGTACATTGTTTTCAATGTACTTCGCCTTAGAAATTGGTGGCATAGAGGTTTGGGAAGGCAGAGTTATGCAAAGTCATTAGTTTCAATGGACTTTGTGTTACCCATTTATAATCCGAAGTGGAACACTCCGTGAAGTCGCCTTCACTCCATGAATCACTCTGCGGAGCGAATTGAGGCCACTTTGCCCATCTCTATCCCTGAGCTGGTCCAGAAGCCGCCCATGGTCCACAGAGCTGAACACTTATGAGAGATCAAGGAGGATGAGAATTGACCATTCTCCTCTATCGCTCACCCTCTGCAGGTCACTGTGCACCCTAACTAGTACAGTCTCTGTGATGTGCCTGGACCTAAAGCCAGACTGGAGAGGCTCATAGATGTCAAAGGCAGTGAGGTATGCCTTAAGTTGAAGTCCAACAACCTTCTCAATAACCTTTCCCAAAAAGGGAAGGTTACAGACAAGTAGGTAATTTGCCAGGACATCTGGGTCCAGAGATGGCTTCTTCATGGGTCACATCAGACCTCCTAAACCTAACAAGGAAAAGAGACAATGCCTGGGCTAAATACAGGAAACATAAACTACCTTATCTTCAGGAATATAAAGCACTCCATAATAGATGTAAACTGCAGTTTGTGCAGCAAAAATAAACTTCTTCAGGGACAAACAATGTTTTGTTAAGGGCAGCTTAAAACTGACCTGGAGAATACCAAACAATTTAATTGGAAGGGGCACAAATCAGAACAAACTACCCTCTCCAAGGAGGGTAGACTCATTGGTGAATCTTGTGACACTGCAAATCTTTTCAGTTTATATTTTGGAGACCTTATTTATTTATTGACTGAAATGTTTCACCAGAAGGGCACGCCGAACAACAAGTTGCTCATCTCACGGTGCGACCTGGGGGGGGTTGGGGATAAACACAGAGGTGATATAGAATCACAATTTACACAATTGGAATGGCATACAATTAAGAATCAAGTAGAGCAGATAGCATACAAACAACAAGTTTGGTCTAAGGCGAGCTAGTGTGCAAAAACATAAACAGTACAATAAGTAACAGTACAACCAGAAATGCAAATTAAATTCAAGTGCAATTTTTGGTTTTGGGCAGCGGGTTAGCAGAGGAGTGCAGCGGAGGAGGGGAGGTATGAGGGTGTTAAGGGGGGAAGAAAGGTGTGGGGAAAGAGAGAAGGGAAGCAGACCAAGAAATGTACCCCTTCAGGATGCTGAACCAAGGGGCAGAAACAAGGTGAACAAGAAGGGGTGGGGAAAGGGAGGTGGGAAACATGCCAAGAAATGTACCTCTTCAGGATGTTGAAAACCCTGCCAGAGGGCAGAATCAAAGTGAACAAGAAGAGGTGGGGAAAGGGAGGTGGGAAAACATTCCAAGAAAAATGGACCCCTTCAAGATGTTGAGAACCCTGCCAGGGGGAAAGAACAAGGCAAAGATAGAGGGGAGGGGGAGAAAACAGATAGGTGGAAGGGCAGGAGAGAGGTAGGGAGAGAAGGCTGGAAGTAGAAGAAGGGGAAAGAGACAATGGGGATATATTAGAGGGATGGAAGATTTGGGGTGGTCTAGAGAAGAGCAGTGTGACCGGAAGAAGTCAAGGGGGATTATAGAAGAAGCAGCTAGGGGAGAGGTAATTGTGTAGGGCAGATCCACAGGAGTAGGAGGATGAGTGGTGTATTTGAGGGGGGGAGGGAGTTCCAGACTTTAGAGAAGCGATAGGAAAAACCAGACTGGCCGATGGTAGTAGAGCAGTGAGGGACTGTCAAAATGCGAGTATCAGTAGATCTGAGGGAATGAGAGAGAGTGGGAGAGGAGTAGAGAGGGAAGTATTGAGGTAAGGAGGAAGTTCTCCAAGCCAACATTTAGAGGTGAGCTTGGTGCAATGAGAGAGGCGCCTGTTTGCAAGTGGGGGAAAGGACAGTGCATGACAGAGAGCACAATGATGAGTCCGGGAGGGAGCATCGAGAGTGAAGCAACAGAAGGAGTTAAAGAGAGTGTACAATCTGTACAGGGAGGACTTGAGAGCAGCACCATAGATTATGTTGCAGTAGTCAAAAATGGGGAGTGTTATCTTCTGAACAAATTCACACCTCACTGTAGGAGGGATGCAACTATGGTTCCAATATAAGGCACCAAGTTTGGGGCACAGTTTTTTTCAGGGTGGCATCAATATGTCCAGAGAAGTTGAGGTGTTGGTCCAACCAAACCCCAAGTTATCTAAATCAGGTGGTATCCTCTAAGGTTGTCCCGTCCACAGTGTGGAAAGATGGTAGACCAGGGAGCCTAGAGAGTCTCTGACTAGTGCCAAAGGTTTTGGAGACTGTCTTCTTGGCATTTAGGAAGAGCTGGTGGGAGGCAAACCAAAGCTGAACCTGATGGAAGTCATGCTGCAGGGTGGTTGCAACAGCAACTGGGCATTTGCCGTAGGTATACAGGATGGTATAATCAGTGTACATGTAGATAGAGAAGGAGGGGGGACAGACTGATGGGAGATCATTTAGGAAGATGAAGAAGAGAATGGGACTGAGCACTGAGTCCTGTGGGTCTCCAGTGGTGATGGGGAAGGGAGACAGAATCCTGGACCTTGACAGATTGTGTACTGCCGGTGAGGTAGGGCCAAAACCAGGTTGGGCTTGACAGGTACAAGCCCAAGGACTCCCTTCTCTGTGAGCCAGGTCCTGATGCTACCTCAGTTCCCACCCCCCATCCCCATCCCAGTGATCCTTGTACATCCCACCCAAAATTCTACTTTCGGTACCTCTCACCTACTGAGATGATTGATTACATAAAGAAGAATGATCCCAGGCCCAGCCTAGGCCTTGATGACAATGAATACAGTATCCTTAAAATTGTCTGTGAACCCATTGCTCTCCCTCTCACCAACATATTCAACTACTCACCATGTACTGGGACTTTCCCCAGCAAATGGAAAAGCATTTTTCATTAATCCACTCCACTAATTGGGCCCCAAGAATGACGTGTACAATTTCAGGCCAATCTCACTCCTTGCTCCTCTCTCCAAAATTATCAAAAAAAATAATTCTGGATCAGGTCATGGAATACCTCAAAAACTATTACTTGCTTACAGATTCGCAGCATGGGTTCAGGGCTGGCCATAATATAGAGTCTGCTCTTTTAAGGTTCACTAACCATATCAACAAGGCTAATGATAAAGGGCTTTACACTGGCTCTGTTTGTTGACCTCACAAAGTATTCGATCTAGTCGACCACAAAGTACTACTTAATATCCTTTCCCACCTAAATTTTTCTTCTGAAGTAGTTAACTGGTTCAGAAACTACTTAAGTGACAGGTCACACAAAACACTGGTAGGAGAACTCTACTCTGACACTAGTCCTATTAAATATGGAGTAACGCAGGGTTCCATTCTTGGACCCCGATTATTCTCACTAGTGGTCAATACCCTCCCTCAGATGTGCAGGTATATTCTCTATGCTGATGAAGCAGCTCTCTTCTGGTCAGACAATAGTCCCCCCGGCCTCCTCGACAAACTTCAACATAACTTCTGTAAGCTCCTGGTTCTCCACCCACGGCCTAGTCCTTGCTGCCAAAAGAACCAAGTCAATGGTGTTCTCAGGAACTAGAAAGGCCTCAGATTTTGATTTCACCCTCAGTGATAATGATGGTGACCTAATAAAGAGAGTCACTGAGTTTAAATTCCTAGGTGTCTGCCTTGACTGCCATTTAACCTTCGACTCACATATCAGTCAGTTGATTAAAAAAATTCACCAAAGGCTTGGCATGTTATACCGGTTAAAACAATTTCTTATACTCAAAACAAGGGCCCTTCTTGCTAACAGCTTTCTACTGCCCATAGTAGACTATGGCTCTTTGATATTCTCCTCCTCCTCCCTATCTCATAAGAATTTGAGCAGATTAAGTGCTATTTATCACAACATTATTTGGTTTGTCACCGGCCTCCCCAGAATGACCCACCACTGCAGCCACTACAGTGCAGTTAATTGGCTATCATTAGAGGACAGATTCAACAGCAAAATCTTGACCTTCTTCTACAAAATTCTCTGGAGACGCCTTCCTAGTAGCTATGTTTCCATCTTTCAGAGGCCTGTTAGTTCTAGGACCACTAGACTTAACTCTCATCACTCCTTCTCAATTCCCTTCTGTCACACTACATAAGACAACATACTCTCTCTTACAGGGGTACCAAGTTTTATTCAATAGTTTGCCTCCTTCCCTGGCTCAGTGTCTGACATTGGATCTATTTAAGAACAATTTAAAGTGTTTCCTTGTTGACAGATTTGTATGCAAATGCCCTTGATCATATGCTTCTTACCCATGTCTGCTGTCTACCCTTGATTGTGCTTTGTATTAATTTGGCCTTTGCTTTGTTTGAATACGTATTTATTTATTTAGTTTTTGTTTACCGGGAAGGTGCACTAGCCAAAACTGACTATTTTCAGGCATGACCCGGGAGAGTACAGAGACATAGTAAACAAATACAGAAACAGTTTTAAGCAAATACAATTCCAAGGTAGCAGTCATTGTATAGAAAGTGCAAAACATTAGTGTTAACAGAGGTGCAGTAATAGAGGCAGTCAGTAATACAAATGCAATTTTCTCTTCATGTGGTACCTGAAAATAATGCAGGAAACGTACAAAGAAGTAATAGCCAGGAGAAGAGTACGATTAATTAAACAATACAGAAAGCAAGATAGTTGCCAAGCAATTGAACATTGCAGAATGTAAGAGAGGAATAATGAGCATAGGTAGGTAGGGAGAAAATCAGGACGGAGACATGTCGAGATATTTAAACCAGATAGAGTAAGAGAAGGATAAAGAACAGGAGGAAGGTAGGAGTAGAGGCGGCACGGACAAATAAAAAAAGAGAGAAGTAGAGAGTGGATAAAAGAAAACACAAGAGAGACACAAGTGTGGCAAGAAGAGAAAAGGAGAGGAGTAGAGAGGACATGTAGAAGTCCTAAGGAACAAATAAGTACAAATCGGAAGTCAGGTAGGACAGCAAGCGCAGGTGTCGTAACTAAGGAGTAGACAAGAGCGTATGCTAAATCAGGTGGGGTCAAAACAAGTACAAGAGTCAGTACTCAATAGATAACCCCTAAGTTCACTCTTGAATTGTTTATGGGTCGTGGTCTGCCTGAGTGCCAGGGGAAGAGTATTCCGAAATTTAGGTGCCATATGCCCGAAAGCACTAGTGCCTTTAGACGTATGACATCTAGGGACTTTTAGAAGTGACTTGTCAACTGACCGAAGCCCATGAGCAGAGGTTATAGGAGTGAGTAGCACATCCAGAGATTTTAGTACATTTAGCCTAAGGATAGAATTAATCAAGGAGCCCAGGTAGTAATGCCTAGATGCAGAAGGAGAGAGCCACCCAAGGTCAGCATATAGATGACAATGGTGCTTTAAGCGAATGGCTGAGGATGCGTATCGGCATATGTTATTGTAATAACATCCCACTTCAGAATGGATGTTTTCTGAGCAATCACAAAGCAGGAGCACAGTAGGTAAGGGAAGGAAGAAGGATTCCCTTGTCAATGGCAGGTTTAGCACATGGCGTTAGCATGTAATGAGACTTTAAACTAAGGTCCCATCTGCCTGGATTGGTGGTAGTTCAGGTGGATGTTAAAGATCCCATGGCACTTATTGAAAAGAGTAGGGGGGGAATTTTTATTTGGAATCATAATAATATCAAACAAAAATATACAAATCAGTATTACATCATACAAGACTGTAAAAAAACACAAACATTGATAAATATTAAATTATTCAATAATCCAAGATATATTGAAAACATTCAAACAAAATTCTTTACTTCAGAATTCTTACTTACCCCCTCTTCTTCCTCTAAAGGAAAATATAGACTTTATACAATATTTTAAACTGTGTACTAAACATAAGAGAAGGAAAGGCTGATTCCATTAATCAATTTATATGTTACTAAATCCTGTGGACACTGAACCCTATCCACTAATCAAATTCATATACCAAAAGATGAGAATCTTAAACCAAACCTTCTTTCTGTTATTCCTTCCTATCAAGAAAACCTAAGGAACCTTAGATAAATTCAAAACCTCTCCATGTAGTCATCCACTTCTGTTCCCCAAAAAATATCCCTTTCTTTTCATTTCCATTCTAATAAATCTGTTATAACGATAAAAAAAGTTTCTGTGCTGATATAAGCTGTTGTAAAACCAGCCATCTACAAATCCATAACCAATATAAAAAATGGGCACATATAATGCAGAATGTATTAATATTTCCTATTATATCTAGTCCTATACAAATCCCATAATATAACGTAACCATACTGGGGGGGGGGGTGACCATTTTCCTTTCCACCTTTCCTTTACCACATCCCAAAACTGTGATGCAAATGGGAAGTGAAAACAAAGATGGTCCATAGTTTCTATTTTTGTTGTACATCCTATCCTAGGACAATAGCGTTCCGATAAAATTTTATGTTTTTGATTTCCTTTAATATTAACTTGACCATGTATCATCCCCAGCCATACTGTGTCCCATAACTTCTCTGGGAGTCGAGTTTCCATAATGTATTCTGAGATACATTTCTGTTCTTTTACAGAAAAGCTTGAAAATGGAGTTTCTGAAAAATTACCCAATAATATATCTTGATAAACCGCTTTCCTATGTAATCTTAAAACCATTTCATAATCTACCTTCCAAATCTGAATTTTATCAAATACTCCAACCCAATCCTCTACCAATCTTGGTTGACGTTGATTTTTATGGAGAAAAGTTTTCATTTCCCATTCTAAAAGCACACCTCTTAAAGTTATTATACCCCATTTACCCCATAAATGCCCTTGGTTCCTCATTAGTGGAACCAAATTTTTATAAAGAAGTATTGAGAAGAAAAAAAACAATGGGTTTATCATGTTAACTCCTCCTTCAGCAAAAGGTTTATATAAAATCGTTATTTTAAAAGGGTTAAGGCGACTACCCCAAAAACCGCAGAAAAAAACCCTCATTAATGATACCTCTAATGATTTAGGCAGAAAAAATACCGTACTAATATATAAAAAAATTGGAATAAGATATGTATTAATACAATATACACGCTTCTTTTTTGACATTTTCCACTTATTCCAATTTGCTACCATCAATTTACCTTTTTCGATTGCCAAAGACCAATTATATATGGATAAATCAGAAACCCCAAAATATATTTTGAGGATTTTACAAGGTGTCAAAGCCACTTGAAACCCTCCTACTTCCATATTACCCTGCGGAAAGCCATTTAAACTTAAAACAATCTTTTTTTATTGTTTAAACTAGCTCCCGTAATAGTCCCTAATACCTGAATCAAATTACAAGCAACTTCTATAGACTCTCCATCTGGAACCACCATACACAGATCATCAGCATATGCTAATGCCTTACAATGTTTACCTAGTAGACCTGGAATATGTCTAACACCTGGGGATCTAATTAAAATTCTTAACAATGGGTCTAAAGCAAATACATATAGCAGGGGCCTTATGGATATCCTTGTTGTACCACTTTGTATATCTGATGCTTAGTACCCAACCACCCATTCTCTAAAGGTTTAACATATGCCAAAGAGTAACATAATTTAACCCAGCAAAGAAAGGAAGATGGAATTCCATAAGCTTCCATAACATTTCCACAACTATGAATAAGATACACCATCAAAGGCCTTTGCCTGATCCAAACTCACCAAATACCCTCTATTCCCTAAAACCTTATTCTTACACTTATATTGTACTATTAGTTCTCTTAATAAATACAAAACCTCTGTTATACTACTTCCTACCACTAAACAATGCTGTACTGAAGTTATCAATTCCGGCATTATAACACTTAGTCTATTTCCTAATAATTTAGAAAAGATTCTAAAATCTGTATTTAATAAGGTAAGAGGTCTCCAATTCCCGATTTCATTTCGATTGCCTGATTTAAAAAGAAAAATCATAATCCCCTCATACATAGAGGTAGGCAACATCAAAAAAATTATAGAATGTCAATAATCCTTGTGGCAAAAAATTCCATAGTAATTTATATATTTCATTTGGAAGCCCATCAGAACCAAGTGAAATGTTTGTTTTTAAAGAATTTATAACTGTATGGAGTTCAAAATGAGAAAATGGTTTTATCAAAGAATTTCTCAAACACTTAGATAACTGTGGTAACTCCGCTGCTTGTAACAATTGGGTAATAAACTCTGAATCAGGAACTGGTTCACCGAATTGTTCTATAATATATAAATTTATAATCTGCATAATCCCATCGCCTCAGCTCCAGATACAGACTTTAAACTAGTAAATTTCATACATTTGCGTCTTTTCTGACAGGCTATGAAAGGGTTAATCTGTTCTGCCATCCCCTTCATATCAAATAACTGCTCCCTATGTAATGATATTAATCTATCATATTGGTATTAAGACATAGCGGTTTTTGTTTCTCTGATTTCATTACTGTAATCTACAGTACCCATCTCTTAGCATGAAAATAATTCCTCTAACTTTTCCCGTAATTGAATATATTGTTTTTGTTTATTTAATGCTACATATCTATCAATATTTTGAAAAAATCCTTGTAAGCATAATTTAAAATCCTCCCACCAATGGCCTATATCATCATACAAAATTAATGCAGATAACTTGTCTGCTATCACAACCCATAACTTCTCTAATATTGTGGGCTGCATTAGCATAGAAATTCTAGGTATTAAAGAAGAAACTTCAAGACCTATTAAGCAATGGTCCGAAGTTTCTACAGGTGTGTTAAAGGTTTTGATAGTTGATAATGATTGGTGAATAAATAAAAAATCTATTCGGGATGACAATAAACCTTCAAGCCAGCCACTTGTATAATATTTTTAAGAAATGTTTTATCACAATACTGTTTTCCTTTGCCATCCTTTGGGTGAAAGGGTTTAATGTTTGCAAACAATGCCAGCCCTACATGGCTAGATGTACACCAAAAGTGCCATTCCCACATGGCCTGATGTATATGAAGAGTGCCAGTCCCACAGGATCCGATGTGTACAAGCAGTGCCAGTTCCACAGAGCCTGTTTACTTAATCTGATATATACAGACAGTGCAAGACCCACATGACCTGATGTATACCAACAGTGACAGTCCTATATGACCTGATGTGTATGAGCAGTGCCATTCCAACAGGGCCCAATGTTTACAGGCAGTGCCAGTCCCATAGGTCCCAGTGCTTACAGGCAGTGCCAGTTCAAACAGGACCTGATGTGTAGAAACAATGCCAGTTCCACAGGACATCATAGCCCAGATATTCAAACTGCGCCATTCTGTGGCACAAGCCCCTGCGCTGCTCAAAAAGTTGTTACAGGGTGTGGCTGTGAATATATTCAATGGAGTTGTGCTATTGAGCAACTTCTTTGAATATTGCCCCCTTGCCACACCCACTGTGCATGGCGCAGTGGAACTGCGCCACCGCAAGTGGTCAGAGTGGAGCATTCAGATGTGGTGGCACAAGTTCCATTGTGCCATGTGCCGCACCTGCGATATTCAAAAGGTGACATGCAAATGGGGCCATAATTTATGCAAGGCGCACGGGGGGCCATTTGCATCTAATTATGGCCCCATTTGCATGCCATTAGCATGCAGGTGCGCCGATCCCCGACCACTTGCGCCTGGCGCCCTGCCAGGCAGCAGCTGTTGGGGACCGACGCCCCCTGCAGCCCGATCGCAGGCATAACAGTATCCCCTCCATAGCCCGATCGCAGGCATGAAGTTATTCCTCCAGTAGCCCGATCACGGGCATGAAGTTATTCCTCCAGTAGCCCGATGGCGGGCATAAGGTTATTCCCCAGTAGCCGATCATGGGCATTAAGTTATACTCCCCAAAAGTCCAAGATCCCTGGTGGTCCAGTGGACTGCAAGAAGCCAGATCGCGGGCGGCATCCACAACCTCCCCATGTCCGCAATCCCTGGTGATCTAGTGGCCCCCAGCCCACCACCCAGAGCCCCACCACCCTGCTCCCCGTCAGCAGCGGGCGGGCAGCACCACCCGCCTGCCACCCCATCACCCGCCAATTGACGGCTGTGGTTGGGCTGCACGCCCATTGTTCGAGCATAAGCCAATGGGCGTAGCCCATACATGTTAAGGCAGTCCAGATATGTGAATTCATTCATTCACATATCTGGACTGGATTTCTTGGCAGGCGGGCTGTACACCTATTGACTCTTGCTCTGAACCAATGGGCGGCAGCCCTACCGAAGTTGTCAGTCGGCGGGTGGCGGACGGCAGATGGTGGTGCTGCCACCCGCCAGCTGATGGGGGAAGCGGGTGGTGGGGCTCCTGGGTGGTGGGTGTGGGGTCACTAGATCACCAGTGATTGCGGACGTGGGGAGTTGAGGATGCTGCCCGATCTGACTACTCGGGTCCACTGGACCACCAGGGATCTTGGACTTTGGGGAGAGAACTTAATGCCCGTGATTGGGCCACTGGGGAAATAACCTATGCCCACGGTTGGGCTACTGGGGGAAATAACTTCATGCCCACAATCAGGCTACTGAGCAGGAAATAACTTCATGCCCGCGATCGGGCTACTGAGGGGAGAATAACTTCATGCCAGCGATAGGGCTACTCGGGGGTGGGGGACGTTTGGTTATGCCCGATCAGGCCTAGAGGATAATGTTATGCCCTCGCTCAGGCTGCTGGGGGACCTTCAGCCTGAGATCGCGGCATGGGGGGCACCGCCAGGTGTGGCGGAATGAGTGGAGGGCCACCCACAGGTGGCAGCTGCTGTGTTGCGCCCTGCAATGCGGCAGCTCACCTGTGGGTGGCCCTCGACTTGATCCTTGTTTTTTTGGCGTAAAATTGTGCAGGCGCAGGTAGGGGTTGTGCCTGCATAACTCTGCATGGCCTGGCTGAATATCGGGATGTGCAGTTTATGCATGGGCACGCCCCCCACCTGTGCCTGCATACATTACTGATGCGCCCCGGCGCATCGGGATTTGTGCAGGCGCACTTTTCCCTTTTAAATATCGCACCGAGGCACATCAGTGGGTTGTGCATGGCGCAACACTGTTGCGCCATGCGCAACCCTTTTGAATATCTGGGACTCTATGTACAAAAAGTGCCATCCCTATATGACCTGATGTATTCAAACAGTGGCAGTCCTACAGGGCTCGATCTAAACAAACAGTGACAGTCCCACAAGATCTGATATTTATAAGCAGTGCCAGTACCACAGGGCCCAGTGTTTACCAGCTTTGCCAGCCCCACAGGTCCCAGTGTTTATAGGCAGTGCCACCATACAGGACCTAATGTGTAAAAGCTGTGCTAGTCCCACAGGGCCCAATGTTTACAGGCAGTGCAAGCAACACTGGACCTGATGTGTACAAACAGTGCCTGTCCCATAGGGCTCAATGTCTATAGACAGTGTCAATTCCACAGGGCCTAATGTTTGCAAACAGTGCCGGTCCCTCAGGGCCCAATGTTTGGAAACAGTGCCATCCCTACATAACCTAATGTGTGCACACAGAGCCAGTGTGCAGTGTTTACAGACAGTGTCAGCTTTTAAGGATCTACAAACACTGCCAGTCCCACCAGGTCCTATGTTTACAAGCAGTGCCAGACCTACTTGACCAGATGTATACAAACAGTGCTAGTCCAACATGACCTGATACATAAACAGCAACAGTCACACAGAACTTGATGTATACAGTCAATGCCAGTCCC
Source organism: Neoceratodus forsteri (assembly GCA_016271365.2). Taxonomy (NCBI): domain Eukaryota; kingdom Metazoa; phylum Chordata; order Ceratodontiformes; family Ceratodontidae; genus Neoceratodus; species Neoceratodus forsteri. The sequence continues at coordinate 1,027,125,860 of CM028130.1, read as the reverse complement.
ACAGGGCCCAATGTTTGCAGGCAGTGCCAGTCTCACAAGGTCCCACTGTTTACAGCAGTGCCAGTCCCACAGTGCCCACTGTTTACAGGGAATGCCAGTCCCATATGACCTGACATGTGCAAACAGTGTCAGTCCCAAAGGGCATATTATCTGCAGACAGTACCAGTACCATAGGGCTTAATATTTACATATAGTACCACTGCCACAGGGCCTAATGTTTGCAGACAGTGCCAGTCTCACAGGTTCCGATGTCTGTAGACAGTGACAGTCCCATAGCGCCCAATGTTTGCAGACAGTGCCAGTACCACAGGGCCCAATGTTTGCAAACAATGCCAGATCGACATGACCAGATGTACACAAAAAGTGCCATTTCTACATGGTTTGATGTATACAAAGAGTGCCAGTCCCACAAACTTGATGTGTGAGCAGTGCCAGTTCCACAGGGCCTAATGTATACATAATCTGATGTATACAAACACTGCCAGTCCCATACGGTCTGATGTATACCAACAGTGACAGTCTTATATGACAGGACTTAATGTTTATAGATGGTACCACTACCACTGGGCCCAATGATTGCAGAAAGTGCCAGTCCAATAGTGCCCAATGTTTGTAGACAGTGCCAGTCCCCACAGGGACCAATGTTTACAAACACTGCCAGCCCTATATAATCTGATGATGTATACAAACAGTGTCAGCCACACAGGGCCTGATGTATATAAACTGTGCCTGTCCCACAGGACCTGATACTTGCAAAGAGTGCCAGTCCCAGAGGACCTGATGTGTCCAAGCAGTGCCAGTCCCTCAGGGCTCAATGTTTACAGGCAGCACCAGTCCCACAGGGACCATCATTCACAGGCAGTGCCATCCCCATTTGAGCTGATATGTGCACACAGTGCCAGTCCCATGGGGCCTAATGTTTACAGACAGCACCAGTACCAAAAGGCATAATGTTTACAGACAGTGCCACTCCCACGGGGCCCAATCATTGAAGGTAGTGCCAGTCACACATGACCCAGTGTTTGCAGACAGTGCCAGTCCCACAGGTTTCAATGTTTACAAACAGCCACAGCACCATATAACCTGATGTATACAAACAGTGCCAGTCTCACAGCACCTGATATATACACGAGCAGTGCCAGTTCCAGAGGACCTGATGTATAGTAGCAATGCGAGTTCCACTGGACCTGATATCTACAAGCAGTGTATGCTCTATATAACCTAATGTATACAAATAGTTGTAGTCCCAGAAGGCCTGATGTATACAGAGTGCCAATCTCACAGGACTGGATGTGTACAAGCAGTGCCAGTCTCACGTGACCCAATGTTTACAGCCGGTGCCAGTTACACAGGTCACAGTGTTTACAGGCAATTTTAGCCCAACAGGACCTAATGTCTGAAAGCCGTGCCAGTCCCACGGGGCCCAGTGTTTACAGGCAGTGGCAGCACCATTGGACCTGTACAAACAGTGCCTGTACCATATAGTCCAATGTTTGCAGACAGTTTAGGCTCCGGCAGCTGCTCCCCCCACTCAGCTTCCATCAGAGGTCAGTCATGAGTTGGGCGCCCCCCCGCCTCCCGGAGAAAGAAAGCAGTCCATAGGACCTTTAGTTCTCCTCCCCCTACCGGCCTCCTACTCCTCGGGCCTTTTCCCGAACATGGAGAATTGGCATCATAAGCAGAAACCCTACCACTGTGCTGGCAGGCCAGCCTACACAGGGCCCAGTGTTTACAGACACTGCCAGTACCACAGGGTCTGATGTTTGCAAACAGTGACAATCCAACAGAACCCAATGTGTGCAGTCAGGGCCTGCCCTACAGAACCAAATGTGTACACACAATGCCAGCCTCAAAGGCTGCTGTTTTTACAGACAGTGTCAGCTTTTTTAGGACTTATGTGCAAACAGTGCCAGTACCACAGGAAGCTATGTTTACAAACAGTGCAAGCCCTACATGGCCAGATGTACACAGACAGTACCAGTCCTACACAGCCTGATGTTTACAAACAGTACCAGTTCCACAGGACCTGATGTGTACAAGTAGTGCCAGTCCCAGAGGGCCCAATGTTTACAGACCATGTCAGCCTGACTGGGCCCAATGTCTACACATAGTACCAGTCCCACAATGTCCAGTACTTGCTGAAACTGGCTGTTCCACAGACTCCAATGTTTACCGACAGTGCTAGTATAACAGGGCCAATATTTACAGACAGTGCGTATGACAGGACCAATATTTACAGACAGTGCTAGTATGACAGAGCCAATATTAACAGACAGTGCTAGTATGACATGGTCAGTTTACAGACAGTGTTAGTATGACAGGACCAATATTTACAGACAGTGCTAGTATGACAGGACCAATGTTTACAGACAGTGCTAGTATGACAGGGCCAATGATTACAGAAAGTGCAAGTATGACACGGTCAGTTTACAGACAGTGCTAGTATGACAGGACCAATGTTTACAGACAGTGTCAGTATGACAGGGCCAATGTTTACAGACAGTGCTAGTATGACACGGTCAGTTTACAGACAGTGCTAGTATGACAGGGTCAATATTTACAGACAGTGCTTGTAGGACAGGGTCAGTTTATAGACAGTGTTAGTATGACAGAAACAATGTTTACAGACAGTGTTAGTATGACAGAACCAATGTTTACAGACAGTGCTAGTATGACAGGGTCAATATTTATAGACAGTGCTAGTATGACAGTCAATGTTTACAGACAGTGCTAGTATGACAGGGCCAGTTTACAGACAGTGTTAGTATGACAGGACCAATGTTTACAGACAGTGCTAGTATAACAGGACCAATATTTACAGCCAGTGTTAGTATGACAGGACCAATGTTTACAGACAGTGTTAGTATGACAGGGCCAATGTTTACAGACAGTGCTAGTATGACAGGGCCAATATTTACAGACAGTGCTAGTATGACAGGGCCAATATTTACAGACAGTGCTAGTATGACAGGGCCAATATTTAAAGACAGTGCTAGTATGACAGGGCCAATATTTACAGACAGTGCTAGTGTGACAGGGTCAGTTCACAGACGGAGCTAGTATAACAGGACCAATGTTTACAGACAGTGCTAGTATGACAGGACCAGTGTTTACAGACAGTGCTAGTATGACACAGTCAGTTTACAAACAGTGTTAGTATGACAGGACCAATATCTACAGACAGTGCTAGTATGACAGGGCCAATGTTTACAGACAGTGCTAGTATGACAGGGCCAATGATTACAGACAGTGCTAGTATGACAGGGTCAGTTTACAGACAGTGCTAGTATGACAGGACCAATGTTTACAGACAGTGTTAGTATGACAGGGCCAATGTTTACAGACAGTGCAAGTATGACACGGTCAGTTTACAGACAGTGCTAGTATGACAGGGCCAATGTTTACAGACAGTGCTAGTATGACAGGGTCAGTTTACTGACAGTGCTAGTATAACAGGACCAATGTTTACAGACAGTGCTAGTATGACAGGACGAATGTTTACAGACAGTGCTAGTATGACAGGACCAATGTTTATAGACAGTGCTAGTATGACAGGACCAATATTTACAGACAGTGCTAGTATGACAGGGTCAGTTTACAGACAGTGCTAGTATGACAGGACCAATGTTTACAGACAGTGCTAGTATGACAGGACCAATATTTACAGACAGTGCTAGTATGACAGGGTCAGTTTACAGACAGTGCTAGTATGACAGGACCAGTGTTTACAGACAGTGCTAGTATAACAGGGCCAATATTTCCAGACAGTGCTTGTAGGACAGGGTCAGTTTACAGACAGTCTAAGTATTACCGGACCAGTGTTTACAGACAGTGTTAGCATAACGGGACCAGTGTTTACAGACAGTGCTAGTATAACAGGACCAATGTTTACAGACAGTGCTAGTATAACAGGGCCAGTGTTTACAGACAGTGTTAGTATGACAGGACCAATGTTTACAGACAGTGCTAGTATGACAGGGCCAGTTTACAGACAGTGTTAGTATGACAGGACCAATGTTTACAGACAGTGCTAGTATAACAGGACCAATGTTTACAGACAGTGTTAGTATGACAGGGCCAATGTTTACAGACAGTGCTAGTATGACAGGGCCAATATTCACAGACAGTGCTAGTATGACAGGGCCAATATTTACAGACAGTGCTAGTATGACAGGGTCAGTTTACAGACAGTGCTAGTATGACAGGACCAGTGTTTACAGACAGTGCTAGTATAACAGGGACCAGTGTTTACAGACAGTGCTAGTATAACGGGACCAGTGTTTACAGACAGTGCTAGTATGACAGGACCAATGTTTACAGACAGTGCTAGTATGACAGGACCAATGTTTACAGACAGTGCTAGTATGACAGGACCAATGTTTACAGACAGTGCTAGTATAACAGGACCAATGTTTACAGACAGTGTTAGTATGACAGGGCCAATGTTTACAGACAGTGCTAGTATGACAGGACCAGTGTTTACAGACAGTGCTAGCATGACACAGTCAGTTTACAGACAGTGTTAGTATAACGGGACCAGTGTTTACAGACAGTGTTAGTATGACAGGGCCAGTTTACAGACAGTGTTAGTATGACAGGATCAATGTTTACAGACAGTGCTAGTATAACAGGACCAATATTTACAGCTAGTGTTAGTATGACAGGACCAAGGTTTACAGACAGTGCTAGTATGCCAGGGCCAATATTTATAGACAGTGCTAGTATAGCTGGACCAGCATTTACAGACAGTGCAAGTATAACAGGACCAATGTTTACAGACAGTGCTAGTATGACAGGACCAGTGTTTACAGACAGTGCTAGTATGACAGGATCAGTTTACAGACAGTGCTAGTATAACAGGACCAATGTTTACAGACAGTGCTAGTATGACAGGACCAGTGTTTACAGACAGTGCTAGTATGACACAGTCAGTTTACAGACAGTGCTAGTATAACAGGGCCAATGTTTACAGACAGTGCCAGTCTGACAGGACCAATGTTTACAGACAGTGCTAGTATGACAGGACCAATGTTTACAGACAGTGTCAGTATGACAGGGCCAATGTTCACAGATAGTGCCAGTCTGACAGGACCAATGTTTACAGACAGTGCTAGTATGACAGGACCTATGTTCACAGACAGTGCTAGTATGACAGGGTCAGTTTACAGACGGTGCTAGTATAACAGGACCAATGTTTACAGACAGTGCTAGTATGACAGGGCCAGTTTACAGACAGTGTTAGTATGACAGGATCAATGTTTACAGACAGTGCTAGTATAACAGGACCAATATTTACAGCCAGTGTTAGTATGACAGGACCAATGTTTACAGACAGTGTTAGTATGACAGGGCCAATGTTTACAGACAGTGCTAGTATGACAGGACCAGTGTTTACAGACAGTGCTAGTATGACAGGACCAATGTTTACGGACAGTGTTAGTGTGACAGGACCAATGTTTACAGACAGTGCTAGTATGACAGGGTCAGTTTACAGACAGTGCTAGTATGACAGGACCAAGGTTTACAGACAGTGCTGGTATGCCAGGGCCAATATTTATAGACAGTGCTAGTATAGCTGGACCAGCATTTACAGACAGTGCTAGTATAACAGGACCAATGTTTACAGACAGTGCTAGTATGACAGGACCAGTGTTTACAGACAGTGCTAGTATGACAGGGTCAGTTTACAGACAGTGCTAGTATAACAGGACCAATGTTTACAGACAGTGCTAGTATGACAGGACCAGTGTTTACAGACAGTGCTAGTATGACACAGTCAGTTTACAGACAGTGCTAGTATAACAGGACCAATATTTACAGACAGTGTTAGTATGACAGGACCAATGTTTACAGACAGTGCTAGTATGACAGGGTCAGTTTACAGACAGTGCTAGTATGACACGGTCAGTTTACAGACAGTGTTAGTATGACAGGACCAAGGTTTACAGACAGTGCTAGTATGCCAGGGCCAATATTTACAGACAGTGCTAGTATAACAGGACCAATGTTTATAGACAGTGTTAGTATGACAGGACCAATGTTTACAGACAGTGTCAGTATGACAGGACCAACATTTACAGACAGTGCTAGTATGACAGGGTCAGTTTACAGACAGTGCTAGTATAACAGGGCCAATATTTATAGACAGTGCTAGTATGACAGGGTCAGTTTACAGACAGTGCTAGTATAACAGGGCCAATATTTATAGACAGTACTAGTATGACAGGGTCAGTTTACAGACAGTGCTAGTATGACAGGATCACTGTTTACAGACAGTGCTAGTATGACAGGGCCAATATTTACCGACAGTGCTAGTATGACAGGGTCAGTTTACAGACAGTGTTAGTATGACAGGATCACTGTTTACAGACAGTGCTAGTATGACAGGGCCAATATTTACAGACAGTGCTAGTATAACTGGACCAGTGTTTACAGACAGTGCTAGTATAACAGGACCAATGTTTACAGACAGTGCTAGTATGACACGGTCAGTTTACAGACAGTGCTAGTATAACAGGACCAATGTTTACAGACAGTGTTAGTATAACAGGACCAATGTTTACAGACAGTGCTAGTATGACAGGACCAGTGTTTACAGACAGTGCTAGTATAACAGGACCAATGTTTACAGACAGTGCTAGTATGACAGGGCCAATATTTACAGACAGTGCTAGTATGACAGGGTCAGTTTACAGGCAGTGCTAGTATAACAGGATCAATGTTTACAGACAGTGCTAGTATGACAGGGCCAATGTTTACAGACAATGCTAGTATAACAGGATCAATGTTTATAGACAGTGCTAGTATGACATGGTTTGTTTACAGACAGTGTTAGTTTGACAGGACCAGTGTTTACAGACAGTGCTAGTATGACAGGGTCAGTTTACAGGCAGTGCTAGTATAACAGGATCAATGTTTACAGACAGTGCTAGTATGACAGGGTCTGTTTACAGACAGTGTTAGTATGACAGGACCAGTGTTTACAGACAGTGCTAGTATAACAGGGCGAATGTTTACAGACAGTGCCAGTATGACAGGACCAATATTTACAGACAGTGCTAGTATAACAGGGCGAATGTTTACAGACAGTGCCAGTATGACAGGACCAATATTTACAGACAGTGCTAGTATAACAGGGCGAATGTTTACAGACAGTGCCAGTATAACAGGACAAATATTTACAGACATTGCTTGTAGGACAGGGTCAGTTTACAGACAGTGTTAGTATGACTGGACCAATGTTTGCAGGCAGTGCTAGTATGACAGGACCAATGTTTACAGACAGTGCTAGTATGACAGGGCCAATATTTACAGACAGTGCTAGTATGACAGGGCCAATATTTACAGACAGTGCTAGTGTGACAGGGTCAGTTTACAGACAGTGTTAGTATGACAGGACCAATGTTTGCAGGCAGTGCTAGAATAAAAGGACCATTATTTACAGACAGTGCTAGTATAACAGTACCAATGTTTACAGACATCACAAGTCCTAAAGGGTCAAAAGTTTGCTGAGAGTGTCTGGTCCACACGACCACTGTCTACAAACAGTGTCTGTCCTATTGGGCCCAATGTCTACAGACAGTGTCAATCCCAAAGAGCACAGTGTTTACAAACAATGCTTGTTCTACAGGGCCCAGTGTTTACAAGCAGTGCATGTTCTACAGGGCCCAATGTTTACAAACAGTGCATGTTATACAGGGCCCAGTGTTTACAAACAGTGCATGTTCTACAGGGCCCAGTATTTATAAACAGTGCATGTTCTACAGGGCCCAATGTTTACAAACAATGCATGTCCTACAGGGCCCAGTGTTTACAAACAGTGCATGTTCTACAGGGCCCAATGTTTACAGACTGTGCCAGTCCCACAGGGCATAATGTTTGCAAACAGTGTCAGTACCTCAGGATCCAATATTTACAAACAGTGCTAGTCAAACAGAACTCAGTGTGTGCAGTCAGTGTCAGCCCTGCAGATCCTAATGTGTGCACACAAAGCCAGTCTCACAGGGCCCAATGTTTACAGACAGTGTCATCTTTTAAGAACATATTATGTGCAAATCCCACATGGCCCCATGTTTACAAACAGTAACAACCCAATATGGCCTGATGTATACAAACAGTGAGAGTACCAAAGGACCTGATTTGTACAATCAATGCCAGTCTCACAGTGTCCAATGTTTACAGACAGTGCCAGTACAATAGGGCATAATGTTTACAGACAGTATCACTCCCACAGTGCCCAATCATTGCAGACAGTGCCAGTCCCACAGGGCCCAATGTTTATAAACACTGCCAGCTCTATATAACCTGATGTATACAAACAGTGCGAGTCTCATAGGCCCTGATGTGTACAAACACTGCCAGCCCTATATAACCTGTTTTCAAACAATGCTAGTCTCACAGGGCCTAAGGTATACAAACAGTGCCAGTCCCACATGACATGATGTGTACAACCAGTGCCCTTCTCACTGGGCCCAATGTTTATGGGAATTGCAAGTCCCACAGGGCCCAATGCTTACAAACAGTGCCATCTCCATAAAACCTATTATATACAAACAGTGCCAGTCCCACAGGGCCTGATGTATACAAACAGTGCCAGTCCCACAAGACCTGATATATATGCAAGCAGTGCCAGCCCTATATGATCTGATGTATACAAACAGAGCCAGCCCCACAGGGCCTGATGTGTACAAAGAGAGACAGTCACACAGGGCCTGATGTGTACAAGGAGTGCCAGTCACACAGTACCTGATGTTTACAGACAGTGCCAGCCCCACTGGACCAGATGTGTACTAACAGTACCTGTCCTATAGGGCCCAATCTTGGCAGAGAGTACCTGTTCCACAGGGCCCAATGTTTACTGGCAGCACCATTTTCACAACACCTAAGGTTTGCTGAGAGTGCCTGTCCCACAGGGCTAAATGTTTACAGATGGGGACAGTCTGATATGACCCAGAATTTAAAAACAGTGCCTGTTCCATAGGGCACAATGTTTACAGAGAGTGCCAGTCCCAGAGGATGCAATGTTTACAGACAGCGCCAATCTCACAGGTCCCAATGCTTGCAGACAGTGCCAGTCCTACAGGGTCATGTAGTGGTGGTTCCACAGTGCCAAATGTTGACAGACAGCACCAGTCCCAGAGGGCCTGATGTGTAAAAAGAGTGCCAGTCACACATGACCTGATGTTTACAGGCAGTGCCAGTCCCACTGAACCTGATGTGTACAAACAGTACCTGTCCTATAGGGCCCAGTCTTGGCAGAGAGTGCCTGTACCACAGGGCCCAATGTTTACTGGCAGCACCATTCTCACAGGACCCAAGGTCTGCTGAGAGTGCCTGTCCCTTAGGGTCCAATGTTAGATAAGGACAGTCTGATATGGCCCAGTGTTTAAAAACAGTGCCTGTTCCAAAGGGCACAATGTTTGCAGAGAGTGCCAGTCCCTGAGGATGCAATGTTTACAAACGGTGCCAGTACCACAGGGCACAATGTTTGCAGACAGTGCCAGTACCACAGGGTCATGTGTTTGCAGACAGTGCCAGTCCCACAGGGTCATGTGTTTTCAGACAGTGGCACTGCCACAGGGCCAGATGTTTACAGACAGTGCCAGTCCTACAGGGTCCTGTGTTTGCAGAAAGTGCCAGTCCCACAGGGCCAAATGTTTGCAGACAGTGCCAGTCCCACAGGGCCCAATGTTTGCAAATAGTGCCAGTCCCACAGAGCCCAAAGTTTACAAATAAAGTTAGTCCTACAGGCTCAACATGTGCAGACACTGCCAGCAGTACAAGACCTAATGTGTGTAACCCTTGGGGCTTACATTGTTTGCCCCCAGGTCCTTTGCCTTCCTGTTTCCTCCTGCTACCTCCCTCTACTGTTGGTGTCTCACCCTCATCACTGCCATCAGCCCGCGTTCCCGATTGCTCCTGGTGCCCAGTAATTTCTCCTGAAGCAGCCCACACTTCAGTTTAACCCATTTCAGGCTTAGACTTTGAACCATGATCCTCCTGCTGCTAGCAGTGCACCTCAGTGCATACAAGATAGCGCAGGCACGAGCAGCGCCTTTGAAGTGCCGACCGGAGATTTTGCCGTTGGCAGGAAAGTTGTTTTTTGGTCCAGGTGCCTCTCTTCTGCTTTATGAGGGCTGGTGATCAAAATGCTGCGGATTAAAAGCTGCTTGGGAAGAAAATAAAAGAGTTTGCTGAACGGGGCTAAGATGGGACTCATTAATATGCATGAGCCCTACATAAATATTCATGAGGTGTTGCTGCCACCTGGGGGATGTGTATAACGACAGTAGCGACAGAAAAACTACAGGGGATAAACATATAAATGTGGGCTCCTTTGAAAAGGCACAGCCAGGGCTACATGAGTGTTTGAAAATTGTGAAATAAATGTATATTGCCTGGCTGCACCAGAACTTACAAAGTGGGGAACGGTTTAGACTGCATAAGTACTTTTACAGCAGCCACCATTTTGGGTGTCTCACAGCCAATCACCAGCATGGATTTCAGCGAGAGGCTCATGGGACATAACAAGAGACTTGTGGGAGAGAAACAGGGCTTTATCCCTGGTGCCAAAGATCCAGCCAATTAAAAGACTAATACTGTAATTGGCAGCTTGGGCAGCCAATCGAATTGCTGGAACTCTGCCCTTTGTTCAAGAAGAACTGTTTTAAATTGAGGTGAGTTAGATTCAGCTCAAGACATCGAGGAGAGAGAAGCCTGTGTGGCTCTGTGCTGCCTTTTCACAGAAGAGGCCTGCATCGCCTCCTGTGAGTAATCCTCTGGTCCAAAAGGGATCAGAACTTGGAATTGCCTGCCAGCAGACCAGAAGGGGGTGTTCAGCAAGTCGGCTGAGATTTCAACTGGCCAGAAACTGAAAAGAGGAGAAGTCTGATGTTTCTTCAGCCAGATGTGCGGAGGCCTACTACGTGTGTGGAGACATTGAACCAGGGACTCCTGTGCCAAAGTTCAGGAGCCATTCCAGCCAGAAGAGATTTTTCCCTTCACAGTCCAACTGGAGGTTTCACCAGCACACAGAACAAACTTAACCTTAAAAGAGACATTTTCTTCCTTTTGGCCTATGCCATCGATGGCCCAGCCAGACTGTTCCTGTACCATTTTCAGCATCTCAGTGAGAGACCAGACTTGGGGAGTCAGCCCATGCACAGCAATTGATCACAGATTGTGGCCACCTACAGGGAAAGGCCGTGAAGAGGAAGTGAGTCGTGTCGGCCCAGATCCCCACTGACTTTCAGACGTTGCATCAGGTCTTCATTTCATCAGCCTTGCCATCTGCTACATTGGGTACAATGAGAAAAATCAGGGTAGCTCCCTGCAACAAATCCTCAATCGTTAATGGTACCATCTTATTTTGTTTACCAGTTAATGTGCGTAAAAGTGACTGGGCCATCCAGCCTTGGATACAAATGGTTTATGGTTTCTAAATGTCTTGCTCTCATTTACTCACCCTTCTTTCCACCAAGGGCCCCAACATCAGCTTCAACACCTGCCAACCCATGGCACCACCTCAGGCATCCATGTGTTCTATTCTGGGTACCCAGTAGTTGCTAGACTGATAAATTCAGGACTCTAAAGCCATGAAAAATAACCTAGTCTGTTTTAATTACAGTAAAGTAATCATTTGCTTAAATTTACACCCCTCTCTTGTTCACGTCCCCCTTAATAAATCTGAATTACTGTTTTGATGTTAACCTGGCCTGTGAGCATATTATTACCTGGCCTAAAGTAATTTAAGTACTGCAAAGCATATTGAAAGCGCATGCTTATATTGTTGAAACTGTCTTTTACAGGGGGTTGCAGGGCACGAGCCAGATATCCAGACCCTGCTGGTAAGTGGGCTGACCGTGAGCATATCATTAATGTTCAAACTATCTGGTATTCTAATTGTTGAACACTGCAACTATTTAGGTTTTTGTAAAGGGTCACTAGGCAGGATTGTGGATCATATTAGCTTCCCAGACAGTTGTACCTATTTTGATAGTTACCCCCATAATTTCTCTGGGTGGAGGCACCATAATTATAGCACTATTACTACTGATAGCGCCCCCCCCCAACTTGGTAGTTATGAACCCAGGCCCCTCAACCTGTTATTAGGTATCCAGGCAGGGGTAGTAGCCCTTGGTATAACAACGCCAGGGTTACAAAATTAGAGGCACCGCTGGGATTACTGCCCCCCTAGTGGACAAAAATAAAAAATTCATCTAAACTTTTTATGGGTACCACTGAAGAGATGGCTGTGCACCAGTTAGTTAGTTGGTGGTTGGTGTACAGGGAGTGAAACTGACCCCCAGAATGCTTTGTTATTACTTGATATTCCCCATGGCACTAGTAAGGACACTATTGAACGGGCGCTCTAACTGTTTGGGTGAGGTTGTGGTAGTAGGTCGACAAGCTGACCTGACTGCCCAAACACTAATGGTTCTTGAGGAGTGTAGTAAAGCCATGAACACTACTAAAGTGCCTTCAGTTATCACCATTGATGAGTCCCTGGCAGCATGGAGGGTGGCAACCAAGGACAGTGAGAGTCCCTCACAGCCAGAACCCCCCTCTCTCCAAAAGTCTTGAAGAGAAGCTTGCCAAATGGCTACAGGCTGAGTGTCAAACCCTCGAGGACTTGAAAAAGTTACTGAAGCCTCCCTTGGGGCCTGCACCAGTCCCGGCACCTGAACCAGTTCCAGTGCCCACACCGATACTGGTACCTGTACCTAATCTTTTGCATGTGCCCGCAATTAGTCAAGACTCCTACTGCAGATTGCGAGTGTTTTCTGGCACCCTTCCCACACCCCAAGGGGAAGATGATTTAAAGACTTGGATGGGCTATGCAACCCCCCTGGTCCAAGAGCGTCAGTGTGCAGAAGCTGAAAAGCAGAAAAGGCTCATGGAAAGTTTAAGGGGTGCTGCACTTGAAGCCATAAAGTCTTTGAGGTCCACAAACCCTGATGCTTCAGCCCAAAATTATTTGTCTGCTCTAGAAGGTGTTTTTGGTAGTACTAAAGCTGGGGAAGATTTGGTGTGGAAATTCACATCTATCGAGTAGTGGAAAAGTGAATGCTTGTCTGAATATGCCACTCAGCTGGAAAGGGCTTTACAGAGAGTCTACAGAAAAGGTAGGGTATTGGGCAATGACTTGAAATGCGTGAGACTAGACCGTATACTCATATCTGTCAAATACTCTAGAATGCTAATCCTCCAGCTAAAGCTCCAAGATAGGAAAGATAATCCCCCTACTTATTGTTATCTAATAAAATAACTCACGGAGGCTGAAGGTGAGGAAGATGTCTGGGATCCTTGTGCAGGCGTTGCTAGAGTAGCTTCAGTGCTGAGAAGGCCCAGCAAGGAAGAGACTATTGAGGACGCTCCACCATGGACATAGGTACTTAAAGAGATTAGACAACTGAAAACTAGTGCTCTGACTAAGGCTATAGCAGATAAAGGGCAGGACACCCTTCACAATGTATGCTATGGGAGTGGGAGAGCATGCCCAGGTGCCCCCTGTAGATGGCAGCCAAAAGACTGAACTAAGTGAATTCTCTGCTATGGTGAAAGAACTGATGGAATGCAGTGCTCAGACCCAACAAGGGCCCATTACTACCAGTACCTCTCCTCAGATCCCCAGCACGTATCCTTCATGTCCCACTAACCATGACTACCGGCCAAATCCCGATGTTCTGTCACAGCCCAAGCAGCCTAGAGAAGGTGAGTTCTGCTACAAATGTGGGAAAGATGGCCACCTGAAGAGGGAGTGCTGATCCAGAGAGGATCCAATCAGGGTGAGAGACAGGCTGCTGGACCAAATGCACCCAAGGCAAAGTAATGCCAGTGGAGCCTCATTCCAATCTCGATAAAATGCATCTGTAACCAAGGCCTTTGTTCCTGCTCCTGCAATGTCTGTAAATGTCACATTGGATTGGTTAGAGGTGATAGGCCCCTCAATGGAGACTACCGTGCATGTAGATGGCATCCCGGCTCACGCTGTCCTTGACAGTGGGTCTCAAGTCACTATAATATTCAAGGACTGATATGATCAACATCTGTCTGACCGTCCCTTACAATCTTAAGAGGGACTGAATGTGTGGGGCTTAAGCGAAAAGTCTTATCTGTACCTGGGATTCTTGATAGTGTGACTTTTGTTCCTGTCCACTGCGGCAAGTGTGGATGAACCAGCAGAGACCATTGCGCTAGTCTGTCCACCTTCTGGTTTATATGATGGAGTTCCAGTACTCATCGGCACCAGCGCTCACATGTTTTGGCACCTAGCTCAATTGTGCCAAGTACATCAAAACACATGGTCTGGAAGAGCCTTACCCATCTATGCCGTAGTCCAACGGGCATATGAAAAGCAACTGCACTCAAAGGAAAATGATAAAGATGAACCCGTGGGGCTGGTGTGAAAAAAAGTTCCCTCAACACTCGTTCTCCCTTATGAATGCCAAATGCAGTATTGATGGAGAGGTCCACCTGCGGAAAGATGTGACCAACCAAATTCTCATGCTGGATGCTCCAGAAGCTGGAAAGCTGCCTGAAGGACTCATGGTCGAACCAAGTATGCTTCCTGTTCGTGCCCACACCTATGCTAGGAGGGTAGTGGTTCAGATCCAGAATGTCACTGATAGAGACATCAAAGTCAGTTAAGGTTGCACTCTAGCCAAAGTTTACCGTGCAGATACTGTAGTCTTGCCATCCAAGCCGCAACTGGGAGAAGATGACGATGTATCCCCAGACCTGTTTGACTTCAATGAGTCACTCATTCCTGAGGGGTGGAAAGAAAGGATTAGCCAGAAATTGGCGGCATGAAGCAAAGTGTTCTTGCTGAAAGAATGGGACATTGGTTGTGTCACTGGTGCAAGGCATCACATACGCCTTCACAAAAAAAGGCATTTTCGAGTAAGATCCCGCCGATTGGCCCCCTGTGGATATAGATGATGTCAGATGCCACCTGCAAGAAATGCTAGCAGCAGGAATAATACAGGAGTCACACAGTCCTTGTGTTTATTCAGTTGTGGTGGTTCACAAAAAGAATGGCTCGGTGCGCATGTGCGTTGACTACAGAACTTTAAATAAAAGAGGTGCTAGGTTACAATGTCGCAAGACATTATGCCGCGTGCCAATACAGAGTGATTTCTTGCATGCGGCATAAGTTCTCTTTTGTGGGAGGCTCTGCCCCCACACCTCGTTATGGGGGACTGCACCTCGAACCCCCAATAAGGATTCTCATCTCTGGGGGGGGTGTTAACATTGAAATCGCACAAAAAGTGCAAAAAATTAAAAAAGTCTCTTGCGTCTAGGACTGGGAATCAAACCCAGTCCCAAACACAGTACTTGGGTTTCCTGCTGCCTGTGGCTTACTCCATCAAGCCACAGCAGTTGCTCAGCGGAACCTCATCCAAGCAGAGGGTGCAGTACTGCGTACAGCAGTATTCGTGGTATTGCACCTCTTGATCTTCTCTACAGCACTCTTTCCGGTTAGCAGTAATGTCGTATGCTATTAAGGGTATGACATAGTGAGCCGGTAGGAATAAAATAACTGTCCCTGACCAGTATACCATGCCCTGCATCCAAGATGCTTTAGACTGTTTAAATGGGAGCAAGTGGTTTTCTGTACTTAATTTGCGAAGTGGGTATTACCAAATCACAATGGCTCTGAAGGACCATGACAAAAATGCTTTTATTTGTCTTCTGGGTTTCTACGAGTTTCTTTGCATGCCCCACGGCATATCTGGAGCACCAGCAACTTTCCAGCATTTAATTGAACTAGCAGCGGGAGATATGAACTTGTTGGAATGCCTTGTTTATTTGAACAATGTTATAGTTTTCGGTAAGACCCTTGAAGAGCATGAGGCCCATCTCTTTGAAGTACTGGATCATCTTGAAGAATTTGAGTTGAAATTATCAATGGACAGATGTCAGTTTTTCCAGAGCTCAGTAAAATATGTCGGTCACGTTGTGTCCTCAGAAGGAATTCAGACAGATCCTGCTCAAGCGGAAGCTCTGACCACCTGGCGAAGATCAGACAATCTAAAAGAACTGTAGAGATTCCTGGGCTTTTGTGGCTACTATCACCCTTTCGTCAAAGACTACACCAAGACAGTACATCCACTGTTGAATTTAAGCCATCATTCATCAAAAATTCAAAAAGAGTGCTGTCAAGGATAGTGACAAAACATATTTCTGTCCAAATAAACTTTTTGGCCAACGATGGACCACAGACTGTAAGTCAGCATTCCAAGAAATAATTTATCAACTCACGCATGCACCTGTACTAGCTTACGCCAACCCATCTAAACCTTATGTTCCCCATATCAGTGCTAGCCTAAGTGGCTTAGGAACCATGCTTTATCAAGAATACATAGAAGGTTTGCGTCCAGTGGCGTTTGATAGCCGAAGTCTGACTCCATCAGAAAAAAATTATCCTGTGCACAAGTTGGATTTTCTCACTTTAAAGTGGGCCATCATAGACCAGTTTCATGTGTACTTATATGGTGCAAAGATCTTAGTAAAGACAGACAATAATCCGTTAACTTATGTTCAGACATCTGCCAAGCTAGATGCAACTGGACAACGACGGCTCTCAGCATTATCCATAGAAACATGGAAGTTGACAACAGAAGGAGACTGCTAGGTTCAACTAGTCTGACATGTCTGACTATGCAGTAGAATACAGGCCTGGGCCTTAATCACATTTATGCTGATGCTCTCTCCAGGAGGCCAAATTCCTTTTAGCAGTGAGTGCATATACTGGAACATTCTGTCAAGGCCTTACGTCATAAATTTGAAAGAGATGAAACCCCATCTCCTGAGACAGTAAACTGTTTAGCTGATTGCTTAGGACCACCTGACTCCTGTTTGCCACCAACATTCTGTAGCTTCGCAGAGTTAGATCTAAGTACTTTGCCTCAACTTACTCCTGCCAACATTTTAAAAGAACAGTATTATGACCCTATGATCCGACCAGTCTTAAACGCATTACAGAAAGGGGAAGATGTCTCCGAATTGCGCTCAAGTGATCAGTGTACTGCTTTGTTATTCAGAGAAGGGCCTAAACTCAAGCTCAAAGAGAGACTGTTGTACAGAGAACTTGCACACAATCAAGGTACAGTGGTAAAGAAACAGCTAGTACTTCCATCCACATTCAAGAATGCTGTTTTAAAAGCTCTCCATGATCAGATAGGACATTTGGGTAGTGAAAGAACGTTAGAGTTGGCCCGTGCATGGTTTTTTCAAGAATTGCAAGCTGGGGACAGAGTTTTAATGAGAAATCTGGGATTCCAGGGAAAACATAAAACTGCTGACAAATGGAGTCACCAGCCCTACGTTGTAATCAGTAAGTTATCCGACTCGCCAGTATACATAGTATGTCCAGAAGGTGACCCCAAGACTTTAAAGACTATTCATAGAAATCATCTGTTACCCATTGGGCAAACAGTTATAGACACTGCATTGCCAGATCCCGCTCCAACAGGGCCTGTCACTTGTTTTGCTGCACAAAAGCAATCAAAACCTCAAGTCATTGCAAATCTACAGTTGCTGCCCTCTGCTACAACCAGTACAGACCATGATGGTGTCGATTCAGATGATGATGAAAGTGATTTGGGGATTGTTTTCTTTCCATCTTTAAACTAGCTCAAGTATTTCAAGGAAACCCTTTGCGCAACAGAGGTGACAATCCAAGTAGTCCAGCAATGCCAGGTCATCCTGATTCCTCAATTGAACCCGTACCTTCTGACAGCGACGTTCAAAGTGTGAGCTCTGAAATAGCCAACTCTTTGTGCCTGGTGGAACTATCAGAAATTGAAATATTGGATTCTGATCAAGAAAATGGTGAACCTATCATTGAACCTTAAAGTGATGCTGAAACAAGTGGGCCTAATGACCTAGTTCAAGTCCCAGACAATGTTGTTATCCCTGCAAATGCTAACAGTGTGTTGAATGATTCGAACTTTGTTGAAATATCTCTCTCGGACAAATCTGACTCTCAAGAACCAGAAAGTTCAAGTGTTACGCCAAGTGCAAGTAATAGCTCCAATTCTGAACATCAGCCAAGTGCTGTGGTACCTCTTTCATCAGAAGCTGTCTTACTGGTGGACAATGAGCTGGTAGTAGCTACCTCGAATGCTGATGTTCAAAGACAAGTTCCAGTGTCCCTTTCACCTTGATGTTCAGATAGAGCAATAAAGCCAGTGGTTTGACTCATGTATGACACACCAGGAATGGCTGTAGATCTGCCCATGAATGTAATTCACAAAGGGGTATATGTTACAGCAAATTCCCTGCCCAAACTAGTGTTTACTGCATCTGCCCAAGTGATAGTTAAGTCTTCTACCCAGTATTTTAGGGGTCACCCTTACAGAGTTAGAGGAATCAGTTAAAAAGTTCCCCATATCTGTATTGATGAAACAAATACTTAAGGGGTAATGCAAAAAAGTGTGATGATGGAATGTAAAAGGTTATGACAAAGTGCTAAAATTACTAAACTGTACAGTATATCTGAAAGGAACTATTTAAAGTGATATCATGTTAAAATTTATATAGTTGGTATATACCAGGCCTGACAATGTATATAGTGTTTTAATATAGAACTTATCTAATAGTGTGTATAGTGAAATGTTATTATAAATGTTAGTTTATTACGGTCTTGGCACAGACGCCAAGCTTTTCAGGCATGGGAGTGATGTAACCCCCGTTGGGGGTTTACCTTGTTTGCCCCAGGTCCTTTGCCTTCCTGTTTCCTCCTGCTACCTCCAGATGCTGCTGGCATCCTGCCCTCATCACTGCCGCCAACCCGAGTTCCTGATTGATCCTGGCGCCCAGTAATTCCTCCCGAAGCAGCCCACACTTCAATTTAGCCCAGTTCAGGTTTCAACTCTGAACCATGATCCTCCCACTGCTAGTAGTGCACCTCGGCGCATGCGGGGATCGTGCAGGTTCGAGCGGTGCCTTTGAAGTGCTGACCCGAGATTTTGCCATCGGCAGGAAAGTTGTTTTTCGGTCCAGGCACCTCTCTTCTGCTATATAAGGGCCAGTGACCAAAATGCTGCAACCTAAAAGCCACATGGGAAGAAAATAAAACAGTATGTTGAACAGGGCTAAGATGGGGTTCATTAATATGCATGAGCCCTGCATAAATATTCATGAGGTGTTGCTGCCGCCTGGGGGGACTGTATAACGGTGGTAGTGACAGAAAGACTACAGGGGATAAACATATAAATGTGGGCTCGTTTGAAATGGCACAGCCAGGGATAAATGGGTGTTTGGAAATTGTAAAAAAAAGTATATTCCCTGGCTGCACCAGAACTTACAAAGTGGGGAACGGTTTAGACTGCAGAAAAGTACTTCTATAGCAGCCACCATTTTGGGGGTCCCACAGCCAATCACCAGCCTGAATTTCAGCCAGAGGCTCATGGGACATAACAAGAGACTAGTGGGACAGAAACAGGAGTCTATCCCTGGTGCCAAAGATCCAGCCAATTAAAAGGCTAAGACTGGAATTGACAACTTGGGCAGCCAATCGAATTGCTGGAACTCTCCCCTTTGTTCAAGAGGGATTGTTTTAAGTTGAGGTGAGTTAGATTCAGCTCAAGACATCGAGGAGAGAGGACCCTGTGTGGCTCTGTGCTGCCTTTTCACAGGAGAGGCCTGCATTGCCTCCTGTGAGTAATTCTCCAGTCCAAAAGATGATCAGAACTTGGAACTGCCTGCCAGCAGACCAGAAAGGGGGGTTAAGCAAGTTGGCTGAGATTTCAACTGGCCAGAAACTGAAAAGAAGAGAAATCTGATGTTTCTTCAGCCAGATGTGCGGATGCCTACTACGTGTGTGGAGACATTGAACTAGGGATTCCTGTACCAAAGTTCAGGAGCCATTCCAGCCAGAAGAGATTTTTTCCTTCACAGCCCAGCTGGAGGGTTCATCAGCACACAGAACAAACTTAACCTTAAAAGAGACATTTTCTTCCCCTGGGCCTGTGCCATCGATGGCCCAGCCAGATTGTTCCTGTACCATTTTCAGCATCTCGGTGAGAGACCAGACTTGGGGAGTCAGCCCCTGCACAGCAATTGATCGCAGGTTGCGGCCACCTACAGGGAAAGGCCCTGAAGAGGAGATGAGTCATGTCGGCCTAGGTCCCCACCTGCTTCCAGATAAAGCACCAGGTCTTCATTTTGTCAGCCTTGTCATCTACTACATTGAGTACAGTGAGTACAATCAGGGTAGCTCCCTGCAACGAATCCTCAATTGTTTAATGGTACCATCTGATTCTGTTTGCCAGGTTAATGTGCATAAAAGTGACTGGGCCATCCAGCCTTGGATACAAATGGTTTATGGTTTCTAAATGTCTTGCTCTCATTTACTCACCCTTCTTTCCACCAAGGGCCCCAACATCAGCTTCAACGCCAGCCAATTTGTGGCACCGCCTCAGGCATCCATGTGTTCCATTCTAGATACCAGATAGTTGCTAGACTGATAAATTCAGGACTCTAAAGCCATTAGAAATAACCTAGTCTGTTTTAATTACAGTAAAGTAATCATTTGCTTAAATTTTCGCCCCTCCCTTGTTCACGTCCCTCTTAATAAATATGATTTACTGTTTTGATGTTAACCTGGCTTGTAAGCATATAATTACCTGGCCTAAAGTAATTGAAGTACTGCAAAGTATATTGAAAGTGCATGCTTGTATTGTTGAAACTGTCTTTTACAGGGCGTTGCAGGGCACAAGCCAGAGATCCAGACTCTGTTGGTAAGTGAGGTGACCGTTAGCATCATCAATCAATCAATCACTTTATTTAACCATTGAGCAAGCTCATTTTCAAGATGGTCCTGGGCAATAGTACACTGCAGTTCAGTACAAGAAAAATACAGATAAGTTAAGGTAGTAGCAAAAATTTAGGAAACATTGTACAATAGTGCATTGCAGTTCAGAACAAACATGACACAAATAGGCTATTAACAAAAATGTAAAAACATTATACAGGTGAACCACAGAAGGCCAGTATCTATTAGCCTATCATAATGGTGAACACATACAATTCAGAGCAAAAATGATGTAAAAGTAGAGGAGCAAAATTCCAAGACACTCTACAGATAGCAGTATAGGTAAGAATGGAGGGAGGCAGGTGAGAAGAAAATAGGTATGTTAGAGGTAGACGAAAGGAAGAAGAAGACCAGAGTGAAGGGGAATGAATTAAGAGAGCTAGATAACCCTAACAAGAAAGTATGAGCATATCATTAATGGCCAAACTATCTGGTATTCTAATTGCTGAACTCTGCAACTGGTCAGGTTTTCATAAAGGGTCACTAAGCGGGATTGTGGGGTGGTATTAGCTTCCCTGAGGGGTGTACCTGCTGTGATAGTTACCCATGTAGTTTCTGTGGGTGGAGGCGCCATAATTATAGCACTATTACTGGTAGGGTCCCCCCTCCCCATACGAGGTACTTATGAACCCAGGCCTCGCAACCTGCTATTAGGGATACAGGCAGGGGTAGTTGCCCTTGGTATAATGGCACCATGGTTACATGTGGAAACACAGTGGCAGTTTTACAGGTCCCATTGTATACACACAGTGTCAGCACCACAGCACCTAATGTGTACAAGTATTTCCAGTCCCACAGGACCCAGATTCCATAGGCAGTGTCAGCCCCACTGGACCTGATATGTAAAGAGAGTACGAGTCCCACAGGGCCAAATGTGTGCACAGAGTGCCTGTCCTGCAGGGCCCAATGTTTGCTGGGAGTGTCTGTCCCTCAAGACCCAATGTTTACAGGCAATGCCAATCTCACAGGAAACAATGGTTGCAAACACTGCCTGTCCTGCCTGTCCCACAGGGCCCAGTGTTTACAAACACTGCATGTCCTACAGGGCCCAATGTTTACAGACTGTGCC
Source organism: Neoceratodus forsteri (assembly GCA_016271365.2). Lineage (NCBI taxonomy): Eukaryota > Metazoa > Chordata > Ceratodontiformes > Ceratodontidae > Neoceratodus > Neoceratodus forsteri. Next base: position 1,027,103,970 of record CM028130.1, on the reverse strand, counting down.
AGTCTCACAGGGCCTAGTGTTTGCAGACAATGCCAGTCCCACAGGGAACAAGGTTTGCAAACAGAGCTGGTACAACAGGACCCAATGTGTGCAGTCAGTGCCAGCCCTACAGAACCTAATGTGTGCACACAGAGCCAATCTAACAGGGCCCAGTGCCAGCCCTACAGAACCTAATGTGTGCACGCAGAGCCAGTCTCACAGGTTCCAGTGCCAGCCGTACGTGACCAGATGTACACAAACTGTGCTAGTCCCACATTACATGTTATATACAAACAGTGCCAGTCCTACAGGTCCTGATATATACAAGCAGTGCCAGTCCCACAGGGACCAATATTTACAGGTAGTGCCAGTCATACAGGGCCCATAGTTTAGAAGTAGTGCCAGCTCCATATGACCTGATATGTGCAAACAGTACCAGTCTCATGGGGCCTAAAGCTTGCAGACAGTGCCAGTACCACAGGACTTAATGTTTACAGACAGTTCCACTTCCACAGGGCCCAATTATGGTAAACAGTGCCAGTCCCTCAGGGCCAAATATCTGTAGACAGTACCAGTCCTACAGAGCTAATGTTTGCAGGCAGTGATAGTCCCATAGGACCCAATGTTTACAAACAGTCCCAACCCTATATAACCTGATGTACATAGACAGTGCCAGTCTCACAGGGCCTGATGTGTCGAAACAGTGCCAGTCTCACAGGACCTGATATGTGCAAGCAGTGCCAGCCCAATATGGCCTGATGTATACAAACAGTGCCTGTCCCACAGGACCTAATGTGTACAAGTTGTGCCAGTCCCATAGGACCTGATATATACAAGCAGTGCCAACTGTATATGACCTGTTGTATGCAAACAATTCCAGTCCCACATGGCCTGGTACAAACAGTGTACCCCCCACAGACATGATGTGTACAAGAAGTGCCAGTCCAACAGAGCCCGGTGTTTACAGGTAGTGCCAGTCCAACAGGGCCCAATGTTTACAGGCAGTTCCAGCCCAACAGGACCTCATGTGCTCAAGCCATCTAGTCCCATGGGGCACAATGTTTACAGACAGTGCTAGTCTCACAGGGCCTAATGTTTACAGGCAGTGCCTGTCACACACAGCCCAGTATTTACAGATAGTGCCAGCACCACAGATCCCAATGTTTACAGGCAGTGCCAGTCGCACACAGCCCAATGTTTACTGATGGTGCCAGATCCTCAGATCCCAATGTATACAGGCAGTTCCATCTTTACAGGACCTAATGTGTACAGCAGTGCCAGTCCCACAGGGCAGAGTGTTTACAGACACTGCCAGTACCAGAGGGTCTAATGTTTGCAAACAGTGCCAATCCAACAGGACCAAATGTGTACAGTCAGGGCCAGCCTTACAGAACCTAATGTGTACATGCAATACCAGTCTCACATGGTTCAGTTTTTACAGACAGAGTAAGCTTTTTAGGACTTATGTGCAAACAGTACCAGTCCCACAGGGCCCTACGTTTACAAACAGTGCAAACCTCTACATGACCAGATGTACACAGACAGTACCAGTCCCACACAGCCTGATGTTTATAAACAGTACCAGTCCCACAGGACCTGATGTGTACAAGTAGTGCCAGGACCAAGGGGCCCAGTGCTTACAGACCATGCCAATCTGACTGGGCCCAATGTCTGCACATTGTACCAGTTCCACAATGTCCAATATTTGTAGAGACTGGCTGTTCCACAGACTTCAATGTTTACAGACAGTGCTAGTATAATGGGGCCAATATTTTCAGACAGTGCTAGTATGACAGGGCCAATATTTACAGACAGTGCTAGTATGACAGGGCCAATATTTACAGACAGTGCTAGTATGACAGGGTCAGTTCACAGACAGAGCTAGTATGACAGGGTCAGTTTACAGACAATGCCAGTCCTAAAAGGTCAAATGTTTGCAGAGAGAGCCTGGTCCACAATGCCACTGTCTACAAACAGTGCCTATCCTAATGGGCCCAATGTCTACAGACAGTGTCACTCCCAATGGGCACAATGTTTACAAACAATGCAGCCAGTCCCACAGGGCCCAATGTTTACAAACAGTTCATGTTCTACAGGGCCCAATATTTACAGACTGTGCCAGTCCCACAGGGCATAATGTTTGCAGACAGTGTCAGTCCCACAGGATCCAATATTTGCAAACAGTGCTAGTCAAACAGAACCCAATGTGTGCAGTCAGTGCCAGCCCTGCAGATCTAATGTAATATACACAAAGCCAGTCTCGCAGGGCCCAATGTTTACAGACAGTGTCAGCTTTTAAGAACATATTATGTGCAAATCCCACATGGCCCCATGTTTACAAACAGTAACAACCCAACATGGCCTGATGTATACAAACAGTGAGAGTACAAAAGGACCTGATTTGTACACTCAGTGCCAGTCCCACAGGGCCCAATGTTTACAGACAGTGCCAGTACCACAGGGCTTAATGTTTACAGACAGTACCACTCCCACAGAACCAAATCATTGCATACAGTTCCAGTCCCACAGGGCCCAATGTTTACAGATAGTGCCAGTACCACAGGGCTTAATGTTCACAGACAGTACCACTTCCACAGTGCCAAATCATTGCACACAGTGCCAGTCCCACAGGGCCCAATGTTTACAGACAGTGCCAGTACCACAGGGCTTAATGTTCACAGACAGTACCACTTCCACAGTGCCAAATCATTGCAGACAGTGCCAGTCCCACAGGGCCCAATATTTACAGACAGTGTCAGTACCACAGGGCTTAATGTTCACAGACAGTACCACTCCCACAGAGCCCAATCATTGCAGACAGTGCCAGTCCCACAGGGCCTAATGTTTACAAACACTGCCAGCCCTATATAACCTGATGTCGACAAATAGTGCCAGTCTCATAGGGCCTGATGTGTACAAACACTGCCAGCCCTATATAACCTGTATACAAACAGTGCTAGTCCCTCAGGGCCTGAAGTATACAAACAGCATCAGTCCCACAGGGCATGATGTGTACAACCAGTACCAGTCCCACAGGACCCAATATTTATGGGTACTGCCAGTCCCACAGGGCCCAATGCTTACAAACAGTGCCATCCCTATAAAACCTATTATATACTAACAGTGCCAGTCCCACAGGGCCTGATGTATGCAAACAGTGCCAGTCCCACAAGACCTGATATGTACAAGCAGTGTCAGTCCCACAGGACTTGATATACTGTATATCTATCTATCTATATATATGTGTATATATATACATATATATATATATGCAAGCAGTGCCAACCCTATATGATCTCATGTATACAAACCATGCCAGTCCCACAGGGCATGATGTGTACAAAGAGAGACAGTCACACAGGACCTGATGTGTACTAACAGTACCTGTCCTATAAGGCCCAGTCGTGGCAGACAGTGCCTGTCTAACAGGGCCCAATGTTTACCTGCAGCACCAGTACCACAGGACCTAAGGTTTGCTAAGAGTGCCTGTCCCATGGGGCCCAATGTTTAAAGATAGGACCAGTCTGATATGGCCCAGTGTTTACAAACAGTACCAGTTCCAAAGGGCACAATGTTTGCAGAGAGTGCCAGTCCCAGAGGATGCAACATTTACAGACATTGCCAGTCCCACAGGGCCCAATGTTTACAGACAGTGCCAGTCCCACAGGGTCATGTGTTTGTAGACAGTGGCAGTTCCACAAGTCCAAATGTTTATAGACAGTGTCAGTCTCACAGGGTCCTGTGTTTGCAGAAAGTGCCAGTCCCACAGGACCAAATGTTTGCAGACAGTGCCAGTCCCACAGGGCCCAATGTTTGCAAACAGTGCCAGTCCCACAATGCCCAATGTTTACAAACAATCCCAGCCCTATATAACCTGATGTATACAGACACTGCCAGTCTCACAGGGCCTGATGTGTAGAAGCAGTGCCAGTCTCACAGGACCTGATATGTGCAAGCGGTGACAGCCCAATATGGCCTGATGTATACAAACAGTGCCAGTCCCACGGTGCCCAATGTTTACATGCAGTGCCAGTCCCACAGGGCCCAGAGTTTACAGGAAGTGCTAGCCCCATATGACCTGATATGTACAAACAGTGCCAGTCCCACAGGGCCTTAATGTTTACAGACAGCACCAGTCCCACAGGGCCCAATAATTGCAGACAGTGTTAGTCTCTCAGGCTTAACGTGTGCAGTCAGTGCCAGGAGTACAAGACCTAATGTGTACACAGTGCCAGTTTCACAGGTCTCAATGTTTTCACACAGTGTCAGCCCCAGAGCACTTAATGTGTACAAGCAGTTCCAGTCCCACTGGGCCCAATTTCTACAGGCAGTGCCAGCCCCACTGGGTCTGATATGTACAAAGAGTGTGAGTCCCACATGGCTCAATGCATGCACAGAGTGTCTCCTACAGGGCCCAATGTTTGCTGAGAGTGCCTGTCCCTCAAGACCCAATGTTTACAGGCAATGCCAGTCTCACAGGACCCAATGGTTGCAAACACTGCCAGTCCCACAGGGCCCAGTGTTTACAAACACTGCCAGTCCTACAGGGCCCAGTGTTTACAAACACTGCATGTCCTACAGGGCCCAATGTTTACAAACACTGCATGTCCTAAATGGCCCAATGTTTACAGACTGTGCCAGTCTCACAGGACCCAGTGTTTGCAGACAGTGCCAGTCCCACAGGGAACAATGATTGCAAACAGAACTGGTACAACAGGACCCAATGTGTGCAGTCAGCTCCAGCCCTACAGAACCTAATGTGTGCACACACAGCCAGTCTCACAGGTCCCAGTGCCAGCCCTACATGACCAGATGTACACAAACTGTGCTACTCCCACATTGCCTGTTGTGTACAAACAGTGCCAGACCTAATGGTCTTGATATATACAAGCAATATTTATACGTAGTGCCAGTCCCACAGGGCCCAATGGTTACAATCAGTGCCATCCCTATAAAACCTACTGTAATGTATACAAACACTGCCAGTCCTACAGAACCTGATCTATGCAAACAGCGCCAGTCTCACAAGACCTGATGGCTGGGATATTCAGAGCAGTTGCGCCATGCGCAATAGGGATGCGCCTACGCAATCACCGAAATGTGCCAAAATGTGATATTCAGCGGCAGTAGATGACCAGCACAAAATCCAATGCACAAGAGCACAATGGAAATGAATCTATGTGCAACTGCAAGGGGCGTGACCATGAACATGTGGCACAGTGCGATATTCAACAGCAGGTGATGTGCACCACAGAGGAGCAACTGGAAGTTGCACAATAGCGGACTTGAGCCAAAATAAAAGGAAGCAACCAAGGGGAGGAAGCTTGCACATAAGAGGAGCCACGGCAGCAGGGAGATGGGACATAGCAGCAGGGAGTGAGGGCAACAGAAAGCAGCACAGGAGTGGTCCAGAGGTGGATGGGGCCACAGGGAGTGTGTGTGTGTGTGTGTATGTTTGTCAGAGGGACTGTGCGTGGGTGCCACAGAGGAGGGACAGCAGAGGGGCCCAGGCAGGTCACACTGTGAGTGGCACAGGTGGCGCAGTGCCAGGGGTGCACCCAGTGTAGGGGCAGGGCCAGCAGCACACAGCCAGGGGAACCAGGTAGACAGCCGCCCAGGGGGGGAAAAACAACCCTGGACATGGCCAGTGCAACCTTCCAGATGGAGGCGGTCATGAGGGGTGTGAGGAGGCAGGGTGCAGGGAGGCACGGCCGTGGAAGGGTCCTTCGGCAGTATGCCCAGAACAGACTGTACCGCGCCCACATCAGCTTCGAGCTGTACAGTGACACCGAGATCGCGGGCCGGTACTGCCTGAACTGGGCCATTCTGAGGCGGCTCTGTGAGCTGTGCAGTGAGGAGATGCAGGCATCCACAAGACGGAGCCATGCCCTGTCGGTGGAGACAAAGATCACGGCCACCATGTGCCTGCTCACCATGGGCACCTTCCAGAGACCAACGGGGGCCACGACAGGCATATCCCAGTCAGCCGCATCATACGTCCTCACACAATTCCTCAGCGCACTGCTGCCACATGCTGTGGAGTACATCTGTTTCCCCAGCACACAAGCAGAGAGTACAGCAAACATGCAGGAGATCCACAGGGTAGCATGGTTGCCTGACATGCTCGGGGCCATCGACTGCACCCATGTTGGCATCTGCACACCACCCGGCTCAGAGGGGGTGGTATACATCAGCCGCAAGGGATACCCAAGTGTCAAATGCCAGATGGTGTGCGATGCCAGGGGGCGCATAATCAGTGTCTGTGCTACGCACCCTTGGGGAGCACATGATGCCTTCATCTGGCACCAGTCTGCACTGTGCCACAGGATCAAGAGTTGGGACATCCCCACTGGCCATCTAGTAGGTGAGTATGCAGTGCACGCTGGATGATGGGGGCAACAGGATGTGTGTGTGTGTGTGTTGCAAAAGCAGGGGTGCCATGGGATGCAGGTAGGATGGTCGGGCACAGTGACACAGATCCACATACTAACGATACCTCTCAACACACAGGTGACAGTGGGTACCCACTCCGGCCCTGGCTGCTCACACCATACCGGTGGCTCTCGACCCCAGTGCAGCAACAGTACAATCAGGCACATGCCATGACATGGAACATCATCGAGCGGGTGTTCAGGCTGCTGAAGGCTCGGTTCCAGTGCCTGGACAGGCCTGACAGTGCCCAACAGTACACCCCCTCAAAGGCCTGCGGGCTATTCCTGGCCTGCTGTATCTTGCACAACATGGCCACTGACCATGGGATAGCCATTGAGGTCAAAGAGGGGGACAGCAGTAGGGACGATGGGGTCACCGGTCCAGCTGGAGGTGGGCAGCCACCCCCTGGGTAAAAGGATCCCCGGCTGGCCCGGATGGTGCAGCAGCACTGGGGCATCATTGCAGAAGAGCACTATGGACCACACAGGTAGGTGAACATGTGCACGAGCATGTCCCAGGTATCAGCACTGCTGACAGACAGGCAGGCAGACACCCAGCCTGGGTCAGCGGCGAGGGGTGTATGAATGGGCGAGGCTTTCCGGACACCGTAGTGAACACAGCAGGGCTGTACACAGCCTGCACACCATGCATCCCACCCACATCCCACATGCACACCCACCACATACACCCTCCACCCCACCAGGACCCAACAGAGCCACACCTAGAGCAGTACTGGGCATGTCTCGTGACGCTGAGAACCATTGTACAGTGGCAGACAGCGCCATGCTGGCATCATCATGCACATGCCACAGTGGCCAGCTGCCAGGCAGGTGTGCACAGGCCCCCTGTGTGTGTGTGAGGATTGGGTACCACACCCATAGTCGCCCACCAGAACACCACAGTGCACACAGGGCGCAGTAGACAGCGATCATGGAGGGGTAGGGGTCGAGTCACGCTTGCACAACAGCACTGCCACCACGACATGGGCGCCCCACCTAGGCCTGCCAGCTGGCACAGGCTGCTCAGTGGCCTCATGGGGTTGCACAGAAGGTCCCCCAAGGGTAACACTGCATGAACGCAACTGGGTTCACGCAGGTGTCTGCAGGTCACCAAACATGCCCGCACCAGGCATGCTTGGTTTGCCCACAGCTGAACCTGGCGTCGACATGGCTGGGGTCACCAGATGCCAGGCCCGAGGGGTGGACACTGCATTCTGAGGGGTATGCGGCAGCTGGGCACACAACCGGTTGGCCAGTGTTGCCAGGACAGTCGTCACCGCAGTGGTGTGCCTATCCATGGCTGTGGTCACATCCACCCGCTACTGAGCTAACTCTGTCAGGAGCAGGGCATGGTCCCTGCTGCACCACTCCTCCACCTGGTGCAGCTCTGCATGGAGTGCATTCACCCCTACCACAAGCCAGACCTGCTGATCCACAGAAGCCTGGAGCAGACCGCTGTGGTCATCCAAGGGGTCGTCCGCATGGGCACCATGCCGACCCATGGGTGAGACCTGGCCCTGCAATGCAGTGCCCCGCAATGGTGGGCACTGCATGGTGGTGCCATCCTGGGGTATTACCTCATGCGGTGCACCATTTCTGCCCACCACCACCAGCCTCCCCTTCAACACTGTCCAGCTACTGCCACTGCCCCTCCAGCTGTTGAGCACTGGGCATCACCAGCGTGGCTGTATCGGCACCACCTACATCACTGCCGCATCCGCACACCAGTGCTGCCCCACTGGACACCACAGACATGATGGGCACAGTGGCCAGTGGGTGGGCAACTGTGTCAGCACTGCCTGCACAGCCACCCTGGTGGTCGCCTGTCGAAGGTGCCCCCTGTGACACACCGGCATCACTGTCTGGGATGTATGTCACGTCATCATCAGTGCTGGAGTCAGCCCCGATCTGTGTCTCAGCATACAGAACATCGTCCCTGGCCTCATGCTGGAACACAGCCAGGGTCTTGTCCACTCCCGCACCACAGGCATCAGCCTGGACAGCCATGCAGGGCTGTTGGAAGTTGGACCCTCGGGCACCGGTGGAGGTGGATGGGCGCTCTACCTGTTCCAGGGCTGCACCCTTGGTGGACACACCCAACCCCTCTGCTCCATGCAGATGCTCGGAAGCTGAAAGGAAACACAGTACCATTAGCGGTGCTGACCGACCCCTGGCCCCAACCCCCTGCCACCCTCACACTACCACCACTATTCCTACCATGCAATGATGGGCTGCTGCCCATCTGGAAGCCTCTGCCAGGCACACCCTCAGTGGCAAAGAGCCACATGCTGCCAGCCACCTGCTCCTCCCGCAACATCAGGCATGGCACAACCTGCTGTCCCCCACCTGAGGCAGAACACGTCGCCCGGATGGCAGCCACCTTCTCCTTGATCCTCCTCCTGTCAGTGCCAACCTTCTTCTTGCATTCCTGCACAGAACACTGGTGGCTGCCCTGCTGGTTGACTGCAGGTGCCACCTCCTCCCAGGCCTGTGGTGTGCCCCTCTGTCCACTCAGAAGTGGCTTCCTGTCCAGGTAGGCCTCAAATCGGGCATCCAACTCTGCCCTGGTGAAGTTCGGCCTTCGTTTATGCACCCTCCCCTGCTCCTCATTCTCCTCACGTTTGGACATGCCTGTATCTGTGGAGATGGACAGGTGTTAACATGGACTGTTCAGTGCCACACCGCCCTCGCAGTCCACTGTCCCGATGGCCCCACAGCATGACGCTTCCCTTCAAAGGCTACAATACCGATCCATGGCCTGTGCAGTTCCATGGTGTCCTTACAGTGCAACACATGCAAATGAGGTCATGCGCAACTGTAATGGGATGCAAATGCAACGGGTGCACCGCGGAATGGCTCATGAGCTGATTTGCATATCAAGTTGGGGCACAACACTGTGACGTGTGCAGTCGGCCCCACAGCATGCATGCGTGCGCTGTCGACACGTACGCCAGTGGTGCAGCATACGCACATTGCGCAGGAGGCAGCACAGCACCCGGCCACTATCGTGCCTGCACTCGTGTGCTGTAGGACCTATGGGGCACACACACTATAGTTCAGCTGGCACAGTGCCATCATGCCCTTATTGCACCACTGCGCCATGGTTCCCATCGCACCTCTGCACAGTAGGCCACTGCACAGCATTGGTGACATGCCCCTACTGCGTACCATTAGAGGGGCCCCCAATAACACAGTGGTGCTCTGTGCGTGGCCTGACCCTTGACCCCATGGATGACCTCTGCCCTCTAGGCACTGTACAGCTGCATGGCTGCTACCCTAGTGCACTGCTCGGTGTCTGCACGATTGTGAATGGCAGCACAGCACCACGCTAGCTCCGCACGTGATCCACGTGTGCTACTGGCCACCAGTTTGATGTCTGGTCAGTGAGGGACATGCTGTGTACTAGGGAACGTCGTGCCCCAATATGGGGTGACCTGGAGCTCACCAACCTCATGGTCCTTGTGCAGCCACACACTGGGGCCCTGTTTGGCCAGGTGCCCCTCCAGAGGCCACAGACTGACGTGTGGCAGGAGGTTGTGGATGGCTTGGAGGAGGCAACCGGCAGCCAGTGCATGGCGGAGCATTGTCATTACCGCTATGGTGACCTGCTGCTGTGGGACCCAGACAGGCTGAGGTGCCTGCAGGTGCGGGTACAGAGAGGTGCAGTGCCACGGCCAGGTAGGTGCTCAGTGATCTTCACCAGTCTCATCAAACAGTCCTTGGGGCACAATGGTCACCATGCCCCACGTCCAGAGGGTGGGGTTGGGTCAGCGATGTGCTGGTGGCTGTGGGGGTACACCACTGACCCCTGCTCCACGCAACCCAAACACACTGTGCCTCACGTCACACAGGTCGGGGGTGGGGCCTATGGCTTCAGACAGGTACCGACGGTGTGTCTCTCCTGTCCTCCAGGCCATGAAGACAGGTGGAGGCTATTGGCAGCAGCTGGTCAGGGGCAGGAACACGAAGGGAGAGAGGGAATCACAGCCAACACAGGTGATGCTGTGGGCCAGCAGCGCCAAGATGACCGGGACGCAGGTGAGTACCATTTCCCTATACATATGTGCATCATGGCTTGCAGGGGTGAGGATGTGGCATGGCCCCTCCGCGCATGGCCCCTCCAGCTGTGCACCACCCACGGTGTCTCTGCACTGTCCTGTGGCCATGCACATGTGGGCGGTGTCACGGTGGGCTGTGGGGCACTCAGTGCCTGGCTGTGCCACCGCATCATTAATTGCATTGCCATGATGCCCGACAGCCAGGGCGGTGGTGTGCAGTGCATGGGCGGTGATGGTGGTCAGTGGCTACATGGCTGTAGTTACATTGGTTGGCGGCTCATGTGGGAGCACCCACTGTGGGTGGTTGCATACCATCCCGGGGCGCCGGTCACTGATGCATGCCGTGCACGTTGGGTGGGCTGCGTTATCCTGGCCAGGCACTCACACTGTTTCCGTTCCCTTGTCCTAGGTGGCCATCACTGGGAGGCAGTGAAGAGGACCCTCCAGGAGCTCCTGCAGGTGGTGAGGGCCACACTTGAACTGCTGCAGCAACACGACCAGAGGTCCGGGAGGAGGCACCACAGGCACCGGAGGGCAGTGGCGGAGGACTGGGGCCACCATTAGGCCTGATGGCCGATATTTAGCCCCTCCCACCTGGACTGTTCCCCACACACCTTGACCCCTACCATTACCTTTCCCCATGTCTGCTACCCTTCCCCACCCCCTTGTAGTAGCCCCACCATACCCTCCCCGATGTAAGGTATCTGTAAAATAGGTTTTTGTTCCCTTGTTGTTGTACATACATACAGTGAAGGTGAAAAAGATGCGCCCTTCTGATTTTCTCTATTATTGCATATTTGTCACTGGATGTTTTCAGGTCTTTAGACAAAATGTAATATTAGATAAAGGGAACAGGAGAACAAAATAACACTTGTTTTTTTTTTTTTATTTCACTTATTTAATGAAAAAAGTTAACCAACACCAATTGGCACTGTGTGAAAAGTATTGCCCCCTTACATTAATAACTGGTTACATCACATTTAGCTGCAATGACTGCAACCACACACTTCCTATAATTCAATATCAGTCTTTCACATCGCTGTGGAGGAATTTTAACCCACTCTTCCTAGCAGAACTGTTATTAATTTAGTAACATTTAGTAGGTTTTAGAGCATGAACTGCTAGCTTCAGGTCCTGCCACAGCATCTCTATTGGGTTTAAGTCTGGACTTTGACTAGACCACTCTAAAACATTAATTTTACTTCTTTTTAGCCATTCTGATGTGGACTTGCTTTTTGTGTTTTGGATCATTGTCTTGCTGCATGACCTAACTGCTTCAGCTTCAGCTGACGGAAGGATGACTGGACATTCTCCTTAAGAATTTTCTGGTACAGAGCAGAATTCATGGTTCCTTTAATTATGGCAAGTCATCCAGGTCCTTAGGCAAAAAGCATCCCCACACCATCACACTACCACCACCATGTTTGACTGCTGGTATGGTGTTCTTACTGTGGAATGCTGTGTTTGCTTTACGAGACATTATGGGTTCCATGTTGTCCAAAAAGTTCCACTTTGGACTCATCTGTCCATAGAACATTTCAAAAGGCTTGTGGATCATCCAGGTGCTTCTTGGCAAATGAGAGACGAGCATTTATGTTCTTCTTGGTTAGCAGTGGTTTTCGCTACTCTCACATGAAGCCTATTTTTGCCCAGTCTCTTTCTGATTGTGGAGTCATGAACACTGGACCTTAGCTGAGGCAAGAGAAGCCTGCAGTTCTTGGATGTTATTTTAGGATCCTTGAGACTTCTTGGATGATTTTACACTGCGCTCTGGAGTAATTTTAGGCACGCCTCACTCCTGGAAGGGTCACTACTGTTCCAAGTGTTCTCCATTTGGAGATTATGGCTCTCACTGTAGTTCGATGGAGTCCCAGAGCCTTAGAAATAGCTTTGTAACCCTTTCCAGACTGATAGAGACAACACAATGTTTTCTGATCTTTTCAGGAACTTCCTTTGATCATGGCATATGTGCTTGTTGAATCTTTGTGCTGGCAATGTGACTTGATGGCAAGGGCCAAAATAAGTGAGGTTTATATTGAGCAGGGCTGGCTGCAATCAAGCCTGGCTGTGTTCAATCAGCTGACTCTAATTATCCCTTTAATTGGGTTGATTTAACTAGGGGCAATTACTTTTTCACACAGTGCCAGTTGGTGTTGGTTAACATTTTCATTAAATAAATGAAATAAGTAAAAAAAAAGTGTTATTTGTCCACTCAGGTTCCCTTTATCTAATATTATATTTGTCTAAAGACCTGAAACATCCAGTGTAACAAATATGCAATAATAGAGAAAATCAGGAAGGGCAAATACTTTTCACCACTGTACATTTCTATTTGCATCTGTGCTCTGTCTCTGATTTGGTAGCTGGTGCATGCAGCATTGCTGCAGTGGTTCATGGCTGCTGTGTGGTGGGGCTGGGGTGGTGTGGTGTGTGTCTGGTGGTGCTCCTCCACAGGTGTGCTATCTATACAGGGCATGTGTGGTGTACCCTGTGCACTGTTCACCTGTGTGATGTTGGCTGTGGTGCGTGTGGTGTTTCCCGGGCCTCCCTGTCGGAGTGGCCATTGCCTGTGTGGCTCTGGCCATTGCCACTGCCCCACCTGCATATGCCACTGGGGTCCGCATGGTCATGTGGTTACCGCCGCCACATGCTCACCTGCCAGCGTGCCTTTGGGGCCAGGCCATACCTGTTACCTTGCTGACATGGCGCCCTTGCAGCTGGCAGTCCAAACCCATGCCTATCGGCCTGTCATCCCTGTTGCCACTGTAGGCAGTGCCACTGGATGCACCCTTCATTCTGTCCATGTGGACTGGGGTGGTGCCTGTGGGCTGGTGGCTGTCACATGGGGGCCCGCTGCATGCAGGTGGTGGGCAGGTGGCTGTGGGTTGACCCAGGCCCATGCGCCTGCAATCAGTGTGTGTGGGCTCATGTAGTGCATACTACATGGCAGGCGCAACGGCTGCCTGGTGGCGGGCAGCCTGCAGGTTACACAGCACCATGGGATTCACACCGGCAGTGCTTATCGCACAGCTTTCATGGGATGCTTGCCAGGGTGCCCATGGGACTGGGTCGAGGGGGGGCTTTGGGTGTGCCCTGTGTTGCTTCCTGTTTAGCGCGTGCCTTCATGCCCCATGGGAGGGTGCTGTGTTACCTCGCGGTGTCGGTGCTGTGGCAGGGGTTGGTGACGGGTGTGGGCCCTTGTTCTGCTCCTGTGTTCGGGGGCCTTCCTACATGTGGCGCCATCTGTGGTGGACCTGGTCACATGCTGGTTCCCTCGGGTATTGGTGCTGGGTCACCCACTTTGCTGTGTCTCCACTGGGGACATGGTGGAGGGCCTTGTGTGGGTTGTGGTTGTGTTGGTGCATGGTCCCACCACCTATGTTGGGTGGTCACAGTGGGGATGTGGTGGGTGTGCAATGCGCTCCGAGGCAACTGGATGCATAGGCAAGGGGTGGCGGACTGCCTTCATTGCTATGCACTGTTTGGTCACGCATCTGGGCTAGGTGTCTCAGACGCACTGTCCTGGGAGGTGCATCATTGGGATGGGGTCGTGGCATGGGTGGGGCTTGGCCATCATTGTGTCCTAGTCCCTTTTGGCCGGCAGACAGTCCAGGGGTGCCATGCCCAGTGGCTGGGGTCTACTGGTGTGCATCTGCTGGTGGTTCGCCACTGTGGTTCGAGGGTCGCGTGGTCCCTTTGCATCTGTCTGGCTGTCTGCTCATGGGGTACTTGGTCCACCTTCTAGGGCCTTTCCCTGGTTGAGCTTGAGGGGCTGGGGCTGTCTGACCCGGTGCATGCTTCTTTGTGCATCCCTGGTTGCTGCTCAGCTGATTCTAGCTTTGTCATATCCCCTGGGTGCACTATTGCGCGTGTCCCCGCCCCATTGCGCATTCCTCATTGCATTATAGTGCATTGGGGCGATATTCAGCCACATGGTGCGGTGTACCTTGTCCTGCATGATGGTCTGAATATTGCGCCTGCTATACCCGATGGTGCACTGGACTTGCACCTGCCCTCTATTCGCGCATCATTGTGGTGCAATCTGAATATCCCGCCAATGTGTGTAAGCAATTGTCAGTCCCAGGACTTGACTATATATATATATATATATATATATATATATATATATATACTGTATATATATATATATATATATGCAAGCAGTGTCAACCCTATATGATCTGATGTATACAAACCGTGCCAGTCCCACAGGGCCTGATGTGTACAAAGAGTGCCAGTCACACAGGACCTGATGTTTACAGGCAGTGCCAGCCTCACTGGACCTGATGTGTACTAACAGTACCTGTTCTATATGGCCCGTCATGGCAGAGAGTGCCTGTCCCACAGGGCCCAATGTTTACTGGCAGCACCAATCTCACAGGACCTAAGGTTTGCTGAGAGTGTCTGTCCCTTAGGGCCCAATGTTTACAGATAGGGCCAGTCTGATATGGCTCAGTGTTTAAAAACAGTACCAGTCCCAAAGAGCACAATGTCTGTAGAGAGTGCCAGTCCCAGAGGATGCAACGTCTACAAACACTGCCAGTCCCACGGGGCCCAATGTTTACAGACAGTGCCAGTCCCACAGGGTCATGTGTTTGTAGGCTGTGGCGGTTCCACAAGTCCAAATGTTTACAGACAGTGTCAGTACCACAGGGTCCTAATTATAATAATAATTACAGACAGTGTTAGTCCCACGGGCTCAACGTGTGCAGTCAGTATCAGGAGTACAAGACCTAATGTGTACACACAGTGCCAGTTTCACAGGCCTCAATGTTTACATACAGTGTCAGCCCCAGAGCACATAATGTTTACAAGCAGTTCCAGTCCCACAGGGCCCAGTTTCTACAGGCAGTGCCAGCCCCACAGGATCTGATATGTACAAACAGTGATGAGTTCCACAGGGCCCAATGTGTGCTCAAAGTGCCTTTCCCACAGGGCCCAATGTTTGTTTAGCGTGCCTGTCCCTCAAGACCCAATGTTTACAGGCAATGTCAGTCTCACAGGAAACAATGGTTGCAAGCACTGCCAGTCCCACAGGGCCCAGTGTTCACAAACACTGCATGTCCTACAGGGCCCAATGTTTACAGACTGTGCCAGTCCCACAGGACCCAGTGTTTGCAGACAGTGCCAGTCCCATAGGGAATAATGTTTGCAAACAGAGCTGGGTGCAACAGGACCCAATGTGTGCAGTCAGTGCCAGCCCTACAGAACCTAATATGTGCACACAGAGCCAATCTCACAGGTCCCAGTGCCAGCCCTACGTGACCAGATGTACACAAACTGTGCTAGTCCCACATTGCCTGTTATATACAAAGAGCACCAGTCCTACAGATATGGATGTATACAAAGAGTGCCAGTCCCACAGGGACCAATATTTACAGGTAGTGCCAGTCATACAGGGCCCATAGTTTAGAGGTAGTGCCAGCTCCATATGACCTGATATGTGTAAACAGCACCAGTCTTACGGGGTCTAAAGCTTGTAAATAGTGCCAGTACCACAGGACTTAATGTTTACAGACAGTACCACTTTCCTTAGGGCCCAATCATTGTAGACCATGCCAGCCCCACAGGGCTGAATGTTTGTAGACAGTGCCAGTCGCACAAGGCCAATGTTTGCAGACAGTGATAGTCCCATAGGTCCCAATGTTTACAGACAGTTCCATCCCTATATAACCTGATGTATACAAACAGTGCCAGTTCCACAGGGCAAATGTTTGCAGACAGTGCTAGTCCCATATGACCCAGTGTTTACAAACAGTCCCAAAACTATATAACATGATGTATACAGACAGCACCAGTCTCAAAGGGCCAATGTGTAGAAGCAGTGCCATTCTCACAGGACCTGATATGTGCAAGCAGTGACAGACCAATATGGTCTGATGTATACAAACAGTGACAGTCCCACGGTGCCCAGTGTTTACATGCAGTGCCAGTCCCCCAGGACCTAATGTGTACAAGTTGTGCCAGTCCCATGGGACCTGATATGTTCAAGTAGTGCCAACTGTATATGACCTGATGTATACAAACAGTGCCAGTCCCACATGGCCTGGTGCAAAGAGTGCAGCCCGGCAGGACATGATGTGTAAAAGCAGTGTCAGTCCAACAAGGCCCAATATTTAGAGGTAGTGCCAATCGCACAGATCCCAATGTTTACAGGTAGTACCAGCCAAAAAGGACCTCATATGCACAAACCATCAAGTCCCACATAGCCCAATGTTTACAGGCAGTGGCAGCACCACTGGACCTGATGTGTACAAACATTGCCAGTTCCACAGGGCCCAATGTTTACAGGCAGTGCCAGTCCTACACAGCCCAATGTTTACAGGTAGTGACAGCCCCAAAGATCCCAATGTTCACAGGTAGTGCCGGTCTCACACAGCCCAGTGGTCTACAGGTAGTGCCATACCCACAGATCCCAATGTATGCAGGCAGTTCCAGCCTTACAGAACCTAATGTGTACAAGCAGTGTCAGTCTCATAGGGCCCAATATTTGTAGAGTGCCACTCCCACAAGTGACTAATGTGTGCAGAGAGTGCCTGTCCCATAGAGCCCAATGACTGCAAAGAATGCCTGTCCCAGAGGGTCCAATGTTTACAGGCAGTGCCCAATGTTCCTAGAGAGTGATAGTCTGACGGGGCTCAGTGTTTATCAATAGTGCCAGTCCCAAATGGCCCAATGTTTATAGACAGTGCTAGTATGTCAGGGTCTAATGTCTACAGACAGTACCTGTCCCAAAGGGCTAAATGTTTGCAGACAGTGCCTGTTCCAAAGGGCCTGATGTGTATAAGCAGTGCCAGACCCATGGTGCCCAATGTTTACATGCAGTGCTAGCCCCATATGACCTGATATGTACAAACAGTGCCAGTTCCACAGGGCCTTAATGTTTGCAGACAGCACCAGTCCCACAGGGCCCAATAATTACAGACAGTGCCAGTCCCACAGGGTCCAATATTTGCAGTTAATGCCAGTCCCACAGGGCCCAGTGTTTGCAAACTGATCCTGCCATACATAATCTGATGTATTAAAACAGTGCCAGTCCTACAGTGTCCGATATATACAAACAGTGCCAGTCCCACAGGACCTGATGGGTACAAGCAGTGTCAGTTCCATAGGACCTGATGTGTACGAGCAGTGCCAGTTAGCTAAGGTTCGAATATCACATACTGTAAATGACTTGATTAACAAGGTCAGCTTCAGATTAGGTGTACCAAGATGGACAAAATACTGTTTAGATATTAAAATGAGAAGGTCAGTAGTAAACCAAATGATAGTTCCTGTATTAGATTATGGTTTACATATTTATGGGTCTGCAAATGGTAAAAGCTTAAAAAAGGTGGAAGTGTTATATAACCGACTGGCAACGTTTGTGTTAAAAGCTGACAGTTGAACTCATCACTGCCATCTATATGAGGGAATGAATTGGCATTCACTTAGAGATAAACAAAACATTATCTGGATAAATCAAGTTAGAAATGTAATAAAAACAACTAAATCTACTTACCTACATGATAAAATTGATAGCCAAATCATACACATAATTTACAAAATGATAAACTACTTAGAGATTATCAAAAAAAAAAAATCCAAATAGGGTGAGATGACTTTCTCACTTTATGCAGTAAAAGTTTGGAATGAACATAACATGCAAGAGAAAAATACAAATGGCAGTAAAAAATTATTCAATACAGCTCTTAAACAGGAACTAAGAGATGCTCATGTTTTGATTAGAACTAACAAACGAATGAAACAAGTGTACTATTAGAAACACCTATGACAGAAAATAGTAATATCCTTCCCTGTCGTTATATTGTACCTTAGGGTATATGTTATTAAGTATTTGTATTAATTTTTGTGTGGCAATATTTGTGGATTGTATGTTTTAAGTAACTTATGTACTAAGAAATTATACAAATTCAGGATCACCTTGAAAATGGGACCTTGGTCCTAATGGTGTATTCGTGTCATCAAATCCTGTTGAAAAATAAAGGTTTTTACTACTACTACAACTACTAGTTCCACAGGACCAGATGAATGCAAATAGTGCCAGTCCCACAGGACCTGAGGTGCACAAGCAGTGACAATCCTATGGGGCTCAATGTTTACAGACAGTGCCGCTCCCATAGATTCCCATGTTTACAGGCAATACCATCCCCACTTGGCCTGATGTGCACAAACAGTGCAAGTCTCAAAGGGCCCAATGTTTGCAGAGAGTGCCAGTCCCACAGTACCTGATGCAGGCAGTGCCAGTCCCACAGGACTTGATATGTACAAGTAGTGCCAGTCCCATGGGGACCAATGTTTACTGGTAGTGTCAATCTCACAGGGTCCAATGTTTACAGACAGTGCCAGTCCCATAGGTCCCCATGTTTACAGGCAGTGTCCTCCCCTCTTGACCTGGTGTGCACAAACAGTGCCAGTCTCAAAGGGCCCAGTGTTTGCAGGGATTGTCAGTCCCACAGTGCCTGATGCAAACAGTGCCATTCACGCAGGATCTGATCTGTACAAGCAGTGCCAGTCCCACAGGGTCCAATGTTTACAGACAGTACCAGTCAAACAGAAGCGGATGTGTACATGCATTGCCAGTCTCACTAGGCCCCATGTTTGCAGACAGTGCCGGTCCCACAGGGATCAATAATTGCAGACAGTGCCAGTCCTGTAAGGCCCAGTGGTTGTAGACAATGCCACTCACACAGGGCCCAATGTTTACAAACAGTGCCAGCCCTATATAACCTGATTATACAAGCAGTGCCAGTCTCACAGGGCCTGATATGTAAAAGAGTGCCAGCCCTAAATCACCAGATGTATACATATAGTGCCAGTCCTATGGTGCCTGATGTATACAAATAGTGCCAATCCCACAGGACCTGATGTGCAGAATCAGTTTCAGTCCAACAGGGCCCAATGTTTATAGGCAGTGGCAGTCCCACAGAGCCCAATGTGTACAAATTGTGGCAGCCCTACATAATCTGATACATACAAACAGTGGCTGTCCCACCGGGCATGATGCATACAAACAGTGCTAGTCTCACAGGACCTGATGTGTACAACCAGTGCCAGTCCCAAAGGACCTGATATGTAGAAGCAAAGCCAGCCCTACATGATCTGATGTACACATACAGTGCCAGTCCCCCGGTGCCTGATGTATACAAACAGTGCCAGTCCCACATGACTTGATATGTAGAAGCAGTGCCAGTCCCACAGGGCCCAATGTTTACAGGCAGCACCTGCCCAAAAGGACCTAATGTGTACAAGCAGTGCCAGTCCCACAGGCCCAGTGTTTACAGGCAGTACCATCTCCAGTGGATCCGATGTGTACAAACAGTGCCAGTCTCAGAAGACCCAAATGTCACAGGACCCAATGTTTGCAGAGAGTGCCTGTCCCACAGGGCCCAGTGTTTTCAGACAGTGCCAGTCTCACAGGGTGCTGTGTGTGCAGAAACTATCACTGCCACAGGGCCAAATGTTTGCAGACAGTATCATTCCCACAGGGCCCAAGGTTTACAGACAGTGGCAGTCCCACAGGGACCAATCCTTGCAGACTGTGCCAGTCCCACAGGGCCCAATGTTTACAAACAGTGTTTGTTCCACAGGCTCAGTGTGTGCAGTCAGTGTCAGCAGTACAGGACCTAATGTGTACACAAAGTGCCAGTCCCACAGGTCCAAATGTCTACAGGCAGTGCCAGCCCCATAGGACCTAATGTGTACAACCAGTGCACATCCCACAGGACCCAATTTTTAAGGCAGTGCCAGTCCCACTGGACCTGATGTGTTCAAACAGTGCAAATCCCACAGGGCCTAATTTGTGCTGAGAGTAACTGTCCCACAGGGCCCAATGTTTACAGACAGTGCCAGTCTGACAGGGCTCAATGTTTACAAACAGTGCTATTCCCAAAGGGCTCAATGTTTGCACTGAGTGCCTGTTCCAAAGGGCCAAATGTTTACAGACGGTGCCAGTCCCACAGGGCCAAATATTTGCACACAGTGCCAGTCCCACAGGGTCCAATGTTTACAAACACTGCCAGCCTTACAGGAACTAATTTGTTCACACAGTGTTAGTCTCAGAGGGCCCGGTGTTTATAGCTAATGCCAGCTTTTCAGCACCTATTATGTAGAAACAGTGCCTGTCCCACAGGTCCCAGTATTTACAAACTGTGCCTGTACTACAAGGCCCAATGTTTCCAGATAGCGTCAATCCCACTGGGTCTCATGTTTGTGTAACCCCCCTGCAAATGGGGGTTCCCAAAAGACTTCCAGGAGCTTGCTTGAATGCTCCAAGCCTGAATGGTGTTTGGCATTTAAGCCATTTATCAGTGAGTGTTTTTAGAGCCTCTGGTACTGTCTCTTTAAGAGCTGTCTGCTTGCAGACATAATTAGTTTGTATGGGGGGACTGTGTGCTTCTCTGAGTACCACTCGAGCTGCTGCCAATTCACTTCATTTTTGCAGTCACTAGGAGTGCAAAGGGAACCTATCTGAAAGATGTAACTGTTTGCCAGAAATTATTTAGAGTAATAATGAAATTACAGTTTGTCTAACCTGCTTTCTTTTGCAGTCAGAACTGTGTCTGCTAGTTCCCCATTCTAGTTTTGAACTGCTGAACTGGACCAATCAGTGTGGGGTAAGCTAGCTCTAAAATGGTGCCTTGGACGAATCAGAACTTGACTCATAATCTGAGCCAGCCACAAGAGGACTGTATGGGCAGTGACTCTGGGAGATGTAGTTTAGATTCAGTGCCTTTTTGGACCAACAGCAGCAGTCTATTGTGAGTGACAGCCAATCCAGTCAAGAACTGGGAGGAACTCAAAGGAAGTGCCCGTTTTTGTCGGTTGGAGTTCTGTTGAGCTTTGGCAGTGAAGAAGGAAGGAGCCCTGTACTTTTCAGTGTGCAGTTTTAGTCAAAAAAGCGTGTAAGGCCCAGAGTTCCGTCTGCAGCTTGTTAGGACTGAATCCGTCCTGTGAAAAGAATCAAAGGATCTCTGAAGAGTAGAAACCAGGCTCACCCTGCAGAAGACTGGAGGAATTGCTGAAAATTACACTCGGGTCTGTCAGGAACTGAATCTGCTGTGTGTTCTCCTGGTATTGTGCAGTAATTGCGATCGGGATACAGATGCAGCCTGCCTGGTATAGTGCTTTCTTTTATATGGATGTGTGAAGAGGTTTGTGTACCTTAAGTGAGCCCTGCTGACATTGAAGGACCCTATCTTATTTGGAGGTCGTGGAGTACTAATTCAGGGTCGCTTCCTGTTGAATTGCCACATTAAATCCAAATGGAATTACTGTACTTGCTGACTGTTTAATTCTCCTTTTCTCTGTGTGAAAGGGCCCTACCAGCTGCCACGGTTTGACTAGCCACTAGGGCTTGGGTACCCAGGGACAGTAACTGATAGGGATAGGCCTGTGCACAGAGCCATAGGTAGATTATTAGAGTGATAAGCTAATTAACCTGATCCCCTGTCCTTGTTATATCCCCCTAAATAAATCAGAGCTGCTTGTTTCAAGCAAAGTTATACTGCCTGAGGTATTTGTCTATGTTAAAGTACTGTACTGATGATTGTTGCACTGTATCTCATTTCACAGGAGGTCCCAGTGCCGGAACCAGACCTGGGGTAAGTGTATACTGTGAAGGTAATTCTGATATATTGTGTGGGCCACTAGTGGGAAGAAAGGGGTTGCAGTGTCCAGAGGGCTGTGACCAAGTTAGTTTAACTATTGCAAACCCTGACCTCTGGGTGGAGGCACCGCCATTGGATCCAGGCCCCTCAACCTGTTAGTAGGCAAATCAGGCAGGGGTAGCAGCCCTGGGATAGCGCCATCTAGGGTTACATCTTGAGGCTCACCGCTGGGATTGTGTGTCCTCTAGTGGCCATATTTACGAACCACTGTTAGAAAAAATGGGTACCCGACAGAGTGGCTGTGCACCGCTGGTGGAGTGGTACTGGGAGGAGATCGCCCCCAAAATGCTATGCTTATCCTGGACATCCTGGGTATCAATACGGACACTGTGCAGGGGTACTTTCCAAGGTGGAAGGTTTACAAAACCCTGTGGTGGTGGGTCGGCATGCTAATCTGCTCACCCACACTTTCCCTGGCCCTAGTAGAGTTTAAGGATCCCATAGATAGCTCCAAAGTGCCACAGACCATTACCCCAGAGGGAGCCTCACTGCTTGGAGAGTGATAACTAAGACGAAAAGAACCTGGGGAATCAGCTCTCACCACTATCTGAAACTTTTGAGGAGAAATTTGCTGAATGGTTGCTGGAGAGGGAAAACTGTGAGGACTTGAAGAAACTATTCTTGCCACCTGGGAGTGTTCCTCCCCAACACCCTCTCCTGCTCCAGTGCCCGTAATGGTGGCTGAACCAATGCAGACTCCTATTTCTGCACCTGCCATTAGTCACGACTCTTACCGAAGGTTGAGGATCTTCTCTGGCACCTCCCCACCCCCAAGGGAGGATGACTGGGAGACCTGGATAGACTATGTTGCCCCAAGTGCTAGAATGGCAATGCTCGGAAGGCTAAAAGCCGAAAGAGGGTTAGTGAGAGCCCCGGTCCCGCCCCGGCTACCATCCGTAGCTAAACGGGCCAGTAACCCTGAAGCGACTGCACAGGCCTCATCTTGAGGCCTTGGAGAATGTGTGAGGCCCAGATTCTGATGAGGACCTATGGTGAGGTAGAAATGCACAACAGTACCAAGGGAGTTGTTGTCTGTGTATGTCTCGGCTGGAAAAATTGTTGCAAGAATGCCTCAGAAAGGGTAGTTTGCCAGCGATTGAACTAGACCGAACCAGACTGGACAGAATCCTTAAGTCTGCCCCTTCTCAGAACTGCTGTTGCTTCAGTTACGCCTGGCAAATCGACTGAATCCCACCTCCTATGATGAGTTAATGAGAAAGTCGAGGAGTTGAAAAAGGCGACCTCGGGAGGTACCTGCACCAACAGCTGGGCCACTAACCTGAGTGACTGAGGGTGACCCATCAAGGAAGTTCAGGCAGAGGTTGACAGTCAATGAGTGCTCTGACAAGGAAAAGATATGCCACAATGGGGCGAACTGTTGAGAGAGATCCGGGAATTCAAAACAGTCCTTTATAGAGAGCCACGCCGTCTGAGCCCTGACCTATATCGACTGTCTGCCTGGGGTGGGGTACTTGCCCTTCCTACTGATAACAGCTCCAAACTCAATTCCTTGACCATGGAAGTGCAGAAACTGACGAGATGTCTCCAAATGCTTATCACGCGCAGACAGAGATGGCAACCAGGTTTCCAGTTAGTAATACCCCCCCCTGGCTCCAGTGTGGCCTCGGCCAGCTCAAACTCCAGAAAGTATGTTTTGCTATAATTGTGGGAAAGATGGGCACACGAAAAGGGAATGCCAGTCCCCAAAAGACACTGACAAATTGCATATAGGCTACAAGGAGAGCTTCGGAGAAGAAATCAGTGGTTAAGAGGTGCACGAAATGATCCCAGTGAGGGCACCAAAAATGCTAATTCACGCCCTTTTGTGGCAAGGTCAGTTGCCCAGGCCCCCACTACCGCCTCTCCAGACTGGTCCAGAATAGTGGGTCCCTCCATCGGAGACCACTGTAAAGGTGAATGGAGTGTCTACAAGAGCTGTATTAGACAGTGGCTCCAAGTGACAATTATGTTCCAGGATTGGTATCAGAAGCATTTGTCAGAAGTACCCTTACAACCATTAGAAGGACTGCATGTATGGGGGTTAAGTGAGAAGGCCTACCCTATTCCGGGTATATCCGAATTTGGCTGTCTTTCCCACCTCCGTGGCTGGTGGCCGATTAGTAGAGACCCTAGCCTTAGTGTCTCCCCACTGGACTGTATGATGGTGTCCTTTGTTGATTGGAACAAATGCTCATATATGTTCGAAGGCTGGCACAGTTGTGTTATGAAAACAGGGGTCAAAGACTAGTAGAGCTTTAAGAGTTCCGGCTTAATTAAGAAGGCCTATGAGGCACAGAGAGATGCTGAAAAACAGAACCAGAGGAACGGTCGGAATTGTGCGGAAGATAAGATCTGAGTCTCTGATCCTGGCGCCAAATGCCCAGTGTACTCTTACAGGAGAGGTCCGTGATCAGAAATGATGTTAAGAATAAAATATTAATGTTGGATGCACCAGGCGATGGAAAATTGCCAGAGGGACTGCTGGTCAAGCTAGTATTTTGCCCGCTTAGAGCCCATGCTTATGCCAGAAGGGTAATGGTCCAAGTTCATAATGTGCTGAAAGAGACATTGAGTAAACAGAGGTTGCATCCTGGCTAATGTGCATTGTGCAGACACTGCAGTGCTACCCAACAGCAAGGTTCAAGGAGAATGACAGAGTAACGCTCAAGCTTGTTTGATTTCGCGACTCGCTGCCAGCTGAATGGAAAGTGAGGATCAGTGAGAAGCTTGCCCAGAGAGACCAGGTGTTTTCTTTAAAGGAATGGGATGTAGGATGCGGCAAGGAGCTGAGCACAATATCCGCTGCATGACGAAAGACCATTTCGTGAGAGGTCTCGGACGCCTGGCACCTGCTGACATAGATGATGTGGAGACGGCATCTGCAAGAGATGTTAGCTGCGTGTAATACAAGAACCAGAAGCCCTTATGCTTCCCCATTGTGGTAGTGAGGAAAAGAATGGAACAGTAAGGATGTGTGATTATCGCATCTTAAACAGCGGACTATCCCTGATCAGTACACAATGCCCCGCATTCAGGATGCTTTGGACTGCCTAAACGGGAGCAAGTGGTTCTCTGTGCTGGATCTCCGCGGTGGGTACTACCAGATCCCGATGGCCCCAGAGGACCGTGGAGAAGACGGCCTCATTGTCCGCTTACTTTGTATGACCATGAGGATGCCTCAAGGATTTGTACAGGTGCCCCAGCCACTCTTTCAACGATTGATGGAGCGTGCAGTGGGGACATGAACTACTAGAGTGCCTGGTATACCTAGATGATGTTATTGTGTTTGGCAGCTCACTGGAGGAACATGAGAGCAGATTATTTAAGGTATTGGACCGACTGGAGGACTTTGACCTTAAACTGTCCATTGATAATGTCAATTCTTTCAAACATCAGTAAAGTATGTGGGACAATAGTATCCACCGAGGAATAGAGACCACCCAAGTAAAGTTGAGGCCTTGACCACCTGGCCACAGCCCAAAAATCTAAAAGAACTGCAAAGATTCCTGGATTCTGTGGTTATTATCGGCGCCATCAAGGACTATTCAAGAGTGATCCGCCTTTACTTAACCTTACTCAAGGGTATCCCCAACCCACAAAAATACCAAAAGTCAGCGTCCCCCAAGACTGAAAGAGTGTATTTTCATCCGAGTGAAGCATTTGGGGGCCGCTGGACTCCTGATTGTGAGACTGCTTTTCATGAGATCATATATCAACTTACCCATGCTCCAGTGCTGGCCTATGCGATCCAAGAAAACCTTCGTCCTGCACACTGATGCTAACTACAAGGGTTGGGGGCTGTGTTGTACCAAAGAGCACGAGAATGGCCTGAGACCAGTGGCCTTTGCCAGTGAAGCCTGACCCCATCCGAAAAGAACTATCCTGTACATAAGTTAGAGTTCCTAGCTTGAAGTGGCTATTGTTGACCAATTTCCATGAGTACTTGTATGGGGCTAAAATACTAGTAAAAACTGACAATAATCCTTGACCTATGTGCAGACCTCAGCTAAGTTGGATGCCACTGGCCATAGGTGGCTTTCTGCATTATCTACATATGACTATGCTCGAATACCGAGCAGGTCTGAACCACATAGATGCTGATGCTCTCCCGGAGGCCTGTTCCCAGAATGATTGGGTCGATTGGCAGAACCTGACATTCGGGCACTCTGCGAGATTTGACAGGAGGAACAAATGTCCACGGACGCAGTGGACTGCATGGTGGATTGCTTGGGACCTCTGAGAATTGCATACCTGCTGCTTATTGCCACTTTTCTGCAATAGACATTGGTGCACTGCCTCAGCTGGACAATGACAGTATTCAGCGGGCTCAATCCGCGATCCCATGATCAAAGCAGCTTAGAAGCCCTCTATGCAGGAAAAGATGTGTCCAAATTACGTCCACTGATTTGAGAACTGCACTGTTATACAAAGAAGGTCCTAAGTTGAAACTGATCAATAAACTGTTATACAGAGAAACAGTAGACAGGGGGACAAGTAGACAAACAACAACTAGTGCTGCCCACTGCCTTTCGAGACTCAGTACTGAGGTCCTTGCACAACCACATGGGGCACCTTGGTATAGACAGAACACTTGACTTGGTGAGATCCAGATTCTATTGGCCTAAGATGGGGCTGATGTGGAGCAACACATTCGAACTTGTAGTCGCTGCTTACAGAGGAAAGCTTTGCCCCAGAGGGCTGCCCCTTGTTAACATCACCACCAGTGCACCCATGGAGCTGGTCTGTATTGATTTTCTGAGTTTGGAGTCAGATCAAAGAAATATCAGTAATGTGCTGGTGGTCACTGACCATTTCACGAGATATGCCCAAGCTTTCCCACCAAAGACCAGAAAGCATCCACTGTGGCCAAAGTACTTGAAGAAAACTTTTGTTCATTATGGGCTCCACAAAGAATCCATTCTGATCAAGGGAGAGACTTTGAGAGTCGTCTGATCAAAGAGATGCTTTCTCTGTGGGGAGTGCGAAAGTCAGAACCACTCCTTACCACCCCAGGGGACCCACAGCCTGAGACGTTTCAACACGCACTTTGCTAGATATGCTAGGCACCCTGCACCCAAAGGACAAGCCTAGATGGAGCCAACAAATTAGCACCCTGGTACATGCTTATAACTGCACCAAAAGTGATGCCACTGGATTCTCCCCTACCGCCTGATGTTTGGAAGAGAAGCTCGACTACCAGTAGATGTGTGTTTTGGGGTCTCCTGATGGGGTTCAAGCTGACAACTATTTACAGTATGTGCAAAAGTTAAAGGCCCAGCTAACTCATGCGTACAACTGGCTCAAACCATGGCTGCCAAAAGAAATCTGGCCAACAAAGAAAGGTATGATAAAAAGGTGAAAGCACAGGAACTCCAGGAGGGAGATCGGCATTGCTAAGAAATCTGGGATTGCATGGCAAGCACAAGATTGCTGACAGATAGCACCATCTCCCTCACATTGTAGTGGGCAAACTAGATGATCTGCCAGTGTACAAAGTAAGGCCTGAGAATAATTCAAAGATGTAAAAACAATGCATAGAAATCATTTACTGCCCATTGGACAAATCTTAATTGAGTCTGAGCCCCTAGAAGATGCCCCTCTGGACCAGTGACTGAGCTGCTGCTGAAAAGATCAAGAAAGTCTGCACTACAGAAGCAAAGTTAAAGTGTTCCTCACAAGTCCCAGTTGAGCATGACTGTCAGTCCATATCGGAAGAAAGTGAGGTGACTTTGAATACTATCCTTCTTACTGAACTGAGTCAATTGTTTCGGGCAATCCCTAGTCAATACTGGAGATGAAGCTGGGCCTTCTGGACTGTCTAAGCCCCAGCTTCATCCCTGGAGCCAATGCTCCCAGAAAGTGAAGTGCAAAGCATCAGATCAGATGAAATGGAATCATTGTGCATGGTTGAACTGTTTGAGCTTTCAGGGAGAAAATGATAGATTAGGGCAGACTGGTGTACCTTGAACAAGAAAAGAGTATTTTTAGATGCCCTGACAGTCCACCTGCCAGTGTGTCGAAAGCGCTCCATGCAGGCAAATGTTGTGGACTCAAGAACTGTAACTCCTGGAGCTGAAAGTGCCCCAAGTTCCAGCCTCTCTACCCCCATGGAGACTCCCCTGACAAGTGAGACAATGCTGAAAATGAGGCTCAGAGTGCAGAGACTATAACAGTTCCCCTAGAAAGACTGGTCGAGCTGTAAAGCCTGTGGTGCACCTCAGTTATGATTCACTTGGGGGCCTGTGGACTTGCCTCTCAATGTTGTCCATAAAGGAGTGTATGTGTCCCCGAGCTCACTGCCCAAACTGAGCATCAGTGCTAACTCCAAGTTACTTGTGTTGCCCTCTATATGGTGCCCTTGCCCCATCCAGCCCCAAGGTAACTGATAGGAAGGGCCCCTCTCTTTAGGTTTCATGTACAAGAGGTAATAACTTGAGTTATGGTACAATGTGTATGTAATACTGTGTAAAGAGGACGCATCTGCAATGTTTCAGAAATGTGTTCTTGGTAAAATGATATATTGACTGATGATTACATATATGAGCTAATGCAAATGTATATGGTTGCAGTTGAAACTTATAGAATTGCCTTGTAGCGGACGTCAAGCTTTCCCAGGCCAGGAAGGGTGTAACCCCTGCAAATGGGGGGTTCAAAAGACTTCAGGAGCTTGCTTGAATGCTCCAAGCCTGAATGGTGTTTGGCATTTAAGCCATTTATCAGTAGTGTTTTAGAGCCTCTGGTCCTGTCTCTTTAAGAGCTGTCTGCTTGCAGACATAATTAGTTTGTATGGGGGACTGTGTGCTTCTCTGAGTACCACTCGAGCTGCTGCCAATTCACTTCATTTTTGCAGTCACTAGAGTGCAAAGGAACCTATCTGAAAGATGTAACTGTTTGCCAGAAATTATTTAGAGTAATAATGAAATTACAGTTTGTCTAACCTGCTTTCTTTGCAGTCAGAACTGTGTCTGCTAGTTCCCCATTCTAGTTTTGAACGCTGAACTGGACCAATCAGTGTGGGGTAGCTAGCTCTAAAATGGTGCCTTGAACCGAATCAGAACTTGGACTCATAATCTGAGCCAGCCACAAGAGGACTGTATGGGCAGTGACTCTGGGAGATGTAGTTAGACTTCAGTGCCTTTTGGACCAACAGCAGCAGTCTATTGTGAGTGACAGCCAATCCAGTCAAGAACTGGGAGGAACTCAAAGGAAGTGCCCGTTTTTGTCGGTTGGAGTTCTGTTGAGCTTTGGCAGTGAAGAAGGAAGGAGCCCTGTACTTTTCAGTGTGCAGTTTTAGTCAAAAACGTGTGTAAGGCCCAGAGTTCCGGTCTGCAGCTTGTTAGGACTGAATCTGGCCTGAAAAGAATCAAAGGATCTCTGAAGAGAAACCAGGCTCACCCTGTAGAAGACTGGAGGAATTGCTGAAAATTACACTCGGTCTGTCAGGAACTGAATCTGCTGTGTGTTCTCCTGGGTATTGTGCAGTAATTCGATCGGGATACAGATGCAGCCTGCCTGGTATAGTGCTTTCTTTTATATGGATGTGTGAAGAGGTTTGTTACCTCAAGTGAGCCCTGCTGACATTGAAGGACCCTATCTTATTTGGAGGTCGTGAGTACTAATTCAGGTCGCTCCCTGTTGAATGCCACATTAAATCCAAATGGAATTACTGTACTGCTGACTTTTAATTCTCCTTTTTCTGTGTGAAAGGGCCCCTACCAGCTGCCACGGTTTGGACTAGCCACTAGGGCTTGGGTACCTGGGACAGTAACTGATAGGATAGGCCTGTGCACAGAGCCATAGGTAGATTATTAGAGTGATAAGCTAATTAACCTGATTTCCCCTGTCCTTGTTATATCCCCTAAATAAATCAGGCTGCTTGTTTCAGCAAGTTATACTACCTAATTGTTGTCTATGTTAAAGTACTGTACTGTGATTGTTGCACTGTATCTCATTTCACAGGAGGTCCCAGTGCGGAACCAGACCTGGGGGTAAGTGTATACTGTGAAGGTAATTCTGATATATTGTGTGGGCCACTAGTGGGAAGAAGGGGGTTGCAGTGTCCCAGAGGGCTGTGACCAAGTTAGTTTAACTATTGCAAACCCTGACCTCTGGGTGGAGGCACCCGCCATTGGATCCAGGCCCCTCAACCTGTTAGTGGCAAATCAGGCAGGGGTAGTAGCCCCTGGGATAGCGCCATCTAGGGGTTACATTTGCACACAGTGCCAGTCTCACTTGGCCCAGTGTCTATACACAGTGCCAGCTTTTAAGAGCCTATTATGTACAACTTTGTTCAGTTCCAGAGGGCTCAATGCTTATAAACAGTGCCAGCCCTGCCCTCCTGATGAAACATTTCAATAACTATACAAACAGTGCCAGTACCACAGGGCCTGATGTATACAAACTGTGTTAGTCCCACAGGACCAGATGTGTACAAGCAGTGCCAGTCCCACAGGTAGCAATGTCTGCAGGCAGTGCCAACCATACAGGACCTAATGTGTACAAGCAGTGCCAGTCCCACAGGGCCCAGTGTGTGTAGTCAGTGCCATCCCACTGGACCTGATGTATACAAACAGTATCAGTCCTGCAGGGCCCAGTGTTTGCAGAGACTGTCAGTCCCACAGGGCTCAACATGTGCAGAGAGTGTGTGTCCCACATGATCCAATGTACGCAGAGACTGCCTGCCCCACAGGGCCCAACTTTCACAGACAGTGCCAGTCTGACATGGCCTAATGTTTTTAAGCAGTGCCAGTTCTAAGTGCCCAATGTTTGCAGAGAGTGCATGTTCCACAGGGCCCAATGTTTACAAATAGTGCCTGTCCTATGGGGCCCAGTGTTTACAGACAGTGCCAGTCCCTGAGGGCCCAATGTTTGCAGATAGTTCCAGACATAGGGCACAATATTTGCAGGCAGTTCCAGTTCCACAGGGCCCAATGTTTACAAACAGTGCCAGGCCCAGAGGGACCAACATTTGCAGACAGTGTTAGTCTTATGGGGCCCCATTTTTACATGGAGTGTCCATCTGACAGGGCCCAATGTTTACCGACAGTGCCAGTCTGACAGGGCCCATTATTACAGACAGTACCAGACCTACTGGGCCCAATGTTACATAGAAACATAGACTAGAAACAGACTTTGACGACTGATAAGGACCACTTGGCCCACCCTGTTTGCCCATTTCCCTACCTATTGGATAAGATGCAGATCCTAGTTAACATACAAACATATGAAAATGCCAGCAGAAGCAGGCCTTATGGTCTATCAAGTCTGCTTGATTGTGCAGCTACCTCCCAACTTGCAGCTGCCCCACCCTCCCCACCCTCTTCATCACAACCCCGCCCTCACACTGTCCCACCTCGTTAAAGCCACCCACCATTCTACAGGATACCACCCCCTCAAGCAGAGCATTCCACCTGTCCACCACTGGTTCAGTGAAAAAATGTCTCCTGATTTCCCTCTTGAATCTCCCCCCCCCCATCAGTCTCAGCAGATGCCCTCTCATTTCCCTCCCTCTTCTAAGCTGGAAAATCACTTCCATATTAGCCTTATTTATCTCCTTAAGGTACTTAAAGGTTTCAATCATATCCCCCTATCTCTCCTCTCCTCCGGGGAGTGCATGTTCAGCTCACCCAATCTATCCCTGTAGGACTTAACCTCCAATCCCTGGATCATCTTGGTTGCCCTACATTGCACCCCTTCCAACAATTTGATGTCCTTCTTCAGGAATGGGCACCAGTACTGCATGCAATACTCCAGGTGTGGCCTGACCAGAGATCTGCACAAGGGAAGGATCACGTCCCTATTTCTGGAGATTCCCCTCACTATACACCCCAGCATCCTGGCTTTTTCTGCCACCTTCCTGCACTGAGCTGAGTTGTTCATGCTGCCCGGTATAAGCACTCCCAGACCCTTTTCCTCCTTGGTGTTTTTCAGCTGCACCCCTCCCAGCTGATAGCTCCTCCCCTGGTTCCTAGCTCCAAAATGCAGTACCTTGCACTTCTTGGCACTGAACCCCAGCTGCCATGTTTCCAACCACTCCTGTAGTTTGGTCAGGTCCTCCTGCAACCCCTTTCACCCTTCAGTGTCATCTACCACAGCTCCCATCTTCATATCATCAGCGAACAGACTGATCCTACCCCAGCTCTCATGTGAGAAATCAGCTATGTAGATCCCAAACAGCACTGGTCCCAGTACCGATCCCTGCTGTACCCCGCTCGTCACTTCCCTGGTGATGAGGGTTCCCCCACCACCACCCTCTGCTGCCTTCCATTCAGCCAGCTGACGATCCATCTGGTCATCGTCGTTTCTACCTCTATGTATTCCATCTCCCCCTCCAGCCTCTCATGTGGCACGGAATCAAAGGCCTTACTGAAGTCCAAATACAGGACATCCACCGTATGGCCCCTGTCCAGTTCCCTGATCACCCAGTCGTAGCACTCAGTTAGAGTTGTCTGGCAGGATCTGCCCGAGACAAACCCATGTTGCTGGCCGTCCTGGAGACCATTGTCCTTCAAAATGGTCACCAGCCTCTCCTTTAGGACTGTCTCCATAAGCTTCCCCACAATTGATGTGAGGTTCACTGATCTGTAGTTGCCTGGTTTATCCCTAGGACCACTCCTGTGAATGGGCACCACATAGGCCATCCTCCAGTCTTGTGGTACGCATCTTGTGTCCAGGGACATATTGAACAGGTCAGACAGTGGTCCTGCCAGGATCTCCGCTAGCTCCCTGAGTACCCTAGGGTGAATGCCGTCTGGTTCTGGTGCCTTGTCCACCCTCAGTGCCCTTAACCCTTCCAGAACCTTGTCCTCTGTAATTCCTATATCAGTCACCCCCTCACCCCCACTACCCACTCCACCCCTCCCTTGGGGTGTCTGTGAACACAGAGCAGAAGTATTCATTTAATGCCTCTGCCTAATCCCCCTTTCTCCACCCACCCACCCTCCTTCCTTCCTAATCCTCTCAATCTGGTTCTTGTTCTTCCTTCTTACTCTAATGTATCTGAAGAAGTCCTTTTCTCCTTCCTTAATACCCTGTGCCAGTCTCAGCTCTCTTGAAGCCTTGGCCACTCTGACTAGCCTGGTAACCTCCCTGGACTTCTTCGTATACTCATCCTTGTCAAGCCCCTCCACCTGATGTCTTGGGTTTCCAAAATGCCTTCCTCTTGGCTCTCATCCCCTACATAACCTCTTGAGTCTACAAAGTGGGCTTCTTTGTCCTTCCCTTCTTACTCCTTGTCTTTGTACAAGTTCCAGTGGCCTCCATCAGCCCTTTTTTAATAATATCCCATTTTTGAGTAGCAACCATGTCTGGTTGAATTCCTGCCATAGACCTACCCAGAATTTCCCCCATCCTTTTAAAGTCCGCCCCTTTAAAATCAGTCACCCTGGTCCCTGTACCCCTGGTTTCCCTACCCATATTGAGCGTGAACCATACCAAGTGGTGGTCACTCCCAGCCAGAGGGTTCTCCACCCACAGTTCTCTTACAGACTCTCCATTTAAAAGTACTAGGTCCAGCATCCTGTCCAATCTAGTCTGCTCATGTACTAACTGCACCAGGAAGCTGTCCTGAAATGCTTTTAGTATAACCTGCTCCCTTGCACTTGCAGTGGTTGGAGTGCTCCAGCCAACCCCAGGTAGGCTGAAGTTCTCCACTACCACTGTGTTCCCCTTCCTACAGACCTTTCTGATTTGCTCAGATAGCTCTCTATCCAGGTCATCTCCTTGCGCTTGTGGGCTGTGTATGACCCACATTCTCAGCATCCTACCCTTCAAGTCCTGAAACTGCATCCATAGGGCCTCTGTTCTGCGTTCTTCTCCTTCCTCCCTTATACACATTATCCCTTCCCATACACAGAATACCACCCCCCTTTCCCTTTAGTCCTATCTTTCCTGAATATTCTATACCCTGGGATCATCATATCCCAGTCCTGGTACTGGGTGGCCCACATTTCCTTGATGGCCGCAATGTCCACCTTCCCCACTGCCAGGAGAGCCTGCAACTCAGCTAACTTATTACCTAGGCTCCTCGCATTTAGCATGACCACTCTCCACCCTGTTTCCTTCCTTACCTTTCCCTGGTTTTCCTTCCTCCTCTCCCCCCACTGTGCCTCTACCTTGACTCCTACCCTGTTAACACAGGGGGTAAGCTCGTCTGGCTCCCCTCTCTGGGATCGCTACCTACCAGCTGTCCACTAGTCACCCCTTCCTAGTTTAAACTCACCTTTGTTGCTATGTACCCCTCTGTCCACTGCTGTAATGATCCTTTCCCTCCTTGCTCAAGTGTAGCCTGTCCCCTACGTATAGATTGTTATTGTCCCAACAAGCTGATGCTTGTGGATTCAAGTGTTTGAATCCTGGCAAATAATGCAGTGGGTAAGTTTGAACATGGTAGATTTGAAGATAATTTTATATATTTGAATCGTCTTTGTGAATTTAAACATAATATGGTGTTAAAATTAGAAGTGGTAGGGTTGTTGAACAAAAAGTCACAGTATAGAATAAGTGGTTATAGTGTGCTGATTCCTAACTTATGCCCAAATATTGTATTGTCTTTTTGTATTGGGTTATAGTTAACTCTATCTGGGGATATAGAAGTAAACCCAGGTCCCAATCTGTATGGTGATCATTTAATTTGGGGGAAGGGGGGCCTAAGAGTGGCACACTTGAATATTCGTAGCTTATTTCCCAAAAAACGAGAGTTAAAGGCTTGGGCCTTAAAATATGAACCTGATGTTTTGAGTTTAACAGAAACTTGGTTAAAACCTTCAGTAACTATTGGTGTCTTGGCCTTAGATGGTTATAAAATAATAAGAAATCTCTCTGTCTCAGACAGGGCAGGTAAAAAAAAAGGGTGGCGGTATACTTATTTATTACAAACGAGAATTAACTGTGTCTAAACTGGAGTTAAAGGTTGATTCCTCATTAGAGTGTGAATGGTTATTGATTGAGATAAAACAAGGGGATAATTATAAACTTAAACATTGCACTGTTTATAATCCACAAAAATGTGTACATAAAGGCCTTGTAGGATTTTTACAATTTGTTTCAAATAACCAGTTTAGTGGTGACTTTTTAGTATTAGGTGATTTTAATATTCATTGGGACTGCTGTGATGCTTGTAAATAGAGTTCTTGTTTATGAATGCAGGTTTGTGTCAGTTAGTACAAACGTTTATACACATGAACCTGAAGACAAATAATCATTAAATTTTGGACTGGATTTTGACTAACAATCATACTAAAATTATTAAGATTTGAGTCTTACCAGATGTTATCAGTGACCTCCTGGCAATATATTGTACTTGGAAATCAAAGAAAATAAAGCCTCCCCCTTGTCTGATTACCTATAGAAAGTATCCCAAAGATTTAGAAGATGGATTAAAGTCTGATTTAAGAGATGTTAATTGGTCTTACTTGGATGTAGTACCTTGCACAGAGTCTGCAGTAGATTACTTTACAACACAAATGTTGGAGTTACAAAATAAATTCTGTCCAATACTAACAAGGAGAGTAAGGGGAACAGTGAATAAATGGATTACTCTGGAGATGTTTAATTTGATGAAACAAAGAGATCACGCATGGAGACAATTTTTCTTGAGTAAAAATATTAGTGATTTTCAAAGCTATCGGAAATTAAGAAATGAATGTAAGATAAAATTAAGGTTATGTAAATCTGATTATTATACAAAACAGCAAGATCTAAATTTGTCAAATCCAAAAAAATTATGGTCTTCAATCAAACCTTTGGTGTCTTCTCCCATAGATGTACAATCAGGTGAATTCCTTGTTGAAGGAGTTACAATAAAAGATCCACAAGAAATAAGTACAGCCTTTTTACATAAATTTTTGGATATGGGTAAATATAATGTAGATAAGGATGATCAGGACTTAAAGAACACAGTTATAGCATCTCAAAATGATTTAATATTTCATTTTAAAGAAATAGAGCCCAATCAGGTACTGAAAATTTTGAAGAAAATTGCTTTAAAAATGTTGGAATTGATGATATTCAGCCAAGGTTTTTGAAGTTAATATCTTCATACATTTATAAGCCTTTGACAAAAATATTTAATTTGTCCTTAGAAATAGGGATCGTTCCACAACAATGGGAAAAAAAAATGTAATAAGACTAATTTTAAGGGGAAATAGTAACGATTTGGGGAATTACTGCCCTATTTCTCTTCTCCATCCTTTAGGTAAAATTTTAGAAAAGAAAACAGAGGTACAAATTAGTGATTACTTACAATTGACTGGGCTTCAGGCTCCTGAGCAGCATGGCTTTAGGAAATTTCATAGTACAGGAACTGCCTTGGCCAGGTTCATAAACCACATCAGTGAGGCTATGGAGAGGGGTGAGCTCACTGGTGCTGTTTTTGTGGACCTGTCCAAGACATTTGACCTTGTTGACCATCGCCTGCTCTCAGGAGCCTAGCTGCCAAGGGATTATCCAGATTGTCATTAGAATGGGTGGAGAGTTATTTATCAGGTAGGGAACTACAAGTTCTTTACAAGGGTTCAGTGTCAAAGAGAATTTTAGAAAAGGGTGTACCTCAAGGGTCAATCTTGGGATCCCTGTTGCTTTCCATATTTGTGGATATTATAACAAGTAACATTCTTAAGGCTAAGACCATCTTATATGCTGATGATGTAATATTATATAATAGCTCTAATTCATTAGATAAAATTGCCCAGGATTTTACTGTAGATTTTCAGAGTCTGGAAAATTGTTTGCTGGACTTAAAATTATCATTGAATATTTCAAAAACCAAGAGTATGATATTTGCCTCTAAACAAAAGTTGGTTAAATTAGGGAAACTGAATATTTTTGGTAAAAACTGAACTAATTTGGAGCAGGTGCAATGTTTTAGATATTTGGGAATGAATTTGGACTCAAATTTAACATTTTCAAATCATATACTGACTTTAACAAAATCAGTAAATCAAAAATTAGGGGTTTTATTCAGACTACAGAATGTGTTAACTTTACAAGCCAGGAAACATATAGCCCAAAGTATACTACTTTCTCAACTGAATTTTAATTCATTTTTGTTTACTAGTTTGTCTAAACATGTGGTAAATAACTTAACAATGACTTTTCATAGTATTTGTAGATTTGTTTATAGATTGCCTTATAATACACATTATTGTACTTTATATCAAGTTTCAGGGTTCCTACTGCCTAACTTGAGTTCCATATACTCTCTTTGTTGTAAAACAGATAATGTATTGAGACAAAAAAGTCTCTCCCCCTTGTATTCTCTGATATCTGTAAGGGAAGCTCCGAGAAACTTGAGATCAAATTTTCTTTCTTGTTTAAATTTGAAAATCACTAAAACTAAAATGGGTGCTCAAGCTTTTTCTATCCAAGCACCAAAATACTGGAATGATCTTCCAATTGAATTGAGAACTATGAGTAGTCATAACTTATTCAAAAAGAAATTGAAGCACCATTTTTTGAGTAGCTTGCAATGTCACTGCTATTTTAAATGATTTGTATTATATTGTTTGTCTTATATGTCATGTTATTTGTATTCTTGTATTAAGTGAATGTAAAAGTTATCTTTTTGTATAACATCTTGTGACTATTTTATAGTCTTGGGTCGCATATAAAAAAGGGCCCTGGCTCATATGTTTACCCAGTTAACAAAAGAAATAAAAGAAAAAAAAACAGCCTCCTTCCTTCTACCCCCCTACTATAATTGCCTTATGTCTGTCTCATGCATTCTTGAGTTCCCCCACTGTTTTTGACCTCAGGAAGGCCATTCCATGTGTCCAGCACCCTCTCTGTGAAAAAATATTTCCTCATGTTGCCCCTGAGCCATCCCCCCTCTATCTTCAAATTGTGCTCCATTGTTCTTGTGCATCTTTTTTTCTGAAAAATGCTACCCTCTTGGACTTTGTTGATTCTCTTGACATAACTGAAAGGTTTCTATCATGTCCCCCCTTCCTCCTTTCCTCGAGGATATACATATTAAGCTCCTTTAGTCTCTCTTCATATGGCTTCTTTTGCAGATCCTGCACCATTTTAGTTACCCTCCTCTGGACTGCCTCCATCCTGTCTATGTCTTTCCAGAGATGGGGTCTCCAGAACTGCATGCAGTACTCCAGATGGGGTCTCACCAACTGTCTGTGCAGAGGGAAAGCAACTTCCTGTTTTCTACTGGTGATGCCTCTCCCTATGCATCTCACTATCCTCCCCCAGCCCTCCTTACTGCCTTCTTACATTGCTTGCCTACCTTTAGGTTGTCTGATATAACTACCCCCAGGTCTCTTTCCATTTTTGTTTGCAGACACTGCCAGTGTCACAGGATCCAATGTTTATGAACAGCACCAGTCCTACACGGCCCAATGTGTACAGTCAGTGCCGGCACTACAGAATCTAATTTGTACACACAGTGCTAGTCTGACAGTGCCCAGTGTTTGCAGATAGTGCCAGCCTTTAAGGACCTACTATGTACACATCGTGCCCATCCCACAAGTCCCAGTGTTTGAAAACAGTGCCTGTTGTACAGGGCCCAATGTTTGCAGACAGTGTCAGTCCCACAGGGCCCAATATTTGCAGGCAGTGGCAGTTCCACAGGTTCCAATGTTTACAAGCAGTGCCAGTCCCACAGTGCCCAATGTTTGCCATCAGTGCCAGCAGTACAGGACCTAATGTGTTTACACAGTGCCAGTCCCACAGATTCCAATGTTTATAGGCAGTGCATGATGCACAGGATATAATGTGTACAAATGGTGCCAGTCCCATAGGGCCCAGTGTTTACATGTAGCCACCATCCAGAACACTAGGAGTCTGCACTTCTGACATCTCTGTAAAGGCTGATCCAAGTTCTTGAAACACTGCTACACTGAGGACAATTTATTTATTTAGTTTTTGTTTACGGGTAAGTGCACTAGCCAGTAGGTGACTATTTTCAGGCACGACCCGGGAGAGTACAAGACAATACAGCTTGTAAGGCAATAAAGTGTTTAGACAGTAAAACAAAGTGCTTGGCATGAGGCAATGTAGCTAAAATAGCTGTGAAGGCACGGATAGAAGTAAAACAGCAATGATCATTACAGAAAAACAGCATTGGTCAGTACAGTATACAACAATCGTAGTTATAGCATAGCAGAGTAGTTACCGTTTCAGAAGCAGGATTATGCCATGTGGAAGTTCGGTTCTACAGGTAGACATAAAGTACAACAATCAGGAGAGAAAAGGCAATAGGCAAGTCAGTGAGTTTAGGGAGATGCTAGAGAAAGGGGAAGGGAGGTAGGGGTGTGGTAGGAGGACAATTGGTTTGTAGGGTGGAGATAGGTGTGAGGCAGGTTTTCATGGGCACAGTCAGGTAGGGTCGAAACAGGTACATTGTTCAGTAGTAGCTAGGTAATGTCGTAGCCCACGTTTAAAGTGGTAGTAAGATGAAGATTGCTTGAGGTCCAGTGGCAGCATATTCCACATCTGGGGAACAGCATACCCGATGGTCCCGGTGCCTTTGGTGGTGTTACACTTGGGTACCCTTATTAATGATTTGTCTATTGACCTCAGACCATGGTTTGAGTTGACGGGATGCAATAACTCAGCCAGTGATGCTGGGGTTTCCAGCCTAATTATGGAGTCACATAGACAGCTGAGATGGTATTGTCTGGTTGCAGAGGGGGAGAGCCAGCCTAGGTCGCTATACAGCTGACAACGATGCTTAAGCCGAAGGGGCCCTAGATGTATAATGACAGACATTATTATAGGTGACGTCCCATTTCTGTAGTGCTGTTTTATGGGCAGTAGTCAGGATAGGAGCACAGTAAGTTAGGGTTGGGAGAAGGATCCCCCTGGTAATGGCTAGCTTATCGGATGGTGTTAACATATAGCTTGTTCTGTAGGCTGCCCCCAGTTTACAATTTACTGTTTTGCAGGTTGATTGAATGTGGATGTTTAGGTCCAGAGATTGGTCAAGCAGAACTCCAAGATGCCGAAATGAGGTGACAGCCTCTAGTGTGTTCCCATCCAGGTTGAGTACTTTCAAGGGGGAAGGGCAGGATCTAAGTTTTGGGGCAGAACCCAGGAGCATGGCTTTGGTTTTGTGTGAGTTAAGGACTAGTCGATGGTTGCTTAGCCAGTTTTGAATACTGTTGTAGGCTGTGGTCAGAGATGAGTTTAGGTAGTCTATGTTATTAGAGCTGGCATAGATGACCAAGTCATCAGCATAGAGAAGAGAGGAGCAGGATGAGACATTGTATGGTATGTTGTTTATGAAGAGGGAAAAAAGAAGAGGGCCTAGAATTGAACCTTGGGGGACTCCAACATTGATTGAGGTGCTGTCTGATGTTGCGGAATTGAATTTCACAGCTTGGGTCCTGTCGGTTAGATAGCTCCTGTACCAGTTTACAACAGGAGTGGAGAAACCTATGGTTTGTAGAGTGGACAGGAGTATGGAGTGATCCACAAGATCAAAGGCCTTGGTAAGATCAATGAAGACAGCACCTGCTAGGTGACCATCATCCATGTTGGAGAGAGTATCTGATGTGAGTATGGCCAGGGCTGCAGAAGTGCTATGGTTTTCCTTAAAACCATGTTGTGCGTCACACAGCAGGTTTGTGGTTTCTGTGTAGTCGAGGGTTTGGGTGGCGACAAGCTTTTCCAGTATTTTGCTCAGGATTGAGAGAATAGCTATCGGCCTGTAATTTGAGATCTCATTTCTGTCCCCTTTTTTGAATATGGGAATTATTCTGGCAGTCTTCCAGAGATCAGGGATGACACTACTGGAAAGGGATAGTGTGAAGATTTTGGCCAATGGTGAGGCAATGAGATGTGCAGCTATCTTCAAAAGGTGGGGTTCGAGAGAATCAGATCAATGGCTGGTGTTGTCGGAGATAGTTCTTAGTAATTTTAGAACTTGTGAGCTGGTTATGGCTTTAAAGTAGAAAGGCAGAACTATCAAAGTCTCAGTTGGTGAAGCCGAGAGGCCTGCTTGCTTGCTATATTCAGTGGGCTGAGATGTGGTTGGTGTCTGTGGAAAGGTGGTGATGTATGGTGAGAGATCAGAGAACATTCTGTTGAAGGCATTCGCTGTGGTGTAGGAGTCATTGCAGTGGGAACCATTGAAGATTATCTCAGAGGGGATTATTGATTGTGGAGTGCCTACGAAGGTCTTTGTGTGGGCCCGGAATTTCTGAGGGTTGTGGGCTGAGCTAGATAGTAGGTTTTGGCAGTACCTACTTTTTGCTTGTCTTATCTGTTTTTTGCAGGAATTTCTGTGTTGTTTGTATATCGTGTGATCTATAGGTAGGCCAGTGTTTTTATAGTGCTTCCAGAGTTTGTCCCTATGCCGTAGCTGTAAGAGCAGGTCTTTTTGGAGCCATCTGGTTTGATTTCCTCTGACTCTTCTTTTCATTTTTGGTGCATGCCTATTCTTGACTTCACTGAAATTTTTCAGAAAAACTCGTAGGGCATCCTCAACTTTTTCAGCATGGTGGGTCTCAGACCAGTCTATGGTGGAGACATCATGGAGGAAGGTGTCTATGTCCATGTTGGCAAAGTTGGTAAAGGTGACAAGGCGGGGTGGAGGAGAAGGTGGGGGACCTGAGGACCAGTGGCAGAAAATGGGAGAGTGGTCAGTTATGGCATCAACCAGGACACCAGCCTTAGTCACATGCTCAGGTCGATTGGTGAGAATCCAGTCAATAAGTGTACCAGGTTGAGTTGGTGTTACCGTCCTAGTGTTCTCAGTTATGAGCTGCTAAAGGTTAAAACTTTGAACTAAGGACATGAGGGCACTGTGAGAAGGACCCAGCCAGTTTAGTTAACATCCCCAAGGATTAGGGCCTCATGTAGGTTCATAGATTGTGATGTCAGTTTTAGCAGGTCCTGAAGTCCATCCACTCCACCAGTAGGTGGATTGTAGAGGCAGACTATGTGTAATTTCTTAGCACTGAGGGACACAGTCATATGAATGGACTCACAGACCATTTGTGGGTCTTGTACCGGGGCTGTTGTGATGCTGAGGTGGGTCTTGTGATATAGAGCAACGCCACCGCCCCGTTTTGTACCAGGTCTGTCATGCCGGATAAGAGAGTAGCCAGGTATTTCGCACTGGGTGTCTGGTATTCATGGTTTTAGCCAGGTTTCTGTGAGGCATAGTATGTCAGGTTTACAGACTTTGACCCAAGCTTCCAGTTCGGCCATGTGGCTAACTCCTAATGTTCATATGGGCTATGAGAAGTCCTTTATTTGGCCTTCCAGTTTTGATGGTGGAAGTGCTGCAGCTGGGGGGGGCCTGGATTAGGTTCAATGTCGCCTGTTAGTAGAAGCTCCAGAAATGCTAGAAATGCTAGCTTTAACCTGCAGAAAGTTTTGGGTAGATGGTGCTTCCTACCCAGTTTTTTAAGGGCACAAAATGTGTGGTATGTGCATCCTTTTTTGTGGAGAAGATATTGCCAGGTGGGGGTTGGGCAGCATTTGGATGCCAGCAGGTTGGAGAACCTGAAATCCCTGGTAGAGGGAGTGTTTTGGTATAGACCACTGGGTAGTGATAGAGAGAATTTACTCAGGCAAAGTAGTATTAGTAGGCTAATAAGGAGATGTAGTGCCCTTGTTCTTTCCCTTGGGGGCAGCAAGCCTGCAGAGATGCGTGTCATGATATAAGGCAACAGAGCCTATACCTGGTGAGGACTGTAGATCAGGACTGTGATTGATTGGGAAGCTATTTGTAGTTGAGGTCTGTAGCTGGAAAGTTAGTCTGTGTAACCAGGATCGAGATTTAGTTGAGACCTAGCACAAGAGAGGGGAGAGAGAGAGAGAGAGGGAGGGATAGGAGGTTTGGCGGGACTCTGAGCAAACTGACCGAGAGGTTGCTTCAGTGATATGAGGCAGTGCAGCTAAAGTGGCTGAGAACTGCTTATGTTCTACTGCTCAATAGTTATGAGTAGTAAGATCACCCCAGTGGTGACAGAGTATAAGGAGCCAATGAGAAAATGGACACTTAGTCATATGACCTACAGTGTCCTATAATGAAGAGGCCCGGGGTGGGTGAGGTGGGGGCGGGTGGGGAGCTGGCACAAAGCACCAGTGGGACAAATAGCCACAGTTGGAGCTGTACCACTTGCTGCTAATGCCCAAGGAAGGTGCTCCGCGAGTGGGGAGTGCGGGCGGCTTGCAGCGGTGCTGGGCGTTCCAAGTCCCGAAGCTGACGGTCAAGGGCAGCCAAAAATTGAGCTTTCGGGTGAAAACAGCCACTTTCAGTGAGCGGGTTCAGTCCAGGCAGCGCCAAGCGCTTTCGGGAGAGATCCGGCAGTTGAAAGTGCTGGAACAACGTACCTTGCGGCGTTTACAGTTTTGGCGGCTCAAGGTGCCAGGAAGCGGCCGGGCTGCTGGTTCTCTTTCTGGGCGTGTGCGCAGCATTGCACACTTCACTATCCCCTTCCCAGAACAAATAAAATACAGTTTCACATCCCACACAGTTCCTCCCCAACAATGTTATGCTGTTCACAGTAATAGCCCCACTCTAGTGTACTCCCCTACAAATGGGGGTTCCCAAAAAGTCTTCCTTGAGTTTGCCTAAATGCTCACTGCTAGGCTGGTGTACTGCATTTTAGCAGTTTAAATGTGATTACCAGAGAGTGCCTGTATAGCCTCTGTGTACTGTCTCTTTAAGAGCTGCCTGGATTGCAGTCACAAGTAATCTGAGAGGGAGCTCTGTTGAAAGATGTAACTATTTGCTGAAAATCATTTAGAGTGATAATGATAAGTAATTTGTCTAACCTGCCTTCTTTGTAGCAAGGACTGTTTTGTTTATCTCCACTATCTTGGTCCTGGACTGTGAATTGGACCAATCAGTTCTGGTGGGACCTAAAATGAAGCCAGATTACAGGAGCTTTCTGGAGTCAAAATCTGTAGGAA
Source organism: Neoceratodus forsteri (assembly GCA_016271365.2). Lineage (NCBI taxonomy): Eukaryota > Metazoa > Chordata > Ceratodontiformes > Ceratodontidae > Neoceratodus > Neoceratodus forsteri. The sequence continues at coordinate 1,027,059,957 of CM028130.1, read as the reverse complement.
TTGTAGTTTTGGGCTTTTTGCACCTTTTTGCACTTGAAGGGGGAGCCTTGAATGTGACTGACAGACAGATCAACCAACCGAACCTTTTGGATCTTGGGGGATTTCCCAGACTGCTTGCAATTTTCAGTTAGTTCTGGGCTGAGAAGTGAAGAAGTAACAGCTCAAGTTATTTGGGCAACTGTTCTGTGTAGTTTTGCATGGGAGAACTGTGAAAGGCCTGAGTTGTGGCCTGCATGTCTGCCTGCTGACCTGAGAGGGAGAGAAGAGAACTATTTCGGACTAAATCCAAGTTTGTGAGAACGAAGTAAGCCACTGATTTTTTACCAAGCTCATACCTGAAGAAGACCGAAGATTTTGCTGAATGCGATCGGCTTGTCAGGATTTCCAGCTGCTTTTGAAGCCCTGATTTGTGCAGAGACTTTGCGATCATTACCAGAGAGCAGTTTGCCTGGTACAGTAGAATTTCCTTACATGTAAATGTGTTGTGAGCTGTAAGTAGGTCATGATTTGGTTCCCCACTATGTGAACTGTGTTTCGCTTGCTGGAAGCTGTATCCAGACCAAAACAGACTATATCCGAATTTATCTCCATTTGGCCAGGGCCTTACCACACTGGCCCAGCCAGACTACCCGCTGCGCAGAGAAAGTCATCAATGAAAGACCTGCCTGGGAATTAGCCCTCTGCTCCATGCCTGAACAGGAATGACACCTCAGCGATTCGTGTGGGCCCTGCTTCTCCTAGCACTCCAGAATAACCACCTACTGTCTCGATTTTCGTCCAGCCTATGTCCAGTCCTGGGTATCGTGAGTAATCATCAGGGTAGCTCCCTGCAACAACAGACTAATCTAAAAGTGTGTCATCTGATTGTCTTGTTTTCTTTTCACAAAATGAGCCCTCCGGCTCCGGATTACAAATAATGAGTGTTGTGCATGTTGTTTTCTTCCATCACAGGGCCCCAACCAGCTGCAACGTTCCTGGCTAGCCCACCATTCTCCATCTGGTTACCCAGAGTGTGTGACTGTTTATGGACCCTGAAATGCATGCATAGCTGTTTGATTGATACAGCCTTTAAGCAAATTAACCTGATTACGCTCCTGCCTTGTTCAAGTCCCTTAAATAAATCAGATCTAACTCTTTTTTGCATTTACCCTGGCTGTGGTTCCAGTTTGTGTAAGAGTACTGTACTGCTGTTATTTGCTGTGTATAACCTTGTTTTACAGGGGGTCCCCAGGGACACGCCAGAGGAAAGCCCTGGTGGTAAGTGCAAACAGTTGTGTACTTGTGTACTGTATCAGGGGTATTGCGAAAGTGATTATTGTGTATTGTTCCAGCCACTAGTAAGGAAAGAGGGGGGTTATAGTGTCCCTGAGGGCTGTGCCCAGGTTAGCTTGACCACTACCAACCCTGACATCCGGGTGGAGGCACTCGTTTCAGAACTCAGGCCCTTTAAACTGCTACTAGCCAAGCAGGCAGGGGTAGTAGCCCTTAGGATAGCGCCACCTAGGGGTTACATTTTGAAGGCTCACCGCTGGGATTTTGTGCTTTCTAGTAGCCAAAAATTACAAATTTTTGTTAAAGATTAATGGCTACCCCAGTAGAAATGGCTGTACACCAGTTGGTGGGGTTGTGTACTGGGCAGGAGATGGACCCCCAAAATGCTCTATTTATACTGGATATTCCCCTGGGCACCAATAAAGACACTGTAGAGGGAGCACTCTCCAAAGTTGAATGTTTAAAAAACCCTGTGGTGGTTGACAGGCTAATTTGATCGCCCAAACTTTCATAGTCTTGGTAAAGTGTTTTGACCTCATGGACAGCTCTAAAGTGCCACAGACTATTGCCCCAGAAGGGGCTCCAGCTGCCTGGAGAGTGATAACAAAAGACAGTAAAGACCCCAGGGAAGATGAGCTCCCACCATTATCTGAGACTTTTGAGGAGAAATTTGCTAAGTTGTCGCTGGAGGAAGGGAAAACCATAGAGGATTTTAAGAAACTATTCCTGCCACTTGGGGGTGTTCCTTCCCCAACATCCCCTCCCACTCCAGCACCTGTTACTGCCCCGCCTTCTGTACCTGCAACAATTCTGGCCCCTATATCTGTACCTGCCATTAGTCACGACTCCTACCGAAGGCTAAGAATCTTCTCAGGCACCCTCCCCACCCCTCAGGGGGAGGATGACTGGGACACCTGGATAGACTATGTTGCCCCTCTAGTATTTGAATGGCAATGCTCAGAATCAGAGAAATGAAAGAGGTAGAGTGAGAGCCTCTGAGGTCCTGCCCTGGCTATCATCCATGCCAAGCGGGCCAATAACCCTGAAGCAACTGCACAGGACTATCTTGATGCATTGGAAAATGTGAATGGGAGCACTGATTCAGATGAGGATCTGTGGTTGAGAGTAAGAAACGTGCAGCGGTATCCAGGGGAGCCATTGTCTGTGTATGTACTTCGGCTTGAAAAGCTGCTACAAGAGTGCCTCAGAAAGAGTAGTTTGCCGTCACATGAATTAGATCGAACTAGGCTGGACCGAATCCTTAAGTCTGCTCCGTTTTCAGAATTGTTACTGCTTCAGTTGTGCCTTTCCACCTGACTGGAATTGCCCCCCTTCTATGATGAGCTAATGTAAGAAATTCGGGGAGGGGGTGAGTAAAGGCAACCCCATGGGGGAATTGCACCCATATCTGCTGCTGCTATGCAAATGACCGACAGTGATCAGCCAAGTGAGGCTCAGAGGCAAAGCTTGGCACTTTACGAGCACTCTGAGAATGCAAAGGACTTCCCACCCTGGGCCCAGCATTGGAATGATGAGCTACTAAAGGAAGTCCAAGAGTTGAAAATGGGTGCCTCTGTAAGGGTTTCCCCCATGGAACAAGATTTTGGTCCCTTTCAGGACGTGACTGCCATGGTGGTGGGGGTGCACCCTCAGGCATCCGGTACCGAGGGTGGCTCCAAGACTGAGATCACCGGATTGACTGCCACTCTAAATAGACTGTTAAGACATGTTGCCCCTCTCACCATTCCAACAGATATTAGACCCCAATCTCTCACTACTGCTTCAGTTTCTCATATGATGTTCTCTCCCAGGATGACACAGGAGTCTATCATTTGTCACAGCTGTGAAAAGGATGGCCATATGAAAAGAGAATGCCAGTATAAGAAGGACTTAGAAAGAGTAAACAGACTCCAAGGAGCTCAAAAGCAAATCAATGGCCAAGGGGAGCCAGAAATCACTAGAGTGAGGGTTTGAGAAACCCTAACTCAAATTTCTTTGTGGATAAATTGTCTGTCCAGACCTCTGCTACTGCCTCTCCAGACTGGTCCAAAATAGTGGGCCCTTCAAAGGAGACTACGGTGACTGATGAATGGAATTCATACTCGGGCTGTGCTTGGCAGTGTGTCGAAAGTGACCATTGCATTCCAGGACTGGTATGACAAACACTTATCTGATGTGCCTTTGCAATCCCTGGAAGGCCTACATGTGTGGGGCCTGAGCAACAAGTCTTATCCCTACCTAGGGTATGTCTGCCTCTGGTTGTCTTTTCCTGCAACTGTAACTGGTGTAGAGGAGCAAGTAGAGACATTGGCCCTAGTGTCCCCCCCTACGGACTATATGATGGGGTCCACCTGTTAATTGGGACACATGCCCATATGTTTGGGAGACTTGTGCAACTCTGTCACGAGAAACAAGGGCAATGGACAGGGACTGCCCTGAGAATTCCACCTCTGATTAGGAGGGCCTAAGATTTGCAACAGGAACCCAAGGAAGTAGATCAGGATGAACCAGTGGGGATCACATGGAAGAAGGATCCCGATTCAATGGTACTGGCCCCTAATGCTCAGTATATCATTCAAGGGGAGGTCTGCCTCTGGAAAGATGTTAAGAACAAAATACCGATGTTGGATGCGCCAGGCGACGGAAAATTGCCAGAAGGACTACTAGTCAAGCCCAGCATCATGCCTGCTCATGCCCATGCCTATGCACAACGAGTGATGGTCCAGATTCACAATGTGTCAGATCGGGAGATCCAGGTGAACAAAGGGTGCACCCTAGCTATGGTACACTGTGCAGATACTGCAGTATTGCCCAGCAACAAGCACCCTGGTGAGAAGGAGAGAGTGACCCCAGACTTGTTTGACTTGGTGACTCCCGATTGCCAGCTGAATGGAAGGCTAGAATTAGCAAGAGACTTTCCCAGAGAGACCAATTGTTTTCATTGAAGGAATGGGATGTGGGATATGTCCAGGGTGCAGAGCATCACACAAGTCTGCATGACGAATGGCCATTTCGAGAGAGGTCCCAATGCCTAGCCCCAGCAGATGTAGATGATATGAGAAGACACCTGCAGGAAATGCTTGCTACTGGTGTGATACAAGAATCCAGCAGCCCATATGCCTCTACCATTGTGGTTGTGCATAAGAAGAATGGGTTTGTGAGGATATGTGTTGATTATCGAACCCTGAACTGGCGGACCATCCCAGACCAATACACTGTGCCTCGTATACAAGATGTCCTGGACTGCTTGAATGGGAGCAAATGGTTCTCGGTGTTGAATCTTCGCAGTGGATACTACCAGATCCCAATGACCCCGGAAGACTGTGAAAAAACAGCCTTCATCTGTCCATTGGGGTTCTATGAGTTTCTGAGGATGCCACAGGGGATATCGAGTGCCCTGGCCACCTTTCAGTGACTGATGGAATGTGCGATGAGAGATATGAATTTGCTGGAATGCCTGGTGTACTTGGATGATGTAATTGTGTTTGGGAGCACCTTAGAGGAGCATGAGAACTGACTGTTTAAAGTCCTAGACTGACTGGAAGACTTCGGCCTTAAGCTGTCCATTGACAAGTTTTTCCAAACCTCCGTGAAGTATGTGGGGCACATAGCATCTATAAAAGGAATAGAGACTGATCCCAGTAAGGTTGAAGCACTGACTACTTGGCTCCAGCCCCATAATCTGAAAGAACTACAATGTTTCCTGCTGTTCTGTGGCTACTACCGCAGGTTCATAAAAGACTATTCCAAGGTGATTCGCCCACTCTTGAACCTTACCCAGGGTTACCCTCCTACCAATCGTAAATACAAACAAGGGCCATTAAAGAACCTGAAAAAGTATACTTACACCCAGGTGAACTCTTCAGGCCCTGCTAGATGCCAACCTGTGAAGCAGTCTCCCATGAGATCATATACCAGCTCACCCATGCCCCCATCCTCACCCATGCTGACCCCATCAAACCCTATGTGCTGCATATGAATGCTAGTCTGCAGGGTCTAGGAGCAGTGCTGTATCAAGACCATGAGGATGGCCTGAGACCAGTAGCTTTCACCAGTAGGAACTTGACCCCGTCCGAACGAAACTACCCTGTGCATAAGTTGGAGTTCCTTGCACTACAATGGGCCATCATTGACCAGTTTCATGAATACTTCTATGGGGCAAAGATATTGGTGAAGACTGAAAATAACCTGTTGACCTATGTACAGACTTCAGCTAAGTTAGACATCACTGGGCACCGGTGGTTTTCTGCATTATCAACCTATGATTATGCTGTCGAATACAGACCGGGTCTGAACCATATTGATGCTGATGCCCTATCATGAAGGCCCACTTCCAAGAGGGATTGGGTCAGGATGTCTGAACCTGACATTCGAGCATTGTGCCAAACGTTTGATAGAGATGAACAGATGTCTGCAAGACACAGTGGACTGTTTAGTAGATTGCTTGGGCCCTTTTGACACCTGCATACCAGCTGCTTATTGCCACTTCTCTGCTCTAGATATTAGTGCACTACCTCAATTTGACAATGACAGCATTCAGTGGGCTTAGTCCCGAGATCCTATGATTCAGCCAGCTCTTGAGGCCCTGAGTGCAGGGAAAGATGTGTCTCAGTTAGGTTCCACTGACTTACGAACTGCTTTATTGTTTAAAGAAGGCCCCAGATTGAAGTTGCTCAATCAGTTGTTGTATAGAGAGACAGTAGATCATGGTGGCAAAGTAGACAAGCAACAATTGGTCTTGCCCATGGCCTTTAAAGATCTGATACTGAGGTCCCTCCACAATCATGTGGGTACCTCGGTATTGACAGAACCCTTGACCTGGTACGATCTTGCTTCTACTGGCCCAAAATGGGAGCCGATGTTGAGCACCATGTAAAGACTTGTAGTCACTGCCTGCAAATAAAAGCCCTGCCTCAGAGGGCTACACCCCTTGTTAATATTATTACCAGCGCCCCCATGGAACTAGTCTGCATAGACTTCTTGTGTTTAGAACTTTTAGTGGTTACGGATCATTTCACACAGTATGCACAAGCTTTTACCACCAAAGATCAAAAGGCATCTACCATGGCCAAGGTGCTAGTGGAAAATTTCTTCATCCACTATGGTGTCCCCCAGCGGATCCACTCTGACCAGGGCAGAGACTTTGAGAGTCGACTAATCAAAGAAATGCTCTCTCTATGGGGGGTGAGAAAGTCAAGAACTACCCCCTATCACCCACAGGGAGACCCTCAGCCAGAGCATCTTAACTGCACCCTTCTAGACATGCTGTGCACCCTCCACCCAAAAGACAAGCATAAATGAAGCCAGCAGATTAGCACCTTGCTACACGCATACAATTGCACAAAAAATGATGCTGCCGGGTTCTCTCCCTACTGCCTCATGTTCGGGAGGGAGGCCCAGCTGTCAGTTGATGTATTTTTTGGGGTCTCTCCAGATGGGGTCCGAGCCAAAAAATACTTGTAATGTGTACAAAAACTGAAAGCTCAATTGAACCATGCCTATCAACTGGCCCAGACAACGGCCACCAAGAGAGATCTAGCCAACAAAGAGAGGCATGATAAAAAAAGTAAAGGCTCAAGAGCTTCGATCTAGAGACTGTGTGTTGTTATGCAATTTGGGACTGCATGGTAAACACAAAATTGCTGATTGGTGGCACCATCTTCCCCATATAGTAGTTGGAAAATTGGATGATTTACCTATGTACAAGGTGCGCCCAGAGAACAACTCTAAAGCTGTTTAGACAATGCACCATAACCACTTGCTACCTATTGGCCAAGTCATGATTGAGGCTGAACCCCCAGAAATTGAGCCCCCTGGACCAGTGACTCATGCTGCTGCAAGAAAGAGACAGAGTCAACCTACCCCAGTGGTCACAGATTTAAGGTTTCCTCCGCAGCAGGCCCAGAATGATAGTGACTGTCAGTCCACTTCTGACGAAAGTAAGTGCGACTATGCCTATTACCCCTCTTATGAACTGAGTCGGCTGTATCGAGGTAAACCCATGATTAATTGTGGGGATGAAGCTGGGCCTTCTGGACTGTCTAACCCCCAGCTTTGTCCTTGGAACCAATGCTCCCTGAAAGTGAAGTGCAAAGTATCATGTCTGAAGATGCTGAGTCTCTGTGTATTGTGGAACTGTATGATTTGTCTGAGGGAGGGGCTAATGGAATGAGTCTTTCTGGTGACATACCAGAATTTGAAGAACACTATGAGAGTGCTGACCACTCCCTTCAGTGCCTCAAAGCTAGATTGTGCCTGAGCCTTCGCAAAATGAGTCAAGTGCTGTAGAAACAGAGCCTACAGAGCAAGGAGCTGACAGTGCTCCAAGTTTGGATGTTCCCATCCAGGCAGAGGCACCTCTCACAAGTGACGAGAGTTCCCAGACAAGTGCTGAGAGTACAGAGACTGTAGTTGTCCCCCTCAGAAAGACTGACCGAGCTGTCGAGCCAGTAGTATGCTTCAGTTATGATTCTCCCGGGAGGCCAGTGGATTTGCCTCTCAATGTGGTGCACAAAGGTTTTTATGTTTCACTAAGCTCACTGCCTAAATTGAGTGTGACAGCCAATTCCAGGTTACTTGTCTTTCCCTCTCACCATGGTGCCCCCTTCCCCTCTAGCCTCAAGTTAGCTGATAGGGAAGGGCCCCCTCTTGCATTGTTTAAGGTACAAGAAGTTATTACCTGATTCAGTATAGTAATGTTCAATTTACCTGTGTGCAATATGCACAGTGTGTTGTCAGAATGGATATAGTATCACGAAGTGTAGTGAATATGTATAGTAAAGTAATAAGTTTATGTTAACTGATGCATGATGGTACAGACTTGACACAGACACCAAGTTTTCTCCAGGCAGGGAAGGGTGTAAACCCCCCTACAAATGGGGTTCCCAAAAGTTTTCCTTGAGCTTGCCTAAATGCTCACTGCCTGGCTGGTGTCCTGCGTTTTAGCAGTTTAAATGTGACTGCCAGAGAGTGACTGTATAGCCTCTGTGCACTGTCTCTTTAAGAGTTGCCTGGATTACAGTCATAAGTAATCAGAGAGGGAGCTCTGTTGAAAGATGTAACTATTTGCTGAAAATCATTTACAGTGACAATGATAAGTAGTTTGTATAACCTGCCTTCTTTGCAGCATGGACTGTTTTGTTTATCTCCACTATCTCAGTCCTGGACTGCCAAATTGGACCAATCAGTACAGGTGGGACCTAAAATGGAGCCAGACTACAGGAGCTGTCTGCAGTCAAAATCTGTAGGAATTGTAGTTTTGGGCTTTTGGCACCTTTTTGCACCTGAAGGGGGAGCCTTTGTTGTGACTGACAGACAGATCAGCCAACCAAACCTTTTGGATTCTGGGGAAAGTCCCAGGCTTGTTGGCAGTTGAGTCAGATCTAAGTTGGGAGCTGAAGAAGCAGCAGCTTGAGACAGTCAAGCAGCCGTCTGAGTAGTTTTGCGCGGGAGAACTGTGGAAAGGCCTGAGTTGTGGCTTGCATATCTGCCTGCTGCCCCTGAGAAGGAAAGAAGAGAATTATTTTGGATTAAATCCAAGTTTGTGAGAATGATGTAAGCCACTGATTTTTTACCAGGCTCATACCTGAAGAAGACCAAAGATTTTTCTGAATGTGATCGGCCTGTCAGGATTTCCAGCTCCTTTTGAATCCCCGGTTTGTGCAAAGACTTTGCGATCATGACTGGAGAACGGTTTGCCTGGTACAGTAGAATTTCCTTACATGAAAATGTGTGTGAGTTGTTAGTGGGTCGTGATTTGGTTCCCCACTGTGTGAACTCTGTTCCGCTTGCTGGAAGTTGTATCCAGCTCAAAATGGACTGTATCCAAATTTGTCTCCATTTGGCCGAGGCCTTGCCACACTGGCCCAGCCAAACTACCCACTGCACAGAGAAAGCCATCGACGAGAGACCTGCCTGGGGATCAGCCCCATACTCCACGCTTGAACAGGAAAAATGCCTTTGTGATTCATGTGGGTCCTGCTTCTCCTGGCACTCCAGATTAACCACCTGCTGCCTCGATTTTCATCCAGCCTGTGTCCAGTCTTGGGTATTGTGAGTAATCATCAGGGTAGCTCCCTGCAACAATAGCCTAATCTAAAAGTGTGTCATCTGATTGTCTTGTTTTCTTTTCACGAACTGAGCCCTCCAGCTCTGGATTACAAATAGTGTGCGTTGTGCATGTTGTTTTCTTCCATCACAGGGTCCCAACCAGCTGCAACATTCCTGGTTAGCCCACCATTCTCCATCTTTGTACCCAGAGTGTGTGACTGTTTATGGACCCTGAAGTGCATGCATAACTGTTTGATTGATACAGCCTTTAAGCAAATTAACTTTGATTACGCCCCTCCCTTGTTCAAGTCCCTTAAATAAAACAGATCTAACTCTTTTTTGCAGTTACCCTGACTGTGGTTCCAATTTGTGCAAGAGTACTGTACTGCTGTTATTTGCTGTGTATAACCTTGTTTTACAGGGGGTCCCCAGGGCTGGGACAGAGAAAAGCCCTGGTGGTAAGCGCAAACAGTGTGGGTACTTGTGTGGTGTATCAGGGGTATTGTGAAAGTGATTATTGTGTATTGTTCCAGTCACGAGTAAGGAAAGAGGGGGGGTTACAGTGTCCCGGAGGCCTGTGCCCAGTTAGCTTGACCGCTACCAACTCTGACCTCCGGGTGGATGCACCTGTTTCAGAACTCAGGCCCCTAAACCTGCTACTAGCCAAGCAGGCAGGGGTAGTAGCCCTTGGGATAGCGTCACCTAGGGGTTACATAGTTATTTATTTATATATTTATTTGTTTGTTTTTTTATTCCTGAGTAAGTGAACTAGACAAAAATATGCCAGTTTTCAATCACGACCCAGAAGAGAACAGATAACAATCATAATGGAGTTCAAATACTGTAAAGAAATAAATGACATTAGAAATACGTGAGCAGAAGCTTTACAATAAAATATGTGACTGCAGAGACAGTACATTGCAACAAAAGCAACAGGAACATAAGGTGCATCAGAAAAAAGGGGCATCAAGATAATTAAACAAAGTTGGCAAATAATGTAGCATCAATAACATAAATTGCACGTTGGGCAGCCTGTGCTTTGCCTTGTTACACAATCCACTCCAGACTTATTCCCTTAGGGCAAATACCAATGTCCACCCCCACCCCCCCAAGCTGTAGGGTAAACCTCAGTGGTCACTGTTGTCTATGAATACCTCTGGAGGTTGCTAGCTGAGTTTCACAATGCTGATCATTCTGGCAGTGGAAGACAGGTTCTCTGGGGTCAGCTGCTATCTCTCTGATCGCTGTTTTGCAGATGCAGTGGCCCTGGAACCCGGTTCAGGTGGTTGCCTCTGTTGTCTGTAGTCTCTGGTTAAACTGCTCCTCAGAAGGAAGAAAGAAAATACTATTTGTTCATCTCAGACTCTGCTTTAGCCTTTCACCTTTTTCCTCTCAGTCACTGGAACTGCTTTTTTCTTCCATTTACCGGGTGTGCATGCCCACACAGAAATGGCCTGCCAGGTGTGCAAATCCTGGGCAGCCACAGATCACAAGCTCACCGCTTTCAGACACTTTCAGTTCTGGCAAAGACAAGCCCCTGTGGCCCTCACATGTGGAGACAGGCTCAAGCCCATGGGGCCCAATATGTGCAGCCAGTTCCACAGGGCCCAATATGTGCAGACAGTGCCTGTGCCACCAGGCCCAACATGTGCAGACATGGCCAGTCCCATGGGGCCTGATGTGTGCAGTCAGTCCAGCTGAGCCTGGAGTGTACATATGGAGTCACTCACATGGGAACCAATGTGTGAAGGCAATGTCAGTTCCACTGGACCTAATGTGTGCAGACAGTGCCAGTAACAGCAGGCTCAACATACTTGGGCAGTACTACTCTCACAGTCTGACACACCTGCACAGCACCAGTCCCAGCTAGCCCAGTATACAAAGGCAGTGTTCACATTTCCTCTTCCAGCCCAGGAGTTACCACACCTCAAGGAAGCACCTCCGCAGAGGGCAAGCCTTCTGCCCTTATTAGAAGGACATGAGAGGCAGACACTATTTTGATTTTCCTGCTGCAGATAACAGGCATGGGAAGTGGGGGAAGATGTGAATTAGTAGGGTGGGATTTTGGGGGGTGAAAACTTAGAAGTGTGTAGAAATAGATTAAAAAAAGCGGTTGTTGGGGCAGAATATGACCCATAACCGGTAAGGAAATGCAACACCCCCTCACCCAGGAGAGTTTAACATGTGTGCTTTATCTGGTTAGAGCTCCATTGCTCTAATTAGTCCACTGACCCCTTATTTAAAAAGTAGACAGGCGTCGTGTCATAGTAACCCACTAAATCCGTTCACTCTTTTTTCCTTGCTACAACTTCCATGCATACAACCTGGCCCCCAGAAGCAATGCTTGACAGATACGGCAAGGCAGTGATGGAGGGTCTCGTTGGCTGCAGTTCCTTACTGAAAAAAGGTATAACTGCTGGTCTGACTGGGGGGTGAGTCTGAGAGTAAAATGTTCTCACAACTGAATCATCTCTTTTCATTACAGTCCTCCACCAATAACATTCATAATTAATGGCTCTCAGGTTCAGGCCTGGCAGAATTAACTTTATTCATTGTCTCCCACTCCCCCCCAGCTGTCACAATCAATACTTTCTGACCACATGTGATTCATTATTGATAATACAAAAGCCAGGTCACCCTCACCCAACCCACACCACCAATTCCTTTAAAGTGCCAAATCATTACATGTAAACCAGACACACACAACATCCAGAGAGCAGGCCATGTTACCAGGCCTGGGGCCTGTAGAGACTGATTGTAGGGGGTCGGGGTTCAAGTTACAGTAGTCTTAGCCCTGAGCATGCCAGTGACATTGTGTGTTTCCTCCATCCCTGGTTGCATCGTAATTGCGTGTTTGTTACTGGGATATATTATTATTTTATGAGCATTACAAGCCAAACAAGTGGAGCACTCAAAATTAAAACCAGATTGTGACGTCTGCCATCAGTTGCCCAGAAATTATTATTAAGTGAGCGCGTCATGGGCATTTACATCAGTGCCTGCATTTCTGGATGACAGACTGCGAGCTGAAACAAAAAGGTCACTCCAGCAAACTGAGGTGCAAGCCTTGTCACTCCGATTTAAAGGGACAGAAAGATAGGCATTCATTTTGCCTGTACCCTCCGAAGCCAGGTATTATCAGGACTCGCACTGCAGTACAAATAGCCCAGTGGCCCTAGGCTGTCTGTTGTAAAGACATGGCTAGGACTCTGAGACATATCGCAGTATTCTATACCTCTTGATCCTACACTGCCTGCTGCCTTGTCCATGCTACGAGGACTTCTATGGGGGGGGGGGCATGAATTCTCCTCCTGAAAGTCAGTTTGGTGTTCAAATTTTCCATTTATTGATAATATTAATTTAGCAAGGACAACCCAGTAGTGATACTGCATCACACCAGAAGGTCATGGGTTCTAATTCCACATCAGGATTGGGCTCATACCATAAATGCTGGTACTCAAGTTCATAGGGGATACTGTATTGCTGGGGTGTGCCACCCTTTGGATGAGATCTTAAACCAAGGTCCCTTCTGCCCATCTCTGGGGGTGTGTGTGGATGGAGTTATAAGACCCCAAGGCACTTTTTGCAAGAGGAGTGGATTTTCACCGGTGTCCTGGCCAATATTCTCCTTCCCATAAAACAGGCTCATGCAATTGGCCAAGGCTGTGTGTGGGTGTTAATGTGTGAAATGGCTACCCTTACACATTTACAGCCACATCACTAGCAGTCTATCATTGCTTGTAAAGTGCTTTGGGATCCAATGTGTATGAAAAGGGGTATATAAATGGTAATTCTTGGACTTCTCTAGTGTGTGTGTGTGTGTGTGTGTGTGTGTGTGCATCTGTTCATGCACATGGGTATGAGTTGGGAAGATTTCTGCTCTTACGCAGTATTACACCTCATTAAGACCAAAATTCAGGAAGGTCAAGTAAGTCGCTCAAGGCCATGCATTGAACTACAAGTGATGGCAGTGGCATTCAAACCCATACTCTCTTGGCTCACAGCTTAATGCTCTAATCACAGGAATAAACAGCTTGTCACCAGGGGAGATATTACACTTCCCCCTAAAAAGAAAAAGATACTAATAAGAAAAATGCCAGGAGACTATGTTCTGAAGTTGAACCTTGAAGAAAAATATCTCCTCAAAACGTGTTGGAAATCATCCATCGAGGCAGATTTCTACATTCACCGGAGCAAATGGGTACCTACCTGCTATATTTGCAGGTTTGAAACTTCTCAAGGAACCCCCAAGAGACTGTAGCCAAAGGAATCTTTGAGTAATGGTTTCCCTGAAGAGGGCCAGCAGTGTTATCTAAACAATGGATCACAGAGTGTGTCATTAAAGTGTTTTTGTACAGGGGCGGGAGCCACTTTACTGGTGTTGGCATAAAAAAAGGCTTAAAGAGCTTAGCTGACGCTGTAAATTAAAAATGTGAAACCAATTATGCTGGTCTCATAAAAACGATCATTTCATAACCAAAGTATGTGATCTGACAAAGTCTGTGGGTTCCAGCCCTCCATCATTCCACAAGACAGAACAGTGGGAAGGGGCGGCCCCACAATCATTGAGGAATCTGTTTCTGGGCCCCAGAGAACCGCAGTAGCATTCGGATGTTGTAACGAAAAACAGTAGTTGTGTCACTCCCAGTTTTGCACGACCGCAGGTCTTCCCTATGTTGCTTGACTAAACAGATGCCTCGTTCCGTAACCCACAGCAGCACTGAGCACAACATGCAAGATTTAAACCAGATGAGCTGGCAGACTCAATGCAGCTTTTACTGTTAGGAAGACAGTCTGCAGGGGCCTGAAGGAGCCTCACTTTCCATTCAAAATCTGGGAAAAATGAAGATTATGATTGTCTTTTACTGCTCTCTGGTTCTGCACATGCACTATGTTTACATGCTGGTTTGGTTATCAGAAAACTGACTGTTTTTCAGGTGTTTCCAGATACCAGTAACTAAAAATGGTACTATTTCTTGATAACCAATATTTTCTTATGAAAGTGTTTCTGGTTAAGGCTTAACCTGAAATGCTGCCTTTATTGGTTTAATGCATGCATGTAAAACATTGTGACAATAACAAAGTATTGTATTGACAGAAGGGTCATTGGGTCTATTCTGTCTCTCAGGTCGTATGGCAGCAACTACACCCAGTTTAAGTATGGACACACATCAGAGCTTAACAGACAGAACAGAACCCCTTCCCAAGGCTGTGTAACCCTCAACTGCTGTTCTCCCTCTGGAGTCTTTCAAGTCCAGTTTTGGAATGCCAAATGTTGCTGGTTTCCATAACCTCAGTGGGTAGGCTATTCCACATGGCAATTACTTTCTTTGTGCACAGTAATGCATGCTACAATCACCTGACCACACATGGTTATTCATGAGCATATCTCCAGTTCTAACACATACATACTGATATTTGTAAAATGGGTAAGAAAAATCCTACTCTGCATTTGCAAATGCATCACATGACCATGAACTGTCATTTGCATACTATCATAGCCTCATTATAATGTAAGGAGGAATCTCTTGCTCCTTGGATTGTGTGCTAGCTGTGAGTTCCATACTACAACCCCAACCCAGTCCTTTTTTTCCCTGATGGCCAGTGGTACACCCCACATTTACTTGATCCCCACTGGAATATAAAGAATCTTTCCTAGTTCCCAGTGGTACCCCCCCCCTTCCATTCTCAATCAATCCCTGAAGAAATTTAAAACATATTCAATGGTGTTTAGGGCCAGGCACCTATTTTGGGTAGGAGTTACACATAATAGTCCAAAAGCTTTTACTAAAGTTTTCTGCAAGCATCATGTGAGATGGCAAAGTTAGAAGTAAAGAAGAGTAGTGTGGAAAATAAACTAAGTACACGTGCATGCGCAGTATGGCTTTATGCAGACGTAGGGCCCAATCCACAAAAGGTGCAGCCACACAGCAGAGGTGAACAGGGAGGCATGCATGAAAGACACTCATTGACTTCCCATGCCGATCCACAATGTGCCTATTACAGGGTGTGCAGGCGACTCCAGGAGGTATCCACACAGTTGTCCACAGAGCACAGATGTGTGACATGGCTGATGATATGCACCGGTAGCAGGTGAGTATGCCAATCCTCAGATCGAGAAGTACCCCAACACAGGCAGTGGGGGTGCCCTACACCTATGCATGCGGGGGGGGGCTGTCAAAGGGAAACATACCTGCCATACATGGCGAGTAGGGCCATCTCACAGCGGCCATGGGGCAGGACCATAGCAGAACATGCCCCGTCCCGCACATAATGGCACCCAGGGATACCCAACCTGCTGACACACAAGTTCAACCCCAGCAACCACCCATCCCCTTGTCTCCCCTGTGCAATCCCTGTAAACCACCATCCCTACTGCAGACCCTTACTACCCCCCAACACCTGTGCAACCCATTATAATCATGGGCAGGACACAAACAGCTGTGGTACACCACATGGCTTTTTTACAACAGGTGCACAATTGGAAGGCACGCTACCAGTAATGTCCTCATCACAGGGTGCACACATACCCTGGCATATGTCCCATCATCGGGTGTTATCCCACACTACTGCATAAGGTCCTCACTGGGGTGTTACCACACACTCTGGCACATGTTCCTTCTCAGGGGTGTTGCCTCACAGCCCCCCACATAACTCCAGTCCACCATGGGATGCTGGCCAGCTGCCCATAGGTCTACGCTCATTCCCAGCTATGATCGATGTGCTGCAAGCCAATACACCCACTCCATCAGCTCCTGCCATAGTTAGGCTGGCCGTGCACTGGTCCCACTAGGCCATCACCTGCTAATCCTCTGTTTCGACCATCATTATGCCCAGTCATCCCTGATCTGCTCCGGTGCTGGGTCAAAGACCAGTGGCTCATTCCCATGGTCTCTTTCGCCATCCCCTCCTAAACATCAGTGTGCCAATAGGCACAGTAGAACACTGCAAGGACACAAAAATGGCACTGAGCATCTGGTAGGACATGCATGGGAGCAGGTCATGCCCCATGGCTACAGCAACAGCCACAGCCATCCCTGCTGCACATTTACCCATGTTGGCTTCACTAGAGGCCAGTACTACCCACCCTGATCCTTGTACCTGTTACGTTCCAGAGTAAGGGTGTGGGGCACAAAAGCCTCTGGCAACACAACTGTGGGCTTAGGAAGTGTATGCTTTGTGGGAGGCATCCTCTCCACTGTTGCACATGTAATGGCCAGCTGTTGCTGACATGGGGCATCACGCCCATGGCGGTGTGATGCCACACCCCATGCCCCACCCACGCCTGTCTGCCTATAAGTGGTGGGGGGCATGACTAGCACTTCAAGGGCCTGTCCTATGCATGGGGGTCTCAAGGCACATCACTGTGTCCAGACATCCAGATGGACATGGTGTCTCTGGGGCTGCATCACAGGGTGCTGGAACAACGCAAACGCTGCGACAAGGTAGCTACCATCCAGTGACAAATGCAGCAGCATCAACAGGGAAGTGGTGCATTGGCAGGTACTGCTGTGATATAGGGATGATGAAGGAGCTGTGCCAGCTGCTGAGACTACTGTGGGCCATGCTCTGCAGGTGTTTGGGCCCAGTCCTTGGCTGCTGTATATGCTGCTGCCCCTGCACACACATCCCAGCTTACATGCTGTATACGGTTTGATGTCTTGGGATGTGTGCAGGTCAGGTGTCTTTGATGGACCATCAGGGGGTTTGTGTCATTGCCAGGCGACTCTTCCAGACCCCACATGCACCATGCCATAACAAGAGCTCCTGATTCCCTACAGCCTGGCCGGCCTCTCTGCTCATCTGATGAGGGGTTGTTAGAGGTTTCCAGGGTACATTTAAAATCATCTGGGGCCCAGGCATTTATGTTCGCGGCACCATTCCTGTGGAACTCTCTACCTCGTCAGATTAGGGAGTGCAGGACCGTGGAGAACTTCAAAACTATCCTAAAAACACACCTTTTCCAGCAAGCTTTTAATGACTGATATTTATAACTGGGGATATTTTTAAACTAATGATGAATTCGTGTTTAATTTTAAATTGTTATGATATTCTTTGTATGTGCCGCACTTTGAAACATGAATTGTGCTATATAAATAAAGATATTATTATTAACTATTATTATGTATCTGTGCATGTGTGGGTGTATGTAGTGCAGCTGTCACTGTGGCTGCTGGTGTCCCCTGCATGTCTGTGCCTTGGGGGACCTATAGTGTGGGCACTGGGGCTGTGGACCAGGGGGCTGGCACCTGGGTACCTTGGGCCTGGCCCCAATGATACTCCATGCCTGTATCTGCCCTCTAGCATATCTTGTCCCTTGTCCTCTCCCTGACCACCTGCAGGCTGATGGTGTCAGCCACAGTGTTCTCCAACTCTGTGGGCACTGGATCCCTTGCTGCCATCTTCCTCTGCACTGCACCCTGCAGGCCCCTCCACCTGTGCTTTGGTGCATTGCTTTTCTGTGATGTGTTCTCCACTGTGTTGATGGCATCCTAGATGTGACCCATGCCACCTGTTTGTGGGCTGGCATACACTTCTGTGCCCTGGCTCCATACAGAGTGGCATGGGTCACCCTTACCTCATGACCAGTGTAGCGGTCTCCTCTGCCACATAGTTCTTCAGCACCAAGGAGGTCACCAGCGGGGTCCCACAGGGATCGGTGTTGGGACCAGTGTTGTTCAATGTCTTCATAAGTGACATCGGGGAATGCATTAAAGGCAGAATGTGCCTGTTTGTGGACAACACCAAATTATGTGGGAGGATGGACACTAAGGAGGGGATACAGGACCTGAGGGAGGACCTCGGCAGACTAGAGAGATGATCAGGAATCTGGCAACTTGGCTTCAATGCCAAAAAGTGCAAAGTGATGCACATAGGGGCCAAAAACCCTAGGACAGAGCATTACCTAGGAGAGGTTCAGGTAACTGCTTCCAAAGAGGAAAAGGATCTAGGGATGGTGATTACTAGAGACCTAAAACACACCTCTCATTGTAAGAAGGCAGCAGTGAAGGCTAACAGAATGCTGGGGTGCATTGCAAGGGGATTCAGTAGTAGGCAGAGCGAGGTCATTTTACCATTGTTCAGGTCATTGGTAAGACCACATTTAGAATATAGGGTGAGGTACTGGCATCCATACCATAAGAAGGACATCAACATGCTGCAGGGGGTCCAGAGGAGAGCAACCAAGATGATCGAGGGGCAGCAGGATAGGTCCTGCGAGGAGAGGCTGGCAGCCCTAAGGATATACTCCCTGGAAGAGAGGAGGCAGAGGGGAGATACGATAGAGACCTTCAAGTACATGAAGGGAATTAACAAAGTGAAAAGGGAGGGTCTCTTTAAAATGAGAGACAACAGCACCACTAGGGGGCACAGCCTAAAATTGATGGGGGGGATTCAGAAGGGATGTAAGGAAGCATTTCTATATGGAGAGGATGGTGACTACCTGGAATGAGCTGCCAGAAAAGGTGGTATCAGCAAAGACGGTGGGAGCATTCAGCAGGGCCTTGGACAAACACAAAGTGAACCCTTGGTACCAAGGAAGGGCGTGGGAGAGGGAGGGAGGGATGGTTGGGATGGGGTGCAGGGCCACTGACATAACTTGTAAGGCCTGGACCCAAGCAGCATCATTTACCGAGCAGACGTGATAGACCAGGTGCTCTTCTTCTGCTGGCTCTTTTCATATGTTTGTAGTCTGGTATTTGTGGCCTGGTTTGGTGACCACTGCTACATCAGGCGGCCAGTCCAGGGCACCCTACTGCTGGCAGCCATGCTGTGGTGGCTGCATTATGGCCAGTGTCCATGCACCATGGCACCACACCAGTGGAACCCACAGCTTAGCTTTCCACATAGTGGTCCACGGGGTCTGGGCATCACCCTTTATGGCAGAGTCACTGGAAATTGTGCGGGCATGTGCAGCCCCGCATGATTCCCTGACCTTTCCCCTCTGCTGCCTCTTCTGTGCATGTCAGCCACACCCCAGGCTCTGTGGAATGCACCACATGTGCTGGTGGTGCACGTCACGCAGCCACGTGCCAACATTGTGTGCGAATTGTGGGGAGTATCTACACTTTTCTGTGGATCAGACCCTTAGTTTATTTTCAGACTGCAAGTTCTGTATCAATATACAGTTGTGTATATCAATATAGGATCTGTATGAAGCAGATGACAGCTGGCCAGTGGGGTGACCAGAGGATAAGTGCTGGCAGCCATCTGGGGAGTTGGCATTGGAGGCAGAAGGCTACTGGAAGAGGGGGGCCACTGGACGCCATGGAATGTGTTTTTTTTTTTGCACCTCCCCAGCTCCTGGTCGGCCATTCCTTCGGGCCACCTAAGCCCCGCTGGCTCCCTGCCACCGAGACCAGCCACCACCACCCCACATCGCAGCCCCCTGGGTAACCCGGTGTAAATCTTTGTTGGATGGGTCCCCCTCCTCCAAGGGAGGTAGTCACTGGTGGGGGTTGGCCAGCACACTCATTTTCTTGGCCCGGGTGCTGCTGAGGTGGTCCTGAGCCATCTCTCAGGGCTTCTGTGGCAGCGTGAGCCGGCGACTGTCATCCAGTCGGCCATGGAGCACTGTTTTCCCATTTTCTCCCTGGGGTTGTGGTGTGCCACTAACATCAAGGCATACACCAACGTTCACCACGCCCTGTTAGTCAGTGGAAACCAATGCATTGCCGTGCCCCTGGCCTCCACCAGGAGTCAGCAAGCACCGGGTCATCTCCTCACCCTCCCCCCGAGAGAAGGCGAGCAGTCATCAGACACTCAAGCCTTCTCCCCAGGCCGGCCCTCTGGTGACCTGGGCCCATTCCCAAACCCGGGTCACCAGCGTCGCAAGTGAAAATCCAACCACTGTGCCAATGGGCCAGCAGGTAATGTGTTTTAAATGCCAACAGGGATCAGCTAAGGGTGGGAGGTACCACTGGATACCAGTTAAGATTCTTTAAAAGCTGATTGGGATTGGTGAGGGTGGGGGGTACCACTGGGAACCAGGGCAGTTGGCTGTTGTGCTAGCTGGGATTGGGATGGGGGAACCACGAGATGCCAGGGATTTTCCATTTACTATCCACTATACTGGTACTTGAGATGGGGTATAGGAGTGCACAGCACCCTCCGCCTTCACCCGATTGAGTGGAGATTGGGTGAGGGTGGCAGGTGCTTTGCACTCTATTAAAATGTGCTTTTCTGTATGTTCTAACTAGCGCTGCTCAAGCAGGCTATTAGCACATGCAAAAGGATTCTGTTATTCCAGTATATACATATTAATGAGATTCAGTCTTATTTACATTTGTGCTAGGGGTGCCTTTGCACTTCCGCGCAAACAACTTTGTGCTGCACACATTGTGACTTCCAATATGGGATGCTCAGTATGCACTTTGACAAACCTCGCTGTGTGTGCACGGTACTGGGTCATTATAATGCGGACAAAACGCACATGGAATACTGTGCATGGAACAGTATGAATGGCTATACAGTGACAGGGGTTGTTTCAGTGTGTAGTAAGAACCGCTATCCCTGTCGCTGTACGCTTCCATGCCGTAACGTGAAGGATGCTGCTGGGGTGATGCCTGGCCGAGCCGCTCCCATGGTGGGAGTGGCTAGAGCACCTGCCTCTGGCAGCGTCTGGGACCTGGGGCTGCAGTTCAGTTCTCCCCAGGTCCCACTGTAATGAGGCTTTTTATTTAAAAAAAAAAAAACATTTTCCCTGCTCCGGGGATTCCTTTTTACCCGAAGTCCACGGCCCCCCAAAGTTAATTATAATAAGTCTGGGGGGGCGAAAACCCCCCCGCAAAAACAAAGATATTCCTTTGGTGTGTGTGTGTTCTTTCCCGGTCAGTGTGTTGTGCCGATGTTATTTTGCCGCACGCTGATTTGCGTGCAGCATTCTTGATGTGCACAGTTTTGTCCGCAACATTATGACCCCGTGTCATGTGTACAAACCTTATTTGTGTAGGGCAAAGGCTTTAACAATGCATCCCATACTCTTCTGCTTGTGAGATCAGAACCCAGTCATGAACATATTTCTGATGTCACAATCTGGAGAAGGAGGAAAAGCATCAGAGATGGATGAAGTCTAAAGAAAAAGGAGTCTGCTTTCATGCAAAAGTCTTTAGTTATAAAGAACTGCATTTCCAGAAATTAAGATTTTTTTTTTTTTTACTCTTATGAGGTCTGAGTTCTGCCAGTGTCAACAGTAATTGTTCTGCAAAAACCTGAAAAATCACTTGAAACTTTTAAAGGGCCTCATTGACTTATCACGTTTCATCGTAGTGCATAGTAATACCACTATAGTTAGAGCTGAAGAGGCATTCCAAAACATCCTCCAGTACTTGGCCGGTTATAACTTGACATTTAATATAGGGACATGAAAGTTAGAAAACATACCCTCTTTAGCAGGATCTTGAGATTTGCCAGTATTGAAGAAATTGGGATCGGTGTATTCTTTTTTTTGCCTTTTCCTTTGTGCTATGGATAACAAAAATGTCACAAAATATACAAAAAGTGGCTTTTTGTTGCTCATCAGTAACTAAAAGAAATGACTGGGATTTAAAACATAAAACTTGCAGGTTCACCAGATCCTGCCCCAAGGGCAGTGCTTTTGGTGTTTTAAAAGTGAAAAACCTTAAAAAATGAAGTTATAGACAAAAATAAAACAAAATCTGCAAATGTACAGAACCGGAAAAAACAAAACAAAAAGAAACACATCTGTTAGCTGGATGAGGCCAATTCATGCATTACTTCCTAACCCATGGTTGCAGTTGTGTGCCACACAAAAGCTCCATTTACCCTAATTTTGCTTGGTTCAACTACCCCCAAGCCCTCATTTGCAACAGCTTTGCTAGTGCTGCACTTGTTCAGTGATGCTGGCCAGCCTCCCCCCCCCCAATATACCAGTGCTGTGTTCACGCTTCAGCAGGCTGGCTAGCAAGAAACCAGATGTCACTCCCACTCCCAGGTCTTCTGCAGTGCTGCAGGACATGCTGCCATAGAGTTACAGTGGGCAGCAATGTACAGGTTTTAGTGGATTTCCAGGGTTTGGTGACTTTCCAGAAATTGATGGCTTTTCAGGGTTTGTGGGATTTTTAGGGTTTTGGTGTCTTTTTGCAGGGTTTGGTGGCTTTCCATGGTTTGGGTGGCTCTGCAGGGTTTGGTGGCTTTCCAGGATTTGGTGGCTTCTGAGGGTTTTGATGTCTGCATGCCTGCTGGGGGCCATTTGAGTTTTGGTGGCCAGAGAAGTGTTGATAGTTATCTGGATTTTGGTGGCAAAACAGATACAGATGATCAAACCAAACTCAAAAGACAGAACACGCTCCCAGTGTAGTGGATTGGTGCACCCAGAAAGAGCAGCTACCTCACAGTTAAAGTCACCCAAAGACCAAAACATCCATCTCCATGGCACTGACTGATGGGGGAACTGCTCTGGCACTTTTGCAGCCTGGGTTCACGTTCAAAGCCCAGAATGTCGGGGGGGGTGGCACCAGATAGCGTTCAGAGTGCCTTTTGGATGCCCTCTTCCTGGGGGGGTCACTCAGTGTAGTGGCTCCTGGTGGTGGCTACTGAAGGTGCCGTGACAGTGTAGGGGACTGTGCACCATCAGGCACGGTCCCAGGCCAGCCATGGAGATCCAAGGGAGGGTGTGGAAAAAAAAACAGAGATGCTTTAGTGGTACACTGGATAAAGGCCCCACAGCCCCCCACCCCCGTAGCTGGCCCCCTGGCACAGCAGCAGCATAGGAGACCTTCGGCTACATCTAAGTGCTCTCTCCTCCTCCTCCAGATCATGCAGAGGCCCCAGGTTGGGACAAACCAGCACACAGGAAAATGAAGTGGTGTTGAGGAGAGGCACCTTAATGATGATCAGAAAGGCCCCCATGTAGTCGAGGCATGGGTCAGGAAGCACAGTAAAACCAGGAGCAGTTTCAAAATTCGCAAATAGCATTTTATTTTTCTCAATAACAGCAAAATAAAAAATATTCAGTATAACTATTTACATTTTCAAACAAAGGGACCCCAATGTCAGTGACATTTCCACATAAAGATTCACACATATTTTTATACCTGCAGATTTGCAAGGGGGAAGAAAAGACAGAAATAGCAAGGGAAAGCAGAGAGATAGCAAGAGGCAGAGAACTGTGAAACTATTAGAGTGCTCCGCTCCTAGGTCTCACAAGAAAATTTGGTTGTGCAACTAGACAGAGAAGAGACAGAAAAGGAGATAGAAGATAGAACAGACCCTTGCATTTAAACTCTTTCTGCATAACAAATGGGACAGGGCCTTATTCAGCTCTGTCACACCCCAGCAGAGGCAGGCTGGCCCAGGATATACAGCTGCATATCTGAGACAATCTTCAAAGCTGGCAGCAATCAGTGACTCTGGCTAGTGGGGGAAGGGGGTGTGCATTGCGGGTCTGAAGGAGGGAGGTGTTGGCGGGCACAGTGTGTGGTGGAGAATTATGGCAGGCAAAAAAAAAAAATGAAACAAACCTTAGGTTTGCTGATGGAGGAAAGAGAATGCATCAGAACTGTAGCTTAAGTTGAGGTACTTTTCTGCTGCTATATCAATTTAATATGCCACAAAAAGTGAGTCCAGTGCATAGTGGTATAGTAGAAAGACATAGATAAAAGCTGAAATACAAATGCCAAAAATGTATGTAAAAATTAACAGGCCAGGACTTGAACAGCAGTAGTCAACGGAAGCCCTGGCACATCGATGTGCACTATGTCTTCGTCTGGGGGTACCCTCCTTCCTTCAGCACTGCACCTAGGTGTTGGTGGTTGTCTGAGTTTTAGTGGTCAGACATGTGTTGGTTATTATCTGGGCTTTGGTTGCCAGACAGGTGTTGCTGGTCATCTAAGTATTAGTGGACTGAGTTTTTGAAGCAGTCTGGGTTTTGGTGGCTGTCTGGGCTTTGGTTTATTTGTTGGCATATAAGATTTGCTGGCAGACTAGGTTTTGATGGCCTCCTGGGCTTTGGTGGGGTTCTGGGAGTTCATGGCTAGTTGGGTTTTGGCCACTGGTCATGTTTTAATGGCCATCTGGGTTTGGTGATGTTCCACATTGTGGCAGCTGCCTGGATTTTGGTTACTGTCTGGGTTTTGTTGTCTGCCTAGGGTTTGAGGGGGTTCTGACTCATGATGGCCGTCTAGGTTTTGGCCACTGTCATGGTTTTGATGGTCATTTGAGGTTTTAGTGAGCTTCTGCTGAGAACAGCAATAAAAACAGCTCCGAGCCTCCACACAGATTGGAGGAGGAGGAGAACTCTCGCTCAAGGGACATTCAAATGTAATATACAGCAGTGCTGCTACTCAGTTTTTCAGTGTCTAATTCTCTAAATTATTCAAGACATCTGATGGACAGGCTGGTCCTTGAGGAAGTGCTGTGCTGAAATGCCTTCTAATTTTTACCCCTGACCCTCATGAATGGGAAAGACAAGGAGGGTCACGCCAGACCTGAGTTTAACATCTGACAGACTAATCGATACACTTTCCAAAGTGGGAAACAAGTTAATGATGCCATCTGAAAATCCTTTGACTGGGGAAGGTTTAGAGGCTTGACTCCTTCTTAGGTTTTCACCGGTATGTGATGCAATACTCCATCAGTTTTCACAAATTGCATGTGAATGCATATCAGTGTGAAGGTGCATGCATGCATGAGTGTGCACATGTGTAGATGTATAAAGAATACATAACGGGTTGCAGTGCAATGTCTTAGCACTCATGTATAGGGAAACGTGTATTTCCATTTATTGTATATATACACACCACAGTATGTTTCATGTTTATAATAGTGTTTTGCATTGTTTTAGCTATAATCTGCCTTTCTTTTCATTGTAAAACATCTGGCCCGTTGTTTTCTGCATTGTAATTACCAGATTCTACACAGAAATAATGTTCTGTGTATAAATAGCATGAGCTGGAGTGCTGATATCGGTATCCTAGCTACATCAGAAAAAAATATCACATATATATATATATATATATATATATATATATATATATATATATAAAATATGGCCACAGTAGTGTGTGTTACAGGGCACAAATACTGTTCTATGTTAAAACAGCTATTTTTGCACCTTAATAATGCATCCGTCCTGAGATAGAATAACCAGAAATTTGGTTGCACATTCTTGGTACCAGAATCCCTGGATCCAGAAAATTTGGTAATAGTCCATTCAGCTATTTAAAAGTTCTAGAAGGTTGAAAAT
Source organism: Neoceratodus forsteri (assembly GCA_016271365.2). Taxonomy (NCBI): domain Eukaryota; kingdom Metazoa; phylum Chordata; order Ceratodontiformes; family Ceratodontidae; genus Neoceratodus; species Neoceratodus forsteri. The sequence continues at coordinate 1,027,034,432 of CM028130.1, read as the reverse complement.
ATTAAAAATATATATATTCTTAAGACTTTGGTTTGCTCATAGATAGTGCAACAATGGCTGCATTTTCATGTTAGAGTTTGGCCCAAGGATGATTTCTTGTTAGGTGGTCTTACTGAGAACTTTGTCGTTTTGAAACTATTAAGAAAACAAAATGTTGTTTTTGCGCGTGTGCAGTTAATTTTTTTCACAATTTTTTCATATGGTTTATGTTGCAACAATCTTAGCTGTCATGAAAGTGGGTAAAAGAAGGGAAACCTTTTAGTGTTACTAAAAACGCCAGGGCTGTGTCATGTGAACATTCAGACCCAGAGGAACACCACACCTGCTCTGTATGATGATCCTTCAAACCCTGAAGAACATTACAGTACCCATTCACCAAGGTTCCAGCGACTTTTACCACTTTGTGCTCACCGTATACAGTGGTAACCATCCTAATCGTCTGCTTTATTACAGAAATATTTACCACGTTAAGAAACTACAACACCACATTTCCCCATATGGCAGTATTTTCAAAGTACCACATCAGCTGAAGTGTAACCTTATTGAACTGACAAGGCACAATAACGTAACACTTCAATTTATATGGTACCTTGAATGATAATGCCATAAGGGGGATATGCTGTATTGTAGTACCATAATGCAGTAAACAGTTCTGTGGCAAAGCAGAGATTAGGATAGTTACTACTTTATAGCTATATTTAATAGTATATACATATTTTGATCTTTTAAAAAATTAAAGTCATGTACCTATTAGAGTTACAGTGTAAAATGTACGGAAATGGACCCTTGGCATATCTGTGGTGTGATGTGGGGTTCCTCAGGATTTGAACGATCATGCCATGCTATGCTGGTGTTACACTAATATCAGCACTCTCTATGCAAGCATTGCATCAGCGTGTCCTTTATTTTGTGTCAGGAGACAGTGCCGATACTAGGGTAATGCCCACATTGCATCGCATGATCGTTCAAACCTAGAGGAATGTCGCACCAGTGATTTGCCAAAATTCCAGAGACTTTCACCCCTACATGTCATATCTATACTTTGCATGCTGTAACCCTAATAGATGTTTGAGCATTGTTTTTTGCAAATAATTTCCTAGCTTTTTAAAAAAAACCATACAGTCAAGCCTACTTAGAAACATAGATGCTGATGGCAGATAGAGACTGAAGGCCCATCAAGTATGACAGTAGTATTACTACTTCATCCCTGAACTAGTGTCTTGGGGTGGCTATCCCCCTTCTGTACCCCTCCTGCATCCTTTCTCTCCCTGGTTCCCCCTAGTGGCACTATGACTCCCCTTGCTCTGTCCCAGCTGTGTTTGAACCCATTAAGACTAACCTGTTCCACTTCTGCCAGAAATCTGTTCAATGGCTCCACAACTGTCTCAGTGAAGAACTTCTTCACAACCCTTCTCAATTTACCCCCACCAACCTCCACTTGTGCCCCCCCCATGACAGCATCTCTACTATGTCTAATAAATACAGTAGGTCTTCACTAGTCACTTTATTTATACCACGTAGAAATGTATAGGTCTCTATCATGTTTCTCTTCTCCCTTCTGGACTCTAGTGAGTACTTACTTGTTCAGGGCCTCCTTCTGGTCCTCATAGGATCTCCCCTGCTGTCCCTGGATCATTTTGGTAATCCTTTGGTGCACTGACTCTAGCCCATCTATGTCCTTTCTTGGCTGAGGACTCCAGAACTGGGCACAATATTCCAGGAGAGGCTGCATCAGTGATCCATACAGGGGCAGTGTCACTCCCCTTCTACTACTACTTTCAAACCCCTTCCTGATATACCCCAGCATCCTTGATGCCTTACTGTAGGCAATATTGTACTGACTAGTTTCCTTGAGGAAGTCAATGACAATGACTCCCAGATCACTCTCCTCGGATGTATTGGCTAGTCTACCACCCCATGCAATAATCTGTATATGAGTTCCTTTTCCCTAAGTGCATCACCTTCCCTCTCCCCTTCCCCTTTCCTTTGGAAACTGGCTTTGAGACGGCACTTGATCCGGGCAGATCCCATTTCTTCAAAGGCAAGTTAACACTTTCATTCAGTTTTATAATGTACTGTTCATGCAAGAACCTTTATGGATTTGAACTAAGAAACTGAATTTGCACATCAGGTGTTCATGATAAACACATGGAAGAAAAGGGACTGTAGAACTTCCACGCTGATTTGACTACACCGTCTTAAATTCAGATTATTTTCTTTTTCATTGTACTAGTTTAAACTGACTTACAACTGTTGCAGAACTTTAAGTGGTTTCTGTAGTCTGTAATCGTTGGTCTACTATTATTATTAATCTACAGTTCTTTTATAGAAACCTACTGTACCATAGGCAATGGCATTTTTCAAAGATTTTAATTTAATTACTGAGAATTGAACAAGCGTGTTCAATTATACTGAAACTGAGTTAAATAAGGTGGTGGGTGAACATTCCAGTGTAAAACTACTGTAAATCAAAAAGCCCTTAGCGGAAAGGTCCTCACATGCAAACTAGAGTCTCTTAAAAAGAAAGACCTCAAATTGGAACAGCACATAATTACTCAAGTATGTGAGGAACAAGCATATCCCACGTGGATTAAGGGTTCTGATAGAACCAAATTTTGCCTTCTATTGCTTGAGCCTTAAAAATGCATGGGATGCTATCTGGGGCAAATGCTCAATTGACTTTATGGTGGCTGTAATTGATGCCATAACCAGACAGAGAAACAGGCTTAGACTGGAAATTGAAAATACACAGGAACAACTCCTCACTTTATTATCACTAGAGGAACTTAAGTCCCTAGAACGCACTAAGCAGGATTTTGATACGTTTGAAGAACTTAAGAACAAAAAAATGAAAAACTACCGAAGAGATACCACTGACTATAGGGATGGGCAGGTATGTAATTGGAGCAGTTCTAAAGGCAGAAGAGGTTTCTCCAAACAAGCATTTTCGGACAGTCAGTCCTCCTCTGAAGGGGAAGGCCCTAGGGATAAACAACCACATTTCCAACAATGGCAACCTTTTTCAGGGAAGTCAGAAAATACAACCTTGGAGAACTCCCCAGAATCATACACAGAGAGAAACAGATACTGTGTCAGGTTCTGAACAAACAAGTTGGGCAGATAGTCAGATCATCAACTAACAGAACATAGCACCAGAAGAACAGAAAGGGATGGACCTCAAAACCAGCAGGAAGGCCAAAGAAAAAGGAAAATACAGTGAAAAAAAAAGGAACAGAGGGAGGAGAAGAAGGAGGAGCAGTAGGAGGGGTAAGCACCTGGTTGATGACCAGATCATTTACCACCTCTCGTGAAAGTCACTGAGCCAACCAGAAGAAACTGTTTTAAACAAAGGGTTAGCATTTGTACCAGTGGTATTACTCAATAGCATTCAAATAAAGCTTGATTTGCAACATTTTTATAGAAATCTGATTCTTAGACAATATTTCGGGATACCACTGATCCCCTTGACCCTGAAAAACAAATTCTTAGAGGCAAATTACAGATTTTATTAAGATTCGTACCCCTAGACCCAATACGACCCCTATTGATACTTTTGTGACAGGGGTGGAAAAGGTGATTAGCACATTACTTGAAAATTCACCACTAGGGGAAGAAATTTAACTAAAGCTGAAAGAATGGCTATACTGTATGTAGTTTAGAACAAGACCCTAAGATCACTATAAAACAAGCAGATAAAGAGGTGAAGTGGTGATAATTGATACAGACATACAGTATACAGTATGTAGAAGAATGTAACAGACATGTTACTAACCAGACACATTATTAAGACTGGAACAAGACCAGAAAGGATCTTCTACAAGAAATCACTGAGACAGTGAATAAAGGAAGGGAGAAAGATGAAATTGCTGATGGCATAGCTAATGTCTTAGTTTTCAAACAACCCAAGATCCCACTCTTTTATTGTTTACTGAAGGTACAGAAACCTACAAGATCCCCCCAGGCAGACCCATAGTCTCTGGACTTGGGTCTATTGTGGGACCACTTTCTTGCCACATAGACCACTTTTTAAGAGAGTTTGTGAGTATGGTGCCATCTTATATTCAAGACTCAAGATGTGCTGAACCTGGTTAAAAAAAAAATCAATAGTGATTTTGATAACATTGAGAACTTGTGGTTACTCACAATGGCCATGGTAGATTCATATACCTCAGTCCCATGGTGAGAAGGAATTGATGTACTGTACTTCTAAAAATTCTGCATCTAAGGAATGCCCAAGCAAAAGTAAGTACTGAGTTTTTTGTTGGACTTAAAGATGGTTCTATGGAGGAACTAATTTTGGTTCAACAATCACTTCTACTTACAAAGTCAGGGGACAGTGATGGAGTCCACAATGGCCTCATCTTTTGCCAGTCTCTTTCTGTATCCATTTGAGACTGACTTTGTAGGCAACACTAACAATACATTGAAACCTACCATCACATTGCATCGGTGACACATTGATAATTTGCTGTTTTTATCATCAGACATCAGGTAGGAACTGTTGGAGTTCCATCAATATTTCAGTGGAATAAGCCCTCATATACAGTTCACATTCCACTAAGATAAAAAACTATCCCTGTTTTGGATTTTGATATTTACAAAACAGATGGAAAATTAGGCAGTGTGCTATACAGGACACCTAGTAACAAGAGTACATTCTTACAGTCAGATAGTCACATTCCAAAATAACTTCTAGCAAATATACCATACGGACAATTCTTGAGAAGTTGCAGGAATTGTTCTGATGACGGGATATTCTGAAACAGCTGAGAACTTAAGTGAGACATTCAAAGGGACTGCAAAGCAAACACAATCAGCAGAGCAAAAAAAACAAGACTTCTAGTGTAATGTGCTTAGCTTTTGCATCCTAAACCTGATACTGATTCACAACCTGCAGGAGTTTTTTTTTTCTATACCATTCAGTAGTATGTTTGGACATATAAAGAGCATTATCCAACGAAACTGGCATATTTTAAAAACTACCAAATCGAGAGAGAGAGAGAGAGAGAGAGAGAGAGAGAGAGCATTTAAAAAAACACTCGTAGTTGTAAAAAGAAACAATACTTTAAAAAACATGTTGGTACATTTTTACTTCATACCTGAGAAAGAACCACAAACAGGTTTTTCATCTGGACAGCAGGGAATCACCCATGTGAGCACTGTGCCCAGTGTCAAAATACTCACAAAATATTGGAGGTATACAATCCACACATGGATGAAAATCAAAACAAAATGAATAATGTGTAGTGTACCTAATTAGATACAATTGTGAGAAACGGTATATAGGGCAAACGGAAAGAGAACTAAGGTTAAAGAGTGTCTGAACACGAGTCAATGAAGGCAGGATGTGGACTCGAGCTTGGTAAAGACATTTCACTCTTGCCAAGCACCAGGTCTCTTCACTTAGGTTCACATGATTAGAAGCAGTCAATACAACTGGCAGGGGTGGGGACAGAGAGTGCTTGCTGCTGCAAAGGGAGGATTTATGGATCAATAGGTTTGGCAATTTAAACAGTCAGCATGGTCGTAATGAAGAAATGGACTTAATAAAGAAATTGACTTATCTTTATTGTAGCTTTTTTACCTGAAATTTGGCTGGTTGACGTTGTGACATGGTTTAGCTATAAAGTGTTCTTGTGCTGCATACACCTCCTTCCCTTTCAACCTTCCCACAACCCTCCTTTCCTCCCCCACCCCATTTCCCTACCCTCCAACCCCTCATCCTCACTATCCTTCATCCCCTTTCCACTGTATGCAGCTCAACTATTGCTTACAGCAATACTTGGAACTAGTGATGGTTTGTTTTAGTTGGTTGTTTGTGTAAGTTTTTGATGATTCACATTAACTGTTAAATAATATGTTTATGCAATTTTTGTTTGTTGTGACCATCTAATCTTATATTAAGTTATTTTTTTTGTAAGAAGTTAAGACTCTTAAGTGTTAGTTTTGTAAGACAGGGGTCAAGGTGTGGATATCACCTGGAAGCACAGCTGTGCATACACCCATGACTCTGAGTACTTTTGTGGTCTGATTTCCCACCCCTCCCCCCACCTTGCTGAAGTGAGACCTTAAAAAAATTGTATACAGACTTGTATTTGGATGAAATTATATAAATGTTTCCCGTTCAAATTCCAAAATCAATATAATAATTGAACTATCAATTGATCCAGCTACTGGGCTTACAGGAAGTTGTTGCTGTATGTTGTTGCATACAGCCAATTGCTGTCGCACAGCACTCGCTATGAGTGTTAACAGCGTCAGAGGCAACGTCATCACATCTAGAACATGGGATGTACTGATACAGACAACAGCAGACTGAAAAAGATGGGAGGTAGGAACATGCACAGATCAGCACTAGAGATCTGGAGCCAGATATTGAAAAATAGGCAAAGCAGAGTAAAAAGGATTGGGCTGTGCTTGCCCATTGTCCCTGACCCCAAGGATGCTATATTCAGTTGGATAGTGCCCCAGTGTTATCCAGCTTAATATAGGGGCATGTCAGCACAGCACTAAGTAGCGTTGCCTTAACATGGACCCTGGCAGTGCAGGGAACAGTGCCCCCAGACCCAATAGCACCAGTAGCTCCAAGCATGACATTCATCTGGCACCATGCAGATGAGCACATTGGGTATGCAAGGTGCTAAGGGACCATTTGAATGCCCATTATGGGCACATCTGCATCAGAAGCAGCAGCAGATTTGTGCCTCTGTGACCAGCCCTGCCCCTCCTTGATTGTCTGGTCTCATACAAGTGAGAATACTGTCTTCCCTGGTGTCTAGTGGCACCCCCCACTCTCCAATCCCCATCCCCGGTAAAGATCAAGTATTCCCTGGTGTCCAGTGGTGCCCTCCCCACCCTCCAGTTACTGGCCCCATATTGTTGTATGTATTCGCTGGTGTCTAGTAGCACCCCCTACCCACCAATCCCCGTTCTCATACTAGTGAAAATTTTCCCTGGCATCTAGCGCCATCCCCCCGCACCATGGACACTGACCCACCCGCCAACCCCTTCCACCTTAATCGCCGGTGCTGTGGAAGCTTATATGGTGACTAGCACAGCCTTCCTCTCAGCACCTTGGCCCACCACTGTATGCGACGACTGGGAGCAAGCATCCCCTGTAGCTGGTCTGCTGGGGATTTTCTAAGTTTGTGTAGTGCTTGTCAAGGTGCTGCAACAATCTAAGCCTTGACTAATTAACCATTGTTGTTGGGCTAGGGGCTCAGATTTTATACTCTCAACTGGCCTCAGTTGACTGTTGCAGTCACTCACTGCAGAGCCTCCTCCTCAGTGAGCCTGGCTACATAGCTATAAGATGACCAGTGGGCCCAACATGCCTCAGGTGGTAATGGGTTTGAACTAAGACTTACTATTCAAACGAGGGTGACGCGGAGTTGGAGGAGGAGAGAGGACCCCCTACCCAGAGCAGTTTGTAGCAAATGGTGCTCGCGCCATAGAAAAGGAGCAGAGCTAAGAGCAAGACAGCAGCTGGCTCACCACCCAGCCAGGAGCGAGACTGCACCCCCAGCCCTTCAGATGGGCCAACCATGAGGTAGCGGAAAAGCCGTTTTTTCCCCAGGGCTTAAAAACTTCAATGGTGTCCTCTAGCCATGGGAATTCAAATGAGAGTCAGGCAGGGTCAGAGCAGGAGAGAGGACCCCCTCATCCACAGCAGGCTGTAGCAAATGACGCTTGCTCCATAGAAAAGGAGCACAGCTGAGAGCAAGTCAACAGCTCGCTCACCACCCAACCAGGAGTGAGGTCGTGGCCCCAGCCCTTCAGATGGGCCAAACATTAGGGCGGCAGGAAAAGCCCTTTGTTTCCTGGTTGTTTGCCTATTTAATTCCATATCCACCATGCGGCCCCCTTTGCTGTCGCCCTCTGTGCTAAGTACCCCCAAGACAAGGAGAGCACAGTGGAATCTGCCCACCAGAGTCAGCCCAACAATGCAGCTGAAGGCCGGACACTCTGTACCTTAACAAGCCAGCAGGGAAACAGCAACAATGGAGTAAGACAGAGGAAGCAGGACATCAGGACAGTGTACCCTACACCAGAGGTAAGATTCATGCTTAAACTCCTGTAATTACACACCCATTGCAAGGGAGCAAGGAGGGTTAGGAGCAGTGGTGCAAGTGGTAGACAAGAAGTACAGGATCTCAGGTACTGGCAATTATGAAATACAGAATGAAGATCTTCAATCTAAAGGATAGCGGTGTCAAGGCAGAACTATCTAATTTGACACTAGTAGATTCAATTAGAGATATTAAAGTATTTCTAGGAAAATAGCATTGTTGTACAAGTCAAATGGTGTTATGAAAACCCTGATAGCAGATCACCATACCTCTCAACTGTCCCTGATTTTCAGGGATGTCCCTGATTTTGCCTCAAAATTTTCGTCTGTCCCTTGTTAAATTTGTGTTTTTGTGACAGAACGGTGGTGATTAACATCACAAAATAATGTCAAACATTAAAGTTACAGACTTGTTCTTGTTCAGAAAATGCATCTTAACAATAGTCCCCTTATTCTATCAGCATTCTGAGTGAATAGTATGAATTTTTAAGATGTGTCCCTGATTTTGGGTCTTTGTCCCTGCTTTTTTTAAGTCTTGTCCCTGATTCAGGAGGCAAGAGGTTGAGAAGTATGCAGATCACAGATCCAGAAGCTGTCACTATGTTGCTGGTTTATGAATTTCAGTTTTAGTGTCAGTGGGAAGAAGTACAGGAACTCAGTTACTGCTGCAAAAAAGGTACAGGAACTGAGTTCCTTTGCGTTCCTGCTCACTTTCATCCCTAACTTAGGACACACAATAGGAAGGGTACAGGTAGGAGTAGGAAAAAAAGAAGGAAAGAAAGGGTAGTGGTGTGTTCGGGTATAGAAACAGTGTGGGTATAGGTGAAACACTGTATCTAGGGTAGGAGTAATTAAGGGTTTAAAGTGAACAAAATAAAGATGGGCAGGGTAGAAGTGAGTTAGGGTCAAGCAATAGCTGGGCAAGGAATGAAATGGGGCTAAAGGAGGCAAAACAGTAAAACAGGCAAGGAGGACATAGATATGCTGGGAGTGGTGCAGTGTAGTGGCTGTGGGATGGCAGTCTTCAGGGAGACATTCTGGAGACTGCATTGCTGCCCCATCTGCATGCACCTCTCTGGGCTGAGCAAGGAGGTTGCTAGACTCAAGGCCAAGCTGGCTTGGATTCAGAGGACCTACTCCCTCACCCAGGGACCATCTAGTCTGCCACCACTACCTCAGAGGTTGCCAAGAAGGAGAAATGGCGGGACAACAGTGGTCTTGGGGAGAGTTATGATGGTGGAGAGTAGGCACATTCCCCCATCTGGTACCACTATGAAACACCTACACTGCACTGCCAAGCAGGAATGTCCCACAGAGGCACCCGAAGTAGTGATTGGGATGGATGTGGGGGTCTTCCATAGTGGAGACCCCAAGGAGGGTGACAGAAGACCTCAGAGGAGGAAGAATAAAATCCTGGTTGGGGACTCCATAGTGAGAGGGACAGGGTTGGGGGCAGGTAAGGATGAGGAGAGGGAGATTAGGTGCTATTCTGGCGCCATGGCTCGGAGGGATGGAAAGAGGATCGAAAGGATCACTGGGGCAGTGGGAAGGGAGGGAGGGAGATCTGGATGTCATTTTCCTTCTGGAGAAAAATTACCTGGCTAGGGACGAGCCAGCAATAGTTCAGGAGGAGTTTAAGGATGGGGAAGGGTCTTAGGCAAGTAGCATGATCTGTGACCTTCTTGGAGGTGCTACCTGTCTATGACAGGGGGGAGGACAGGATTCTGTGCACCAGGATCTTCAATGCATGGTTGAAGGAATGGTGCAGAGGAGGGTTTCGGCTTCATTGGGGACTGGGGCCCCACCTGGAGGGATAAGGGCCTGTACAGGGGCAATGGCCTGCATCAATCCAGGAGGGGAACCATGGTCCTCAGTGAATGGTTTAAATGCTACATTGGTGAGCATTTAAACTAGCCAAGGGGGAGGCAGGATGAGGCAGGGAGACATAAACTGTCCCCTCAGAGGCTCACAAGGTCAGCAATGGGAATCCTGAAGGAGTGAAATCCCAACTGGAACCAAATAACAAAGGAATCCAGCGGGTAAAAGGAAAGAGAGATAGTTAAAAAAAAACATAGTGGAGGAAATAAGGAAGGGCAAATGGGAAATAAGAGGTGGGGGTGGGGTTGCAGGACAATTTGGAGAGCCACATGTGCAAATGCTCGGAAGTCTGGGCAATAAGACTGCAGACCTACAGGCCACCATGGCAGATCCGGACCTGGACATAGTAGCAGTTACTGAGTCCAGATGCAATGAAAATCAAGGCTGGGATGTAGCCATACCAGGGTATATTCTGTTCAGAAAAGACAGGGTAGGTAAAAAGGGGGAGAAGTGGTTCTTTATGTCAGGGACAACATAAAAGCTATGGAAATACAGGGAGAGCAGGAAGGAGCTGAGGTACTGTGGGTTGCCCTGGAGATATGGAGGAGGGCCACTATTTGCACAGGACTGATCTACAGATCTCCAGCACAGTGAGGGGGAGAGGTGGATAAAGATATGGTGGAAGCAATCCAAAGGATGGCATGCAAAGGGGAGGTGTTGCTGGTAGGGGACTTCAATGTACCGGACATGGACTGGAGCCTACCGGCTGCAGCAACAGTCAGAAGTAGGGACATCCTGGACTCCCTGCAAGGGGTGTTCCTCAAGCAACTAGTTAAGGAACCCACTCGTGGGGGGGGCAATACTGGACCTGGTACTGACAAACAGGAACAGTGTTGCTGACATCACAGTGGGTGGCCACATGGGGACCAGTGATCACTGTACAGTGTGGCTCAATATAAGAACTGGTCAGAATCGAGCCACACTAAAACGAGGGTCCTGGACTTCAGGAGAGCCAATTTTAAGAAAATCAGAAAATGCCTCAGGGATACCTTAATAGGGCTAGGGAAACTGGGGTGAGTCGAGGAACAATGGGCAAAAATATAAGGGGGCATTGAAAAAGCAATGAATCTCTGCGTCAGGCAGGTTAAAAAGGGCAAGAGAAAAAAGAGACCGCAATGGTTCTCTAGAGACATAGTGGAAAAACAATGGGCAAAAAAAAATAGCATTTAGAACGTACAAGAGAACACAGGAGGAGGAGGGTAGGGAGAGTTACCAGGAGAAATAAAGAGAGGTAGGGGAGCAGTTAGGAGCGCAAAGGCACAAATGAAGGAGAATATTGCCCAGTCAGTGAAAAAAGGGGATAAAACATTCTTTAGATATAGTGAAAAGAGAAAGACCAAAGGAGGGATAGTAAGGCTAAAAGGGAAAGGAAGGGCTTGTGAGGAAGAGGACCAAATAAAAAGCAGACATGTTGAACAATTACTTTTGTTCTGTATTTATGGAGGAAGAGTCAGGGGATATGCCAAAGACAAGAAATAAGGGCATTAAAGGAAGGGAGGTGGACACTAGTCCTTTTACAGAAGAGAGAGTCCTCAAAGAACTAGCACAATTAAAAGTAGACCAGGCAATGGGACCAGACGGGGTGCACCCTAGGATACTGAGGCAGCTCAAGGAGGTGCTGGCTGCACCTCATACAGTTCTGTTTAACTTATCACTAGAAACTGCGAAGGTTCTGGGGGACTGGAGGAGGGCAGATGTGGTCTCACTAACATAGTAACATAGAGACATAGAAATTTGTCAGCAGATAAGGGCCTTCGGCCCACCTAGTGTGCCCCAATACCTCCAATAATTGTGCTCTTTAATGCTCTGCCAGTATTAGGTTGTCCCCCTCCTCCAATTACCAGTAGTCCTCTATACCTATCCCAAGCATTTTTAAGTCCATTTATTGTTTCTGCTTCCACCACCTCCATTGGCAGGCTGTTCCACTTGACCATCACCCTCTCCGTGAAGAAGGACTTTCTCACGTTTCTCCTGAAGCTCCCTCCTGCCAATTTTATCTTGTGGCCCCTCATCCTTGAGCAACTTTTTCTGTGAAAAATTGTATTCTCCTGTACCTTTCTTCCTGTGAGGTACTTAAATGTTTCAATCGTATCCCCCCTCTCCCTCCTGTAGACAATATATATTCAGTTCCTTCAGCCTTGCTTCATAGGGCTTGTGATGTCCCTGCACCATTCTGGTCACCCTCCTCTGAACTGCCTCCACCCTATTAACGTCCTTATGCAGGTGGGGCCTCCAGAACTGCACACAGTACTCAAGATGTGGCCTTACCAAAGTCCTGTACAGTGGAATTATTACCTCTCTTTTTCTGCTGTTGATTCCCCTGCCTATGCATCTCAGCATTCTCCTAGCCTTTCCTGCCACCTTGTCGCACAGCCTCTCAACCTTGAGGTCATCAGAGATGATTACCCCCAAGTTTCTTTCCTGCTTAAAGCATTCTAGTTCCTCCCCCACCAGATGAATATGATGCTCCTGGGTTTTTGTACCCCATGTGCATTATCTTGCACTTTCTTTGCGTTGAACTTCTTCTGCCAATCCGTTGACCAATCCTCCAGCTTTTTATTCTATGCATTCCCCCTGGCGTGTCCACCCTGTTGCAAAGCTTAGTGTCATCAATGAATGGGCAGATTTTCCCTTCTAGACCCTCTACAATGTCACTGATAAAGACATTGAAAAGGACCGGGCCCAGTACTGAACCCTGTGGTACCCCACTGGTCACCTTACCATCATCAGAGTGAATGCCATTTACCACCACCCTCTGGGTCCTATTATCCAGCTAACTTTCCACCAACTTCACCACCTCTTTCCTACTCCCATGTTCTGTAGCTTTCTTATCAACCTATGATGTGGAACAGTGTCAAAGGCCTTACTTAATCCAGGTAGGCCATGTCCACTGTCCCCCGATCTACCTCCTTGGTTACCCTATCGAAAACTCAATGAGATTAGTCTGGCATGACCTCCCTCCAGTAAAACCATGCTGCCTTGTGTCCTGTAGACTGTTGACAACCAGGTGTTCCACGGTTCTTTCCTTCAGTAGTGTTTCCATGACTTTCCCCACTACTGAGGTCAGGCTGACCGGTCTGTAGTTTCCCGCCTCCTTGTCCCCACTTTTTCATAGAGAGACTACATCGGCCCTTCAGTCCTTGGGAACCTCCCCTGTTTCTACAGACAGGCTGAACAGGGCAGTCAGTGGTTCTGCCAACACTTCCCTTTTAGAATCCTGGGATGTATTCCATCTGGTCCCATTGCCTTATCAACACTCAATTTCATCAGTTCCCTGAGGACCTCTTCCTTTGAAAAAGGGACTGTGTTTATCTCTGTGTCCATCATGCCCCTATCACTTGTTGCTAGCCTACTCCCTGCCCCTCTATCATAAAAACTGAGGAGAAATGTTTGTTCATTAATCTGCTTTTTGGCGGTCATTCTCCACACTGCCCCCATTTTGCCCTTTGAGTGGCACAATCCCCACCCCCGTCCTCCTTTTTTCACTGATGTACCTGTAGAAGGTTTTGTCTCCCTTTACCACTGAATTTGCTATATGTTCTTCTGTTCGCACTTTGACTTCCCTAACTGCCTTCCCTGCCTCACTTTTTTTTCTGATACCACTCCCTGTCCCCTTCCTCCTGAGTCTTTTGTATTGCCTAAATACTGTTTTTTTTTTTTTGCTTTAACCTTTTTTGATACCTCCTTCGAAAACCATAGTGATCTCTTCTTTCTCTTCCCCTTACTCACCTGTTTGGCACAGAGTTGTGTCACGATTGCAATCCCTGCTTTGATTACCTCCCACTGTTCCTCTACAGCTTTCTTTTCCCCTACTGCGGTAAGAGCTTCATTTAGGCTTTCTCCCATCTTTCTGAAGTCTGCCCTCTTAAAGTCTAGGATTCTTGTCCTTGTGTGGCTTTGTTCCGCCCCCTCAGTTATTTCAAACCGCACTGTTCGGTGATCACTGTTCCACAGGTGCTCCCCCACTGTAACTCCTGTCATGCTGTCCCCATTTGTAAGCACCAGGCCCAGTAATGCCATCTCCTGTGTGGGCTGTTCAACCACCTTGGAATCAGTGCAATCCTTCAGTTATCTGGGTATCCTGCTAGACCCCTCTCTTTCATTTAAGCACCATGTAACACAGACTAGAATAAACTCAGTCAGAAACTAGGATTGCTGTACCACCTTTGTCCTCTTCTCTCACATGCTTTCTGTCAAAAGATTGCCACCTCCTGCCCAATATTTTCTATGCTGCCCCTTTACTGCTATCAGCCAAAACTACCTTACTCTCCCGCCTGAGAATGCCTTATTACAAGGCTGGACGATTTGCTCTCGGTGTCAACCCACGCCACCACCACTGTGAGGTACTAGCATCACTAGGATGGCCTGACTATGACCAAAGATTGCAATTCTCCTCCCTCTGCTTTATCTTCAAACTTCCCTTTTCTTTTCTACCCCCTGCCTGAGTGACCTGCTGACACGTAACTCCTCTCCGTGTTTACTCAGGTCATCCTCGGCGCCGCTGCTGAATACCCCGCATCCCCACCTGGCAATTGGCAAGTCATCATTTGCCTACTCTGCACCTACCACTTGCAGTGCACTCCCCTTATCTACACTTTCCCTCTCATCTCCTGCCATATTCAAGCACTCCCTCGCTGAGCACCTACTGCAGCCTAAGCCCTGTACCTGCTATGGTTAATTTTTGAAGCTCATAGCTGAATCAAGGGACTCCCCCAGGGGTCCACCTTGGGGCCCTTATTGTTCTCTATTTTCATAATTACATGCTGAAACACTGTGGTAAAGCGAACATCATCCTATATGTAGATGATGCGGTGCTATATAGGACCTCCAAGGGCATCAATTCCTTGAACAATTCTTTGACAAATGACCTGCAACTCCTCGAGGGTTGGTTGATTAGCAACAAACTCACGCTGAATAAGAAAAAAAAACAAGGCTATACTGTTTGGCCCTCCAAGTCTGGGACCTGACAGAGCTTCAATCCTGACTCCCTGTTTCTCGAATGGCACAAAGGTTGAGGTAGTTAAAACAATAAAGTGCCTAGGCATTACCCTAGACCAGAACTGCACTTCCAAGACACACATTGAACAACTGACAAAGATTGTGAATCAGAAACTTGGTCTGTTATACCACCTCAGCCCTCTCCTCACTCAAGACTCCCGGCTAAGGATTGCAACTGGCACCCTACTACCAACCCTATTGTATGGGTCACCAGTGCTGCTCACGGTAAAAGGTGGGGAAATGCAAAAACTGAGTAGCCTATATCACAGGGTGAGCCAGTTTGCTATAGGGGCTCAACCTCAGGAACATCATTGGCAGGTGCTCCAAGCCCTGTCCTGGCCAACATTAGAAGGGCAACTTTTACCCATCTTTATGTCTAGCATACAAGCTCAGGTTGGACAATGCCCCCCACCAAGTCTGGTCGAAATGATATCTGCCAAGCATAATAGCAGGCCTCTCAGATCCTCAAGCCTTCAGCTCCTCCATGTCCCTAATGTCAGGTTATCACAGGGACTGAGATCATTCCCAGCCAGCATCCCGCCTCTCTGGAATGCACTTCCTGTAAATGTCCAGGCTTGTAATTCTCTTGGAGGGTTCAAAAAGGGACTTAAGGCTCACTTGACAGAGATTAACCAGTGCACTTGCTACCATTAAAATATTGTAAGTCCTGATTGCCAACTGTATTTGCCTGTAATCCTGAATGTCTCCTATCGAACTAACATATGTTGAGTATTGTTTAGTGTCGAAATGTAAATAGTAATAGTAATAAGGACATTGTCATGTGAGAAATTCAATGTTTCCATGAGCTCTGTAATACTGATTTCTCCAAAGTGTGCAGACTTATGGATTGTCTGCCTGTATAGTGTGTAAACCTAAGGAACGTTTTATCTGTAATTAATTCTGGATCGTCCCTGAAAAAGGGACTGTCCTGGTCTCAGTGGGCCTACCCGGTTACCAAAATTAAAATAAACACATTTTCTTTCTCTGCCTCTGTAGTATTCTCTCTCTTCCTACTGCTTGCTTACTATTGTTGAACAGTTTTCTGTACACTGTAGCTTTCTGTGGTCAACTGATCTTAGGTATGTATGTGTTCAAGTGTGGTCCTCCACCCAATGAACAACTGAGATTATGCTATGTCTTACTCTAATATACTCTGACTAGTTAGAATTTTTGTACTGTTCACAATGGTCTCGATGCACTATATGCTGTGTATTATCTCATTCATGGTTATAGTCATTTTGCGCTGTTCACTTTGGTCATGATACACTTACATATATATGTTGTGTATTATCGCATTCATGCTTTGCACTAAATGTACACCTTTGCTGTATGTATTATTTCTCACTCACGTTTACTTCCATTGTAACTCATGTTGTTATTGTTGTTGTATCCTTGTCCGGGGTCGCCCCCGAAAAAGGGACAGTATTGTCTCAGTGGGCCTACCTGGTTACCACAATTCAAATAAATAAATAAATCTGTTTAAGGAATACCCCCTTTAAGGAATCCAAGATGCTCCTGCTCCTAGCCATTGCTGCTGCAGTGAGGCACCAGGTTATATCCGGAAGATTGAAATCACTGACTAGCAACACCTCTCCCTTGTGTGCCATCCTCTGAATTGTAAGCAACATCTCCCTATCTGTGTCCTCCCCGAGTTGGTGTTCTGTAAATTATCCTTGTGCATATGGATGTTCCCTTTTTCCTTTCTAGTGTAACCCACAGTATGTCCCCTCCACTCTGTTCCCCTTGAATTTCTGTGGCCTTTATGCTTTACCTCACATATAGAGCCACTCCTCCCCCTTTCTGCCTACACTGTCCTTCCTGAATAGATTGTAACCCAGAATGGACACTTCCCAGCTCTGGTTTTTGTTACACCAGGTCTCCGTGATGGCCACAATGTCCTAGCCAGATTCCACCATGGTAGCCTCGAGGTCTCCTATCTTGTTACTCAGACTTCGGGCAGTTGCACACATGATTCTCCAAGATGTGGTGCCCCTTCCCTGTTTTTCTCTAGTAAGCCTTTTCCTCTTTTGATCATAATCCTTGTCAGTCTGAGAAGCAGTCTCTCCCAACCCCCTGTTTTTATGTTGATGTGATCCCTCAGTTGATCTGCTTCCCTCCTGTGTTTCCCCATAGGTCCTGTGCTCTTGGTGGGTATGTTCCATTTCCTATCCTCCCTCCACCCCGCCTTCATGGCTAGTTTAAATGCTTGCCTAAGAAGCCCTTAAACCTTTCACTGAGGACCATGGTCCCCTCTCCGGACGGATGCAGACCATAGTCTTTTTATAGGCTCACATCCCTCCAGGTGGGGCCCCAGTCCCACATGAAGCTGAACCTCTCCTTTCCACACCATTCCTTCAACCATGAGTTAAATTCCTGGATTCAGAGTGTCTTGGCCTCCCCCTTGCCGTGAATAAGCAGTACCTCTGAAAAGGAGAAGGAGCCTGCCATCTGCTTCAGGCCCTTCCTCCTTGAACTCCTCCTGGATTCTGCCTATTCACTGCCAGATCATTCGTCCCTAAGTGGAAAATGACCTCCAGCTACTCCCTTCTTGCTATCACCCTTGCGGTCCTCCGGATTCGCTCCCCATTCCTTGGAACTGTGCCTCCATGTAGGCACTTCACCTCCCTCTCTCTCCTTCACTTCCTGTTCCCAACTCTATTCCCCACAAAAAGTGGAAATAGAGAGGAGCAAGAAATTACAGACTTGTCAGCCTGACTTTGGTAGTGGGTAAAGTAATGGAATCGCTACTGAAGGAAAGGACTGGGGAATACCTTGTCACCAGTAGATTACTGGATCCAAGACAACATGGTTTCACAGGGGGGATCTTGCCAGACAAACTTGATTGAGTTCTTTGACTGGGTGACTAGGGAAGTGGATTGGGGGGAGAGGTAGATGTAGCCTACTTGGATTTCAGTAAGGCTTTTGACACCATTCTACATAGAAAACTGGTGAGCAAACTGGGCAACCTAGGAGTGGGTCCAAAAGTAGCAACATGGGTAAGAAATTGGCTAAGCAATAGGAGTCATTTTTGTACCCAACCCCCTGTGCCACCTGTTGGGGCCAGGCAAATCTTGTGAGTAACCTTCAGTGTTTCCATGATCTGCTGATCAAGCGTGGCATCCCTGCATTTCTCCCTGCACATCTTTATTGTTTTAATCTCAGTCACTTGCCAGCAGACGTGAAGCCACTTCTCCATAAGCAGTGTGCACCGCCGTGGCACAGAAGGAAAAAAAGTGCCTCCCCTGTGCTCTCTGGTCCCCCAGCTGCAGTTCATTGGGACCGGCAGTTGTGTTGTGTTGGTGTCAGCTCCAGCCTCAAAGATGAGCAGCAGCTCTCTGGGAGCCTAGTGTAAGCACCCTCTGGGTACTTACTAGTTAGATTTTTGAGTGCTAGGTGTAGTTAGGGAGGACTTTTGAACTGCGGTGCCTGTGAGTCTGTGGAGGTAGGGTTTGCTTGCTGCCAGCAGGGGGCCCTCCCTTGGGATATAAAAGAGAGGGGTTTTGGCACCATTGGGGGAGAGGCCTGGGGGAAGACTCAAGGAGAGAAGTCAGGGGGTTCAGCCCGTAAGTTCGTCTGGAGGGACGTGAGGGGGCTGGGCTGGGCCGCTTGCCACCCAGGACCTCCACCCTTGAAGACCCCCAATGTGGAAAGTGACAGTTTGGGTGTGAAGCATGGGGAGAAATGGAGCAAATAGAGGGGTCTGACAGTGCATTTGGGAGCCGGAGCACGTGAGAAAAAAGAAAAAGGGGGCCCACTAAGTGAACTTCGGCAGCTTGGTATGGTAAGCACCGATGGTGCCTATGACCAAAGAAATGTATGCCCGTGGATGAGTTCAGCAGTGGGTCAGAATGTATCCTGAGAGTGGGTCCACTATGGCAATGAGGCCTGAGGCATAGCTCGGAAGTGGCAGCCCGAGCAGTTGAGGATGTGGTGGCAGCACTACCCCAATCCCCAGGTTGGTGGCCACTGGAGAGTTGGGACTCACTAGTTGAGCAACCTGTGGAGACAAGGGAAAGACCATTTGGGGGAGTGATGTCTGGGACCCCGGCGGGGTGGCAGCCCATCGGGTGCTTCGGTGTGGCACTGACAGAAGTCCCCCGATGAGTCCGTTCAGAGGTTGGAACTGCTGCATGAGTGGAAAATGCCAGAAGTTACTGGGATCAAGAATGGGGGTACCCACAACCACCGGGAATAAGGCCCAGCTGCTGTGCATTGGCATCAGCGACTGGATGTCTGACAGGGTTCTGGTGGTTTGGTTCTTGCTAAGGGAATATTGGATAAAGCTATTAAATTAAAACCTATTAGAGAGAAGGGTATGCTACATATGTTATCTGCCCCCCCCCGGTGGAGAAGTTCCTTTTCCACTAACATATTCATGCTAAAGTTTGATGAACTCAGAAGTACGACATACAGTTTATATCAATATGCACTTAGTAAACCAGAAACCAGTAAAAAAAAAAAATGTAAACAAATATTCAATGTCCTGTGCAGTCAGTATAGTGTTATGCTTGTGCAGCTGTGTTAGTTTGGTTTTGGCTGTTCGCACTCTATTCCAGAGGAATTACCACCCTGTAGGGGTACGAAAGGCAAGGAACCCTCTGAGAGGGTTCCACTCCTAAAGGTGCCACAGGACGATTCCCGTGGCTAAAGGTACCTTAGGAATCCCCAAAAGAAATGTAGTACAAACATACCCCAGAAGAATGAGGCAACACAAAGCATATGAACAAGCAGTAGCTGTGATGTAGTAGCAGTAACTGTGGCGTAGTAGTAGAGAAGCATAAACAGTTTGATAATGTAATGAGATGCTCAGTTTGATAATGTAATGAAATGTCCAGGTCTGTGTAGCATGATACTAATGGTTTGCATTGAGAATTATGAGATCCTCTAAGGAAAGAGGGAATGGCAGGACATCTTCCACCTCCATCCAACAGCGGAACCTACCTAAAGAAACTAGGGGACACTACTATGCTAACTAACAGTTATGACCTTAGGCAACAGAGGAGAGGAAAAAAAAACATGAGGAGGAAATCTGTGTGGATCCAAGGCCTAGGTCACCTTCCCTCCAGGCTTGGGATAGTTTATTCAGGGACGGCTTTGCAGCTGCAATTTGGAAAACCCAATTAAAGGGAGGTGGAAAATATTCCAATTTGGAGGAAGGCTCTCACTCAAACCATCTAGTGGGAACGCCGTGGAAGGTTGTGAGAAAACTCTGCAACAATACGTTCATCCAAGGTGCAGGAGAACAGCAACAACTGCTGAAGCACTCACCTGGTCTACCCGGCCTAAACTCAAACCAGGTGAACCAGAGGCAGTCATAGGGAGAATGTGGTGAAGGTGTCTTGCTAGGGAAACCACTAAAGTCAATGGCTAACCATTATAGTGGAACACTAGAGCCAAAGGAGGTAACTTTTTCCATCTTTCACCACTAGTCTTAAATTCTACACTAGGAGCTGCTGTCACGTAGTAGGCAGCTAAAGCCAAGCCCGGGGTGAGGACATTCCCAGCTATAGGCCAGGTGAGAAGGATCCCGCCCCAAGTTGGACGTGCTCAAGATGCGGACTAAATGCAGAGCAAGACCACTAGCTGCAGGAACCCCGTGCCAGAATAGAATGGCTGGCATGTCCCAAAATTGATTGAGAGCTGAAAAGCTGGTGAGCTGAATGAGCACGGCATGCTGAGATCGAAATGAGCATTGAGTGCTGAGATCTTTCAAGGTCGAATGCAGAATTGAGTGCAGCAGAATCCCAGAAGCTGAAGCCGAGGGGATGGCAGTAGGCATGAAGCAATGATATGCATAAGCAATGAGCAATGATAGCATAAGCAAGCGTGGATCTGTACGTAGGTCAAAAAACAGTAGTAGTGATAGGTGGACCTGCACGGAGGTCTGCATAACATATAGCAATGAAACAGCACTGAATGGGGGCAAGCCAGCCAGACATGACTAGCCAAATCAAGGTGACAAATACTTTGAGGATTTTCGGCAGTGGGGCAGGATTTAATAATAATAAAGCTATATTAACAGCCTCAGCAGGAGCTTAGTTGGCTGACTTCAGAGTTGTAACTGCAATAAACATGGAGTCAATGCTCTGAAAACAGGTGTAATAATAATCTTTATTTTTTAAGCGCCTTTCAAAATTATCACGGCACTGTACAGAAATCAAGCACATAATCATATAAAACACAGACAGCAGTTAACCAGAATAACAAATCCAAGCAACTATGCGTCACAGAAAAGCTTGATGGTACAGAAAAGTTTTAAGTGCCTGTTTAAATCCCCCACAGTCGTGCACTCCCGAAGCTGGTGAAGAAGATAATTCCAGAGGGTAGGGGCCACGAACATAAATGCATGGGCCCCGGAAGATTTCAAAGTTACCCTCGGAATCTCCAGCACCCCCTTGTCAACTGAGTGGAGCTGTTGCACAAGGCAGTAGGGAACAAGAAGCTCTTTCAAGTAATCAGGGCCAAGTCCATGTAGGGCTTTATAAGTCAGTAAACCAACTTTAAAGGTGATCCGCAGCCAGTGCAGATCATGCAGCACTGTAGTAAAATGCCAGGAACGAGATGTCTCCGTCAACAATCGAGCTGGCGCATTCTGCAGTAGCTGCAGGCGGCGGATATCAACCCCAGGAAGCCCTAGGCATAGGGACTTGCAATAGTCAAGGCATGAGGTCACAAAGGCATTGACTAGTGTAGGCAGATCAAGGTGCTTGATCCTGGAGATGTTCCTAAGATGATAAAAGGCAGACTTGATGACTGCAGACACCTGAAATCAAAGGAGCAACCCGTCGTCGAGCACCACCCCCAGGTCTTGCACCCGTTCAGAGGTAAGAATCTGGGAACCCCCCAGATAAAGTACAGAGGGTTGACCAGCCCTCAACCCCTCTATCCGGTGACCTGAATCCACAACCATCACCTCAGTCTTTCCCACATTCAACTTTAGCCAGCTCGAATTCATCCAATCCTGGATTTCAGCGAGGCAGTTGTTAAATACCAAGAGAGCACTATCCTGGTCAGGCGCAAAAGACAGATAGAGCTGGGTATCATCAGCATAACAGTGAAACCTCAACTCATACCATCTTATAATGTCTCCAAGAGGCAGCGTATACACTGCAAACAACATGGGGGACAATACCGAGCCCTGAGGGACCCCACATGGCAGAGAGAGCGAGTCTGAAGAAGAAATTCCAGACACAACTCTCTGCATTCTGCCAGTGAGGAAGATATAAACCATCTGAGGACTGTCCATGTCAGGCCACAGATGAACTTCAGGCACTCAAGCAGCACCCCATGGTCCACAGTGTCAAAGGTTGAAGAGAGATCAAGGAGCACCAGAATGGAACGGTCTCTCCGATCTCTTGCCATCAGAAGATCATTGAGCACCTGAACCAGCGCAGTCTCGGTACTATGCCTCTTTCGAAATCCGGACTGGTGAGGTTCGTAGCTATTATGGATGGTCAGGTGGTTCTCCAGCTGTACAGCCACTACTTTCTCAATAACCTTCCCTATAAAAGGAAGGTTCGAGATTGGTCTGCAATTAGCTAAGAGATGTTGAGTCCAAGGAAGCTTTCTTCAAGAGGGGTGTTACCACCACCTCCTTCAGGGAGCTTGGAAACTCACCTGAGTCTAAGAAGCACCAGACTATCTGAGCCAGGACCGGGCCAATGATATCTTAACAACCCATAATCAGGGAAGTTGGGCCCGGGCCCAAACTACAGCACGTAGGGCACATATCCTGGACAATCCGCATGACATCAACGAACTCTGGCAGGTCAAAGGTACTCCAGGAAGCATGAGGTGTAGTGACCATACTCCGACTAACAGCATCCCCCACAAAGCAGGTCAGGAGGATCTCTGACCTGATGTCAGCCACCTTATTCGCAAAGAATTGAGCAAGCTCATCACACTCCAATTGTGAAAAAGTTCTTCGAAGCTGCAGACAGGCAGGGTTGCACAACCTGTCCACAGTTTGGAAGAGTTTGGTCGATTCTGAGTGGCAGCAATCTCCCTAGACAGGAACTCTGCCTTCTTACGGGAGATCGCTGATTGATAGACCTGATAATGTTCCACCAATCTAAGGTGGTCAGCATCTAGGGCAGATTTCCGCCAACACTGCTCTAACCTTCATCCTAATCACCACAACTCCCTCAAAGACCCATCAAACCAGCGGGTGGGAGAGGATGAACACGGACGGGAGCAATCAAGTCCAAAACCCTAGAGACAGCCTTATCATAGGCTAAGACTAAGGTCTCTGGGCCAGGTAGTGCAATGAAGTTGCAAGTAGCATGAGAGCATGAATGAGCAGCACAGCTAAAGTCAGAGTAAACCTGTGTCAGGTGAAAATAATTGAGTATGCAACATGGAGCAGCTATGGTTGAGCTGAAACACACAGATAATGATTGCAGTTGCATTGCAGTAGTTTGAGCTTGGTGAGCAACAGTGTAAAAACACAAACACTGGGTACAATAGTAATTGGAGTAAACAGTAGCAGTGGCTGCAGTTGTAGGTAACTGAAAGCAGTAGTATGAGCTCCGAGTAGCAGTATGCTAGCTCAGAGGACAAACCAACAGAGCCTCTGGCTGCAAAGAAAATATGCTTCACAGTGAGGCTGAGAGGAACTGCTCATATAGCTTAGGAAGTGGGAGTGGCTGGCTGCTTGTTCACTTAACTACAGGCCTAGCCTTCCAAAAAACAGTGCTGGATATGCAAACAACTGTGTCCTCGCCATGTATTTCATTTTCACAATAAGGAAAGACTGGGATGATTCATCAAGGCAATACTATACCAATATCACATAACTCGTTATAAAGGTTAAACTTTTTGGCACCACTTAAATAGAAATGCTCATCTGAAGTAAGGCCATCTCTGCTGGTAGAATGGGTCCATCAATGTGCCCCACACCCTTTCAAATAGCCTCCCTTCTTTTTAAGTTCATATGTCACTCTTTCCAATGGTAAAGTTTTAGTCACCAGCTGTAGCCACTGGTCTACCATTGGTGTCTGGCAAGAAACCCAGGTATTCTGGACACACTCACAAGCCAGCACCAGCAAGATTCGAATTACCTATAGATATGGGTCCCAGTCCCCATCCTCTGAGTAGTCCATTCCCAGCAGCACAGACAGGGGTGTCTTTTGGACTAGCCCGCCCACCTTCTGCTCAATTTGTGCTCTGACTGCCACCCAGAAAGACCACAAGATAGGGCATCCCCAGTAATAATGAATGCATGTTCCCCTTGCTCTGCCACATGTCCCACAGATTGGTGAGATCCCAGGGGAGGTACAAGCGGTGAATAAATTTGTTTTGTGCCTCTTTATACTTATTGCACCAGAGAAGTCCCATATGGGATTCGCATATAGTGGCCAAGTTCTCATCTGAGATCTTGACTCCCAGATCCTGCTCCCAGAGGCCACGCACCCTCATGGAGTGACTTAGTATAGCCTCCCACAGATGTGAATATAGGCTCACCATAGACACGTTTGGAGTAAGTCTGGCCTGCATAATTTCTCTCTCCAGCCCATACAGTTTAGATCCGGGTCACCCCTGAAAAAGGGACCTTCAGGGCTCAGTGGGCCTACCTGGTCACCAAAATTTAATAAATAATAAATAAATAAATGTTTCAGGGGTCGGCCTCTGCACGGTTTGTAAATGGGCCCTCAACTGAATATAACAGAAATTATGGTGACCCTGCAAAGCAAAGGTTCACACTGCATAAAGTGACATTTTATGCTCTCCTCTCCACCTTGCCCTCACCTCAGCAATGTCCGAACGTTGCCATATGTATTCCACCAGCAGCTCCATAACCAGGGCAAAGAGAAGGGGGGGGGGCAGAGTACAGCCCTGTCAAATGCCATGAGTGAGTTCAAACTCACTTGAGAGCCCACCATTTACCAGGACTGAGGCCTTGGGAGCCACATATAAGAGCTTCACATATTTAGGAAGCCTTCCCCAACCCAAACCTCTCCAATACTCTATACAAATAGGGCCATTCAACCCCATCGAAGGCTTTCTCAGCATCCGGGGAAGCACAAATGGCTTCCCCAGATGCCAAGAGCCCCATTGCACCACATTCAACAAGCATCGAATACTGTTATAGGCATGGGCAGCTCTACACCAGGGCCCGCCAGGGCACGTGCCCTGGTAAAAAAATGCTCTGCCCCAGTTGGTGCCCATATGGTGCAGAGCTTCCCCCATAGTAACAATGTATCAGTGCCCTGGTTGCCATCTGTTGTGCCCCAGCTGTGCCCCGGTAACCATTTGTGGCTAGAGCCGCTACTGGTTATAGGAGTATCTCTCTCCCACAAACCCAGTCTGATTTGGCTTAACAAGGTCTGGAAGCAGCACCTCCAGCCTCCGCACCAGTGCCTTAGCCAAAATCCTTGTATCACAGTTCAAAAGTGAAATTCACAATATGGCAGCTAAAGATGAAATCGTGTTGATGGGAGATTTCAATATGCCAGATGTGAATTGGACCACCCAGGCAGCTGCTTCAGCCAGAAGCACGGCCATTCAGGAATCCCTGCAGGGAGCTGGACTCAGACAGCTGGTGCATGAGCCAACCAGGGACAAATCGATTCTAGACCTGGTATGGACCAATGGGAACAGAGTCAAAAGAATCCAAGTGGAAGGGTAGCTGGGATCCAGCGACCACCACATGGTGTGGTTTGACATGGAGACAGGGACTCAATTAAGCCACACAAAGGCAAAAGTATTAGATTTCAGGAGGGCAGATTTCAATGAAATGGGTAAATGTTTAAAAGCAGCCCTGGAGAATGTAGAGGTAATGGAGGGGTGGATAAACAGTCAGGGAGACTAAAAGGAGCTATTCTTGAGGTAACTAACCAATGCATTAGGATAGTGGCCAAAGGGAAAAGAAGAAAGAAACCACTATGGTTTTCTAAAGAGGTGGGAGACAAAGTAAGGGCTAAAAGAGCAAGTTTCAGGAAGGGGACCCAAAGGGAGGAGGACATGGAGGTGTACCTTGAATGTCTCAGAGAGGCAGGGAAGGCTGCTAGGAAAGCCAAGGCACAGACAGAGGAGGGTTTAACGTGGTCTGTGAAAAAGAGGACAAGACATTCTATAGGTACATCAGCGATAGAAGAAAAACCTGGGGGGATTGTGAGGCTCAAAGGGGAGGAGGGAGAGTGTAAGGATGGGGATCTAGACAAGGCAGAAATACTGAACAAATACTTCTGTTCAGTATTTACTGAGGAGGGAGAGGGTCAAGGACCACCGTTGGGGAGCAGAGGCAATCGGGGAGTGGGAGAAATGGACACCAGTCCATTTACAGTGGAGAGAGTTCTGGAGGAACTCACAAAGCTGAAGGTGGATAAAGCCAAGGGACCAGATGACATACACCCAAGGATATTAAAGGAGCTGCGGAGGAAACTAGTAGCACCTCTGGCCACCCTGTTCACAGGGTT
Source organism: Neoceratodus forsteri (assembly GCA_016271365.2). Classification (NCBI taxonomy): domain Eukaryota; kingdom Metazoa; phylum Chordata; order Ceratodontiformes; family Ceratodontidae; genus Neoceratodus; species Neoceratodus forsteri. The sequence goes on along the minus strand of CM028130.1, from coordinate 1,027,008,071 downwards.
ACTCAACACAGATGTGGTTCCAGAGGACTGGAGGAGGGCGCATGTAGTCCCACAGCACAAAAGTGGCAGTAGGGTGGAAGCGGGGAACTACAAGCCATTCAGCCTCACCTCAGTGGTGGGGAAGACCATGGCGACACCACTGAAAGAAAGGATAGTGGCACACCTGGAATCCACTGGTGCCCAGGATCTGAGGCAGCATGGATTCACATCAGGAAGGTCTTGTCAAACAAACCTGATAGATTTTTTTTGATTGGGTGACTAGGGAAGTGAATTAGGGAGGGGCCACACACATCACCTACCTAGATTTCAGCAAAGCCTTTGATACTGTCCCACACAGAAGGCTAGTTAACAAGATGAGTAGTCTGGGCATGGGGCATAAGGTGATACAGTGGGTTAGAAACTGGCTGACAGACAGAAGACAGAAGGCAGAGGATGGTGGTAAATGGGATCCAATCTGGGGAGAGAGGGGTGACCAGTGGAGTGCCACAAGGATCAGTACTGGGATGAGTCTAGTTCAATGTCTTCATTGGTGACACTGCAGAGGGGCTGGAAGGAAAGGTCTGCCTATTTGCAGATGACACCAAGATCTGCAACAGGGTTGATATTCCAGAAGGGGTGCAGATAATGAAGAGGGACCTGGAGAAGCTTGAAAGATGGTCACAGGTGTGGCAACTGAGATTCAAACAAAAAAGTGCAAGATAATGCACCTGGGTAGGGAAAACCCTGGGGAGACCTACAGGATAGGGGGAGGTGCTGACCATCACCATAGAAGAGAAGGACCTAGGGATTAACATATCTGATGACCTGAAGGTATCAAAGCAGTATGCAAAGGCTGCAGGAAGGGTCAGTGGCATGCTGGGGTTCATAGGCAGAGGTATTACTAGTAGGAGGCAGGAAGTGGTAATGCCATTGTATAAAACTCTAGTAAAGGCCTCACCTGGAGTACTGTGTGTAGTACTGGAGACCACACATGCATAACGACATAAACATGGCAGAGGCTGTCCAGAGAAGGGCGACAAAGATGGTGCATGGTTTGCACCACAAAACATATGAGGAGAGACTAAGAGATCTCAATATGTACTCACTGGAGGAGAGAAAGGGGCAACATGATAGAAACTTTTAAGTACCTCAAGGTCATAAACAAGGTGCAGTTGGGAGATTTTTTCCAATGTAGAAAAGATACCAGAACAAGGGGGCATGATATGAAATTGGAGGGGGGAGATTAAGAGGTAACGTGAGGATGTTTTTCTACACAGAGAAGGTGGTGAACGTTTGGAATAGTCTGCCACAAGAGGTGGTAGGGGCAAGCACAGTGGAGGGGTTTAAACATGCCTGGGACAAGCATAGGGAAACCTTGGGCAGGAAGGGAGTGATGAAAAGCCATTGACCACTTAGGGTGAGTGGATGCATACATGTATAGGGCCTATGGGCAGACTGGATGACCCTAGCAGTCCTTATCTGCTGACAATTTCTATGTTTCTATCTTTCTATATCGGCCTATAGGCCATACACATTGTAGGGCCTTTTCCCAGTTTGGGTATGACCACTATGGTGGCCTAATAACATGACTCAGAGAGGGTACCCTGTTCTAATGACTCATCTGCCATGGCTTTTAGACCCTGTAGCACCAGGGCTCCCAACAGCTTTTGATACTCTGTCCCCAACCCATATGGGCTTGCCGCCTTCCCTTTTTCCAGTGAAGACACCACTGTGGCAAGCTCAGCTACCATCAGTGGCACCCCCAGTCTTTCCATTTGACTATCCTCTAGTTGTGGCAATGCCAGATCTGCCAGAAAACCCTCTGCCTCATGGGCAGTCTGCACACATTCCCCTGCCTACAGTGCCCTGTAATATGCCACAAATTGGGACCAGATATCGGAGCTCTTATTAAAGACTTGCCTTTTACTGTCCTTCAAAGCCATAGCTGTAGCAGTGGTAACCCTGCCCCTAGTCAGCATTGATAAGAGGGGACTAAGCCTATTAATTTTTATTTATTTATTTATGTCTTCGGTGACTGGGTAGGTGCACTGATCCAAAGGACCGTTTTCAGTCACAACCCGGGCCACGAATGTGGTGAGACAAGTACAAGCACAACAGTAAATTACAATGATACATAATATAAAAAAGACAAGGTACAGTACACACAAGTCAGGCAGTGCAGGGTACAATCAGCAATGGTATAAAAATGCAAGGTCAAGGTCAAAAATACAATCAGCAATGATATAAAAATACAAGGTCAAGCACAACAATACAGTGCAAGTAACAGTGGTTGTGCAAATTCAGTCAGAGATCTAAACAATGACTCAGTGCATGAAAATTGAAGCAGAGAGGAGGAAAGAGAAAGACAGGGGGAAAGGGTCAGCAAGGGTAGGGGCAGGAGGTTTCAGGGTTGGGAGGAGGAAGTACTGGGGGGGGGGGACTGCCAGGTCAGACTAGTAGCCGATGCTGCCTAAGTGCTTATGGCAATGGCGAGTTGAAAACACCTAGCATTGCTGTATGGAACAGTGACAGATTGCAGCCAAAAGAAGCCAGGTCTTCATGGCATGCTTGAAAGCTTGGTGGGTAGGGGACAAGCGAACAACTGGGGGGAGCTTGTTCCATAGGGAAGGTGCTGTGACGGAGAAAGCTTGCTTTCCAAAGGCAGTGGTAACACACGGTAAACCATTCATATATTCTCTGTTTGACATCGAACAGGGCAACACAGGCCCTAGTAGTGACAGGCAAATTCAGATGCTCTCTAGCAGTTCTCAGCTGACACATCACATCTCAGGACTGATCCCCATAGAACTTTATCTCTGGTGTCTTCACGGCATCTTCAAGGTTTTCAAATTTTTCCTGTTTGTGCTTGTCTCTCCTGGCCATATAGGATATGACCATCCCCCTCAGGTATACCTTCTAGCCTCCCAAAGGATTGTCTTAGAGGATGCAGCAGCTTGATTATCATGTATATAGTGGCCCCACTATTCCTGCAGAAATTCCACAAACTCCTATGAAGAGGCCATATACACCAGAAATCTTCAGTTCTTCTGCTCCCTCTCCCCTGCCATAGTGCAAAAAGACACAAGCACCCTGCATGATCTGAGACAGCTGTAATTTCCATGTAGAGGACCCTGTGATACAGGCCTCTAGGGGTGAAAATATAGTCAATTCTCGATCCGGTACCATGTGGTTTCCAAAAAAAAGTACATTCCCTGAGGCCAGGGTTAGCCTTCCTCCAAACATCTACCATATCTAATTCTGCCAATCCGAGACCCTGTCGTCTTATATCCACTTCCTGTCTGTCCCCACCTGTTTATCTAGCCAGGACAGCAGCCAGAGCACAATTTAAATCACCTGCTAGGATTAAATTGGTGAACTTTTCCTTTTGCACGACAACTAATATCTCATCATGAAAAACGGGGTCATACTGTGCGGAGGCATAGATATTACCAAAAGTGAAGACCTCTCCTTTTATGTGGCCTTGAATAAAATGTACCATCCAGCTCTAGGATCTCCCACCCTTCTCTGCTCCAGAAAAATAAGGCCTTTTCACAACAAGATAATCACCCCTCTCCGATGTCCATTTTAGGGCATGACATAGCAGTGGCCCACCCATTCCCGAACTGATTTACCGTGTTCCGCATCTACAAGATGCATCTCCTGCAGTATGCTTACATGTACTTTATTCTTTTTTTAAAGCGCTGTGTACTTTCTTCCTTTTAATGGGAGTTGATATCCCCTGGACATTCGAGGAGCACACTGTTATATTACTCATAGCATATAAAAAAAAATTATGTGTAGCTCTTTGGGGGGGGGGCGGTGTAATAATCCCATCCCAAAACAGACCCAGAGCTTTGCCCTCCAGTGTTCCCTCCCCTCCCCTCTGGGATCATCCCTACTACCATCTCCTCTCTCCCACGAGGTAATCCAGCAGTTCACAGAACAATATTCAGATAATAAACATCCAACAGGACAAACAACAAAACATACAACAACACAAAGTTTAACACTTGCCCATTACGTATGCGCCTTGTGCATTCTGCCACCAAGCAAGGCCCCTTCCTGTTAAAATCATAAGAGGTAGCCTCCTGCTTCAGCCAGACCATGTCTCAGCTCACTCTTGGTTTGCAGTGCATTATCAGAGATTGTTAACATACCCCCTCCCCCCTCGCTTGAAGCATTTCTTCCGTCTTATATTGCTGGGTGATCTCCCAGCCTGTTTCAGTTTCCAGAAACAAAACCCAAGTAACCACCTAAGCATACATGCCAGTGCTTTCATGATCTCCAGTATCTGCCCCCATTTCAAAAGTAAGAATCCTCCACCCGGTGAGGACACAGAAATGAACAGGCATCCTCCCCAGCAGGAATCAAGGTGGTCACTCCCCATCTAGATAGCCCCCAATCACTGCTCCATGGCTGAGCCCAAATTTCATAAGGCTTTACCTAACCCTGTTGGGCAAGTCCCTGGGAATAGGAGCCCTCCACCCAACCCCCTCCATAGTGGAACAGTCAGCGAGGTCAACCCCCACTGTCCAACTCACAAGGGAGCACCCACCCTCCCCACCACCACCACCACCAAAATTAAGCAGCTGCATACTGTAAGTACTTCCCACCTGAAACAGAAATATATTAAAATACCCACTATCCCCATGTGCCCCACCCACCAGAGCTGAACAATAAATAAGACCGCCCCCCACATGGACCTCCTACAAAGTTCAATTCCAGTGGGCCGCTGCAAGTTTACAGACAGAGAGTAATATTCAGAGTCAGGCAAATTGCAGTGCAATGAAGGGCTTAGCATGTCTGGCTACTAATAAGGTCTATGAGAGGGCCAAGCACATAAGTCACAGTTCCAGTTACCTGCAGCAGGCACTCAGTAGGGAAACACAGTGCATTGTTAGTGTTTGTGAAAGGTGCTGGATGGACAACACTGGAGACTGTAGCCCTCAATTTATCCACAAATATAGCTTGGGTGATTATAATGCACTCTTCCCCACACTGCCCCAACAGTCTGCTACAGCTCTGTCGTGGAGGGACCACATGTAGGTGAGAAGGTAGGTCAGCCACCATGCCCATTCAGTCCTTGGGTTCTCAAGGTTGTCAGTTAGTGCCCATGGTGTTGGTGGTTTTGTGACGTGGACACCTGCCCACTAGGAACTGGACTGAGACCACGTCAACTCATTCTGCATAGGCCACTGAACAGTCATTAATTAATATGGGTTTTGGCCACTAATGACCTAGGCTGGTTTCAATCCAGTGACCTGAAGGTAAGAAATTCATCATCCCACTAACAATGCACTGAGCCAACCAGTCCCCCAGCAACCGGCTACTTTAAAGAAATATTAGTATGTTCAGGGGTTGTTCCAGCATTGCAGTGCCATGCTGTGCCCATCTCTTTTTTAGGATTATCATGGGGGTCTTTTCATATCCTCCAAATTAGACTTGCTTTTGACAGAATGACCTTTGATTTTTTTTTTCAATGACATGCTTGGAGAATCCCCCCACCTCCTGAGACAACACCCGTTGATTTCTATTCTACCAGCTGCTTGGGTCCCTTACAAATGAGCTCTTCTTGTTTTTAAGCTCATTAGCTGCTTTGTATGGTGGACTGCCTGTAGTTAACGCTACTATTACCCCCACTGGTGGGATAGTGCTCGAAACAAGATGATGTATCTCAGTGGCCTGTCTTGTAGGATTATTTTTAATAAATAAAAAATTGAATTACATGAATAATTCAAGCAGGGCTAGGTATATGCAGGACTGGCTAATAATCACTACCTGGTGGGTCACTATTTTTTTTTTTTTTTTTTTTTTTTTTAATCACATCAGTGTCAGTGGCTCAGTAGGTAGCACACTTGCCTCTGGGGTTGGAAGACTGGATGTTCGTGGGTTCTAGCCCCACAACTGGTATTTGTGGTAAATTGACACTGTAGTGCAGCACATACAGTGCAGTGGATGGGTGCCCATACACAGCAAGGCTGTGTCTGCATTGAGGGCATGTGATGAAATCACAGCGAGCTCGAGAGGTCTCTGTGATGTCATCACATGCCCTCGATGGAAACACCCATACACTGTTTCATATAGTGTATGTTTTTTCTCTAACAGTTCAGCCTTGGTGAGTTTGTTGGTTTTTCTGTACCTTAAATAATTGCTCCTGCTCACTACGGCACCTCACTGTGTGTCTGACTGCGTTGCGCCTGAGTCCGTTACTCCCGCTCCTAACAGTCCGTCCATGGCCACAATGTTAATTAAAAAAAACTGATAAAAAAAGAACAGTTTGATGACATGGAGCCGTCTCTGGATGGCTGTGTCCAAACTGTCTCAGTCACCCACTCGGGGCTCGCTAAGCAACGTGGCCAGATTCCCTGCATTGTTTCATCAAAGCCATGTCTTCAAGCAATCGGGTGATGCATCATGGCTGAAATGTTGTTGTGATACTGTTGTGATGTTAGAACAATACCACAACAACTTTTCATGACCTTTGAACTGTACCACAACAGCATTGCGGAGTATATGGAAATCCAGACACAAGAGGGGTTAATCATACACTGTAAAGGGGTTGCTGTACTGTGGAGGTACTGCCCTTCAGATGAGACATTAAATGAAGGCCCTTTCTGCTCATCTCTGGTTACTGTCTAGATAGAAGTTAAAGATCTCATGATACTTCCTGTTTAAGTATACCAATGGTAAGCCACTCTGTAGAAACAGAGTGAGAGGGTGGGCTACTCAGAACAAACATAACTGCAGCAAACTTTTCCGTGCATAGAGCAGCTTTATTTTGCAGACATGTAAAAAATGCAGTTAAAAAAACAAAACTTACCCCTAGCAGCACCTAGCAGCACATCCTAGAAAAAGCCAGTAGTGAGAGCGTTATCGTGTCAGGAGTCCGAGCTCAAGCAGGCAGGTGGAGATTTCAGTAAACAATTATGACAGAGGGAGGCATACTGGATCCAAGAGCTGGGAACCAGAAAACCTCAAGGACTTGATGATCACTCCGTAACTGCCTTTTAAAAAAAATATATTATCATGCCTGCTTGCCAAGTGTCCTGGATCCCATCCTGATATGTAAAATGAGTGATGCTTTGAAAATAGAGAAAGAAGCTACCCCATTATATAAATCATACTGTACTGCATGGATGTATCATATTAATGAGGCTAGCTACAAAATCATCTGACATACTTTGTGCATTATTTTCTAATCAATAATATCCTTAAATATTTATTCACTGATAGCATAATATTTTTATACTGTAGTGATATACTTTATTAAGCATTTTTGCCTTCAGCAGAATCTGCCTGTGTTTGCAACAGGAGGGACAAAAAAGACTTGCTTTTTTAAAGACAGCATAGGTGGGGTAAGTTGTGGTGAAACTTGGTTGAACTAGCCTATTTCTTATTGAGTGAGGGGTAAATCTGAGGGCAGCCAGAGCAGCCCACAGGCACATTTAGGGGTCATGTTATAAGACCTGTGTCTAGCCCTGTAGTTTGGGGGAAGGGTGCTAAATGTCTGGCCTGGGGCCTCAGCTACTTGGTAATTAACCTCCCACAGCCAATAGCACACCACCAGGAAAGAAGCAAGTTCTGCATAAAAGCAGCCACTACAGGAATGGACCCAAGGAGTTAGGGAGGAGGAAGATTGAGCATCCCACAAACTGCTCTCCTCCTCCGGGGAGGGTGGGTGAGCAATCATCTCTTGATCGACTCCTGGCAGAGGCCAGCGACCGAAGCTAAGTTGTTGGGGAGGCATGGTGGATGCTAGCACTTTGGCGCAGTAACGTCATTGCACGCCATGCCTTCCGAAGGACAAAGCATTTGAAAAAATGTTGGCCCCATGGATGACACCCCACTCCCTGGTCCTGCTGCACCTGCCACAAGTCTCTGTTGGTGACCGATTCAGTCCTCCAACGGGCACAGCCCAACCCCATGGCCCCACCCTGGAGAGCAAGCCAGGGTAAGTCGGGGAGGAACACCAGCATTTGGGAGGGTCTTCCAGGAACCTTGATGCCAGTCTCTATCGGGGACATGCCTGCTCAGGAGCCCTGCCCTGGGGGGCAAGCCCGGAAGGATCACCAGATGAGGTATGTCTCAGGGGGTGAGCGGGGACTGGGGGAGCAGGGTCTGAGCTACCGGGGTGCAGCACCAAAAAAAAAAAAAAAGCCGCCATTGCCATGTCCAGCACATTTGTGTCCAGTGAGTGAGTGGACCAGTGAATGAGTGGAACAGTGAATGAGTGGAACAGGTGACTGGTGTTGTAGGCATCAGCAGGCATCACCAGAAGGAAGGGGAGAAGCGGAGGGCTCTGCCCATCGATTAGGGCAAGGTGCCAGTTCACTTCTGTGTAATACGCACTGCTGGGAAGGATGGAAGGTTCAAGGTAGGCCCAAACTGGGAATAAGAGCAATATCCTATCTAGGATAGGAGTATATAAAGACTCAAACAAGGCATGGGAAGCACAAATAGAAACAAAAAAAGAGTAAACTAGAAATATCCTGTCAGGGCTAAGGGTACAAAAGTATCTCCAAGTAACACAGGGAGAAAAGAGGTTAAGAATGCTGGGAGTGGTACAGTGCAGTGGCTGTGGGGTAGCAGTTTTCAGAGAGACATTCTGGAGACTACAGTGCTGCCCCATCTACACACACCTCTCTGGGTTGAGGGAGGAGGTCACTAGACTCCAGGCCGAGTTACAGTACCTAGGATTTGGGGGATCTCTCCCCCCCATGCAGAGGCCACCAAGTCTGCAACCGTTACCTCCGAGCATGCCAGTGAGAACAAGCATTTGTCAATGCCGTATGTTTGCTTACTGGCATTGGCAGTGGTAGTGTAGAAGTTACAGAGCTGCGTAATAGGAATGGCAGTGAAGTATTGAACTGAAGCCAACCCCACCACCACCCTGCAGAGAGTGACAGGCATTGGGGTGTGCATTTGGGTCGTCAGGCATAACGGCCACACCATTTCTCACCCCACTCTGCAGAGACTGACAAAGTAGTCACGTGTTCCTTGGGGTCTTTGGTCTTTATGCGCACCCTATTTCATTAGGAAATACGGTGAGATGGGTGCAATATAGGAGAATGGGGTGAAGTTTGAGTGAAGAGTCCAAGGCATACCTCGATGCCTCTCAGTGACTGCAGGGTGTGGAATGGTATGAGCATCACAGGCAAGAATCCCAAGTCACACCCCTGATTCCTATCATTCTCTATAGGGTTAGGCGATTTAGTTGAAAAGCCTAATACCTCAGGCATTCGTTGGTATTTTAACTCCAAATTTTCAACATGTTTGTTTTGTGACCCCACCTCATGAAGAGGGGAATATCAGTTTGGTAGCGAGCTGCTTATGCACAGTGACTACGAGTTTAGCACCACAGGTGCAAAAATATTCGAACAGGCTGTAAAAATGACAGCTGTACTCTGTCATGGGAGGTGTAAAATGGCTATGTTGCAAATGTGTAGTAAAAATATTTCAAAAATGGTGAAGTCACGGCTACATAGAAACTGTGCAACGACACACCGTTATATAAGTAGGTTGGGGATATTTTATAGCAGATTGTCAACTCAGGCATTTTGGTGCCTCCGATCATGAACAGTGTCACTGTGATTTTCTTTATCTGTGCCGAACAATGATTTCCGACAGCGACCACGCATCTCTGCACTGAAAGTGTGAAAACACACTTGACCATGTTGTGAAAAATGGCAGCTGTACTGTTCATAAGGAAGTGTTGAAAATGCCACTAGTGAAAATCTGGACTGAAAATATTACAAAGTCATGAACTAACGAGGATGCGTGGAAACTGCACAATGCTCACTCGTAACAGTCATTTTATGGACTTTTGTCACAAATTTTCAACATAGCCATTTTAAGACCTCTGCTCATGAACAGTGTAACTGTGATTTTCTTAATCTGTCCTAAACATTGCTTTCACACACCAACAGCACCATTGTGCGCTACATGTGCGATAACACATTTTGGGTGACATATGAAAAATTGCAGCTGTACTGTTCATAAGGAAGTTTAATAAAATGGACATGTTGAAAATCTAGAGTGAAAATATTACATTTGCAAACTTACGAGCATGCGTAGGAACTGTGCAACGCACACTCATAAAAGTCATTTCTAGGCATTTTTTCCACCAAGTTTTCAACATAGCCATTTTAAGACCTCTGCTCATGAACAGTGTCACTGTGGTTTTGTTAATGTGTCCCATACATTGAGCTTGCACCGGCTCGCCATTGTGCGCCACATGGGCGGAAACACGCTTTGGGCAGGATGTGAAAATGACAGCTGTACTGCTCATAGGAGGTGTGGAAAAATGGCAATGTTGGAAATCTGGGTGGAAATATTGAAAATTGCAAACCTACGGTGCGTGGGAACTAATACTGCTGACACTTCGTAAACAATCATTTTAGGAATTCTGTCACCAAATTTTCAACATTGCCATTTTAAGATCTCTGCTCATGAACAGTGACACTGTGATTTTCTTAATGTGTTCCATACACTGAGTTCCATTTGACGCGCCATTGTGACGCTACATGGGCGGAAACATCGCTTTGGGTGAGATGTGAAAAATGACAGCTGTACTACTCATAAGAAGGTGTGGAAAAATGGCAATGTTGAAAATCTGGAGTGGAAATATTGAAAATTGAAACCTAAGGAGCGTAGGAACTGCATGAACGCACGCTCAAAACAGTCATTTTAGGAATTTTTTCAGCCAATTTTCAACATAGCCATTTCAAGACCTCTGCTCATGAACAGTGTCACTGTGATTTTCTTAATTTGTCCCATACATTGATTTCAAACACCAACTCGCCATTCTACGCTACAAAGCGGAAACACATTTTGGGTGATATGAAAAATGACAGCTGTACTACTGATAAGATGGTGTGGTGAAATGGCAATGTTGAAAATATGGATGAAAATATTGAAATTGTCGAACTTACGAAGCTCGTGGGAACTGTGCAGCACTGCCGCTCGTCAAACAGTCATTTTTGGAATTTTGGCACCAAATTTTCCAACATGGGGTTTTGGGCCCTTCTCATGAATGATGTCACTGTCATGGCGGTATTCAGTCCCAAAGGTGATTTCACAGTCACTGCGCGAAATCACCCCTGACGAATAACGCCATGACAGTGATCATCATCATGAGAAGGTCCAAAACCCCATGTTGAAATTTGGTGCAAAAATCCCAAAATGCCTGAGATATGCAATAAAGTTGAACCCTCCCATTCAGCCCATTATACAGCTTACCGGCATTTCCTCAGTTAGCGGTCGCCTTTGAAGAGTGCAGACGTGTTCCCGTCCACCAAGATCGCCACGCCGGACTCTGGAGGTAAGTATGGGGTGAGGGTGTGGGGAGGCTGGGCTGCGCAGTGGGTGGAGTGCGGGATGGGGAGGGGGCTCGGAGGCGCGTGGGACAGTTTTTGTTTTACAGGTAAAAAAAAAAAAGCGCTGCTGGACCGCTTGCCACGCTGGGGTGGGCTCCCAGCGTGGCACAACGACTTTGGGAGGGAGTTAGCCGACGGGGATTGGGCACCCCGCCGGCAAAAACCTATTGGACGTTTGCCACGCTGGGGTGGGCTCCCAGCTTGGCACAAGGACTTTGGGGGCATTCAGCCGATGGGGGATTGGGCACCCCCATCGGCAAATTATTGATTGCCACGCTGGGGTGGGCTCCCAGCGTGGCACCAAACTACTGGGAAGGGGAGGAGGCGATGCAGGCGCGGCCGATGGGGATTGGGCACCCTGTCGGCTACTCACCGCTGTGTGTGGGGCGCATGCGCCTGCGGCTGGGGGGGCTGCGCGTGAGCAGCTCTATTGCTGCTCATCAGCGTAGCTCCCCTTCAGTAGACTTGCATTTTTTGAGCTGTCACAGACAGCTCCAAAATGCATTGACTTACAGGGGCCGCGCCTGCCAGCTCGCTGCCTGAATTGGAGGAGGAGGTGACACACCTCCGAAATCTCCGATGATGGCACTATGTTTCTTGCACATGCGTGCAAGCAAACATAAAAATGGATGGACTATTGTGGACTCTGGAAGGGTGGGGGTGGTGAGGCACATTTTTCAACCGATACCACTAAAAAATTCCTACACCAGTCTAATGGGGCAAGACTGCAAGGAGGAAGCACCTGTGGTAGTGACCAAGGGGAATGTGGAGGTCCTCCATAGTGAAGGCCCCAAGGAGGGTGGTAGAGGACCTCAGAGGAGGAGGAGGAAGAAGCAACTTCTGGTGGGGGACTCAGTTGTAAGGGGGATAGATTTGAAAATAGGAAGGGGGAAGGCAGGTTAGGTGCCTACCTGGTGCCATGGCCCGGAGTGATGGAAGTGAATCCTGCGGATTGCTAGGGCAGCAGCACAGGAGGGAGAGCTGGATGTCATTGTCCATCTGTGGACTAATGGCTTGGCTAGGGATGGGGCTCGGATAGTGCAGGGGGAGTTTAGGGAGCTGGGGAGAGGTCTTAGACAGGTAGCTCATTAAGTGGCTTTTGCTGAGGTGCTGCCTGTCTATGATAGGGGACAGAAGAGGGAATGCGCACCAGGAGCTTCAACTCATGGCTGAAGGAATGGTGCAGAAAGGAAGGGCTCGGCTACAATGGGGACTGGAGATCCACCTGGGAGAATATGGGCCTATACAGAGGTGATGGCCTGCATCCATCCAGGAGGGGAACCGCAAATCTCAATGGACAGTTTTCGATGAACATTTAAACTAGCCACAGGGTGACAGAAGGAATCAGGGAGTCAGAAACAGCCTCCCCTGACATGCTGAAGTACAGAGTTTATTTACTTATTGAAATGTTTCACCAGGAAAAGTACACTGAACAACAAGTTGCTTGTCTCACGGAACATCCTGGGGGGAGGCGATACAGATAAGGAATATGGACATGTAAACATAAAATTAAATCAGTGACAGCAATGAAACATAAACAGACAATTACAGGTATCCAAAGGCTATTACATGGGAACATAGTACAGTACAGCATAGCAAACATTGACAATTACAGCAATGAAACTAGGACTGAGAGTAAGGAGAACCCGAGGGGAGAGGAGTTCCCCAAGGTGCCCATTAATAAAGGGTGCAAGGTGGTATAGATAAATGGGGAAAAGGAGCATTAAAAAGAGAGGTGGGAAGGAGGGAGGGCAAAATGGAGAAAAGGGGGGTTAACACGCAGAGTGGAAACAAAATCTGGAAGGCCATGTGTGCAAATGCTAGAAGTCTAGGAAATAAGTTCTGGACCTAGAGGTCATTATGGCAGAGGCCGACCTGGATACTGTGGCCATTACTGAGTCATGGTGCATTGAAAAAGTACAGTTACATAAGAACTTACCGTAATAGTAGATCATTGAGAGGAGCTCTTGCAGCAGGCCAACATTGGTAGGACTAAAGCCGCCAGGTGCCAGGACCACATAGAAAACTTCTAGCAGTCTATCATGGAGGACCGCCTCCACCGACATCAGCATGCTGACGTCCACCTATCCTATAAATGGAGGTGGTACCCCCACACCTACCTCATTTCTCCTGCTGGAGACCCCAAGCAGGTGGCAAAAAGGAGAACCGAGGCAGTTCCTGAGAGCCAAAAACAAAATGAAAGCAGAAGAGGAACAATGAAAAATAAGCTACAGGGGGTGGGGGTGCACAGCCTGTTGCAAGAACTGCTCTCGAAGATCTGCTGTTACGGTAAGTGTAGTTATTTATTTATTTATTTATTCATTCCTGTCTCGGATTACAATACCTTTCAATCAATGACTCTTTTACAAGGGTTCCACGTCAGAATGAAGACAAATACAACAGAGAACTAAATACATAGCAAGTGAAATACATGGAGTTGGGGTTACAATCTGAAATAAAAGTTACAATCAGGTGAAAAGTGTTAACATTCAGGTTACAGCAAAAAATTTCAATCAGGTTAAATTTTACATTCAGGTTACAGTAAGAAGCACAATAGGTTTCGGGGATTAGGGAGGTGCTCTAGGGAGAAAGAGCAGGGAGTGATGCTGTTGTAACCCCTAGGTGGTGCTATCCCAAGGGATACTACCCCTGCCTGTTTGACTACGGACAGGTTGAGGGGCCTAGGTCCTATGGCGGGTGCCTCCACCCAGAGGTCGGGGTTTGTAGTGGTTAGACTAACTTGGTCACAGCCCTCTGGGACACTGAGACCCCCTTTTATCCCCCTAGTGGCTCACACAGTACACCGGAGTTACAGCCCCAGTACCCCACGTTTACACACTGTTCACTCATACAGATACCACTTACCATCGAGACTGATTCAGTAGCATGTCTCTGAGGACCCCCTGTAAAATAAGGTTAATCAACATACACAGCAAAACACAATACTGTTTCCATAAATACCACCACCACAGACAGTATATAGTATAACAACAACAAATCTGATTTATTTAGGGGACAGTAACATGGGAGGGGGAAATCAGGTTAATTAGTAGCATTAAATCACAGTACTGTGCACATATACAGGGTCTGAAAAGTCACACTCTGGGTACCCAGGTTGGGGGAGGGGCTAGCCAGGTCCGTTGCCCGGGGTTGGCCGGCAGGTGCAGATGGATAGGGCCCTGTAGAAGAAAATATATGCACAACATTCAGTTGTCAGTTGTAATCCGGAGCTGGAGGGCTCAGTCCATGAAACAGTGAAACAACAAGAATTAGGTGACACACTTGTGATTGAAAAACAAGCTGCAGGGGAATACCCTGATTTGTACTCACAACACCCAAGCTGGGGATCGGATGGAGAATGTCCCTCTGGATTACCAGAAGAGCAGGGGATGAGGACAAAGTTCTTGTGACTGGACCCCACTGCAGTTGATAGCAAACGGATGTAGTCCGAATTAAGCTGGGGTTTACTTCCAGTTTCAGCACACAATTCACTGTACAGGGGATTTGAAATAGCGATTCCCCACAAGCTCTACGCACATTTATGTGTAAAAGGAAAGTACTATACCAGGCAGGCTGCTCCTCGATCCCAATTGCAATTACTGCAAAATACCCGGGAGCACACACAGCAGCTTCAGTTCCTGACAGACCGAGTGTGATTCAGCAATTTCTCCAGTCTTCTACAGGGTGAGCCTGCTTTCCACACTTCTAGTGCTCTTTCTCCTCACAACTCGGATTCAGTCCAAACTGGCACTCACAAAGGCTGCAGACCGAAACTCAGGGCCTCACACGCGCTTCCCGTGCAAAACTGTACACCGCAGAAGCACACAGCTCCTTCTCTCTTCACTGCCACAACTGATCTGATCTTTCCAGTTACAGAGCAGGGCATTTCCTTTAGCTTCACACTATTCTGTTGGCTGATTCAGCTGTCACTCACAATAAGACTCCCTCTGTTGGTAGAAAAAGGCGCCAAGGTCAAAACTACATTTCCCAGAGTCACTGCCCATACAATCCCCTTGTGGCTGGCTCAAATTAAGAGTCCAAGTTCTGATTCGTCCACAGGCTCCATTTTAGGGCTCCCTTAACCCAATTAGCCCAGCACAGCAGTTTAGGTCCAAAATGGAGAGGTAACACACACAGAGTCCCAGCTGCAATAAAGGCAGGTTAGACAAACTACAATTTTGCTAATGCTTTAAATGATTACAGGCAAACAGTTGCAGCTTTCAGATGGGCTCCCTCTGCACATGTAGCGACGGCAGAAACGGAGTGAATTGGCAGCAGCTCGGGTGGGATTCGAGCATTAAATACACAGTCCCCCCATACAAACCAATTAAGTCTGCAAGCAGACAGCTCTTAAAGAGACAGTATGTGGAGGCTCAAATAGCACTCACTTGGAACCACATTTAAGCAGCTCAGACACCGAACACCACCCAGACTTGGAGCATTCAGGCAAGCTCCTGGAAGACTTTTGGGAACCCCCATTTGCAGAGGGGTTACACCCTTCCTGGCCTGGAAAACTTGGCGTCTGCGTCAAGTAAGTACCCCAATAAGTTTCAATACAGCCATGTACATTTACATCAGTATCACATTAGGCTTATACATGTAATCATCAGTCAACATATCACCTTACCAGAATCACATTTCTGAAACTTTTCAGTACATCACTTTGTACACAGTATTATACACACATTGTACCATAACTCAGTTTATTATCTCCTGTACATGAAACCTGAAGAGAGGGGGCCCTTCCCTATCAGCTACCTTGGGGCTGGATGGGGCAGGGGCACCATACCTAAAGGGCAACACAAGTAACTTGGAGTTAGCATTGATGTTTCGTTTGGGCAATGAGCTCGGGGATACATCAACTCCTTTATAGACAACATTGAGAGGCAAGTCCACAGGCCTCCCAGGGCAATCATAACTGAGGTGCAACATGGGCATTACAGCTCGACCAGTCTTTCTAGGGGGAACTGTTACAGTCTCTGCACCCTAAGCCTCATTTTCAGCATTGTCCTCACTTGTCAGGGGAGTCTTCATTGGGGTAGAGAGGCTAGAACTTGGGACACTTTCAGCTCCAGGAGTTACAGTCTCTGAGTCCACAACACTTGGCTCACATGGGGAGCTTTCTGACACTGACAGTGAATTATCAGGGCACTCAACACACTCTTCTTGTTCTGGTATATCACCAGTTTGCAGTCCATCATTTTCCTCCTCTGAAAACTCAAACAGTTCAACCATACACAATGATTCCATATCATCTGACTTGATGCTTTGCACTTCACTTTCTGGGAGCATTGGCTCCAGGGACAAAGCTGGGGGCTTAGACAGTCCAGAAGGCCCAGCTTCATCTTCAGGATTGACTAGGGGATTGCCCCGAAACAATTGACTCAGTTCGTAAGAAGGGTAGTATTCAAAGCCACACTCACTTTCCTCTGACATAGACTGACAGTCATGTTCAACTGGAACTTGTGGAGGAGAACACTTTAACTCAGCTTCTGTAGGTGCAGACTTTCTTGATTTTTTCTTAGCAGCAGCTCTAGTCACTGGTCCAGAGGGGGCATTTTCTGGGGGCTCAGACTCAATTAAAATTTGTCCAATGGGCAGTAAATGATTTCTATGCATTGTTTTAACATTTTTTGAATTATTCTCAGGCCTTACTTTGTACACAGGCAGATCATCTAGTTTGCCCACTACAATGTGAGGGAGATGGTGCCATCTGTCAGCAATCTTATGTTTGCCATGCAGTCCCAGATTTCATAGCAATACCTGAGCTCCCTCCTGGAGTTCCTGTGCTGTCACCTTTTTTTAATACCTTTCTTTGTTGGCCAGATTTCTTTTAGCAGCCGTGGTTTGAGCCAGTTGGTATGCATGATTTAGCTGGGCCTTTAACTTCTGCATATACTGTAAATAGTTGTCAGCTCGAACCCCATCAGGAGAAACTCCAAAACATACATCTACCGGCAGTCGAGCTTCTCTTCCAAACATCAGGCGGTAGGGGGAAATCCCAGTGGCATCACTTTTGGTGCAGTTGTAGGCATGTACCAGGGTGCTAATTTGTTGGCTCCATCTAGGCTTGTCCTTTGGGTGGAGGGTGCCTAGCATATCTAGCAAAGTGTGGTTGAAACGTTCAGGCTGTGGGTCCCCTGGGGTGATAAGGGTGGTTCTGGACTTTGCACTCCCCACAGAGAAGCATCTCTTTGATCAGATGACTCTCAAAGTCTCTCCCTTGATCAGAATGGATTCTTTGTGGAGCTCCATAGTGAACAAAAAGTTTTCACAAGCACTTTGCCACAGTGGATGCCTTCTGGTCCTTGGTGGGAAAGCTTGGGCATATCTTGTAAAATGGTCAGTGACCACCAGCACATTACTAATATTTCTTGGATCTGACTCAAACTCAGAAAATCAATACAGACCAGCTCCATGGGTGCACTGGTGGTGATGTTAACAAGGGGGCAGCCCTCTGGGGCAAAGCTTTCCTCTGTAAGCAGCGACTACAAGTTCGAATGTGTTGCTCAACATCAGCCCCCATCTTAGGCCAATAGAATCTGGATCTCACCAAGTCAAGTGTTCTGTCTATACCAAGGTGCCCCATGTGGTTGTGTGAGGACTTCATTACTGAGTCTTGAAAGGCAGTAGGCAGCACTAGTTGTTGTTTGTCTATTTGTCCTCCTCTGTCTACTGTTTCTCTGTATAACAGTCTATTGATCAGTTTCAACTTAGGATCTTCCTTGTATAACAATGCAGTTCTGAAATCAGTGGAGCGTAATTTGGACACATCTTTCCCTGCATAGAGGGCTTCTAAAGCTGATTTGATCATGGGATCTTGGGATTGAGCCCACTGAATACTGTCATTGTCCAGCTGAGGCAGTGCACCAATGTCTATTGCAGAAAACTGGCAATAAGCAGCAGGTATGCAATTCTCAGAGGGTCCCAAACAATCCACCATACAGTCCACTGCATCTGTGGACATTTGTTCCTCCCTGTCAAACTTCTGGCAGAGTGCTCGAATATCAGGTTCTGACAGTCTGACCCAGTCATTCTGGGGAACAGGCCTCCGGGAGAGAGCATCAGCATCTATGTGGTTCAGGCCTGCTCTGTATTCAACAGCATAGTTGTATGTAGATAATGCAGAAAGCCACCTATGGCCAGTGGCATCCAATTTCGACGAAGTCTGCACATAGGTCAAAGGATTATTGTCAGTTTTTATTAGTATCTTAGCCCCATACAAATACTCGTGAAACTGGTCAACAATAGCCCACTTCAAAGCTAGGAACTTAAACTTATGTACAGGATAGTTCTTTTCGGATGGGGTCAGGCTTCTACTGGCAAAGGCCACTGGTCTCAGGCCATTCTCATGCTCTTGGTACAATACAGCCCCCAAGCCTTCCAGGCTCGCATCAGTGTGCAAGACATAGGGCTTTACTGGATCTGCATAGGCAAGGACAGGAGCGTGGGTAAGTTGATATATAAACTCATGAAAAGCAGCTTCACACTCAGGTGTCCATCTGGCTCTAAATACTTCATTAGGATGGAAATACACTCTCACAGGCTCAGAAGAAACTGACCTCTTATATTTTTTGTTAGTAGGAGGGTAATCTTGAGTAAGATTAACTAAAGGACGAATCACTCTTGAATACTCCTTGATGAACCGGTGATAGTAACCACAGAATCCCAGGACTCTTTGCCGTTCTTTTAGATTGTGGGGCTGTGGCCAGGTGGTCAAGGCCTCAACTTTACTCGGGTCTGTTTCTCTTCCCTCGGTGGACACTATGTGTCCCACATAATTTACAGAGGTTTGGAAGAACTGACATTTATCAATGGATAGTTTAAGGCCAAAGTCTTCCAGTCGGTTCAACACCTTGAACAATCTACTCTCATGTTCCTCCAGTGAGCTGCCAAACACAATAACATCATCTAGGTATACCAGTCACTCTAATAAATTCATATCCCCCACTGCACGTTCCATCAGTTGTTGAAAAGTGGCTGGGGCACCTGAAATCCCTTGAGGCATCCTCATGAATTCATAGAAGCCAAGCGGACAGATAAAGGCTGTCTTCTCACGATCTTCTGGGGGCCATTGGGATCCGGTATTACCCACTGCGAAGATCCAGCACAGAGAACTACTTGCTACCGTTCAGGCAGTCCAAACCATCCTGAATGCGGGCATTGTATACTGATCAGGGATAGTCCGCCGGTTTAAAGTGCGATAATCCACGCACATCCTTTCTCACTACCACGATGGGGGAAGCATAGGGGCTTCTGGATTCTTGTATTACATAAGCAGCTAGCATCTCTTGCAGATGCCGTCTCACATCATCTATGTCAGCAGGGACCAGGCGTCGAGACCTCTCACAAAATGGCCTTTCATCATGCAGCCGGATGTGGTGCTCAACTCCTTGCACACATCCTACGTCCCATTCCTTTAAAGAAAACACCTGGTCTCTCTGGGCAAGCTTTCTACTGATTCTCATCTTTCATTCAGCTGGCAACCGGGAGTCCCCAAAATCAAAGAAGTTGGGCATCACTCTGTCATTCTCCCCCGAACACTTGTTACTGGGTACCACTGCAGTATCTGCACAATGTACATTAGTCAGGGTGCAACCTCTGTTTACTTGAATCTCTCTATCAGACACATTATGAACTTGAACCATTACCCTTCTGGCATAAGCATGGGCTCTGGCAGGCAAAATACTTGGCTTGACCAGCAGTCCTTCAGGCAATTTCCCATCGTCTGGTGCATCCAGCATGACGATTTTATTCTTGACATCCTTTCTGATATGGACTTCCCTCTGTAAGGTACACTGGGCATTTGGCACCAGAATCAGAGACTCAGGATCCTTCTTCCAGACAATTCCAACCGGTTCCTCTGGGTCCATTTTTTCAGCATCTCTCTGTGCCTCATAGGCCTTCTTGATCAAGGCCGGGATTCTCAAAGCTCTACCAGTCCTTGACCCTTGTTTCTCAAAACACAACTGCGCCAACCATCCAAACATATGTGCATTTGTCCCAATTAGTAGAGAAATCCCATCATACCGTCCAGTAAGGGGACACACTAAGGCCAGGGTCTCTACTTGCTCTGCTACTCCAGCCATGGAGGTAGGGAAAGATAGCCAAACTCGGATATACCTGGAGTAGGGGTAGGCCTTCTCACTTAACCCCCCATACATGCAGTCCTTCTAATGGTTGTAAGGGTACATCTGACAAATGCTTCTGATACCAATCCTGTAACATAATTGTCACTTGGGAGCCACTGTCCAACACAGCTCTGGTGGGCACATCATTCACTTTTACTGTAGCTTCCATTGAAGGGCCCACTATTCTGGACCAGTCTGGAGAGGCGGTATCAAGGGCTTGGGTAGATGATCTAGCCACATAAGGACGTGAGTTAGCATTTTTTGGGACCTTCACTGCGGTCATTTTGTGTACCTCTTAACCACTGTTTTGTGCTCCAAAGCTCTCCTTGTAGCCGGCTCACCACTCTCTCTAAGTCTTTCCGAGACTGACATTCCCTCTTCATGTGCCCATCCTTCCCACAATTATGGCACAATATGTCTGCTGAAGTTTGGGGTGACCGAGGCATCACATTGGGGGCTGCAGCATTGGTACTATCAATAGAAAACCTTGGTGCCACCTCAGCCAGCGGTGGGTTGGACATTTGGAGACATCTCTCTGGTTCCCTCACTTCCATAGTAAGGCATCAAGTTTCGAACTGTTGTCAACATGAGGTACCTGGGTAGGCACCCCCACCCCCATAGCAGAAGCAGTCGGGCAAGTGTCAGTGTCCGTACTGGTAGGAGCGGCCTTCATGATGAGACTGTCTGTTATTTTCCTAATCTCCCTCAGCAGTTCACCCCATGGTGGCACATCCTTTTCCTTCTCAGAGCACTCATTAACTGCCAACCTCTGCCCCTGAACTTCACTTGACGGGTCACCCTCAGTCACTCGGGTCGTAGCGGCAGCTATTGGTGCAAGTCCCTCCCGGGGTCACCTTTTCTCAACTCCTTGAATTTCTCTCATTAGCTCATCATAGGAGGGTGGGGATTCCAGTCGATTGGCCAGGCGTAACTGAAGCAACAGCAGTTTTCAGAAGGGGGCAGACTTAAGGATCCTGTCCAGCCTGGTTCAGTCCAATTCAATCACTGACAAACTACCCTTTCTGAGGCATTCTTGCAACAATTTTTCCAGCTGAGATACATATACAGACAACAACTCCCCTTGGAACTGTTGTGCATTTCTTACTCTCCACCTCAGATCCTCATCGGAATCTGGGCTCCCATACACATTCTCCAAGGCCTCAAGATAGCCCTGTGCAGTCGCTTCAGGGTTACTGGCCCATTTGGCATGGATGGTAGCCAGGGCGGGACCTCGGAGGCTCTCACTCACCCTCTTTCGCTTTTCTGCTTCTGAGCATTGCCATTCTAGCACTTGAGGGGCAACATAGTCTATCCAGGTCTCCCAGTCATCCTCCCCTTGTGGGGTGGGGAGGGTGCCGGAGAAAATTTTCAACCTGCGGTTAGAGTCGTGACTATTGACAGGTACAGACATAGAGGCTAGCACTGGCACAGAAGGAGGGGCAATAACGGGTGCTGGAGGGGGAGAGGGTGTTGGGGGAGGAACGTTCTCAGGTGGCAATAATAGTTTCTTTAAATCCTCCACAGTTTTCTCTTCCTCCAGCAACAACTTAGCAAATTTCTCCTCAAAAGTTTCAGACAGTGGGGGAAGCTCATTCTCCCTTGGGTATTTACTGTCTTTGGTTATCACTCTCCAGACAGTGAGGGTTTCCCCTGGGGTAATAGCCTGTGGCACTTTAGAACTGTCTACAGGGCCGTTACACTCTATTAGGGCCATGAAAGTTTGGGCGAGCAAATCAGCCTGTCACCCCACCACCACAGGGTCTCGTAAACATTCGACCTTGGAAAGTGCTTTCTCTACAGTGTCTGTACTGGTACCCAGCGGGATATCCAAGATAAGTATAGCATTTTGGGGGGCGATCTCCTGCCCAGTACACCACTTCACCAACTGGTGTACAGCCACTTCTGTTGGGGTATCCATTTATTTTTAACAGTAATTCGTAAATGTGGCCACTAGAAGATGCTAATCCCAGTGGTGCCTCCAAGATGTAACCCCTAGGTGGTGCTATCCCAAGGGCTACTACCCCTGCCTGTTTGACTACGGACAGGTTGAGGGGCCTAGGTCCTATGGCGGGTGCCTCCACCCAGAGGTCGGGGTTTGTAGCGTTTAGACTAACTTGGTCACAGCCCTCTGGGACACTGAGACCCCCTTTTATCCCCCTAGTGGCTCACACAGTACACTGGAGTTACAGCCCCAATACCCCACATTTACACACTGTTCACTCATATAGATACCACTTACCCTCGAGACTGATTCAGCAGCACGTCTCTGAGGACCCCCTGTAAAGTAAGGTTAATCAACATACACAGCAAAACACAATACTGTTTCCATAAGTACCACCACCACAGACAGTATATAGTATAACAACAACAAATCTGATTTATTTAGGGGACAGTAACACGGGAGGGGGAAATCAGGTTAATTAGTGGCATTAAATCACAGTACTGTGCACACATACAGGGTCTGAAAAGTCACACTCTGGGAACCCAGGTTGGGAGGGGGGCTTGCCAGGTCCGTTGCCCGGGGTTGGCCGGCAGGTGCAGATGGATAGAGCCCTGTAGAAGAAAATATATGCACAAAACCCAATTGTAATCCGGAGCCAGAGGGCTCAGTCCATGAAACAGTGAAACAACAAGAATCAGATGACACACTTGTGATTGAAAAACAAGCTGCAGGGAATACCCTGATTTGTACTCACAACACCCAAGCTGGGGATCAGATGGAGAATGTCCTCTGGATTGCCAGAAGAGCAGAGGATGAGGAAAAGGTCCTTGTGCTGACCCCACTGCAGTTGATAGCAAGCGGATGTAGTCCGAATTAAGCTGGGTTTACTTCCAGCTTCAGCACACAATTCACTGTACAGGGGATTTGAAATAGCGATTCCCCATAAGCTCTACGCACATTTTTATGTAAAAGGAAAGTACTATATAAGGCAGGCTGCTCCTTGATCCCGATCGCAATTACTGCAAAATACCCGGGAGCACACACAGCAGCTTCAGTTCTTGACAGACCGAGCACAATTCAGCAATTTCTCCAGTCTTCTACAGGGTGAGCCTGGTTTCCACAATTCTAGTGCTTCTTTCTCCTCACAACTCGGATTCAGTCCAAACTGGCACTCATAAAGGCTGCAGACCGAAACTCAGGGCCTCACACGCGCTTCCCACACAAAACTGTACACCGCAGAAGCACACAGCTCCTTCTCTCTTCACTGCCACAACTGATCTGATCTTTCCAGTCACAGAGCAGGGCATTTCCTTTAGCTCCATACTATTCTGTTGGCTGATTCAGCTGTCGCTCACAATAAGACTCCCTCTGTTGGTAGAAAAAGGCACCTAGGTCAAAACTACATTTCCAAGAGTCACTGCCTATACAATCCCCTTGTGGCTGGCTCAAATTAAGAGTCCAAGTTCTGATTCGTCCACAGGCTCCATTTTAGGGCTCCCTTAACCCAACTGGCCCATCACAGCAGTTTAGGTCCAAAATGGAGAGGTAACACACACAGAGTCCCAGCTGCAATAAAGGCAGGTTAGACAAACTACAATTTTGCTAATGCTTTAAATGATTACAGGCAAACAGTTACAGCTTTCAGATGGGCTCCCTCTGCACATGTAGCGACGGCAGAAATGGAGCAAATTGACAGCAGCTCGGGCGGGATTCGAGCATTAAATACACAGTCCCCCCATACAAACCAATTAAGTCTGCAAGCAGAGAGCTCTTAAAGAGACAGTACATGGAGCCTCAAATAGCACTCACTTGGAACCACATTTAAACAGCTCAGACACTAAACACTGCCCAGACTTGGAGCATTCAGGCAAGTTCCTGGAAGACTTTTGGGAACCCCCATTTGCAAGGGGGTTACACCGTCAAGAAATTTGACATTGTCACGGAGTGTAGTGGGAGATGAGAGGGGAGACTGACGGGTGAAAGGGAGCACAGTGGGGAGATGGGGAGAAATGGGCTGGCAGGGGATCTGTGGGCTCTGTTAGGAGTGGGCGAGCAAGGGGGGAGGAGGAAGGAGAGTGAAGAAAGCGAAGAGAAAGGAAAGTCAGGGAGGGAACGGGAAAGGAGAGATGGAAGGAAAGAAGGGGGGGTGAGACATAGGACAGGGGATTATGGTCAAGGTAGGGGCAGAGTGCAGGCTGTAGGCAGCGTGTGAGGCTGAAATGTGGACCTACGTGTGGCAATCAGCTGCTAATAGCAGTAAGGTGTTGTCTGAGTTTCTTTTTGAAAGGGCCCAGTTTGGGTTCTTCTAGAGTGTCCATGGGAAGTTTATTTAACCAGCTTGGAGCACAGAATCTGAAGGACCGTTGGGCTTGTGTAGTCTGACAGAAAGGGGTCAGGCATGCATCTCTGGAGGCACTGCAGGTGCTGCACTGTTTGGGAACGTGAGTAGGAAACTGCCGAGAGGTTGGGGGGGGTGGTCAGTCCCAGGGAGATTTTCTTTGCAAGTAGGCAGGTGTGATAAGTAATCCTACCTCTGAGGTTCAGCCAGTTGGTAAGGGTGTAGAGATTGCATGTATGCATGTGTCTGGGTGCACCTGAGAGTGGACAACAGGAATTGTTAAGGGCCATGTGTATGCTTTTAAGGGATGACTCAGAAGCTGGGCCATAATCTATTATGGAGAGCACAGAGCTAGTGATAGCGAGCCGAAGGGCATCTGGGGTCATGATCTACCCGTGCCTGTAGAGGATCCCTAATCTAGAGTTAACCATCTTGGAGACATTGCTAATATGCTTACAAAAGGATAAAGTACTGTCAGGGGTTATACCTAGGTACTTAGAGGTAAAAACCTGCTCGATGGGGACATCTTGGTTTTTACATACAATTAAGGGGGTAGATTTTTGTTTATTATGAGGGTTGATGAAAAGCATTGATTTTTTTTTTTTCTAGTTCATAGCTAGCTTGTTCTGGGAGAGCCAGGTCTCCACTGCTGCGAAGTTGTGTTGTAGGCTAATAGCTAATGGGAGTGGATCTGAGTGGCTGGTATATACTACGGTGTCATCTGCATATAGTAGGAGATTATTGGTGCAGACAAGCAGGAGAGAGTTTAGAAAAAGGCTGAAAAGCTGTGGCCCCAGTATGGAGCCTTGGGGATCACTGGACAGGACTGTTCTTACGGTTAGGAGGAAGTTCTTATGTAACTGTACTACCTTCGAGGGGGCTCTTGTAGCACTCTAACACCGACAGGACCGAGTCCTAAGCAGTATCAGAACTGACCCCAACAGGGCAGCTGGGAGGAGGTATCAGGCATCGGCAGAAGGCTTAAGAGAGAAGGTCCTGAAGGACTGCAATGCCGAAGATGGCTCTGCACCTAGAAGTGCTGTCTGCTCTGTAGTGCTTAATGAAGGTGTAGACAGAGCTCCAGGTGACAGCTGCACAGATGTCCACAGCAGACACACTCTTGAAACAAGCCATGGAGGCAGCCATACCTCTGGTAGAGTGGCTTTTCACCGCACCCGGCAAGGGCTTGTTGTATGTGCGATAACAGTAGAGAATGCAATCAGCTAACAATTTGGACAAACACTGTTTTGAAATGGGTGCTTCCTCTCTCTTGGGAGTGAAAGAAACAAACAGCTCATCAGATTTTCGAAGAGACTTGATGCGATAGGTATAATACCTGAGCACCCTATGAACATCCAAAGTATGAAGCAATGCCTCCCCCTGATTAGAATATTCAGGGTAGTAAACTGGCAGGTTGCTGGACTGATTTAAAGTAAACTGACACCACCATAGGCAAAACCATAGGATTAGTACGCGAAGACACCCTGTCTTTGTGAAAAAACAAATAAGGTTCTTTATAATGAGTTGGGGAAAATGAGCCATGCCATTGGTGGAGTGGCTTTGTGTGCCCGTGGATTAAGTCAGCATTAATTCATGGGGACACAGAGTGACTAGGAGATCTGCCATTGGATCTTCTGGTCTCCAGTCTAAAGGAATGTCTGCTGGCAGCCATATAAAATCCTAAGTGTGCAGTACATAACCAGTGCTACAAAACTGATCGCGCATGATCATGAGACAGTGACACAGAGGCACACAGAAATGGAGTGTTTGCCCTGGTGCTTGACAGAGTGGGTCAGAGAGAGACAGACCATAGACAGGGACAAATAGAACAGAGTACAGTCTGTGTCTGTAGTTTCCTTGTGTGCAGCTTAGGTTTCAGCTTTATCTGCAGGGCTAGGGAGGGGGGCGGACTTGTGGGGTGACTGCCAGTGGAACATCTGTCTGTGTCTCAACATCTCCCTGTGTGGCCAACACAGAGCCCCCAAACAAGTTTACGCCCCCCAACATCAGGACTATAAGAGAAACATAGCAGCAAGTGTGAGGGGCACAGCTTGCAGCGGGGATAGAGCAAATTGTTTTGTTCCCCATCCCATACTTTCCTGAACCAACACACTCTCTCTCTGTCTGTCTTGTGTCTTCTTCTGTGTGTTGCCCCCCCCCCACAAACCATAGACACAGTTTCCCTCTGTGGGATAGTGAATGGGAGACAGTGAGTATACCGCCCTAAATGGGAACAGTGATGGTGCCTACCCTCCCATCCCTGAGAGACGCAGCGGTTGCACGGTGTGAACCACCACAGAGAGTGACAGCAGGACAGCATCGTGCACAGCATAACAGAGAGATAGAGTGAGAGGGAGTGTGAGCAAGACGGGCCCAGGACAGGTAATTCACAGTAGCTGCAATCTCCTGTGTGTCTGTCTCTGTCTTGCTATATTCAGGAAAAGTGTCAGAGTGAGCTGCGAGAGGCAGTGTCCAACCGAGGAATCACAGTGCTGACAGCAAGAAAGAGAGAGAGAGAGATACATGCACAGACACAAACAGCGAGATCGGGAGAGAGAGTGCAGTATTTGGACACTGTCTGTGTTTGTCTGTCTGTGTTTCTGTGTCGCTATGTCAGTGTGTCTGCAGCTTGCAGGAGAGAGAGAGAAACAGAGAGAGAAGGGTCGGTGTGTGAGTAGTGTAGTCTATCTCTGTCTCTCTGTTGACACTGTTGGCTCTGTCCCCTTGTCACCACAGTGCGGACCAGTGATCGATCGAGAGAAAGAGAGAGAGAGAGAGAGACAGAGAAAGAGAGATCGGCCAAAAGCAAGGGGGCAAAAGTGACCGGGACAGAAGCAATGCATGGCAAGGTTGCAGTGAAGTGTGTCCTCTCTTTCTCCCTGTGTGCCTGGCCATTACTACCTGTATGTGGTGGGGTTTCCATTTCTTTTACATGTGTTAGTATGGAGGTACTGATCATAGTACAGTGCTGTTGGGGAACAGTTGTTGTATGTGTAACCCCCAGGTGGCGCTATCCCAAGGGCTACTACACCTGCCTGCTTGAATATGGACAGGTTGAGAAGCCTAGGTTCTATGACGGGCGCCTCCACCCAGAGGTCAGTGTTTGTGGTGGTTAGACTAGCTTGGTCACAGCCCTCTGGGACACCGTGACCCCCTTTAGTTCCCTCTAGTGGCTCACTCAGTACACAGGAGTTACAGCTCCAATACCCCACTTATACACACTGTTCATTCATAAAGTACCACTTACCCTCGAGACTGATTCTGCAGCATGTCTCTGAGGACCCCCTGTAAAATAAAGTTAAACAACATGCACAGCAAAATACAATACTGTTTCCATAAGCACCAACACCACAGTATAACAACAACAAATCTGATTTATTTAGGGGACAGTAACATGGGAGGGGGGAATCAGGTTAATTGGTGGCATTAAATCACAGTACTGTGCACACATACAGGGTCTGAAAAGTCACACTCTGGGTACCCAGGTTGGGGCAGGGGGGATAGCAAGGTCCGTTGCCTGGGGTTGGCCGACAGGTGCAGATGGATAGGGCCCTGTAGAAGAAAATATATGCACAACACCCAGTTGTAATCCGGAGCCGAATGGCTCAGTCCACGAAGCAGTGAAGCAAAAAGAATTAGATGACACACTTGTGATTGCAAACAGGCTGCAGGGGAATACCCTGACTTGTACTCACAATACCCAAGCTGAAAACCGGATGGTGAATGTTCTTCTGGATTGCCAGAACAACAAGACATGGAGACAAAGTCCTTGCGACTGGACCCCACTGCAGTTGATAGCAAATGGATTTAGTCCGAGACAAGCTGGGGTTTGCTTCCAGCTTCAACACACAGCACACAGCACTGGGGATTGGAAATAACAATTCCCCACAAGCACTACCACATTCATATGTAAAAGGAAAGTACTATACCAGGCAGGCTGCTCCTCGATCCCGATCACAATTACAGAAAATACCCGCAATTCAGCAATTTCTCCAGTCTTCTACAGGGTGAGCCTGGTTTCCACACTTCTAGTGCTTCTTTCTCTTCACAACTCGGATTCAGTCCAAACTGGCACTCACAGAGGCTGCAGACTGAAATTCAGGGCCTCACACGCGCTTCCCGAGTAAAACTATACACTGCAGAAGCACAGAACTCCTTCTCTCTTCACAGTCACAACTGATCTAATCTTTCTGGTCACAAAGCAGGGCATTTCCTTTAGCTCCACGCTAT
The DNA here is from genome assembly GCA_016271365.2 of Neoceratodus forsteri. Lineage (NCBI taxonomy): Eukaryota > Metazoa > Chordata > Ceratodontiformes > Ceratodontidae > Neoceratodus > Neoceratodus forsteri. The sequence continues at coordinate 1,026,979,076 of CM028130.1, read as the reverse complement.
TCTGTTGGCTGATTCAGTTGTCACTCACAATAAGATTCCCTTTGTTGGTAGAAAAAGGCACCAAGGTCAAAACTACATTTTCCAGAGTCACTGCCCATACAATCCCCTTGTGGCTGACTCAGATCAAGAGTCCAAGTTCTGATTCGTCCACAGGCTTCATTTTAGGGCTCCCTTAACCCAATTGGCCCAGCACAGCAGTTTAGATCCAAAATGGAGAGGTAACACACACACAGAGTCCCAGCTGCAATAAAGGCAGGTTAGACAAACTACAATTTTGCTAATGCTTTAAATGATTACAGGCAAACAGTTACAGCTTTCAGATGGGCTCCCTTTGCAGCTTCGGCGACTGCAAAATGGAGCGATTACTCCGTACCTCAGGCGGGATTCGAGCATTAAATACACAGTCCCCCCATACAAACTAATAAAGTCTGCAAGCAGACAGCTCTTAAAGAGACAGTACGTGGAGGCTCAAACAGCACTCACTTGCAATCACAGTTAAGCAGCTCAGATGCCGAACACTGCCTAGACTTGGAGCATTCAGCCAAGCTCCTGGAAGACTTTTGGGAACCCCCATTTGCAGGGGGGTTACATATGTGTGTGTGTTTGGGGGGTGTGCATCCCTTAGGATGTGTAGGAGTGAATGTTATTATGCATATGAGATGTCAGAGATCATATCAGTAGTGTATCTGTGACATTTCTATGTGCATAACAGCACTCAGATATGCATTATTTGTTAGGGACTATTTTGCCAGATAGCAGGATACAGTATCTTTGTTGCTATTTAAACAGCTAAAAAACACCTTTCTGGATTTTTTTTTTGTTGTTTAAACATAATCCATGTTATAAGTGCAATAACCCATTCCAGGGTGTGGAGTTATTGGGGATTAATCAACACCTCGGGTACTGTGAGGACACTTGGCCTGCGGCCTCGTACCTCACAATGCACCCAGAGTGTTGATTAATCTCCAATAACCCCACACCCTGTTGTGGGTTATTGCTTACACATCAGAACCCGAAGCTCACAAATCCTCCAAGCAGAAATAACAGCAGCTAAAAATAACACTTTCCACAACAGAAAACACAGTTTGCAACTCGCAGCCAGTTCAAAGGGAGGCCAAGTGAGTTTTTTCAGCGTGAAAAGAAGGTCCCATGAAGGGACAGGATCCTGAATGGGAGATTTCAAATGTAGGATGCCCCATAAGAAGGTGAGGAACATCTTCAGATGAGTGACAGATTTACCCTCAATAGGTGCATGGTACGCTTTGTTGGCAGAAAGGTGCACCTTAAGGGAGGAGTACCTTAAGCTTGAGTCTGAAAGGCAGAACAGGTTCTCAAAATCAGATTTACTGGGCAGGTGAAGGGATTCAGTTGATGAGCAGTGGCCCACAGAGAGAATCGATTCCACTTCAAGGCGTAGGTTGCTCTAGTGGAAGGCTTTCCAGCAGCCACCAGGACATCACCAACCCTAGAGGAAACCCCAAAATGGGCGATAGCTTAGTCTGCAGGAGCCACACATGAAGATGCAGGGACTTGAGATCTGGGTGACTAGGGTGCCCTGTTCCTGGGAGACCAAGCTGGTGCAGAGGGGCAGGGATACTGGAGGTTCCACAGCCGGCTGCTGTAGCAGGGGAATCCAAATCTGACACAGCCAGCAGGGGGCTATGAGGATCATCTCTGCCTCCTCCAACTGAAGGTTGAGCAGAACCCTCTGCAGGAGCAGGAAGGGAGGGAAGGCGTACACGAACCTTCTCTTCTAGGAGAGGGACAATGTGTCGCACCAGAAAACTCCAGGCCCTGGATCGAGCAAGCAGAAAGTAGTAGTAGTAAAATTTGATTTATACAGAGATTTCACCATTAGGGTTATAAATACCCTTTTTACAAGGTGTACATGTGTAACACCCCTGCAAACGTGGGTTCCCAAAAGTCTTCCAGGAGCTTGCCTGGATGCTCCAAGCCTGGGTGGTGTTCGGCATCTGAGCTGCTTAACTGTGGTTGCAAGTGAGTGCTATTTGAGCCTCCACGTACTGTCTCTTTAAAAGCTGTCTGCTTGCAGACTTAATTAGTTTGTATGGGGGGACTGTGTATTTAATGCTCGAATCCCGCCCGAGTTGCAGAGTAATCGCTCCATTTTGCGGTCGAAGAAGCTGCAGAGGGAGCCCATCTGAAAGCTGTAACTGTTTGCCTGTAATCATTTAAAGCATTAGCAAAATTGTAGTTTATCTAACCTGCCTTTATTGCAGCTGGGACTCTGTGTGTGTTACCTCTCCATTTTGGACCTAAACTGCTGTGCTGGGCCAATTGGGTTAAGGGACCCCTAAAATGGAGCCTGTGGACGAATTAGAACTTGGACTCTTAATTTGAGCCAGCCAGCAAGGGATTGTATGGGCAGTGACTCTGGGAAATGTAGTTTTGACCTTGGCTTTTCACCAACAGAGGAGTCTTATTGTGAGTGACAGCTGAATCAGCCAACAGAATAGTGTGGAGCTAAAGGAAATGCCCTGCTCTGTGACTGGAAAGATCAGATCAGTTGTGGCAGTGAAGAGAGAAGGGGCTGTATGCTTCTGCGGTGTATAGTTCCGCGCGGAAGAGCGTTTGAGGCCCTGAGTTTCGGTCTGCAGCCTTTGTGAGTGCCAGTTTGGACTGAATCCGAGTTGTGAAGAGAAAGAAGCACTAGAAGTGTGGAAACCAGGCTCACCCTGTAGAAGACTGGAGAAATTGCTGAATCGCGCTTGGTCTGTCAGGAACTGAAGCTGCTGTGTGTGCTCTCGGGTATTTTGCAGTAATTGCGATTGGGATCGAGGAGCAGCCTGCCTGGTATAGTACTTTCCTTTTACATATAAATGTGCGTAGTGCTTGTGGAGAATTGCTATTTCAAATCCCCTGTACAGTGAATTGTGTGCTGAAGCTGGAAGTAAACCCCAGCTTAATTCGGACTACATCCGTTTGCTATCAACTGCAGTGGGGTCCAGTCACAAGGACCTTGTCCTCATGCCCTGCTCTTCTGGTAATCCAGAGGGACATTCTCCATCTGATCCTCAGCTTGGGTGCTGTGAGTACAAATCAGGGTATTACTCTGCAGCTTGTTTTTCAATCACAAGTGTGTCATCTAATTCTTGTTGTTTCATGGACTGAGCCCTCCGGCTCTGGATTACAATTGGGTGTTGTGCATATATTTTCTTCTACAGGGCCCTATCCATCTGCACCTGCCAGCCAACCCTCGGGCAACGGACCTGGCTAGCCCCCCCAACCTGGGTACCCAGAATGTGACTTTTCAGACCCTGTATGTGTGCACAGTACTGTGATTTAATGCCATCAATTAACCTGATTTCCCCCTTCCATGTTACTGCCCCCTAAATAAATCAGATTTGTTGTTGTTATACTATATACTGTCTGTGGTGTTGGTACTTATGGAAACAGTTTGTGTTTTGCTGTGTATGTTGTTTAACATTATTTTACAGGGGGTCCTCAGAGACGTGCTGCAGAATCAGTCTTGAGGGTAAGTGGTATCTATATGAGTGAACAGTGTGTATATGTGGGGTATTGGGGCTGTAACTCCAGTGTACTGTGTGAGCCACTAGAGAGAATAAAAGGGGGTCTCAGTGTCCCAGAGGGCTGTGACCAAGTTAGTCTAACCACTACAAACCTTGACCTCTGGGTGGAGGCACCCACCATAGGACCTAGGCCCCTCAACCTGTCCGTAGTCAAACAGGCAGGGGTAGTAGCCCTTGGGATAGCGCCACCTAGGGGTTACACATGTTAAAATAAATCATCTATAAGTTATAGCAGACAAATATAAATAGACATAGAACTAGTACATATATTAATACGTGGAACAGAGAAAAACATTGTCACGTAAACAACAATACAGTACACTGTTATAAACAGAAGAGCGTCAGCTTTGCGTTGAGTGGGGATGCAAAAAGGTCCAACTCTGGGCTGCCCCACCTGTTGAAGTGATCTTTGACCCCTGAGGTTAGAAGTTTCCATTCTTGAGCCCTCGACCTGGATCGGCTGAGATTGTCGGCCAGGATGATTTGGTCGCCTGGAACATGAATGGCCAAGAGTTCCAGGCAGTGCTCAATGGCCCAGTATCAGACTCTCATTACCTCCCGACAAAGGAGTATGAGTGAGTGTCCCCCTGCTTGTTGATGTAATACGCTATGGACATGTTGTCCATCTGGACCAGCAGTGGGCCGGGAAGAATGTTGGTCTGGAAAACCTACAGAGTGTAAAGAACCGCTGGCATCTCCAGCACATTGATATGGAGATTCTGCTCCACCCAGGACCAGGTCCTCTTGGTCTGGTGGTTGGCCAGGTGAGCACCCCAGTCGAGACCTGAAGCATCTGTCATGAGGATCTGCTGAGGGGGCACAGCCTGGAAGGGGATTCCTTGCAGGAGATTGGCAGGGTTCTGCCACCACTCCAAGGTCCTCCTCACTGGATCGGAGAACATGACTGGTTGATCCAGGTCATCCGTGCTCTGACTCCATTGTACTCAAAGGGTTCGTTGGGGAACCTGCCTGTGCAAGCAGGCCAGGGGGACCATTGCTATGGCTGCTGCCATGTGTCCCAACAAGTGCAGGAATGCTTTGGATGGAACTCGTCGACTGGAGGAGACTAGATGGGCCTTGTTTATCAGGTGCTCTGCTCTGTCCTCTGGCAGAAAGGACTTGCCCTGAGAGGAGTCTAGAACCACCTCAATGTATACAAGGTGCTGGCACAGGGAGAGACAAGAACTGGGCAGATTGACCATGATCCCCAACACTGGGAAGAGCTGAAAGGTGCATTCCAGAGTCCGAAGGAGGAGGAGAGACCTGGAGGGGGCTGCTAGCAGCCAGTCTTCCAGGTAGGGGAACATTTAGAAGCCCTGTCTTCTCAGAGCTGCGGCCACCACTGCCAGTCACTTCATAAAAACCTGAGGTGCCATAGAAAGGCTGAAAGGGAGGACTTGGAACTGAAAATGGTCATCCTGGAAACAGAAACTAAGGAAATGGCAGTGGGCCTGGAAAACCTGGATATGGAGGTAGACATTCTGCATGTCCAGGGAGCAGATCCAGTCCCCCTGATGAAGGAGGGGCAGAAGTCCCTGGAGGGTGACCATACTGATACGTTTGTACTCTATGTACAAGTTTAGATGGCTGAGGTTCAGGATCAGCCTCAGGTCCCCTGTCTTCTTGGGGATGAGGAAGAAGTGGGAGTAGAACCCCTTCCTCTTTGAGCCGGAGGGATAGGCTCCATGGCCCTCTTGTGCAGGAGAGCTTGACTCTCCTCCCGAATGAGGGAGAGGTGGGCCAAAGAATAATGGGAGGGCAAAGGTTTTTTTCCAGGGAAGGTTCCAGAAATTCTAATGTGTGCCTGTGTTCTATGAGCTGTAGCATTCACTGATCTTTGGTCACTGCTTGCCACCCATCTAGGTAGAGGGGGAACCGATCTCCAACCACCTCCCACAGGATCTCGGCTGGGGGGGGTCAGGCAAGGAATCACGCGGTGGACCCAGGGGTAGGCAGAGTGTTGCAGGCATATGGGGAGCCATAGGGGTGGCAGCTGCTGTGGGGGGGGAGGGGGTTGCCTTGTGCTTGAGTGAGGCCTTCGACTACTGATCTCTGGTGGACTGAAGAGAGGCCTGATACTGGTTATTATGGGGCTGAGAGTGGCAGAGCAAGTGAACTGATCTGAGAGCTTACCGGACTCCTGGAGGTGGGAGATGATGTCCTGGGCATCTCCCCTGAACAGTATCAAGCCCCTAAATGGGGCATCCAAGATGCTGGCTTGAACATTAGGTGGGAAAGCCAGACATTCTAAGCCACAAAAGGCAATGAAGACAGGATCCCTGTCACCGCCCCATGGCCGGAGGCATCAACAGCATTGTATGCCGCCCGCAGGACATGAGTGCCAACATCAGATCCTGACTTTAACAGCTGGGCCAGCTGAGTTTTAGTAGACTCCTCAGAAAGAGCCTGTGCCAGGTCCCTTGCCTGATCCCATAGGGCATTCTGGTACTGATCATGTGGGCCAAATTGTCCATGACCCTAATAGCAAAGGTTATGGACTCATACATGCGCTTACCCCACTGGTCAAGCTGCCTGGACTCCCAGTCAGGGGCTGGGCGCTGAGGTGTTTTGGTCTCTTAGTGAGGTCGTGGGCCACACTGATGACCACCGAGTCCACTTTGGGGTGTTCCCCAAAGAAGAGCTCACCAACCGGAATGTAATAGAGGTGGTTTGCCTTCTTGGGCAAAAGCAGAATGGTAGAGGGGTGATTCCATACCGTCTTGGTGACATCCTTGTAGGAGCTGATTAGAGGGGGTACTACCAAGGGAAGGGTATCCTTTTGCCACAAGTAAACTGCCAACCAATGCTGCTCCAGGTCCAGCTCCTCTGTCTCCCAGCCCATGAGGGACTGGATATGACACATAATGTCTAGGAACATGGGGTCATCTGGGGGAGACTTAGGGGCCTCCTTAGGCTGATTCTACCCTTCAGAGGAATCGCCGGAACCCTCAGAGGGCTCAGAGGATGAGGAGGAGTCATCTCAGTAAGGCTCACTATTGGGGACCAGTGTTAGGAGGTGATGCTCTTCTGTACATGGGCCAGAGCCAATGTCGTGGTGCCCCCTGGAGGATCCCAGGGTACGGGGACCGATCGGTCCTGCCTAGAGGATCCTGAGGCAGAGGGTCCCAGGGCAGGCAAGGAGGAGACAGCCTCTGGGTTGATCTGTCCTTGTTCTGGGTGAAAGACCACCAGGCAGAGAAAAGAGCATTGTAATCCACTGGTGGAGGTAGGTTACAGACCAGAGGATAAGGGTACTGCGGCTGTGGGTAGGGGTACATTGGTGGAGGGACCAGTGTAGGATACCTAGGTGTAGGTCCACCCGGCACTGGCTGTGGTTTTGGAGGAGGTCCAGCAGGTGCCGGCTGCAGTTAGGGATGGGGTTGAGGTGAAGACAGCTGCAGAGTTGTCTGCTGAGGCACTGGCAGGGCTGGCATTGGCCTGATTGGCGAAGGCTGATGACAGTCCAGAGAGGAGGCTGATGTGGGCCCTATGGGTGAGGGCAGTGCCTGCAGGGAAGGACAGCCCTGAGGCAAGGGCAAAGGTGAGGCCTGGGTAGATGAAGAGGTGAGCGCCTGCCATGGGTGATGCCTGACAGGGCTTGCATTTGTCCCAGAATCAGGCACCGATGAAGGCAATGCCTTGGCTGGGGGGCAACGGTCTCAGAACCACCGCCAGAAGACCCAGAACATGCCAAGGCACCTGGCTGAGTGCCAGTGGTTGCTAAGGGCCTGAGAATCAGGAGCTGAGGGGCAGGGGATGACGTCCGCTGCAAAGAAGAACTGCTGCCTGAGATAGGAATAAGGGTGGGTGGCAGAGCCACCAGGAGCCCAGAGGAGGTAAAGACCGATGGGGCTGGAAGGATGGACACCGCCATGGGAGGAAGACCCAGTGGCGGTCACCAGTCTACACAGTGACCATGAGCAAGAGACTGATTGAGGAGAGTCCTGGTGCTTGTCCCGGTGCTCATGCTTCCCCGCTCGATTTATTTTCCTTCTGGGAAGAAGAAAAAGAAGCCCTGGAGCACTGAGCCAGGGAAACCGAAGAACTCCTGGCCTGCAGCTCCTTCTCCATCGCGGCCAACTTCTGCTTAAAGAGATAGTTCTCTAAGGTCCCAAACAACATCTCTGAGTGGCCTGGTTGAAGTCTTGGAAAAACTGGCAGGCTTCGGGTTTGTGGCTGGGGCCTAGGTAGAGCAGACGCACAGAATGGCCGTCCTTGGCTGGAATCTGTTTGCTGCAGACACACTTGCTCAGGTGATTGGAAGACAAGGCTGGAGGAGAAGATGTAAAATTCGGCAAAGAAACACCGAAAATTTGATGTTTTAATTACCAAGAAAAGGAAAATAAAAAAAGCGCGATAAGCACGAGAAAATGGCGGTTGACTGTAGCTGGTGTCTGTGAAGGTCCAAGATGCATGGGTCAATGGGAAAGAACTGAGGTAGGTGTAGGGGACATCCTCCTTAATAGGATAGGCAGACATAGGTGGGGATGGTCCCCATGATAGACTGCTAGCTAGATGTTTTCTGTGTGGTACTGTCGCCTGGCGGCTTCAGTCCTACCGGTATTAGCCTGCTGCAAGAGGCCCCTCGATGTAAGATACATGACTGAGACATGGCCATACCAGGCTATACTCTGTTCAGGAAGGACAAGGTGGGAAGGAAAGGAGGAAGTGTGGTGCTGTACTGTATGGAAGGGAAAGCATAAAAGCCACAGAGATATAGGGAATAGAGGGGGAGACAGAGATAAATGTGGGTCTTCCTGGAGATGGGGAATGGAGCCAGTATTTGCAGTGGAGTGATTTACAGACCTCTGGCACAGAGGGAGGAATTAGAGAAGGTGCTGGTGGAAGCCATTGGCAAGATGGCAGAAAAGGGGGGGGTGCTGCTGGTGGGGGGACTTCAAACCTGCCAGATGGGGACTGGAGTCTCCCAGCAGTGGCTTCAGCTAGAAGCAGGGACATCCTGGACTCAATGCAAGAGACATTCCTCAAGCAACTAGTCAGTGAACCCACTCATGATGGGGCAATACTGGACATGGTACTCACCAACAGGGACAGTGTTGCTGACATCAAGGTGGGAGGCCACTTGGGGCCAGTGATCACCATATGGTGTGGTTCAGTACAAGGACGGCTGTGGAATCAACCCACACAAGAGTGAGGGTCCTGGACTTCAGGAGAGCAGATTTTAAAAAAGATTGGTGAATGCCTCAGGGATGACCTAGCAGGGGTGGCTGACCTGGGTGGGGTGGAGGAACAGTGGGCGAAGATAATAGGGAGCCTAGTAAAGGCCAGAAACTTCTGCATCAAACAAATGAGCAAAAGCAAGAGGAAAAAGAGACTGCTGTGGTTCTCAGAAGAGGTGGCTGAAAAGGTAAAAGCTAAAAGGGTAGCATTCAGAAGGTATAAGGAGACATAGAGGGAGGATGATAGGAAGGTGTATTGGGGGGAAACAGGAGGAAGGGGAAATCAGTAAGGACTGCAAAGGTGCAAACAGAAGCGAGAATAGCCCAGGAGGTAATGAAAGGGGACAAGACATTTTTTAGATTTACAAGTGGCAAGAGGAAGATCAGGTGTGGGATTGTAAGGTTAAAAAGGGAAGGAGGGGGACTGTGCAGAGGGGTCCAGGAAAAGGCAGACATCCTGAACAAATACTTTTGTTCAGTGTTCACAGAGGAAAGAGAAGGGGAAGGGACACAAAAAAGTAACAAAAGCTTAGGAGGGAGGTGGGCACTAGTCTTTTTTTGGAGGAGAGAGTCCTGAAGGGACTTAACTAATCTGAAAGAGGACAAAGCAATGGGGCCAGATGGGGTGCATCCAAGGGTATTGAGAGAGCACAGGGAAATACTGGCTGCATCTCTGACAGCTCAATGGAAACAGGAGTGGTTCTGGAGGACTGGAGGAGAGCGGATGTCATCCCACTACACAGAAGTGGTAGCAGGGAGGAGGTTGGCAATTATAGGCCAATCAACCTGACAACGGTGGTGAGAAAGTTAAACGGACACTGTCAGTGGTTTACATACTTTTGGGGGATGTCCCTAAACGTGCCTTTATTGTGTGTGTGTGTAGCAGTGTTAGAATCAAGGCAAAAGGTAATGCAGTTCTTATTCCCCCCTAAAAGTACTTAATTTAAAATAATTCCCCATCAAAGCGAAACCCCTATGGGCTGCCTGGGTTTACAGCACTGGCTCCTAATGCTCGGTCGCATCTCTAAATGGCACTGAAGTGCCAGAAGGCTTGTTCATGCCTCAGCACACCCAAGTTCAGCTGAACAGATATTTTGAGAGTATGAAGAAAGTTGAATTCGGGAAAGTGCTAGTTGACCTGAAATGAGGACGTAAAGTACTAAATATTGGGGTCTTAAACTTCAGCCGTGATACCAGGCATGCGCAAATGAATATGCATATTCATGTGTACTCCCTGGAGCAAGGAGGGAGAGGGGAGATATGATAGAGACCTTTAAATACCTCACAGGTGTAAATAAGGTACAGGAGGTGAGTATTTTTGAGAAGAAAATGGGCTCAAGAACAAGGGGACATGCTGTGAAGCTGGGGGGGTGGGTAGATTCAGGAGATATGTGGGGAAGTACTTCTTCACAAAAAGAGTGATGCATTCCTGGAACAGCCTTCCAGTGGAGGTGGTGGGGGCCAAAACAGTGGTGAGGTTCAAGAATGCCTGGGTTAAGCACAAAGGAATCACAGCAGAAAGGAAGGGGGGAGGGAGAAAGAGCTGTAGATCACACATGGTCTGAAGTAATAATGTAGGTAGGGAGAAATGGGCAGACGGGATGGGCCAAGCGGTCCTTATCTGCCATCAGATTCCATGTTTCTATGTTTCTAATGACGCTAGCTATAAAATCTTCTGACATTTTTTGTACATATTTTTCGAACCATTATTCTCTCTAAATATGTATTTTTTCATAGTCCATTATTTGGCAGATTATCAGTTTATAAGATTTAATGTAGACATTATGAGCCCATCCCCATCTCCCTTTTTCCCTACCCCCTTTTACTAGTGCTCCCCAGTATGTCCTTTACCTTTCCTCCCCTCCTTGTTATTTAGCGCTGTGCACCTGACTCTTTTCATTAATGAACTGTTTTAAAGCACACTAGCTATATCTTAACTGCAAAGTTTTGCACAGATATTTGTGTGTGTCACTTTAAGAATGGTGTTTAAACTGGGCAAGTGATCACACACAGCAAGCTCTGAGGAAGCTATTGGCAAAACCGTAGTGTCTGCATGTGATGTAGTTGGGAGTCAGTAACCAGAGGTGCTGTGGTTCAGAAACTGAATTGAAAAGTTAAGCAAAGTTAAGCAAAAGTTTGTGGCATGTTTGGCAGAGCCAAGTTTCAGAATTTGGAATAAGCAGTCCTTCTGACTGCAACAAACTTTATGGGGAAGCCAAGGATGCATGCCTGAGCTCAGACTCCTGACACTATGCTGCTCTCTCTCTGCTGGCTTTTTCCAGGACGTGCTGCTAGGCATAAGGACTGTCTTTTTTAAACTGCATTTTTTTATGAATCTGCAAAATAAAGCTCTTTTATGCACAGGAAAGTTTGCTGCAGTTATATTTGTTTTGAACAGTCTATCCACTCACTCTGTTTCTATAGAGTAGTGCACCGTTGTTGTGCGCTTAAACAGGATTTATGGTTACCCAGGGTGGAACACCTGAGCTCCTGTGAGCACCATGCTTCTCTGTTTTGTTTAACTGATCTCATGGTACTTATCGAGGAATAGTAGAGACTGTCCCCAGTGTCGTGGCCAATGTACACCCTGTCAATAGAAACAGGTCCATGTAGCTCATACCCCATGACGCACCTGGAAACAAGCTATCACAGCTTAGTGTGCTTTTCCTGGTCAACCATTACTACAAATAATAAATAAAATTAGCCAGGATAACCCAGCTGAGATGCAAGATCTTGTTTTCATGGTGTCTTGCTTCTACCCCAGTTTTACAGCTGGGACTGACTGAAGCACACAGGAGGTCAAGTAACTTGCCCAAGGTCATGCAGTAAATCAATGGCTGTGATCTCCAATCACTACACCATGTTGCCTTCACTGTGAAGATCCTGTTCTGCTGGTGCAAAGCCCTTTTTCTTCCGAGCTGATTGCCATAGTGTTTGATCATTGTCTGATATGCTAAGCACAAGTACTCCCCTAGTCCCCCACAATTGTTGCAGCATGGCATGGGGAGGGAGTACCATGTACCAAGCCGCTCAAAGTGTCAAAGTGGATGGAAGCAGTAGAAGAATCAGAATGCAACAGACAGAGACACAATCAGCTCATCTCCAGCAGCTGCATGTAGGTATATTTCCAGGAACAGAGCAACTGAGCTGTTTGAATTTGCACCTCTCCTCACCATTACTAATCTTGGCTGCCAACCTCAGCAGTCACATGAGTAGAGAGTGGAAAAATCAATGGGACAAGCTACTTGACATTTGCTAAGGATTTATGAACTATCTACTCACAGAACCCCTCCACCCCCAAACTCTTTCAAAAACTCATTATGGGCTTCCTTTCAGCCTCTGAGACCAACAAGGGGCACTCAGACTGCTAGTTCACTGCATTGTTCCTGTAATCAGGCTGATGAGGCCACCCCTTCCCCAGATAAAAATCTGATCCAGGATTTGAACCCTGGTTTCAGTGACAAGTAAAAGGCAGCAGACACAGTAAGCCACTGATCCCTGGCTTAACATTCATATTAAGATCGCTGCCAATTCAGGAAACTTGGGAAATGAGATTGAGGACACCCATAATCCTTTGCAAATGTCAAGTACCTCCCGATATTGCTGACTTTTTAAGCTGGGCTTGGCTACAGTTTGCCTTTCCTGAAACAGGCCACCGGCAGGGAGTTCCTGTCAATAATATGGCATTTTCCTGTGGATTTTAGGCCCTGAAGGTCACTGTAGCTACACATTTATTGATTGATTGATTTATGTATTTATTATTTTATTTATTTATTTTCAAACTTTTATCAGGGAAGGATTATTTTGATGGGAATAGCTCAATTCCAGATGCATCCTGAGCAGGGAAGAAGCCGAACAGTGCAATACAATAATACACTTAATTAGTAATAAAGTAACAAAGTTAACCGGAAAGCTGTTGTACAAGTCAATTTACAGAATCAATACAATAGTGGGTATCAAGTGAGTGCAAAGGAACAGGACAGTAATGGGATAAGCTAAGTTAAGATACTACTGTTCAGGTGCGTATCTGGATCACACATACATAGAAATATTATATGTCAAATGAATTGAGCAAGGCATGCAGCCGTGGACTACAATGAGAGTGTGTAAATGCAAATTATTCAACACAGTAGCAAACAGGGGTTGTCAGGAAGGACTTTCAAGGTGAAAAGGGAAGAAATGGAATAGATAAGGTGGGGAAGGCTAGTCCAGAGTCAGGAAAGTCTGAAAATGAAAGCAGACTGACCCACGTATGTTTTATGTGTGAGAGAGAGAGAGTGAGAGAGAGACAGAATGGATGCCAAAGTTATGGAGGAAGTATGAGGAGGTAGGTGTGAGTAAGGAGCTCAGATATGTGGGGAGGGTTCCAAACCAGAACTCAGAAATAAATGAAGCAGAATTGGTAAGCCATCTGCCCTCAATAGATGGGAGAGACAGCAAAGTGTAAAGGGAGTAGTGGTGAGTGCGGAGGGGGGGCGTGAAGCAGTTAAGTGCAAAGTGACAGGAATGAAAAGGAAGATCCAGACCAGTAGGGGTGTGCGAATACCTTTGTAACCCTCAGGTGGCGCTATCCCAAGGGCTACTACCCCTGCCTGCTTGACTACTGACAGGTTGAGGGGCCTAGGTTCTATGACGGGTGCCTCCACCCAGAGGTCAGGGTTTGTAATGGTTGGTCTAGTTTGGTCACAGCACTCTGAGACACTGACACTCCCTTCTAATCCCTCTAATGGCCCATACAATGCACAGGAGTTACAGTACCAATACCCCACATGTACACACTGTTCATTCATAAGGTACCACTTACCCTCGAGACTGACTCGTAGGTTCGTCTCTGAGGACCCCCTGAAAAATAAGGTTAAGCAGCATACACAAACCAATACAGGGCTTGGCATGAAGGCACTGACACTTCAGACAATTTAAAGTTTAACAACAACAAATCTGATTTATTTAGGGAACAGAAACATGGGAGGGGGAAATCAGATTAATTAGTGGCATTAAATCACAGTACTGTGCACACATACAGGGTCTGAAAAGTCACACTCTGGGTACCCAGGTTGGGGGGGGGGGCTAGCTAGGTCCATTGCCCGGGGCTGGCCATCAGGTGCAGATGGATAGAGCCCTATAGAAGAAAATATATGCACAACACTTAATTGTAATTCGGAGCCTGATGGCTCAGTCCATGAAGCAAAGAAACAACAAGAATTAGATGACACACTTGTGATTGAAAACAGGCTGCAGGGGAATACCTTGATTTGTACTCACAATACCCAAGCTGAGAACCAGATGGTGGATGTTCTTCTGGATTGTCAGAAACAGCAGGGCATGGAGACAAGGTCCCTGTGTCTGGACCCCACTGCAGTTTATAGCAAACGGATTTAGTTCAAGACAAGCTGGGGTTTGCTTCATAGAAACATAGATAGAAACATAGAAACATAGATTTTGACGGCAGTTAAGGACTACTTGGCCCACCCAGTCTGCCCATTTCCCTACCTATTGGATAAGCTGCAGATCCTAGTTAACCAGCAGCCTACTTCTTCCTACCCCCACCCCCTAGAATTGTCTTATGACTGTCCCATGCATGCTTGAATTCCACCACTGTTTTTGACTCCACAACCTCCTCCGGAAGGCCATTCCATGCATCCACAACCCTCTCTGTGAAAAAATACTTCCTTAAATTACCTCTGAGCCGCCCCTTCTATTTTCAAATTGTGCCCCTTGTTCTTGCACACCTCTTTTTGAAAGATGCCCCTCTTGGACTTTGTTGATTCCCTTGAGATACTTGAAAGTTTCTCATCATGTCCCCCTCTCTCCTTTCCCCGAGGCTATACATATTTAGCTCCTTAAGTCTCTCTTCATATGTCTTCCAGTGCAGACCCTGCACCATTTTAGTGCCCTCCTCTGGACAGCCTCCATCCTGTCTATGTCCTTGCGGAGATTGGGTCTCAGAACTGCATGCAGTACTCAAATGGGTCTCACCAACTGTCTGTACAGAGGGATAATAACTTCCTGTTTTCTGCTGGTGATGCCTCTCCTATGCATCCCAGTATCCCCCAGCCCTCCTTGCTGCCCTCTCACATTGCTTGCCCACCTTTAGGTCATCTGATATGACTACCCCAGGTCCCTTTCCATTTTTGTTGTTGTTAGTATCTCACCCCATTGTGTACTCTTCCCTGGGTTTTTGTTTCCCAGGTGCATTACCTTGCACTTCTTAGCATTGAATCTAAGCTGCCATACATTTGACCATTCCTCTAACCTTGCCAAGTCCCTTCTCATCCTTTCCACCCCACTTGTGCATCAACTCTGTTGCAGATCTTTGTGTCATCTGCAAAGAGACATACTTTTCCTTCCAGTCCCTCTGCAATATCGCTTATAAAGACATTGAAGAGGACCAGTCCTAATACTGAACCCTGCGGTACCCCACTAGTAACCCTCCTTTCTTCAGAGTGGACTCCAGCTTCCAGCTTCCAGCTTCAACACACAGCACACAGCACAGGGGATTGGAAATAGCGATTCCCCACAAGCACTACACACATTCATATGTAAAAGGAAAGTACTATACCTGTCAGGCTGCTCCTCGATCCTGATCGCAATTACTGCAAGATACCCGGGAGCATACACAGCAGCTTCAGTTCCTGACAGACCGAGCGCGATTCAGCAATTTCTCCAGTCTTCTACAGGGTGAACCTGGTTTCCACACTTCTGGTGCTTCTTTCTTCTCACAACTCGGATTCAGTCCAAACTGGCACTCACAAAGACTGCAAACCGAAACTCAGGGCCTCACACATGCTTCCCGCGCGAAACTACACACCGCAGAAGCACACAGCTCCTTTTCTCTTCACTGCCGCAACTGATCTGATCTTTCCAGTCACAGAACAGGGCATTTCCTTTAGCTCCACACTATTCTTTTGGCTGATTCAGCTGTCACTCACAATAAGACTCCCTCTGTTGGTAGAAAAAGGTGCCAAGTTTAAAACTACATTTCCCAGAGTCACTGCCCATACAATCCCCTTGTGGCTGGCTCAAAATTGAGAGTCCAAGTTCTGATTCATCCACAGGCTCCATTTTAGGGTCTCCCTATCATCCTGATTGGTCCAAGTCAGCTATTCAGAACCAAAATGAAAGAGCTACACTGAAACAGTCCGTGCTGAAATTAAGACAGGTTAAACAAATTACATTTTCTCAGTCACTCTAAATGATTTCTGGCAAACAGTTATATCTTTCAACAAGGCTCCCTCTGCACATGTAGCAACGGCAGAAATGGAGCGAATTAACAGCAGCCCGGGCAGAATTCAGGCATTAGAACACACAGCCCCCCCAAACAAACTAATTAAGTCTGCAAGCAGACAGCTCTTAAAGAGACAGTACGTGGAGGCTCAAATAGCACTCGCCTGGAACCACATTCAAACAGCTCAGACGCTGAACACCGCCCAAACTTGGAGCATTCAGGCAAGCTCCTGGAAGACTTTTGGGAACCCCCATTTGTAGGGGGGTTACACCCTTCCTGGCCTGGAAAAAATTTGGCGTCTGCGTCAAGTAAGTACCCCCATAAATTTCAACACAACCATGTATATTTACATCAATATCACATTAGGCTTATACATGTAATCATCAGTCAACATATCACCTTACCAGAAACACATTTCTGAAACTTTTCAGTACATCACTTTTTACACAGTATTATACACACATTGTTCTGTAACTCAGGTTATTATCTCCTGTACATGAAACCTGAAGAGAGGGGGCCCTTCCCTATCAGCTACCTTGGGGCTGGATGGGGCAGGGGCACCATACCTAGAGAGCAACACAATTAACTTGGAGTTAGCACCGATGTTCAGTTTGGGCAATGAGCTTGGGGACACATACACTCCTTTATGGACAACATTGAGAGGCAAGTCCACAGGTCTCCCAAGGGAATCATAATTGAAGTGCACCACAGGCTTTACAGCTCAACCAGTCTTTCTAGGGGGAACTGTTACAGTCTCTGCACTCTGAGCCTCATTTTCAGCATTGTTCTCACTTGTCAGGGGAGTCTCCATTCGGCTAGAGAGGCTAGAACTTGGGGCACTTTCAGCTCCAGGAGTTACAATCTCTGAGTCCACAACACTTGGCTCACATGGAGAGCTTTCGGACACTGGCAGTGGACTGTCAGGGCACTCAAAATACTCTTCTTGTTCTGGTATATCACCAGTCTGTCCCAGTCCATCATTTTCCTCCTCTGAAAACTCAAACAGTTCAACCATACACAATGATTCCATATCATCTGACTTGATGCTTTGCACTTCACTTTCTGGGAGCATTGGCTCCAGGGACAAAGTTGGGGGCTTAGACATTCCAGAAGGCCCAGCTTCATCTACAGAATTGACTAGGGGATTGCCGCGAAACAATTGACTCAGTTCGTAAGAAGGGTAGTATTCAAAGCCACACTCACTTTCCTCTGACGTGGACTGACAGTCATGGTCAACTGGGACATGTGGAGGGGAACACTTTAACTCAGCTTCTGTAGGTGCAGACTTTCTTGATTTTTTCTTAGCAGCAGCTCTAGTCACTGGTCCAGAGGTGGCATTTTCTGGGGGCTCAGAGTCAATCAAGATTTGTCCAATGGACAGTAAATGATTTCTGTGCATTTTTTTAACATCTTTGAATTATTCTCAGGCCTTATTTTGTACACAGGCAGATCATCTAGTTTGCCCACTACAATGTGAGGGGTGGTGCCATCTGTCAGCAATCTTATGTTTGCCATGCAGTCCCAGATTTCTTAGCAATACTCGATCTCCCTCCTGGAGTTCCTGGGCTTTCACCTTTTTATCATACCTTTCTTTGTTGGAGAGATTTCTTTTGGCAGCCATGGTTTGAGCCAGTTGGTACACAAGATTTAGCTGGGCCTTTAACTTTTGCACATACTGTAAATAGTTGTCAGCTTGAACCCATCAGGAGAGACCCCAAAACACACATCTACCGGCAGTCAAGCTTCTCTTCCAAACATCAGGCAGTAGGGGGAAAACCCAGTGGCATCACTTTTGGTGCAGTTGTAGGCATGTACCAGGGTGCTAATTTGTTGGCTCCATCTAGGCTTGTCCTTTGGGTGGAGGGTGCCTAGCATATCTAGCAAAGTGTGGTTGAAAAGTTCAGGCTGTGGGTCCCCCTTGGGGTGGTAAGGGGTGGTTCTGGACTTTCGCACTCCCCACAGAGAAAGCATCTCTTTGATCAGATGACTCTAAAAGTCTCTCCCTTGATCAGAATGGATTCTTTGTGGAGCCCCATAGTGAACAAAAAAGTTTTCTACAAGCACTTTTGCCACAGTGGATGCCTTCTGGTCCTTGGTTGGGAAAGCTTGAGCATATCTCGTAAAATGGTCAGTGACCACCAGCACATTACTAATATTTCTTTGATCTGACTCCCAACTCAGAAAATCAGTACAGAACAGCTCCATGGGTGCACTGGTGGTGATGTTAACAAGGGGGGCAGCCCTCTGGGGCAAAGCTTTCCTCTGTAAGCAGCAACTACAAGTTTGAATGTGTTGCTCAACATCAGCCCCTGTCTTAGGCCAATAGAATCTGGATCTCACCAAGTCAAGTGTTCTGTCTATACCAAGGTGCACCATGTGGTTGTGTAAAGACCTCACTACTGAGTCTCAAAAGGCAGTGGGCAGCACTAGTTGTTGTTTGTATATTTGTCCCCCTCTGTCTACTGTTTCTCTGTATAACAGTCTATTGGTCAGTTTCAACTTAGGACCTTCCTTGTATAACAATGCAGTTCTCAAATCAGTGGTGCATACTTTGGACACATCTTTCCCTGCATAGAGGGCTTCTAAAGCTGAATTGATCATGCGATCTCGGGACTCAGCCCGCTGAATACTGTCATTGTCCAGCTGAGGCAGTGCACCATTGTCTAGTGCAGAAAAGTGGCAATAAGCAGCAGGTATGCAATTCTCAGAGGGTCCCAAACAATCCACCATACAGTCCACTGCATCCATGGACATCTGTTCCTCCCTGTAAAACTTCTGGCAGAATGCTCGAATATCAGGTTCTGACAGTCTGACCCAGTCATTCCGGGGAACAGGCTTCCAGGAGAAAGCATCAGCATCTATGTGATTCAGGCCTGCTCTGTATTGAACAGCATAGTCGTATGTAGATAATGCAGAAAGCCACCTATGGCCAGTGGCATCCAACTTAGCTGAAGTCTGCACATAGGTCAAAGGATTATTGTCAGTTTTTACTAGTATCTCAGCCCCATACAAGTACTCATGGAACTGGTCAACAATAGCCCACTTCAAAGCTGGGAACTCTAAATTATGTACAGGATAGTTCTTTTTGGATGGGGTCAGGCTTCTACTGGCAAAGACCACTGGTCTCAGGCCATTCTCATGCTCTTGGTACAATACAGCCCCCAAGCCTTGCAGGCTAGCATCAGTGTGCAAGACATAGGGCTTTGCTGGATCTGCATAGGCAAGGACAGGATCGTGGGTAAGTTGATATATAATCTCATGAAAAGCAGCTTCACACTCAGGTGTCCATCTGGCTCCAAATACTTCATTGGGATGGAAATACATTCTCTCAGGCTCAGAAGAAACCGACCTCTTGTATTTTTTGTGGGTAGGAGGGTATCCTTGAGTAAGATTAAGTAAAGGACAGATCACTCTTGAATAGTCCTTGATGAAACGGTGATAGTAGCCACAGAATCCCAGGAATCTTTGCAGTTCTTTTAGATTGTGGGGCTGTGGCCAGGTGGTCAAGGCCTCAACTTTACTTGGGTCGGTCTCTATTCCCTCTGTGGAGACTATGTGTCCCACATACTTTACAGATGTTTGGAAGAATTGACATTTATCGATGGACAGTTTTAGGCCAAAGTCTTCCAGTCGGTCCAACACCTTGAACAATCTGCTCTCATATTCCTCCATTGAGCTGCCAAACACAATAACATCATCCAGATACACCAAGCACTCTAATAAGTTCATGTCCCCCACTGCACGCTCCATCAGTCATTGGGCACCTGAAATCCCTTGAGGCATCCTCATGAATTTATAGAAGCCAAGCGGACAGATAAAGGCTGTCTTCTCATGGTCTTCCGGGGCCATCGGGATCTGGTAGTACCCACTGCGAAGATCCAGCACGGAGAACCACTTGCTATCATTCAGGCAGTCTAAAGCATCCTGAATGCGGGGCATTGTATACTGATCAGGGATAGTCCACCGGTTCAAGGTGCGATAATTCATGCACATCCTTACTGTCCCATTCTTTTTTCTCACTACCACAATAGGAGAAGCATATGGGCTTTTGGATTCTTGTATCACACCAGCAGCAAGCATCTCTTGCAGATGCCATCTCACATCATCTATGTCAGCAGGTGCCAGGCGTCGAGACCTCTCACGAAATGGCCTTTCATCATGCAGTCGGATGTGGTGCTCAGCTCCTTGCACACATCCTACTTCCCATTCTTTACAAGAAAACACCTGGTCTCTCTGGGCAAGCTTTCTACTGATTCTCATCTTCCATTCGGCTGGCAACGGGGAGTCACCAAAATCAAACAAGTCAGGTGTCACTCTGTCGTTCTCCCCCTGAACACTTGTTACTAGGCAACACTGCAGTATCCGCACAATGCACATTAGCCAGGGTGCAACCTCTATTTACTCGAATCTCTCTATCAGACACGTTATGAACTTGGACCATTACCCATCTGGCGGGCTCTGGCAGACAAAATACTTGGCTTGACCAGCAGTTCCTCTGGCAATTTCCCATCGCCTGGAGCATCCAGCATGAGGATTTTATTCCTGACATCCTTTCTGATACGGACCTCTCCCTGTAAGGTACACTGGGCATTTGGCGCCAGGATCAGAGACTTAGGATCCTTTTTCCAGACAATTCCAACCGGTTCCTCTGGTTCCACTTTGTCGGCATCTCTCTGGGCATCATAGGCCTTCTTGAACAATGCCGGAATTCTTTAAGCTCTACCAGTCAGTGACCCCTGTTTCTCATAACACAACTGCGCCAACCATCCAAACTCCAAACATATGCGCATTTGTCCCAGTTAGTAGCGGAACCCCATCATACAGTCCAGTAAGGGGACACGCTAAGGCCAGGGTCTCTACTTGCTCTGCCACTCCAGCCACAGCGGTGGGGAAAGATAGCCAAATTCGGATATACCCGGACTAGGAGTAGGCCTTCTCACTTAACCCCAATACATGCAATCCTTCCAATAGTTGTAAGGGTACGTCTGACAAATGCTTCTGATACCAATCCTGGAACATAATTGTCACTTGGGAGCCACTGTCTAATACAGCTCTTGTAGACACTCCATTCACCTTTACAGTGGTCTCCATGGAGGGACCCACTATTCTGGACCAGTCTGGAGAGGCGGTAGCGGGGGCCTGGGCAACTGACCTTGCCACAAAGGGATTTGAGTTAGCATTTTTGAGACCCTCACTGGGATCATTTTGTGCACCTCTTAACCACTGTTTTGTTCTCCGAAGCTCTCCTTGTAGCCTATATACAACTTTGTCTGTGTCTTTTGGGGACCGGCATTCTCTCTCTTCATGTGCCCATTCTTCCCACAGTTATAGCAAAACATACTTTCTGGAGTTTGAGCTGGCCAAGGCGTCACACTGGGAGCCAGGATGGGGGTACTACTAACTGGACACCATGGTGCCATTTCTGTCTACGGCGTGATAAACATTTGGAGGCATCTCATCAATTTCCCCACTTCCATGGGCAAGACATCGAGTTTTGAGCTGTCGTCAGCAGGAGATGCCTGGGTGGGTACCCCCACCCCCATAGCAGAGGCAGTCGGATATAGGTTGGGGCCTGTACTTGCAGGTGCAGCCTTCATAAAGAGATGGTTTTTGAATTCCCTGATCTCTCTCAGCAGTTCGCCCCATGGTGGCAAACCCTCATTGGTCCCCACTTCACAAGGACCTTCTGATGCTGTGATCACTTGGGCTCCGCTCACCCCAGAATTAGAATCCCCCTCCTCATCTTCAACCTCCCAAAGTTCTTTTATTAAGTCACAATAGTCTGGTGGGTTACCCCTTCTGTCTGGGAGCCTTAATTGAAGGAGTTGCAATTTAGAATGCTTTGCATGTTGTAGTACGTGCTCCAACCTTACATGGTTTAAGTCACTGGCGGCTACCCCACCTTTTCTGTAAGCCTTCTGCAGAGCTCTTTCCAGACGAGTAACATATGCAGAAAAACTTTCCCCTGGCCACTGTTTTGTACCTTGAAATTTCCTCATCAAGCTCTCCCCTGACTCAGTGCTCCCAAAATTGCCTTCAAGTGCAGCTAGGTACTTCTGGGCAGATGCATCAGGATTTGTGGACCTCAAGAAATTTAATGGCCTCTAGGGCAGGACCCCTCAGACTTTCTATGATTCTTTTTCATTTCTCAGCCTCCACACACAGCCATTCAGGAATTGGGGGGCAACACAATCTATCCAGGTGTCCCAATCATCCTCCCCCTTGGGGGTGGGGAAGGTGCCGGAGAAGATCATCAACCTTCGGTAAGAGTCGTGACTAATGGCAGGTGCAGAAATAGGAGCCTGCATTGGTTCAGCCACCATAACGGATACTGGAGCGGGAGTGGGTGTTGGGGGAAGAACACCCCCAGGTGGCAAGAATAGTTTCTTCAAATCCTCCACAGTTTTCCCTTCCTCCAGCAACAATTTAGCAAATTTCTCCTCAAATGTTTCAGATAGTGGTGGGGGGGGCTCATCCCCCCCCCCCGGGTCTCTACTGTCCTTAATTATCACTCTCCAGGCAGTGAGGGCTCCTTCTGGTGTAATAATCTGTGGCACTTTGGTGCTATCTATGGGGTCCTTATACTCTACTAGGGCCATGAAAGTGTGGGTGAGCAGATCAACATGTTGACCCACCACCACAGGGCTTTGTAAACCTTCCACCTTGGAAAGTACTCCCTGTACAGTGTCCATATTGATACCCAGGGGGATGTCCAGGATAAGCATAGCATTTCGGGGGTCGATCTCCTTCCCAGTACACCACTCCACCAACCGGTGCACAGCCACTTCTGTTGGGGTACCCATTTATTTTTTTTAACAATGGTTCATAAATGTGGCCACTAGAGGACACAAAATCCCAGCGGTGAGCCTCCAAGATGTAACCCCCAGGTGGCACTATCCCAAGGGCTACTATCCCTGCCTGCTTGACTACTGACAGGTTGAGGGGCCTAAGTTCTATGGCGGGTGCCTCCACCCAGAGGTCAGGGTTTGTTATGGTTGGTCTAGTTTGGTCACAGCCCTCTGGGACACTGACACCCCCTTCTAATCCCTCTAATGGCCCACACGATGCACAGGAGTTACAGTACCAATACCCCACATTTGCACACTGTTCATTCATAAGGTACCACTTACCCTCGAAACTGATTTGCAGGTTCCTCTCTGAGGACCCCCTGAAAAATAAGGTTAAGCAGCATACACAAACCAATACAGTGCTTGGTATGAAGGTACTGACACTTCAGACAGTTTAAAGTTTAACAACAACAAATCTGATTTATTTAGGGAACAGAAACATGGGAGGGGGAAATCAGGTTAATTAGTGGCATTAAATCACAGTACTATGCACACATACAGGGTCTGAAAAGTCACACTCTGGGTACCCAGGTTGGGAGGAGGCTAGCCAGGTCTGTTGCCTGGGGTTGGCTGGCAGGTGCAGATGGATAGGGCCCTGTAGAAGAAAATATATGCACAACACCTAATTGTAATCCGGAGCTTGATGGCTCAGTCCATGAAGCAAATAAACAACAAGAATTAGATGACACACTTGTGATTGAAAACGGGCAGCAGGGGAATACCCTGATTTGTACTCACAATACCCAAGCTGAGAACCAGATGGTGGATGTTCTTCTGGATTGTCAGAAACAGCAGGGCATGGAGACAAGGACCTTGTGACTGGACCCAACTGCAGTTTATAGCAAATAGATTTAGTTCGAGACAAGCTGGGGTTTGCTTCCAGCTTTAACACATAGCACACAGCACAGGGGATTGGAAATAGCGATTCCCCACAAGCACTACACACATTCATATGTAAAAGGAAAGTACTATACCAGGCAGGCTGCTCCTTGATCCCAATCGCAATTACTGCAAGATACCCGGGAGCACACACAGCAGCTTCAGTTCCTGACAGACCGAGCGCGATTCAGCAATTTCTCCAGTCTTCTACAGGGTGAGCCTGGTTTCCACACTTCTGGTGCTTCTTTCTCCTCACAACTCGGATTCAGTCCAAACTGGCACTCACAAAGACTGCAGACCAAAACTCAGGGCCTCACATGCACTTCCCGAGTGAAACTACACACCGCAGAAGCACACAGCTCCTTCTCTCTTCACTGCCACAACTGATCTGATCTTTCCAGTCACAGAGCAGGGTATTTCCTTTAGCTCCACACTATTCTGTTGGCTGATTCAGCTGTCACTCACAATAAGACTCCCCCTGTTGGTAGAAAAAGGCACCAAGGTTAAAACTACATTTGCCAGAGTCACTGCCCATACAATCCCCTTGTGGCTGGCTCAAAATTAAGAGTTCAAGTTCCAATTCATCCACAGGCTTCATTTTAGGGTCTCCCCATCATCCTGATTGGTCCAAGTCAGCTAATCAGAACCAAAATGAAAGAGCTACACTGAAACAGTTCGTGCTGAAATGAAGACAGGTTAAACAAATTACATTTTCTCAGTCACTCTAAATGATTTCTGGCAAACAGTTATATCTTTCAACAAGGCTCGCACTGCACATGTAGCAATGGCAGAAATGGAGCGAATTGACAGCAGCCCGGGTGGGATTCGGGCATTCGAATACACAGTCCCCTCATACAAACTAATTAAGTCTGCAAGCAGACAGCTCTTAAAGAGACAGTACGTGGAGGTTCAAATAGCACTCACCTGGAACCACATTCAAACAGCTCAGATGCCGAACACTGCCCTGACTTGGAGCATTCAGGCTAGCTCCTGGAAGACTTTTGGGAACCCCCATTTGCAGGGGGAGTTACACCTTATTTTGAATATTTGCCGAGCATTTGTATTGGGCGGGCCAATTATTCATTGTTTGTGCTTCGTTATTCAGCATCTAGAACTGGCTGTGAGACTACAAGAGCTCCTGCAACTTCCTGTCCAATCAGAGGCCACTTTGGAGGCTTACTGAAGGCAGGGCAATCCTGTATCAATCGATGTCAAGACAGACCAAGTCGTTGTTGCACTTCTTTTGGCTGGTTAGTCACCTTACAGAGTGAAGGAATTCCGCACAGATGGAATGTGATCTGAAGGCAGTCTTGCTAGCATCAGAACTGTGATGTAGCGCAGATGTGACCACTAGATTTAAGGGATGGGCTAAGCATGAGACATAGGCTTCTGCACACACCAGTGTGCAGTCGGGGAAAGTTATGCATACATGGAGTTTACACTGCTCCCAATGTCTGAAGTGCAATGGAAAAGTCCCCACCCCCACCCCCACAGTCTCAGACAGTACTGTGGCAATTGTCAATTTGCTTCCACAGTCTGTGAAAATGTGGAACATGATGGGATTTGGATGGAATCACTTCAATGAGTTGTTCGCCACTTGTGCTCTCCCCCTTTACCCTCTCCTAACTCTTCTCTCCTCCATCAGTCTACTCACTCCTCTCCATCTACCTCCTCCCTGGGGTTTCATTTTCCTCCTATCTCTGCTCAGGAAACCCTGCTTGCCCTGTCCTCACATAACCAGTCCAAATCTAGCCCTGATGGCTTGGACCCTAATCTCCTCCTTATCACAGCTCCTGCCATCACTGTCCCACTCACTCATCTTCTCAACTGCTAATGCACCCTATACTCTGTTCCTTAGGCTTGGAAGTTGGCCGGAGTTCTCCCCCTCCACAAAGGGGATGATCCCTCCTCCACTGGCAACTTCTGTCCCATCTCCCTCCTTCCCTCTTTTGCAAAGTTACATGAGAAATTGGTCTACTACCAGTTGTCTGACTTCCTTCACTCCTTCAACTTCTTCTACCCTTTCCAGTCTGGTTTTCAAAAGCACCAATCCACCATCTCCTCCCTGCTACGTGCTATTGACTTCATCCTCTCTGGGATGGATCAGGGGCACATCACAGCAGCCATCTTCATCGATCTGGCTAAAGCCTTTGATTTGGTAGCCCACCTGCTCCTAGACAAGCTGAGTTCTGCCAGCCTCTCATCCTTCACTACTGAATGGTTCCATTCTTGCCTCTCGGGCTGTCAGTAGTCATTACAGGTTGGTGGCTTCCTGTCCCCTCCACTCCCATTCCAGGCTGGGGTCCCTCAGGGCTCCTTCCTGGGTCCTATCCTTTTCTCCATTTTTCTCGATGACCTCCTGTCTGCCTGTGTCAACTTGTATATTCACATGTATGCAGATGACACAGTTCACTACACCTCAGGCCCATCAGCTGAGGCTGTGGAAGTCTTGCTCTAGCAGGATTTCCACAATGTCCTGCATTGATTTCAGGCCAATAAATGTCCAGTCAGCACAAAGAAACTGTGTCCATGACCTTTGGATACAGCCAGGAACTGGCCAGGCTTTCTTCCACCCCTTCCTTCTCCACCCTGGATGATTCTCCACTTGAAGTGGTTCATTCCTTCAAGTACCTCAGTGTGTTTCTTGACAACAGGCTTGATTTCTCTACCCACATTAATGCCATCCTTGCTAAGCTCCACCCCAAGCTTGATGTCCTGTACTGTAATAAAGACTGCCTGTCCTCGCATGTTTGTTGGGAGCTGGTTACCAAAATGGTGCTGCCAGTCTTTGACTATGCAGATGTGGTTTATGATTCTGCTCCCTTCACTTCATTTGCCAGACTGGACATCCTCTGTAATGTCTTCTGTCATTTTGCCACTAACTCACCCCCTCGCACCCATCACTGCACGGTCTACACCTCCCTCTCCATCCTCTCTCTTCCCTCCTGTTGCCTGCATCACTGTGTTTCTTTCATCTTTAAATACTGGTTTGAGGTATTGCCCTTATACCTATCCAAACTTATCTCTCCCGTTCCATCTGCTTCTTACTCCCCTCATTCCAGGGATCCTTGCACCTCCCCTCCCCGCTCCTCTGCTAGGCAATCAGCCTTCTCGTATCATCTCCCCTCCCTCTGGAATCTCCTCCCATCTTCCATGCATCTCTCACCCTTCCCAACTTCCCTTAAACATAGACTTAAACTCCTGTCCTCCCCCTCCTGCTCCTGTCTGCTCCCTACCTGACCTGCCCCATGTTCCCTTCCCTCTCCAGTTTACCCCCACTCCCACGGTCGGTTGTACTTCTCCAAATCTCATTGCATTGATATGTTGTTCAGTTAGTGGCTTGATTGTATTTCAGGATGTAGAGTGCATTTTGTTTCAGTCACCCACTTTTGTCCCATTCTACATTTGTTTGCACCTTATTTGCATGTTATTCATTAAAGCTATTGTATATGCTTGATTGTTCCCTTTCCCCCCCTCTGTTGGGTCACATCTGCAAACGAGCCTTGGCTCAGCGTGCCATTCCTGTGTGCCTTTCCTGGTTACCAGTTTTTTTTTAATAAAATAAAATCTGGTCAGTGGTTAAAATGGAATTGTTAAGGAGGTAGAACCGTAATAGTGGGAGGTGGAACTGTCATCCCTAGGATGTAGGACTCTTCATATTATTGAATGGGGAAAGGTGTCAGAAATGGAACTGATTTCCTGCCCAATATAACTCCTGAATGTGTGGAAAACATGGAATGTGAAACTGATGAAAAAAACGTGGAACGTGACTATAATGTGTTTAAAAAGTGAAACGTGAAACTGATGAAAAAAATGTGGAATGTGACTATAATGTGTTTAAAAAGCAGAACATGAAACTGATGAAAAAAATGTGGAATGTGAATATAATGTGTTGAAATGTGGAATGTGACTGTAATGTGTTGCAATGTGGAATGTGAATATAATGTGTTGAAATGTGTAATGTGACTGTAATGTGTTTGAAATGTGGAAGGTGAAACAGGTGAAAAAAAATGTGTAATGTGACTAATGTGTTGAAAATGAGGAATGTGGGCTGGCCAAGTGGTGTGGATGGTTAAACTGCTAGCTCCTTGCCTCCTACCACACTGGTGACCCATGTTTGGTGATGAGCACATGTTGCTGGGGGTTTGCTAGGTGAGGAGAGAGGGATGAGGATCGAGCGGCCATCTGGCTGCTCTTCTCTCCTGGATTGGGGAGGTGAGCCCACCCTTCAACTACCACCACGTGGAGGCATGATAGTAGTGCAGGCAATGGAGGGGGGGCTAGGCACTAGGCCAGGTGGTGGGAGTGGGGCCATTCAGGCCAAGGCGACATGCGTGCCTCCATGCATATGTATGTCCTTGCACTAGGGCTCCGGCCCTCTGTGATGAGTGACAAAACTCCCCCTCACAGGCGCAGCACCAGTGGCCGGACACCCACTCCAAGTCCTGTGGCAGAGGACACCAGTGGTAAAGTAAGCCATGGAGGAGTCAGGGGATGGGGCTGGGGGAGTGGTCTGATGGGGGTTGCCAAGGTAGGGTCAGGCGAAGAAACACAGGATGAAAAAAAAGGAAACGTGAAGTGTGACTGTAATGTGTTTAGAATGTGGAACATGAATCTGATGAAAAAAATTGAAACCTGACTGTAATGTGCTGAAAATGTGGAACGTGAATCTGATGAAGAAGAATCAGCATTTCTGTAGCACATTTCTTACATATTGTATCCCGAAGCACGAGCAATGTGGTACTGGTAGTGAAAATTACTGTAAATGTATGGTGGGAGCCAGCCATTTCACTCATCAATACCCACAAATATGGAATATGACTGTAATGTGTTGATAGTGTGGAACGTGACTGTAATGTGTTAGAAATGTGGAATGTGAAACTGATGACAAAATACGGAATGTGACTAATGTGTTGAAAATGTGGAACGTGACTGTAATTAGTTTGAAATGTGGAACATGAAACTGATGAAAAAATGTGGAACGTGACTGTAATGTACTGAAAATGTGGAATGTGAATCAGATGAAAAAAATGTGGAATGTGACTGTAAGATGTGGAAAATGTGGAACATGACTGTAATGTACTGAAAATGTGGAATGTGAATCAGATGAAAAAAATGTGGAATGTGACTGTAAGATGTGGAAAATTTGGAACGTGACTGTAATGTGTTAAAAATGTGGAATGTGACTAATGTGTTGAAATGTGGAATGAGAATCTGATGAAAAAATGTGGAATGTGACTGAGGTGTTGAAAATGTGGAATGTGACACTGATGAAAAAATGTGGATCGTGACTGTAATTACTGGTGACCCCTTTCAAATGCCATAACAACCTGTAGAATGGGTTATCACGGCATTTAGTGTCAGTCATTTAAAAAGCGCCACCTCATTGGCCCTAAGTCTGTGTGTGGGTGGGCCGAACACCTGAAGCAACTTGGCAGCTCTGTTTTTCTGTTAGGGAGTGTCCCGTGCCCACAGTGCCCGCACTGATCCATCGCCCCTTACTGCCATGGCAGGTAACTTTTTAAACTTCTTAAATGTTTATCTGGTTGATCCTGTCTTTACTGGTTTTAAACTCTGTCTGGTTGATCCTGCCATCCATAGCCTTGTAGAGCAGCTTCAGGAGACAGCTGCAGCATCGCAAACTGAACGTGGCTGACCACTGTTTCTACGGAGGTTTATACACTGTAACAAAAGAAAAAACAGGTGTGTGTGTGTGTGTGTGTGTGTGTGTGTGTGTGTGTGTGTGTGTGTGTGTGTGTGTAGGTCTGTGCCTGGAACACCTCCAGCAACTTTACCATTCAATCCCTTGCATCAGTAATTATAAAAAAATAACGTCTGTGCAAGGTGTGTGTTATTGAGGATTTTTCACACACCCTCGGTGTGTGATAATCTCATAAACCCCTCAAGCTTCTCTCTCAGGGTTTATGGATTATCACACATCTCGGGGGGGTGAAAAATGCTCATAACACACACCTGCACAGGCATTATTCTCTATGTAATATGTTGAAAATGTGTAACGTGACTGTAATGTGTTGAGAATGTGGAATGTGAATCTAATGAAAACAATGTGGAATGTGACTGTAATATGCTGAAAATGTGGAATGTGAATCTGATGAAGAAGAATCAGCATTTCTGTAGTACATTTCTTACACATTGTATCCCGAAGCACAAGCAATGTGGGACTGGTAGTGAAAATTACTGCAAATGTATGGTGGGAGCCAGCCATTTCACTCATCAATACCCATAAATATGGAATATGACTGTAATGTGTTGATAGTGTGGAACGTGACTGTAATGTGTTAGAAATGTGAAACCTGAATCTGATGAAACAAGCATTTGTCAATGCCGGATGTGCGCTTGCTGGTATTTACAGTGGTGCTTGGCACTTATGGCACTAAGTTCAAACCCCACTGAAATACATTGTGCCACATATCTGTTTCTTTAGTTCATGATCTTTGAAGTGATGAGCTTTGAAAATTGAAGATGTGTCTGTAGTCAGACAGCATTATGGCGCTGGACCTTCTGGTGGGTAAGTAAGGGTTGGTGGGGGGGGCGCTGAGTGGATGGGTTGGGGGGATAATGCTGCAACAGACAACAATGGATGGTTTTCTTATTTTGAGGTGTCAAAAAAAAAAAGAGAGAGGATTTCCAGTCTCAACACCAGGGGAGTGGGCAGTCACTATGAGCTTATTCTTCATGAATGGCATGTGTGTTTCCAAATGTATATGCTTAGATATGTTTTTACTGAATTTCAGAGTACTTGGCTGTTTAGATACGATATGCCAATAGCTAAAAACAAAAAGAAGTAATAGGCTAGGCACCAGAAGAAAGGAATAACTGGTGTACATGCCTCACTACTGTCCCTGATACAGAGGGACATTCCTTATATTGCCTCTAAAATTGCTCTGTTCCTCATAGAAAATGTGTTGCCCTCACAGAGAAGGTGCTGCAAATTCAGACTGTATGGCAGAAATTCTTAGATGCCAAGTCAAAAATAAACTATGTTCAGGTAAGCACAGTGTTTTCCACATTGTTCTGAGCTTGTGTCTACATGTTTGAGGATGTATCCTTCATTATGAGGGTCAATGTCCATCATTGTCCCTCATTTTGAGTGTCTGTGTGCGTTCCACATTTCATTGACTAAAGGTTATGAGGTATGCCGGTGCTGATACTAAAGGATGCAGCTGGTTGCTCAGATCCCTTTGCTGCCCCCCCCCACTCCACTCCATCTGGTGAGTGGATGTCTGTGTCAGCCCTCGGGGCTCTCAACCCTCGTGGGAAATAGGCTGCGATGGGTATGATGTCACGACCTAGTACTCGAAAGTCACCTTACGATTGGCTGCTATCAAGAAAAAAGGGTGAATACCACCCTCACCACTCATACACTTCCCTCTGTATTCAAATGTAAGTAGTTTGTCAAGCTGGAAATTTCCCCTTTCGGTTAAATGATTCCCGTTTATTGCAAAACAAGTTTAGGTTGTCAATGATTATATTGCCAGTTGCACAGATATATCCATTTTATTTTATTTAGGGGGATGAGTCCCACTTAGGGACTCCTTCAGTCAGAGGACTGGGAAAGTGGCAGCCTGTTATGGATTAGTGCTGAGTAAGAGACCAAAAAGCTTAATTATGCACACATGAGCCAGGGCACGGACAGCAACACAATGTTTTTTTCAACCTTCTACTTCCTTCTGCCACTAATGGGTAACATTGGTCTCATTTTGGAAATAGCTGGTTAACTTCTTCCCAGCTGATTCAGGGAGTTTGTGTGTGTGTGTGTGTGTGTGGGGGGGGTACAATGAAGGGGAATGGTGCAGCAAACCGTGGAGACAGAGTGACAAGAACCGAAATGCTGGCCATGCGCATTAGTGTCAACTGTAATGCACATGGCCAGAGTTATGGCTACAGAAAGAAATGAAGTGCTCCCATTGGAGTGGTTCATTTCTTTCAAGTCGAGGACGTGCCACGTCAGCAGAGCTGAAAATGAGTCATGACCAGAGAGGCTGGTCATTGGTGTGCACTGCCAAAACCATTGCAGTTTCAGCTGTAATTTGCCTGGCAGTGACACACAGCTCATTTCCCCTATTGTCCCAAGACATTCCTTGCACAAGCACGCAAGCGAATGCAAAAATGACAGAGTATCCATGTTTGACCCGTAAATGGAGCCTACCACCACTTCCACACCAGCTAGTCTACCATGGAGAACAATGTATCTCCCACTGGGGTCCTTCCACTCTTCAATTAATTGAAATGGGGCTGATTAATGAAATAATATAGCTATTCCCTTTTGTCTGGCACTAGGTCCTGTCCCATAAACCTGCCCAACCCATACTTTACTCAGATTATTGAACTGCTCTTTTGGAATATACAGTAAGCCTCCTGCAGCATAACAATATGTGGGTGAAAATGATTAAGATGTCTTAAAATACAATATTTCCTATTTGTATCCCTCCCCCTTTTATATTCCAGGACATCATTTTCCAATACTGTTTCTTGATAAAAGGATATAAATAATCCCATGAACTACTTCCCTAAACTTGTAAGCCTGCATAGAAAACCCCACCGTAGTCTCACCTCTAGCTACCCCATCTATAATACAGCACCCAACATTCCACCACCCCCAATAACCTGAAAATAAAAACAAAATAATAACCATTCTTCTTACCTTCAGGGCCTAAAGCCCCCTCCCAAGTGTGTGGTCCATGACTGCAGGCAGATGCACAGCCTCCATCTGACCCGGACATTCAATAAATATGCCTCCTCCCAAAGTTGCACACCTTAGATATAATCAAAATAGACCTATAATTAAGGTGTAAGCATGGCAATTTTCTATAAAGTATTGCATTGTAAATTCTGCCCCACTGAGAATCTACTAGCCAAAATTGACCAAGGATCTATGAGCAGATAAAATTATCCATATTGACAACAAAAAATATAGCCCAAAAACAGCCTCATAGAAAATCAGCTTACAATCCATTAATGAACTTGAACATGACTTTGAATGTAAAAAAAGTGAGGTACTGTAGCCTAGGGGCTTCCGTAGTGCACTTCTCTTGGCACCCTCGACACAGAGAATGAACAAATTTAACTGATCATATAGAAGTTCCAGTAACATAGTTATGAACTCAAACTTTCCACCCAGGGGCTATACCACCAAACACTTTAAAATAAAATAAATCAGCTGTAATCCATTACTGTTTACGGTCTTAAAAAAGATGGAAGAGGCAAGTTTAAATACTGATCACAAATTATCCGATCTATACTCAAAGTCCCACTATAAAAGAGGAAGGCAAAAATCAGAGTTCTTAACATCATTAAAACTCATCAGAAGTAAAATTTAAGGGAATAGTTTCTAATGTTGCCAAACACTTCCATGAAGGGGGGTTCTCCACCTCTGCTGAATTAGTCCAGTTCTATAAATTTCTATGATATTGTCCAATGAGGTCACAGGATCGTCTCAACCTGGCGACTGAAAATAATGTACAACACATGACAGCTGTAGAAGTTTTGTTGGCTATAGAACTGAAAAATGTACCAAATCCACACAGCACAGTAAAAATAAGTCAGTATATTGAGCATCCTAGCCACGACATGTCCAAAATAAAATTACTCACTTATGGAGAAATATCAAGTCCCTTATTCTTCATCCTCCTTGCCGCATGACCTCTCTTAGCTGTCCATCTAAAATAAATAAATAAAGAATGTTCTCAAATGCAGCGTGATCAGATCCAACTATGTACAGTGCCACCGGTAACACTAAAATTAGAGCCATTAAACTTTTTTTACTGACTTACTATACGAATGAATTGGGCAACAGAGACTTTAATGAACCAGACTTTAACCCCTCTTAAACCATTTAACAGCTGAATTTAATTAAGGAAAACCTCCAGCTTGGCATGATCTGGCACTTCCAGAATAAAATACAGTATGACAAAGTACCAGAGCCTAGATTACTGAAGAGGTCAGGCAGAATCTTCATGAGCTCAGTGGAGACTTGTTGAGCTGAATCAAACTTATAAGCCCCCTTCACAATAGAAACCTCTAACAGTGCCAGAAAAAGCATCCTATATCTGATTTTTGCTGCCCAAAGTTTGGATGCCTTGACCGGTATGCGGCACGGTCTTGCCTTACCTTAAAAGTCAAATCAGGAACCAGACATATTTGTTTGCCCTCCCATTCCAGGCATTCTGCTTTTCTGGTAGCCTTTAATAAATAATCATGAGCCAAATAATTTAAGACCTTGAAAATGAGAGGTGTAGGGGGTTCACCTACTGCAGGTTTAGGACAAACAGATCTTTGTACACCTTAATTATATAGTTGGATCCATTGGGCGAAGTTATTGCTGTAAATACTTTGTATGTTTGTATGGTTCTGCAAGCGCTGATCAGCAAAACCGGGACAACCAGCGAGAGGGAATTCAGAACAAACTGCAGAGGTAATTGGGGCAGATTAAAATTGATGAACATCTTAACCACCTTACTGTTTTCAGCCAACAGAACGCAGAAGGAGATTTGATTTAGGAGGGAATTTAAACAAAAAATGCTGATAAGTTATTCTGGAATTTAAATTGGAAGGGGTTTAATCTAAACAAAGTGAAAACTTCCCAGCAGGGCCTGGTGTGTCTGTTGCAAAAGCCAACTGCTTTCTTGGGTTGCTATTTCAGATTAAGAGAAGTTTAGAGCAAGAAAACCATCTGCATTCTCAGACTGTTATAATTTGGGAGACATTTTAAACAACAGGGGATTTAAAGGGGTGTGCTTGTTGCAAATGCCAACTACTTTCACAGGCTGCCATTTCAAATCAGAAGTTTAATGTAAGAAATCCGTCTGCTTGTTTTTTGGCTCTGTATGTCCTTCCTGGTGAAACTTTTCAAATAAATAAATTACAGTGAAGTTGCACAGTTGCAATTGACTGAGCAGATGGTGTTTGCCAATGATGTTGTTATTTACCTGTGGATCAGGTTTCTCAGTTGGGTTGCCTTGTTACACTGGGTGGCTGTAATGTTGGTACCCAACTTGGAGTCACTACAAGGAAAGAAGAAGTGCACCCCACACCCTTGCTGCTGCATGAAGGTAAGACTCAGGAGGGAGGGAAGGTAGAACAGGTCGGCTGGTGGGGACCGTGATGTAGCTTTCACTTTGATGTGCAACTGGGGAGGTAGGAGGCACAGTAGAATGGGTCAGGAGGCTGTGAGGGTCTAAGGAGTGGGGCTACAATGGAGATAGCTTGAGCACACACCTAATGTGTGTGTCTGATATTCGAAAACACAGCCCTCATTACCGAGCTGCCCAGTACATTGTTTTATGTTTTACAAAGAAACACTACAAATCAAACAGAACAGAGTTTTGCAGAAGCCCAGAGTGGATGTCAAAATATGCTTTGGCCAAAACCCTTGTGGCCAGAATAGCAGCAGTTGGGAACACACACCGCTAGAACAAGGAACAGCTACAAGGGGACAGACAACTACACCGACTTAGGTGTCCAACACAACAGCAGACTTCTAAGGAGCCCACCAACACCGCAAACAAACAGCATGAGCAAACCGAGAATAGGCAGAGAAAAGTGTGTTGCATTCTTCTGCTTCAACTTCAGTTTATGATGGGACAGCAGGCAATCGAGCTGGGGACAAGGGAATGTAACAGTGAGCAGGGAGGGGTTTTATCGGGAGCAAACCAGTAAGGAGGGACAAGTAGCAGGAGTCTAAATGTGTTGGTCTGACATCCTTGATTGGGGAGAACAGTGGGGAGAGTGGGGAGCTATGAAGCAGATCAATTTTTTAATCGATTGTTTAATGGCAATTACCTCCATCTCCATCTGAACTACTTTATCCTAGCTTATTTGGGGAATATGTGTGTGTGTGGCGGGGGGGAGATGATGAAGGGGAATGGTGCAGCAAACCATGGAGACAGAGCGACAAGAACGGAACTCTGGCCCGGCACATTAGTGACAACTGTAATACACATGGCCAGAGTGACGGCTACAGAAAGAAATGAAGTGCTCCCATTGGAGTGGTTCATTTCTTTCAAGTCGAGGACAGGCCACATCAGCAGAGCTGAAAATGAGTCATGACCAGAGAGGCTGGTCATTGGCGTGCACTGCCAAAACCATTGCAGTTTCAGCTGTAACTGGCTTGGCAGTGACACACCTCTCATTTCCCCTATTGTCTCAAGATGTTCCTTGCTCAAGCAAATGCAAAAATGTGGAACATGACTGGTGTGCTAAAAATGTGGAATGTGACTGTAATGAGTTGGAAATGTGGAACGTGAATCTGATTAAAAAATGTGGAACGTGACTGTAGTATGTTGAAAATGTGGAACATGAATCTGACGAAAAAGTGT
Organism: Neoceratodus forsteri; assembly: GCA_016271365.2. NCBI lineage: Eukaryota > Metazoa > Chordata > Ceratodontiformes > Ceratodontidae > Neoceratodus > Neoceratodus forsteri. Next base: position 1,026,943,055 of record CM028130.1, on the reverse strand, counting down.
GGAATATGAATGTGTCAACTGTGGAACATGACTATACTGTGTTGGTAATATGAAATGTGAATCTGAGGATAAAAATGACAACTGGGACTGTAATATGTTGAAAATGTGGAATGCATGAAATGTAGTGTCACTGCATAGTTTCCCGTGTGACAATACATTAACTATCATTGAAATTGCATTGTTTCCTGCAGTAACTCTCCTTGTATTTGATATATGGTAAAGAAAAGGATAATTTATCTATTTTGTACTGTAATTTTGAAAATCATTAAACTTAGAGATATAGAACAAATGTCAGAAGGAAACCAAGGTACATCTAGTCTGCCCAAGTGTTCCTGAGAACTGTTCTGATCTCAGGACCTAACCCCCTTCTGATCTATACTGCCAACTACTCTCCCTCCTTTTGTTCATGTGATAGTTCTGTCCCAACCCAGTTTGAATGATGTCACTATCATAACATCCACCACCTCCATGGGCAACCTTTTCCATGGTTCTACCACCCTTTCCATAAAACACTGTTTCTTAAACTTCCTCTCACGGGTATAGCCAGAAATTTCCATTTTGTACACAGTCTCCAACAGTTACATCCCCCATTAAAAAATGTACACATCCTTTCCAAATGGCACCCCCTTCCAAACAAGTCAGATTTTTATCAGATGATTCCTCTGCTCTCTTAAGTGGTTATATCAGACACTCCTCAGTGGCCTACACTAACCCAAATACTACCGATTAGAATGATAATATTAACAGAGTGGCTTATGGTTTGTGACAGGCACTCAACAAAACTGTACACAAATGTGCACAATGAGTATGCCTGTCTACACCCTTGCTTCCTCTTGAAGCTCCCCCCACTCTACTTCCACTCGTGACCTCTGGTGCTGGAGTTGGGGATCCTACAGAACAGGTCTGATGAGGGCACTTTGTTTAATTATCTCTCAGGAACTTGTATGTCTCAATCATAACCCCTCTCTCCCTCCTATCTTCCAGTGAGAACATATTCAGTGTTTCTAACCGCCCCTTATATGAGAGACCTTGGAGGCCTTGAATCATTTTGGTCACCCTTCTCTGGATGGTCTCTATTATGTTTTTATCCTTCTTTAGGTGCCAATTCCAAAACTGGACACTGTACTGTAGATAGGGCCTTACCAGGGACCTGTATAGAGGAAGTATTACCGCCTTGCTTCGGCTGTCAAATCCCCTCTCTATGCACCCTAGCATTCTGCTGGCCTTGCTGTCAGCTGTGTGGTATTGGCTGGTCTGTTTGAGGGTACTGTTAATGATGAGCCCTAGGTCTCTTTCTTCCTAAGAGGCATTTAGTTGGACCCCTGTTAAGCCTGTAAACTTCCCTCAGGTTCCCTTTACCCAGATGCATCACTTTGCACTTTTTAGCGTTGAACCTCAGCTGGCAGACTTTAGACCAGCTTTCCAGCCTCTGAAGGTCCCTTTGCAGGTCCCTAACTGCCTCCTTACAGTCCATCCTTCTTTCTAGCTTAGTGTCATCCATGAACAGGGCAAGTCTGCCCTGTATACCTATAGCGATATCACTGATAAATGCATTAAACAGGACTGGCCCTAACACTGAGCCTTGTGCGTAGCGGGTCATAATGTTGCAGGCTTAATAGCATACGGCATTATGGCGAAACCCAGACCTGTGCACCCCCTGAGTTGGAGCCCCCACCGGAGTTGAGGATCTTTAGTGGGGGGGGGGATCAGAACAAAGACATGATGCCTCATGGCATTAATCGCGCAGCATGATAGTGCCATGCGGCATTATGTCTTGCGACATAATGACCCCGTGCCAGCCTTGTGGCACCCCACTAGTAACTTCTCCTTCCTCCGACCTCTCCCCATTGACTATCACTCTCTGCTTTCTGTCCTTCAGCCAGCTACCTATCCACCTGACTATGCTCTTGGCTGCTCCAAGGTCCTCCAACTTTTTTCAGCAGGAGGTTGTGAGGCACAGAGTCAAAAGCCTTACTGAAGTCAAAGTAGAGGAGGTACACTAGGTGGCCTCTGTCAATTTCCCAAGTCACCCAGTCAAAAAATGTGATTAGGTTCATCTGGCATGAACTACCTGCTACAAATCCATGTTGCCTATCATTCTGAAGTCCGTTCTTCTCCAGGTACTCCACCAAGTCTTGCTTTATTAAGGCTTCCATTAGCTTCCCCACTAACGAAGTGATACTAACTGGTCGATAGTTGCCAGCCTCCTCACAACTCCTGTTGTTGTGGAGGGGAACTGTGTCAGCTGTCCTCCAGTCCTTCAGCACTACTCCCAACATTAGTGAACTGTTGGACAAGTGTGCCAATGGAGCTGCCAACTCTCGGCCAGTTCTTTTAGTACTCTTGGGTGAATTTCATCTGGCTCTGGTGATTTGCCTACCTTGATTTTTTTCTAGGGCCTCCTTAACCCTGCCGGTAGTGATTGACGGTGTGTCCATTTCAGGGACCCCTATCACCTCAGCTTTGATACTGCTGTCAGGTAATGGGCCCATGTGTTTCTTGGTGTACATGGAGCAGAAAAAGTTATTTAGAACAGTGGCCTTCAGTTTGTCTTCCTCTATGGTTCTGTCTCCTTCCTTAAGTCTGACTATTCCTCCCCTCTTCCTTCTTTTTTCTTGTACATATTTAAAAATGTGTTTACTCCCTGCCTAAACTCCCTCTGCCAGTCTAAGCTCTGTTGCAGCCTTGGCTGCTCTAACCATGTTCTTCACCTCCTTATTCTTTTAATTGTGCACTTCCCATTCACTACCCCCCCCCCATGGTTCTTTTATAATTTCTGAATGCCTCCCTTTTGGTCCTAATTGTTGTCCTGACTTGGTTTGTGAACCACATGGGGGTTTTATGTCTGTCCTTTTTAGACAATGTCCTTACGCACAGCTTGGTAGCCTCCAGTATGGCTTGTTTTACTTTCCCCCAAATGTCTTCTACCTCTCGATGCACCTGTATCTTTGTTAAATTGCTCCTGACCACTTCCCTCATTTTGCTGAAGTCAGCCCTTCCAAAGTTTAAAACTTCAGTCCTGGACTGAGATTTCATGGCCCCAAGGTCCAGCTCAAACCACACAGTGTTGTGGTGGCTGTTTTCCAGTGGCTTCCTAACCCCATTGACACTTACTACTTTCAAATTTATGAGGCCCACATCCAGGATGGTGTCCATTTTAGTTGGAGTGTTAAGTAGCTCTGTAAGTAGGTAATCTTGTAGAGCATCAACCACCTTTTGACTTCTGGAAGAACCTGCCACTGATATGTCCCACTCAACATCTGGCTTGTTTAGATCTCCTACCACATCTTTTTTGAGTTACTCCTCTGATTTCCCCTAGAAGCTCTGCGTCCCTGTCTTTGGCCCATCCCGGTGGTCAGTATGCTACCCCTATGTAGAGCTTTTTCCCTGATTCCAAGCTAAGTTATACCCACAGGGATTCCACACCCTCCTTTTTTACGCAATCTACTGAGGTGGCTTTAATTCCTTCCTTCACGTACAGTGCAACCCCTCCCACCCTGTCCTCCCTCCTAACCTGCCTGAATAGGGTATAGCCCAGGACCGAAAAAAACAATCGGCATTTCTGAAGCATTTGTCATACACACTGTATCCCAAAGTACAGCCAATCTGGGACTGGCAGTGAAATGGCTGTAAACATATAGTGGCAGCCATTCGCACATCAACATCCACACACAGCCTTAGGCAACTGCAGAAACTGATTTTTGTGGAAGGGGAATATTGGCCAGGACACAGGGTAAAAACACCCACAGCCCAGCACCCCCTACTAGTACTAAACTCAGGTTCCAGCATTTATGGTATGAGCCCAATCCCGGTGTAGGACAAAGATACATGTTATTATAGTATTATATTATAATTATTTGCTATTATAGTGGCGCAGTAGTGCTACTACAGTTAGGGTTGAACAGGGGTTTCTATGTTAAACCTCAAATTTTGCACTTTAATATCTTCAAAACTGTTCAATGGATTTGCATGAAATGTTGCATTGCAGTCTCGGAGGGTAGATCTCTTGATGTGCCAAGTTTCTTTCTGATCTGGATAGTGAAAAGTTTTTAAAAAATCGCTGTTTCTTGCTGGGTCTTTTTTGTCATCGCCTAGTGCCCGGACAGTTTGGAATTTTAGTCTGAAATGTTCAGGGTAGAAAGGGCTTGGCCCACAGATGGGCCTTTTATTGGTTTGGTGAAAAAATCTTAATTTGTTCCAAAGTTATTCAATTTTAAAATTTCAGTTCTGAGCATGCTCAGCACAGTCTTTTAGATAGCCGCTTGGTACGAAAAAAGAATTTGCTCCATATGAAAAAGAATCCTTTATCGTACAGTAGTAATCCTTTTTTTATAGTATGTAAGTATACTTTGTAAGTTTTCAATCTGAACGCTCACCCCATTCCATCAGTAAATAGGCTGAGATGTGTACAGTATATGAGAATGGGGTGAGGGTTAGGGCTGTCAACCCCAAGGCACACCCCACGCCTTATTTGCGAAGACACAGGAGAGGTGAAACCATAATGTTTTTTCCTGTTGGTGCCTGCAGGGTGGGGTTGGGGGTTAGGGTTGGGAACCCTAATACCACATTTCCCTACTTTTGTCACTTTAACCCTAACTAGTGCATTAACAAAGTTTTTTTGCTGTATGTTATATATAATATGTTATGTCATATTTATGTTTTTTTTAAACTCTTTTTATCCTCCTACTTTACTGGCTGGAACCTCTTTCATCTGACTTCCAGTGCCTGATCCTGCCTCAACAAGAGCTTCCTGACCTGTAACCCCAGTCCACCTTTGTCTCACTTGCTAAGCAGATCCATGTGCTTCCTCCCAAGATAGGGATGCCTTCAGCTCCACGGTGACTCCTGTACATGAATCCAGTCTCCCAGCAGGCAGAGGTGAAGGCAAGGATTTGTGGGGCCCAGGCTAGCAAGGTCCGGTAGTGGGCATGATGGCAAAGAGCAGCATCACCTGTCCCGATCCTGGCTTTATCCACTTGTCTGTTGCCCCCTGATGGGAGCGGATGTGCAATGATGTCATGGAGCATCCTGTGGACTCAAAACATGCTGGCATCTGCTGCGTCCCACCAATCCTAGCACTTGCTAGAAGTCCAGGCTCATTGCCCTCTGACTGCTGCCAGGAGGCACTCTGTTGCTGGAGTCCTACATCCTTTCACCCCAGAGGAGGTGAGCTGTCCACTGGATGCTGAAGCCTCCATCCCTCTCCCTTGGCCAGCCCTTTGGTGCTCTGGGCTCATTCCCAAGCCTGGGTCATCAGCGTCTCAAGCAGTAGTGCTACTGCTGTGATGGCCAGGTTATATTACGTTATGTTATGTTATGTTATGTTATGTTCCATTCCATTCTGTTATGTTTTGTTATGTTGTATTATATGATATGTATTATTTTCTGTAATGTTATGCTAAAGTATACTATTATGCATATTATTATACATGTTATTGTAAGATACAGTATGACATATTATATTTCCCCTTCCTGTCTCCTGTTTTTGCGTCTGCTTGTTAGTCATTTTATTGTCTGCAGTTCCAGCAGCATTTCTCCCCCTGTATCTAGTTATTTTATTTATTGTTACTTTGCTTAATTATGTACATTCCTGGTTGACTCTAGTCTGTATTGCTGAGAAAATCTATATTGTGACTAACAAATACCGATGGTTTAAAGGATACCTAAACAACATTTTGACAACAAACTATTCAAAAATCTGACTCCGTAGGTGACTAAAGGAAAGGCTGCTGTATTCATTAATGCTAAAACTACATTTACATAATTTACCTAAATGTGGTTCCAGAGCATTTGAAAACAGTAAAATCAGCCTTCCAATTTAGAAAAAACTGTCTTACTTGCTTCCTAAAATGGCCGCCAAATGTGATGTCATCTGAGCCAAAGTCAGAGAGATATGTGGTTCTCTGTAGTGCTAACTAGTTCTTTTTTCCCTTTATATAGATGTGTTCCACCCAAATGGTCAAAACCATGTGCAATATTTTGTATAATGCACATGTTAGGCTATGGTTCTGTTCATTTTGTTTACTTTAACATGCTGAAATTGTATTTTAATCTATCCAACTTTCTCTGTGGCAAACCACAGTGCAGTACAAATCTTGAATAACCTGGTGGTCTAGTAGTTATAGTGGATCCAGGATGCTACAATGGGGGTGTTGGGGTGGTGTGCATGCTTAATATGCACTTTTTAAATTTTTATTAAACCTTCATATGTTCTGGTGGTATTCTTTTCTAGTACGTTTTTGACAGAACCTACAAATGTAATCCATAATTTGAATGTAAACATTTATACAATCTTTAAATCAGACTTCTTCAACAAAGTGAAATGCAGCAGCAGCTGCAAGCAAGTATGTTACTATGTGTGTGTGTGGGGGGGGGGGTTGCTGCCACACCCTTCACCAGCCCTAGAGTCACTACTTTTTTGTAGCAAAGTTCTTGTGCAGTCCAATGTTATAGTTCATACTTTCTCGAAACTCAGATATATGCTTGTCTTGTCCTCTTTTTCCGTGGGACATAATAATAATAAGAATAAGAATCAGCATTTATAGTGGTTTATAGACACTGTATCCCAAAGTGCTTTACAAGCAATACTAGACTGATAGTGAAGTGAGTGAACATGTAGTGGCAGCTTTTCCATACATTAATATCCACACACAGCCCTGGACAATTGCATGCACTGGTTTTACAGGAAGGGGAATGTTGGCCAGGACAATGGGGTCAGGTAGTGATCAAGATGCTGGCAGCCCCACATCTTATTTCTTACAGTAAATCTGCTCATATTTCTCTACTTCTGTCTTCCCCTTCCCTGAATATAGCAGTACCTTGCAAGAGTGGCCTTCTCAGTCCCCCTCTGGTATTCAGTCTTCACTATTCCTCCTCACACCGAAAACTGGTGAGCTAATCACCCTTCTGCATAATGAATGCAAGTAGTACAGTTCCTGTTTTATTTTGACATATCAAATATAAAAATATCTTTCCAGTAAGTCAGGCTCATGTCAGCAGGGAACAAGGGGAATGATGGGCTTTCCTATCCTTAAAAGATCTAGGCTACCTTTGATTAGGCACTATTAGATGACAGGTGTGTACATCATTATGCATGTCATTTAATAGTGCCTAATCATAGGTGGCTTAGATCTTATATGAGTAGGAAAGCTTATTTTTCCACTTGTGCCATGCTGCAATTGGTCTGGCTTACCAGAAGATCATGTTTATTATTAATATGTAACTATAACACGGGAGACTGTACTAACCACATTCATGATGCGGAAGGGTAGCGAACTCACCAGTTTTTGGTGTGGGGAGCAGGTGAGAAGAATGAATGCCATAGAGGAACTGAAGAGGCAGCAACAATTCTTTCCTTCAGAAGGGATTCCATCACTTTCCCTACCACAGAGGTCAAACTGACAGGTCTGTAGTTTCCTGCCTCTGTCTTGCTCCAACTTTTGTGAAGGGGAATCACATCTGCCTTCCTCCAGTCCTCAGGTACCACACCATCCTCCCATGATTTGTTAAAAAGGGTAGTCAGTGGTGTCACTAGTTCTCTCCTTAATTCTTTTAGACTTCTGGGTGAATTCCATCAGGCCTCATTGCTTTGTCCACCTTCAGTTTTAGGAGTTCTTTCAGAAACCTTTCTTCTGTGAAAGGACTGGGATTGACCCCCCTATCCAGAGTGCTTCTGTTAATTGGATTAGGCACCTCCCCTCCTCCTCTTTTGTGAATACTGAGCAGAAGTGTTCTTTCAGTATCCCTGCTTTTTCACTGTCCCTCTCTGCCCACCCACCATCCATTCTATTCAGCTTCTTTATCCCTCCCTTTGTCTTTCTATGCTCCCTGATATACCTATAAAAGGTTTTATCCCCCTTCTTAACTGAGTTGGCTATCTTTTCCTCAGTTTGGGCCTTTGCTATTCTGACTACCCTCCCTACTTCCTTCTGTCTTAACTGGTACAGTTCTCTGTCCTGTTTCCTTATACTTCCAAAATGCTATCTTTTTCTCCCTTACTTTCACCACCACCACCTCTTTTGAGAACCATAGTGGCTTTTTCTTTTGTTTTCATTTGTTTATTTGCTTCACACAAAGGCTTATTACTTCTGTGATGGCAGTTTTGATGCTTCCGCATTGTTGCTCCACTCCTCCTTCTAGCCTGTTTGCTAGTGCTTTTCTAAGGCACTCTCCCATCTTGCCAAAGTCAGCCCTGCTGAAGTCCAGAACCCTCACTTTTGTATGGCTTGACCCTGTAGCTGAGTTTATCGTGAATCACACTGTTTGGTGGTCATTGAGTAAACTGGGTCAGGAGAAGTAAACTGGGTCAGGAGTACCATCACCCCTAACCAGGGACCACCCAGTCCAATGCCACTGCCTCAAAGGATGCCGAGAACGAGGAGCACTTGGATGACAGTGGGCTCAGGGAGGGTTAGAGCAGTTAGGCAGAAGCACATCCCAGATCCTATTCCACTCAAGAACTCATATGCCACACTGGCAAATGAGGACAACCAAATAGAGGTACCCAGAGAAGTGGAAGGAAAGGATGTGGAGGTTAGCCAAGGAGGTGACCTCAGCGGGGAAAGCAGTGGACCCCAGAGGAGGAGGAGGAAGTGAATCCTGGTGGGGGACTCCATCATAAGAGGGATCCAGCTAGGAACACAGGAGGGGGAGGACAGGGAGGTGAGGTGCCTACCAGGTGCCACGGCATGGAGGGATGGAAGGAACATCCTGGGGATCACTGGGAAGGCAAGACGGAGGGTGAGCTGGATGTCATTATCCACCTAGGTACTAATGACCTGGCAAATGGGGAGCAAAAGGAGTTCAGGAAGAGTTTAGGAACTGGGAGGGTTCTCAAGCAGTACTACTTTGTCACTTTCTCAGAAGTACTACCTGTGAGAGGCAAGGAGAGCATAGGAGTGCATGCACCAGGAACTTTAACTCATGGTTGAAGAACTGGTGCTGTGAGGAAGGGTTTGGATTCATTGGTGACTGGGGACCCACCTGGAGGGATGGAGGTTTGTTCAAGCCTGCGACGCCTGCATCCATCCTGGAGGGGAATCCAAGCACTCAGTGATAAGTTTAAATGCTACATTGACAAGCATTTAAACTAGCAAAGGGGTGACAGACCAGCAAGGAGGGTACCTACTTGCTCACCCCCACAGTTAGCAGTGGAACCAGTGAACCAGAGGAGGGCTATCTCTGCAAAGCAGTGTGCAAAAGATGGAGATTAGTGCCTAAGAGGTGGATAAGCAGAAAAGGGGCAAAATTTAGCAGAAGGGCAGACAGCAAGGAGAACCAGGATAAATGACAACCAAGGAAGGGGCTGGAGTAGAACAGTGAAACAGTCTAGGAGGTCAAATCATGGAAAACCATGTGTGCAAATGCCAGGAGCCTTAGTAACAAGATGGAAGATCTGGAGGCTGTCATGGTACAGTCAGACCTGGACATTGTGGCCATCACTGAAACCTGGTGTAATGGATACCACGACTGGGAGATGACCATACCTGGCTACAACATATTCAGAAGAGACAGAGCAGGCAGGAAGGGAGGAAGTGGCACCAAGGTGAAAATGACATAAGGGCCACAGAGATCCAGGAGGAACAAAATGGGGAGAGATACTGTGGGTTAAGCTGGAAAGGAAAATGGGGACAGCTATCCGCGACAGGTGTGGTCTATAGACCACCAGCCCAGGAGGAAGAAACAGATATAGAGTTGATGCTAGCCATCCAAAGGATGGCAGACAAGGGTGAGGTAGTACTGGTTGGAGACTTCAATATTTCAGACGTGACTGGAGCATCCCAGCAGCAGCATCAACTAGGAGCAGATTTATCCTGGATTCCTTCAGGGTGCCTTCTCTCAAGCAACTGGTCATGGAACCAACTCGGCAGAAGGCAATACTGGACCTTGTGCTCACAAACAGGGACAGTGTGATGCGGGTAACAGTGGGGGAGCACCTGGGAAACAGTGACCACCAGTCATTGTGGTTTGAAATCACAGAAAGAACAGAACCAAACCACACAAAAACACCTATCCTGGATTTTAGGGGGGCAGACTTTGGGAAAATGGGGAGATACTTGAAAGAGGCATTAAGGGGAATGGGACAGGAATCAGGGGTTGAGGAACAGTGGGCAGTATTTAAAATGGGGATTACAAGAACAACAGAATTATACATTAAGCAGGTTAGCAAGAGGAAAAGGAAGAGGAGACCATTATGGTTTTCCAAAGAGGTAGCAAAGAAAGTGAAAGCCAAAAAGATTGCATTCAGGCAATACAAAAAGACACAGGCAGAAGGGGATAGGGAGAAGTACCAGGAGAAGCAAATGGAGGCAGGGAGGTCAGTAAGGGAAGCCAAAGCTCAGACAGAAGAACACATTGCAAAATCAGTGGGTAGAGGGGACAAACCTTTACAGGTACATAAGTGAAAAAAGAAAGACAAAGGGAGGGATTGTGAGACTGAAGGGGAGGATGGGGGTCAAGGTGGAGGATGACAACAGTAAAGCTGACATTTTGAACAGGTATTTCTGCTCAGTCTTTACTGAGGAAGAGGAGGGTAATGGGTCTGAAGGAGTACAAGGTGAGAATGGTGCAGAATGACACAAACCTTTACACGAGAAAGGGTCCTGAAGGAACTGGAAGTAATAAGAGTTGATAAAGCAATGTGGCAGATGGGTGCACCCCAGGGTCCTTAAAGAACTAAGAGAGTGGTTGCTGAACCTCTGGCTATCCTGTTTAACTGATCACTGGAAACAGGGGAGGTACCCAAAGACTGGAGGACAGCAGATGTAGTCCCCTTATACAAAAGTGGGAACAAAGAGGAAGCAGGGAACTACAGACCAGTCAGCCTCACCTCGGTAGTGGGGAAGATCATGGAAGCACTACTGAAGGAGAGATTGGTGGAACATCTGGTTGTCAATGGACTACAGGACCCAAGGCAGCATGGTTTCACTAGGGGGAGGTCATGTCAGACCAACCTCGCTGAATTTTTTGACTGGGTGACTAGGGAGGTGGATCAGGGGAGGGCAGTGGACATGGCCTATCTGGACTTCAGCAAGGCCTTTGACACTGTGCCACATAGAAGACTATTACACAAACTGGGGAATATGGGTGTGGGCAGGACAGTAGTGTGGGGTAGGTAACTGGCTGGGTGGCAGGACACAGAGGGTGGTGGTAATGGCTGTCACCCCACAGAGGGAAGAGTGACCAGTGGGGTACCACAGGGATCAGTGCTGGGACGGTCCTATTCAACATCTTCATCAGTGACATTGCAGGACCTAGAAGGCAGAATTTCACTGTTCGCTGATGACACAAAGCTCTGTAACAGAGTAGACACACCAGAGGGTGTAGACAGAATGAGAAGGACCTGCAGAAACTTGAAGAATGGTCAGGGTTTGGCAGTTGAAATTCAATGCAAAAGTGCAAGATAATGCATATGGGGCACAAAAACCCTGGCACAATATATCAGTTGGGGGTGAGGATATAGCATGCACCTAGCAGGAAAGGGATCTTGGGGTTGTCACTCTGATGACCTCAAGGCACGGAAACAGTGTGACAAGGCAGCAGGTAAAGCAAATAGGATGCTGGGATGTATAGGCAGGGCATCACCAGCAGGAAAAGGAGGTCATAATTCCGCCATACAAGACACTAGTGAGGCCCCACCTGGAGTACAGTGTACAGTTCTGAGACCATACCTACGTAAGGGCATAGACAGAGTAGAGAAGGTTCAGAGGAGGGCAACAAAGATGGTGCATGGATTGCATCACAAGTCCTATGAAGACAGGTTGAAGGAACTGAACATGTACTCCCTGAAGGAGAGGAGGGAGAGAGGGATATGATAGAGACATACAAGTATCTTACAGGGAGGAACAGGTGCAGGAAAACACTATTTTTAAGTGAAAAGATGTTCCAGGACTAGAGGGCATGGGATGAAGTTGGAGGAGGACGATTCAGAGGAAACATGAGAAAGAATTTCTTCACAGAACAGGTGGTGGACAAGTGGAACACCTGCCAGAGGAAGTAGTGGGGGCTGAAACAATCACGGGATTTAAGAATGCATGGGATAGACATATAAAGAATTCTGGAGGTCAGGGGTAAGGGGCAACAGACTTCTAGGAAAACAAACTGAACTTACAAGCTCAAATGGGCAGACTGGGTGGGCCATAGGCCCTTATCTGCCGACACTGTCTCTATGTATCTATGTATCTATGTATCTATGTATCATTGTTCCTAGATGGCTACCCACTTCTAGATCTGAGATCCTCTCACTATCCCCATTTGAGAATATGAGGTCTAAGATTGCTCCCTCATGAGTGGGTTCCAAAACTAGCTGTTTGAGGCATGCCACCTGAAGAGCATCGAGAATGACCCTGCTTTTGGATCTGGCTACAGCAAAGGTGCTCCAGTTAATATCTGGCATATTAAGGTCTCCCATCAACAGTATCTCCCCTTTCTCTGCCATCCTAAGGATGCCTTCTAGCATATCCTTGTCAATTCCCTCCCCCTGATATGGGGGTCTGTATACAACCCCTGTGCGGATCGTGGTGCCATTTCCAGTCTCTAAGGTCACCCACAGTGCCTCCTCTCCTCCCTGTTTACTGTTTTGTTCAGTTGCTTTTATTCCTTCCCTTACATAGAGAGCTACTCTGCCCCCTCTTCTCTCCTCCCTGTCTCTCCTGTAGGCTGTGTACCCTGGTATGTTAACATCCCAGTCATGATTCTCTGTGTACCATGTTTCTGTGACTGCTATGATATCCAGGCATCCCTCTTCCATCAAGGCCACCAGTTCAGGGAGCTTGTTGCCTAGACTACGGGCGTTGGTACTCATTACTCTCCATTTCTTGATGGCCTTACCCCTTTTTGCCCCATCCCTTTCCTTATTGCCTTTGTCATTTTCTCCATTTACCCCTGCCCTTCTCCCTATCGACATCTCTATGTTGGTGTTTACCTCACTTAGTACCCTGATTTCTTTGGAGGGGGTTTTGGATTTCTCATCTCCTCTCCAGTGCCTCCCCCCTTGGCTAGTTTAAATGCTTGCCAATTAAGAATTTAAACCTGTCACCTAGGATCCTGGTTCCCCTCCTGGACAGATGCAGACCATCACGCCAGTATAGGCCTGCATCTTTCAAGGTGGACCCCCAGTCCCCAGTGAAGCCAAATCCCTGAACTCTGCACCATTCTTTCAACCACTGATTGAATCCCATGGTGTGGAGCACTCTAGCCTCACCTGTGCCATAGACAGGTAGCACCTCCGAGAAGGTTACTGTGCGTGCTACTTGTCTAAGGCCCTTCCCCAGCTGCACAAATGCTTCTTGCACTGCTCTGATCCCTTTCTTAGCCAGGTAATTTGTCCCTAGGTGGACAATGACATCCAGCTCCCTCTCCTGTGCAGCTGCTTCAGCGATCCTGAGGATTCGCTCCCTGTCCCTCCAAGCCATGGCACCAGGCAGGCACCTTACCTCCCTCTCCCCTTCCTCCCCCAGTTCTACCTTCCTAACAATGGAGTCTCCCATCAGGAGTTGTTTCCTTCCTCTGTGGGGTCCCATGCCACCCTCCTGTGGGTCTCCTTTGTGGAGGTTCCCAGCATCCTCCTTGGTCTCCACTGTGGGTGCCTCCATACAGGAACCACAGTTTTCCAGAATGGCAAATGGATTGTGGAGAGGTAAAACTGGAGGGATGCACCTCTGTTCCACCACCCTCACCCTTCCTGAGCCCACTGTGGTCCAACTGCTCTCCTTTTTCTTGGCAACCTCTGAGGCAACAGCAGTGGCCCTGGTGGTCCCTGAGTGGGAGAGGAGGTCTCACAAATCCTGGCCAACTCAGCCTGGAGATGAGCAATCTCCTCCCTCAGCCCAGAGAGGTGCCTGCAGATGGGACAACACCGCATCCTCCAGAACGTCTTCCGGAAGACTGCTGCTCCACAGCCACTGCACTGCATCTCTCCCATCATGTCTTATTTCTGGCCCCGTAACTGTTGTTTGGAATACTTACTCTTTCCTCTGTTTATTTTTATTTTTTTCTCCCTACTTACTTACTGCCTCTGTGCCCTTTAAGTGCTTGATCTTTCTGTTTTGTACCTTCTTTCTCATGCTTTACTACAGTAAAACAAAATTTAAATACCTGTAAATTTTCTTTCTCCGATGGCTGGTCTCTGGGCTTCCATACTGATGGGCTGTACCTCCTGATGCTATCATGCAAGCAGGAACCAAAACTATGCAGCCTGGATATCCTCCCCTCCACTTCCTGTGCACACCAGTTCTTCCTAAAAAAGTCCAAATCTGGTAGTAGTATACAGTATAAACTTGGAAACAAAAATAAGAATTATTATCCAAACATTCGGCCAACTGGCCACATTTGTACATTCTGGGAGGGAAGAAGTCCAGGGACCAGCCGTCGGAGAAAGAAAATTTACAGGTATTTAAATTTTGTTTTCTGTCTCCTAAGCTGGTCTCCGGACTTCCATACTGATGGGATATACTAAAGCAGTACATCCCCTGACATCCCAAGTGGGAAGAATGTAATTGCCCTTAAGGGTCCACCACCACCTAGAGAACTCGGCGGCCAAATGATGCCTCAGCCATGGCCATCACATTCAGTTTGTAAAATGTGTGAACTGACGACCAGGTAGCTGCCCTGCATAAGTCTGCTGGAGAAGCTTCTCTGAAATCCGCCTACGAGGTGGCCATAGCCCAGGTTGGGTGGACTTTCACTGGCTCAGTCAAAGGCACTCCAGTCAGATACTGGCTGGACCGAGGTGTGGAATGCCCAGGACTCCTCCACAGCAGCGGATCACTTTCTCAGTGCCTTTGGGGCCTTGCAGAATAAACATGCCCCTATCATCAGGAGGAGGGTTAGGGGGTCTGTTACCAAGTGGTTGCATGGGAGCCTTCTTGCCCTCATGAGGACCAGAGACAAGTGCTGGGCCAATTTTAAGGTCACGATGGGCCTGACCATATTCCAGCAGTACAGGAGGCTCAGAAATGAGTGTAAAAAAGCAATATGTACTGCCAAAAGTGAATTCTGCAGAGCTGTTCTGCTGAATTCGGCTAAGACCCCAGGAGTTTCTGGAGGACTATTAAAAACATTGTCAGTGGTTCCTCCTCTTCTGAGGCTACCGACATATTCATCGATGGTGCTAGCTGCATCAATCCCCTTACCATTGCAAATGCATTTAACTTGCATTTTTCTGGCCTGTCAGCACTTACCTCTCCATCATCCTAGACTGATTGAGCTAACTGTGACCCGGTTACTGCCCAATAACTAGCTTCTGTCTTTTTCCCGCTCCTCTACTTCAGGGCTATGATGGCGTGAGAGATGCAGAGATTGCTCTCTGGTCTCTTCCCATTCTCCACTGCTGGCCATGATGGTATGGAACCCAATCTCCTCCGTCTTGGTGCCTTGTGCATTGTCTCCCCATTAGCTCATGTATTTAACCTGTCCCTTACAACTGGGATTATCCCAGACATATGGAAGGTATCCAGGGTGGTCCCTGTACTAAAGCAGGACAACCCTAAAATTCTGGACAACTACCATACGATAGCCATATTGTCTGCGGTCAGTACACTTCTGGAGAAAGTGGTGGCTGGGCAACTCTCGGAGTACATTCAGCACCATGAATTGCTGTCTCCTGCGCAGCATGGATTTCGGAAAGGGCATAGTACATCCTCTGCCCTAGTCTCTGTCTCCACCAGAATCTGACCAGCTATGGACCAGGGTAAACTCTCTGGTGCTGTCTTCATAGACCTTTCCAAGGCCTTTGACCTTGTGGACCACACCCTGCTTTGCTCTCAGTTTGGGTCCTTTGGCATGTCCCCGGTCCTTCTCTGGTTCTCCAATTACCTACATGATAGACAGCAGCTGGTCAAATATAGCAAGGTGTTCTCGGGCACCACTACTGTGTCCACAGGAGTTCCCCAGGGCTCAGTACTGGGGCCTCTGCTCTTCTCCATTTTTGTCAATGCTCTTCCCTCGTCCACTGTCCACTGCAGTACAACCCTGTATGCAGATGATCTGGTCATCCTTACTCACTTCCGGGACATTGGGGTCATTAACCTCCAATTGAGTGAGGATTTCAGGAACATCCAATCCTGGGTGTCATCCCATAAGCTGGTACTCAACCTTAAAAAAACTCAGGCCATGCTTTTTGGGTCTCTGGCCAAGATCAAGGCCTCCCCAGCTCCTCTGCACATCACCGGAATCGATGGTGCTTAGGTCCTTGTCACTGGTACTTTCAAATACCTTGGAGTGACACTAGACCCTCAGCTTGACCTTGGGCATCACATCCAGAATGTCTGTAAAGCTGTAAACTGCAAATTGGGTATGGCCTACAGAGCTAAGAGCAACCTTACCCCCACTGCATGACTGGCACTGGCTCGAGGTGTATTCCTTCCCACCCTCTGCTACAGGCTTCTTCTGTTTGCCTGCACCTCCAAAGCTCTCCTCTCAAGGTGGACTGTTTTCTACAATAATATTTGCCATTTTGCGCTTGTGGCCCCTCGACTCACCCATCACTGTGACCTATAGCAAGCTGAACTGGATCTCCTCGTCTAATTACTTAGACTTTGGCCTGGGGTGCTTCACGGGCAAGGTACTTCGCACTGGCGCCCCCCCCTGGGCTGGCGAAGCTCCTCATACCGGCTGCCTCCCCCACACTATACCCTTAGGTCACTGGGCCCTGCTATCGTCAAGATACCTGCCACTCACACCCTGATGGGAGACAGAGATTTTGCCTCATGTGCGCCCAGGTTGTGAAACTCTTTTCCTGCCCAGGTTCGCTCCACCCTCTCACAGACTTGCCTTAGATCCTCCCTTTGGAATCACCTTAAGCTCGTATCAGAGTGTGGCTGTATCAAGCCTCCATAATACTCACCTGTCCCCTGGCACCATTTCCCCATCTCTCTTCTTGACTTGCCAGACCACCTGGGGTTTGGCTCAGTTAGTAATTGCCTCTACCCGATGTTCTGGGTATGCTCTGACTGTGGCTCCACTTCTGTGGGGTCCTGTAGTGTACATAACTGTTTATATTTGCACTTCAAACTGTATATATTGTACTGTTCATATCTCTTTGCATTTTGTACCACTGTATGTACCCTATCTGGGCATCTAATGTTTTCCCCTGACTCTGTTAATCTGATTGTATCTGTACCATGTTGTCCTATGTATCTACATTGTACTCTCCTGTACTCTCCAGGGTCATTCCTGAAAATAGGCAAATGTCTTGTCTAGTGTACTTACCCGGTTAACAAAAGCTAAATAAATAAATAAATTGTAGGCAGTGATGATACCTGAACGGATCCATCTTGCTGTAGTCTTTAGAAGCTTTTTTTGCCCATATTCTAACCCGCAGTGAAAAAGAACAAACTAGAAGGTTTACGCATTGACGTCGATCTTTTAATGTAGAGCTTTACCACTCATCTGGGGTCCAGATAGTGAAATTCCCTCTCCTTGACATTTTTTTTGATGAGGACAGAAGGAAGGCAGAATCAACTCTTGGTTGCAATGAAATGGAGACAGTACCTTAGACAAAAACCTGGATCTGTTTGGAGGACTACAGAGTCCTGATGAAACCCAGTATAAGGTTCTTTAGTCGACAGAGCTCCCAGCTTGCTGATTCTTCTGGCTGAAATAATGGCTATGAAAAGGCAACTTTCCTTGTGAGATGTATAAGGTATGCCTCCTTGGGAAGTTCAAAGGGAGCCTTGGTCAATGCTATAAGGACCAAATTGAGTCTCCAAGAGGTACCTTTGGTTTAATTGGTGGGCATTTTACAGTTGCTACCCATAGGAACCTTCTAACATGGGGATGAGAACCCAGAGACTCCCCTGACTCTATTAACAAGACCATCCCAGTGCAGAAACCTGTCATTGCAAGGTGGCTGATTGCAGACCTTTGCTGAAGCCTTCTTGAAGTAATTGGAGCAGAATAGGTAACGATATTGGCTGATTTGGTGTTTGTCAGGATTGAAGCCCAAACAGGAATCTCCGCCAAATCCTGTAGTACACTTTGGAGGAAGAAATGCAGTGTTAGTACACTTTGGAGGAAGATGTGTGACACGAGTAAACCATCATCTCAATCACGGGAGCTGTATATCCTAGATCTTTGAGAGTTCCTGCTCAATCTCCAGGCCAAGAGGGACTGGTTGTGAAGTCTGGGATGTAGCACAGGGCCTTGATGAAGAAGGTTCAGGCTGATTCAAAAAATTATAGGTGGTTGCCTTGACAGGTGAATCAGAAAGGGGAACTATGGATGACGGGGCCAGTGTGGGCAGACTAGTATCAGCTCTGCCAGTGAAGCGCTACTTTGTGGAGAACTCTGGATTGGAGCTGTATGGGGGAGGCATCAAGCAGACCATACTGACCCCAGTTTAGGGAAAAGGCATCCTGAGTCACCGCTAGTTCGGCCTTCGCTAGGGAGCAGAATTGCCTGACCTTGGAGTTTTGCCGGCAGATGAAAAGATGTACCTGAGGACAGCACCACTGTTCTGTGCGGACTTGGAAGGCACTGTCCTTCAGCTCCCTTCCCCCAGTAGGATGTCCTTGTGACTGAGCTAGTCTGCCAAGATGTTTTCCTGACCTGGAACGTACACCGCCCTCAGGCTTGCGAGGTGATGTTCGGCCCATTGAACCAGCAGAAAAGATTCCCTGAGCATCCACAAGCTTCTTGTGCTGCACTGATGATTGATGTATGCCACTGATTCTCATTTGGTGTGGAAGTCCCAATTTTTGACCTCTCATGATATTGGTCCTCAGTCCTTCAATGAATGGAGGTCCTCATACATAGAAACATAGAGGTTGACGGCAGATAAGGACTGCAAGGCCCATCCAGTCTGCCCATTTCTTTTTCTACCTTATAAATGTGCCATCGGCCTTTGCTCTGTTAGTGGTCTATCTATTCATACTCATCTGTATTGCTCCCTTATGCCTATTCCATGCCTGTTTGAAGCCCTGTACTGTATTCAAAGCCACCACTTCCTGAGGTAGGCCGTTCCATGCATCCACCACTCTTTCTGTGAAAAAGAACTTCCACAAATTCCCCCTTAATCAGCCTCCCACTAATCTCATGCTGTGTCCTCTTGTCCTGCTATTTTTCTTATATTTAAACATATTAGACTCTTTCACTTTGTTAATGCCCTTAAGGTGTTTGAATGTTTTGATCATATCACCTCTCTCCCTGCTTTGCTCAATGGTATATATATTGAGCTCCATTAATCTGACCTCATATGTCTTCTGATGCAGTCCCTGCACCATTTTGGTTGCCCTTCTCTGTACTGCCTCAATTTGGTTAATGTTCTTGTGAAGGTGTGGCCTCCAGTACTGCACGCAGTACTCCAGATTGGGGTCTAACCAGTGTCTTGTAAAGAGGGATTATTACCTCCCTCTTACTAATTGTGATACCCCTATTAATACACCCTAACATCTCCCTAGCCTTACCTACTGCTTTAGAGGTCTGCTTGGATGATTTCAAGTCATCGGTGATGAGGATGCCCAAGTCTCTTTCTTCCTTTGTGACTGCCAGCAACTCCCCTCCCAGCCTATAGGTGGCTTCAGGGTTTCTCTTCCCTATGTGCATGATCTTGTACTTCTTTACATTAAATCCCAGTTGCCGCTCTTTTGACCATTTTGCTAGTTTATCCAGATCTCTTCTCATTCTGACCACCCCATCTGGATCATCTACTCTGTTGCAGATCTTGGTGTCATCTGCAAACAGACAAGCCTTACCCTCTAGTCCATCTGCAATGTCACTAATGAAGATATTGAAGAGGACTGGCCCCAGGACTGATCCCTGAGGTACCCCACTTGTGACTTGCATCTCTGCTGACTGTATACCATTTACCACCACTCTCTGTTTTCTGCCCACCAACCAGTTTGCCACCCAGTTGACCAACTTCTGACCCACCCCAAGCCTACCCAGCTTATTTATGAATTTTCTATGTGGAACAGTGTCGTAAGCTTTACTGAAGTCAAGGTAGGTGATATCAACTGCTTCCCCTTGGTCCACCACTCTGATTACCCAGTCAAAGAAATCTATGAGATTAGTTTGACAGGACCTTCCCTTTGTAAACCCATGCTGTCTTGGATCCTGTGCCCCTATGGATTCCAGGTGTTGCACTATCCTTTCCTTAAGGAGTGCCTCCATAATCTTGCCATCTTGCCCACTACTGAGGTAAGACTGACTGGTCTGTAGTTCCCTGCCTCTTCCCTGCTACCACTCTTGTGGAGTGGGATCACATGAGCCCTTCTCTAGTCTTCTGGGACCTCTCTTGTGCTCAGAGACTCACTAAATAGTTCTGCTAATGGCTCTGCTGGTTCCACCCTTAGCTCCTTAAGTACTCTGGGATGTATGCCATCAGGTCCCATTGCCTTGTCCACCCTGAGCTTAGCGAGCTCTTGTAGGACCCTTTCTTTGTGAAGAGAGAGTGCTCACCTCCTCCCACCATGTCCATGGTGCTGAGCTGTGGGCCCTGCCCTACCTTCTCTTCAGTAAATACTGAGCAAAAGTATCTATTTAGGATAGATGTTTTACAGGTCCTCCTCCTCACATGCCCCTTTTCTCCTTTGAGCTTAGCAATACCCCCTCTAGACTTTCTCCTTTCACTACTGTATCTATAGAAAGTCTTGTCACCTTCTTTTACTGTTCGTGCTAGTGTTTCCTCAGTTTGGGACTTTGCCTGCCTTACTGCCTTCCCTGCTTCCCTTAGGGCAGTTTGGTATGCCTCCCTATCTTCATCCCACTGTGTTCCCTTTTATTTCCTGAAGGTCAGCCTTTTGGCTCTGACCTTTTCTGCTACTGTATTTGAGAACCAAAGTGGTTTCCTTCTTCTTTTGCACTTCCTTTTCTGTCTGACACAATGGGATGTTGCTTCAAGTATTGCATCCTTAATGCTTGCCCACTTTGCCTGTATCCCCTCACCTGTGTTTCTTTTTGCCAGGGCTAGCTTAACTCTGTTGGCCATCTTATCAATGTCAGCTCCTCTGAAGTCCCATAAGTGTGCCTTGGAATGGGATGATTTAGATGTAGAGGCCAAATTGAACCATACCATGTGATGGTCATTGGCCCCCAGGTGACCTTCTACCTGGATATCTGTGATCCCTTCCCTGTGAGTCATCTGGTGAGAAATTGGGATCTTTTGGTCCTGGTTGTGTCTGGACTGTGACCACAGTATGAGGAGGTTTACTTGGATGGGTCACATGTGAATTCATGCCCAGGGAACTGTATCGGACGGAGAAACCATAGTCCCCATGAGCTGCAAGAAGTCGTGAGCCAGCAGCTGGTGGGCCATCTGAAATCTCTTGATGAGCTTCTGCAGGTCCTCAAATTTTATTTCGGTGGAAACACCCTGTTCACTTGTGTCTTGAAATCTGCCCCCAGATGGTTCAAGGTCAGCGTTGGAATTAAGGAGCTCTTCTTCCAGTTGTGACCAACTCAAGTGCCGAGAGGCACCATACGACCTAGACCACTGCTTGTACCACTTGACAAAATGCAGTGCTCTGATGAGAATAGTGTGCAGGTAAGGAAAAAGCTGTAACCCTTGGCTCCGGAGCAGAGCTATGTCTGTCACTAAGAACTTGGAGAAGACTCTTGTAGCAGTTGAATGCCCGAATGGAAGAGCCTTGAATGGGAAGAGCTGTCGCCCCACTTTGAATCTGAGAGCTTGCCTATGTGCTTCTATGTGCTTCTAGATGGGAATGTGAAAATTGGCATCCTGCAAGTCGATAGATGCCAAACAGTTGACTTGATGGAGCTCCTTAATGATCTGTTGCACACAAAGTGGTTTAGAAATCTCAGGTCCCAAACTGGTCTGAATCCCCCTGTGCATTAGGGAACAATGAAGAAAAGTGAGAAGAGGCCCTGGTTGAATTCTGTGCTGGTGAACCCACTTGATAGTCCCAGGAGGTAGAGGGTTTGTAACTACTGTCTGGAACAGCGCACATTTTCTGCTGAGTCGCACAATATAGACAATGGCACCACATGAGGTAATGGTGGCACCGAGTCAAACTTGATTCGGTATTCCTTGCGCATGATGTCTAAACCCATCTGTCTGTTGTTGTACGGACCCATTCCTTGTGAAAATTGGAAAGCCTGCCCCTGTAGTGAGAATGGGGTCAGGCTGTGCAGCATGCAAGGCTGAGCCTGGAGCTCATCATCGATGAACCCTACTCGAGGATGGGTTTGAAATGTTTCACTGATGTTGTTGTTCCCCCAGGCCTGTAGGGTGACACTTCCCCCTCCTCTGAAGTTATGCTGATTCAGGGAGGAAAACCCCATTTGTTTACCAGAGAAGTTCTGTTTTGCCCTTTGATATCATTTCGGCATGAAAAATTCCGCTTGTGACCTGCTAACTCAGACTTTTCTCTGGTCTAAGACTGTGGCAAGTGCATCATAGTGGTTTCTCCTGATTCTTTCACTGCTTCTTTGAAGGCGGAGCCGGACAGAAGATAATCTTAATGCTGCTGGGGGCCTGCTGACCAGGACTTATCTCTGGTCTTTGTCTGCAGCCTGTGCTCCATAATGGTTTCCCCTGATTATAAACTGCTTCTCTGAGAGTGGAGCCAAATAGTAGATAACCTTCGTAGGCAGCATTGACCAAGGGAATCTTGGAGAAGCATCTGCTTGCCAAGTGCAAAGCCAGAGGTTGTGCCACGCTGAAGTTTGATAGAACATGGTTCTAGCAGTGCATTTGGCTACTGCCTCCAACACATCTGCTAAATAAATGGAGGCTAACCCAAAGAACTGGAGCTGCTGCAGTGCTGCCTTGTTTTTCTCAGAATCTTCCGCCAGCTGGAAGTTAGGACCTTGGCCATGAAAGAGTGGCTCTGGCTAAGAAAGGATTATCTGTTACTGCCTTGAGCTAAGTTACTGATGATTGGAAGGCCTTCTTAAGATGCATCCACTTTCCTGACCACCGGGTCTCAAAGAGTGGCCTCTCTCTCTGCTGGACTAATGGTTTTCTTTGTCTTGGCAAGTTATGCAGAGAGGTGCTCCTCCTCCTCATCAAGATGACAGGAACTTGGTTGTCTTCTGAATCGCCATCCTGTGGATCTTCCTCTCCAGGGGCTTGGAGGCTGCAATTTGGAGCATGTGGGGCCCAGGGTAAATGCTCTGTTTAGCGAATCTATTAGATCTGGGGTCAATGAGATGTGGCCAGTTTTTTTGTCCTCCTGTGTGAACACGTGCACCTCAGTCCAAGCGGCCTGATGCTGATCCGAACAAGCAGATGAGGAGGGGGCCTCTACCAAGTCCTCCACCCTGGAGGTCGCTCCCTTCTTGCCTGCAAAGGTGGCCAAAAAGGAGGGATTTGCTTTTTCTTGGTATCTCCTGCCCTTGGGAGGCTTGTCCGCCAACATAGTGTGGCCTAATCTCAATGTCCCTGAGGAATGGGATCCCCTTCCCCGTGAGCCTCAGGGCACTATCCCCAGTATGAAAGCCTGTAAAGGTGGCCAAAGGAGGAATTTTGCAGCTTGATTCCAATGCTGTTGAGAATCACCACACTCCTAAGAACTGGGGCTTCTCTAAGCCATTGTACCCCAGCACTATCATGAAGAGTTGGAGGCCTTCTGAGTTATCCTTTGGGGACCCCCTTGAGAGGCTTCCCAAGTTTATTACTGTGCTTGGAAGAAACACTGCTTGCTAACCCCTTAAATGCTTCTCACAACTGATCCTGTGAAATGTTATAGCTATGCAAGCCTTGGAAGAAAAGCTGATTGCTAGCCCCTCAATTATGCTAAGGGGCTGTTAGCATCGATGTGTGGCTGTATGAATGCTTCCAGCCTTCGATGAGGAGATTGACAGTTACTGGGGCTGTTAGTGCTGATGAGTAGCTGTATGAACGCTTCCAACCATCGACAAGGAGATTGCCAGTTACTGCTTTCAGTGGGGAGTATGCTCCTTAACCCAACATGCTGCTGTTGATGGGTAGTATTCTCCATAACCCAATTTATGTGTGTGTGTGTATGTATATATATATGTATATATATATATATCCCTATTTCTGAGGCCGTGATGTCAATTGACGGCTTTTTAGAGCTGAGGGGAATTTCAAGGCGGGCTGTGCAGCAGCGAGGCTGAGACCCAAATCACAAGAAAAACTCTGCTAGGAATGTGGGCCAGTCTGTACAGCGTGCAAGGCTGAGACTGGAACCAAATAGAAAAAAAGAGCTTTTGTAATGCTGCTCTTATCCATTGTTGAGGATATCCAAAGAGAAAAAAAAAATGAAACTTACAGTCTGATGTCTTCAGCTCTGCCATGAGGAGACAATGTGGGCCAGTCTGTACAGAATGCAAGGCTGAGACTGGAACCAAACAGAAAAAGAGCTTTCATAATGTTGCTCTTGTTCAATGTTGAGGATCTCCAAGGAGAAAAATAAAAATGAGACTTACAGTCTGATGTCTTCAGCCCTGCCATGAGGAGACATAGCTCTGCTACAGAGTACCTGCCTTTTGGAAGACAGGAAGTAAACTGGTGTGCACAAGAAGTGGAGGGGAGGATATCCAGGCTGCAGAGTTTTGGTTCCTGCCTGCCTGATAGCATCAGGAGGTACAGCCCATCAGTATGGAAGCCCGGAGACCAGCTTAGGAGAGAGAACGTCCCCTTCTCTAACCTGCCCAGCTATCTGCTCACTGGGCCTCATGTTCAAAACTCTGTTGTTAATCTGTACACAAACTTTCATTCACAAGCACACCGTGCCATCCTTCATCTCCACCACCTCCCAACTTCCTGGACACGTCAGTTCAAAATGTCCCTACCTGTCTTCAAATATCACAGTATTGGACCACCCTAATGGCTAGCCTGTTTGTTTGCTGCGAGGGGGACCTGGATTTACAAGTTGTGTCCAGAACACAGGCAAGATGGAAGGGATCCGGAACTGCCTGGATCTGAACAGCCTCAGGTGTGGGAAAAGTGTAATAGCATGCTGTATCTCTAATTGCTTGATGGCCCCCTCTTGGCACAGGGAGGAAGGGGTCATGCTGCCAGCACTGGACTATGAGGATGTAATTGTCACAGACAAAAGCAGTTGTTTGCTAGAGGGTAATGATCACAGATAAAGAGGTGCTTTGTCCAGAAGGGTCGTACATAAAGAAAGTAAGTTACATAAAGTTTTAGGTCAAAGATCATGGATCTTTTGCATTATAAAATTGTGGAATGATTAACCTAATTATATTTTAGCATGTAATCCACTGTATACTTTTAAGAAATCTCTGAAGCAGTATTGTCTTACTCTTTCGACATGTTCTTATCATTATTAATTTGTTTTGTTCACTGTATTGTATTGTATTGTATTGTTGTTTCTGTTCCAGGTCACCCATGAAAATGGACATTTGATGCTCTTGAGTGTTTACCCAGTGATCAAATATTAAATAAAATAAATAAAATAAAAAAGTGAAAAGTGATTTGCTAAGGGTCACAGATGGAAACATAGAAATGTAGAAGTTGACGGCAGATAAGGACTGCAAGGCCCATCCAGTCTGCCCATGGAGGAGGTATGCTATCAGTGGGTGAGTTGCAGGATGGGAAACTGGATATAAACTTAGGTAGGCAGCTACTGGGGTTAGTAAGACAGGGTTCAGGCTGAAACAGACAATGTATGAGGATCAGGAGATGGGATTCAGACTAAGGGAAGTAGCCACTGGGGGTCCAGACAGACAGAGTCTGGACTGGGCACACAGCCACGTATACACTGGGGTCAGAGAGACAGGGTCTGGAATGAGGTAAGCAGCTACTTGGATCAGAGAGGCAGTTTACTAAGTGAAGAAAGCAGCCACTGGGGTCAAAGAATCAAGCTCGCAACTCAAGTATGCTGCCACTGGGTTTAGAGAGACAGGGTCCAGACTGAGGTCTGCAGCCACTGTGGTTGGTGATGCAAGGCCTGACTGAGGTAAGCAGCTGCTAGGGTGGGGGAGGCAGGGCTAAGACTAAAGTACACAGCCACTGGGTCAGGCAGATGGAGTTTTTACTGAGGAAAGTAGCCAAAGTGGTTGGAAAGACAGGATCTGGACAGAAGTGTGTAGCCACTGGGGTAGGAGAGACAGGGTCCAGAGAGAGGTATGCAGCCACTGGGGTAGGCACGACAGGACACAGACTGATTTAGTCATCCAGTGAAGTCACAGAAAAAGGTTCTGAACTGAGGTAGGCAGCCGCTTGGTTTGGGAATAAATTAGGGCTGGGCAGACTGTTCTGTGGGAAATCTGGACCCCCAGATTGAACCCGAAATCCACAGACCCAGATAAATACAGACTTTGCCACAGAGGTCTGGTTCCGGGTCTGTGGAAATGCCATTTCTGCAATTGTATTTACTATTGCCATGGAGATGCCATCGGCATGCACGCTCCATGTACAGGCAGCTGGTGGCATCCAATCAGGCAACAGACAGTCACGTGACACACTTATGGTATATAACCATGCTGAGTGTGCAATGCGTCCCAGATGAGAGAGGAGGATGGTCGGAGGAGCAGGAGCACCTTGGTAGAGATGCTGCCAGAAAAAGTTGCCAAAAAAAAAACACAAATATAAAAGCAAAAAAATTGAAGGGAGGGAAGAGAAACTAGGGAGAGTCAGAGAAAGGAGACCTACCAGAGAAAGGGGGGGAGAGAGAAACTGATTGAAAGGGGAGGGTGACAGCGGGTCAGGAGTCTGGACCTGGTGGAACTGGAGAAAGGAGAAATCTGGAGGGACTGGGGAGATGGTGGTGGCCTAGGTGGCAGCCGGTGGGGATGCAAAAGGTGGGCAGTGTGGCAGTGTGGCAGTGTGACTGTATATACATGAGCAAGGGCAGGCTAGCAAAATCTTTGACTTGTGCCATTGCAGAAGATCCAGTGGAGAGAGGGAGAGACTACTGGAGGCTCAAGAGAAATTTTACAGTTACAGAAAATCCCAAATGAAAGTTTTTTTCTCTTCTTGGTCTCAGACAGTGTAGCTATGTGTACTTTACATGAGAAAGGACAGGCTGGCAGAATCTTTGACTTGTGCCATTCCAGATCCAGAGGAGAGAGGGAGAGACTACTGGAGGCCCAAGAAAGATTTTACAGTTACAGAAAATCCCAAATGATTTTTTTTTTCTTTTCTTGGCCTCAGTCAGTGTAACTGTGTACATGAGAAAGGGCAGGCAGGCAAAATTTTTGACTTGTGCCATTCCTGATCAAGAGGAGAGAAGGAGAGACTACTTGGGGGCCAAGAGAATTTTTACAGTTACATAAAATCCCACTTTTTTCCCCTGGTTTCACTGTAGCTATGTGTACAGGGCAAGGGCAACAGGGTGACAAAATAAATCTTTGACTTGTGCCATCCAATCATGAATCACAATCACCTGTTAACATTCATTCACAATCTCATCCAGAGGGGGGAGAGAGAAAGACTGCAAGGGGGCTGATGATAAATGTAACAGTCCCAGAAATGTCAAATAAAATGTATTTTCCTTGCTTCAGTGTGGCTGTATGTTATGGGCAAGGGCAGCAGGGTGGCAAAATAAACCTTTGACTTGTGACATCCAGAGGAGAGAGTGAGAGAGAAAGACTGCAGGGTAGACCATAATAAATGTAACAGTCCCAGAAATCCCAAATAAAATTTTGTTTCCTGGCTTCAGTGTGGCTGTGTGTACAGGGCAAGGGCAGCAGGGTGGCAAAATAAACTTTTGACTTGTGCTTTCCAATCACGAATCACGATCACCTGTTAACGTTCATTCACAATTTCATGTATTAAAAAAAAAATACTGTTCAGACAACATACAAGTTGATGCACCTGTGCTGCTGGCTGTGGGTGGCCCAGGGGATAATCTGACTTTGTGAATTGTAGCAGGCTGTTTACAGTGCAAGACAAGTAAAGTACAAGTACTGTACACACAAGTGTCATCATCATCATCATCACTCATTCCCCATTATTCCACCTTATTATCGTTAGTTTTATAGTATATTGTGTTACATTACGTATAAGCATTAACCAACCCCTAGTGTGGGGACTGCGTACAGCAATGCGCCAGATGTGTCTGCAACTCCAATTCAAATTCTGAGGCACACTTAACAATTGCTGAATGTAACTGTACTGTAGAAGTCAGTCAGGTAATCTTGGAAAGAAGTGGTGGTAGACTACTGTGCTGTCGGTATGCTGTGTATAGTTACGAGTCACAACAGTAAATTTGTCCCTGGTCTGTGGGTGTGGGTGGGAGTCATCAGAAGGACATCACATTAGTTAGAGGGATCTTAGTTTCTTTACAGGTTAGAATACTAATGATATAGGTATTTGCATCTGTCTGTCTGTCTGTCTCTCCCTCTGTCTCTCTCAGCATACTCCTGTCACGGACCTGAGCAGGATATGCCACCATTACAGACCAGCCATGAAGTGGTTAGTAGCAAGTGATTTATTTTTTATTTAGCAGTTTAACATTAATTTTTATACAAATAATTCATTAAATTATTTCCTTTGGGCCTCTGTGTCAAATGTGACCGACTTTGGCCACTTTTATGTATGTTTTTGCATTTTTTCAAATATTTGTCAATAAAGCAGAACTAATCAGAACAAATCAGAACTTCACCATGTTCCAGTTCTCATTTTAATAAGGGTCAGAATTTCACCAAGTTCTCCCAGCCATAGAATAAACAGAGAATTAAAATCAAACATTACATCACCCACTGCCATTTCATAGCGTACATTGGCCCCCATATTCCAATGTGTGGATAGTGCAGCACAAATGGTTGTGCAGCATGCTAGAGTAAAGCAGTGTTTGTCTAGCCCCCGATTAGCTGACTCCTAATCCCACATGAATTGCATTGTTAGTGGTGGGAAATGAGAAGCAGATATTGACCATTTAAAGTCTCTGCATTCTACCAGCCTTAGGTGTGGTATGACTTAGGTGACAGGGGAGGTGTGCAGCTTGGGCGTATTTCTTGACAGTCAGTTAACATTTGTATCCTATGTGTCCATTGTAGTCAGGAACTGCTTTTATCATTTGAATAACATCTCCAGGCTGCACCCCTGAGCGACAAGTCCAGGTCAAAATCATGTGGTGAAAAATGGCGTGGTCAAAAAGCGTCCTGTGTGGATATCACAACCATGCAAATATAAATAAACCAACTCTGAAACTCAGCACACTTTTATGTCTGCCCAATTTTGACCATGCCGTTTTTCACTGCGTGATTTTCACTGGATACGCTGATTGACTATGCTGATCTTGTCACCTTAGAAAATGCCCTCATTTATTCTCATTTTGACTACTGTTGTGCACTCTATACAGGCTACCTGGGGGCCAATTGCATTGTCTGCAGCTAGTTCAGAAGACAGCAGAAAGGTTCATGACATAGCATATTACTCCATTGCTATGGGCACAGGGCTGGCTGCCTTTTACATGCCGCACTGATCTCTGAGTCCTTACATACAAATCCTTGAAAGGGCTGGACCCCCAGTACCTTGGCGAGCTCCTGCCTTCCTATGCACCTTCCAGGGATTTGAGGTCCAGAGGGCAGGGACTTCTTCAGGTGTCTCACTCAAAATTAAAGTCTGCTGGAGATCTGATTTTAACAGTGACTGCCCTCAGCCTCTGGTACACACTTCCTGAGGGGATCTGCACTGCTACTGCAGTAGCAATTTTAAAATATTTAAAAAATTCCTACTCCTCCAATCTTATAGATAAGTCCAGTTGACTCTGAATTTTATGTTATTTTTTATTTTTAGGTTATTTGTGATGTGGATTTAATATGTGTGATTGTTTTAATCAGGTATGTTTTACTGTGGTTTGTAAGATTCGTATTGTTGAGTGATGCACGGGCACTCCAAGCTCTGGAGGGCACCTTGTATAAATAAATAAATAAATACATACATAAAAAACTAAACCCTACTAGTGCACTGCCGCTCTGGAATGATATTTATTCATGCATAGCACCCCTGTCTGGTGTATGCTGCATGCGCCAACAAAGGGCTGAGGTACTGCTGTGCAAAGTGCAGAAGCGCAGTGCACCACGGCCCCCATGCTGTCAACAGACAGCTAGGATCAAAGTGGGCTAGCGTGTCCCAAATGGGTTAGAACCTTTGCTCTTCACTGCTGTAATTTAACACCAGCATGTTAATAAACACACAAGGTGTGCAAGGTGCTAAGAGGCCATTTGCATGCACTTAAATGGCTGTCATTAGATCTGCAAAATGTCTCCTCACCTTTGTATGTGTAGAGGTATTGCATAGAGAGGCACTCTCTGCCCTGTCCCACCCCTAAATACGATGCCAGGCATAATGATTTGAGTATATAATCCCTGGTGGACTAGTGGCCCCCCTCTCAATCCCCATTTGCTAAATCAGACTAATACCTGGGAGTTGCCCCCTCCCTCACAAAATCCTGGTTTGCTATTTTAGACTTGTATATCTGAGGCTGGATTTTCACCCCATCAGGGACTAAGTCCCAATTCTCCACAGGTGCTGTCTGTCACATCTGCATGGTGGCACTTATCCAGACTGGTACTGTTTGCCATACCATTCACAGTGAAATGTAAAAGGTGACACTGTGTCCCTTGACATAAAGGATGTGACTCTGCAACAGCTCAGGAAGCAGGCTGGAGACTGGCACTGTTAAAATGATGCTGCCCTCTTAAGTT
Organism: Neoceratodus forsteri; assembly: GCA_016271365.2. Classification (NCBI taxonomy): domain Eukaryota; kingdom Metazoa; phylum Chordata; order Ceratodontiformes; family Ceratodontidae; genus Neoceratodus; species Neoceratodus forsteri. Next base: position 1,026,912,512 of record CM028130.1, on the reverse strand, counting down.
AATGGTAATGCATTATAATGCAAGCAATTGTTTGTACTGCAGGCAGATTTTCAACTACTATTCATTTGCATGGTTTGCTTTGAATATGGTAACCTGCCTGACCCTTGCAAAAGCACTTTGCAGCCACAAACAGCAAGCAAGGGAAGGACAGCAGTTGTAACCCACAGTGTGATGCGACTGCATCAGCAGAAGCCTCATTTTGTGACACAAACTGAGAGTCAGTCTATTGTATGAATAGAGCAACTGTGGACCTAGATACAGTCTTGTGGATGCAAACTGTGCTTTGCGGGGAGATGGCAGTAATTTTGAACACTGGGTCCTACAGTATGTACAACATTCCAAAAACAAGTTCATTTAGTGCCAAGCCCAGACGCACTTCTAACCCCAACAGAGGATTACTGTATAGAATAGAATAGAATAGAGTAGAATAGAATAGAATAGAACAGAACAGAACAGAATAGAATAGAATAGAATAGAATAGAATTTGGATTTATGTAACCCAAAACGCTTTCTAACACAATGAGTTAGATATTCGTAGTGCAGGGACTTTTTGTGGTATACATGCAGCAGCTATGAATCGCATTGATACTGCAGGAGTCAGTGGATAGATTAATACCTTTTATTGGCCCAATATATGTCTTGAACAAAGGTGGTTGGTATAGTACTCAAGCTTTTAGGGCACATGGTTGCCTTCATCAGGTGCAACAAAATTCAGAACAGAAGCTAAATTTACTAATATACTAATAGTAGAAGACGTGTAAGTCTGATTAAAGGTAACTAATTACACAGTGACTCCTGTTTTCCAAGGACCAGTATGACACACACACACACACACACACACACACACACACTATTAGAACCTGCAGTATTGGAAGCTAGCTAACATATCTCCCCTACTTTTTCAAAAAGTGCCATGGGGCTGTTAACCTCCACCTGGGCAGACACCAGAGGTGGCAGAAAGGAAGGGACCTTGATTTAACATTTCATCCAAAGAATAGTATCTCCAACAGGGCAGCATTGAAGGGTCAGTGTTTGGAATGTGCCTGATGTGGGACCTGAACCCTCAGCCATTCGATATTCCTAACCCAGAGGTGAACATGTTACCAACTGAGTCACTGATACTGACACAGTACATAGATCAATAATCTGACTCCAACAACCAGCACTTCAAGAGTTAAGACCTAGTATGTTATTGATTTTGTTTGGCTCTGAATTCCTGCTAATAATCTTTTAAGCAGAAAATGAATGTAGGATTTATTTTGCTTTTGTTAAAGCTGACTGAAGGTAAAAACTGAAGACTGGCAAACAAAAACCAAAAAAACAACCCCCAACCAACAAATTGATCTAAATGTTAGCAGATTCCCTGTGTATCCCCCAACGTGTGTTGATGCAAACAAACGGCAAAGTTTTTGTTTTAAAGATCGTAAAGATATCACATATGTGAAACACAAAGCAATGCTTTCAAACCTGTGCTATTGGTGGGGCGTTGGACTACTGCCAGCACATAGCAGCAGTTTCACACGTCAGTATCTCCAGGGCTTTTTGTGTTTTGTTTCCACTTATGCAAATGCGGCTGCTGTTGGGATGGAAATAATAAAAAAAAAAAATCCAACACATTCCATTCTGGTTCTCTGGGAGTCCAGGATCCCGATACAGCAAGTATTTCTCTCTGGGTCCATATGCGAACTCCGGGCCATGCGTCATTTGTCTTTTTCTGGTATTTATTTGTCCCCACCCCCACCTTCCAGACCCCTTCTGCTTTCCTTTTTGCTCTTAGGAATTTGCAAACATTTGCAACGGATCAATACTGCTATTGATTATTCATTGTGAGAGACCAGCGCGCTTCCTCTGATATGGGTTTGGCACAGTGTGTGCTGCAGCAGGGACGGAGACTGCCGCCCTGCATTCTTACCAACGGCTGCTTGGCATGGAGATACAGAGAGTGGAAAGGGAAAGAAAGCAAAACCGAGACAGAGACAAACACATGCAGGAGGCTAAGAAAATAGTCCCAGGGCATCTTTGAAAGCTGGGGTTGAGGTTGTGTGGGGGAGGTAGGTCCCAATGTTCCGGCAGCTGCTGTGTGCATGTGGATTCAGCTATCGGTGTGGAAAATTGTACTGACTCACATTTCTGGTTTCTGCTACGTCAGAGAGAAGGGGATTCCTTGGCTTCATGACAGAACAGCAGCAGAAGAAGAAGATGGGGGTGTAGTGAGCTAATCCTGGAGCTCACTAGTAATGCTGGGAACGAGCGAGGGTCTGGAGGAGGGAGCCCGTCAGCCTTGTCTGCCACTGTGGCATGCGTCCGGGAGGATTTCCAAATTAAATCAATTAACAACGAAGAAAAAAAAAAAACAAATATATAATTACACAGCATCCAGCCGTGCTTTCATTGCGGGCAAACATGCCGCTGTTTAACATATGCGCGCAGTGGTTCGAGGCGACTGTTTTGCATTTTTTCGCTTTTTGTTTTAAACAAGGAGGTACTGTATTTTGGATGATGACCAGATCGACTAATCAGATGCCTTATTTCCAAAAGCATCTGTAAACAAAAGGGGTGGGTACAAGCACAAAATGGACAAAAAAAAAAAAGAAAGGAGAAAGTCTTGGCCCAGAGCCAGAGAAGCCAGGGAAACGTCTCAGTGATTTGGCTAGTGGCGTTCCATTGATCCACATTCTTGTTTCTGATAGACCAGGCAGTGGGGGATTTCTCAACATTGCGGAGCTGCTGAGGAAAACATCACTGGTACTGACAGCGCTGGCAAGGATCACTACTGCGGCAACTGGGCAAGTGGAATGCAATGGCAGCGCCACATGGCTGCAGAGAAGGAGGGCACCAAGCTGTATGTCACAGCTATTAAAAGCCTTTTATGTCTCCTTAATTGGAGCCTGACGCTCCCCCAAAACCTATTTTATGTACAGCTGCTGCAGTCTATAAAAAGTGCTTGTAAAGAAGATATGGCAGGAGCCAGCCTCTCTTCGGTCTGCTTTGGGAACTTGTACATTCTTTTAGTAACACCGTGACCACAGCTAACCAGGGAGTTCAGGAAATTGGATGTCCCTGCTTTCCAAGCAATGGGAGCCTGCCTCTGCAGTGTTTGCATGGGGAATGGACCACCACTTTTACTTGGATTAGAGACTGTGCAGCGATGCCCAGGATTTACTGGAGAGGTGCTGACTAGGGGGGGCAGGAAGAAAGGAAGACACAGCCAATCAGATTGAGTGGAGTACACTTCACCTTGCAGCCTTTAGGTCAAATATGGAGAAGTATATATGTGTGTGTGTGTGTGTGTGTGTATGGAGGGGTGTGTGTATGTGTGGTGACATACTGAGTGAAAAACATAGCAAAGGAGAGGAGTGAGACAGTGAGAGAGAGAGAGAGAGAGAGAGGGAGAGAGAGAGGTGTGTGTGTGTGTGTGTGTGTGTGTGTGCGGTGTGTTAAATACATGCAAGGAATTAACAATTCTGTCTGGCACCTCTTACAGTGCTTGGATACCCGGGAGACACTGCTGAGATCTGATCTGAATGTATAATGCAGAAGAGTGAATTAGCATACTAACTAAGGCATGTCGGCCCCAAGCCACTGACAAACAGCCGGCTTTTGTTTTACAGGGGCTGATGCTGAGAAGCGAGAGGCCCGATCCTACTGGGCAACCGGCTGTCATTTTTTTGCATTTTTGATTCTCATTTTTAATGCTCAAGTTTTAAGTTTCCAGTGATACAGTTCAGACTCTTTCACTGTGACATTCAGTGCCAGCTCTTGTAACTCCCTTTGAAAATGAACTGGGCTTTTGCAGGAATGGGTTCATAAGCTGAAGTCACTGCATGAAACAGGTGTGATGAGGTCAGTTTCAGGGAACAGTGTCAATTCTTCTGTCTTTAAAAGGTTACTGTGTGGGAGCATGGGGCACTTGGCCGGGGGATGGTGCTTACATTCCAGGTAAAGCTCAATCACTATGCTGTCCCTGTAGGTGACACAAATGTCATGGTAGCACTGAAACATCAGCGTGGCTCATATAAGGTAAACTCATGACTGATTTACTTTAGCTTACTCCATTATAGTCACTGTTGGACTCATTTGCAATGCAGACCCTAAGCCAAGGGCATACACCTCTGGCAGTGCAGGTAATGTCCAGTGCTCACACAATTGTGCACATGTGTTGCTGACTGAAACCATTTTGGGGTCTAATGGCTTGCCCTGCCACAGCCTGGCAATGAAACGAGTTTGGGATTGGGTCAACCCTCAGACATGTAATGAGCAAATACTAGTTTGGGGTCTACAACACTACTCTGCCGAAGGCATTCATTGAGCAGTTTGCGGCCTGCAGCCCTTTCCTGCCTCAGTCTGGCATGAAGCCGAAACCAGTTTGCGACCCAGACAACTCTGTTTGTGGCCAGCACAGAGCTGAAAACGGTTTGGGACTTGGCCTGTTTTCCCCAAGACCTGCAGTGACAGGCAACCAGTGAAGGTAACTGGTATATTCTGCCACTAAAACAATCTGAGGCATGTTCTACCCTACCACAGTCTGCAACCTAAGGCCTGTTCTACCGTGCCACAGTGTGCAACCTGAGGCCTATTCTGGTCTGCCATAATGTGCAACCTGAGGCCTGTTCTACCGTGCCACAGTCTACAACCTGTGGCCTGTTCTACTCTGCCACAGTGTGCAACCTGAGGCCTGTTCTACCCTGCCACAGTCTGCAACCTAAAGCCTATTCTACCCTGCCACAGTCTGCAACCTGAGGCCTGTTCTACCCTGGCACAGTCTGCAACCTGAGGCCTGTTCTACCCTGGCACAGTCTGCAACCTGAGGCCTGTTCTGTCCTGCCACAGTCTGCAACCTGAAGCCTGTTCTTAGCTGCCACAGTCTGCAACCTAAGGCCTGTTCTACCCTGCCACAGGCAGTAACTTGAGGCCTGTTCCACCCTGCCACAGTCTGCAACCTGAGGACTGTTCTCCCCTAACACAGGCTGCAACCTGAGGCCTGTTCTACCATGCCACAGTCTGCAACCTAAGGCCTGTTCTGTCCTGCCACAGTCTGCAACCTGAGACCTGTTATTCTCTGCCAGACAGTAACCTGAGGCCTGATCTACCTTCCAAAGTCTGCAACCTGAGGCCTATTCTCCTCCGCCACAGGCAGTAACCCGAGGCATATTCTACCCTGCCATAGTCTGCAACCTGAGTCCTGTTCTACCCTGCCACAGGCTGCAACCTGAGTCCTGTTCTTCCCTGCCGCAGGCAGTAACCTGAGGCCTGTTCTATCCTGCCACAGTCTGCAACCTGAGGCCTGTTCTCCACTGTCACAGGCAGTAACCAGAGACCTATTCTACCCTGCCACAGTCTGCAACCTGAAGCCTGTTCTCCTCTGCCACAGGCTGCAACCTGAGGCCAGTTCTCCTCTGCCATAGGCTGTAACTTGATCTATTCTGTCACAGGCTTTAACCCAAGGCCAGGTCTCCTCTGCCACAGGCTGCACTCTGAAGCCATTTCTACTCTGCTACAGGCTGTCACCTGAGGACTGCCACCTGATATATCCTGTCACAGGCTACAACCTGAGGCCATTTCTACTCTGCCACAGGCTGCAACCTGAGGCCAGTTCTCCTCTGCCACAGGCTGCAATCTGAGGCCATTTGCACTCTACCACAAGCTGTAACCTGAGGCTTGTTCTCCCCTGCCACAGGCTGCAACCTGAGGCCATTTCTACTCTGCTACAGGCTGTGACCTGAGGCCTGTTCTCCCCTGCCACAGGCTGCAACCAGAGGCTTGTTCTCTGCCACAGGCTGCAACCTGAGGCCATTTCTACTCTGCCACAGGATGTAACCTGAGGCCTATTCTATACTGCCACAGGCTTCAACCTGAGTCTTGTTCTACCCTGGTACAGGCAATAACCTGAGGCCTCTGCTACCCTGTCATAGTCTGCAACCTAAGGCCTGTTCTCCCCTGCTACAGGCTGCAACCAGAGACCTGTTCTCCTCCTCTGCCACAGGCTGCTACCTGAGACCATTTCTACTCTGTCACAAACTGCAACCTAAGGCCTGTTCTTTCCTGTCACAGACTGCAACCTAAGGCCTATTCTACACTGCCACAGGCTTCAACCTGAGGCCATTTCTATCCTGCCACAGGCTACAACCTGAGGCCAGTTCTGCCCTGCCACAGGTTGCAACCAGATGCCTGTTCTACCCTGCCACAGGCTACAACCTAAGGCCAGTTCTACCCTGCCACAGGCTGTAACCTAAGGCCTGTTCTACCTTGCCACAGGATGCAACCTGGGGCTTTTTCTACCCTACCACAGTCTGCAGCTTGGAGCCTGTTCTACTCTGCCACTAGCTACAACTTGCAACCTGGGGCCTTTTCTACCTCTGCCACAGAATGCAACCTGGGGCATTTTCTACCCTGCCACAGGCTGTAACCTGAGGTCTGCTCTACCCTGCCACAAGCTGCAACTTGGAGCCTGTTCTACCCTGCCACTAGCTGCAGCCTGCATCCGAGGTCTGTTCTCCCCTGTCACTGGCTGCAACCAGAGGCCTGTTCTCATCTGCCACAGGCTGCAACCTGAGGCCATTTCTACTCTGCCACAGGCTGTAACCTGAGACCTGTTCTTTCCTGTCACAGGCTACAACCTGAGGCCAGTTCTGCCCTGCCACAGGCTGCAACCAGAGGCCTATTCTCCGCTGCCACAGGCTGCAACCTGAGGCCATTTCTACTCTGCCACAGACTGTAACCTGAGGCCTGTTCTTTCCTGCCACAGTCTGCAACCTAAGGCCTGTTCTCTCCTGCCACAGGCTGCAACCTAAGGCCAGTTCTACCCTGCCACAGGCTGTAACCTAAGGCCTGTTCTACTCTACCACAGGATGCAACATGGGGCCTTTTCTACCCTGCTACAGTCTGCAACTTGGAGACTGTTCTACCCTGCCACTAGCTGCAACCTGTGGCCTTTTCTACCTCTGCCACAGGATACAAACTGGGGCCTTTTCTACCCTGCCACAGGCTGAAATCTGAGGCCTGTTCTACCCTGCCACAAGCTGCAACTTGGAGCCTGTTCTACCCTGCCACTAGCTGCAGCCTGCATCCTGGGCCTTTTCTACCCTGCTACAGGATGCATCCTGGGGCTTTTTCTATCCTACCACAGTCTGCAACCTGAGGCCTGTTCTATTCTGCCACAGTCTGCAACCTGAGGCCTGTTCTGTCCTGCCACAGTCTGCAACTTGAGGACTGTTTCTGCCACAGTCTGCAACTTAGGGACTGTTCTACCCTGCCACTAGCTTGCAACCCGAGACCTGTTCTACCCTGCCCCAGGCTGAAACCTGAGGCTTGTTCTAGCCTGCCACAACTGCAGCCTGAGGCCTGTTCTATCCTGTCACAGACTGGAACCTACCCTGCCACAGGCTGCAACCTGGATCCTATTCTATCCTCACCAGACAAGTAAAACAGCACATCCTTGTCCTGGATAAAACACCAATTCATACAGACAATGGTCTGATTGAAAAAAAGTTTACTAAATAATATGAATAATAACTTAGTGTAGAAGTGGTCAGCCACTCATGGTGATGCTAGGCAGGACAATGAAAACTTCAGTTGGTTTCACTAGACTGTCATCAGGGACATCAACAAGCACCTGAGGCCCGTTCTACCCTTCCACAGGCTTAATCCTGAGGCCTGTTCTACCCTTCCACAGGCTGTAACCTGAGGCCTGTTCTACCCTTCCACAGGCTGTAACCTGAGGTTTGTTCTACCCTTCCACAGGCTGTAACCTGAGGTCTGTTCTACTCTGCCACAGGTTGTAACCTGAGGTCTGTTCTACCCTTCCACAGGCTATAACCTGATGCCCGTTCTACTCTGCCACAGGCTGTAACCTGAGGTCTGTTCTACTCTGCCACAGGCTGTAACCTGAGGTCTGTTCTACCCTTCCACAGGCTGCAACCTAAGGCCTGTCTAATGGGCCTGGTTCAGGCTGGCATTAAGCCGAAACCAGCTGGAAACTTAGTCTATCTTGGCACAGGCTGAACAGAGCCCCCCCCCCCGCCACCACCACCATGTGGTTCTCTTCTCACCCAGTCCCGTACAGAGAGAATGGCAACACAAGGAAGCTTTACTTCTTGCTGTTGCATGGTTTAGGAGCTGTTTGCTTTTATGTTAAGTAGTGGCTTTGCAGTACGATTGGATCATGAGAACTGATCATCTCTGCTGCTTGCGTCTCCCTCAACCAATAAAGAGGCGTGTAAAGATATAAGAATTTAGAATTTTTAGCCTCAATCTGTCACCAGCTACGCCCAGAAAACAGATGAGAGAATTCTGCAAACAGAAATTCAAGATGTAATAAGATGCTCATCCCTGGCTAGTTTATCAGTTTACAAATATTTTCAAGGGTGCTCTTGGTGAGTGTGCCCTCTCCCCGATACTGCCCTCAAACTGATTACACCAGCCAGAGTTTAGCAGGTTACAGAGGTAGAGGTGTGTGGCTTGTTCCTTCTAACCTCCACCCAAGCTACCTGGGAACATCATTTGGGCTGCATTTTATAAATATGAGTCAAGAAAGCAAGAGGGCATGTCTTTGCAAAAAAAGAGTATGAAACAGTCAGACTTCAACACATACATGTGAGGTAAAGATAAAAATTAGAATGGTTTAGTGTAAGACTTGACTTATGGAAGTTACTCTGAAGTGGTGATTAGTCTTATTCAAATCTCAGCTAATCTTTTACTTTGAAATTTTCATTTTGTGCTCCTTTAACCCACCATCCCCCAGGCTGGGCCCAGCCCTGTCTCCCCCGCAGCCCTGGCTCTTAACTTTCAATCTGAAGGGCTCCCCCCCCGCATGGTAGGGGTCTGTCCAAAGCTCAAACTTCACACTTCCTTCAGGGCCCAGAGACTAGAGAACCCTGGGTGTGGGAAGCAGCCAGTGGCAGAAGGCAGGGCCGAGTGTGCCTAGGATCATTATGCTCATGCCAGGGTTTATATTTTCATTGCTCCCACCCCTCTGGACATTTATACACTAGGGGCACCATGCGTGCACATAAAATGCACAATCAGAGGGGAACCTGGCTGGCATCACTCCTCCCCACAGTGTTATGACTGCACTGCAAACTATAGTCATCCAGGAGGCAGTGTTGTAGTAGAAGCAGCAACACTCCCTCCCAGGAAGGAAGAGAGCATCTGTTGGGATGCTCAGCCTTTCTCCCCGCCCTGGGCATGCATCTGAACCCAGGTGATTATCGTTGCTAGTGGCAGTGCTACCGCTGTGCCAATGGGCTGGCTGTCTCAGCACATCTTTAATAATTATGAGCCCCTGCTTAAAACATGATAGAGGGAATTAGAATTAGAAACAGAAGAACATGTCAATTACCAGCCTTTTGGGCCAGCATTTAGGATGAGGAGCACACAGGATTTTGTTTGTAGAATTCTGCAAATCACATCCAATTCAGTCTGATGGCATTACAGTAGATGAGGACCAATTTAGATTGAGGTCATTTTTTTTTTTTTTTACAGTTTCTTTACTCAGAAAAGACTAGCTGAGATGCAGTATTTCATTTCCAGTTGGCCCCTGCATTTACCCATTTCCATAGCCAGATGGAATGCAGCACTAGGAGGTGAAGTGACTTGCCCAAGGTCACACAGTGAGTATTTGACTCTTAACAGGGTTTGAACCTGTGATCTTCTGGTTCCCAAGCCAGTGCTCTAAACTTAAGACCACACTGCTGCTATCTGATCCAGCTTCACTATTTATGTACTATGCATACAGTATATTATTTATTGCAAGATAGATTATGGCATCACACTAGTGATACCATGGTTATTGGTTGATGGGTAAATTAAATACAAAACCAATTTTATTAATGCTTACACTAGATCCAAGACCACTTGAAAAGTCTGGGAAAAAATTAGCCAAAAATGCAGAGATATTATGCAAAAAAGTAGCAAAATGTGGAATTGCCACTGAACATTCATAGTACTGCAGAACAGAACTTTTAAGTGCTCAGTATTTATGGTCCAGTAGGAACCTGGGACTAGGTATTCAAAAGTCCCCAGGAACACAGTGCAAGTGCCTGCGCAGCACAACCCAGATGCACCGCCCCCCAAAACTTCCATATTCAGCCAATGCACCACAGGATGCGCCAGCATAACCGCAGCTGAATATACCACAGATGCGCTATAGCGCAACTGCACATGCACTGTGCAGAAGGGCAGGACTAAATATAGCAAGTGGAGCAGGCCTGCCCGAGACTGGAGCAACATGTCAGTGCCCATGGTGAGCCAACAGCATTGTGCAAGTGCAGAGACAGGGGGGTCCCAGCAACCATGGCTATGGTGAACAGAGTGGCACTGCACAGGTGCAGGATAGGCATTGCGCAGCACAGCAGGGGCACAGGACCTGGCAACACACACCCACAGAGGCGGTCAGTATGTCCAGCAGATGCCGATGGCATGGCACTAATGAGGGCATGGACAAAAGGACAGAACACTGGGGTTGCCAATGGACAGCATGGCCAACACAGGCACCAAGATAACAGTGCCAAGGAACCAGATGTGTCAGATGTATGTAGGCCACACAGAGTGCACACGTCCAGGGTCACACGATGTGGCAAACAGTGCAGCAGTGCAGCAAGGCATACGGTGCAAACCCTGTGGAAGGCACAGCACTGGGAGAGAGCCACACTATACATACCACTGTGGGCAACAGTGGGAGACAGCACAGATGCACCACAGGGATGCCCATGGCAAGCAGGATTTTGACCTGTGTGGGTGGAAAGGGTGGTTGTGCGCCACAGGACACAAACAGGCAAGCCGTGCAGTCCAAGGAGCAGTAGGAAGATGAAGCAACAGAAGAGCAGACAACATCCACAGCTCATACTCCATCATAGACACAAGGAAAGTGTAGTATAAGAGGTTTTAATGAAACACACAATCAAAACGGGAACACATATATGAAGGAAAACCAATAACAACAACAAAAAACTCCAAAACTGGGATGTGGCTGGGATGAACGGGGAAAAGGGAAAGCAGGTGGGGCAGCAAACTACAAATGATGAAACAGGGGAAGGGAGGAATGTAGAGGTGCACAACAAAATGTCCATCCATGCCAGTCCAATGGCCACACAGTGTTATGACTGCTGCTGGTCCCTGTCAGGGAGGCGGTTCATCTGGCTCATCCCTTGGCGCACCACTGTCTGCTCCCTGATTGCTCTCAGTATGCCCTCCAGCCACCTGCATATTGCCCCCTGCCTGCAATGTATCACTGTCAATGTCCGTGGTGAGCTTCGGTCCTGGTCCCGTCTGATGCCTCCACACCTGCCCGTACCATGGGCACCACCCTCAGCAGGCTGACCTGTGTGGTGAAACAGAGGACATGCACTCAGTGCCATGACATACACAGGTGATCCCCCCCCCCGGGGTTGATGTGCACACTGGACATTGATGGGACACAGGCATGGTCCTAACAATGCACCATGCACACGACGGACTGGCGGATTGCCACACAACAGTGCCACACAGTGACATGACTGTGGGACAGTGCCATGTGATGGCAGCAAGTGCATGCAATGGACATTTCCATGAGACATGATGCTATGCCCACCCACACCATATAGGGAAGAAAAGGGAAGGGAAGATTGTTTAACCAGGAGTAGCACACTAAGCCAAAGCTTGTTTCCAGATGTAACCTGGGAGCACAAGGAAATTATGTGACTTGCTCAAGATCACACAGTAAGCACCCAGGCAGCTGTGGAATTCAAACCCAGGTCTCCAGATCTGCAGCTCAGAGCCTTAACCCACTGTGCTATACTAATAGCCATGTGTACCACGTCTGGGGACCTAGTGGAATCACCTGTGTGCCATGCTAAGCACCCACAGTCCTAATGGGACACAGACAATGCATCTGACACATATGGGCATGGTGTACAGAGGGTCTGCCACAGTGTGCCAGGACAATGGCCACAGTGTGCTGACTGGCACACCTAGGGCATACATGGCTAGTGGCCATGGAGCCATGGTGGACACGGGAACCCCACACCATCCCCAACCCAAACAAAACAGAAAAAAAACAGAAAGGCACACCTACCTTCCACAGGCCAAGATGGCACCCTGCGCGGCTCAGCACCTGCTGCCCACGGTATCCTGGCCCTACTGTGCTTGTGGCCCTTGTACCCACCCGCTGGTGCTCTTCCTGGCCTACAAGGAGAACAGAATGGAAGGGAAACATGAGCAGCATGCTGTCACCACCCCACAGCCCCCACCCCAGCAACACTACACACAACCCCACCACCCCCACCACTCCAAACCCCGCAGCACCCACAGAAACATAGAAACGTAGACTTTGATAGCAGATGAGGACCAGTTGGCCCACCTAGTCTGCCCATTTCCCTACCTAGAGGATAAGCTGCAGATCCTATTTAACCAACAGCCTATTTCTTCCTACCCCCCACAAAAATTGCCTTATGTCTGTCCCATGCATTCTTGAATTCTCCCACAGTTTTAGACCCCACAACCTCCTCAGTAAGGCGGTTCCATGTGTCCACCACCTACTCTGTGAAAAAATACTTCCTCACATTGCCCCTGAGCCGTCCCCCCTCTATCTTCAAATTGTGTCCTTGCACATCTCTTTTTCTGAAAGATGATACCCTTTTGGACTTTGTTGATTCCACTGAGGTACTTAAACATTTCTATCATGTCCCCCCCTCTCCCTCCTTTCCTCAAAGGTATACATATTAAGCTCCTTTAGTCTCTCCTCGTATGGCTTCTCTTGCAGACCCTGCACCATTTTAGTTGCCCTCCTCTGAACTGCCTCCATCCTGTCTATGTCCTTGCAGAGATGGTGTCTCAGAACTGGACGCAGTACTCCAGATGGGGTCTCACCAACTGTCTGTACAGGGGATAACAACTTCCTGTTTTCTGCTGGTGTTGCTCTCCGTCTCACATCCTAGTATCACCCCAGCCCTCCTTACTGCCTTCTCACAATGCTTGCCAACCTTAAGGTCATCTGATATGATTACCCCCAGGTCACTTTCCATTTTATGTTGCTTGCACGCATGTGCAAGAAACATAGTGCCATCATCGGAGATTTCGGAGGTGTGTCACCTCCTCCTCCAATTCAGTCAGTGTGCTGGCAGGCGCGGCCCCTGTAAGCCAATGCATTTTGGAGCTGTCTATGACACGCTCCAAAATGCAGTGGCATACAGTTGAAAGGGGGAGCTATGCTTCAGTGAGCAGTGATAAGAGGCTGCTCACGCGCAGCTTCCCCCCCCGCAGGCATGCGCGCCCCCGCACGCACTGTATATCCGACGGGGTGGCCAATCCCCGTGGGCTGAGCTGTGTCCCCCTCCCCCCAAGTAGTAGTTGCCACGCTGGGAGCCCACCCCAGCCTGGCAAGTGGTCCTTTTGCCAACGGGGGTGCCCAATCCCCCGCCCACTGAACGCCTCGCCCTGCACACGCTGGGAGCCCACCCCAGTGTGGCAACAAATTCCATGGCCAACGGGGTGCCTAATCCCCATCGGCTGAACGCCTCTAACATCCTCGTGCCATGCTGAGCCCACCCAGCGTGGAATCCCACGTCATCTTTTTTTTTTAAATACACAAGCAACGGTCCCGCGGCCAGCTCTCCCAACCCCCTCCCACAACCCGCACCCACCCACTGCGCACCCAGCCTCCCACACCCCCCACCCCATACTTGGCCTCCAGACCCAGGCGACGATCTTCGGTGGACCGGGAACACGTCTGCACTCTTCAAAGCCGACCGCGAACTGAGGAAATGCCGGTAAGCTGTATAATGGGCTAGAGAGGGGTTTCAACTTTGTTGCATATCTCAGGCATTTTTGGGAATTTTTGCACCAAATTTTCAACATGGGGTTTTTGGGACCCCTTCTCATGAATGATGTCACTGTCATGGCGTTATTTGGGCCCGAAGGGTGATTTCGCACAGTGACTGCGCAGTGACCGTGGAAATCACCCTTCAGGCCTGAATACCACCATGACAGTAACATCATTCATGAGAAGGGGTCCCAAAAACCCCATGTTGAAAATTTGGTGCCAAAATTCCAAAAAATGACTGTTTTACGAGCGTGCGTTGCGCAGTTCCTACGCAGGCTCGTAAGTTCGCAAAATTTCAATATTTTCACTCCAGATTTTCAACATTGCCATTTTACCACACCTTCTTATGAGTAGTACAGCTGTCATTTTTCACATCTCACCCAAAATGTGTTTCCGGCCACGTAGCACAGAATGGCGCAGTCAGTGTGCAAAATCAATGTACGGGACAAATTAAGAAAATCACAGTGACACTGTTCATGAGCAGAGGTCTTAAAATGGCTGTGTTAGAAAATTTGGAGTAATGTCCTAAAAATGACTGTTTCTGCATAGTTTAGCAGTTCTCACGTCGGAAGTTTTCCTGAATTTTCAAATTTTCACTCCAGATTTTCAACATTGGCATTTTATCACACCTCCTCATGAGCAGTACAGCTGTCATTTTTCACATCCTGCCCAAAACATGTTTCTGCCCGTGTAGCGCACAATGGCGCAGTCGGTGTGCAAACTCAGTGTATGGGACACATTAAGAAAATCACAGTGTCACTGTTCATGAGTAGAGATCTTAAAATAGGAATTTTTAAAATTTGGTGACAGAATTCCTAAAAATGACTGTTTTATGAGTGTGTGTTGCACAGTTCCCACGCACGCTCGTAAGTTTGCAAATTTTCAATATTTCCACTCCAGATTTTCAACATTGCTATTTTACCACACCTCCTTATGAGCAGTACAGCTGTCATTTTCACATCCTGCCCAAAACGCGGAGCCATTTCATGAAGCAATACAGCAAGCTGTGTGCAAACTCAATGTATGGGACACATTAACAAAATCACAGTGACACTGTTGATGAGCAGAGGTCTTAAAATGGCTATGTTGAAAATTTGGTGAAAAAATTCCTAAAAATGAATGTTTTACAAGCGTGCATTGCGCAGTTCCTACGCACGCTCGTAAGTTCGCAAATTTTCAATATTTGCACTCCAATGACTTCCAAATACCTAAACAGCAGATAGAAGCAAGCAACATTCGGCATTGACAAATGCTTGTTGTTGTTGTTACTACCTCCCCCCCTCCCACTGTGTAATCTTTCCCTGGGTTTTTGTTTCCCAGGTGCATTATTTTGCACTTCTTTGCATTGAATCCCAGCTGCCATACTTCTGACCATTCCTCCAACCTTGCCAAGTTCCTTCTCATCCTTTCCACGCCTCCTTGTGTATCAACCCTGTTGCAGATCTTTGTATCATCTGCAAAGAGGCATACTTTTCCTTCCAGTCCTCTGCAATGTCACTTATAAAGACATTAAAAAGGACTGGACCCAGTACTGAACCCTGCGGTACCCCACTAGTAACCCCTCTTTCTTCAGAGTGGACTCCATTTACAATTACCTTCTGTGTCCTGTTGTCCAGCCAATGTTTTACCCAGGCTACCACCCTGGGACCCACTCCCAGGCTGGTTAATCTAACTATTAATCTTTTGTGTGGGACTGTGTCAAATGCCTTGCTAAAGTCTAGGTAGGCCATGTCCACAGCCCCTCCCTTGTCTACTACTTTGGTCACCTAGTCAAAGAAATCAATTAGATTCATCTGACGGAACTCATTAACACCACCCCTCAACTACAGGAACACCAATGCCACAAGGTTGGCCAGCTCTGTGTCACCCCAAGTGAGTGCCCGTGGCCCAGCTGCCCCTGCATGTGACAAGGTCATTACAGTGTGCCAATTGACAGTCTCTTTCAGCATGTAGCTCTGCGTGCCACATGGCCTGCTCATGGCTGAGGTGTGATAGGCATGTATGAGACGGCCTTGCAGCACGCAGTTGCACAATGTCCATGCGCAGTACACAGACTATTGCACAACACCGCGCATGTGTGGTGCCGCAATGCTGGGTGGGAGGACAGGGTCATGTCATTGTGCATTGTGCATGCGTTGCTGGACTGGTGGCCATCTTGGGAAGGTCACAACATGCCACACATGCAGCCAATGGAATCACGCAATATCATGGACTTGCACCATGCAATGTCACGGCGCATACCCCGCCATGCATGGCATGCGCTCTGCATAGCATCGCACATGCGTGATAATGCACTGTGCCACGATGTGCAGAGCATTGCCAGGAAATGGCTGGTTGCACTCCCATGCATGGCGGGTTTGTGCCAGAAAATGGCGCATGTGTGGAGATGTGCTGTGCAGAAGTATGTGGCTCAACTACATGCACGGAGCAAACTGAGATGGGCTGGGTGCAAATCTGCTATATTCAGCCAGGATATGCAAATTGCCCCATTGCCCAGTCACAGTGCAAGTCCCCACATTAGTATCTCATTACAGGCTGCACGGACCCTCATTTGCATGTGCTGAGCCATAAATGAGCTGCTCTGCACCGCCACACACCACTGGTGACCAGCAGGTACTGCAGCTTGGAGGTTTGTTTACCACAGCTACACTGTTGATGGGTCTCTGGCCAGGAAGACTCCATGCCTGGGAGCAGTGCAGTAGGACTGTGTACTGTGCTAACACCTGTCACACTTCCACTCCACAGGTAATAATGTGGCAGTGGTGGGGGAAGTGAGATGGAGGAGACATCTGAACTTAATGGATAATGAGCTGGGGGCCCTAGTCAAGGCTAATGTCCAGATGGAGGACCTCCTGTCAGGGAAGACAGGCACATGGCAGGAGAGGTCACAGGAATGGGATGGCACAGGTTGTGAATGCCCATGGGGTGTATACCTGCACCGTCAGGAGTGCCTGAAGTGCATGAACAGTGAGAAGACCAGGACCAGGGAGTGCCTGGCCACCATGTGGGTGTCCCTACATGCCACGGGGGGTGGGCCACGTACCATGCCACCACTAGCATCATGTGAGGAGCAGCTTGCATCCACCTGGTCCAGTGCATCTGCGGAGGGTGTCTCTGGAGGTGGGTTCCAGACAGGCGGAGGCCCTGCACAGCACTGTGAGTATGCATGTGCCACAATGTCTGTATGGCATTGCGCTGTGATCCTGGGTGTGCAGGGCATGCCACACATGGATGCACACTGTGTTGCAATGTCGCTGTGCAGTGCATCCACCATTGTACGTACCCTCCAATGAGCATGCAGTGTCCCCCTTGCAGCCTGTGTGTACCGCCGTGTCAGGCTGTGTCACCGGGGGCATCTGCCTGCTGAGGTGGGGTGGCCAGTGGTGGTCACTGGCCACCTGTGTACATGTGCCACATCCGTGTACATCCACCACACATGATGGTGCAATGCACTGCAGTGGTCTGTCACTGTTGCCGCTGTGCCCATATGCAGGCAGCAGTGCCACTTGCCTGGGGGGGGACCTGTGCACAGCCAAGGCCCAATGGCTGTCCGTGTCATGGAACCATGCATGCATAACCCTGCGGCATGCAATGCATACAACACAAGGTGGTGTGGGTGACACAAGTCACAGTGTCAGTACATGCCATGTGTGGCACTGCCTGCACAACTGTGCTTCATAGCACACGATTCCATGTACACCAGTCAATGGACAGCCATGGACATGCCACTCTGACCATGCATATTTGTCTGCCTTACAGTGCCATCAAGCCTCAGGTGAGCTGCAGGGCATGTCCCACAGGCAGAGTGTCTGGTGAAGGAAGTGGAGGAGGAATCCAGGCCATCGACATCAGTCAGGATCATGGCAGGTGCAGGCAGGGTACACATGTTCCAGGACCTGCTAGGTTTTGTGGGTCTGAATGCCCTGCCTGACTTAGAGTTGCATGATGACCTCACTGTGCTGGCATCAGCCATGGAGGATGATGATGATGATGATGAGGATGCCACACAGCTTGTGGTGACGACACACAGTGGTGCCACTACCACAATGCAGGTAGCCACATGGATAGCGACGGACAGAGTGGGGCACCCTGCACCCATGCACATCCCCAACCAGATTGCCCCACCAACGACCGCACCTGCAGCAGTTGTGGGCGACCAGGTCAGGGTGTGGCTGTGGGACTGGGGCCATCACCCTGGTGCAGCAGGGTGTTGTGCGGCAGCAACGTGCCACCCATGCACATGATGTGACTGTACAAGAACCCGCTGTGCCTGCCTCACACCATCCCCACCCGAACAGTGGCCTGCTGTGCAGCATCCACAGGCTTTGGATGTTACACTGCAGGCTGGTACACCACCCGTCCATCAACATCCCTCACAGGACAGGTCCCCTGCTGATCGGCTTGACGAGCACACCCGGCTCCTGCGGGCCTCCATGGGGCATCAGGGTATGCTTAGGGAGGTATGTCAGGGCCTACATGTGCAGGTGGGCATCATGGATGACCATGCCCCTGCAGGGCACTCCCAGCTGGTTGGTGAGATATGCCAACTCTGGGTGGAGGTGGTTGACAAGATTCACCAACTGCAGGAGGACATGACCGCAGGCTTTGAGAGAATAGCACAGGCTATCGAGATGGGCTGTGCTGCTCTTGTGCCCTGCAGATGCAGGAGTGCCCGCCGGCACACTGTAGTGACACCAGCACCCCTGCCTCATGGTGTCGCATGGACCCATTGCTTCTGATGCCATCCCCTGCCTCAGGTATTCCAAACATCCCTGGGTCCCATCTGGACTTCAGGAATGAGACACCCATGAGCACAGAGTCATGGTCTTGTGGGTCTACCCTTGCTAGCGTGGTTGGGTCCCCTACCAAGGTGGTTGCCACCCCAGAGGGGGCCACCTGTTGTGGGTGTGGCCACCCACATGTCCACGGTGGCCGTGGTAGGACATAGTGATGCCACCTGTGTGCAGTTGCCATGGCACAGTCACCAACCAGGTGTTGTTTGCCCACACACCCTGCTGTCTGTGCCCAGGTCCACGTGCAGGGGCACACTCATGGGCCTGTGGCTTGCATGTCTATGCTGTCTATGTGGTATTCTGGGCTTGTGCTGGGGCACTGTTGCTGTGTTGTCTGGCATGGGTGTGATGAGTGCAGCCTTGTGTGTCTGCTGTGCATGTGTGTGGGCATTGTTCACTGATCCAAGCCATACACCACAGTGCCCCATGTAGCCGAGACATGACTGTATTGCTGTGGCCACACCTGCATGGGTGTGTTCCTCCACCACTGTGGACTTGTCAGCCATGCCCCATCTGCCAACCTTTGCATGTTATCCCCCCCCTTTCCCACACAACATTGCACAACCCCCATTATCCCACTCTGTTACCCACCTGCGGTCTCCAAACTGCTTCTTCACAATTGTGTCCCTGTGCCGCCATGCCCTGGCGGCCAACCGTGGGTCCCCTATGGTTGTGGCGGTCCTGCCCACCCCCGGCCTGTGTCCCCTCATCCTCGGAGCTGTCACCTGACTCAGCCTGGACATGGATTCCATGGTCTATGGCCATGTTGTGTAGCATGAAACAGGCCAGGAATTTGCCACAGGCCTTCTATGGGCTCTACTGTAAGGCACCACCATACCTGTCCAGGCATCTGAATCTCATTTTAAGGATGCCGAACACATACTCGATGATATTGCATGTCGTGTCACGTGCCTCATTGTAGCTGTTCTCTGCCCCAGATGAGGGCTGGCATATGGTGGTGAGCAGCCATGGCCATAGGTGGTATGCACAGTCACCTGTGGAAGAGAAAGAGCATTAAGTGTACAGCATACATTCACAGGTGTGCTACAGCTCTATGCAACTGCTGGTCTGCAATTGATCTGTGTGGCCCCCACCCTGGCTGTCCCACCTCACAGCACACAAGCCATGCATGCAACATCACGTCAGTGGGTGCACTGCATGTGTGTTGCATGCAGAGCACATGCCTGGCATGCCATGGCCTCCCACAGCCCTGCCCTACTGTTCACATGCAATGCCCCTGCAGGTGCACAGCCGCTGTCCTGTCCAGCCATAGTTCTCTGTAGCACCGTGGCACATGTGTCAGGCCCAGGCCCTGTGTCACTGCATGCCTGGATGTGTGTGCATAATTTGTGTGTCCCTGACTATGATCAGCCCCCCCGAGCCCAGCGCCACCTGCCATATTTGGTTAATAGTGCAGTGGGCACACGTGGGCCATGGCACTGCATGTCTGTTGGGCATGGTGACCCCTGTCTGTTTCCCACACAGCAGTTCCGCACACTGTATTGTGTGCTACTGTGTGCTGTGTGGGCCCATTGTCATGCCCCACTCACCCACTAGGTAGCCATTGGGTATCCCCCCCCGCTCTCAAACAGGTGGCACAGAGCTGAATGGTGCCAGATGTTGGCATCATGTGCACTTCCAAGGTGCATGGCACACACATTGGTAATGTGCCCTGTTGCACTGCACACCACCTGGCAGTTTATGAAGTGTTAGCCCTTTCTGTTGATGTATGCCACTCCCTCTGGTCCAGGTAGTGCACGTTTTGCCACATGGGTGCAGTCTGTGGCCCCTAGCATGCCTGGCATGCATGCCACCCTGTGGAATTGCTGCATGGTTTCTGTCCACTCTGCCTGTGTGCTTGGGAGTTTGATGTACTCTGAAGCATGTGGCAGCAAAACAGTGAGGAAATGGGTGAGGAGACGGGACATGGCGGACTGTGTGATGCCAGTCGTGTCACCCACCAGCATCTGGAAGGTGCCCGTGGTGAGCAGACACATTGCTGCTGTCATCTTTGTCTCCACCATCATGGCGTGACTCCTGTGTGTTGGTACCTGCAGGTCATCATGGAGCAGCTCACAGCGCTGTCTCAGCAGTGCCCTGTTGAGTCTGTACTGGCCCACAATCTTCATGTCACTCAGGTGGTCGAATGTGACATGGGCACAGTACCTTCTCTGCTGGGCATACCGCCTACGGGCCCTTCCATGTCCACGCTGTGGTTCCTCCCATCTCCTCACTCCCCTTATAACTGCTGCCATCAGGAATGCTGTCCCGTCCATGGCTGCTATGCTGCTCTCTGCATGTGGGTGGACTGGACTTAGGCATGCTTTTTATATGCCTATCTTTTGCAGCAAAGCTGCATGATGCACCGTGGATGTGCAGCACATCTTGGCTGAATAAGTGGCTGTGCAGCATATTCATGGGAATGCCCCCTCCACATGGGCCGCATACATTATATTTGCACTCGGGCGCATCCGGTTTTGTGCTGCACATCCGTGTCCTTTCAATATTGCACCATGGTACATCCTCTGGTTTGCGCTGGTGCATCTCAAGTTGTGCAGCGCATCTTCTTTGAATATCTAGGCCTTAGTTAGTAATTATATTGCCACCTGCTGATACTCTCAAGAAAAGCATTGTACATGCCCTTCAATTAATATTAAATCTATTGATTTGCACGTCCTCTATAATCTGAAAATATCCATCACACACACTGCTACATAGATAACACACAGTGATAGATCTAATATTCAATGATTTCTGTTTGTTGATTCACTTTATTTAGTTATCCACAGCCAATAAATACTAAAGGGGAACATTCGTGTTCAGTGGCCAACATTGCCTGAATGCCCATGAACTGTTTTTAATTATAGTTTAGTTTATTGTTCTAGGAATTACTACCTTTGAGCCAGAGGCTCTTTTACAAAGGTTCCACGTCAATTAGGTACAGTGCAAAAAAGGTTACATAGATAACACAACAATTTGTGCTGTGTCAAGAGCGAGAAAACATATACAAATACATATCAAATCATTTGTGCAAAAGGACATGAGATATCAATAATCACATTATTATTACAAGAAAAGGTCATGCCAGATTTGGAGAAACAAATAGGGAAAAAGTCCAGAACAGAAAGGGTAAGTGAAAGGTGTGGGGAGCAGACAATAGCAGGAGAAAAAGGTTTCCCAAACATGTCTTTGTCAAATAACGGAACAGGGTGGGTAGTGAGAAAATAGGAGGTTTAATCAGGGCAGTCACAGGAGCTGGAGGTGGCAATGTGACAGAACAGCCTTGATTTGAAAATACCTAGAGAGGTGGAGGCAGTAATATGAGTGCTGAGGGCATTTAGCCAGCTGGGGGCACGATAGGCAAATGATCTTTGTCCCTGAGAAGTCCGGCATCGGGGGGGACTTGGAGAGGCTGGTGTTCTGATCTTCTGGTAAAACGGGTGCTAGCGCTTGGGCATAACAGGTCTTGGATACAAGGTGGAGTGAGGCCCAGAGTGGATTTTTTCACCATCAGGCAGGTAAGGTACTTTATCCGGTTTGAGAGTTGCAACCAACCTGAGTCAGCATAGAGTTCACATGTGTGGCACGTGCCGATGTGCACCAGTGAGCAGCCGACAGGCCTTATTTAGGATGTTGTAATGCTTAATTAAGTGCTGTAGTAGTGGCAGATCCGGTGATATAACTAAGCCATAGTCAACGACTGAAATGATAGAGGATTGGATGGCAGTCCTCAGTGCAGAATGGGTAAGGAGCTGTTGGTTCCGATACAGAATCCCAATTCGCTAATTAATAGTTTTGCTGTACTATCAATGGAGTTGCAAAGGTTAGGCCTTGATCAAAGTTGATTCCAAGATATTTGAAAATTGGCACTTGTTCAAGGTATTTCCCAGGTATGTATTAATGGTGAGTGGACTTGCCGTTTCTTGTTTTTGGGTTAGAGAAGAGCATGGATTTAGTTTTTGTGGTTTAGAACCAGCTTATGTTCAAGGAACCACATCTCAACTTTGGAAAAAGCATGCTGAAGGTTTGAGGTGCAAGAGTTCGGATCTTTATGAGTGGCAAGAATCATGGCATTGTCGGCATAGGATTATTTGTTCAGGGCAGGATTTGGGGAGGGAGTTTAGGAAAAGGCTGAAAAGGGGGGCCCAGGATGGATCCCTAGGGGAACTCCTGAGCGAACCGTTTTGAGTCTGAGAACTCCAGCTACTTTTACAGATTGAGGCGCTGAGCAAGGTAATTTTTACCCAGTCACCAGGACCCTGCGAGAGCCCTAGGGATAGTAGTTGTTTGATAAGTAGGCCATGGTGTACTGTATCAAATGCCTTGGTTAAGTCAATGTAGACTGCTCCAGTTAAGTTTCCTTTATCCATGGCATTGTGGATTGCTCCTGAGAATTCAAGAAGGGCAGTCGATGTGCTGTGCCCTTTCCTAAATCCATGCTGCTGAGTGCATTGGATGTTGTGCTTTTCCAGGTAGTCTGAAAGTTGGTCCGCCACCAAGCGTTCAAGGGCCTTAGAGAGAGGTGGTAGTGTTGATATTGGGCGATAGTTGCCAGGCAGTGACTTATCACCACTTTTGTGCACCGGATTGACAACTGCAGCCTTCCATTTCCTAGGGAATTGGCTGTAGCAGAGGGAGAGATTGAAAATTTTTGTGAGGGTGAGCAGTACTTCCTCCAGAGTGAGGGACAGAAGTTTAAGGTCAATAGCATCGCTGCTTGCTCGGAACTTAGAAATGGCCTTCTTTACATATTTATAGACTTCATGTGCTTTTACTAGTTTGAAATGGAAGGGTGGTTTGGTTGGAGAGGCAATAATAAGTAGAAATTGGAGGTCAGCATCAGTGAAGAAATCAGATGAGAGGACACCACTAGGTCCGTGAAGGTATCACTTAGGGTGTTTGCAATGATCTCTGGGTCTAATGTAGTGGTTCCATCCACATTCATTATTGTAGGAGAGGATTTGGACTGCTGACCCATGATATTTCTTATGTTATAACCATGTTACTGAACCCTGGAGGAACAAGCTGTGCCTAACTATATACAGTATAGTATAGCACAAACTTGTTCCTCCATGACATTACAGGGTTCCCGTCATTGGATAAGTGTTCCTGTAACCGATTTCTATTCTGCTAAATTAATCTGTGCGTTTTGTCTGCCTTTCTGTAATGTGTAACTGCAACTGTAACTATGGACAAAAGTATTGTCATTTTAGTGTTGCCTGTCCACTGCTGTGTTATGTAATAATTTTCTATGTACTAGTGTGTCTTTGTAACAATATTTATTGATTGTTTGTATTTCTTCCGGGTCATGCATGAAAATAGACTTTGAATTTGTCTAGTGCACCTACCCAGTAGACAAAAACGAACTAACTAACTAACTACAATGGTGGCAAAGTAGTTTATGACAGACTTACTCAAATATATCTCTGGACTTTTTCCAGCTACAGGTCAGCCCAATGCCTCATTTAAAAGAACTTTTTAGGGGTTTATAGACCGCATGGGCCACTGTAAATGAATGCTCCCCTTTAAATAAACTCTGAAGCAACTTACGTCAAATTCTAAATGTAAGTGCTGGCCCGGTGGCGCTAAAGGCTGAGGCATCCTTGCCTTACCTTATGCTACGCTGGTGACCCGAGTTCGGGAATGACCTCAGGTCATCAGGTGCTGGCATGGGGGGGAGGGTGGGAGCAGAACTGAGCAGTTGCTCTCCTCTCCTGGGAGGGTGGGTCACCCAACCACAATCCTGCCATCATCAGATGGAGGTCTGGTGGTGGCACAAACAGCTACGGGCGACGGGTAGGGTGGGGTGTCCCACAGTGCGTGATGTGCACGTGCCTCCACACACGCACGCTCTGCCAAGGATATGCGGGCTGGGGGAGTGGGAGAAAACTGGAGAAAAATGCAATAAATAAATAATTAAAAAAAATTCTAAACAAAATATTGAAGCCTGATCTACAGCTACATTCACACCACTTAGGTAAATCTCAGGCACAGCAAATCATTTTAACATTTATAAAACCATGCCAACTACTTCATTACATAAAGCCAAACCACAGCCATGAAACTGCAAACTGGAATACAGAAAATTGACAATAGCAACATGAAAAAAACACAAAGATCAGAAATCAACTTCTGTTAACGTTTTGTTTTCACATTCTAATGAAGACAAAGCAATATTACTTATCTTTTTGTCAGTGTCATCTGTTTAAAGCTGTATGCAGATTGGCCAGTTAAATACTGTATACATTATTGGCTAGTTAATGGCTAGCATGTACTCCAGTAAACATCATTCTGCCAGTTTCCATGGTCACCACAGAGAACCTAGCAAAATTTAAAATACTGGTAGTTTTAACAGTGTTAGAGAAAATGGTTTAATCAGAAACAAAATAAAATCTGGAGCTCGGTACACATCACAGTGCTAAGGAAGCAGTATAGCGCAGTGGTTTAAGGCTCTGAGCTGGAGACCTGGGTTTGAATCCCACAGCCCCCACTTGCATACTGTGTGACTCTGAGCAAGTGTCTTAACTTCCTTGTGCTCCCAGGTCGCACCTGTAAACAAGCTTTCAGCTTAGTACGTCTTTCCTGGTTTAAAAAAAAAAAATGATTATTGCTGTTAGAATAACAGGGAAATGAACCTCATGGTCTTGATCCGTGTCACCAAACCTGGAGGCAACAATGACAGAAGCTAAACTGGACATAGTAGCCATTAGTGAGACATGAAAATACAAAATCACACATGCCCACACAACGTAAAGCATCATAGGCTGCATATGCAAATCACCACAGAATGTTATGCTGGTTCAACTTTAAGCAGAATTGCATAGTGCCGAAAGGCCTCTCACACAGTTTGCAAAGGGTGCTAACAGATGACATAGACACGTCTTTCGTCCTACCAGGACTCATCAGTATGCCTCGTCTGTTTGACACCCCAGTGGAATGAACCAGCTACCCTAAGACAGTCTGTCTGGGTTATATTAGTGAGACATGGTTCACCAGTAACCGCACTTGGGAGACTTCAGTACCCGCCTATGTACTGTTCAGAAGAGAATGAGATGCAATGGGGGGTGGAGAGTGGCCTTTTATGTCAATGAAAATATAAAAGCTACAGAAATTCAGAATGTAGGAGCCAGAAGAACTGTGGGTCACTCTGGAAACAGGAGATGGGACAGCCATACAAACTGGGGTTGTCTACAGGCCTCCAAACCAGGAGGAGGACAGAGACACATTACCGTTCCAAGATATACAAAACATGACAGCTAAAGGGGAGGTTCTGATAATGGGAGACTTCAACATGCCAGATACAGACTGGTCAATACCAGCAGGAACATCTGCCAGAACTAGACACATAGTGGATTCCCTGCGGGGGGGGGCTCAAACAACTAGTACAACAACCCTCAAGAGACAGGGCATGGTTCAATTTGGCCACTAGAACTAAATCATCCCATTCCAAGGCAAAAATATGTGACTTCAGAGGAGCTGACTCTGATAAGATGGCCAACAGAGTTAAAGGGACACCAAACTTTGCAGGGGTCACGCAAATTGTGAATGCCCATGAAAGATCTTTCAAATGAGATATTAGGTTTACCTGTAGGGGACAGGATTATTAAGATATGAATAGCAAAGTAATGTGTAAATCAACTCATAGCAACAGTCATTTCATGCAGTCTTAAAAACAGGAAGTGATGTCACTGAGGGACTAGCTCTATTTGGTTAATTACACCTTGCCCCTCAATGACATCACTTTCTGTTGTAAGATTGCATGAAATGGCTGCTGCCTTGCTTTGATTTTCAGATGATTTAAATATTCATATCTCAAGACATTTGACAGCTATAATGAAGCCAAATACCTCATTTAGCATAACTTTTCAGTGGCTTTCACAATTTGAGCAATCCCTGCAATGTTTACTGTCCCTTTAAGCTAGCCCTGGCAAGAAGAAATACAGGTGAGGGGGTACAGACAAAGTGGGCAAGCATTGTATTAGGGAGAAAAGCAAGAGCAAAAGAAGGAGGAAACCACTTTGTTTCTCAAAAACAGTAGTAGAAGAGATCAGAGCCAAAGGGTTGATCTTCAGGAAATATAAGGAAACACAGTGGGACGAAGATAGGGAGGCATACCAAACTTCCCTAAGGGAAGCAGGGCAGGCAGTAAGGCAGGCAAAGGCCCAAACAGAGGAAACACTAGCACAAACAGTAAAAGAAGGGGACAAGACTTTCTATAGCTACATTAGTGAAAGGACAAAGTCCAGAGGGGGTATTGCTAAGATCAAAGGGGATAAGGGGGAGTGTGTGGCGGAGGACCAAGGACAAGCATCTATCCTAAATAGATACTTCTACTCAGTATTTACTGAGGAGAAGGTGGGGCAGGGCCCACAGCTCAGCACCATGGACACAGGGGGGAGGGAGGTGTGCACAAGTCCCTTCATAAAAGAAAGGGTCCTAAAGGGCTCACTAAGTTCACAGTGGACAAGGCAATAGGACATGATGGCATACATCCCAGGGTATTAAAGGAGATAAGGGTGGAACTAACAGAGCCATTATCAGGGCTGTTTAGTGAGTCTCTGAGCACAGGCGAGGTCCCAGAAGACTGGAGAAGGGCTAATGTGATCCTGATCCACAAGAGTGGCAGCAGGAAGGAAACAGGGAACTACAGACCAGTCAGTCTTACCTCAGTACTGGGCAAGATTATGGAGGCACTCCTTAAGGAAAGGATAGTGCAACACCTGGAATCCATAGGAGCACAGGTTTCAAGACAGCATGGGTTTATAACAGGAAGGTCTTGTCAAACTAGTCTCATAGATTTCTTTGACTGGGTGACCAGAGTGGTGGACCAAAGGGGGTGCAGTTGATGTCGCCTTCCTTGACTTCAACAAAGCTTTCAGTGCTGTTCCACACAGAAGATTGATTAATAAGCTGGGTAGGCTCGGGGTGGGTCAGAGGTTGGTCAACTGGGTGGCAAACTGGTTGGCAGGCAGAAAACAGTGAGTGGTGGCAAAAGGTATACAGTCAGAACAGATGCAAATCACAAGTGGGGTGCCTCAGGGATCAGTCCTGGGGCCAGTCCTCTTCAATATCTTCTTCAGTAACATTGCAGATGTACTGAAGGTAAGGTTTGTCTGTTTGCAGATGACACCAAGATCTGCAACAGAGCAGACGATCCAGATGTGGTGGGCAGAATGAGAAGAGATCTGGATAAACTGGCAAAATGGTCAGAAGAGTGGCAACTGGGGTTTAATGCAAAGAAGTGCAAGATCATGAACATAGGAAAGAGAAACCCTGAAGCCACCAACAGGTTGGGAGGGGAGTTGCTGGCAGTCACAAGGGAAGAAAGATACGTGGGCATCATCATCACCGATGACCTGAAATCATCCAAGCAGACCACTAAAGCAGTAGGTAAGGCTAGAGGGATGTTAGGGTGTATTAGTAGGGGTATCACAAGTCATAAGAGGGAGGTAATAATCCCTCTTTACAAGACACTGGTTAGGCTTCATCTGGAGTACTGCGTGCAGTACTGGGGGCCGCACCTGCACAAGGACATTAACAAAATGGAGTCTGCCCAGAGAAGGGCAACCAAAATGGTGCAGGGACTGCATCAGAAAACATATGAGGACAGATTAACAAAGTGTAATATGTATATCCTAGAGTAAAGGAGGGAGAGAGGTGATATGATTGAAACATTCAAAAATCTTAAGGGCATTAACAAAGTGAAAGAGTCTAGCATGTTTCAATATAAGAAAAATAGCAGGACAAGAGGACACAGCATGAGATTAGAGGGAGGCTGATTAAGGGATAATGTGAGAAAGTTCTTTTTCACAGAAAGGGTGGTGGATGCATGGAATGGCCTACCTCAGGAAGTGGTGGCTATGAATACAGTGCAGAGCTTCAAACAGCCATGGGATAGGCATAGTGGAGCAATACAGATGAGTATGAATAGATAGGCCATTGACAGAGTAAAGGCCTAGGGCACATTCATAAGGTAGAATAAATGGGCAGACTGGATAGGCCTTGCGGTCCTTATCTGCCATCAGCTTCTATGTTTCTATGTTTCAAATCTATGTGGTACCTATGAATTGCTTTAGTAAAGGAATGACATCCTTGGACTTTGCTCACAAATAGCATGAGATCACATACCATGGCAGCAAAATATTACTATTTCCAGACAGTGTAAAACAGTCAAGAGGAGAAGGAAGAGATTCCTTAACTGAAAGTCATCTTTTTGTGATTATAGAGTAACAGAGTGCTCGTGACCAATCTGAATGCTTCCTTTCCGCTGTGCATGAGACACTCAAATTTTTAAATGAGTGTCATACACGTAGCTGCCCAGGAAATAGGCATTGTTCTGGGAAGTTTTTGTTTTAATATATAATTGAGCGACTGCACTCAGTATTATATTCATACTGCCACTGAGACCACTCTTATGGTTGCAGGAGTGGGGTCACGTACATTTTTAGGGCATCAGAACCACTCACCTTTTGCTCATGGTTCTCATACCCCAAGAATACATGTGAGACCTCTAGTATAACCATCACAGGGATCTCAGCATTGGTATTAACTTACACATCAGTGCCATCTCATTTTCATTTGGTTGCATGTTTTTGAGTTTTGCCAACACTGCACTTGGCTAAGTTAGAAATGCTGCTTACTGGACATACCTGCAGTATAGTTTCACTGACACTAATGTGAAGTGGGCCTTTGTGGACAGTATAATCGGTGTTACTTGAGAGAGTTCTACAGTGGTGTAAAGCATTCAACAGTAACAAGATCTGGATTCTTAGAAGGCTGTCCTTTCTCCATTAAGGGTGACTTTATCAGCAAGCCATTATGAAGATTTTTAGAGGTTCTCTCTCATTAACTCTTGTGTGATTTCATATTAGTGCTTGTGGGTGCAAGAGAGTGTATAGCCTGTGAAGTTTTACACACCTTCGAGTCTGGCCACTTGGTTGACAGGTTGAAAGACACGTGTATCAAGTGTCAGGAGTGAACTACAAAACTCACAAACTGTTCGCAAGCTGTTTGCAGTCGCTGCAGTGTGACAGTGGTGTTTAACTGCTGGGCACACCTCTCAACCTCCTGCCTCATAAATCAAGGACAAGGCTTAAAACAAACAGGGACAAAGGTTTAAAATATGGGACACACCTTAAAAATTGATGATATCCACTCAGGAAGTTGGTAGAATAAGTGGTTTAGTGTAAAATGCATTTTCTAAGGAAGAACACGTCAGTAACATTAATGTTTGACATTATTCTATGCTTACAACCCCCACTGTTTGGTCACGGAAACACAGTTTTTAGGAGGGACAGAGTAAACTTGTGATGTAAAATCAGGGACATCCCTGAAAATCAGGGACAGTTGAGAGATATACTTCTGGGAGAGGACAAATGGGGCCACTTTGAGTCATTTCAGAGCTGCTATGTGGCTTAGAGCAAAAATGCTAGCTAGGATTTCACCTTTTAAGAAGCCCAAAGTGGTACATTTCATACTGAAACATGATTTTTTACGGGTCAATATGTAACCTTCACCAATGCAACAGATTTTGTTTCTCTAAATGATCAGAAGTAAGACTAATTGTTGTCGTTTTTTAGTTCTTCATATTGTTTGCTATCATTTTAAGGTATTTTAGTTAAGGTATCATAATTTTCTGCAACTTCTAGAGGAAAGCAAAATATTTTTTCCACTATAAGATCAGGCCATTTAGCATTTTTCATGTTTTTTGGCAGGACACAGCTACCCATACCAGGACTACCTTGACAAAGTCGAGACAGGTGGTAACCCTAATGTCAGCACTTTTTCAGAGAGGAAGATTATGTTAAAATCTTTGCCAAAACCTCCAAAATAACCATGGAGATGTACCCCAGAGCATGTACCCTACAGCATAAGAGGGGATCCAGATGCACCCATACCCCACGCCTACAGAAAATAACTTTACCTCATTCAGATTTGCCCTTCAGTTATGCCCCTAATTTATTGATTCAATTTAAAAATCCCCGAGTTAGGCATTCCAGTTAATTTATTTATTGAAAGAGTCTGGAAAGGCTTACTGGGCCGTAACACCTTACTTCCAGAGGTGTCCTGGGGGAGGGGGTACACTGGAAGACAATATAGCAGCAATTTTCCAATTGGGTAGTTTTTCCTCCCACGCACTATGGTTTTCATAACAAGGGTAGGTAACTTGGGTTGGAGAAAGGATTTTTCTTACTGAAGTTAGAATTGCAGTCTTTGCTTAGTTTATTCTAAACAAATCCACCTATTAGTATACAGGTTTCCCTGTTTTAATAGCCAAGTCAGGCCAATTGTGGCATTTAGAATCTTTCAGTAATGTTTTTTACATCTCTGAATGCCAGCAGTGGCCTGCAGTCATTATATGCTGCATAACATGTAATCAGTGGTATATCATACACCTAAGGCCTCTCAAGACACTGTGTTAAACCTGTCTCCCCCTAAAACCCCAAACATACAGAAATCAACACACATGTAGAGGAGTAACCTTACCAGATTCTTGACAACTATGATATACACCAGTAGCAAATTAAATCCTTAACACTGTGACACAGGGGAATGCAGATCATTACAGATTTCCTAATTTGGAATCTGGGCCAATGGTCAGGAAAGATGATCCCTACCCTTTTTGTGAAACAAAACAGAAGAAATGAGTTCCCAGAAGGCAATATGCATCTACAGCAAAGCACAGAGGTACTCTGTCAGTTAAATCAGTAGTACCTGTCAGGAGAGGAAACAAAGGGTTAATAACTGCAGCAGCAATACTTATTTATTTATTTGCTTTTGTTGACCGAGTGGGTACACTAGACATAGGAATGCCTATTTTCAGGTACGACCCGGGAGGATACAAATGACATACAAAACATCAGTGTGACGCAGCACACATAAACCATACAATAAATAGTTAGCCAGAAGAGTACAAAACATCTCAAACCTTAATAAGATTATGATAATACATGAACAAGCAAAATAGGTTATATGGAGACATGGATAACAGGATCATAGAGAAGAAATGAGATAAGTGCAACACAGGTCAGGAGATTCCTGTAGATCCTTAGCAAGTAGCTAGTTGGCAAGTCCAAGGTAATGCAGTGACTGGGGGAGGCAGAGGGGAGGGGAGGGGGTAGAGTAGGAGAGGATAGATTGGAGAGAGTAGCAGGTAGTGTGGAAAATGGGAAAGGGGAGGCAGAGCCGGGTATTGGTTTATGGTGGCTGGAAGCAGGTACAGGGACTTGCTGAGAGTAGGTATTGACAGTGGAGCTTCTTAAAACAGGTATGCATTGGGGCACGACGAATAGCTAGAGGGATAGTATTCCAATATTTAGGAGCAGAATGGGAGAAAACTTGTGTACCCATTGAGGTCCTACTTCTAGGGATGTATAGAGGTGTCTGGTCAAGTGAACGGAGACCATAGGAAGGGGTTTGAGGGTGAAGTAGCAAGGCAAGAGAATTAGGGAGGCCTGCACGTATCGTACCATCAATCAAGGCGCCATACACTTGGAGGCGATGGACCACCGGACTAGGCCATTCAAGGTCCGCATAAAGCAGACAGTGATGCTTGAGCCGCAGAGAGGCAGACGCATAATGGCAGATGTTATTATATGTAGTGTCCCATGTATGGAGGGAGGTCTTAGTAGCACCTAGATAGACGACAGAGCCATAAGCCAAGGATGGGAGAAGAAGGCCTTGTGCCACAGCAAGCCTGGCTGATGGGGTAAGGGCATATTTAGTCCGGTATGCTCCTCCGAGCTTTGCATTGACTGATTTGCAAGTCACGGTACTGTGGAGATCAAAGTCCAAGGAATCATCAAGAAGAATGCCAAGGTATCTAAAAGATGAGGTGTTTACTAACTGGGAATTGTCGGAACAAGATATTTTGAAGGAGTTCCGATTTACTTTTAGTTTAGCTGGAGAGCCAAAGAGCATTGCCTGAGTTTTCGCTTCGCTGAGAACGAGACGATTTGCAGTGATCCAGGATTGAATGTTTTGGAACTCTTTGGATAGGGAGTTAGTTAGGTCCAGTACGTTACTAGCACTATGGTAGAGTACAAGGTCATCTGCATAGAGCAAGGTAGAGCAAGTAGATACTTGTTGAGGGAGGTCATTTATGAAGATCGAGAAAAGCAGAGGACCAAGTATGGATCCCTGTGGGACACCAGTTTGTACGTACGATAGGTCAGATAGGGCAGAGTTAAAAGCAACAGCCTGCTGTCGATTTGATAGATAACTCCGAAACCAGTTCACTGATTCCACTGAGAAACCCAGGGAGGTAAGCTTTGTAAGGAGGAGGGTGTGGTCCACAAGGTCAAAAGCCTTGGTGAGATCAATGAAGGCGGTACCGGTCAGGAAACCAGAGTCCATGGCTGTGTAGATATCATTTGTGAGTGTCAGAAGAGCAGTACCTAAGGGTACCTAAACATGCAGTTTTTTAAAACTGCAAACTCCAAAATCTGGCTTCATAGTGAGGTAAGTTAAAGGCTGCTGTTTACATTTATGCTAAAACTGTATTTATGTAAATAACATAAATGCAGTTTCATAGCTTTTGAAAAATGTAATCATCAGCCTTTCACTTTCAAAAAACAGCCTTGGTTTCTTCCTAAGATGTCCGCCAAGTGTGTTAAGTGATGAGTCATGATGACATCATAGGAGCAGAGACGGAGATCCACATATATTCCTATAGTGATAAATAGTTCTTCTTTCCCTCTTTGTTTTGAATTGTTGTACCAGATTGATCAACACCATGTATTACCTCGTGGATTATTTGGATCAGTACACATGTTAGGCTATGATTTTGTTCATTTTGTTTACTTTAATTTGCTGAACATGTTTTGCAATCCAGCTGATTTTCTCTTTGGCAAACTGCAGTACACTACAACACTTCAAATACCTGATGATCTAGTGGTCATGTGATGCCCTGAATTTTTTTTTTTTTTTAACCAGGAGAGACCCACTAAGCTAAAGCTTGTTTACTGGTGTGGCCTGGGAGCACAAGGAAGTTTAATGACTTGCTCAGGGTCACACAGCAAAGTACCAGTCTGGTTCAATTCCAAAGCTCATGTTCTCTTGTTAATCCACAAATAAGACGTTCTTTTTCCATGTGAACCCCTGCACCTAGCCTGCCTTCTGTTGAATGCCCCACCATCCATACCCTGCCCTTAGTACTGCCTGGGGCCGCATATGTGCTTACAGTCTCACGAAGAGAATTATCACACCTCAGAATGTAATCTTGTACCTCATCGAGTTGTGCACACCTATACTGATACGCATCATCAGCTGGCACTATTAAAAAATGTCTCCCAAATCACTCTCCAGTCCAATTTCTCAATGTTTGACTTCTGCTCCCACAGTAAACATTGAGTGGATCACCACCCTTCTGCACAGTGAAGGTAGTATGTACAGTTCCCCTGTTGTGTTTTTTCCCACCTCATTAACCAACAACTAGGTCTTCATGGAGGACCAAGCAATAACCATCATGACCCACTAGAAAAACTTCTGTTCATGCCCTCATAAGGGCTGCACTTACAATGGATAACAATATTATTAGCAGGAGAGGCATACTAATACCTTGAGCGAATCTACCCGACTTCGAGTGTCAGTCTACTCCTTTACCTGTGATCTACAGAACCCCGCAGGATAGTTACCAGCAATTCTTCTCCAGTACTTTTCTGTGCTCTTCTACACAATGTGAGTTGGCTGGCTACCACCCTTCCAAATCTTGAATGAGCTATACACAACTCCCTCAATACTGTCCTAACAAACGTCAACATCGCCCCCCCCCACCCGAGGGGTAATGTCCCTATACTGAATTCAAGTAACAGTTTAGTTGCAGCCCTGCCACTCTGAGTATTTGTCATCGCTGGCTACTCTCATCCATAGGTAGAGATCATGATGCTGGCAGCCTCACATGTCAAATCTCACGGTGATCTGCTCAATGTCCTCCTTTCTGTCTTCAGCTAACCTGAATATAGCTGTACCCTGCTGGAATGGCTTCTTCAGTCCTTCTCTGGCATTCATTCTTCTCACCTGCTCCCCAAACTAAAAACTTGTGAGTTCACTACCCTTCCACATCATGAATGTAGTTAGCACAGTCTCCAAATGCTATTTTTACATATTAATAATAAACATGATGTTCTGGTAAGACAGGCTGATAGTAGCATGGTGCAAGTGGAAAAATAATCTTTCCTACTCATATAAGATCTAAGCCACCTATGATTAGGTACTATTAAATGACGTGCATAATGCTGTACACACCTGTCATTTAATAGTGCGAATCAAAGGTAGCCTAGATCTTTTAAGGATAGGAAAGCCCATCATTCCCCTTGTTACCTGCTGCTATGAGCCTGACTTACTGGAAAGATATGTTTATATTTGATATGTCAAAAAACAAGCATTTGTCAATGCCGAATGTTGTCGCACTGGCATAAGCTTTGGTAGTGCAGTGCAGGAAAACATTTTGGGCAGGATGTGAAAAATGACAGCTGTACAGTTCATAAGGAGGTGTAAAAATGCTAGTGTTGAAAATGTGGCATGTAAATATAGCAATGGTGAAGTTACAAGGGTGCGGTGGAAATATGTAACACGCTTGGAACACAGTCATTAATGGGTGTTCGCACCAAATTTTCAACATAGGCATTTTAGCACCTCTGCTCATGTACAGTGTCACTGTTATTTCCTCAAACTGTCCCAAGACGTGATTTCGAACAGCGACCATGCTATTCTGCGCCGGAAGTGCGAAAACACATTTTGGGCAGGATATGTGAAATGACAGCTGTACTGTTCAAAAAGAGGTGTGGAAAAATGCCAATGGTGAAAATCCAGAGTGAAAATATCACAAATGCAAAGACGGTATGAGTGTGCATGCAATCTGCCAATGCACGCTCGCAACACAGTCACTTTATGGAGTATCATCGCCAAATTTTCAACATAGGCATTTTAGGACCTCTGCTCATGAACTGTGTCACTGTCATTTTCATAATCTGGCCCGAACACTGATTTCCCACAGTGACCCCGCTATTGTGCGCTGGAAGTGCGGAAACACATTTCGGGCAGGATGTGGTAAATGTCAGCTGTACTGTTCACAAGGAGGTGTACAAAAATGACAATGTTGAAAATCTGGCATGAAAATATTGCGTATTCATGAAGTTACAAGCCTGCATAGCAACTGTGCAACGCACGCTTGTAAAACAGGCATTTTTGACTTTTTCCACCAAATTTGGAGCATAGGCTTTTTGAGAGGCCACCTCATGAACAGTGGCACTGTCATTTCATTAATGGGTCCCAAAAGGTGATTCCATGCAGTGACTGCGAAATCACCTTTCGAGGCTGATTAACGCCATGGCAGTGATATAATTCATGATGAGGGGTCCCAAAAACCCTATGTTGAAAATTTGGTGCCAAAATTCCAAAAAATGCCCGAGATATGCAGCAAAGTTGAAAAAAACCTATTCATTCCATTATACAGCTTACTGGCATTTCCTCAGTTCGTGGTCAGCTTTGAAGAGTGCAGACGTGTTCCCGGTCCACCAAAGATCGTCGTGCCAGACTCCGGAGGTAAGTATGGGGTAGAGGGGTGTGGGGATGCAGTGTGCGCAGTGGGTGGTGCGGGTGGGGCAGAAGACTACGAGGGACCGTTTTATGTTACAGGGAAGAAACAAAACAACATTGTGGGACAGTTTTTTTTAGGAGACTTGGCACACTGGGTGGGCTCCCAGCGTGCCACCTAACTGTTTTGGGGGATTGCTGCAGCCAATGGGGATTGGGCACCTTCGTCGGCACACAATGGGGGCTGAATTTATGCTGACGGGACTGGGCACCCCATCGGCACACAATGAAAGCAAGGGGAGGCAAGAGCAGAGGGATTGGGCACCCACCTCGCATATAAGAAATGTGGGAGGGCTGCTTTATGCCAATGGGAGTGGGCTCCCGCCAGCACACAATGAAAGCGGGGAGAGCAAAGAGCAGAGAAGTTAGGCACCTACCTCTGTATATAAGAAATTAGAGGCTGCTTTATGTCGATGGGGAGTGCGCTCCCCGTCGGAAACTTCAGCGGCCAGTAAGCCAGCAGGGGATTGGGCACCCCAAAGTCAGCTGTTGGCAGCCGCCGCCATGCTGCCATGGTGGCAGGTGGGAAGGGTCCGCTGCATCTGACGCAGCTTTGCTCTGATTGCAGCGGACCTTTCCTAGATGTGCGTAGCCACATTAGCATGCATGGTGTGGTGCCGCATGAAGGCTGATTGGGGAATGAGGGACGCACCTACTGATGCATGCCCTGCATTCGCCCAACAGCCGCCATGCCTCCAAATCCCCACTGCCACAAGATGTTGGCTGCGCAAGCATGCCAACATAAAAAGGGAGCTGTACTACTTGCATTCATGATGCAGAAGGGTGATGAGCTCATCATTTTTTGGTGTGAGGAGGAGAAGTAGTGAAGAATGAATATCGGGGGGTACTGAGAAGGCCACTCTTGCAAGGTACTGCTATATTCAGGGAAGGGGGAAGACAGAAGGAGAGAAATATGAGCAGGTTACTGTGAGAAATAAGATGTGGATCTGCCAGCACCATGATCACGACCTGACCCCGTTGTCCTGGTCAACATTCCCCTCCCAAAA
Organism: Neoceratodus forsteri; assembly: GCA_016271365.2. NCBI lineage: Eukaryota > Metazoa > Chordata > Ceratodontiformes > Ceratodontidae > Neoceratodus > Neoceratodus forsteri. Next base: position 1,026,875,322 of record CM028130.1, on the reverse strand, counting down.
ACCAGTTCATGCAATTGTCCAAGGCTGTGTGTGGATATTAATGTATGAAATGGCTGCCACTACATGTTCAGTCACTCACTACCAGTCTAGTATTGCTTGTAAAGCACTTTGGGATACAATATGTATGAAAACCACTATATAAATGCTGATTCTTCTTCTTATTATTATTATTTACCATGGAAAAAGAAGACAAGACAAGCATATATTGGACTGCACAAGAACTTTGCTACAAAAAAGTGCTGGATCTAGGGGGTAGTGAAGGGTGTGGCTGCAACCCCCCACACTCACATTGTAACGTACTTCCTTGCTGCTGCTGCATTTCACTTTGTTGAAGAAGACTGATTTATTGATTGTACTGTACTGTTTTGTTTGCTGTGATGTATTGTTCTCTTGATGAGGTGCCTTTGTAAATGAGTCTATGACTCAAAGGTCTGTAAACTGATGATCAAATAAATAAATAAATAAATGTTTACATTTAAACTATGGATTACATTTGTAGGTTCTGTCTATAATGTACTAGAAAAGAATAATAGCAGAAAATATTAAGGTTTAATACAAATGTGAAAAAGTGCATACTAAGTATGCACACCACACCAGCACTCCCATTGTAGCACCCTGGATCCACCATAACCACGAGACTACCAGGTTATTCAAGATTTGTACTGCACTGTGGTTTGCCACAGAGAAAGTCAGTTGGATTAAAACACAATTTCAGCATGTTAAAGTAAACAAAATGAACAGAACCATAGCCTAACATGTGTATTCTACAAAATAATGCACATGGTTTTGACCATTTGGGTGAAACACTTCTATACAAAGAAATAAAAGAACTAGTTAGCACTATAGAGAACCATATATCTCTCTGACTTTGGCTCCAATGATGTCATCACATAAAACATTTGGCAGCCATTTTAGGAAGCAGGTAAGACATTTTTTTTGAAATTGGAAGGCTGATTTTGCAATTTTCAAATACTCTGGAACCACATTTAGATAAATTATATAAGTGTAGTTTTGGTATTAATGAATACAGCAGCTTTTCCTTTAGTCACCTATGGAGTCAGATTTTTGAATAGTTTGTTGTCAAAATGTTGTTTAGGTATCCTTTAACATCATGGCTGCATACACTAATTCTTTTACCAAATAGTGTAATACTCAATCCTCAGCATAGGTGTCACAGCCCACTTCTGGCCTTTGGTGACTATATAAGCACTTTGCAATGGGGCATGCAGTGCCACCACTGGAGTCAGAGCTCCTAAGATGATTTCCTCCAGGGGCATGGGCCACCCCATCCGCTGCCTCCTGGGACAGGGGGTCACCACTTCCACTGCCACTGCTGGGGTTAGATCTCCTAAAAGAATCCCCCGCCCCAGGACAGAGGCCACCCCTTCCACTGCCAATATGGGAGTTGGGACTCCTGAGAGAATTTCCTTCCAGGTCAGGGGTCACCACGTTCACTGTCAGCATTGGAGTCAGGTTTCCTGAGAGAGTTTTCTCCTGGGACAGGGACCACCACTCTCACTCTTAGCACTGGGGTCAGGTATCCAGAGAGAATTTTCCCAGAGACAGAGGCCACTAGTCCCACTGCTGGCACTGGGGTCAGGTCTCCTGAGAGGATTCCACCAGGACAGGGGCCACCATTTCCACTACTAGTACTGGAGCTAGGTCTTCTGAGATAATATCCCTCTAGTTAGGTGCTACCACTCCACCAACACTAGGGTTGGATCCCCTGGAAGACAGCATGCAAAATGAGCAGTGACAAAATTAGTCAGAGAGCAAAATGACATGGTGTAGAGAAAAAAACTGGAAAGGACTGAAATGCCCTTAAGCCACTATACATTTAGCAAGCTAGCCAGAAAGGGGCATGGGCCAGTGTTTCATGTAGGATACTAGCCACTCAGAGACCAGGGCTAGTGTTAACTCCAGCAAGCTAACCACCAGGGACAAGGTCCAGTGTTACATCATGCAAGCTAACTATCTGGAAACATGGTCCAGCAATGTAAGCAGCAAGCTAGACAACCAGAGTATAGGCAGGTGTAACATTCAGCAATGTAGCTAGCCAGTGGCACGGGCTGGCTTTACATCAAGGATGCTAGCAAGCCAGGCATATGAATTAGTGTTAAATCTAGCAAACTAGCCAACCAGAGGCATAGGGGAGTATTATTTCCACCAAATGAACTGCCAGGAGCATGGGCCAGTAATGCATCAAGGATGCTAGCCAACCAGGTACATGGACCAATAATAAATCTCACAAGCTAGCCAAACAGGAGCATGGGCTAGTGTTACAGCCAGCAAGGGAGCCAGCCAGGACATAAGCTAGCATTGCATTAAGGATGCTATCCAGCCAGGGACATGAACTAGTGTTAAATCCAGAAAGCTGGCCAGCCAGGGGCAACGGCCAGTGCTATATTCAGGATAATAGCCAGTCCTGGACTTGGACTAGTGTTATATCCAGCAAACTATCAGTCAGGGCCTAGGGCCAGTGTGACATCTAGCAATCTAACCAGCCAGGGATATAGGCTAGTGTTGCAACAAGGATTCTAGCCAGTTAGTGCTAATGTGAAATCCAGTAAGTTAACCAGCCATGGACATGGGCCAGTATTTCATCCAGCAAGCTAGCCAGCCAGGGACATGGGCTAATGTTACATCCAGCAAGCGACCCAGGCAGGGGCCAGTGTTGCATCAAGGACGCTAGCCAGCCAGGGACATGGACCAGTGTAACATCCAGCAAACTAGCCAGCCAGAGGCACTGGCCAGTGTTACACCCAGCAAGATAACTGACATGAACTAGTGACATGACATGACTGACATGAACTAGTGTTACATCAAGCAACTTTGCTGGCCAGAGACATATACTAGTGTTACATCCAGTACAGAATCATAAAAACATAGAATTTGCCATCAGATAAGGACCGCTTGACCCACTTAGTCTGCCCTGCCTACAGTATCACTGCAGATCCTACTTGATCTCTGGTCCATTTTTCTTCTCCCCATTCCTTCCCCCTAAGATTCTCTTATGCCTATCCCACACATTCTTGAACCCCACCACTGTTTTTGCTCCCACCACCTCTATAAGCAGGCTGTTCCAGAATCCACCACTCTTTCTGTGAATAAGAACTTCCTTACATCCCTCCTGAATTTACCCCCATCCTGCTTCATATCCTCATGTACTCTTGCTCTTGAAGATCTTTTTTCCTGAAAAATACTTCCTTCCTGTACCTTATTTATTGCTGTGAGCTATTTAAAGGTCTCTATCATATCCCCCTCTCCTCCTCCATCCAGCCTGGGATAAGGACTAGTGTTACATCCAGAAAGCCAGCCAGCCTTAGGCATGGGGTCAGTGTTACATCCAGGGTGCTAGCCAACCAGAGACATAGCCTGGCACATTCAAGACATTGTAGTTATGAAACAAAACTGCTACCCTACCCAAGTAAAACATGGAAGTTTGCAACATTAAGCGCTATCTCCTTGTTGACCTTTTAAACTTCAGAGAGCAAAGAAACTTTTTACATGAAAAATGGAGAAAACTTTCAAAGAAAAAAGTATCTTTAATTGAGCCATCTGACATTGAAAAGGTAGGATTGGACCACCTGTTAGGTTTATGGTAAGCAATGCAGCTTATATCATGCTGATGAACTGGTCCCAAGCCTGGATAGTGTCACTCTGGGTGACAGGAGCAGTGCTAAGTGTGGTATCATAAATCCTGCTTATGAAATGGGGGTTGGAGCCGACATGATGGACCTAGGTCCATTCTCACCTTGAATTACTATGCTACTATATATGTTGCTATGATAACATGTAAATTACTATGTTACTATGTATGCTACTATGTTACTATGTAAATGACTATATAACTATGCAAATTACTATGAGTATATTATATACATTATTGTTACTATATAAATTAGTGTTACTATGTACTGTATATTACTATGTTAGAATGCATATTACTGTTACTATGTAAACTATTTTACAATGTCTATTACTATGTTACTGTGTATATTACTATGTATATAACTGCCTTCTTGTAGAGAGCACAGCTTCCTTTTCATAGAGAGATTGCCTTGAAGATGATTCCACCTATCTTTGATTACGCTGGCATTGTATATAGCACTGTCTCCATATCCACCCTTGCCAAGCTGGTTCCTCTCTTTCTGCCACTTTGCCTTGGATTGCCTCCCCAGAACCCCCCACTGTTCCCTGTATTCCTCCCTCTCCTTGCCCTCCCTTGATGACCAGCCCCTTGCTCATCATGCCACTTTCAACTCCAAATTCTGGCTGGGCTCCCTCCCCTCCTCTTTTTCTACCTCCTCTCCTCCCCTTCTTCCACCTCCTACTCCCTTCACCACACTGACACCCAGTCTCCCCCCTGTAAAGCCCTCTGCTGGTCAAGCTGCTGTCTCCTTCTGTTTCTTCAAACTCTGACGCACCCTCCCTGTTGCTATTCACAATGCTTCCCCCTTACATATCAATAAAATCCCTCCTCCACGACTTCACCATTCACTCCCACAGTTGCCGCTGATCCTAGGCTAATGCCACTGCTCCTCTCTCCATACAGTTCAGCCCCCTACTGCCCTGGTGTATTGGTCCATTTTTCCCTTTGACTAGTCCCTTGTTGTACTTGCAATCTCCCTTCTCTTCTTCATTTTGCTGCCAGTTGCATTTTGCAGAACTGTTGCTGTTGATATATGATCAATATTGTATGTTTTGCACTACATATTTTGTGCTTCCTCTCAGTGGTCTATTGCATACATTTTACTTTTCATAATTAATATTATTGGTTTATAATTGAGACATTACTAATGTAACTTACTACTACACTCTCCGTATCCCCTTCCCTTCAGGACACATCTGTAAAGGAGCTGTTAGCTCAGTATGTTCTTCCTAGTGAAACTCTTGAAATAAATATATAAATAAATAAATACTGTTCCTATGTAAATTACTATGTTACTATGTATATTACAGTCAATCCCACTTAATTGCATACTGCTTAATAGAAAAACCCAGATAAACTAATAGAATTTCTATTCCCCAATTCTTTTCCTATATTTCCCATGACATTATGCTCATTTAGAAGAATTGATACTGTCTGTATAGATGCATAATTTAATGTGTGCTTTTGTAGCTTCAAGTGACCGTGTCCGTTATCACTTCTTCCACCTACCCCCGATTGTAGTCAGCTGGCCATTATCTGCTGATTATGTTTTACTTTTGTCTAGCATTGTACTGACCATGCATCTTAACACTCCATCCCCCACCGACTATCTCCTCATTGAGTGTGAAGCTGTCAATGAGTGTGTGTCTGATCAGTGCAGCTGACTGTTATCACCTGTGCTTTATAAATCCCCATGATCCATAATGCATCCAGATCCTTTGTCTGTTTGTGTCTTTCTGCCCCACAATGGATGAAATGACAAAGAAAAGGAAGGAGCTGTCTTTGGGTGAAAAAGTGAAGGCACTCAATCTGCTGGAAAAATCCTGGCACCTCGCAAACTGAGGTTGCCCGCAAGCTCTACACGTCACACAGCCAGATTTGCCAGATAGTGAAAAATAAAGCACAGAGCCTACCTGAGTACAACAACCAAACAAAAGTACTGTACTATCCTGTCCTGCCAATACCCAAATACAGTAAAACATCATCCCCCTTCATCCCTGCACACCTTCCATACTCAAAATGTACAGTATTACATGTCTGTATCACTGTGTACAGTGAACAGCATTATAATGCACAAGATCGCATAGACGAATAACCCACTTAAACGCATAGACTGATGTCCCGAGCCTATGCGTTTAAGTGGGTTTGACTATAGTATGTTGCGTGAACTATGTTATTTTGTATATTACTACTTTACTGTACTATGTTACTGTGTAATCTACTGTTACTATGTATATATTGCTGTTACTATGTAAATTACTATGTTATGTGAACTACTGTGTTAATATGTATATTATGATATTACTATGTTTATGTTACTATGTATATTACTGTTACTATGTATATATTACTACATTACAATGTAACTATGTAAATTATTATGTTACTATGTCTATTGCTATGTTACTATGTAAATTACTATGCTGCTATGTATGTTACTATGTATATTACTAAGTGACTATGTAAATTAGTGCTACTATGTACATTACTATGTTACTGTGTATATTACTGTTATTATGTACAGGTATATTACTATGTATATTAGTATGTTGCTATGCACATTGCTGTTACTCTGTATATTAGTATGTGACTAGGTAAATTACTATGTTACTACATATCCTACTGCTACTTTGTATATTACTACATAGTAATCTAGTAATGTACTACTGCTACTTTGTATATTACTAGATTATTATGTAGATTACTATACAGTGTCCATCTTGAATGCTTTTTGCCTCTGGGATGGTGGGTGGCTCCTGCTATTACATAACTGAGTCATGTGGGCAGGAATCAGATGCTTGGGCAGGAATCAGATGCTTCAGGTGGAGGGGGTGGGGTGGATCTTACAACCAGCATGGCACAGGAATCTTGCATAGGATGCTGCAGCACCATGTATCCAGTCCTGTTTTAGTAAGTGTCAGTAAGTGTGTGGTGGGGGAGCCTGGATCCAACCCATATCTTTTTCTATAAGCCACTCTGCCCTCTGTCCAGTTGCCTGACCACCAACATAATGATGGGAGGCCACCCCGAACTGCGTTCATCTGTGTAGTAGCATGACATGCTGCCACTAGGCCATCAGGGCAGCTGACACAACCCACTTTTGTTTGGCAGAAATGTCTCTCTTTTTTTAATTTAATATACTTTCTCCCTCTTACAGCTGACCATCCCCCATCAGTCCTGACCCCTACACCCAGCCCATCATCCTTCTCGGGACTTACCTTGGTCCCTTAGCACCTTGGCTTACACCCCACGGTGGGGCCACCAGCTGGGCCCTTCCCCAATGGAGACTTAGTAGATGCACTGGGAGTGAGTGCCATGGTCAGTGGTGTGGGGCCTGTGACACAGGGCAGACATCTTCCTGCCATGGCCAGACATTTTTCCAGTTTTCTCCCCCCGGACAGCACACATGTGGAGATGTGCATATGTGCCACAAAGAATCTGGCATCTTCCCATCCTGATCTGACAGTGCTGTCTGCACCGCCAACAATGGTCACCCAGGTGGGGGTACTGCACCGGCATCCTTACACTCTCCCTCCCTGATGTGGACAGTGTCCACTTGGATGCTCTACTCACCTCCCCCAGGCTGGCCCTCTGATAACTCCGGCTCATTCCCAGACCTGAGTCGACAGCATCGTTAGTGGTAGCTCTACTGCTGCACTTGCAGGTTGACCTGTCAGAAAGATCTCCTGGACTATGTAATATTGTTGGGGGGGGGGGAGGCATAGGGGATGAAAAATAGGTTGAAACAATGGGTGTATCTTTCATGCAGATGAAGTCACCACATGTTCCCTCCCAGTTCCAGCCCTAGACCTCTGGATCCCATGCCTTCTCAGCTGTCCCAATCGGGATACCTACCTAGAGGATCGCCACTGCCCATCCCCTCATATGCTGACACAGAGGGATAAGTCTGGAACAGTAAAGAAGGGGACTTTCAGTGGCTATCTCTGGCCAATGGCAGCCACTCCAGTAAGGGTGGTATCTAGGGCCAGTGAATGGTCTGAAAAAGGGGAGAAATAAAGATAAAAATGCACTTTCTGCTGGGCCGTCAATGCAACAGTAAGGCTACCACTCATGATGCTGGTGATCCAGGTTCGGGAATCAGCTAGGGTCATTAGGGGCAGCCAAAGGGAGGAGGATGTGGGTCCCAGAGGATGCATTCCTCTTCTAGGAAGCAAGGCAGCTGGCTTCACTGTGATATTCACTGTTCAAAAGCACTGTTAGCAAGCCTTCCTAGGTTAAAGTGTGTGGGGGGAGTCATCACTGAGATCAGTTCATAGGACCAATTTACAAAACTACCTCAGTTATGAAAAGATAACACCAGCAACCTCAGGACTTTCATAAGTTCATCTTCAGCCTTTGTATTCATTTCTATGGCATCAAAATTAATCGCAACATTTTGCACTACATCATCTATTTTTTTTCTAAGGGGGTTGGTCAGAGCCTATTGAATATATATAAAAGTAAGTATACAAATTATAATAATTATTAGTGTATACATATATAATATAATATAATATAATATAATATAATATAATATAATATAATATAATATAATATAATATAATATAGGGGTGCAGTCCCGGCCCTATATTGGGATTTAACGGTCACTTCTATATTAAACACAAAATTTTGAATGTTAATAATTTTGCAACAGTTTGACTGATTTGCAGTGAAGTCTGCATTTGGTTTCGGGGACCAAAGATCTCTCGATGTGGCAAGTTTTGTTCTGGTCAAATATGTGGGTGCAGAGGTAGGAAGTGGCAAAAAGTGTAAAAATTACCACTTTTAGTCAAATTCTTTGTCACTGCATTGCGCAAAAATGGCTTGGAAATTTGGTCTGAAATGTTTAGGGTATATAGGTATTGGGTCACAGATGTGCCTTTTGATGGTTTGGTGAAAAAAATATTATTCCATTAAAAAATGATTAAATTTTAAAGTTTCCCATTACTTCCTTTGAGAAAAATTAGATGACAGGCTCGAAACAGGATTCTTGATCGTGACTAATGAATCCTAATTCGTGCTGCCATCATCTTGCTTTCAGTTAGCGAGGCAAACAAACAAATTTCTTAAATACTGGCTTTTGGTAAACACCAACATGTGTTTACCTAATCGGGGCCCAAGGAATCGGATTTCGGGGGTTCGTTTTTGAAAAAATTTTTCCAGAAAGGTGTTTATCTGTGGAATTCTTTTTCCACAAATCGTGGAAGTCTTTTACCGCAAAATAGGATCCTTTTCCACAAATTGTGGTAAAGGATTCTGTTTTACCATGAAACAGGATCTTTTTTGCAATTTGGATTTTTTTCTATAGCTGTCTCTTTGTCACTTTATAGCAAAGAAACAGTTCGGAATTTTGGGCTGAAATTTTCAGGGTACAAAGTGCTTGCTCCACAGATGCACCTTTTGCTGGTTTGGTGAAATATTTTACTTTGCTGTGGCATTGTGTGCATTTAAATTTTGCTTCATTTCCTGTAGGATAACATTGTAATGTGAGGTTTACAGCATCGTTTCTTTGTCACTACACCGCAAAGAAATGGTTTACAATTTTGCTCTGAAATTTTCAGGGTACAAAGGGCTTGTGCCACCAATGTGCCTTTTACTGGTTTCATGAGGATATATTAATTTGGTGTCCAGTTGCACAAGTTTCACATTTTCCTGTGTTTTCTATAGCATAACATGGCAATGTGGGGTGTTTCTTTGGTGGTGCACAGTATAGGGTAGGAGCACAGGGCCCTCAGGTAAAGAAAGATAGCACTACACGATCTCAAAAGTGATGTATGGATGGCCGGCACTCCCATACACAAATACGGCTACTATTAAGGAGTGATTGGTCTGGGTCCAGTGCTCCCACAAGAGAATAGGAATACAATTACAATCTCTCTAAAATTATGGATGGTTAGGAGAGTAGGGCCCTCTGGGGTGTTCCCACATGCAAATACAGATACTGTTAATTACTGATGGGAAGGCAGGGCCCCTCAAGTGAAACAGGGATACAATTACAATGTCTGGGCCCTGCGCTCACACAAGCAAATATGCGTACGATTATACTTTCTCAAAAAGTAAGGAAATTCTCAGTAAAACCTTGTTAATGGACCACTGGGTTTCTAGCATCAAAAGTAGGGAAATGCGTCTTAGGGTTCCCAATCCTAAGACCCCACCCCCACCCTCAGTTTCCAACCCTAAGACCCCACACCCTCCCTGCATGTAGGAAAAGGCATGACTGGTGTGTGTTGTGCTGCAGTTGTGAACCCTAATATTTCTGTTGGTGATACCCCTCCCAATGTACCCCAGTATCCCACTAACCCTCCCAACTGCCTTGTTGCACTGTCTGGCCACCTTCAGGTTATCTGATATGATTATCCCCAAGTCTCTTTCCTGCTTGGTGGCCATCAGTACCACTCCTCCCATTTTGTACTCTGCCCCAGGTTTCTGTGTCCCAAGTGTATTACTTTGCTCTTTTTCTCATTTAAACCTAGCTGCCATACCCTTGACCGCTTCTCAAGTTTTGTAAGTTCTCTGCTCATCCTTTCCACCCTGCCAGGGAGCCCACCCTAGTGTAGATTTTGGTGTAATCCACAAAGTGACAGACCCTTCCAGCTCCTCTGCAGTGTCATTTATAGAGTCATTAAAGAGGACTGATCCCAGCACTGATCCCTGAGGCACCTTTCTGGTCACCCTGCCTTCCTCCTAGTGAACTTTGTTTACCACTACCCTCTGCCACCTATCCCCTAACCAATTTCTTACACACTTTACCACCTGTGGACCGAATACTAAGTTACCCAGCTTCCTTATTAACCTCCTATGTGGAACAGTGTTGAAAGTCTTACTGAAATCTAGGAAGGCCACATTCACCGCTCCACCCTGATTTAATTCCTTGGTCACCCAGTAGAAGAAATCTATCAGATTTATTTAACATGACCCCACCTCCCACCCCCATGAATCCATGCTGCATCGGGTCTTGTAACCATCTGGATTCAAAATCATTTCCGTCAGCAGTGACTCCATTAACTTTCCCATCACTGATGTCAGGCTGACTGGCTTATAATTGCCAGCATCTTCCATGCTATCATTTTTGTGAAGTGGGAATACATCTGACCTCCTCCAATCCTCTGGAACCACTCCTCTTTCCAATAAGCTGTTAAATAGGATTGTCAGAGGTGCAGCCAGTACCTCCCTGAGCTTCCTCAATACTCCTGGATGCATCCCATGTGGCTCCACTGCTTTGTCCACTTTGAGATTAGTGAGTCCCTTCAGGACACTGTCCTCTGAAAACAGATTAGTGTCCACCTCGTTCCCTCCACTACTCCTGTTACTTTTTTGTGCCCCCTCCACTTTTTCTTCCTCTGTGAACACTGAATAAAATTATTAGTTTAGGATGTCTGCCTTTTCCTGGTCCCACTCTGCATATTCACCCTTTCCCTTTTTAGTCTTACGATCCCACCCCTGGTCTTCCTCCTTTTGCTTACATACCTAAAAAATGTCTTGCCCTCTTTGTCACTGTCTGGGCTATTCTCTCTTCAGTTTGCACCTTCTTTGTCCCTACTGCTCTTCTTGCTTCCCTCTGTTTCTCCTGAAACACCTTCCTATCCTCCTCCCTCTGCATCTCCTTATACCTTTTGAAAGCTACCTTTTTAGCCACCCCTTTCAAGAACTGTACTGGCCTTTTTTTCCTCTTGCTTTTTCTCATTTGCTTGATGCAGAAGTTTTTTGCCTTCCCCATGGCCCTTTTTAGCTTTGCCCACTGTTCCTCCACCCCACCCAGGTCAACCCCCCATCAGGCCACCCCTGAGGCACTCACTTATCTTTGTAAAATCTGCCTTCCTGAAGTCCAGGACCCTCGCCTTTGTGTGGTTCAGTTCCACAGCCATCCTTATTTTGAATCACATTGTACAGTGATTGTTGTTCCCCAGGTGGCCTCCTACCTTGATGTTTGCAACACTGTCCCTGTTATTGAGTACCAGTTCCAGTGGGTTTACTGACTAGTTGTCTGAAGAATGCCCCCAGCAGGGAGTCCACGATGTCCCTGCTTCTAGCTGAAGCAACAGCTGGGAGATTACAATCTACATTCGGCAGATTGAAGTCTCCTCACCATCAGCACCTCCTCCTTTTCTGCCATCTTACCAATAGCTTCCACTAGTACCTTAACTCCTCCACCCATGCTGGAGGCCTGCAGAGCACGCCACTGCAAATGGAGGCCTGTCTCTAGGGTGACCCACAGTACCTCTGCTCCCTGCTATATTCACTGTATCTCTGTTACTTTTATGCCTTCCCCTCGCATAAAGCACCACACCCCCTCCTTTCCTTCCAATCCTGTCTCTGTTGAACAGAGTATAGCCTGGAATGGCCATATCCCAGTTATGGTTTTCAGTGCACCATGACTCAGTAATGGCCATAATATCTAGGTTGGCCTCTACCATGATGGCCTCTAGGTCCAGAATCTTATTTCCTAGGCTTCTAGCATTCACACACATGACCTTCCAGATTATGTTTCCACTCTTCTTGGTACCATCCTTCTTTTCTTTTTGTCCTCCCTCCTTCCCCCTTCTCTTTTTAATGCTTCCAATCCCATCCACCTTTATTTCTGCTGTCCTGCTTCCTTTATTAGTTTCCACTTTGGGGGATTGCATTCCCCTCAGGTTCTCCTTACTTTCAACTTCAGCATGTGGGGGCAGGGGCAGTTACTACCTCCCTAATGTCTTTTGCCGCCCCCCTTGGCTAGTTTAATTGGTCATCAAAGTAACATCTAAACCGTTCACTGAGGACTGCAGTTACCCTTCTGGGATGCACGTAGGCCATCATCCCTGTAAAGGCCCTTACCTCGCTAGGTGGATCCCCAGTCCTCAGTGTAGCTGAACCCAAAACAGATTTTGCCAATGTCTCTCCTGCCAAACTACTAGTTCCCCCTTTCTGAAGCCTCTCCTGCTGGAGTAGTCCCCCTGCCTATGATCTCTTCTGCTGCATTAGTCCCTTTTTCTGTGGTCTTTCCTGCCATGCTGGTACCACTTGATGCAGTCTCTCCTACTAAACTAGTCCCACTTCCTGAGATCTCGCCTGCTACAGCTGCACTAGCCCCCCCTTCTGTGATCTCTCCTGCCACACTAGTCCCCTTTTCTGCAGCCTCTCCTGCTGCACTAGTTGCCGTTCCTGTGATTTCACCCACTAGTTCTCTTTCCTACAGTTTTCCAGCTACACTGGTTTCCTTCCTATAAGCTTGCCTGCTACACTAGTTCCCTTTCCAGTGCTCTCTCCTGCTGTACTGGTCCCCCTTCCAGCAGTCTCTTCTGCTGCACTGGTCCTCCCCTATGTGGTCTCTCATACCATACTAACCTCTGTTTGCTAAAAGGATCTGCAGACTGGTCTCTCACTGAGTGAACCAGGGTTAACTGCACTGATGGACACAACTGCCGGATTAGTGTGGTTATTTAAGACTGGATCACTGCTAATCAATGTGAAACAGCCACCCTGGACATATAGTATAAACGGATCAATCTGTAAAATCCCAGCTTTTGCTAATCAATTTCAAAGGCTTGTTTCACTACTTGGAGAGGGAAAGAAAGCAGTTTAGAGCTGCCACGCTGCCTCTGGTAGGCTCCATCAATGCCACATAGCCAGACAGCGAGGGAAAACAGCTTCCCAGTGAGCTGGCACCAGGCTGGAGCACATTCTGATGGAGAAGTGCTTTGCAGGCATCCACGTCTCTTTCTCTGGCCATGTGCCCACATATTGGGGCCAGTAGTTTTCCCTTGGATCACAATTAGTACCATGGCAAATTAATTTACCCTGGACTAATGTGCTATAATTACACTGTCACACTCTGCCAATGTCAGAATCTCATCAGTGACAAGTGTAGACTGGGTAGCTGTGTCTTACTTCTTGCATGTCTACAGAAATCAGGGGGAGGGGGGAACTGACACAATAGATTTTCACTGAGCCCTTTTTAAAAGACATTGGGGTCCTTGTGGGGTTAGGGCATAGTTTATTTGTGTATTTATGTAAAGAAATGGGAGTCACTGGGATAATGCCCTCATGATGAGAGGAAGCATCTTGCTTCCAGCACAAAGCAGTCCAGGGGGAACAGTAGTGCATTATGAAGACTTAAATGGAGTGTAGGTAAATGTGCTCTTCTGGGGCTGCCTTTCAAATCCAGCCCGGGGCAAGGCAACTGAAATCAATCCAAGCTGAAGGCTATGAAGGGCCCAAATGTAATGAGTTCTGTCAGTCCTTTTCCCTGCATACAAGAGACTGCAGTTTTTTTGATTAATTGAAATAAAATGTGCAGGCTGCAGAAATACTTACTAGCCGTGGTCAGCATTGCCAGGAGACATGACACCCTCCCCCCACATCCACACATGGAGCTGAGAGTGTATCCCTAGTTAATGCTGCACCTTCACTCCCCACCCCCAGCCTGATCCTGTGAGGAAACTTATCTTAATGGTCAAGTGTTGAGTGATGGCATCTTTTACATTCAAGTCATGCAGGCCCAGGAGAGTGTCACATCCCTCAACCCCTCTGTAAAGGCATATGTCAGCATGGTGGTGTGCCACTTTGATTGGAAAGAAGTTCCTGGGTACAGGATATTCAATTAGAAAAGGAAGTCCTGGGTGTAAGGCTACTAAATATTTAAAACTGTATTTGCTGATATCAGAGTACTGACAGTTTATCATAAAGTTGCTTGTACCCGGTTTTACAACTGGGTGAACGAAAGCATTGGGAAGTTACTGTTTTTTTAATTACATATTTTATTTTTATTTTTTTGGTACCCGAGTGAAACTCACTACACATAAGAAAGATCCATTTACAGGGGCAACCTGGGAGCCCAGGGATGTTAAGTCACTTGCTCAGGGTCACATAGATGTGCAAAATAAGATTGAGGGAAATAGAACCATGGTCTGTTGAATGTACAAAGCTCGCTGCTCTAAGCTGTGGGCTATATTACCAGCCCACTTACTCACCATCACACAGGGAGCAAGAGCATATGTGAGATTTGAACCCTGATCACCTAATTCCCAAGCCAGACCTCTAACCTCTAGACCATGATGCCTCTGGGTTGTTAACAAGTACTTTAGGAAACTTTGGTTTAGAGGCTGGGTAACCCCCCCTCCTCTCCCCAAGGAAACCTGAATGTAAGTTTAGGCACGACACAATTCCTGTAACAAATAGTTGAAGAATATTGAAGTTGTCGGTGATAAGGACCAGCACGGTCACTTCACATTGCTGCAGTAAATCATTACTGAACTGTAAACAGATTATAGGATTTGGACAAAAATGATGGGCTAGAACCTTTATGGGGCCAAAGAGGAAGTTTTATTGTTCAGTTTTGCGCCACATCAGGCCTGGCAAGATCATTTTCAGTTTAAACTCACACATGCAGTTCACAGCGGCTTTTTTGAATTTGGTTGAGCTTAGAATGTTTTGATTCATATTTACTCTTCTGGAGAAATGAGTTAACGGGAGCTCAGTTTCTCTAAACTATTAAGATGTTCCCATCTCTTCTCATTTTACCCACCTACAGCATATTACTGCAATTATGCACCACTCAGTAGAAAACATTGGAAAGATCCGCTTAAGTAGCCTATTCTATAGGGTTTGCTCATAAAGTATGTAGATGATACATTTAGCTCTCTTGCCTACTGTATTTCTTCCAGTCCCTTTCATGTCTCCCCCCATGCAAAAGCTTTTGTAAGATCAAATAAATAGAGTTTTTGTTTTCTCTGGGCCAGTAAACTATCAAAATTTAGTTATCAGACTACAACTCCCAAAACATAGAGGGGGCCTGGTACTCCCTTCATTAAAGAAATATTTGTGGCAGCCCAGTTTTACCAAAGGCCATATTGGGCCTCTACTGGGAAACTTCTTAACAGTGCATTTACAGCAGATGTTCTGCTACCAGCTCTTTGACAACTTAGTGTAAATCTCACTAATTCTGCAGTCCTTGTCGTAAGATCTTATTTTGTATTCTGTTGTCAAGGTCTGGGATATTGTGATACATCAATACCTTGATACATCACTACCTTGTCTTTTTCCCTTCGGAGATTTGTTTATGACTCACTGCCCAATCCCCCAAACACACACACACACCTGTTATTGGATCACTGTTACAGATATGGGGAAAAAGAATAAAATACTCACTGTAGTAATGCTGTCAGTAATATTCACAAGCTGCATCACTCCACAGAATTGAGTTGTCCCAGAGATAGAACTTATGCTAATTATAGAATGTGGAATTAGAATGAAGTTCAAACTCTGCACTGTGGTCACACTCCCCCCAGCAGCTAAACATCAGATTTGTTTCTAAAGCTAGGGGGAATTGTGACCACTAAACTAGCTAAACGGCTACCAAGAGAATTTTTAAAATGTTACTAAAATTTTGAAAAATAGTAACATAGAACTTGTCAGCAGATAAGGACCGCTTGGCCCACCCAGTCTGTTCGTTTCCTCCTACATATAATATCACTGTAGACCCTCTTTGATCTCCAGCCCCCCCCCATTTCTTTTTGCTAAGATCCCCTTATGCCTATCCTTCTTGAACCCCATCACTGTATTCACCCCGCCACCTCAGCTGGCAGGCTATTCCACAAATCTACACTTTCTGTGATAAAGTACTTCTTCACATCCCTCCTGGACCTATTTCCCTCTAACTTCACAGCATGTCCCCTTGTTCTTATACAGCTTTTATTTTGAAAAATACTTACTTCTTTGTTGTTCTCTGTGTACATGCTGCCACTTGGGGAGATCATTAGATAGTACAATGTGGGGTTTCACTGCTATGTGGCTAATACCCAGTTGTACCTGTCCTGTGCCCCTGATGACCTTTCCACCTCATCTATGCTGAGCCAATGTCTGGCTGAGATAAACAACTGGATGTCTGCCAACTGTCTATGTCTCAAACCTGCAAGACAGAGGTTATAGTGATTGAGCCCGGCCATGGGGGTGCTTCCACAGATGGGAGGCTGCTTGCCCCAATTGTTGGCGGGCAGCCCCTGTCAGAGGTGAGCATGGTTAGATATCTTTGCATTTTCCTGGATGACCGACTGAACCTTGAACAACAGGTGACATTGGTTGTTCGGTCCAGTTTTTTCCATCTCCAGAATATTGCTAGGATGCAGATGTTCTTTATTTATTTATTTATTTAACAGATTTACCAGATAAGCATTCTGAGTGGGGACCGCTCGTTTCCAGATGCGACCTGGGGTTACATAGGTCAAGATACAGTTAAATCACAGTACAGCAGTGTTACAAAGGTCTAGAGCAGCTACAGTAGTCGCAGTACAACAGTGTGGGTAGACAGCAGACAGCAGGTGCAAAGACTTTATTATATATGTCAGCTAAATCTGTGGGCAGTTACATACATCAGAGTAGTGGGACCTCAGGGGGTTTGAGAGCTCAGTGGGAAGCTGAGAGCCTGATGTCTGCCGGTAGGTCATTCCATAGTTTGGGCAATCGATGCATGAAGGCCATTTGGCCCTTAGAGGTGCGCATGAAAGGTACATGGAGCTGTTTTGCATCTGAAGCTCTGAGGGGGTAGGCTGGGGGTGGTTGGGTTGCTAGAGCACAGCTGAGGTAGAGGGGGAGGGTATTTGACCAGTATTTGAAAATAAGATTTGTACAATGTAGTTTACGCCGAGACCTAGAGATGGGAAGGAGAGGGCGCTGTACAGGTCACAGTGATGGGTGGAGGGAGGGCAGTCGAGTGCATAATGACAGAATGAGTGATAGAGGGGGTCCAGTCTGGCAAAGGTAGATGGAGGGGCGGCGCTGTAGACCACATCACTGTAGTCAAAAATGGGGAGGATCATTTTGAGGACTAGCTCCCTCCTAACAGAGGTGGGGAGGGTGCCTTTGTATTGGTACAGTGCTCCTAATTTAGGGTGGAGTTTTTTTCTGTAGTGATTCGATGTGGGCATGGAAATCAAGGTGTTGATTGAGCCAGACCCCTAGGTACCTAAAGGAGGTGCAGGAGTCTAGTTTGGAACTATCCAGGGTGTGGAAGACGGGGGGGCTGGCTGGGATAGCTTGGGATGGGTGCCGAAAGTAATGGAGATGGTTTTCTTAGCATTTAGGATAAGCTGGTTGGTCCTGAGCCAAGTTTGTACGGCATCGAAATCCCTTTGAAGAGATGCAATTGTGTCATCGGTAGAGGGGCCAGAGGTGTACAATAATGTATCATCCACGTACATTTGTAATGCTGAGTTAGAGCAGACTTGAGGCAGATCGTTTAAGAAAATGGAGAAGAGTAGGGGACCCAGGACTGAACCCTGGGTGACCCCCATGTTCACTGGAAGCGGGGATGAGATGTGTGGGCCAATTTTTACAGCCTGCACTCTGCCTGACAGATAGTCATGGAACCAGTTAGAGGCGGGCTGAGAGAGGCCTGCTTGTTGCAATTTTGAGAGAAGTTTGGAGTGGGACACAGTATCAAAGGCTTTGGCCAAGTCAATAAAAATAGCAGAGGTGACGAGGCCCTTGTCCATACCCAAAGAGATATCGTTAGTGAGCCTTAGCAAAGCTGAGATGGTGGAATGATTTTTGCGAAAGCCTGACTGGAATGGAGTGAAGAAAGAGGTGGAGTCAAGGAACTGTGTTAGTTGGGTGAGTACGAGCTGCTCTTGCAGCTTGGCCAGAGCCGGTAGGAGAGAGATCGGTCGGTAGTTGCCCGGCTCAGATGGGTCGCCCCCTTTAGGTAGTGGGATGATTACAGCTTGACGCCTGATAACCTGGCTATGGTCATCCATGCTTTTGTCATCAACAGACTTGATTACTGTAACGCTGTATAACTAGGGTTATCTGGAGGTTGGATGCATCGACTGCAGCTAGTTCAGAATGCTGCGGCTAGGATGTTGACAGGTACCTCTTTGAGGGATCATGTCATTCCTGTTCTGCGTGCTCCGCACTGGCTGTTTGTGAGTTCGTGCATCACCTTCAAGAGCTGCTTGTTAACATACAAGGTTCTACGTGATTTGGGACCTGACTACCTTAAAGAGCTCCTGGTTCCCTATCTGCCTTTCCGCCCCCTGTGCTCCACTTGCCTGTGTGCCAGGGTAGAGTCACTCACTGGGGCCAGCCTTTGTTAGAGATCCAGTGGTTGGGGAATGAAGAACAGTTTCGACCCTGTGTGTGTGTGGGAGAGAGAGAGAGAGAGAGAGAGAGAGAGAGAGAGAGAGAGAGAGAGAGAGAGAGAGAGAGATAGTTAGTTCTGGGAACCAAATGTAGAGAGAGATAACCTGCTGCCAGTTTAGGGGCGATTTGGCCCCTAGAAACTGCTGCCTAGCATCATGCAGTGGCCAGCTCAGCTCAGAAGAAAGCCGTCCGAGTTTAGTGGGGTCATTTCAGCCTCAGAATTCAACCACTAACCTCCCTCACAAGGACCACTGCAGTTTCGATGCACAGTATGAATTGTTTAACTGGCGCTATAAAGTTTGTTCATTAAATGGGATCCCCCTGTTAACGTTATGCTTGTGTGGACTTCAGTCATTTTTATGGGACTGTTTATGTCTGTTAACATGAATTACCTTCCAGCCCAGTGCCAGAAGATGGCATCCCTCTGCTTTGGACTCTGCTAACGCAAGCCATCCTGGTAAGGTACAACTTTTTGGTTTCTGCTGCTGCGAGTGCCCCCTCCCCATATAAAATTACCACATCATACCCCTAGAAGCCGGGCAGGGGCAGCTTGCAAATAGCATATCATAGTAATCAAATAAAGGCAGAACAACGTAATATGCATATGAAAAAAAACCTTTTAATCAGACTGCTTAGCAACAATTGTAAGGCACTATAACAAGTAATGCTTAAGCCAATGCAAAAAGAAACTGATTCTTATCTCAGAATCTATTTCCAGGTTCTAGAAGGGGAGGCAGGGTAAAGGATTGTGAATATTACTGATGAATCCCTTAAGAAGAAACAACTTTACTACAGTGAGTAATTTTTTTTCTTCTAACACCAGTAATCCATCAGTATATATTCACAAGCTGCTAAATGCATAGCAGTACCTTGGGAGGCTAGGTTCAGAACCTATTTTGAAAACAGATTCTGCAGGACACTAGTGCCATAACTGGCATCTCTCCTGGACTGTATGTCCAGACAGGAATAATTTGTAGTAAGTAAAACAAGCATTTGTCAATGCCGAATGTTTGCTTGCTGGCATTGGCAGTGGTAGCGTAGAAGTAACAGAGCTGCGTAATAGGAATGGCAGTGAAGTATTGAACTGAAGCCAACCCCACCACCACCCTGCAGAGAGTGACAGGCATTGGGGTGTGCGTTTGGGTTGTCAGGCATAACGGCCATCACGCCTATTTCTTGCAGATTCCCCATCTCTGCAGACACTGACAAGTGTCACGTGTGTTCCTTGGGGTCTTTGGTCTTATGCGCACTCCCATTTCATTCGCAAATATGGTGAGATGGGTGTGATATAGAGAATGGTTGAAGTTTGGGGTCAAGAGTCCAAGGCATACCTTGATGCCCTCTCACTGACTGCAGGTGTGAATGGTATGACAACACAGGGAAGAATCCCAAGTCACACCCCTGATGCCTGTCATTCTCTACAGGGTTCTGCGTTATAGTTGGAAACCCTAATACCTCAGGCATCTCGCTAGTATTTTCTATTCCAAATCTTCAACATGTTTGTTTTGTGACCCCATCTCATGAACAGGGGAATATCACTTTGTTAGCCGAAAAGCTGCTTATGCACAGTGACTACGGGCAATTAGCACCATACAGGTGCAAAAACATTCAACAGGATGTAAAAAATGACTGCTGTACTGTCTATGGGAGGTGTAAAAATGGCAATGTTGCAAATCTGTACTAAAAATATAAAAAAATGGTGAAGTCACTGCTTAATAGAAACTGCAAGCACACCGTAATATAATTAGGCTGGGGATTTTTACAGCAGATTGTCAACTCAGGCATTTTGGTGCCTCCGATCATGAACATTGTCACGTGTTTTTCTTTATCTGTGCCGAACAATGATTTCCCCAGCGACTCGCATCTCTGCGCTGAAACTGTGAAAACACACTTCAGCCATGTTGTGAAAAATGACAGCTGTACTGTTCATAAGGAAGTGTGGAAAAATGTCACTGGTGAAAATCTGGACTGAAAATATTACAAAGTCATGGAAACGAGGTGCGTGGAAACTGCGCTAATGCTCACTCGTGATCACAGTCATTTTATGGACTTTTGTCACCAAATTTCAACATAGCCATTTTAAGACCTCTGCTCATGAACAGTGTAACTGTGATTTTCTTAATCTGTCCTAAACATTGCTTTTGCACCAACAGCACCATTATGCGCACATGTGCAAAAACATTTTGCAGGTGACATATGAAAAATTGCAGCTGTACTGTTCATAAGGAAGTGTAATAAAATGGCAATGTTGAAAATCTGGAGTGAAAATATTGAAAATTCGCGAACTTACAAGCGCAGGGAACTGTACAACGACGTCAGAAAACAGTCATTTTGGAATTTTTCACCAAATTTTCAACATAGCCATTTTAAGACCTTTGCTCATGAACAGTGTCACTGTGGTTTTCTTAATTTATCCCGTACATTGATTTCGCACACCGACTGCGCCATTGTGCGCTACATGGGCAGAAACACGTTTTGGGTGAGATGTGAAAAATGACAGCTGTACTACTCATAAGAAGGTGTTGCAAAATGGCAATGTTGGAAATCTGGAGTGAAAATATTGAAAATTCACAAACTTACGAGTGTGCATAGGAACTGTACAATGCACGCTCGTAAAACAGTCATTTTTTGGAATTTTTTCACCAAATTTTCAACATAGCCATTTTAAGACCTTTGCTCATGAACAGTGTCACTGTGATTTTTTAATTTATCCCGCACATTGATTTCGCACAGCAATTTCGCCATTGTGCGCTACATGGGAGGAAACACGTTTTGGGTGAGATGTGAAAAATGACAGCTGTACTACTCATAAGAAGTTGTGGCAAAATGGCAATGTTGGAAATCTGGAGTGAAAATATTGAAAATTCATGAACTTACAAGAGTGCATAGGAACGGTACAACGCACGTGCATAAAACAGTCATTTTTTGGAATTTTTCCACCAAATTTTCAACATAGCCATTTTAACACCTCACCTCATGAACAGTGTCACTGTGATTTTCTTAATTTGTCCCGTACATTGATCTCGCACACCGACTGCGCCATTGTGCGCTACATGGGCAGAAACATGTTTTGGGTGAAATGTGAAAAATGGCAGCTGTACTACTCATAAGTAGGTGTGGTAAAATGGCAATGTTGAAAATCTGGGGTGAAAATATTGAAAATTCACGACCTTATGAGCGTGCGTAGGAACTGCGCAACGCACGCTCGTAAAACAGTCATTTTGAGGAATTTTTTCACCAAATTTTCAACATAGCCATTTTAAGACCTCTGCTCATGAACAGTGTCACTGTGATTTTCTTAATTTGTCCCATACATTGAATTCGCATACCGACTGCGCCATTGTGCGCTACATGGGTGGAAACACATTTTGGGTGAGATGTGAAAAATGACAACTGTACTACTCATAAGAAGGTGTGGTAAAATGGCAATGTTGAAATCTGGAGTGAAAATAATAACTCGAAAAGTGCGAACTTACGGCTTACGCTCATGATCATTTTTGGAATTTTGGCATCAAATTTACAACATGGGGTTTTAGGACCCCTTCTCATGAATGATGTCACTGTCATGGCGTTATTCAGGCCGAAGGGTGATTTCCGCGGGTGACTGCGAAATCACCCTACGGGCCGGAATAACCTTGACATGACATGCATATCAATCATGAAAGGGCCATAATAATTTAATTAAATTCAAAGCGCCTGAGATATGCAACAAAGTTGAAACCCCCTATCTAGCCCATTATACAGCTTACCGGCATTTCCTCAGTTCGCGGTCGGCTTTGAAGAGTGCAGGCGTGTTCCCGGTCCACGAAGATCGTTCGCCCGAGCTCCGGAGGTAAGTATGGTGTGGGGTGTGGGGAGGCTGGAGTGCGCAGTGGATGGGTGCGGGTTGTGGGAGGGGGGCGGGGAGACTACGTGGGACCTTTTTTCTTTACAGGGAAAAAGAAAAACAAAACGGACGATGTGGGACATTTGCCACGCTGGAGTGGGCTCCCAACGTGGCACAAGGACGGTTGGGAGGGGGTGCGTTCAGCCAACGGGGATTGGGGCACCCCATCGGCCTAAGGATTGTTTGCCATGCTGGGGTGGGCTCCCAGTGTGGCACAAGGACGGTTGGGGGGGTGCATTCAGCCGACGGGGGATTGGGCATCCCCGTTTGCCTAAGGATTACTTGCCACGCAGGGGTGGGCACCCAGCATGGCATTTCAGAAGGTTTGGGGAGGCGGGGAACGCAGCACAGCTTGACGGGATTGGGCACCTCGTCGCTGCTATACAGTGTGTGCGCGCAAGCGGGCGCATGCCCGCGGGCTTCTGTCTGTGGGGGGAGCTGCGTGAGCAGCTTTATCTTATCGCTGCTCACTCAAGCGTAGCTCCCCCTTTCAACTGTATGCCACTGCATTTTGGAGCGTGTCATAGACAGCTCCAGAATGCATTGGCTTACAGGGGCCGTGCCTGCCAACACACTGACTGAATTGGAGGAGGGGGTGACACACCTCCGCAATCTCCGATGATGGCACTATGTTTCTTGCACATGCGTGCAAGCAAACATAAAAATAAGTAAGTAATATTTATCATGCACCCAATCCCAGAGGCTCTGGGCACCGCACAGTAAAAGAAGGTTTAACAATTTGAACAGGGTGGTAAAAACATTAACATAGATATCAGGGGTAAATCTGTGCAAACGTTGCAGAGCACAGACCAAGGTGTGTACTGTCTTTCAGGTAGCTGGTTTACAAATCATTTGATGGGCAAGGCCCCTTGCTGCTGTCCCAGAGGCAGATGTGCACTATAAGTACCCCTTGTAAAGTGTGACCTCAAATATCTGGGAAGCCATTATCCAGCTTTCTCATAATAAAACTGTATGCATGAGACTATCCAGCAGGAGATGGTTCTCTTGGCTGCTGGTTTGCCTTTCCCAGCTTCACTACAGGTGACAAAAAGCTGAAAGCTGTTGGACCTGACATTTTTTGTGTGGGCCATGTACTGGCTTAGTGCCCACTTTACGTTCAGGCAGAGTGTTTGATTCCCTGTACTGGACTGCTCAGTGAAAAACACAGGAAGGGCAACTGACTGGTTCAGGTGGAATTGTGACACCACCTTAGGGAGGAATTTCCTATTGGTCCTGAGAAGTACCTTATCCCTATGGATGATTGTGTAGTTTGGATCAGTGCAGAGGACTTGGAGCTCTCTCTCTCTCTCTCGCTCTCTCTCACCCTCATAGCAGATGTCATCTGCACCAGGAATGTTGCTTTCTAAGTGACATGTTTTAGGTCATCAGTAGCCATAGGCTCAAAGAGAGCTTCCATCAGCTGGGCAAGGCACACATTTAGATCCCAGGGAGGTAAAAGGTTCCTTACAGGAGGGTACAAATGGTTGAGGCCTTTAAAGAACTTTTTGAAGATAGGCTGTGAGACCAGAGACTTTCCCTTGCCAGCTGATGTATAAGCTGAAACTGCTGCCCAATGCACCTTCAGGGTGGAGGTCCTTAGCTCAGGCCTAGGGACTGCAGGTGCAACAGGTAAGCAGAAGCCGTAGGTGAGCCTCCATGTATAAGGATTATCTTTCAGGAAGCACACCAGAAGGAAAAAAAATCTCTTCCATTTTGATGCATATGTTTTTCTTGTTGCTGGTTCTCTGGAAACCTGTAACACGTTCATTACTTCCTCTGGAAAATTCAGGCTAAAGAACTCTAGTTCTTCAAGAACTATGCCTTCAGGACCAGTGTTCTGAGATCTGGGAATGTTATCTGAAAGTTGTGCCTCTGTGGCAGGTTGATGGGAGACTTACTGGACAGGGTCAGTAGCATGGAGTACCAAGTCTGTCTGGCCCAGTCTGATGCTATCAAAATCATTATTGCTGGTTCCCTCCTAAGCTTTATGACCACCCTCTGCATGAGTGGAAATGGAGAGAAGGCATATAGAAACTTCTCTGTCCAGTCCAGGACCAGGGTATCATCTGGGACTGATCCTGTTGCTGAGGGTCTGCAACTGACATGTGGGAGATGGTTGTTCTCCCAGGAAGCGAAAAGATCTATTTCTGGTGTATTCCATCATCTGAACACTGATGCCAGCACCTGCTGGTTCATGGTCCACTCGTGATTTCCTTGCCTGATTCTGCCTAGAGAGTCTGCCAGGACATTGTTTTTCCCTGGCAGGTGTAATACAGATGGCTGTACACTAGGGAATAGGCTAGGTTCCAGATCTTCATGGCTCATGTGCATAGCCCTGGGGAACTTGCTCCTCCCTGCTTGTTTAGGTAATATACATTGTTGTGGTGGTGTCTGCTTAGATCTAAACAGACTGACCCTGGATTTGGGAGGAAAAGGCTTGTTTTGCTAGGAACACTGCCCTGAGCTCCAGGAAACTGATAAGTTCCTGAGTTTCCTGTGTGCTCCAGGTACCTCTCATACTGAGATCCTCTAGGTGGGTGCCTCACTTTCCACCCTAGGAGTGAGGCATCTGTTATGAGGATACTTGTGGTAGATTACTGGAGGAAGGGAATGCCCTCTCTGAGGTTGTCCTCTTCCTTCCACCACTCTAGTGCCTTTAACAGAGTTTTTGTGACTGGCACTAGTTTGAGCAGAGAATCCCACCTTTGGGACCAGTGGTCCCTTAAGTGATACTGACTGTCACTCATCTGGCCCCTGGCCCCAGGCACCACTGCACTGGAAAAAGCCATGCATCCCAGAAGTTGCACAAAATCTCTTGCACACCTTGGCTGGCCAGTTTTGAAGGACTTTTCAGTGGAAATCAGATTTGATACCATTGCCTGTGGGAGAAAAGTTTTCCCCAGCAGGGTATCTAGATCTGCACCAATACTTGAGCTGGCTCTATTTGTAACTTCTGTAGGTTTATCAGGAAGCCCAGGTTTTCCAGGGTGCTTTTTATTAACTATATAGAGCACCCAGCCTCCTGCTGTGTTTTTTCCTGAGACTAACCAGTCATCCAGGTAGGGAAACCCACCATGTCTTGCCATCTTAGAAACATAGAAACATAGACTTTAACGGCAGATACGGACTGCTTGGCCCACTCAGTCTACCCATTTCCCTACCTATTGGATAAGCTGCAGCTTCTAGTTTACCAACAGCCTACTTCTTCCTACCCCCCACTATAATTGCCTTAGGCTGTCCCATGCATTCTTGAATTCCCCCATTGTTTTTGACCCCACAACCTCCTCAGGAAGGCGGTTCCATGCATCCACCACTCTCTCCGTGAAAAAAATACTTCCTCATGTTGCCCCTGAGCTGTCCCCCCCCTCTATCTTTAAATTGTGCCCCCTTGTTCTTGCGCATCTCTTTTTCTGAAAGATGCTACCTTCTTGGATTTTGTTGATTCCCTTGAGGTACTTGAAAGTTTCTATCATGTTCTCCCTCTCCCTCCTTTCCACAAGGGTATACATAGTAAACTATCTTAGTCTCTCTTCATATAGCTTCTGATGCAGACCGTGCACCAAGGAAAGTAGCCTGTGTCTTTTACTATGAGACATAGAGACAGTTGTCAGAAGCCACTACAGCTAGGCACTTTGTGAAATCCTTGGTGTTGAGGTTAGGCCAAAGGGAAGGGATGTGTACTGGTATTGGCAGTTCCCTAGCCTGAACCTGAGGTATTCTGTGGGTGGGTCTAACTGGTATGTGGAAGTAGGTATCTTTCAGATCCAGTAACCCCACCTAGTCTCCTACCTGCAGGGATGGTATCATTAAGCCTAGTGAAACCATTCTGAATCTTTCCTTTCTTATGTGTTTATTTAGATATCTTAGGTCTAAAATGGGTCGCCATGCCCCATTTTTACTAACATACTAAAATGCCAGCAGAATAGGCCTAATGGTCTTTCGTGTCTGCTCGTTTGGTCAGCCCCCACCCTGGGTGCTGACCTTGCTGTCCCCCTCGCCTTCTCTGGCTTCTCCCTTCCCAGTTCCGGATATTCTTGCTGCATTGGATTTTGCTTCCTGAACCCTTCCCTGTACCTGTCACCCCTCTTGAACCCCTCCACTGTCTCTGCCTCCACCAGCCCCTAGATAGTGCATTCCATGGCTCTACCACCCTCTCAGTGAAGTAGCACCTCCTCCTTTCTCCCTGAATCTTCCCCTCCAGCTTCCACCCATGCCCTCTAGTGGCCCTTCCTCCTTCCTTGAAGCACCCTCACTTTGTTCCTCCCTATTTACCCTCTTCATGTACCTGAAGACCTCTATCATGTCCCTCGGTCCTTCTCTCTTCCAAAGTGTACATATTTAGCTCTTGAGACCTCTCCCTCATAGGTCCTGTCCCCCAAGCCCCAAATCATTTTGGTTGCCCTCCTCTGGACCCTCTCCAGGAGGTTAATGTCCCTCTTTAAGTGTGGCCTCCAAACTGCACGCAGTACTCCAGGTGCGGCCTCACCAAGCAGTTATACAGGGGAGTATCACTTCCTCCTTCTGGAGGTGATCCCCTAGCGATGCATCCCAGCATCCTGTTGGCCTGGCTGCTGCCCTCCTACAAGTCTCAGAGTTGTTCATCTTGGCATCCACCACCACCCCCAGGTCCCTCTCAGCCATTGAGACTTGTAGTATTTCCCAGGGTGTACACTTGGCCTGGGTTTCTGGCCCCAGACGGAGTACCTTGCATTTCCCTGCATTAAACCTCAGCTTCCACTTTCTAGACCATCTTTCCAGAGCCTCCAGGTCCCCTGCAGGAGCCCTCCCTCCTCCCCATCCACCACTGCCCCAGTTTCGAGGTCATCTGCAAAGAGACTCATCTCACTCCTGATTCCTGTCCTTATGTCAGATACATAGGCGTTGAACAGAAGGGCCCAAGGACTGATCCTGTGGGACCCCACTATGACCCTCACTGGGAAGAGATTATCCCACCAACTCGACCCTCTGGGTCCGGTCCTGGAGCCAATTGCCTATCCATCGGATCATCTGGTTTCCCACCCCATTTCTCCTAGTTTATCCAACAGGCCCCGTGAGGAACAGAGTCAAATGCCTTGCTGAAGTCCAGAAGAGGACATCCACTGGTCTACCCAGATCCAAGGCACTTGTCACCCAGTCATAGAACTCCACCAGGTTTGTCTGACATGATTTCCCGGGATAAATCCATGCTGTCTATCGTCCAGGCACCTGACTTATCCAGGGCCCCCCTAGCCACTCCTTGACAATGCCCTCCATCACCTTGCCCACCACTGATGTCAGGCTGACAGGCCTGTAGTTCCCTGCCACCTCCCTTGATCCCCCCTTGTGGATAGGCACTACATGCGCCACCTTCCAGTCTTGGGGCACCCACCCTGTCCTCAGAGAGATGGTGAAAAGCTCTGCCAGGACATCTGCAAGTTCCTTCAGTACTCTAGGATGTAATTTATCCGGCCCCGGTGCTTTCTCCGTCTTAAGGGAGCTGAGGCTTCCTCCTCTCTGCTGTGATTTCCACTTCCAGTACCTCTCTCCTGCTTAGCCTCCCCACCTGCCAGTGATGCCCCCTCCCCAGACCTGCCGATTGGTAAGGGTCCCCCCTCCTCATTATCTCTGTCTCCTCCCATGTATGATGCAGCATCCCCATTTTCCCTGGTGAAAACTGAGGTGAAGTACTCATTTAGTACCTCAGCCTGCTCCACTGGGTCTTGTGCCCATCTCTCCCCTGATTTAATCCTGCTAATCTGCCCCTTCACCCTTCGTCTTTCCCCAATGTATCTAAAGAACCCCCTTTTCCCTCTCCTAATTTCCCTGGCCAGGTTCTGCTCCTTCCTTGCCTTAGCCGCCCTCACCACTCTAGTGGCCCTTCAACCAACAGCTCATACTCCCTCGATCCCTTTCACTCCTTGAGCACTTGAGATTTCTTATAGGCTCTTTCTTTCCACCACCTCCTGGACCTCCCTGGTCCACCAACAGAGGTTTTGGGCCCTACCGCATTTCGTCTTACTCTTGCACAGGTGCTGGTAGCATCCTGCACCCCTCTCCTGATGATTTCCCACCTACTATCAGCGTCCATGTCTGACCCAATCCCATCCAAATGCTCCTTAAGGATCCTTCCCATTTCCTTAAAATCCACCCCCTGAAGTCGGTTACTTCCGTCTTTGTGCAGCCTTCTACCCCTCCTAGGTCCAGGCAGAACCAGACCGTGGCATGGTCACTCCCCGCCAATGGGTCCCCTACCTCAGGCCCCAATCAGGTCACTGTCTGCCAGGACCACATCCACTACCTGTGCCTCCTGGTCGGGTTCCCTCACCTGCTGAGTTAGGAGCGTCTTGAAAGACATCCAACAACCTCTGTTCCCTGGTCACAGAGGATGTCATAGTCTCCCAGTCTGTTCCTGGCATGTTTAAGTCCCCTAACACCACCACCTTTCCTCTGCCCAGTCTGCAGTGTCTCCTAACATCTGCCACCAGACTGTCCTCCAGCTCCTCCGCCAGGGCAGGGGGTCTATACACCACTCCTATTTTTACTCTCTTGCCCCCCCTTGTTATCAAGGTGACCCAAATCGCCTCCACGGTTCCCTCCGCCTCCTCAGCTACCCTATGCCAATGCAGTTTTTTTACTATCATTACTACCCTCCTCCCCTTCCCTCCCCTGTCTTCCTGAACATAGTGCCAACCACTCCAGGTTCAGGTCCCAGTCATGTCTTGCAGTGGCCCAAGTCTCAGTGACCGCTGCCACATCCACTGCTCCTCAGTTAACATCACCTGGAGCTCAGGCATTTTATTGCCCAAGCCCTGGGTACTTAGCAGGACTACCTTCCACCCTTCCCTATATAGTTTCATTTCCCCTGCTCTCGTGTTCCCTGGGATTCTGTTTTCTCCTGGTTTGCACTTTTGCCAGTTGGTCTTTTTCCTGCAATCCTCCTGGTCCCCAGGGGTGGAGACAGAGTCCCTCTTTATCGGCATCCCTTGACTGCCTTTTCTCCCATCCCACCCCTTCACAAGTTTAAACCCGCTTTTCACAATGAACTCCTCCATTTTCAACTTAAGGTTTCCCTCCTCCAAATTGAGATGTAGTCTATCTCTAGCATACAGCTCCTTATCCTCCCAGGTCTCCCCAATCCCCATCAACCCATACCGTCCTGCCTCCACCACTCCCTGAGCCACTGGTTTATCTCCTAATTTTTCTTTTGTGTTCCCCACTAGCCCTTAGCACTGGCAGGATTTCTGAGAAAGAGACGTGCATCCTATCATGAACAGACCCTATGAGCTCCTGAATCACCTATCTCTAGCTCGCTATTTCCCCAATGTCATTTGTGCCCAGGTGGACCAGTATGTCTGGGGAACCCCACAGTCCTTGCCAGCTGATATACCTTGTGCTTAGCCCTGTGCACCGTTAGTCCAGGGAAGCATCTTGTTCTAACTGGCCAGGCTTCTCCCTCCCTATCCCATTTGATACCCTGATCATAGAATCCCCAGCAGGAGCACTCTGACCACTCCTTTTCCTCCATTCCCCCTTCCATGTCCCTCATCCTTCTACTGGCCCCCACCCAGCTGGCTCCTTGTTCCTCCCCCTATCTGGGTGCCACATGCCACCCGTTCCTTATTTACCATGGCCACTCCCTCCCCTCTAATCCTATGCCTCTCCTCCTCCTGAGTATCCTTCTGTACCTTGTTAATTCCCCCCTCACTGCTCACAACTGGTCCTTCTCCCCCATCTGCTAAACTAGCCTGGCTCATCCTCCCTTCCTTCCTGTCTCCATTTAGTTCCTCCTTGCTCATCGTGCTCCCCTGGCCTAACCCCTCAGCTCTCTTTACTGAATCATCCTTGTACTTCTGGTCCTTCTTTACCTTTCCTCCCAACTGGTCCTTCTCCTTGCACTTTCCTCTCTCTTCCCCTGCTTGATCTACTACTCCCCCATTCTCCTGCATTCAGGTCCCCCTGTTCTTCCTGCTATCTGGCCCCTGCCTCTCTGCCCCACTCCCACCCTTTCTGTCTCCTAACCACCTCTATGGTGGCTACATCCCCCCATCCTCCATGCAGAAGAAGAGATTAGCCGGTTACTGAGTATAAGGTCTGATCCACCTCCCTGCCTTGCTTCCTTCTGTCCAGCACTGGCTATCCGCCTACTTCCCTGAGAATGTTGTCCCTCCGTCCCCCCTTTGTGAGGGTCCCCAGTTACCTGCCTGCTTCCTTGGTAGTGTCCTTTTGGGCCCCCTCTGCCAGGGTCCCTATGTGACCCCTGAGTATTCTCCTGCACTCCTTTCCCTATGCCCCTATATATATATATCATATTTTTATTGTGTGTCAGGAAATATCTTTAGAAGATACCCTTGCTCCATCCTGTGGCATGGATTTTCTCCACCACTCTTGCTTGCAGTAGTTTCCTAACTTCCATTTCTAATAGGATTTTTTTTTCTGTTGGAGTGTGAGGTGGGCACAGTTTTGGCTTCTGCAGTTTGGGGAATTTTGTGAACTGCAGAGATAAACTTTGAGTTCCTACTTCCAGGACCCACTTGTCTGTGGTGATTTTTGATCATTCTTGGATGTAGTGAGCCAGTCTTCCACCCAGTGACAATGGTTGGGTGACTCGGGCAGAATTGTCAGAGATTTTGCGTCTGCTGTGGCTTAGAAGCTGGTGTTGTAGCTGCACCCAAAGTGCCCCTTCTACCCACGCCGCCATAGTATTCTCTTTGTGATGGATACTCCAAGGAGGATTAGGATCTGGTTTAGTAACCCCTACCCCTGCCTCCCCTTTGTTCAGGCTTGTAGGAAGTGGAGGCCTTTTCCTTCTCAGTATCGTTCTTGTAGGTGGGTGGTTTTGTATTCATTCACCTTTTTGATACAAGCTTCTGTCTTGTCAGCTAACAAGGAGTTTTCTTCAAAGAAGGAATACATGGCTTTAGTCTGTGGGTCCTTGGATAGGATAGTAGCCTTAAGCCAGGCAAACTTCTTAAGGATATTGCATGGGCCCGTACTCTAGAAACAGTGTTGTTAGTATCTACTGCCATGTGGAACTGGTACTTGGGGTCACCCAAGTCCTGTGCCAAGTCACCACTTGCTTTCTTGCTCAGTGCCAGTACTGAGTTCCAAAGTGCCTTCTGGTACTGAGCTATATATGCCAAGTAAGCTACTTGCCTGAGGAGCAAGGAAGCTGCTGTATTCACTTTTATCACCATGGTGTCCAGTTTCCAGGAATCCTTCTCAGGGGGCTGGGTAGAGAAAGGCACTTTAGCCTTCTTGCATGCCACAGCCTGAACCGCTCCCTCACGATCAGGGTGGGCATACAGGTACTCAATGCTCTGCCTGTCCACCTGATAGTTCTTTTCAATTTTCTTATCAATGCCAGCAGCTGAGGTAGGTGCTGACATGATTTTGGCAATGGCTTTCATGAGGTTTTTGTGGATGGTAAGCAGCAGTCTCTTTGTGGGAGCCAGACACATCATATCCATGGACTCCACCTCCTCTTCATCCTCCTCAGCTTCATGAGAGGGGATGCTGAGGGTGCTTATCATTTCCTTACAAAGGAACAGTGGGATGTGTAATCCTCAGAAGGCCTGGGAGGAGAGCCAAATTCCTGCTCAGAGAAATCATCTGATTCCTGGAGTTCCCTTTCCTTCTCATCTTCATAATACAGTATAACCTTGATTTTCCGAACCACCGGGGGGACATGAGTTTCATTCGTAAAATCAAGAGCCCTATCTTTAACATGGTGTAACATGGTGGGAGATGTACTGATGGTGTGCAACATTACAAATGCCCAGTAAACGCTGTTCATGGTTCAAAATAAGAATTAAACATTTAGTTAGTTAAATATGAAGGCACTGCTTGAGGATCAGAAAAAATAAATAAAAAAATAATATCGCCATATCACTTAAAATGAGCTGTGATAGCTTGCTGCTTCGCACTATCATTCTTTTTTTATTGCCTTCTGCTGTAACTGGTGTAGTAGCAGGGTGTGGAGATAGTCTATACCTGGCTGACTCTCTAACCATAGGATGTGTAACCTCTAGGTGGTGCTATCCCAAGGGCTACTACCCCTGCTTGCTTGGCTAATAGCAGGTTAAGGGGCCTGAGTTCTGAAACGGGTGCCTCCACCCGGAGATCAGGGTTAGTAGTGGTCAAGCTAACCTGGGCACAGCCCTCCGGACACTGTAACCCCCCTTTCCTTACTAGTGGCTGGAACAATACACAATAATCACTTTCACAATACCCCTGATACACCACACAAATACCCACACTGTTTGCACTTATCATCAGGGCTTTCCTCTGGCTCAGCCCTGGGGATCCCCTGTAAAACAAGGTTATACACAGCAAATAACAGCAGTACAGTACTCTTGCACAAACTGGAACCACAGTCAGGGTAAATGCAAAAAAGAGTTAGATCCGATTTATTTAAGGGACTTGAACAAGGGAGGAGCATAATCAGGCTAATTTGCTTAAAGGCTGTATCAATCAAACAGTTATACATGCACTTCAGGGTCCATAAACAGTCACACACTCTGGGTACCCAGATGGAGAATGGTGGGCTAGCCAGGAACATTGCAGCTGGTTGGGGCCCTGTGATGGAAGAAAACAACATGCACAACACACACTGTTTGTAATCCAGAGCCGGAAGGCTCAGTTCATGAAAAGAAAACAACAAGACAATCAGGTGACACACTTTTAGATTAGGCTGTTGTTGCAGGGAGCTACCCTGATGATTACTCACGATACCCAAGACTGGACACAGGCTGGATGAAAATCAAGACAGCAGGTGCTTAATCTGGAGTCCCAGGAGAAGAAGAGCCCACATGATTCGCCGAGGCATCATTCCTGTTCAAACGTGGAGCAGGGGGCTGATCCCCAGGCAGGTCTCTCGTCGGTGGCTTTCTCTGTGCAGTGGGGTAGTCTGGCAGAGCCAGCGTGGCATGGCCCAGGATGAATGGAGATGAATGTGGATTCAGTCCGATTAGGCTGGATAAAGCTTCCAGCAAGCAGAACACAGTTCACACAGTGGGGAACCAAATTACGCCCCTTTTTTAATACACAGCACATTTACATGTAAGGAAATTCTACTGTACCAGGAAACCGCCTCCGGTCACGACCGCAAAGTCTCTGCACAAACCGGGATTCAAAAGCAGCTGGAAATCCTGACAGGCTGATCGATTCAGAAAATCTTCAGTCTTTCAGGTATGAGCCTGGTAAAAATCAGTGGTTACTTAATTCTCACAAACTTGGATTTAGTCCAAAATAATTTCTTCTCTATCTCTCAGGGGCAGCAGGCAGACATGTAGGCCACAACTCAGGCCTTTCCACAGTTCTCCTGCGCGAAACTACTCAGACAGCTGCTTGACCGTCTCAAGCATGTTGCTTCTTCAGCTCCCAACTTAGATCTGATTCAACTGCTAGCAAGCCTGGGACTTTTTCCAGAATCCAAAAGTTTTGGTTGGCTGATCTGTCCATCACAACAAAGACTCCCCCTTCAGGTGCAAAAAGGCACCAAAAGTCCAAAACTACAATTCCTACAGATTTTGACTCTAGACAACTCCTGTAGTCCGGCTCCATTTTAGGTCCCACCAGAACTGATTGGTCCAATTCGGCAGTCCAGGACCAAGATAGTGGAGATAAATGAAACAGTCCTTGCTGCAAAGAAGGCAGGTTAGACAAACTACATTATCATTATCACTCTAAACGATTTTCAGCAAATAGTTACATCTGTCAACAAAGTTCCCTCTCAGATTACTTATGAATGCAATCCAGGCAGCTCTTAAAGAGACAGTGCACAGAGGCTATACAGGCACTCTCTGGCAATCACATTTAAACAGCTAATACGCAGGACACCAGCCTGGCAGTGAGCATTTAGGCAAGCTCAAGGAAGACTTTTCCGGAAACCCCATTTGTAGGGGGCTTACACCCTTCCCTGCCTGGAGAAAACCTGGCATCCACGTCAAGTCTGTACCATCATGCATCAGTTAACATAAGCTTATTACTTTACTATACAGATTCACTACACTTCATGATACTATATCCATTCTGACAACACATTATGCATATTTCACACAGGTAAACTGAACATTACTATACTGAATCAGATAATAACTTCTTGTACCTTAAACAATGCAAGAGGGGGCCCTTCCCTATCAGCTAACTTGGGGTAGAGGGGGCGGGGGCACCATGGTGAGAGGGAAAGACTAGTAACCTGGAATTGGCTGTCTCGCTCAATTTGGGCAGTGAGCTTGGTGAAACATAAATACCTTTGTGAACTACATGGAGAGGCAAGTCCACAGGCCTCCCCGAAGAATCATAGCTGAAACGCAATACTGGCTTCACAGCTCAGCCAGTCTTTCTCTGGGGAACAACCATAGTCTCTGTACTTTCAGCAACAGTCTTGGGGCTTTCATCACTTGTGAGGGGTGCCTCTGCCTGGATGGGAAGGTCCAAACTCAGGGCGCTGTTGGCTCCTTGCTCTGCAGGCTCTGTTTTTATAACACTTGACTCATTTGGCGAAGGCTCAGGCACAATCAAACTTTGAGGCACTGAAGAGGGGTTGTCAACACTCTCACAGTGTTCTTCAAGTTCTAGTATGTCACCAGAAAGACTCAAACCATCAGCCCCTCCTTCAGGCAAATCATACAGCTCCACAATACACGGGGAATCAGCATCTTCAGATGTGATACTTTGTACTTCACTTTCAGGGAGCATTGACTCCAAGGATGAAGCTGAGGGGGTTAGGCAGTCCAGAAGGCCCAGCTTCATCCCCACAATTAATCAGGGGTTTACCTCAAAACAGCTCAGTTCATAAGATGGGTAATAGGCATAGTTGTACTCACTTTTTTCAGAAGTGGACTGACAGTCACTATCATTCTGGGCCTGCTGTGGAGGAAACCTTACATCTGTGACCACTGGGTTAGGTTGACTCTATCTCTTTCTTACAACAGCATGAGTCACTGTCCCAGGGGGCTCAATTTCTAGGGGTTCAGCCTCAATCATGACTTCTCCGATAGGTAGCAAGTGGTTACGGTGCATGGTCTCGACAGCTTTGGAGTTGTTCTCTGGGAGCACCTTGTACACAGGTAAACCAACTACTACATGGGGGAAGATGGTGCCACCGATCAGCAATTTTGTGTTTACCATGCAGTCCCAAATTGCGTAACAACACATGGGGCCCGATTCTGAAAAATGCCCTTATAGCGGCGCAAGGTGCATCAGACGCAGCATGCCCAAAGCCCCCTGCGCCATCAGCAATGCACCCTGTTCTGTAAGGAATGCACCATGCTCCAGATGAAGCACACATGGCGTATGAACGCATGGTGCATCAATAAATAGCATAGGCAACATGCAAGGTGCAGGCAGCGTCTAAACGCAAGGGGCAGAGGAATGATCGAACTACAGAGGATGCAGCAAGGAGAGAGGGGGCAGTCAACCCCAGGGACACGGAGGAAGAAGACTGGGCTCTCCAGGAAAAATAATTTTACAGACCAGGAGACAGACATCTTCCTGGATGCAATAGAGGCCCAGGTAGGTGTGATGTGTGGCAGGAGGACATGAGCATGTGGGGCAATGGTGCAAGGTCCTGACTAGTGTGTGACACCCAACAGGTGGACCTGCTACTGTCCCAGGGAGGGGACCAGAAGAAATGGGCAAAGCAGCAGGAGGCATGGGACGAGGTAGCCAGACTAGTGAATGCAGTGGCACCCAGCAAGCGCAGTGTGAGGGAGCTGCAGTAGCAGCACTGTGACATCAGGCACCATGCCAAGGAGAAGGCAGCCCACAACAGGTGCTGCACAAT
The DNA here is from genome assembly GCA_016271365.2 of Neoceratodus forsteri. Lineage (NCBI taxonomy): Eukaryota > Metazoa > Chordata > Ceratodontiformes > Ceratodontidae > Neoceratodus > Neoceratodus forsteri. The sequence goes on along the minus strand of CM028130.1, from coordinate 1,026,838,905 downwards.
GGCAACAGGAGGAGGACTCACACAACCATGGCCCCTCAGCAGACACGAGGAACGTGTAGTGACACACATCAGCATGCACAGCATACAGGGTAACACAGAGCTAGACCTGTATTGGCAACAACATGCACAAGGTAAGCACCGGGCATGCATGGGGCCGGTGGCACCACTGTGCAGACAGCCAATGTGGCACCACCAGTGGAGGCTGATGCACCACAGGGGCACCAGGGACCCACACTGGACAGGGACCCGGGGGCAGGCAAAGAGGGACATAGTGCAGCCTGGGCCCCCATGCAGATGCAGGAGATGCAGGGGTGACCCCTCCACTGGTTGCCACAGGCTGGACATGCGCCATGGCACTGGACATATACCGGCACATGGGCAACCAAGGTAATGCACTGTGCACATCTGTCTGTATACCCAGCAGGTGCCAGGACCACAGCAACCAGACAACAGGCCACAACCAGCCAGGCAACACCACCAGAATGCCATGCCATGGCCCACAGTGACAGTGAGGCACTGGAACACAGCAGACACAGCAGCAGTGAGAAGAAACAGTGGCAGGCAACCACCGGTGACAGCACAGTGAGCCAGACCCACAGGAGGGTGACAGATAGTGAGTCAGAGGCCCAACAGGGAAGTGACACCAACAGCAATGCCATGTTGTCCAGCAGCAGCAGCACTGCTGGGCAGAGCACACCCACGTCCAGTACATCTGATCAGTGCCAGACCATGGGGGACACACAGTGGCAGAGGGAAAGAGGGGATGTCCCTGTGGCAGGACAGGCGGGCAACACACCCACCACTGTAGGCTGCAGTGGCCAGGCACACCACAGTGCCACACCGGATTATGGAGGTGCAGGTTGGACAGGTGAACATGGTGCAACCCCACTGCCACTGAAGGATGACCTTGGGGAAGACCTGCCATGTTACTGCCAGCACGTCCTGCTCATCCAGGAGGCAGCACACTGGGAGCTGGCAGGGATACAAGACAGCATCCGGGAACACACCACTACCAAGGGTGCACACATGGGACAGCTGCAGCTGACACTGGCAGATATCCACGCAGCCATCATACATGGGATCCAGGAAGGGACATGCCAAACAACACAGATAACACGGCTACTCCAGGACATATGGCTGTACGTCACATGCCAAATGGACACCATAGAATGGCAGACCATGCTCATGGAATGCAGCATGGGGCAGCATATCGCCCAGACAGAGGCAACAACGGCAATGGCAACTGCACTGCAGGAGATTGCAAGATGCATGCAGCAGCAGGTAGCTGGTGTGGCACCGGTCCCACAGGTATGCCCGTATTGCAATGTATGGCGGCACAACAGAGGGGCAGTAGACAACCACCATGGCATGGAGAACACAGCCAGCAGACAGGTTGTGGGACAGGGCCATGAGGGTGCATAGGGCAGCTGGTGATGCCCATGGGACAACAGCCAGACACAGTGCCGACACAGCATGTGTCAAGCACTGCCATGCCCGAGGACAGGGCTGTGGGTGACATAGCATGCACACACACAGCCACAGGGGAACAACAGCCAGAAGCAGATGCCTCTGACAACAGACATGTGGGCCCAGCAGACAGCAGGGTTGGGCTGGAGCCACACAGCGATGCTGGTGTGGAGGTTGGCCATGGTGCAGTGGGGCACACACACAGCAGGGGGCCACAGTAGCACAGGGCATGGATGTCAACCATGGTGAAACACCCAGTAACATGGCAGAGGCAGGGGTACTGGACCATGACGAACACAGGGGGACGGACACCCACCCATGTGTGTCTGTGATGTGGAGTGGCCCTGGACAGACACAGGATGGTACAGTGAATGCCAACAGCATGGCCATGCCAACACCCAGTGCTGCATGGAGGCTGGGACAACACATGCCAGCCCGTTCCCGAGGCCACAAGAGGGCCCACCCCGAGGTAGGTGGCATGGCCTGTGAAGGGAGGATGGCCAGGCAAGGAGCACCAGCAGCAGCACCTGTTGCACAGATGGCAGCTACCAACAGCAGGACTGGAGGTAGGGGGGACGACAGCAGCAGGCTGCCAGGAACTGCTGCAGCACAACAGAGATCCCTGGTGACATGGCACCAGTCACAGAGGCACAGGGTGAACACAGTGCCATCTGTGGCGGGGGTGCAGCCAGAGCATGCCACACAGTTGGAAGCTACACAGAGTGGCAATGCGGTGGTACAGCCACCATGCACTGCACAGTGTGAGCCACCGGACACCATAGGCCGGGGGGGAGGCCAGCACACACACACACCCCGGTAGGGTGCACGCAGCATGCTAGGCATGCGCATCAGGGGGGTTGCCCTATGGTGCCGCCCACCACAATGCAATGGTCCAGTGCGCCCACCCGACCATGACCAGGGACCACAGCACAACACACACACCACACATGGATGTGCAGGTGTCTGAGCCATGCATATCTGTGCTGCATGCACCTGTAACCCATGTCCCCTGTACAGTGCCCATGGCCATGGCGCTCCCTGCATGGCACTGCAGCATGGGATCCACACACAAGCCTGCATCCCCTGACAGTGGCACACCCCCCCCCCACATTAGTGAGAAGCACACCGCTACCCCTGCAGGCACATACCGGACACCTGCATGGCCTCCAATGCCAGCCCTGGGACCTGTTGCATGCACCTGGATGCGTACTCTATGGCATGCCACAGACCACTCACACAGCTCTCCCACACCCATGCACCCCCATCCACCACCAACCAGACATGCCTCCCCCCATGTGGCCGGTGTGAGCAGTGGGTGCACACACCATGGCATGGAGCACCAGCACAGGCGTGGCCCCTGGCACACATGGTGCCATACCTGTCCATGTTGCCATGTGTGCCCCCACACCCAGGTGCATGGCCGCTGCAGGACTGTCACCTCCCCACCATACAGGGGCACCACAGTCCACCCAGCACCAACCCACATACACAGTACCCACTGTGGGGCATTCCACCATGGCAGCCATACAGAGCTGTGCACAGCAGTCCACTGGGTGGGCCCTGTGGTATGCCACATACCATGCCACACCACCCGGCCCCACATGGCTGGTACCGACACATGCACAACACATGCAGGCCCAAACCGCGGGGCCCCACCCTGTCGACTGGTGATTTTGCTTACCCACTGTGGCATGCCACTGTGGAACTAAGAGGACCCCTACACTGGGTGGCACAGGCCCACAAGGGTACAGTGTCCTGACACCGTGCCTTACGTGTGGCAGCAACATACTCTGTGGCACACTGCAGTGCTGTCCACATGTTGCTGGACGGCGGTCCCTGTCTCCACTTGGTGCCCTGCAGAGGCCCTGTGGGCTGCTACCCACACAATGGCTGTCCCCGACTAGTGTACAGCACAGACAGGTGATTGGCATGCACAGTACAGAGAGACACACAGACACAACTTGCACATTGAACAACACTGTATTGGGGACACATAAGCAACACAAAACAGCAACAGTCAAGATGAACCAAGAGGTACACAGCGTAATGGGCAGTGCCCCACAATCAGCAACAGGCATACAACAGTGCTGCACTTAACTGCAGTGCATGCACAACTTCATTATCCCTGATGTCCCAGTGTCCTGTGTCCATGCACACCTACCTTGCTGATGCTGCTCTCTGTGGGATCCCCCACCATGTCCGTCCGGTCCGGCATCCCTGGGCCTGCCCTGGCCTTCAGTGTCACTGCCCTCACCTGCTGAGACATAATGGTGTGTGACATCATCAGTTCCCCTCTGTGCAGTCGAGGTCCCTGTCGTGTGTGTGCTGGACATGTTACTGGTGCCACATACCTGACCGGCGTGGGGGTCCTCCACGTATCTGGACATCAGCCTCTCATGCCATCCTCCTCAGGTATCCAAGAAGCCGCCCCTTCCTCCAGGCCAGGTCATTCCAACAGTGCCTGACCTGCCGCATGGTCCTCCTTATTCCAGACACCGCCTGGAGCCTGCTGCCTATGGTGGACCACACCCCCTCTCCCTGTCTGCTGGGCTGGACTGCTGTGCCACCTATGGGAACAGCACCCTGCTCCACTGTTCAGCCAGGTTGATGAGAAGCACTGTCTCATCATCTGTGAGGTTCAGTGCCCTGGTTCAGCGTGCCATAGCAACTGGGACTGCCACCTGCAGCTTACCCTTGTGACTGCTGATTTCCCTTACCTCCCTCTGCAGTGTAAATGGAGCTGTGCCTGTGCTACACCATCCTGTGTGGCCTAGCATGCGCTACCGAGGCCCTACATGTGCTGATGGCTCGGTTCCACGTATTCCCCGCTTTCCCCCATGAGTCACATGCTGCATCACACACACTATTTAGCTTGCGTTGGCACACAGCACACAACGCACTATGCGTTGCATATGGGATAACTCGATATGCAAGTAGCGTTACTGTAGATGACACACAGTGTGACTTGTGTCTACCCACTGCTGCTGCACATTGCAACGTGCGGAGCTGTGCTTGCCATCCCCCCTGTCACTTCACACTGTGCTTCTACAGGGTACCTCAGCTGTGTGGGGGGGAATGCCTCCAGTGGCACTGTGCCAGTCCACATGACATGTCCTATGGGTGTGCCATGACATGCCCGTGTCCTGCTGCCTGTGGTGCACTGCACCCACCCTTGTGCATCCCCTGAGGCAGTGCTTCATGGTGTGTGAAGCCTCCCACCCACACAGTCCCCCATGTCCCCGTTCTGCCTACCTCTGGTGCTCACTGTGCACTGCCATTACATGTTGGCACCGGCAACAGTGTACTGCATGCCACTTGTCTGTGGCTCCGGCCCCAGCATGTGCAGTCCCTGCTGCCTAGTGCCGTGGCCACTGTGCGACTGCCCCACACAGTCCCCCATCCCTACATCACACTGCTCATGCACATGTCGCCACTGCTAGCATTGAACACCCAGACGCCCTTGCCGCTGTCCGTGTCACTGTGTGCTGGACCATCTGGGGTGGCACACAGGCAATGGGCACATCTGTATCACCTGTGCTGCCACTGCCTGTGTGGTTGCCCAGGCGGCGGCACCTCCATCTCACCGCAGCTGTTCCGGTCCACCTGCTGTGTGTGCTGTCCACGGTGGACCCTGGGTTCCTGGCACTGCATTGTTGTTCTCTGCAATGGCATGGCACTGCTGCCCAGTGTGCCTGTTGTGTGTGCCAGTGCTGCATGTATGTGGTCTTCCCATGGTCCCGGGGCTGTGGTTCAGGCCCTGCACACAGTATGGTGGTGTTGGTGTACCTGTGGCAGTGCACACTACACACTGCGCATACTATTGTGTGCTCATCTGAAGTTTGCCACAATGAGCTGCGCTCGCATTTGTTGTCCTGTTTGTGTGTTGTGCCTGGCCTTGCTGTCGCCAGTCACAGGCTGGCCCCACATGCTCCTCCTCCTCCTCCTCCCCTGCAGTGTCACCATCCTCGCTGGGTGCCTACTCTGCCAGTGGTGTGCCATGTTCCAGTGCTATGTTGTGCAGCACACAGCATGCTATGAACAGTTTGCATGCCATTACTGGTGTATACTGCAGTGCACCCCCTGATCTGTCAAGGCACTGGAACCTCATCTTGAGGATGACAAGTGTGCGCTCTATCACACTGCGTGTTGCTGTGTGGGCATTGTTGTACCATTGCTCTGCCTCACTCTGTGGACGCCTCACCGGTGTCATCAGCCAGGGATGTTGTGGGTATCTGCTGTCACCTGTGGGGAGGGAGGTGCTGGTTAGTGTTGTGCCCACATTCGTCCCATGCCCACCTATTCTGCATGTGTCCGTGTGTGCCTTACCAAGCAGCCAGCCATCCATGAGTGTCCCACTCTGGAAGGCATCACACACTCCACAGTTCCTGTAAATATACACATCATGTGTGGACCCTGGATACAGTGCCACAATGTCGAGGATCCTACACCTGCTGTCACAGATGACATGTACATTCATGGAATGGTAGCCCTTCCGGTTGACATAGGTCTCTGGTTTGTCCAGTGGTGCCCTTATGGCAATGTGTGTGCAATCTATGGCACCAAGCACACGTGGGAATCCTGCCATACTCTACAATCCCTGCTTGTTTGCCAGTTGCTCCTGGGCATCTGTGGGTAGGTAGATGTATTGGTGTGACCTGTGTACGACGGCATCCAGGACTGCCCTGAGGCACCGTGATACGGAGGGCTGGGAGATGCCTACGGTGTCGCCACTTGGTGTCTGGAGTCCGCCAGTGGCCATTACTCATAGGGCTGCACAAACCTTCACCTCTATTGGTATGGCATGGCCTCTCCGGGTCCTGCTTCTGAGGTTGGCGTCAAGTTCCTGGCATAGCTCTGCTATGGCTGCCTTACCAAGTCGATATTGTGCGATGCATTGCTCCTTGCTCAGGTCCGTGTAGGCGGTGCGTGGCCGGTACACATGCCTGATATGTCTCCGGTGTCTGGGTTGCTGCTGTCTGTGCACCTGCTGTGCAGCGCCACCCTGTTGTGCAGCCTGGCGGGCATGTCGCCTATGGCATTGTCTGGCCAGATGTATGCCCAGTAGGCCAGTAGGGCCTGTGGTGCTAACATCCTCCTGGCAGTCATCTGTCTCTGTCCTGCTGCAGTCCTGTGTCTCAGTCCTGTATCACTACCCTGCCCCTTTCCTTTCTTTTTCTAAGTCCCCTTGGATCAGCTCTGTGTGGCATAGCAGGTGTTTGATATCTGCTGTTAGGTGCTCCATTGTGAATTGCACTCCTGCGTCCTACATGTCTTACCCATGTCACAACACACCATGCGTCATGGCGCTAGCTGCCTTCTGGCACTGTGCTGGCACACGGAGTACTTGACACAGCAGGTCTTTGCCTTCACGCATGGTGTGTTTGTGAATCCCGTCTTGCTTGCATCTTGGTGCAGCTTACTGCTTGCATCCTGCTTCTTGGCGCACTCACCTTTGCGTCTTGGTGCAGTGTTTGAGAATTGGGCCCACGGTCTCCAGGTCGAAGCTCTTAAGCCTTTACTTTTTTATCATGCCTCTCATTACCAGTTGACAGGCATGGTTCAATTGAGCTTTCAGTTTTTGTACATATTGCAAGTAGTTTTCGGCTCAGACCCCATCTGGAGAGACCCCAAAAAAGACATCAACTGACAGCCGGGCCTCTCTCCTTAACTTGAGGCAGTAGGAGGAGAACCCAGTGGCATAATTTTTCATGCAATGTACCAAGGTGCTAATCTGTTGGCTCCATTTATGCTTGTCTTTTGGGTGGAGGGTGCCCAGCATGTCTAGAAAGGTGCGGTTAAAACGTTCTGGTTGAGGGTCTCCCTGTGGGTGATAGAGGGTAGTTCTTGACTTTCGCACCCCCCATAGAGAGAGCATTTCTTTGATTAGCCAACTCTCAAAGTCTCTGCCTTGATCAGAACGAATCCGCTGGGGGGCACCATAGTGGAAGAAGGGAATTTTCCACTAGCACCTTGGCTACGGTAGATGCCCTTTGATCTTTGGTGGCAAAAGCTTGTGCATACCATGTGAAATGATCTGTAACCACTAACACATTGCCAATGTTCCACTGATCAGGTTCTAAACACAAGAAGTCTATGCAGACTAGTTCCATGGGGGCGCTGGTAGTAATATTAACAAGGGGGCAGCCCTCTGAGGCAGGGCTTTTCTTTGCAGGCAGCGACTACAAGTCTTTACATGGTGCTCAACATCGGCCCCCATTTTGGGCTAGTAGAAGTGAGATCGTACCAGGTCAAGGGTTCTGTCAATACTGAGGTGCCCCATGTGATTGTGGAGGGACCTCAGTACCAAATCTTCAAAGGCCGTGGGCAGGACCAATTGTTGCTTGTCTACTTTGCCACTGTGATCTACTGTCTCTCTATACAACAACTGATTGAGCAACTTCAATCTGGGGCCTTCTTTAAACAATAAAGCAGTGCGAAAGTCAGTGGAACGTAACTTAGACACATCTTTCCCCGCACGCAGGGCATCAAGTGCTGGCTGAATCATAGGATCTTGGGATTGAGCCCACTGAATACTGTCATTGTCAAATTGAGGTAGTGCACTAATATCTAGAACAGAGAAGTGGCAATAAGCAGCTGGTATGCAGGTGTCAGAAGGGTCCAAGCAATCTATTAAACAGTTCACTGTGTCCGCAGACATATGTTCATCTCGATCAAACTTTTGGCACAATGTTTGAATGTCAGGTTCAGACAGCCTGATCCAATCACTCTTGGAAGTGAGTCTTCGTGATAGGGCATCAGCATCAATATGGTTCAGGCCCGGTCTGTATTCCTCTGCATAATCATAAGTTGATAATGCAGAAAGCCACCGGTGCCCAGTGGCGTCTAACTTAGCTGAAGTCTGTACATAGGTCAACGGGTTATTGTCAGTCTTCACCAATATCTTTGCCCCATAGAGGCATTTGTGAAACTGGTCAATGATGGCCTATTTTAGTACAAGGAACTCTAACTTATGCACAGGGTAGTTTCGTTCAGACGGGGTCAAGCTCCTACTGGTGAAAGCTACTGGTCTCAGGCCATCCTCATGGTCTTGATACAGCACCACTCCTAGACCCTGCAGACTAGCATCTGTATGCAGCACATAGGGTTTGGTGGGGTCAGCATAGGTGAGGATGGGGGCGTGGGTGAGCTGGTATATGATCTCATGGAAGGCTGCTTCACAGTCGAGCATCCAGTGGGGTCCGAAGAGTTCACCTGGGTAGAAGTATACTTTTTCTGGTTCTTTAACAGCCCCTTTTTTATATTGATGATTGGTAGGAGGGTAACCCTGGGTAAGGTTCAAGAGTGGGTGAATCACCTTGGAATAGACTTTTATGAACCTGCAGTAGTAGCCACAGAATCCCAGAAAACGTTGTAGTTCTTTCAGATTATGGGGCTGGGGTCAAGTAGTCAGTGCTTCAACCTTACTGGGATCAGTCTCTATCCCTTTGGTAGATACTATGTGCCCCATATACTTCACGGAGGTTTGGAAAAACTGGCACTTGTCAATGGACAGCTTGAGGCCGAAGTCTTCCAGTCGGTTTAGGACTTTAAACAGTCGGTTCTCATGCTCCTCTAAGGTGCTCCCAAACACAGTGACATCGTCTAAGTATACCAGGCATTCCAGCAAATTCATATCTCCCACCGCACTTTCCATCAGCTGCTGAAAGGTGGGCGGGGCACCCGATATCCCCTGTGGCATACTCAGAAACTCGTAGAACCCCAATGGACAGATGAAGGCTGTTTTCTCATGGTCTTCCGGGGTCATCAGGATCTGGTAGTATCCGCTGCGAAGATCCAACACAGAGAACCATTTGCTCCCATTCAAGCAGTCCAGGGCATCTTGTATACGAGGCATAGTGTATTGGTCTGGGATGGTCCGCCGGTTCAGGGTTCGATAATCAACACACATCCTCACAGACCCATTCTTCTTACGCACAACTACAATGGGAGAGGCATATGGGCTCCTAGATTCTTGAATCATGCCAGCAGCGAGCATTTCCTGCAGGTGTCTTCTCACATCATCTATGTTTGCTGGGGCTAGGCGTTGGGACCTCTCTCGAAATGGCCATTCATCGTGCAGGAGTATGTAATGCTCTGCACCCTGGACACATCCCACATCCCATTCCTTCAACGAAAACACTTGGTCTCTCTGGGCAAGTCTCTTGCTAATTCTAGTCTTCCATTCAGCTGGCAACAGGTAGTCCCAAAGTCAAACAAGTCTGGGGTCACTCTCTTCTTCTCACCAGGGTGCTTGTTGCTGGGCAATATTGCAGTGTCTGCGCAGTGTACTGTAGCTAGGGTGCACCCTCTGTTCACCCAGATCTCCCGATCTGACACATTGTGAATCTGGACCATCACTCGTCATGCTTGGTCATGGGCATGAGCAGGCAAGATGCTGGGCTTGACCAATAATCCTTCTGGTAATTTTCCATCGCCTGGCGCATCCAACATCAGTATTTTGTTCTTCACATCTTTTCGGAGTCGGACCTCCCCTTGAATGGTACACTGGGTGTTAGGGGGCAGTACCATTGAATCGGGATCCTTCTTCCACATGATCCCCAACGGTTCATCCTGGTCTACTTTCTCGGGTTTCTGTTGCAAATCATAGGCCCTCTTGATCAGAGCCAGAATTCTCTGGGCCCTCCCAGTCCGTCGCCCTTGTTTCTCGTGACAGAGTTGCGCCAGTCTCCCAAACATATGGGCATTTGTCCCAATTAACAAGGGGACTCCATCATACAGTCCAGTGGGACACACTAGGGCCAATGTCTCTACTCGCTCCTCTACACCCGTTACAGTTGCAGGAAAAGACAACCAGAGGCAGACATACCCTAGGTAGGGATAAGACGTGTCGCTCAGGCCCCACACATGTAGGTCTTCCAGGGATTGCAAAGGCACATCATATAAGTGTTTGTCATACTAGTCTTGGAATACAGTGGTCACTTGTGACCCACTGTCAAGCACAGCCCGAGTATGAATACCATTCACAGTCACCGTAGTCTCCATTGAAGGGCCCACTATAATGGACCAGTCTGGAGAGGCAGTAGCAGAGGCATGGACAGATGATTTAGCCACAAAGAAATTTGAGTTAGGGTTTCTCGAACCCTCACTGCGGTCATTTCAGGCACCCCTTGGCCATTGATTTGCTTTTTGGAGCTCCCCTTGGAGTCTGTTTACTACTCTTTCTAAGTCCTTCTGCGACCAGAATTCTCTTTTCATATGGCCATCCTTTCCACATTTGTGACAAATGATAGACTCCTGGGTCATCCTGGGAGAGAACATCGTATGAGGAACTAAAGCAGTAGTAAGAGATTGGGGTCTAGTATCTGCTTGCAGCGGTGAGAGTGGTGCAATGTGTTTTAACAGTTCCTTTAGAGTGGCAGTCAATCCGGTGATCTCAGCCTTGGAGCCATCCTCAGTAGCGGATGCCTGAGGGTGCACCCCCACCCACATGGCAATTACATCCTGAAAGGGACCAGAATCTTGTTCCATGGGGGAAACCCTTGCAGAGGACCCATCTTCAACTCTTGGACTTCGTTTAGTAGCTCGTCTTTCCAATGCTGGGCCCAGGGCAGGAAGTCCTTTGTGGTCTCAGAGTGCTCGTTAAGTGCCGACTTTTACCCCTGTGCCTCACTTGGCTGATCACTCTCGGTCACTTGTCCAGCAGCAGCAGATATGGGTGCAATTCCTCCATGGTGTTGCCTTTGCTCAACCCCCAAAATTTCTTTCATTAGCTCTTCATAGGAGGGGGGGTGATTCCAGTTGGGTGGCAATTCGCAACTGAAGCAATAACAATTCTAAAAATGGAACAGACTTAAGGTTCCGGTCCAGCCTAGTTCGATCTAATTCATTTGACGGCAAACTACCCTTTCTGAGGCACTCTTGTAGCAGCTTTTCAAGCCGAGGTACATACATAGACAATGGCTCCCCTTGGTACTGCTGAGTGTTTCTTACTCTGCACCACAGATCCTCATCTGAATCTGGGCTCCCATACACATTTTCCAATGCATCAAGACAGTCCTGTGCAGCTGCTTCAGGGTTATTGACCCGCTTGGCATGGATGGTAGCCAGGGAAGGACCTCAGAGACTCTCATTCAACCTCTTTCATTTCTCTGCTTCTGAGCATTGCCATTCAAGTACTAGAGGGGCAACATAGTCTATCCAGGTCTCCCAGTCATCCTCCCCTGTGGCGTGGGGAGGGTGCCTGAGAAAATTCTCAGCCTTTGGTAGGAGTCATGACTAATGGCAGGTACAGATATAGGGGCCAGCATTGGCACAGGCACAGAAGGTAGGGCAGCAACAGGTGCTGGAGTGGGAAGGGGTGTTGGGGAAGGAACACCCCCAGGTGGCAGGAATAGTTTCTTAAAGTCCTCTACGGTTTTCCCTTCCTCCAGCAACAACTTAGCAAATTTCTTCTGAAAAGTCTCAAATAATGGTGGGAGCTCATCATCCCTGGGGTCTTTACTGTCTTTTGTTATCACTCTCCAGGCAGCTGGAACCCCTTCTGGGGCAATAGTCTGTGGCACTTTAGAGCAGTCCACAAGGTCACTACACTCTACCAAGGCTATGAAAGTTTGGGCGAGCAAATCAGCCTGTCGACCCACCACCACAGGGATTTTTAAACATTCAACTTTGGAAAGTGCTCCCTCTACAGTGTCTTTACTGGTACCCGAGGGAATATCCAGTATAAGTAGAGCATTTTGGGAGTCGATCTCCTGCCCAGTACACCACCCCACCAACTGGTGTACAGCCATTTCTACTGGGGTAGCCATTAATCGTTAACAATAATTCATAATTTTTGGCCACTAGAAGGCACAAAATCCCAGTGGTGCCTCCAAAATGTAACCCCTAGGTGGCGCTATCCCAAGTGCTACTATCCCTGCCTGCTTGGCTAGTAGCAGGTTAAGGGGCCTGAGTTCTGAAATGGGTGCCTCCACCCGGAGGTCAGGGTTGGTAGTGGTCAAGCTAACCTGGGCATAGCCCTCCGGGACACGGTAACCCCCCTCTTTCCTTACTAGTGGTCGGAACAACATACAATAATAACTTTCACAATACCCCTGATACACCACACAAGTACCCACGCTGTTTGCACTTACCACCTGGCTCAGCCCTGGGGACCCCCTGTAAAACAAGGTTATACACAGCAAGTAACAGCAGTACAGTACTCTTGCACAAATTATAACCACAGTCAGGGTAAATGCAAAAATGAGTTAGATCTGATTTATTTATGGGACTTGAACAAGGGAGGGACATAATCAGGTTAATTTGCTTGAAGGCTCTATCAAACAAACAATTATGCATGCACTTCAGGGCCTATAAACAGTCACACACTCTGGGTACCCAGATGGAGAATGGTGGGCTAGCCAGGAACGTTGCAGCTGGTAGGGGCCCAGTGATGGAAGAAAACAACATGCACAACACACACTATTTGTAATCCGGAGCCGGAGGGCTCAGTTCGTGAAAAGAAAACAACAAGACAATCAGATGACACACTTTTAGATTAGGCTGTTGTTGCAGGGAGCTACCCCGATGATTACTCACAATACTCAAGACTGGACACAGGCTGGATGAAAATCGAGACAGCAGGTGGTTAATCTGGAGTGCCAGAAGAAGCATGGCCCACATGATTCGCCGAGATGTCGTTCCTGTTCAAGCATGACACAGGGGGCTGATCCTCAGTCAGGTCTCTCGTTGGTGACTTTCTCTATGCAGTGGGGTAGTCTGGCAGTGCCAGTGTGGTATGGCCCCGGCCGAATGGAGATGAACGTGGATTCAGTACGATTAGGCTGGATAAAGCTTCCAGCAAGCAGAACACAGTTCACACAGTGGGGAACCAAATCACAAACCACTTTCAATACACAGCACATTTACATGTAAGGAAATTCTACTGTACCAGGCAAACTGCTCTCCGGTCACAGTCGCAAAGTGTCTGCACAAACCGGGGATTCAAAAGCAGCTGGAAATCCTGACAGGCTGATCGCATTCAGCAAAATCTTCGGTCTTCTTCAGGTATGAGCCTGGTAAAAAAATCAGTGGCTTACATCGTTCTCACAAACTTGGATTTAGTCCGAAATAATTCTCTTCTCTCCCTCTCAGGGACAGCAGGCAAACATGCAGGGCGTAACTCAGTCCTTTCCACAGTTCTCCTCCGCGAAACTACTCAGACGGCTGCTTGACTGTCTCAAGCATGTTGCTTCTTCAGCTCCCAACTTAGATCTGATTCAACTGCCAGCAAGCCTGGGACTTTTTCCAGAATCCAAAAGGTTCGGTTGGCTGATCTGTCCGTCATAACAAAGCCTCCCCCTTCAAGTGCAAAAAGGTGCCAAAAGCCCAAAACTACAATTCCTACAGATTTTGACTCCAGATAGCTCCTGTAGTCCAGCTTCATTTTAGGTCCCACCAGAACTGATTGGTCCAATTCGGCAGTCCAGGACCATGAAAGTGGAGATAAACAAAACAGTCCTTGCTGCAAGGAAGGCAAGTTAGACAAACTACATTATCATTATCACTCTAAATGATTTTCAGCAAATAGTTACCTCTGTCAACAGAACTCCCTCTCAGATTACTTATGACTGCAATCCAGGCAGCTCTTAAAGAGACAATGCACAGAGGCTATACAGGCACTCTCTGGCAATCCCATTTAAACTGCTAAAACGCAGGACACCAGCCTGGCAGTGAGCATTTAGGCAAGCTCAAGGAAGACTTTTCAGGAACCCCCATTTGTAGGGGAGTTATAGATGCATTTGTCGAAAGCCTCAGCAGCGTTATCTCCTGTTGGAATGGCCGGTATTGAACAAATGTCCTCTTCCTGCTCCTTGTTTTCTGTAATCTCTTTGGGGAAACTCTCCTCTGTGGCAATCGACACAATGTCCTGATCAGTAAGATCCCTGTATCCCTCGTCCTGAGCGTCCAATTCGATCCAATCCATGATCTCTTCCTCTGCAATGCCTAGTTGTTCAGCAATTGCTTGCAGCTCATCAGTTGCCTCTTCATGTTGCTATAAAGCTATTGACATTGTGTTAGTGTTAGGTGTTAACACCTGAGACCAAGACCAGCACTTTTGTACAGTGTCACTGCATACTGAGGACCAAGCCTCTGCAAGGAGGTAACAGGCATCTTTTTTATAGTAAGTCACTTAATAATGTCAGCAAGCAATATCTCACCATGTCCTCTGACAAACTTGAGATAGCAGTCTGCCCCTATAAATTCGCTTTAAAGTGGCCAGGACTCTTTGATCCATGGGTTGCAATTTGGCAGTAGTATTGGGTGGTGGAAACATGCAATGAATGGAATTGCCATCAGTTTTTAGGCAGTCAGCTTCAAGGTGGGCACCAGCATTATCAATGAGGAGGATAGCTCTGGTGGGGGACCCAGAGAACAAAGGTGAGAGTGAACAGAGGGCACAAAATCTTGGAAAAACCAGTCCTTGAACAGAGCAGCAGACATTCAAGCACTGCTTTGTGCACGATACAAAACAAGCAGATTCTCCATGTTGCAGTGCTTAAAGCAATGTGGCCAAAGTGATTTCCCAATCACAAGCAGTTTCAGTTTGTGTGTGCCAGTTGCATTAGTGCACCCCAGAATGGTCAGTCGCTCCTTATTTTTTTGAAACCTGGTGCTCACTGCTTGGATGAACTAGCCAAATATTTTTGAGGCAAAAGCTTCCAAAAACACCTTGTTTCATCTGCATTATAAATTTGTTCCAGGGAAAGCACTTCAGTAATCATAATCATTAACAGCTTATCCTGGGATGGCCTGATGGAACAATCACTAATGGAAAGCAGCTCACCGGCAACAGATAGCTGTCTGATGCTATGAGATGCCTTAAGTCTTTGTAGCCATCCCTCGCTGGCAGTAAAGCTGTCATCTTTACCATTGATGTTACGGTAGAATTGAAGAGTCTTATGTTTTATAATGGGACCAGAGACTGTGGTTCCCGTAACCCTGTTCTGAACAAACCAGAGATACAGGGCACGATCTAACTGCTCATCCCTCCATGGTTTCATTGTTTTTCTCTGGTCAGGTTCTTGCTTATTATCCATAGCTGAGGCATAGTCTCTTATCTTCTCCATAGCTTTGTTAATGTCTGAAACTGTGGACTTACCAATCCCAAACTTTTTTGGCTACATCAACAACCTTTTGCCCCTGTTCCAGGCACTCCAAAATGCGTATCTTGGTTCCAATGTCTAGCATGCTGCGTTTCCTTTTTACACTGCACTCTGCCATTCTTACATGACCAGACTGGTATCTGATTCTGCATCAGGCTCTGTGAGTTAAATGTGGTCGGACTTTAATTGAATGATTGCTTGCAGCTTGATCGCGATTGGGTGGTAATCAGAGTACTGTACATGCCTGCACAAACAGGGGACATGTCTGATGTTCGGTTGAACTGGAGGTCAGATAATTGAGGTTATACTGTATATCTCTTCCCCTTTCACAGGCATTTGGTATGGAACTGGATGGGGGGGGGGTAGGCAAATTCATTATATTTTCCATAGCCTGAAAGGCCTGGAAAAATTGCCATGCTCTTGTCATGTTCTCTGTTGATGGCATTTGTCTTGTATCAGCTGTCTGCTCCCTTCCTTTTTCTGGAGGAATGACAGTGACATTTTTCCATTTTCTGTTTTTTGATTTTCAGACACGGTTTCCAGTTCCTACTCCATGGCTCCTTTACTTTTGTTCTTGCCATCACTGGGATCAGGGTTCCCCCTGTCAGACATGCTGTATTTTTTCCATCTTTACCATGCTTATCTGATGGTTTAGCAGCTTTTTCTTTCTTTTCTGTCCCCTATGACAGGGACTGCTGATTATTCTGAGGGGCAGGACCCTCCTCTGAGTCTTTACTGGGTGACATGGAAGTAAACAACATATTTCAGCTCAGCAGTAGTGCCAGGACAATAGGACACGACATGAGATTGACGGGTGGCCGCACAAGGAGAAATATTAGGAAGTTCTTCTTCATGGAAAGGGTGGTGGGTGGATGTATGGAATAGCCTGCTCCAGGAGATGGTGGCAGCCCGTACTATGGTGGGTTTTAAACATGCATGGGACAGAAACAAATGAATAATAGACATAGGAAGAAAAAGCTAAGCCAATGACCAATAAGGATCACTGGTCACTTTGTGAACTAGTGTAAATGGGCAGATTGGATGGGCCTGGTGGTCCTTATCTGCCAACAGAATCTATGACTCTATGAATCTTATTTATTCATTTATTTATTCACGTCTTGGATTACAACAATCTAGAGTGAGAAGCCATAAAGCCTACTCTTGTCTTAGCCCTTTTCTTTTGTGTTTTATCGCAAAACATTTTACAGAGTTCACAATTTAAAAACTCATGTTTAGGACCCAGGCACCTTAGACAAAACTCGTGGAAGTCTGCTCTTGCCAAGAGTTGAAAGCAATTTCTCTAGTTTTAAAAACCCCCGTAGGTCCTATTCATTTCTTTTTAGGTCTGCCAGCCATCCCAAACACTGTGAGACCCAATCAAAAAGTATTTGGTTCTCAAAACTATTAAGAAAAGTGTAATAAAGCCCAAAGCATGTTAAATTGTTCTGGAGGCCAGAAGAGTGGAGCTGTACTTCAGGGTGACTGCTCTCTTCAGCAGAGAAACAAATCTGATGTTAAGCTGTTGGAGGGAGCACGATCACAGTGCAGAGTTTGAACTGTATTCTAATCCCACATTCTATAATTAGCATATAAATTCTATCACCAGGGCAACTCCATCCTATGGACTGTTGCAGCCTGTGAATATATACTGATGGATGCCTTAGGTTAGAACATGGCTCTTTACTTGGTACCTGTTATACAGTAACAGAAAGTAATGTTGTCATGTTAACATGACAAATTGTTCAAATGTCAAACATAAAATACACTTATTTTACCCACAGTTATTTATTTATTTGGTTTTTGTTTACCGGGTAAGTACACTAGACAAGAGTATTGCCTATATTCAGGCACAACCCAAGAGAGTACAGGCAGGAGAGACCAGAGTCAACAGTATAAAGTATTTCATGACACAGCATGAAGTGAGAACAAGACATTTGACAGTATACTGACAGTACAGTCCTTATCAGTGACAACTAAGAAAAAACAAATAACATTACATTAATTAATTTCGCCAGATGGTACACCAATGACTAATTGAACTACATACAGCAAACAAACTTGAAATAAGTAGCCTTTATAGCATTAGGATTGCTGATGGAGTTAGGAACATGCTGATTTTAGAAACAAGAAGGGAGACAATAAGTGCCATGGGGAGGAAAAGCTGCTAGGAGTAAGTCTCAAGTTACAGCACAAGAGCAGCAGTCGGATTCTATTAGGTGTGCCCGAAGACCCAGTTTAAAGGCCCTGTGGGATTTGGAGAGTTTGATGTGGGGGGGGGGGATGCAGTTCCAGGAACAGGGGGCAGATATGGCAAAGGAAAGTTCTCCTTTTTTAGTGAGATATCTGGGAATCTCAAGTTGGGTTTGAGCAGATGCCCTGAGGAGGTATGCTTGGGAGGGCTGCATTAACAGTTTAGCAAGGTATTCAGGGGACCTCGTTCTGATAACATTATCAATCACACAGTCAGCAGAATAGTGTCTGAGTGAAGCTGGGGAGAGCCAATTCAGTTTAGAGTAGAAATGACAATGATGGGTAAGTCTGTGAGCAGAGAGAACAAATCTGCATATACTATTATAGCAGTGCTCCATTTCTGGAGCGCTCCTTTGCTAGCTTTAAGGTAAACCTGTGAGCAATATGTCAGAGAAGGGAGGAGAAAACCTTGTGCAATAGCAAGCCGGGCAGCATCATTGAGGGAGGACCTCATTTTAAAGGCAAGACCAAGTTTGGAGTAAACCACCTTACATATAGCCGCAATGTGGAGGTTAAAGTCAAGAGATGGGTTGAGAATGACTCCTAGGTACCTGAAAGAGGTAACGAATTCCAAAGGGTAGTCAGCTAGAGAACGTATCAAAAAATCTGAAGCAAGAGATCTGATACTAGAGGAGGAGCCAAAAAGCATAGTCATGGTTTTCTTAGCATTAAGTAGGAGTCTATTTTGTAGTAACCAGTCCTGCAAGCAGTTGAAGTCAGCTTAAAGATCTGCCCTTACTGATAAGGGATCTTTACCACTAGGGAGAGAGAAGCACCATGTCATCAGCATAAAGGATCAACGAGGAGGAGCAGGGAAGGGAGGGCAGGTTATTAATGAAAAAGAGAAAAGTAGAGGGCCAAGAATAGAACCTTGGGGGACTCCAACAGAGGTAGAGGAAAGATTTGAGATGGCAGTTCAATTTGAACAAATTGCAACCTCCCTGAGAAGTAGCTATCAAACCAGGAGATGGCTGACTGGTCAAAGCCCAGGCAGGACAGTTTGGAGAGTAGCAGAGAGTGATTCACAAGATTAAATACCCTTTTAACTATAATAGAAATGGAAGCAGCAGTTGAATTCCAGCCCATGAGGAGTGTAATTGATCATATGATTCCTCGAAGTTCATAAAAGACATTTTCCATGCTCAAGTTGCTCCTTAGACTATTTTCCCAGCTATTGTAGTTAAACATTGGTATTTTGGGGCATTCCAGTTTTCTAATAACATACATTTTGAAGTCATAGAAGCCAGTGCAACTTTACATTTTTGTTCTTTAGAAAAAGAAAGACTGGAGAAATTATTCAGTATTAATACTTGAAATGTTTTTGGAACATTTCTATGAAATGGCACTTTCAAATATTGATATGTATATTGCCCCCAATCCATTACAAAAGGGCACCCCAGATTTGATGATACGTATGACCTCTATGACCGCAATTGTGCCAACAACCTATGGAATTTCAGTATCCCATTTTATATAGTCTGTGGGAAGTAAAATATGCTCTTGATATACATTTATATTGTACGGTTTTATTATTTTCATGATGCAAATATTTATTTGCACTTTCCCATACTGTATCCAGACATTATCCATTATTCTACCAGTGCCCTCCTGTTGCCATTTTATTTTTATTTTGTTCTTTAAACATTCCATTTTCTTTTGAATTATTTTATCAAATTCTTATATGTCTCACTGATAGTAACTCAGAGCTTTAGAAAATTAAAACTATCATCCAAGAGGCGTTGGTTTCTCCAGTCTGTATCATCAGCCAATTGTGTGGTCTTACACATTTTTTGTATAGGTGCCTCAATTGTACATATTCCATCCAAGTAAATTTTAATTTGATACTCTTATTTTGTAATTTGGAAACAGTTATCAAACTACATGGTCCAGTAATTCCTCTCCAAAGACTTATTTTTTTTAGTTTCATAATTAGATTTTTATTTGCATTTATTATATTTTTCATATCAGTATCCATGGTAATGGGCATGTAAGTCCAAGGGATATCCAAGAAGTTATTCTTTTTTAGATTTATTATGGCTTTCTTTATATCCAAAAAAGATTGATTCTGTGCAGTACCATAAATATATGGGTTAAACAAAATTTCATATATTGGGAAAGGGTGATCATTACTTTTATAAAATAAATTCCAAAATTGCATTAATTCTTTTTCACTATTTCTTTCCCAGTTTAAAAAGGCCCATACTTGAGCCAGTTCACTGCTTGATAATATATACTGGGTTTGGACAGCTTAGGCCACGCCATTTCCTACCAGCACATAATATGTACCACACTATTCTTGGTGTTCCCCCACGCCAAACAAAATTTTTAAAGAGCACCTTGAAAGCATTCAAAATAGTTGTCAATATAGCTACAATATTTGACTGATATCGATATAAAAGATGTGGTAGAATAATCATTTTTATTATTTCTATTCTACCCCAAAGAGAGAGAGAGAGAGAGAAAGGTTCTATGACCTGTCCAGCATATTTATTATTTTTATTTTCACCCTTATAGCATTTTTGTTTACTGTACCCTTGCGCCGACTGCAGCTGGTGCAGAACACGGCAGCGAGACTGTTGACAGGGCAGCCTAAGTACTGTCACATCACTCTGGTGCTGCGTCAACTGCACTGGCTGCTGGTTAGGTGGAGGGTCCTCTTTAAGGTGGGTTTGCTCACCTTTAAGGCCCTACATGGCCTGGGCCCTGGTTACCTGAAGGACCTTCCTACACCGGCTATCTTGGTCCACTCCCTCCGCTCCTCCTCTAGGGGCCTCCTCACGATTCTCAGGACGAGGTTAAAAATATCTGGTGACAGAGCATTTAGTGTCACCGGCCCAGTCCTGTGGAATTCGCTGTCTCCACCTATTAGGGAGGCCCCTTTTGTGGAGGTATTTAAAGCCCACCTCAATGCCTTCTTGTATAATCAGTCCTTCCCAGGCTATGTCTTACGGTCCTTATCTGTTCTCAGAATCTTATGTTTAGGTTAGCCTTGGCCTTTTAAGTAGTAGTTGCTGCTGTCGAGGGCAGCATTTATATAAAATTTTGTTTGATTGTTGAAATATTATATGTTTATGTTTAATAGTATGTTGTTATGTATTTATTATGATTTGTAGTATGCATTTTTAGTATGTTCGGTGCCCAGAGCCTCCGAGATGGGCATCTCTTATATAAAATTTACCTTGCCTTGCCTTACCATTTATAACATCATTAGTTAGTGTAACACCCACATAGGCTACTTCCTTTTGTTTTTTTTTAATATCTTTTGTTATGTTTTCTGTTGTATCTGGCAATTTTGTTATGGGCAGTATTACTGATTTTTCTTTTTCAGTTTAAAGCCAGACAGGTGGGAGTATCTGTCCAGTTCTCTAATTAGTGCAGGAACAGATGTATCTGGTTCAGCTATCTGCATAAACATTTAATTTGATTAATTCTTCCCCCATAGACAATCCTTTCATTTCTTCACTATTCATAATATATGTTTTAGGAGATGCCAACGCTAAGATGAAAAGTATGGGGGAAAGTGGGCACCCCTGTTAAACACCATTATTCCTGTTTATGGGATTTGTATGAAACTTATTTATTTTAAAGATGACTCTTGGGTTACTATAAAAGGCTTTATATTTATAAACTGTTCAAGAAAAGATGAAAATTTTAAGCACTGGAACATAAATTCCCAATTTATTAAACTGAAGGCTTTAGTAGCATCTAATGCAATAGCCATACATTCTTCCTGGGAGTTCTTAAAATTATATGCATCAATGCCTGAACCTTTCACAGGCCGTCAAAAATAGTTCTGCCCTTTACAAAATCTGTTTGTGATGGACTAATCTTGGAAGTTCATTTTCTATTCTTTTAACTATAATCTTAGCTATAATTTTATAGTCGGTGTTTATCAGGGCAATAGGTCTATAATTTTCTGGCAATAATGGATTCTTATTCTACTAATGCATCTACCATTGTAGGTGGTATTTCAGATGTTTCTGCCATTTCCATTACCATTTTCATAATCCATGGGGACAGTATTTCTTTAACTCATTGTACCCTGGGTGGCCATTTTGTATCAGGAGAATCAATGGATGGTTCGGACTTCGTATGGAGCTATTGGGTACCAATGAATGCACAATAGAATTCTGAGGTCAGTCCATCTTGACCAGACATCTTATTTTCAGAAAGTTGTTGTACAACAGTTATTACTTCTTCTTTTGTAATTGGTTTCCAATGTAATTTTAGTTTTGGTATTTCTACTTCTGTTAAGTATTCTTCTATTTTAGTTGTGTTTCCTTGTATTGTGTGCTGATATATTTCACTGAAATAATTTGTAAAGACTTTCCCTATTTCCTTATCTTCTGTAAAAACTTTCCCATTTTTATCTTGAATATTTATAATCATCTTTTTCTCAGTTTCCTTTTTAACCAGATTTGCAAGTAATTTACCTGTTTTATCACCATTGTAATAAAAATTGCTTTTCAGAATTCTTGTCTGTTTCTCTGTTTTAATATTTATGTATTTTTTTAACTGTGACTTCTTTTCCTCTTTTTTATTTATTAGATGAGTTTCACCATTAATAATCTGATTATTCAATTCCTCAATTTCTCTTTCTAATAAAAACATCTCTTCTTATTCTTGTTTTTTGTGCCTTATCTTGTATGATATAATGTAAGCCCTTAGAGTAGCTTTAAGGGTATCCCATACATCTATTTATTTATTTGAAAAGTTTCACCAGGAAGGACATACTTAGTTAAAAACAGCTAATTTCCAGATGCGTCCTGGGCGGAGGGGGAAAGGGATACGTACAACAGATTCTACTGCAAAATAAAACATCATATAGAGATAAAATAACAGGGCAAAGATTCGTACATTGAGAAAATATGTGTACTAGACATACACATTAAGAATAAATATTAATATTACAAGGCTGTGGTGAGAGACAAGTCCCTTCTGAACAGAGAAAAGAACAATTATATTGGTGAGAGCAGTAGGGGATAGTTTGAAGATGGGGACAGCATGGGGGAAAGGGGGTAGAGAACTAGTGGGGAAGGGAATAGGGAATAGGAAAGAGAGGAGAGGGAGTATAGTAGAGGGGAAGAGGCAAACCTTTGTCCCTCTGGGATGCAAACCCCACAATGGGCAGACATGGCTGAGTGCACACCCAGCCTATGTCCTGGTTTCTTGACCTGCCAAGGTATGGAGAAGGGTAGGAGTGGGGAAGGGAAAGGAGTAGGAAAAAGCAAGCAGGAGGGAGATAGTGGAGCAGAGTAGGGCTATGGCTAAGGGCAATTACAGGGGGGAGCAGTGTGGACATGGAGTAGACAGGAGAGAGAGAGAGAGAGAGAGAGTTTGGAAGATGCAGAGCAAATGGCTAGGAGGAGGAGACAGTTCCAAAGTTTAGGAAAGCAGAAGGAGAAAACAGTCTGCCCAGCAAGAGATTTATGAGAGGGAAGTAAGCATGAATGATAGGCTGAGTTATGGAGGGAGTATGAGGAGGGGGGCAGAGGAGACAGTAGGGAGCTAAGGTTGGGGTGGGGGAGTGATGCCAGCCAGAATTTGGAAATGAAGGAGCCACAGTGGGTAGTGCGATGATCTTCCAGGGAGGGGAAGGGGAGGGAGAGGGAGAGGGCCGAGTGCAGGGAACAGTGGTGAGTGAAGGGAGGGCAGTCCAAGACAAAATGGCAGAAGGAGTGAAAGAGGGGGTCCAGTCTGGCCAGGGTGGACTTGGGGCAGCACAGTAGACAATGTCACCATAATCAGTGAGGGGGAGGATCATTTTAGGGTGTCCAGTCAAAACCGTGACAGCAAATACGTGCTGTCAAAAACTGTGTGGTCATAACAGCACAGCATGGTTTGGAGTTAGTATATTTAATCTAGCATGGTTTTGGACAGCACAGTTTTGTACTGACTGCGTGGTGCAGTTATTGACCACGCTGTTTTTGACCATGTAGTCTTAACATAGCACCTTATTTTAGTGATTATATCTTGGTTGGCAGGTAGAGGGATGCAACTTTTTTGCCTATATAGAGCGCTGAGCTTGGGGTGGAGTTTTTTATGAATGGTGTCTACATCAATCACCCTAAGGGAATCTTTGTAATTAAAGTACCAGAATTCTTGTATGATGACTGATATATGAGACAAAAATACAGATCCCTTAGGAAGACATTATTAAATCTCCATTGCTGCATTCTTTTTCTATCTTTTGCTGGAGTAATTAAAATTGTCACCATTGTATGAAACAATATATGCATATTAAATATCTCTGCATCTATTATATTTTGGTATATAGTAAAACAACAAAGGAAATAATCCAGTCTAGATGATGTTCCTGTAGGGTTAGAATGGAAAGTATATTGCTTTGATTTTAAGTTTTTATGTCTCCATATATCCACCAAGTTTAAGTCTGTTATAAAGTAATTTAACATCTTAGTTATTTTTTCTGTATAAACTCGTTTTTTTTGGAGGGGGTGCTGATTTACGCATTTCCAGATCTAAATAAGCATTGAAGTTCTCACCTATAATTATCTCACCTTGCCCTAAATTTATTATACCCACTAAAAGTTTCAACAGAAAGTCCTGGCGTTTATAAAAGGTGCATGAACAGAACCCAATATTTAGTGTCTCCCCATAACTACACATTTTATTAAGATAATTTTTCCTTCTTTATCTACAAATTGATTTTCATATTTAAAGTCTAGTTTTTTTGATATTAAAATAGCTACACCCCTACTTTTATTTGTTCCAGTAGAGTAATACATATGTTTTACCCAGCTTGTTCTTAACTTTAATATTTACATATTATCTATGTGTGTTTCCTGAACCATCAATATGGAAATATTATGTTGATTAACATATGTTAGAATTCACTTCCTTTTTTATAGGGGAATTTATTCCATGTACGTTCCAAGGCCCCCATATTCAAAGAAGTTGAGTGGTGCATCCTAGCAGTAAAGGGAGATGAGTCATGCAATCTCAACAATGCCATGCTGCACGATATTCAAAAGGGCGTGTTGCACCGCCCACAAGGGAATGGGCCAGAGCACAACTGTTATGCACACCGTGCAGGTGGAGGGGGCATTCCCATGAATATGCCGCACAATGGCATATTTAGAAGGAATGCACCCCTCAAAGGCCAGGAATGTGCGGCCCAAGGATAGGCCACGAGAAGCTGACCTAAGTCGTCCGGCCACCCACAGGTGGCCCATGGAAGTGCACATAGGTGCACTGGTGGCTGCCAACCCTGGTGAGCCTGTGACAGCCTCCCCAGCCCCAAATATGCTAACAGCAAATACCAGGCCCCAGTGGTCTAGTGGACCCCCCCAGCCCTGATTGCGGTCACCGTAGTGACCCATACAGCTGTCCTGGTAGTCTAGTAGCCTGCCCCAGCCCTGATCATGGCACCAGTTAAAACCTAGCCCCATGCCCTGGTAGTCAAGTGGAACCCTCCTGCCCCAGCCCCAATTGCGGTATTAGTGAAAACTCCATCCCCACCATGCTCTGGTAGTCTAATTTAACCCCCTCACCCTGGCCCGATCCCTGACATTAGTTCAAATGCAGCATTCCCCATAACCAGCATGTACTGGCCCCCCCACCCTAATCCCCACCTATGCTGGCAACTGGCACAGCCTTCTGCTCCTGTGTACTGCCAGCCACGACTGACAGACACTGGGGAGCTGTCACTATATAGG
This sequence comes from Neoceratodus forsteri, assembly GCA_016271365.2. NCBI lineage: Eukaryota > Metazoa > Chordata > Ceratodontiformes > Ceratodontidae > Neoceratodus > Neoceratodus forsteri. The sequence continues at coordinate 1,026,813,407 of CM028130.1, read as the reverse complement.
GAGGCATCCATTGGTTGTTTCTTGGGATATTTGAATAGGATTTACTGCATTAAGCATAGAAATAAAACATTTATAAACTTTACTTGTTGCTCTCCTATATTCTTGTTTTTATAAAGCTTCTTTCACACCGTCCTGAATACGTTTGTGCCCCTTTTACTATCCCTAACCCCCCCGCCACACAAATCCAGTGTTTGTTACCAGTGTCCATTATTTGGACACTGAAATGCATAGAGTGGTAATATACCTTAGGTTGTTGCAACACTGAAATTCCCCATTCCCCTTCCCCTTCCTTTTTATGTTGCTTGCACGCATGTGCAAGAAACATAGTGCCATCATCCAAGTTTTCGGAGGTGTGGCACCCATCTTCCAATTCAGTCAGTGTGTTTGCAGGCACAGCCCCCAGTTCCCCAATCACTGCTGCAGCTGTCTATGACAGCAGTTGAAAATTCAGTGGCATACAGTTGAAAGGGAGAGCTCCGCTTCAGTGAGCAGAGCTCTCCCCCACACACACACACACGCAAACGCATATTGCGTGCTGATGTGCTCCCCTCCACGCACACACTGTATGTCTGACGGGGTGTCTAGTCCCCGTCGGCTCCACGCCCACAAAAGCTGTCCAGATGCCATGCTGGGAGCCCACCTCTGGTGGGAAGTCCTGTCATAGCCGACGAGGGTGCCTAATCCCCATCGGCTGCACGCCCAAAAAGCTTTCAGGTGCCACGCTGGGAGCCCACCCCAGCCTGGCAAAGCTTGTTATGGCCAATGGGGTGCCCAATCCCCGTCGGCTCCAGCCCCCAAACAGCCTTTCCAGCTGCCATGTTGGAGCCCACCCAAGCGTGGCAAACGCCCCGGCGTCTTAATAAAAACCTGTAAAGAAGAAAACGCCTCGCCTCCCCTACCCCCCACAACCTCAAAGACCACCCACCGCGTGATCCTGCCTCCCACACCCCCATACTTGCCTCCGGAGCTCAGCGCGACGATCATCAGTGGACTGGGAACACGCCTGCACTCTTCAAAGCCGACCGTGAACTGAGGAAATGCCGGTAAGCTGTATAATGGAATAAATAGGGTTTTTTCAACTTTGTTGCATATCTCAGGCATTTTGGGGAATTTTGGGCCCAGATTTTCAACATGGGGTTTTTGGGACCCCTCCTCATGAATTCTTGCACTGTCATGGCGTTAATCGGGCCTGAAGGGTGATTTCGCAGTCACTGCATGAAATCACCTTTCAGGACCCATTCATGCAATGGCACTGCCAGTGTTCATAAGGTGGGCTCTCAAAAAGTCTATGTTGAAATTTTGGTGAAAAAATTCCTAAAAATGACTGTTTTACGAGTGTGCGTTGTGCAGTTCCTACGCATGCGTGTAAGTTAATGAATTTTCAATATTTTCACTCCAGATTTTCAACATTGCCATTTTACCACACCTCCTTATGAGCAGTATAGCTGTCATTTTCACATCTTGCCCAAAACGTGTTTCTGCCCATGTAGCGCACAATGGCACAGTCGGTGTGCGAAATCAATGTATGGGACACATTTAGAAAATCACAGTGACACTGTTAATGAGCAGAGGTCTTAAAATGGCTATGTTGAAAATTTGGTGAAAAAATTCCTAAAAATAACTGCTTTATGAGCGTGCGTTGCGCAGTTCCTACGCATGTCGAAGTTAATGAATTTTCAATATTTTCACTCCAGGTTTTCAACATTGCCATTTTACCACACCTCCTTATGAGCATTACAGCTGTCATTTTTCACATCTTGCTCAAAATGTGTTTCCACCCATGTAGTGCACAATGGCGCAGTTGGTGTACAAAATCAATTTTTGGGACACATTAAGAAAATCACAGTGACACTGTTCATGAGCAGAGGTCTTAAAATGGCTATGATGAAAATTTGGTGAAAGAATTCCTAAAAATAACTGTTTTACGTGTGTGCGTTGCGCAATTCCTGCGCACGCTCGTAAGTTCGCGAATTTTCAATATTTGCACTCCAATGACTTCCAAATACCTAAACAGCACATACAAGCAAGCAACATTCAGCATTGACAAATGCTTGTTTCTTTACAACATTGCTTAATAGCTGTATCTTTCCCCTCTATGTATTACTGTGTAAAGTACTCAGATTTTCAATTTCATACAGTATCATTAAGTATTAAAAAATATGTGGGATTCATAAGTGTAAGATTTTATAAGCACCTTCAACAGTTTAATAAAGTAGTTTCTGCCCATTCAGTAGGTGTGCAAAAGAGGTGTTCACAAGATTTTTCCATAGCAGAGGTCTTAAAGTTGCAAACTTTCTCCTGGCCTGAATGATGTCATAAGGGAGATCATGGCAAATGGTTATTGATGTTCCCTTTACTTCTGCTTTTTTCTTTTTATAAACTGCGGCCATCAATAAATCCTTGTCTGTGGTTTTCACAAATTTTGCAATAACCGCATGAGGTGATTTTTCCCACTTCAGATTGCCGTTTCAGAGATCTGTGAGCTCTGTCTATGTCAAAATGAATTTGGTCAGGAGGCACATCCGGAAAGACTGCAAAGATTCCATTCAAAGTTGTTATAGAAATTTCGTTATCCCACTGCTCAGGTATTCCTATGATCCTTATGTTCTTTCTACATGCTCTTGCATCATGGTCCACAATTTTCGTTTTCATCTCCGTTATATCTTTTTTGTTCTGTAATGTTACTCTTTTTAGCACTATGACTTCATCCTTTAGTACCAGCATTCTGTGCTCTGCTTATTTAGTTCTCCCTGCTACTTCTTGAATATTTTTGTTACTTCCATTATTTCCTGTTTTAAAGTTATAAGTTGTGACTGTATCTCTGTTATTGGTGTCAGCTCTTTCTTGAGTCTTGGATTTCTTTTAAAATTGATGCTACCCACAATGGTGGTTCTTATTCCTGTTCTTTTAGATCTTTTGGAAAATGTTTGCTCTTATCTCCTTGTTTTGCATTTGATATTTCTGCTGATATACTTTTCTGGCTGCTACTTATTTCTTTATTCAGTGTTTGTTTTTTACTTGTTTTTTTATCCAATATACTGACTTTTAAGTGGTTGTGCTGGTTTTTGCTTAATAGACTCTTTCCATAGCCTTCTGTCTTAGTTCCACTGAAATGTGATGCTTCTGGTTTTTCAGCCATTTCTTGAAAGCTGCTTTCTTCTTCATTTCTCACTGTTAATGCTGTTTCCTTCTGTACCTGCCTTTCCTGTAGCTTTTTAACCTCCATATTTTCATTTTTTTTAATTTTTGGTCTAACTCAGCCCTTTTGGAAGACAATGGTCAAGAAGTATTAAACATTTTAAAAAACACATTATTTTTAGTTTCTACTTATTTTATTTTACCGGTTTCTTGCATATCAGCCCATGATAAAGACAGACCTGCATGTTTTGTTGTATGTCTCTGTTTTTCTGAGACACCATTTCGGCTTGCAAGTTTGTCATTGATAAACTTATGGTTTCCCCTTGCTTTTGCCACAGTTGTATTTGCATAGGTTACTTGTACCTTGTTGCCTTATTCCAAGTTTATTTCTTTTTCATTCGAGGACATCGGATACTGCAAATCTATATTCTGCTTTGTTCGCCTTTTAAGTTCATTATCCTCTTTTTTGCATGCTCATTTTGTTTTGATGCTAATGTTGCACCTTGCAGGGTCTGGACAGGACTCAACAGTGGGGGAACCGAGGGGGAGAGAGACATTAAAGGATTAGAAGTTTGCTATTCCATTGTTTTCTGTTTTTCTCTTTTCTTTAATGCTTTTGACAGTTTTGGGGGTGAGTTATGGGGCGTATTTCATTTTGCAAACCATGTCTCAGTTTTCTGTTCTGACATGAGTACCCCCAAATAAATAAGTCAGTTATAACTCTGTCTCTTAATTTATTCTTTTCTATGGTTTAACAAATGCACATGCATAATCAAACATAGCTGTAATTATTTCATTATTTTTCTTATCTGGTCTCGTATGTCTTAATTTAGTCATGTGCTAGATGCTTTTTCTCCCCTCCATCATCATAAAATTCACCAGCAGATCCACACTGCAGTTTCATGGCAACTCAATCTCAAGGCTTTATTTAGAAAGTTGGAATTTTTCCGGCTTCTGAGATGTTGGCCTGTTTAACTTGAACCGTCCATACTGACCAGAACTAATTTCTTCTCTACAGAAGTATAATCATAGGTTCATAGTATTTACAGGTTCAATAGGCAGTTTGCCTTTTAGCGAATTCGCCACCTTAATCTTCTTTAAAAGCGGAACATATATTTTTTATCTCCCATATCTTGATCTAAACTACATTTGAAGGTGATGATGTTATTACTTTCTAGTATTCACTGTAGTAGAGTATTCCACATATTGATAACTCTCTCAGTAAAATATTTGCTTCTTTTCTTGGTGTTATTTTTTTCTCCAAGCAGCCTATAATTGTTGGACCTAGTGTTCGTGTTACAGTATGCTTCCTTAGTCCAACTGTTACCATAATAGGTTGGTCATGAAATGCCCTATATGTCAAATGTAATAATTCTTATTTGCCAAAATTTCCATGGAGAATGCCAATTTTGAGCTCAGCAACAGCTGACTCCTCTTGCAGTCACTCTAACAGCTATACCATGGCAACCTGGAAATATGTGCTTATGCCTTAGGAGGAATCTGCATTTAATTCTACAAATTAGGGCATATCATAAAACTTTCCAGCCTTAATTTTAATCATCCCTTCTACCACTTTGAATTTTTTTAGTCCAAGTACAGAGGGGGAGGGGAGAGAGAACAATGGAGAAAGAGAGAGGAGAGGAGAGGAGAGGCAGAGAGAGACTGCAGAGAGCACTTTGGAGTTCCACTCTGTCCATAGCTCCAGCAGTGACAGATGGGGGGAGGGGGAAAACAGGTCCTAAACCTGGAGTGTGGCAGTCTCTCTCCAGGCTTAGTCCACACTTAAGATTATGCCTTGCAGTTTTGGGCACCACACCTGAAGGGTGACATTGACAAGGTGGAGAGAGGACAAAGGAGGTTCGCAAAAACAATATGGGGAATGAATATATACAGAGAGGTTAGACAAATTAGGGCTACATAGCTTAGAGACAACAAGAATCAGGTGTTCTCTGCTTTTTGTAAGATATTTGTGGTACTGGTGGCCTAATGAACAAACTCAATATTGAATTCACAGATATAGATATTCAACTATGGGGTCATAATAGACAATAAAAAAGGAAGTGTTTTAGGACTGATAAAATGAAATATTATCATACTTGCAAGTAGTTAATACTTGAAACTTGTTGCCTCAACATGTAAACTGCAAGCAGAGGCAGAGCTAGCTTTTTTTACGGGGGGCAAAGAGTGTTAAAAGTCCTGCTTTTCATAATAAATCTGAAATCAATAGGCCAGGGCTCTGGGGGCCTCCCAGGCCCCCAGAGCTATCAGGTTTTTGATGCATTCTGGAGCATTATGAGGGTCATTTTAACACTATTTGGCTACTTTTAACACCTTCTTTGACTTGTTACAAACAACCGATATCCCCATCAAAATAACTAACTTTTTATTTTCTTTAAAAAAGTGTTAAAACTAAAGCAACTTCTTGATCAGTATCAAGTAACAGAAATCGTCTCTTATCCAGAAAATTCAGCCATAAAATGTTCATGTTGGTAACCGTATTGCACATAGGATTTACACATCCTGTTAAAATAAAATACAGAATAAGGGAGTGGACCATTTTGGAGATAGGAGAGGCTACCATCGTTTATGAATTTTGTTGTCTATCACTGTCTGTCTTGTCTCAAGTAAAACCATGGCTACTGGCTAGCCAGAGTAAAAGAGGTCCCTATGGAGCAGCAACCAAACAGTCCCCAAAGCAATGGCGCATAAAACAAACCCATGTATACTGATAATGGTCCCTCCAAAACATGAACCACTGAGCATGAACCAAAGTTTGAAACTGAGGATGACTGCTATCGAATTGCAAAAAACCTGCTGCAAATGGGATGCAAAAAGCCTTACTTGTGTCAGCAAATCCAGCACAAGTGCAAGCATGGTCTGTGGGAAAATCAAAAAAGCTGTAAATAACCAAGACTGTGCACACAATAGTGCCACAAACCATACCTCACCACTTACAACAGAAGGGAAGACAGTGCAAAAATACTAGACATGCCACCAACAACTTAATCTGGTTCAATGTATGTCAGTTCTCAGTTGGCATCTGTATCACCCCTTCCCCGGGATGAGGTTGACAACATGCAGAATTGTCCAGTCCTCCTTTCCTGATGTATAATGAATGATACAAACATTCAGTCAAATCTGGGGAAAAGCAAGTGGAATTTACAAAAGGTGTTCTCTAGTAAATTAATAGCTAAATAGAGTATGTTTGTGAAATGACATATTGAAGTGGAAAGCTGCTTTTTAATCTGGTGAGCAGTGAGCACATTTCTAAACTAATGAGTGAATGAATGAATAATGAATGTAGCAAGACTAGTCCAAAAATTGCTTCAGCAGGAAGGGAAGTAATAATTTAAATAAGGATTTCATGCATACATCCAATAACTCTTCTAGATTACTCCCATACTAGCTACTACCCCACCCCACTATTACCATATATACATACATACCGTACACACTTCTTTATCACAGTAGATTTCCTCATCAGTATGAACCAATATATTTCATATATGTTCCAGATGGAATTATTGTACACATAATGTAGTTCACAGTGTACTCTTAGCTCTTGAATGCTCATCAGAATGCATCAGAAATTCAGAATATGTTCATGTTGATGAGTTGTGTGAATTAAACTGCAAGACAGAATGGTGGGAAGTTGACATGAGATAATGCCCCCCCAACCCTCACATGCATAGCAACATTAGCCATTGGCAAGTGGGAGGGTGGGCGGAGTAGTTTTATCCAACTAAGACCCAGACCCAGGCCAGTCCCGATTCCTGCCCATATCGGTTTTAATTTAATTTCTTTGTTTAATAACAAACAACAATTGAATTTTGGTGGGTTGGTCGGACTGGATGGACTGAGCCTCTCAGTGGTTAGTCAGTCGCTGGCACTGCTGTGGCTAAAAATAAACTAATGATAAGGCAAATGGGTGAATGCTGAAGGTGCAGCCCAGACCATCCGGACTCCAGACCAAAACCAAAGCTAGCAACTAAGTAGTAACCTGTGTATGAACTGAAGGCCCATCTGGTGCTAGAGTCAGACTCTGGAGGACTGCAGCCTGCAGCAGCTAAAAATAAACTGATGAACAGAAGGAGAACTATGGAGCCCGGGCCACAATCAGAGGAGATGGTTACAAAAAAAATCAGTGCGGGCCTGGGTCAGTCACAGTGCCAACAAACAGCCAAATGACCCTGTATCAAAAAAATTGTGAACGAAAACAAGCCCAAGCACTGTAAGTTTTTGGAGCCAAGCCATCTCACATACTTACTACTACTAAATTTTACTGGGCGGCAGTGGCACACAGACACAAAATGCAGCAGCCTGCAAACAATAATGTGGCTTTTTTTGAATTGATAGGACTGGAGCTGGAGGTACATACCTGTCTGAGTCAAACTCATGTCGGTGTACTACTGTCCACTTTCTACTCCATTCCTGTCTTTCACTCTGGCTGGCAGAATGAATGTCCCAGTCCCCTAAATTGGAACTTTAGAAGCAGAAATTTAAAAAAATCCCAGCCCAGCAGCAACTAGCATTACGGTTACCCCATCCAGTCAGTTCCAGATAACTGAGTGAGTTTGTTATTTTAAATTTAGTCCAACTCTTCTCTCTTTGGTCCGGAGCATTGACTGACTCTGACACAAGCGCTGCACGACTAAAGTGAGGAGTGAGTGACTTTAGGGAGATTCTTGAACCTTAATAGAAAATGGAGCAGAAGTGCTTTTTTATAGCATGTTTCAAGCAGCACTCCTTGTGCCATGCATGAGACTCAAGCACGGCCACTGCAACTGGCTGACAATTGGAGCATCATGGTCCAAGCAGCCAATCAGGACACTATAAAAAAAAAATGCAAGGTGCATCTAATCAGGATAATTTAAGGAAAGCACAGCTACCACCACCCCCCACAACCTCCATCTCATCCTGATTCCCCAGGCCAGGAAGGAGAGAGAGAAAAAAACAAAATAAAATGGATGGAGAAAAAAAGTCCTGGTTGGATTTCTTGGGGGGGGCAGACTGCCCCATCTGCCCCTCCTAATCCCCTGTAAACTATGCCACTGACTGTAAGACAACAATGTCCTTTAAAGCAGCAGGATTTGTTATGCGGCAAACAATGCTATCATATAGTTTTTGGGAAAAAAATGTGTTTCTGACATCCTTGGATTTATGCTCTGTTTATTTTCAGCTTTCTCAGCTATTGTTAAAACAGCTTTTACAGATAAATGTGTAATTACTCACATCATTAAACTTGGCCACCACTCACAATGTTTACAAATCTCTTCCACTGAGGATACCTGTTGACTGTACATGCTAGATTCATAATGTGGATGTATTAGGATGGTAATGTGTCTGATGGTAAACAGTATAATACTACCAAGAAATTCAATTTATTTCATGGTGCACATGACACGGAAGTGGGGACATTTAAAAACTTTAGAATCTCATATCTTGGTTAGGGAAGGAAAGAAAAAGAAAAGAAAATGTGATATCTTGATATTTCTGCCAGACAAACATTATTGCGGAAAAAAACTCCCTGGTCACTAACAAACACTGCTGTTTCAAGGAAGAACTTGACAAACATATGCCAGGGCAATTACTGAATACTGCTACTAAGTTGTGGGAGGTATATTGCCTCTAGGCCTTCTTCCACCCTAGAGATCATATTATGACCATATAGGGGTGCTATCAAGGCCACTGCCCCCCAGTTCACCATCACTGCTCCCTCCAAGATGCTCTGTCCAACATCAACAGACAGTTCGTCCAGAACCAGCACCCAGCTGCCAGCAGCACTTTGCAGGCTATGTTTTGGAAAACATTTCCAATTTATTTGTTTATTGATTTATTTATTTATTCATTTATTTATTTGAAAATTGGTAACAGGGAAAGGCACGCTGACCAAGGCTTGTCTCCAGATGGGACCCAGGGAGAAGGGAAATGGAATATCATAGATCATATACAGCAGTAAAGAAGCAATCCAAAACTAAAGTGCAACTGTGAACAATTCAACATGGCACAAGCACAAATAACAATGCAGAGTGAACAATTCAACATGGTACAAGTGCAAATAACTATGCAGGGTGAACAATTCAACATGGCACAAGTGCAAGTAACAATGCAGGGTGAACAATACATGGCACAAGTGCAAATAACAATGCAGGGTGAACAATACATGGCACAAGTGAAAATAACAATGCAGTGTGAACAATACATGGTACAAGTGCAAATAACAATGTAGGGTGAACAATTCAACATGGCACAAGTGCAAATAACAATACAGGGTGAACAATACATGGCACAAGTGCAAATAACAATGTAGGGTGAACAATTCAACATGGCACAAGTGCAAATAACAATACAGGGTGAACAATACATGGCACAAGTGCAAATAACAATGCAGGATGAACAATTCAACGTGGTACAAGTGCAAATAATGCAGGGTGAACAATTCAACATGGCATAAGTGCAAATAATACAGGGTGAACAATTCTACATGGTACAAGTGCAAATAACAATGCAGGGTGAACAATTCAACATGGTACAAGTGCAAATAACAATACATGGTGAAAAATTCAACATGGCACAAGTGCAAATAACAATGCAGGGTGAACAATTCAATATAGTACAAGTGCAAATAACAATGCAGTGTGAATAATTCAACATGGCACAAGTGCAAATATCAATACAGGGTGAACAATTCAACATGGCACAAGTGCAAATAACAATACAGGGTGAACAATTCAACATGGTACAAGTGCAAATAACAATGCAGGGTGAACAATTCAACATGGTACAAGTGCAAATAACAATGCAGGGTGAACAGTTCAACATGGTACAAGTGCAAATAACAATACAGGGTGAACAAAAGCTGGTTCTATGAGCAGCACTGATGCCCAATAAGGTTAACAAAACAGGCTGCAACAATTCAGTGCAGCAGCTCCTGCGACACAAACTGACCCCAGTGGGGAACCATAGCAGGAGTGGAAAAGGGCACCATGGGCAGGTTAGGTAGGGGGCTGACAGGAACAGAAAGGGGAGGAACTTTAGCTGGTGCATAAAGGGAATGGGAAGAAAAGGAAACCTGCTTGATTCTCATGATTTATTTATTTTATTTAATTTTTGTTGACAGGGTAAGTGCACTAGACAAATCCTGCCTATTTTCTTCATGCTACTTTGTAATTCCGACCCCCCCCCCAAGAGTCTTTTGTCCCATGCATTCAAAATGAATCCAGGGTTATGCTCACTTTTGCAAGTGAGATCCAGTAGCTAGCTCTCTCATCTCTCCCAAGTCCAAAAAATTAGTATGCAGCTCTGGAGCAACACATTTTATTAGACTAGCCAAAAATAATATTTTAGGGCTTGAATTTTGGAATGTTTTGCGTTCTCAAACAATGTGTTTTACTTCTAAAACTAGGCTTACAGTAAGCAGATACAGCACACAAAATTCTAAGTTAAACCATAGTGTGGAACACTATTTACTAAACAGATTACCCATGCATAAAGTGACCTCTGACATAGGGAGGGCATGGGTATACATTATAGCAATGTTCACTGCACTCGAATACACTGCCCCCCTCCAATTTGCTGGACCAGCTACAGGCCTGTAGATGCTGACCACTCCTGTTGTGGTCATGTCTGAGCTCACATGTTAGTGCCCCAACTGTGTGGCTCCCTGCATGAAAGCACACCTCCCAGTGACCCCTCATGCTATGAGAGTCCTCTGAAGAGGGCAGAGCAGTGGCAGTAAGATCCTCTGTGGGGTCACATCAGCAAGCTTAGACAGGACTGTCAGTAATTCATGTGAATGGAAGAGCAAATGTAACATCAGAGCACTAAAATGTTTTAACTGCATGAGGGGAACAGAAGGAGGAAGAGTATTCAGAAAAGAACCCATTAACTCTGGGTCCAAGGAGCACATGGGAACATCTGATAACTGCAGTATTAAGGAGTCTATGGAATTTCATGTCAGCCAAAGAAAAGTATTTCTCTGCATGCCAAGTAAAGTTCTGAGGAACTGCATTTGGCACAGAAGAGATGCAGCAAATGTGAGCATGTTATTTGCCAAGTCAGGAGACTGCCCAGACTTGACTTCTACCCCTCAGCCTCTCTCTCGCCTACCAGGTTGGCAACCTGGGGTCAGAGGGCAACATAAATACTATAAATGTAATATGTTAGTTGTAAACTTATATATACTGAAACAGAGTGGATAGCCATTACTGGTTGCCACCAGAAAGGAAAAGTGGGCAGTCATACCTGCAGCCTTAACTGCACCAGCCAGACACTGGTGGTAGCTTATAAATTTGACATGGGAGCCTGTAGGATAGCTTTTAAAATCAGTGAGCTCTCAGCTCTGATGGGGGCAACCATCTTTGGGACCCCTGACTCCTCTCATTGTGGAACTGGGGTCAGATGATCTGGGCACCAACCAATCAGGATCAGAAGACCCTTGAAGGAGCCTGCTCAGCATATTGGGCTCTTGGAAGACTGTGAGTTACACAGGTTTTTGCTTAGCCAATCAGATATCAAGTACAGCCTGACAACCCTCTCCCTGACAGACTGAACAATGAGAGGGCTGGATTCATGAGTGAAATAAGAGAGAGAGTCTTTTGGTGCAGCAGTCAGTCTGTGCTTGACTGAGCTTGAAAACAGACCTATTTGGATCAACCAAGAATGAGGAGACTGCCGCAAATAGCCACAGCAGGTCAATTAATGAAAGTAACTAAGCAAACTTGATTTTTTTTTTTTATTTAGTTGTTTAACCAGGTATAGCACACTAAGCTGAAAGCTTTTTTACAGGAGCGACCTGGGAGCACAAGGAGGTTAAGTGACTTGCTCAGAGTCACACAGTATGCAAGTGGAAGCTGTGGGATTCAAACCCAGGTCTGGTCTGCTGGATGTCACCAGATTTGCAGCTCAGAGCCTTAGACCACTGCGCTATACTGCCTCCTTCAGAGACAACTGTATGAATAAGCTGCTCTACAGCTGAACTCTGCAAGACAGAGAGAGAGAGAGAACTTGCTATTCATGGCACAAAAGAGGCATTTTCCTAAACAGACCAGAGAGTGCCTTCCCTGCAGAGACAGAGCTAAAAGCCACTACATCCTGGTGACTGGCTTGTAATGCTAGGAGTTGTCATGCAGCATCACTGGTCTGGGTTTCCCTTAGTATAACAATGTACCATGACTAACCAACAGACAGACACCAAAGCCATGCTGATCTGCTGGAGCCACACTGAGTTGACTGGGGGAGGAGCTGTTCCAGTGACAGCAGCAGAGAGGCTTTCATCAGCTGGGGCCTGCATTGGCTGGGAGGTGAGTAACAAAACAGGTCCTTGGTCCTGCAGTCCAGTTGGCTAGTTTAGTTAAAATGTGGCAACAGGGATAGGCACACAGAGCTGGACCTTGCTTCCAGGTACAATAAGGTTAGAGGGAGTACAACAGGGAAGGAAATACTTGAAAAAACTAAGTGACAATAGGTGGATGTTCATGAGCAATAAAAACAATGTATAAGTAAGAAATTAAAAAAAAAAGGAAAATAATGTAGAAAGCTTGCAAAATACATTGGTCATAAGGGTGGCAAGAACATATGAACATATGAAGAAGCAAGCAGAAGAAAGTCATTTGGTCTATGAAGTGAACTAATGTCCCTGCCTTCACTCCCTCCCCACTCCTCCTATCCTCCCTGCCCATGATCCTCACCTTCCCCCTATGCCTATCCAAGCATCTCTTGAAGCTGCCCACTGTCTTCAATGAGATGACCTCTTCTGGCAGCACATTCTAAGTGGCCACCACCCTCTTTGTGAAGAAGTGCTTCCTGACCTTCCTCCTAAACCTCCCATCTTCCAGTTTAAGACTGTGCCCCCTCGTGTTATGGTTGCCACTCAGCTTAAAGAGACTCTCCTTATCAACCCTATTTGTCCCTTTCAAGTACTTGAAAGTTCCAATCATGTCCCCGCTTTCTCTCTCTCTCCCCGCTTTCTCTCTCTCTCTCTCTGTCTCTCTTCCGTCTTCCAGGGAGTACATGTTCAGTGCCCTCAACCTCTCCTCGTATGCCGTACTCTGCTGACCCACTATCATCTTTGTAGCCCTCTTCTGGACCTTCTCCAGCAGATTAATGTCCTTTTTGAGGTGTGAGCACCAGTACTGAACTCCATACTCTGGATACAGCCTTACCAGAGACCTGTACAAGTGCAATATAACCTCCTCTCTCCCCTACTACTAATCACCCTAGATATATATCCCAGCATCTTGTTTGCCTTTGCCACTGCTTTCATGCACTGCATGAAGTGCTTCGAGTCACTAATGATCATCACTCCCAGGTCATGATCATCACTCCCAGGTCCTTTTCCTCCTCCGATGCAGATACTTGGACTCCACCCAGGTAGTACTCTGTCCTGTGATTCTTGGCTCCAATATGCATAACTTTGCATTTCTTGGCATTGAAGCTAAGCTGCCAGATCCTGGACCACTTCCCCAGCTTTTCTACATCTTCCTGCAGATCCTGTATCCCTTCAGATGTGTCCACTGTTCTACAGAGCTTGGTGTCATCCATGAATAGGCACATTTTGCCCTTAATACCATCCCCAATGTCATTGATGAAGACATTGAGCAACACCGACCCCAGCACCGAACCCTGTGGGACCCCACTGGTTACCTCTCTGGTGCCAGATAACTCTCTCCCCACAACCACTCTCTGGGTTCTGTCCCTCAGCCAGTTTTCCACCCATCTGGTCATCTTTTCCCCAACTCCAAGACCCACCAACTTCCTGATCAAACTTTTGTGGGGCGCAGAGTCAGATGCCTTGCTGAAATCAAGATAGAGGATGTCTACCGCTTGGACTCTGTCTACTGTCTTAGTGACACAGTCAAAGAAGTCAATCAGATTCTACTGGAGTGTGCAGGCAACATAGGGCAAGATATCAGTAACAGAATCAGGGTGGTGCAAAATTCAACTGAGAGTGAATCAAGTTTCAAGCTGTATAGTAGCCTAAGAGGCAAAATAGATAAACAGGGAAGGTGGTGAATAGAAACATAGACAATGATGGCAGAAAAAGACCATTGGTCCATCCAGCCTGCCCATAATATCCTATCACACCCTGAGACCTTTTGTCTGTAAAGGGTTTTAGCCCATGCTATCCACCCCCCCAAGCAGTGTACAAAGGCAGTGGGGAGGACCAGTGGTATGCTAGGGTGCACAGGAAGGGGTATCACTAGCAGAAGAAGGGAGGTGGCGATGCCACTGTACAGAACACTGATGAGACCTCCTCTGGAATACTGTGTTCAGTTCTAGAGGCTGCATCTGTGGAAGGACATAAACAGCATGGAGGCTGGTCAGAGAAGGGCAACTAAGATGGTACAGGGCTTGCAATAGAAGGCATATGAGGAGAGATTAAAATAACTCAATATCCAGGACTGGGTCAACGGCCCCTCAGCTGCGGGGTGGTTGGATCTGGAGGAAAAGGATAGCCCAGGGGAGACTGATGGCCTATTTGGCACAAAAGGGTGTGGAGCGTATATCAACACAGGAGGGACTAACCCTCTGGTGTCTGCAGTCTTGGATAGTTGGGAACAGATGGGTTGAGCCCGCAGTGTAAGAAAGGAAGAAACGCTACTGCTCCCAGTTTCACAGAACCTGTTTTTTGTGCCAGGTGTAAGTGATGCAGGGTTCAGAGAATCGGAAGCTAGAGGGATTCACTGTGTGGGAAGACCTATATACATGGGACGGTATTTGTTCCTTTGCTGAGGTGCAGGAGCGAACAGGATTGGGCCAATCACACTGTTTCCAATATCTCTAGATCAAAGCATATAGCTGAGGTTTGGGGAGAGAATAGGTCCAGGCCTCACCACTAGGACATATAGAAAATCTGGTATATTCCACCAGAAGGGACGCCAAGGGCACAATCCGTAAGGCAGCACAAGAGGGAAAAAATTCCTCGTGGATAGCACTCCGAAAATGAGACTCCTCTGGGAGAGGGACATGGGGCTGGTAATTACAGAGGAAAACTGGAGAGTGGTGCTAACACTTCACATGGGTATACTGATATGTAATAAATATAGAGAGTCTTTCTATAAATGTATCCACCGGTTATATTGCCCGCCTCTCATTGTGAATAAATTCAATCCGGCTATATCCCTAGTATGTGCAAGATGTAATGGAGAACTGGGATCCTAGTACCACTACTTCTGGGCTTGCCCAGTTTTACAAACGTTCTGGGTGGAGATAGCAGGGGAGGTGGGGAAGCTATGGGGGAGGGATATCCACATGACTCCATTGCTTCTCCTGTTTGGTATAGAGGATCTAGGAGAGGAAGGATGGGCCCCCTTGCCAAGGTGGGTAAAAGTGCTTTTTATCCTGGCACGACACTGCATATTGAATACCTAGGTGTTTGGGGTGGTCCCCGCTGTACACCGGTGGTGAAACCTTTCACTGCAAGCTCTAGCAATGGAAAGATTTTCATATGTAATGAAAGGAAAAGGGGAACAGTTTTACAGGGTGTGTGAGCCCTTTCTCTCCTCTCCTCTCTAATGCTGGTAGAGAACCAGATCCTGTGTGAAGGATGGTTCTAGAAGGGGTCCAGGAAAAGGGAGGAATGGGGAGAACAAGGAGTTTTATCTCCTCTCCTGATATTACATGGACAGGAAAAGATCTCCTTAAACTGGGAGGACGAAGGTGGCTGGAGAGGAGGACTAAGGGCAGAAGGAAACACCCAACAGGTAGACCACAAGAAAGGATTAGATTAAATGACTTACCTTGTTTTTTTTTTAAAGAAATGTATAAGAAAAAAGAGAAATATTTTTATAATGAAATGGACCCTTGTACATAGTTTGATGAATTTGTTTTTATTTTGTATGTGATGTTCATTGATGTTTGTTGTATGCAAAACTTACAATAAAAAGATTATGCAAAAAAAAAGACATCAATATGTATACTCTGGAGGAGAGGTGAGAACGGGGGGCTATGATTGAAACCTTCAGGTACTTAAGGGCATTAACAAGGTGCAAGTGGGAGACATCTTTCAATTTAGGAGATATATAAGAATGAGGGGGGCATGATATGAGATTGGAGGAGGGCAGGATAAGGGGGAGTGGGAGGAAGTTTTTCTTCATGGAAAGGGTGGTGGATGCATGAACAGCCTACCCCAGGAGGTGGTGGGAGCAAACGCAATGAGGGGATTCAAAAATGTATTGGATAGGCATGAGGGAACCCTAGAAGTGGGAAAGAGAGGCTAAAGCTGATGACCAAATAGGGTTAGTGGCCACTGATACAGGTAGGAAAAACGGGCAGACTGGATGGGTCTAGTGATCCTTATCTGTCATCAAATTCTATGTTTCCATGCTCCCCATTTTACTGCTATTGCTTTAAAAAAACTACTAAGCCCTTCACTCTGTCCTAGCTGTGCTTGAAACTATTAATCGTTTCGATGCCCACCACATCAACTGGAAGAATGTTCCACCCGCTCTGTAAAAAAAAAAAACTCTCACATCGCTCCTGACCCCTCCTACCAGTTTTCATTCATGCCCATGTTTTTGATCCACTATTCCTGCTGAACAGTTCCTCCCAATTCCCCTTGTTTATTCCTTTCAGGAACCTGTGTCTTTATCATATCTCCCCTCTCCTGTCTGGACTCTGCCAAGTACACGTTCAGTGCCTTAAATCGATCCTTATAAGATCAGTCCTGCTGGCCTGAATTATTTTGGTTACCCTGTGCTGCAATGTCTCCAGCCTGTCCTTATCTTTTCAACTGGGCACAGTACTCCAGGGGCAGCCTCACCAGTGATCTATAGTGAGGTAGTAATACCTCCTTTCTTCTGCTGTCAGTACCCCATTCCATGCACTCCAGAATCCAGTTTTCCTTATTGTAGGCCTTATTACATTGACTAGACTGTTGAAGGAAGTCACTTATGATTACTTCTTGATCTCTTTCCTCAGAAAAAGTGCCCAGCTTAACCCCTCCCATCCAATACTTTGTCCTTGGGTTCTTGTTCCCTATGTGCATTTTGGTGTTGAATTACAGCTGCCAAACCTGGAACCACCTCTCTAGCCGTTGTAGGCCCTTCTACATCTCCCTAATTCCTTTTTTGCTGTCTACCCTACTATCAAGCTTAGTATCATCTGTGAAGTGGCACATCTTGCCCTGAATACCTCCTCCTATGTCGCTGATGAACATATTGAAAAGGACCGGACAAAGGAATGATCCCTGTGGCACCCCCCTGGTGACTTCCCTCTACCTGAATTTGACTTTGCTTATCTCAACCCTCTGCTGTCTCCCATCCAATCAATTTCCCACCCATCTAACTGTAAGCACCCTCTGAGCGCTTACTAGTTAATTCCGGTTGCTAGGTGTTGCCAAATTGCTATGGGGAGAGAGAGAGAGAGAGAGAGCTTGGTGCCAATAGGTCTGGTATGTTGGGCCTGCTTGCTGGCAGCAGGGGACCCATCCTCAGGGGTATATAGGGTAAGGATTTTGGTGCCAAGGAGAGAGAGAGAGAGAGAGAGAGAGAGAAAGAAGAGAGAGAGAGAGAGAGAGAGTGAGAGAGAGAGAGAGAGAGAGAGAGAGACCCAGGGAAGAGAAGAGTCCGTGGGGTCAGCTCCCAAAGTTCGGCCAGAGGGCCATGGCCATGGTGGGCCACTTGCCACCTTGGCCCTCCTCCCTCAAACGTCTGCATTTTGAGAAGTGCAGTGGTTTGGGCTATGAGTGCAAAGGGGGAGAAGCTGGAGCCGAAAATGTTTGGGGCCTGTCAATGCATTTGGGAGCCAAAGCCCAGGGAATGAAATGAAGTATGGAGGCCTGACAAGTGAATTTCAGCACCTTGGTAGGGTAAGCACCGATGGGGCCCTTGTAAAGTGAGTAGTCTTGACCATGGGTGAGTGCAGTCCGTGGAGTCAGTGTGGGTCCTCTGGGCAGGCCTGCTATGGCAAGCGGGGCTTGGGGCACAGTCCAGAGGTGGCAGCCTGAACTGTTGTGGGCATAGTGGTGGCAGCACTACCCTTTCCCCTGGCTGGAGGCCACCGCAAAGATGAGACTCCCGAGCTGGGCAGCCTGTGGAGGCAGGAAAAGGTTCATGTGGGGAATGGTTGGTTGAGACCCTGGTGGGGTGGCAGACTGTCCAGGTGCTCCATGTGGCATGGCAATTAGTCCCCTGGGTGAAGACTGTCCAGAAACTGGAATCACTGCAGGAGCAGAAGTGTGCACTGGTTTCCAGATCAGGATGCAGAGTTCCCTGGAAAGCCAGTTTGAGCACATGGCCTCAGTGATTGGGTGTCCAGAAGGTCTCCAGAGGTTCTGTTCTTGCTAAAGAACACCTGTTTGACTGATATAAGACCTTAAAGTGAAGGAAATGCACCATAAAGTGTAAGGTACTCTGCCTCCAGTGGAGAAAGTGTATGGGAAGACCAAGCTTGGAAGAGGGATTGGGACAGTAGAAACATCTCGTGCTGTCATAATCCCTAGAGAGTGTCTAGTGTTTGAGATTTATGGAGTGGAAAGTGAGCCGTAGAGGCCTGAATAAGGATTTGAATGGAAAGAAGGGAATTGGAATGGAAGTGCTGCTAAGTACAAGCTACCTCAAGGTGTGGCCTGTTTTGATCCGCTGTATTGCTGCTTCCAGGAATGTAGCCTTGATAGCTTTAGGGATTATTGCATGAAATAATTCAGTCTGTTGTCAAAAGGGACTGTTGCAGGAAAACTAAGGTGAAGGCTCCCACCGTATGTGTTACCCCCATGCTCCATGGAGTGGTTCATTAACTTTCTTGTTCATTAAACCTGTTTGTTGCATTTTGATTCTGGAGTGGACAGTGGATTTAATCAATTTGAACTGTGCATTTTGTGCCTGCCTCCCTTGCCCCTGCAGCTCACCATCTGCATCTAAGAAGTAGGAGAAGAGTGTTTACTTAAGAGGAAGGAGAGGGTCACAACTAGAGGGCACAGCCTCAGACTGCAAGGGAAAAGATACAAGGGCAATGAGAGAGGGCGTTTCTTCACAGAGAGGGTGGTGGAGCCCTGGAACAGACTACCAGATGGAGTGGTGGGGGCTAAATCGGTGGAAGAATTCAAGTGGGCATGGGACAAGCATATCGAGCAGAGTATCAGGGGAGGGTGGGGGCTGGCAGGGAGGGGGAGGTGTAGGGGAAAAAGGGCAGACTAGATGGGCCAGTGTGGTCCTTTTCTGCCATCAAGCTTTTATGATTCTATGAAGACGTGTTCCTGATCCTCTACATGTGAGGTCCACTCACTGCCATCTGAAGAACCAGGTAATAAGCACATTTCTACTGTCTTTGGTCTGTGTTGCTTGGGTTGTACAGTGGCCCCCTCCCACCAATTTACCATCCTGATACCCCTAGACAGAGAGTTGGGGAGGCTTTCATAACAGTCTCCTTTACCCAGACCATGCGGCTTCCCAGCAACCTTCTGTGAGGCGCAGGGTCAAAAGCCTTGCTGAAATCAAAGTAGAGTAAATCCATAGTATGACCCTTATCAACTATTCTGATTACCAAGAGAGACTATAACTATTCTGATTACCAGGAGAGACTAAAGGACCTCAATATGTACGTGCTGGAAGGAGGGGGATATGATAGAGACCTATAAATATCTCACGGGGCTGAATAAGGTACAGAGGAAGGGTATTTTTCAGAGGAGAAGCAGCAATAGAACAAGGGGAAATGCAATGAAGCTGGCAGTATAGCCTATGGGCTAGAGTAATGAGCTGTGAACGAGCTTGGTACATCCAGCAGACCAGACCTGGGTTTGATTTTCACAACCTCCACTTGCATGCTGTGTGACTCTAAGCAAGTCCCTTAACCACTCAGTGCTCCCAGGTTAACCCTGAAAACAGGCACTTGTGCCTCATGGGCCTTACCTGGTTACCAAAGACTAAAATAAAAAAATAAATAAATAAAATAAGCTTGAAGGGGGTAAATTTAAGAGAGATGTGAGGATGTGCTTCTTCACTGAAAGAGTGGTGGATGCCTGGACCAGTCTTCCAGTGGAGGTGATGGGGGTGAAAACAGTGGTGAGCTTCAAGCATGCATGCATGAGATGGGCACAAGGGAATCTTGGTGGGAAGCAGGGGGGTGTCAGAGACCCAGTAGGTTCTGCAGTGATAGTATAGGTGGGGAAAAATGGGCAGACTGGGTGAGCCAATCAGCACTTAATATCTATTGTCAAATTCAGTGCTTTTATAGCCGTGTTTACATGGCGGCATTTGCACCACAGCAACCAGTCGGGTTGCTGTGGTACAAATACCCCATGTGGACACTTAACAGATCACGGTAAGCCAATCCCTGATGCTCCGCAGTTCCAGAAAGTCTGGGAACACATTCAGGAATGAGCAGTTTACGCGACCCTGTGGACAGGCTGCACTGCTTGCTCCCATGCACCAGACCCTGGGGACGCCTTTTCCCTTTCAGCAGCAGACCACCCCTTGACTTGCAGCCCCTTTCTAGCGCGTCTTGCACCGGCACTGAAAGGGGCTGTGTAGATGCAGATGCTGGGCATCTTTTGCGTTGGGGAAGAGTTGCAACACTCCCCAGAAGGAGCAAAGTCAGCCATGTAAACACGGCTTATGACTCTCACAAACCCTGACTACTGGCAAGCAGACTTCAGTTTCATCAAAACATTACAGTACAAGGCGGAGAGGGGGATCTCTAAGACGTTTTATGTGACACTGCTTTCATCTAATGTGCTGCTCTGGCCAAACACACAGAATGTACAGTACACTTAAAATCTGTGTTGAAGCAGTCCATAAGAACTTTTCATTGCTACAGAGACTGAATCAGTAGGTGGGAAGAAAGGTGCAGATTATCCAAATCCCTTAAATGGAGCACAGAATACTGTACATGGCACTTTTGTGAGCAGCAGGATAAGGTTTTCTTCTGTCAGTGCAGTACTTTCATTCTCAATGGCGTCTGAGTCATACATCTAAGGATTTTGGATGGCCCTGCTGTTGGTGACAGCGATTCCTCACTTGACAATCTAGCACCTAGATGCTCACATGCAAAGACCGCAATACAAAGATAACTGAAATTCCTGAAATCAGGCTCTGATACAACAGGTAAAATGCATTTGAACATCTACCTTTAAATAAACAAAAATCGTTGCAGCCAAATAAAACAAAGGTGCATTACTTGCTATTACACAGCACAATCAAAATACATTGGTATGTGTTAATGTTTTCATTATGTAATTTTACAAATATACAAATATTTACCTACTGTGCACATTAAGAATAGCAATTATTTGAACACAGTAGTGTTTTTTTTTACTAGAATCTGATTATCAGCTACTCTTAGTTACCTGCTTATCTTTTCTTGCACTAACGTGGGCGCATAATCCACAGAGCACTGTAAAGGGCTGTTGATCAGACTTCATTATTTTACATCTAGAAACTGATAAAATGAGTTGTTCTGGATTTAGTTAATATTGATTGGTTGTGAATCACCACATAAAACTCTAGTTAGCACTGCATGAGGCAGATGGTTTTAGAATTTAGAAGATATGCCACACTTTGATGAGTTTAGCATTAATTTGAAAAATACAAAGCTTTCTCCGTGTTGAAATCATTAAGTGGCAATATATTCATTTATCAATTTATGTTGACCAATAAAGGCTGCAAAAAATTAATAAAAGATTTATTGTGGAGCACTGGGAGATGTATAGTAGAACATTACAATTTCTATGCAATTTTTGCAGCAAATTCTGCATTTCTGGGTGATTTTTTCCTCAAGTTTCCAGTGACCCAAGGTTCAAGAAATTGGTAAAAGTTCTGCCTTTGCAATTTGGGACTGTTGTTTACTTGTCGCTGCATAACCACATCCCTTTTCCTCTCCAGATTCCATTCCTGCACTTGCCTAATAAATCCCCAATGTTATTTGCATGGTAATTACTGTGTACAATATTATATGTACTGTTTCACAGAACCCACTAAGATATGAGCCCCTGTGACACCACTGTTTGAAGTGCCCTTAGCACTTGCCCCCGTGGGTCAGGTACAGCGTACCTTACCCATTCTCCAAAAGTAGTGGCAGTGCCACTGTGGGTGGCCAGTGATATATAAGTAGACCCAAGGTGCCTCTCGCAATATTAATAGATATTTTTCATTTTCAAAGGTACAGTAGTATTGATACACGTAATTTTAAAAGTGCAAAATGTCAACCATTTCTATACAATACATACACTTTTATTATGTTTGCTTGCGCACATGCACAAGAAACATTATGTGACAGCTTAGGAGAGAAGCTGGTTAGTGAGGCGCGGCAGTGTAGCAGCCAAGGGAGGCACAGCATTTTGGGGCTTGGCCATGGTGCACCAATGGAGGCACAGTGTGCTGATGACACTGGCTTCCAGAAGGTTCACCAGCTTGTAACATTTTCACCACAGGAGTCAGGGGCTGCCTTGTCATTGCAGTGTTAGCAATTCGCTGCAATGAGGGAGTGACCTGTCATTGCTGGGCAGAACGTTGCTGCTGTAATATTGTTTGTGAACATGGTGGCGAGTTGCTGCCCTGTTCATGAACAATATTACTGTCGCCCCAGTGATGAGGAGGTGCCCAATCCCCCTCGGCAGCATGTGCCCCCCCAAAATGGTCTTTGTCTGCCGACCGGGGAGCCCACTCCCCATCGGCAAGCTGCAACCCACCCATTTTGTTGACTGCTGATGTGGGCCACCCCCATCAGCATGATGTCCCCGTTTTCTTGTGTGCCATGGGGTGCCCAATCCCCCATCAGCTACAGCTGCCCCCCCAAAAAGACTCCCTTGGCATGCTGGGAGCCCTCCTCAGCGTGCCAAATGCCTGTAAAGTAAAAACCATCCAGCGTTGTCTTTTTTTGTTTTGTTTTGTACCTGAAAAGCAGAACATGGTCCCTCGCAGTCTCTGGGGCCCCCCTCCCACAACCTGCAACCACCGTCTGCGCACCCTGCCTCCCTGCCCCCCTCATACTTACCTCTGGAGTCCAGTGCGATGATCTTCGGTGGACTGGGAACACGTCTCCACTCTTCAAAACCAACCGTGAACTGAGGAAATGCTGGTAAGCTGTATAATGGGATAGATCGGGTTTTTTCAACTTTGGTGCATATCTCAGGCATTTTTGGGAATTTTGGCACCAAATTTTCAACATGGGATTTTTGGGACCCCTCCTCATGAATTCTGTCACTCTCATGGCATTAATTGGGCCCAAAGGGTGATTTTGCAGTCACTGCGTGGAATCACCTTTCAGGACCAATTAACTAAATGACAGTGCCAGTGTTCATGAGGAGGGCTTTCAAAAAGCCTATGTTGCAAATTTGGTGAACAAAGTCCTAAAAATGACTGTTTTATGGGCGTGTGTTGCGCAGTTCCTACGCACGGTCATATGTTTGCAAATTTGTAACATGTGCACTCCAGATTTTCAACATTGCCATTTTATCACACCTACTTATGAGCAGTACAGCTGTCATTTTTCACATCTTGCTAAAAATGTGTTTTCAAGCATGTAGCGCACAATGGCGCAGTCAGTGTGCGCAATCAATATTTGGGACAGAATAAGAAAATCACAGTGACACTGTTCATGAGCAGAGGTCTTAAAATGGCTATGTTGAAAATTTGGTGAAACAATTCCTAAAAATGACTGTTTTACGAGTGTGTGTTGTGCAGTTCCTACACATGCTCGTAAGTGCATACATTTTTAATATTTGCAGTTCAGATTTTCAACATTGCCATTTTATCACACCTACTAATGGGCAGTACAGCTGTCATTTTTCACATCTCACCCAAAATGTGTTTCCGTGCATGTAGCACACAATGGCGCAGTCGGTATGCGAAATCAATGTTTGGGACAGATTAAGAAAATCACAGTGACACTGTTCATTAGCAGAGGTCCTAAAATGTCTATGATGAAAATTTGGTGAGAAAAGTTAATAAAATTAGTGTGCTACGAGAGTGCATTGCGCAGTTTGTACGCGTGCTCATACCTTTGCACATTTGCAATATTCTCACTCCAGATAGTCAACATTGCCATTTTTCCACACCTCCTTATGAACAATACAGCTGTCATTTTTCACATCCTGGCTGAAATGTGTTTTCGCACTTCCAGCACAGAATGGCGCGGTCGCTGTGGTACATCACTGTTTGGGACACATTACAAAAATCACAGTGACACTGTTCATTAGCAGAGGTCCTAAAATGCCTATGTTGAAAATTTTGTGATGAAAGTCCATAAAATGACTATGTTACGAGCGTGCGTTGCGCAATTTCCACACACGCTTATAACTTTGCACATTTGTAATATTTTCACTCCAGATTTTCGACATTGCCATTTTTCCACATCTCCTTATGAACAGTACAGCTGTCATTTTTCATATCCTGGTCGAAATGTGTTTTTGCAGTTCCAGCATAGAATACCGTTGTTGCTGTGGGAAATCAGTGTTCAGGACACAGCAACAAAATCACAGTGACACTGTTCCGACCACAGCTCGTTAAATGCCTATGTTGAAAATCTGGTGATGAAACTCCATAAAATGACTGTGTTACACACACGCATTGCGCGGTTTCCATGTATGCTCAGAAGTGCAAGCATTTTTAATATTCCCACTACACATTTTCAACATTGCCATCTCTTCATACCACCTTATGGATGGTACAGCTGTCATTCTTCACATCCTGCCCGATCTGTGTTTTTGTACATATGGTGCAGAATGCCACTGTCACTGTTGGAAGTCAGTTTTCAAGACACATTGACAAAATCACACTGCCACTGTTCATGACAAGAGGTCCCAAATGCTTTCATGAGGTAGGGTCACAAAAAGGCCATGTTTAAAATTTGTACTATGAATACCAACAAACACCCGAGGCATTACGGTTTCTAACCATAACATCCTACCCTGTACAGACAGACAGGCATTGGGGTGTGCCTTTGGATTGCCAATTGTACTGCTCATGCCATCCCATCCCCACCCCCCAACCACTGACAGGCATCGAGGTGTACCTTGGACTTTTCATCCCAAGACTTCACCCCATTCTCCTATGCTGCACCCATTTCAATGTATATCCTTATGGAATGGGGTGACTGTAAAGCCAAACACCCTAAGGCACACCTCAACACGTGTCGGTGTCTGCAGAATTGGGTGAGGTGACATGGCTTGAGCGTCATGGGTGACGACCCAAAAACTTACCCCAAATCCTGTCCATCTCTACAGGATGGAGGTGGGGTTCATGTGAAGTTCAGTACTTCACTGCCATTCCCATTCTGCATCTGTCTAACTCCTGCATTTCTAATGCTAATACCAGCAAGCAAACATTCGGCATTGACAAATGATTGTTATTAATGTTTTTTTATTTTTATTTGTGTTTGGAAGACCTTTGAGCTCAAGTGCCCTTTTACAAAAGTGTCCAAGTGAGGAAGCTTACAACAGTCAGAGGAGGACAAGAAGTAGCACAATTTTCACAAGTTACAGAGCCAGTGTGAGGGACAGTGAAACATTCCAGGGTCTGCAGGAGTCGGGTTACAGACGTATGGGAAGCACTACCTTTACTGTTACGGGACAGTTCCTGGCTTATCAAAGGATCATGAGCAATTCTGCACACATTTACAGTAAAGTTTCTGAAAAAAAAGTGTGCAGATGCTTTGGTCTTGAAGGAGGAGAGGGTGGGGGGTTTTATATCTATATATATAATGTCACAATAACTTTTATATATCTCTATAAAAAGTGACACAGTTTTAAAAAAGGTTTTTTGAGAAAATTGTTATAATTTAAAAAATTGGTAATATGGCACTTCATTTAATTAGGAACTATGTAGTTTGTAACTATCTGTGTATTCATACACGATGCCCTCAATTGCACTGTCAACATTTTGCTCTCCCTCCTAGAAATCCTTCATCTTCCTTACTCTCCCAGGCTTTGCCTGTAAACATGTCAGAAAATAATGAAATTGATTTGATATATAGAAGTAAATAAATAGAGGATATACAATGACCTAACTCAAAACATTGGGCTACAAGATCACAGGCAGCACGGATTCGGGGATGTCAGACAAATCTGATTGATTTCTTCGACTAGGTGGCCAGGAAAATAGATCAGGGGAGTACAGTAGACATTGTCTTTCTGGACTTTAGCAAGGTCTTCAGCATTGTGCATGCAAGAGACTGATAAAGAAACTGAGGGTGGGATCCACATTGGTGAATTGGGTTAGAAACTGTTTAATGGATAGGTGACAAAGGGTGGTGGTTAATGGCACTCACTCTAATCACGGGAAAGTGACCAGCAGGGTACCGCAGGGCTCAGTACTGGGACCAGTCTTCTCTGATGTCTTTATGAGTGACACTGCAGAGTAAATGGAAGGGAAGGTATGTCCTTTTGCAGATACCTGTAATACCGAAATCTGTAAAAGGGTGGATACTCAAGAGGGGGCTAAGAGAATGTGCAGGGATCTTGGGAAACTCAAAGAGTGGTCAAGGGCATGGCAGTTGGGGGTCAGTGCCAAAAAGTGTAAAAATGATGCAGCTAGTGCATAGGAACCCAGGAGCTGAGTATATGATGGGGGGTTCTGTCAGTCACTAAGCAGGAAAGGGACATTGGGGTTTTCATATCTGATGATCTCAAAGTGGTAGGGCAGTGTAAGAAGACAGTAGACAGGGTTAGTGGGATGCTGGGGTGCACAGGGAGGGGTATCTTCAGCAGGAGGATTAAGGTGGTGGTGTCACTATATTGCTTGTTGGAGAGACCCCGCCTGGAGTACTGTGTCCAGTTTTGGAGGCTGCACCTCAGAAAGGACATGGACAAGGTGGAGGTAGTCCAGAGGAGGGCAACTAAAATGGTGCAGGGGTTGTATGAGAAGTTCTATGAGGAGAGACTGAGGGATCTCAACATGTATAACCTGGAAGAGAAGAGCAAGAGGGCACGTGACAGAGACATACAAGTACCTCACATAGGTGAGAAGGAATATGATAGAGACATACAAGTACCTCACAGGGGTGAACAGGAGGAGAGTCTATTTGAAATGAGAAAGAGCATCTGAACCCTGGAGCATGTGATTAAGCTAGATGGGGGGTTGGGGTTAAGAGGGATATGAGAAAGCATTACTTCACTGAAAGGAGATAGAAGCCTGGAACAGACTGCTAGCCGAAGTGGTGGAGGTGAAAACAATGGAAGGCTTCAAACATGTGGGGGATAGACAAAGCGAAATATTAGTACATTTATTGCCCCATAATGTATATGAAATCAACATTGCATGCCATACCAGCTAATCAACTGAGACATTAAAGCACTAAATAATGAATTATGACATCGCCAACTAACACTTTTTAAAAATTATACATCTTAACTTCAAAACACCAAGAGACTTTCGAACAAAAGGGGTTTAGCAACAGTTTGAGCCCCACCCCACCCCCAACAAGCACATTTTAAAAACATTTCATAAAAATGACTTTGTAAACAATTTTACGAGCAACAGCCTGTCATAAAAATGGCTTTTCAAACAGCTTGGGTTCACTCCATAGTAAGCACATTATTTATTTATTGATTGATTGATTTGTAAATTTGGAGTTACACCTTTGAGCACAAGTGCTCATTTATAAAGGTTCTATGTCATATGTAAATTGCAGAGTATAAACAAAGAATTAAAAAACAAAGACATAACATTAAAGACAGAATCTTAGGCAGCAGACAAAGGAGCATTGTCAAAGGTGTAATAATGTATAAAAGTTAGCAAGTGAAAAATAGCAGTGGCAATACATTGCAAGAAACAGACTTTCCTAAAAGCTTTGCCAACAATTTGGGTTACGAACATATGAAAATTAGAATGTACAAAGGCTTGTTGCCCATAGAGACCACCACACTTTTCAGTGGTAATAACTACATATGTTTGCCTTCTGTAAACATACACCCAGTCCTTTCTTAAATGTTTCCAGCCTGCGTTTACTATATTACTCAGAAACAACTTTAAATACCCACAATTCTCTGCAAGAATTACCTCCTCCTAGCCCCCTAATCATTTCTCCTCGTTTATTATAGCAGTGAGTTATACTTTCATTTACTTTCACACTTAGTCCCAGTTCTTCACAAAATTCTGGCCATTTTACAAAACCGTAAATAACAACTTGATCTTCCTTTATTCTCAGTTGTTCCAAGATAAACGTTTAGGGTACTATGTCTCTCCTCGTACTGCATGGTGTCTCCACCTACCCACATTCTTGTGGCTCTTCTCTGGCCTCTGCACAGTCTGTCTACACCTCTTCTATAATACAGTTCCAGAACTGACAGCAATGCACCAACTGAGGCCTCATATATGCCCTATACAATAGAGCTATAACTGACCTGGATCGGGTAACAAAGTCTTGCTTTACACACCCTAATATGTGTGCTGCCTTTCTTTTGAAGCTGATTTTCACTGGCATTCCTGTTTGAAGTCTGCAGTTGCTATAACACCTGACCATCTCTTCTCCTCAACTATCTTTAATTCATACCCATTTAATGCAGCAGTGCAACACAAAATGTTTTCCCAAAACAGCTAGTTTCAGCTATAATTAATACAAATGTTAGCATACCAGTCAAATCTACTTTTCCAGGAGCCTTCTATGCTGCATTCCATGATTTCTTTTTTTTTTTTATTTTAACCCTTGCCAGGTCTACAAAGCTGTTTCTAAGCCAAATATAGCGACAATCTTTTTTTCTTGAGAAAAAAAACCTATATTAAAACATTTATAAATAGAATAAAGTATGGGGTGGTGTGCGTAATCAGACATTTACACACACCCAAGGGGTTAGATGCTACATAAATCCCTAGAGCGAAGATCGCGGGAGTTGTGCAAAGCATCTAACCCCAAGGGTGTGTGTAAACTTCGGGTTTACACACACTACCCCATATTTTATTTTATATAATTGCTGGGCCTCCCCTTTTTGGCCACAGCAATTATATAAAATAGCAGCCTGCTGTGCACACCAGTAAGGTTTTCGGCCAGTCCACAGATTTTCATTTTCGGAGGTTTTACAGGTTTTTTTAACTATTTTGCTATCCCTTTTTGTAGAAAATAACTCTTTGTTGTTTTTGAAGTAACTTACTGCTGTGTGTCTCTGGCAGCTGGGTTGCGGGCGAGAAGGAAGCGGTGAGCCAGGAAAGGAGATGCTGTAGCGGGTGCATGCACAGAGCGAGGGGAACTGTGTGCATGTTTGCCATTATAAACACTTCTTTATAATGGCAAATTATGACACAGACTCCCTATGGTAAATAGGGGATATCCATTAATTATAAAATACTACATTTTTGGTGAAACTAGAATGTGTTCCCACCAAACTGAACTGAAATTGCAATCTTTTGTAGAGAAAAAAGTGCAGGGTCAAATGTTTTCTGATTTCATTGAACTGCTGCTTTAAATAACAAATTGCCATTCTGTTTGTCTTTCCCAAGTACAACACTGTGCACTTCCCTTGTTGAACTCCTTGCCCCATCTATATCTTCTGAAAGTCTCTTCATATACTTTTGGACACTTTCTCCCTGTCTGCTACAGTACTTCTCTCAGTGTTGTATCATCTGTAGGATTTTGTTGGCCAGATTTCTGCTCCATCAAGAAGTTCTTTAAAATATTTGTTAAATAGTAGTGGATCAAGCATTGATCCGGGGAGCTCCACTAGTTGCATCAGATACCTCTGATTCAAAACCATTTATTCTCTCTCTCTTTGTTTTCTATTTCTTAGTCAGCTACTACTATAGGACAAAAAGTGTTTAAAATCTCCTTAATTGTTCCATTAATTGACTACTGAATTTTGAATATGCCCCTTAATTCAAAATTAAGGATGACTTAAAAATAAATATCGAAAATCAAGAAGTCATTACTTATCCTTAATTACTGAAACATAATGTACTTAATTGAAATTCAGGCAAAAGATAATGAATTCTGGTTGTGCTGACATTAAAATACGCAGCATATTAATACAAAAAAAATTCCCTGAATTAAAATACAGTCCAAAACTGAATAAAAAACTCACTTTTCCTTAATTTTGATTAAGGATCATATTAAGAAAATAATTTGCTTAATTCAAATTATGGAAGGACAAAGAATGCATGCTTGTGAATAATTATATAACAGTGTTCATTTAAAATGTAGATAAAATGGACAGGCCCTGTGCAGGCCCATTGCATGTAGATGCGACAGTGCCTTGTAAAGCAGGTGCACAACTACACGGGATGTAAATGCACTTCTCACAATGGCATGCAATATAGAGAGGAGAGTTGCTACTGAGGTGCTCATCAGCTGCCTAATTATGCACAATTCTGTGCACACGGAAGGACGGGTGGACCATTAAGGTCTGGGAATGCCCTTGACCCCAACATAATTGGACATCCATGGAGAGTGCGTATCTACTACACAGGCATGCTGAATACTGGTAGCACAGAGGGGGATAGTGCCAGCCATGGCACCACGAAATGGCAGATGGTAGGGCAGGTATGAGCTACCAGACCTACAGGAGCACATGGGGTCTGGGAAGAGGTGTCAGTGGTGGCAGACCAGAGCAGGAGGGGTCAGGGACACCTGGACATGTCTCCCATGACCAGGACAGTGGCAAATGATAACCAGACAGCAGTGCCTCATGGCACATGGGGTGCAGGATGGGCACCACAGGGTTGAACCTCTCCAGGAGGACACCACAGCCATGCACTGGTGGCAGTGTCTGTATCAGCGGTGCCAGCTGCCCCCTATGCCAGGAACACAAGTGTTGCAGATTCAGAGCAACTATGCCACACTGTACAGGCAAGAATCCTTCAGAGTGCATCCAGCCACCAAGTCCACATCTGGAAGTCCATCCAGACCACCATCAATGTGGTGGGTCTGGTACCCAGATGCTTTGAGGTCATCACGCGAAAGTGGAGTGACCCAAGGATGGTAGTCCAGAAGAGGTTGGCAGGCAACAGCTGGCATGGAATGCCTCTGGTGGGGGCCTGCTATCATCCCAGAGCTCACACTAGTGGAGGACATGGTGGTGGACCCATCAACCAGGTGACTGCAGACAACAAGGATGAAGGTCTGAGTACCATGCCAGGTGAGTGTACACAGCCCTACATGTGGTGCAGTGTACTCTAAGGTGACAGTGACTGTGGTACTCCCTCTACCCATGTAGCAGATCTGCCTGTGTCATTGGTGGAGGAGAAAGATGAAGATGATATGATGGTGGTGACCAATGTCCACAAAGCTGACCTACTGGACACCACTGACCAGGATCCAGGATAGTACCCTGCTGATGCACAATGGTGAGTACAACAATAGTGCACCATACCACCCACAACTGTGCCCTACCCAGCCACTAACTGAAATCCTTTCCCTCCACAGATGCCAGCAAGGCCAGTGCAGGGAGCGACCCTAAGGAAGAAGATGAGACTGGCAGTATCATGCAAAGGGGCTCCAGCATTATATGAAGGGGCTGTCCTGCCAGATCACAGGGTAGCCAGTCACTGCCACCATACAGGGCACCCCTCACTCCCCATACCACAGTGCCAGAGCCCGGTGCACCAACCTTGGCATGGAGAGGGCACAGACATGGATGGACAGAGGCATGCAACAGAGATGCCCACAGCACTGGTAGCTGATACTATCACACACTGACACCCCCACACACAGCAGTCAGGTAACACCCAATGGCAGGGTCACCCAGCAACACTGGCATGCCATCAAGTAGCATGCAATCCTGGTCCTGGCAGTAGTGATGAAAGCCCACTGGATAGGACAGGGCCATACAGAAGGGGTAGTGCTGCTGCACACCCACTCAGAAGGTACTTACCAGAGGTGTGGCAGATGGAGCAGGACCAGCTATAGGCCAGCAGAAACAATAGCGCCCAGTTTTGTGCCCTCAAGGTGGAGGTACAGTGGCTCCATACAGACCTCAGAAGTGTGACTGACCAGCTCGAGGGCATGCTGGGGTACCTCACATTCCTAGCTAGTAGTGATGGTGGCATGCCAGCCGCACAGCCTGTTTCTCCAGCACTACCTCATGCTAGCCATGCTACCACAATGCCACAGCCCAGTTCCACAGAGGGAGATGACCAACAACCCCACAGTGTCCACAGCCCCTGAACCTTATTCCCCGAACTGGTTATCCATGGAAATCGGGGCTGGACCTGCCTGGGCAGGACAAGAAAAATTATGAAAAAAAAAAATAATGAATTCCTGTCTGCAAAGAGTACTGAGATATCTTAATAACAAAATGTCAATATAAAATGTAGGTAAATTGTATATGATTTATTTACAGAAAAATTAAAATTTATGCAAAAAATACTAATTAAAAAATGCTCTAATTATGAATGTATGTAGCACCTGGATGCCATGTGCCAAAGAGCTACTTACCCCTGCCTTGTAGGCCTAATCAAGGTTGAGGGGCCTGGGTTCCTATTTTGATCTAAAACTGGTCCTTTCCCATGATAACATAATTGCACAGTGCCTCCACCCAGAGTATTCATTTAAGTGGGTCCAGAAATTACCTGATACAACCCCCTGGGATGCTGTGCCCACCCACAATACCATATAGTCACCACACACATGGATTAATAAACAAAACCCCATATTTCAGTATTTCAGAACTAAAGGCTCTCACTACTATTATCCTCACACACAATATTTATAAAAAAACAGTTAACCGACATTTATTTACAAGGGGTGAGGGTTAGAAAGGGTGAACTGGAATTAAAGGTTAGACAACAAACTGATTGGCATTTGGATTGGCATTTTTGGCATGGCAATCAATATAATCATTTTTCATTTTTAAATTCAAATCCCTTTAGCATATTTGACACCCACCAACCTTCTGATGGATTCAGTATATGTCCTAACTAGCTAGCTGCATAGATGGCAGATATATACTTAACGCTCGCATGGTACCAGTTCCCAGACCATTATAGAACCCCACAATTCTATACTTTAAATCTGGGTACCCTGTACTAAGTTATTAAGTTGTAGGCCTAATGCAGTTGCAGCTGAGTTGGCCAGCACTGGGGCCCTTAAAAGAAAAATCTAATTAGCATTCTTTATTCCTTGGCTTGCATTTTCTGTAGAAAACAGTTAACTCCCTTGCTTTAATAGCTTAAGCCTTGATACCCAAACTTGGCAAAAAACAACCTTTAACTTTTTACAATCCCTTTCATTTTGTGCAGAGCTAATCTGCATACTCACTGTTCTGTAGTCATCATTTGGAAAAGTAGTTTACAGTAATTCAGCAGTAGCTTTGCTGAGGTGCAGGCAGGAGCTTTGGCTGACTCCTTCTCCAGGAAGGCTCTTGCAGGCTGGAATTTGTCAGCATCTTGATGATGCTCCTCTTCTCTGGGCTTGAAGTCACATTTCTAGAACTCTGGAAAATAGACCAGGCTGGGACCAGGGCTGGCATGCCTCATACCCCCATGTCTAGGTTATGCCCCTCAGGGTGAAGTGCAAACGGCAGTGCATAGCTGGCGCACTACTAGGCTGACTCCTAGGCCAGTCTCAAATTCAGTCTCCTGTTCAAAGTCAGGCATTCAGTTTCTCTAACCATCTTAGGCATTTCAACCATTCAACCAGTGTGGCAGACATGGTCCTTTTACACACAGGATACAATCTGAAATGCGGGTGCATCCCCTTGGGCTAGAAAGGATGAAAATCTTGCACAGTCTATTTATAGGCAAATTCTCTTTCTCTCTCCAAAGCAAAAACATAAGCACAAGGCATGACTCGTAACCTAGATAGCAGACGGAGCTTCAGGCATGGCTCCCAACTAAGTTAGATGCTTCACATTGCAGAACTCTCACAGTAGCCTCTCACAAGCTCTTTCCTGCCTTCTCCCAAACCAAATCACAGCGAACAGTCCCTTCTGGTAAGCTGGCAGTTTGCAGCTCCAAACAGAACATTTGCACAGTCCTCACAGGCAATTCCAGGAAAAGCTCAGAACTCAGGATACTTCCCCTTCATTCCTGTAGGCACATTACACTATACAATCACATCAGGTATTTCACAAAACACTGGACCATCCATGGTCACTCTCGCAACAGATGTCCACCCTATCCTTGGCGCTGATCAAATGCAGGGTGCTGACAGACATTAAGCACTTCTGGGCTTCTTGCCCCAACAAATCTCTGTGTCACTTGTACATTTCAGTACAAGTTTTACTCACTCAGGATCTAGCATTGCAGCTTTCTATTTACTGAAGTCACTGGATTCATCAGCACTCTCACTGCTGAGGCAGAAAATTTTTTTACAGCTCTCTCACAACTGCAGACAAGGCTCTTTGTAGCTGTCTCACAGCTGAAAGTAGTGCAGGTCTCTTCCCCACATTTTCCCCAAATGTGGAAAGGCAAAAGCTAGCCCTGGGGGACAATCTCTGGCAATTCCCAGGCCAGCGACTCAATTCCTTGCAGCCACGTTTCTCTTGGCAAAGGCCAGAGCCCCCCCTCCCCTGTGGAGGGGCTCCCACTGAACTGACTAAGCCCATAATCTTTAGCAAGGGGCCAGAGCCCCCTCCTTGTGGAAGGGCTCACATCAAACTGACTCAGCCAGAAAGTTTCTGGGGTTTTGGGAGCTCTCTGCACCTTCTGAATGGCTGATTCAAGTGTGTCTCTCAAAAATGAATATTCATTGAGCCCCCTCGATGCCTGATTGGATCCTTGTTCAGATGCTCAAATGTGGTCCCTGCTTTTTTTTCCCCACAAGTTTTGGCATGGTCCCAAAAGTCTTTGCAATAAATTATTGCTTTTTTTTCGAGTGGCTGACAAGTGGCAAATATGGCTGCTATTAGTTCCAATTCTCATGCAGTCCAACACTGTCTCAACAATAAAGTTCTGGTACAGCCCTGCAAAGCATTTTATTTTAATCATAGCCCCACAGTTCCATAGCCACTACAGTGCCCTCTCACATGCTGCCATTATTAAACTTTTATTTTAAGCCCCAAGCCTGTTGTGGTTGCCGAAATATGCAGTCCCTAGGCAGCAAGCAAGCTTTCTTATGAATATTAATGCCAATCCTCATTGATATTCATGAAGGGACCCTGCAACACACAGCACGATTGGTGCTCTTTATTTACTGAGAAAAGAGGCTTCTCCCCAGCCTTGTTCTGGTCTCTGGTCTCTGACCAGCTGCAAACGACCGGGACCACTGTAAAGCCACCCATTTGACCGCAATTGTGGTTGGAAAGTGGAGCGCAGTTCTGCACATGTGTGAGCCATCTGCCTGGCCTTGATGTGTATGGGAGAAAAGGTGGCAGCTCTGCAAGGCTCCCCAAGCCTGTTACGGGCAGAAATAAACACCAGGGACAATCTGGAGACCCAGAGGTACATAGAGGACCTAGGTTGTGGCGTTGAAGAAACGGGGGAAAATCAGGGGACACGTGGAGACAATGGGAGGCAAACAGGAGATAAGGGGGCAGTTAAGGTAAGCCCCCATAGGGAGTTACATGTACACAGCCAATTGTTTGTTACTGTACTGGAAAATGTTTAAAATAAGGTTATTCTATCACATACATTACCAGCTATTTTATTGGAATGCAAGGAGAAACAGAATTACCAAATGGTAAAAATGAATATTTGTGCTAAACCTAATATTTTAATGTTTAAAACATTTTCTAAGTATGAAATACAGTAAATAAAAAAAAAATAATTTATATGGTGCCAGGTGCACTTCAATTTCTCTTCAAGTAGTTGCATATGTTAATTATTTTAAGGAAAATAAGACTTTTTCACTTCTTCAGTGATGTGATTTATTTATTTTTTGCAATCAAAGTTTATTGAATGAGTTTTTCAGTTTAACAATCACAAAACACAGAACATACATACTGTAACAAACAGGCAGGTCATACAATTACATCAGTGTAAGCACCCTTTCGGGAGCTTACTAGTTAACTTTCTTTAGCTAGGTGTAGTTATGGAAAGTTATGGTGCCTGTAGGTCTGGGATGTAGGCCTGCCTGCTGCCAGCTGGGAGACCCCTCTCATAAGGGGGTATAAATAGAAGGTTTTGGCACCAAATGGGGGTTTGAGGCAGAGAGAAGAGGAAAGAGTTGGGGCTCTGCCCTCAAGTTTGGCCATGACAGCCACAGTGGGGTTGGAGTGGGCGATTCGCCACCCCGGTCCTCCTCCCTCGAAGACCTGGGAAGTGTGTGCAGTGGCTCAGGGCCATAGAGAGTCAAAAGGGAGCTTTGGAGCAAGCACTAGGGTCCCTTTGGCACCATTTTGTGGGAGTTGAAGCCCGGCCTAGAAGTGTAATGGAGCCCACCAAGTAATCTCTGGCACCTTAGTTGGGGTAGGCACCAGAGGGGGCCATGTCAATAACACTCTCACCCATGGGTGAGTTCAGCCTCAGAGCCAGTGTGTTGCCAGTGGCTGGGCCGGTTATGGCAGAAGGGGTCTGGGACGCTGCCCAAAAGTGGCACCCTGGATCACTGGAAGTTTAGTGGTGGCAGCTTATTCCCTTTTCCCGAGACTGAGGGCCGCTGTAGAGTTTGGGCTCGTGAGGTAGTGAAGCCTGTGTAGGCATGATAAGTTCTGTGTGGGGAGCAGCTGTTTGGGACCCCAGGCAGGGTGGCAGTCTGCCTGGCTGCTCTGTGTGGCACTTCAGCCAGCCACTGGATGAAGGCAATTCTGAACTGGAATCGCTGCATGAGCAGAAATTGCCTTGGGTCTTCGGGATTGCCAGGGATATATGGAACTCCTTGGGATGCCCGGAGCAGGCATGTGGCATCAGTGATTGGGTGGCAGGAGGGTTTTCAGTGGCACTGTTCATGCTAAAAGTTAGCACCGTTATAGAAATGAAAGTGCTCCCAGTAATAAAAGTGCTCGCTTTTTTAAGAAGGCAGACAAGAAATGGGATTGGGACAGTAGAAACGTCTCGTGGTGTCTTTGTTCACTACCTCTAATTAAGTATTTAAGAGACAAAGAGAAAGAAGTTTAAGTAAATGTGCTGGTGTGTGGAAAGTGTGGAAAGTGTAAGGAATATGTAAAGGAAACACTGCTAAGCCGAAGTATACTTCTGTGTGGCCTTTTCTGCCCACCATTTAAAGTGCTGCTGTCAGGAACGTAGCCTTTTTGCTCGAGGGAAATTGCTGCATGAAAGAAAATCAATTTGCTGGAAAAAGAGATTGCTGCAGATTTAATGTCAAGTTCTGTACTGTGAAATGCTCCCACCATGGTTTGAGAACCCCAATGCTCCATGGAGTGGTTTATCAA
Organism: Neoceratodus forsteri; assembly: GCA_016271365.2. Lineage (NCBI taxonomy): Eukaryota > Metazoa > Chordata > Ceratodontiformes > Ceratodontidae > Neoceratodus > Neoceratodus forsteri. The sequence goes on along the minus strand of CM028130.1, from coordinate 1,026,776,140 downwards.
TTCATTTGGTTACATTAAATTAAGTTTTTTTTTGCACTTTTGATTTTGGTGTGGACAGTGGAGTTACTTAATCAGGAGTGTTTCCTGCTTGTTGCCTGTTTTAGCACTTGCCAAGGTTTCAAATGATCTGCAAAATGCTCTGGATTAAAAAAACTATGGCCCGGATATTCAAAGGGGTTGTGCCTGGCGCAATAGAGTTGCGCCAGCGCAACCCCGCATTGCACCCCAGCGGGATATTGAAAAGACTGCCCGGCGCAGTGCAAATCCCGATGCGCCGGGGTGCAATGTAATCATATGCTGTGCAGATGCAGGGGGCGTGCTCATGCATATGTGGCACATCCTGATATTCAACCTTGGATGTGCTGTGCATATGCCAGCATACCCCTGCACTGTGCTGCATAAGTGGACTCAAAGTTTAGCCGTGCAGAGTAGGAACAAATCCCCTCCACTCACAGGCAGGTTGCTGTATTGCAGGGCACAACATAGCAGCCCAGCTGTGGGTGGCCACCCACCGACCCAGAACACTGTCCGCAAGCACTCATAACCCTGGTGGTCAAGCGGAACACCCCACCCGTTGCCGTGATTGCAGTATATGTATACACAGTAATCTCTGGTAGTCTAGTTGCCCCCCCTTCCCCGATACCCCGATGAATAAAATACATGACCAGCCCTGGTGGCTTTGTAGCCCCCCCTCTGACCCGAGTCCCCAAGAAATGCATAACCACTAGTCCCTGGTGGTCTAGTTGAACCCCTCCTGCCCATTGCCACGATCGTGGTACACCA